>CM072286.1:5819817-7027317 GCA_036873955.1 Mergus octosetaceus | reverse complement strand
TGCCCATTATGGTTTTCAACTCCTTGTTCTGAACAGAACAGCAGTTAAATACTAGGCAGAGATTTCCGTGAGCATTCTTCTGATGAAAAATTTTATTTTGCTGTCACTTGTCTACTCATCACTAGTCTCAAGTTGTCTCTCTCTAACATTTCAGTGACCAAATAACTAGGTAAGAGCTGAGAAGAATGAATTTCAAAAAGAACCTGTTGGCATTAGAGAATGATTGGATCCAAACTGTTGCACATGCAGATATATATGACAAACATGGGATAAACAACAAAGGCTGATCATAAGTGTATTAAGGATTAGTTGTGGTCATCCACAGATTCCAGGACTTTTTTCTAGAAATAAGATTTTGGACGAAGCTTGCATATGACAAAAAGGAAGAAGTTTGCTTTTTTTTTTTTTTTTTTTTCTATTTTTTTTTAGCTTATTCTGCACTTTAACTTGTTTCTGTCTCAGGAGCTTTAGTAATTTAGCTTTTTTTGTTCTCTCCTGGTTTGCTTGAGCTCAACTTACATAACCCAGAGCTCAGAGTAATGTCGCATGACATACACCAACGGCTATTTCAGAAGCATTCTGCTTCAATTAGCACGTGTCAAATATTTACAGCTAGCTTGTGGTCTGCAGAAGAAATTACTAATCTCCATAAAATCGATGATAAAAATTATCTAAAACTGGAGTAAACTTGAACCATGAATATGTTAAAGAAAATTTCAGTCTGTTCATGGACAGTCTGCAATCAGCAAAAAGCAACATGAATCATGTGAATTACTTGCTTTACATTTTTCACTTTCCGACAGCAATGTTACAGAACTCTAAACTCTGTAGTAACACAAAGAAGGGGATCTTATGTTCAGTGTTGTTCTCTTTGATGTGCATATTTCTTCCAAGCTTTATTTCAACCTAGATTTTTCTACCTCCTGTAGGTTATGAGATAGAATGTGTCTTTGTTAGCTTTGGCAGTGTGTCCGTGTTGGGAAAGGCAGCCTGGCCAGTCCGTGAGAAGTCCTGCTTCTCTGGGACGAAAATAAAGCCTGGCTACTGGTAGCACATCCTGCCCATAATTCACATGGAGGGTGTCAATCAGTAGGTTAAAATGTCGGTAGGTACATATGTCAGTGTTTGCAAGATAACAATGCTTTTCATTTCACAGTGAAGGACATTATTCCAGTGATGGCAGCACATCCCTGTGAGCTTGCCTTGGAGTGAAGCGTAGCTCCTGAATATAGGTCAGAAAAGGACGTTGTTATAACCAGTGTCCTTGATGGAAACTGATTTGTGCTGAATTTGCAGAAAGCCTGAGTTCAGTGTCATCCGTTTTCAGTATTTCCCGAACAAATTGATTTATTTCACATTATTAATGAACTTTGCAGCAGTTCCACTTGTCAGGCCTACTCTGCAGGGGTCAATAATGAGAGGAAACCTGATGTTAGTGGATCCAGCTTAAGTGATTCTGTCATGCTAACGATTCAATATATCAGGACAAATGTCAGCTCCTTCCAATATGTTAATTCCTCTGATCCTATTTGCATAAACTACAGTCAATGAAATACAAGTTCCCCCTCTAGGATAGTTAATGGAGATTTGTAACGGATTTTTTATTTTGTTAAGTTTCCAAGAGGAGAATGGGGAGCTAATTCCAGAGCATCATATGTGAGTTCACACCCTCATTTCTTCATCAGCAAGATCAGGATGGTGGTCAGAATTTAGGAAGTGATTGGACTGTGCACTTAGTCACATTGTCTAACATTTTGGGTGGACCTGTGTGGTGCCAGGAGTTGGACTCGATGATCCTTATGGGTCCCTTCCAACTCAGGATATTTTATGATTCTATGATTCTATGGTATGGGAAGGATAAGAAAGACAAAATCTAACAGCGTTTGTTGGAACTTCTCATTTCTACTTGCCAGTGTCTTGTAAATACAATCCCTGCCTGCTGTTGCTTGTGGGACATCTGGCTGCAGAGGGACAGAACTTGAGGTCCACATGCGTGCAGGGACGGAGTACAGCAGCACGTGCTGACCACTGCCGGAAGGAGGAGCAGAAGGAAGGGATTTTTCTTAGTGTTGGGCTTGGGATACAGGTAGCTGGTTTAATCTCTACACTTCAGTGTGCTATGAGTGAACCTCAGCCTTGTGTAAAATGACCGTGTTCTTGGCAGGATGCTCCACAGCTCGGTCTGGGAAGGTGATTTGTCACCACAGTAGGAGCAGAGAACATCTTGGAGCTATGGAGAGTGCCTGAGGTGGTCTGGGGAGATGCAGTGGCTCAGGCCAAGATCTCTGTGAGCTCCAGGGTGCCTTTTGCAGCCTGGTGACTGTGCCCCAGCCCATAGCCACGCTAGCAGCTCAGCCCCAGCCTCGGTCACCTCCTTCCTCTGCTCCCCATCATCCTAGGAAGTCCAACAGCAAGCAATATCTTTAACAGACATTTAGGCTAATGATTTGTTGGTTTCCTAGACTCTGAAATTTGTTTGTCAGCCTCCTTGCCCTTAGCGTGAGTCACATGCTCTGAGCAAAGTGGCTGTGTCAGTAGGCAGCAAGTGCACACGAAGCCAAACGGGCTTGGTTGTGTGCCAAGAGCTGTGGTTGTGTGCCAAGGTGATGAACAGAGGCTTGGTTTTAAGCCTGCTGACCTTGATGGCTCCCTTATTCACTCCTCCTGCTGTGATTTGTGGTGTGATGAGTGCACACATGATATAGGAGACAGTTGTACAGCAGTCCATAGCAAGCGTGAACTGAGGCTGAAATAGGCAAGATAAAGCTTTACCTAAATACAAGCCTTCAAAGAGTGAGTTCACCTGTGACAGGAGTGGCAAGGGTTGGACTGCACTATACCTGACATCAGACCTCTTGGAAGGGGATGCTCTTGAACTGAGCATGCAGAGGCAGTTGTGTTCTCCCTCCTGTGCTCAGAATAGAGGATTAACCCTTCAGATTAATGAACGGGAGAAAGTATATTTTCCCCCAAATATTGCCCAAATCTGTGTCCTTCTGGCATGAAACTGTCAACAAAACACTCTCCCTAGCTCTGCACTAGCAAGCTTCCTGAGCATGCTCTTCTGGCTCTTGGCTGTTGTCTTCTGCTGCTTCTTCTCAGCTGTTCAGGCTGATGGTGTTTCTTTGTTTAGGGCTGTGAATTACTTACCTGTGGCTCCTACCAAGTTGCTCAACATGGGTGAAATCCAGCTCCTGTAGCTTGCCCCTGAGTTTCCCACAGGGATGACCCCATCTTCTCCTTACAGCACCATTCTTCTGTGTGCAACAGCTGGCCTTTAGGAGTATGAAGATAACTCATGAACATTAAAAGTGGATAATCATTTCCCTGTATCTTTGCGACACAGATGTTACTTGTTCTCGCGCCCTTTCCTGTGGCCAACACGCTGACATCATCAGTACCTGAAGATGCTACATTTCAGGAACTTAATCCTGTATTTCCACCAGCAGTTTTAAGGGAGGTCTATAAAAAGAAGTCTCACTGGGGTTCTCAGTCAGTACTATGATTCTATGATTCTGCTTGCATTTTAGCAAGATTTCATAATTAAAAAGGATGATTTGGTATGGTACTTCCTCTGTGCACTGTATTTTTGACAGCAGCAATAAATAGCTGCAATACCAATGGTGGCATAACACCACAAGGAGAAAGCGGCCTTTCCCACAGTGTTAAAGTTTCTCAAGACAAAAAAACAAAACAAAACAAAACAAAACAAAACAAAACAAAAAAAACAAAACAAAACAAAACAAAACAAAAAAAAAACAACTAAGCAGTTACTGCTTTGTTGTCTTCCACTTCCTCTGTGTATGAAATCACTGTGATAGATCTGCAGGAAGAGATTTAGTTGCAGATGGCAGAGGTCAGTGTATTGTGTATTCAATGTAGTCAATAATAAAGTCAGGACTTATGCTAACCGAATGTTAATAAGGAATCACAAGGACCTTGGAAAGTCATTATGTCTGGTCATTTGCTTCACAGTATTGCTCCAAACAGGCTCTGGAGGCCAATGCAAGGGGATTAAAAAAAAAATAAAAAAATAGTTTGGAGGAATGAAGGAAAGCAGAAAGACTGAAAACAGAAGGTTTGCATGAAGTGCAATTGTCCATTGTAAAAACAGGTTCTGAGGACAGTTACACAGTGAAGGAAACAGTATTACTGCATGAAATGGCTTCTGTTGCCGAACCCCATCCTAGCAGTCCTTCATTCCCTGAGACTGTTGCTGGCCCAGGAGGTTGAGGCAAAGCTGTCTGTCTTTGGGATAAGGGCAGTAACCTTAGCTGTGCTTGTAAAACAGAAGTAACATCAACTGTGAGCAATTACATGATTACAGGTGAAACAGACACAAAAGAGGTGTCGCTGTAGACACCTGGTCAAAATATTTATTTTTGTTGGGATTTTTGTGGTAACAATTCAGGATTTGCTCTGAGCTCTTTTTTTCAGATTGTGCTCAAAAGGAGAACCCATCATGCTGCAGTGTGACTCAAGCCAACAGCCTTTCCTTCTTCTGAACCGACTATTATCCCTTTGCGTAAGTGATCATTCCTTCCCCCCCACTCCCCCCGAAATAACCACAGCAGGAACAAAAAGTTTCAGCTCTAAACTGAGTCATGGATTCTGACCTGTACCAAGCTACCTTTGGAGGAGTGCTTCATACAGGATTTTACTGCTGCCCCTCACCTTTATTTCCCAAGGCCGCTAATGACGCGGCATCTTCCGTACCATTATTAAAGCAGTTGGTGAGCACCTTGCTCCCATTGTTGCTGTGCAATGTGAGGCTTCCTGCAAGTTTTGCAGTTGAAGCTGCAGTCCTTATTTCAGGGAGTGATGACCAGGCTTGCAAAATACCTGGTTCCACTACTTGTTCATGCACGATGTTGTCCCTGTGCCACTGAGCTGGCCTCCACTAGTTAATTTATTGCAAATGCTTATAAAATGTGTGTAGAAGGCAGATAGGTCTGTCATAAATCTGAAAGAATTAGCTTAATGCTCGAATTGTTTGCTGTCTGAGTCCGTGGGCATAATGCCTATGTTTTCATTATAATTTGGTCCAAGGGTAAGAGTTCAGTAGACAAAATGGCTGGTTTTGCAGTAACATTCCAGTGTGTTTACAGAGGAAGAAGCCAGTGAGGTTGTTAATGTTGCCCTGGATTACATTCCTGGACAAGTTTCAGGCTGCTTGTCAGTTGTGCAGTAGTGAAGAAGCTCATCTTATTTGTAAATGTGTTTTACTCAATGAAGCTATGTCCACAGCTGAAATAAAGTAGCTGGAATATTAGAACAATGCAGCCCAGTGAGTGACAGGGATTCTGCTGGGATTTGGTCATTTTGCTCATCAGGCAGTGTCAGATTTGTGTAGAAGTCTCTGCTACGTTCTTGTCCTCCTGAGCACATCTGTGACATGCACATTTTAAACATTGCTTGTAATTAAAAGAAAAAAAAATAATAATAATAATAAAGTGCAATTCCAGGTTAGTTTGCTCAACCCACCTTGGTCCAGGTGTGAAACCAGGTAGTGATCCAGCTCAGTGTGCTGAGGAGCAGGTCGGTTTTCATCCTTTCCCCTTAATGTCCTTTGTGTTAGGTCAGTTTGAATAATGGTCTTGAATAAGAAAATTGGAAAAGAATAACTCCCAAGGACTCATCTTGTCAGTGGTCATCAGATGGTGAATACAAATAAGTGGTGGAGCAGTTATTCTGTAACATATGCCTGCTAGTTTCATCCTGACTGGAGCAGTGCTGGTCCAACACAGGTAATCCCCAAATGTCACATCCTTGTTACATTGAACAGCCCTTGAGAAATGCCCTGCATGTTCATCTAAAGGGAGTAAAGAAAAAATCCAAGAGCTGCCCCTTAAGAAGTTGATGGCAATGCCTTTGCCACCATTTGTTACTGCTCAAAGGAACATCTGCAAGTTATTTGAGCATCCCAAGAGCTGAGTACTTTAAGAGTGGAGCTTTGATCCAGCAAAATACATAGTGCTCTTGTTGCCCATACAGCCTTCTCAGAAGGAAGAGCAAGCATGGAGGCTCTGTGTAGCAAAGAGATTTTGTTGTCATCAATGTTCTCTTCATTGGGTGCTTTCACAGATAAGGCCTGGATTGTATTGCTTGGGAAAGGCTGTGAGGAGCTTTACTGAGTGTGTGCACTCCTTCCTTTTTTGTACAGAGATCCTTCATTTGTTAAGGAATTGCAGTGTTTCAGAGATCCAACGTATAAGGGAATTGCATTTTTAACAAAGTCTAATTCTGCAGAGAGATTAACTGCCTCCTTCTGCTTAACCCCAGGTTGAACGACATGTGTGTGGTGATAAAATGTGTAGTACAAGTGCCTCTAATGTAGTCAAGGTATAGAAAGGGGATCTAGCTTTTGTCATATCGTAATCATAGATTTAATGAGAATGTGGCTGTTATATCTCAGATGGATATCTTCTAGCTCAGAATAAGGATATGTTCATAATGCAGAACTTTTTAAGAAACTGCTGCTCTTTATTTTTTTCCCCACAGGACATGTTGATGACAACATATTTAAGCTTTGGAGATGCAGCTGAGTTAAATGTGCAGCTTCACTGATTTTAAAAGGATCCAATTTACATGAGCTGTGGTTCTAAACCAATATCAAGCTTTGCACCAACCCTAAGTTAACGCAGAGAGCATCTCACTTCAGTGAGGAAGGACTCAAATAGCCATATGAACATTTCATATGCAAATGAAAATTAACTCTTCACAATCCCTCAAGAAGGCTCCAGTTGTCAAACTCCTTTTACTCTGGGAATTTTCCCCTTCCATCTAGCTCTATTCCATGAAGAAAACATTTCCCTCTTCCACCAAAAAAACCACACTGCATTGAAACACTGCAAGATGCAAGAGGCTAGTGCTGGGCGTCTCATCTGTGTCTGAGTTGTGAACACAGTCAGGTCCAGCCCTCTCAAAAAAGCCATACAAAGCGTCAGAATGCATGATGGTATTCGTATGCAGCAATTTGTGTATCAGCACTCCCTGTGCAAAATTCAAGAACAAGTTTCAATTATAGTCCTTTTAAAAACGTTTTGAAAATGCTGCTACTTCATGCCTATTGATTTCCTTATTGAAATCAATATTCATATAATGAGGTCTGAAGCATTTCTGACCCATGTAAATGCAGTGAAATCTTGTGGGGGGCAGGGAACACTCTGGTAATGGAAATTTAGGGATTTATCTTAAACCTGCATGAAGTATGGGCTCTTGAAAGACTTCTAGTAGGGCAGAGGGTGCTTTGGTATACTTAATTTTGACCTCGATTACATAGACATTTTTAGGTATGAGACAGGATCTTTGTTTATGCAATCACTTTGCAATAAACAGTAAAGTATATCAAAGCAATAGTTATTTTACAAATTCTGCATGGCGCACAAAACAGATTAAATCCTTAGATGGTACAGTTGGTCGTGACTACCACTGCTGTTGGTCTGCTCATGACCATCTAATTCTCATTTAAGAGTGTGACATGAATACCATCTACTTCTCCAAAGGCGGTGGTTTTAGTGGTTGTTTGGCCCCCTCAGTAAGAATGTACATTTCATCAGTATCATGAGTTTATCTAGCTTCAGTTTCTGGTAACTATATATATATATAAATATATATATATATATTTGTTTTTGATAAAAACTAAAAAACTACCTGCAAACTATCTGTTCTCTTGCTCTCTTATTAAGTGATGGTATTATTTCTTCATCCTGTCTTACCCTGCTGCTGATTGCTCTTAACCTTAAATCCATGTATAGGTTGAATAGCATGGTTCCTAAATAGTTTTGTGATTATCTTTATGCATTTCTAAGTTAAATAAGTGAAAGGATCAGTGAGGAATTGGAAGATCCATGTCTTGTGTTGTGCCTCTGACTTCCTCCTTTGTCACAACTGGGGATATTTTCACTGCCAAGTGGTTCAATGCAGAAATATTCCAGCATGCTTCTAATGCGTGGGTTTCCATTAGGAGGTAGATAACAAAGGTACCTCCATCTGTAGGCCATATATATGTAGTTAGTATACCCAAAAACCGCACTCAGGAACAAAATCAGCAGCACCTTTTAAACACTATTCTATATGAGAGGTTACAGTAGGAATAACATTATTGGTTACCTTGTACAGTGAGGTAACGATTAAGTGGTACAATATTCAAACTATTCCTAAATATACATAGGTGAAAAGTTGTCAGAATTCATTCAGGGTGGTGCAAAGACACATCTGACTGTATCCTCACTGAGAGTAGTGCATTAGGTATAGGGGACTTGATTGTTTTGGTGCCTTCCCTAAGTACTGTGTGATTGGATAACCATAGCTTTAATGTCTTTATTTGCTGCTTCAGAGCAGATAGCTTTGATTTCGGTGGTTTCCATTACATCAGGCTAAGCTGTTCACCTAGAACTGGTTGAAGATGGGAAGAAAAATGCTGAATGGAATCAAAAGGGATATTCTTGTTCTAAAACCAAATCGACAAACTAACCCAGCACCTTTCCTCAGTAGCTGGTCACCGATTTGTCAAAGCACAGAAGGTTTCCCACAGGGGAAGTAATCAGAGAAGAAAGGAGAACAGGATGGCAGAGGTGAGTGGTGGCCAAGCAAGTGGTTGTGGTGCTACTGGAGGAAAGGTGTTGGAAAAAAAAAAATCGTCGGGTCGCGGTTGAAGGAACAAATGCAGTCGACTCAATGTGAGTGATAAAGCATAGTTCCTGTTTGGTGCCACTTGTAGTCCCTGTTCGGGCGCCACTTGTTGGAAAAAAGATTGTCGGATCGCGGTTGAAGGAACAAATGCAGTCAACGCAATATGAGTGATCAGCAAGCTTCACTTTATTGCCCGAACAGCCTAACTTTTATAGTGAACTTAACAGGAGCGGATAGTGTCTCACACAAGATTATTGGTCAAAAGCACTCAGACAAACAACTACAAGAAAACGACCCCACCTACAAGAAAACAACCCCCTTGTGATTAGCAGTCGCATAGACCTTGTCCTTGAAGCCAGCTACTGGTAACAATATTTTTCTGAATTCCTCAATTGCTCCCTTGTTTCCTCCCACTACATTCCGTCCATGCCACTCGGTACTTTCCCACTTGATCAAAACAAGCTGAGATCAAACAGCTGCTCGCCAGACTCGTGACCTTGTTTCTTAGACCAATTCCCAACAGAAAGGCAGTCTGGCTTTTCCCCACCAGGGATTGCTCATCGGTGACTCTCACTCAGTTGCCATCAGCAATCTTGCCAGCACATACCCTTCCTGTGCCGTTGCATCAGGTACATGGGAGAGCTTGCACAGAATGCAAGGCTGCCCTCAGCATGAAGTGCAAAAAGGATGAACTTGCAGTGAGTAAGTGCAAAAAAAGAGAGCTTGGGATAATTAAAGGACTGATCTGACTCTCATCCCAGGGAGGACTGGAAGAGCGTGACTTGCTTAGCCTAGCAATATTCAGAGGTGATACCATTGTTTCCTTATAATTCTATCAGGAGAATAAATCTCTGAAGGAGAGGCTACTGTCAGCACAAACTCATGGCTATAAACTGTGAACTGATTTCAGCTGGAAATCAGGGGCCCTCCATTGTGCTGTTCTCTGTTGGGATATTGGATGTATTACTCCCCACTGCTGCTGGCTCTTACCTAGGGGTGGGATGGTGGGATGTAGCTTGACTGTGTATGAATGTTCTCTAACGGGGTAGCTGAACTGCTGGGTCTGAGCTCCGTGACCCAGCTGCAAACTTACCAGGTGTGTGAGCAAAATCCTAGGAGGTTTCTGGAGAGCGTGGAAGATAGCTTCCTGACGCAGCTGATTAGTGAACCTACCAGGGGTGGTGCCCCGCTAGACCTTCTCTTCACAAACACAGAGGGACTGGTGGAGGATGTGATTGTCGGGGGCTGTCTTGGGCAGAGTGACCACGAAATGGTGGAGTTCACTATTCTTGGCGAGGCCAGGAAGGGGACCAGTAAAACGACTGTATTGGACTTTCGGAGGGCTAACTTTGGGCTGCTCAGGACACTAGTTGGTGGAGTCCCTTGGGAGGAGGTTCTGAAGGACAGAGGGGTCCAGGAAGGCTGGGCGCTCTTCAAGAGGGAAATCCTAATGGCGCAGGAGCGGTCTGTCCCCATGTGCCCAAAGATGAGCCAGCGGGGAAGAAGACCAGCCTGGCTCAACAGAGAACTGTGGCTTGAGCTTAGGAGAAAAAAGAGGGTTTATAATCTTTGGAAAAGTGGGCAGGCCACTAGGGAGGACTATAAGGATTTAGCGAGGCTGTGCAGGGACAAAATTAGGAAGGCCAAAGCTCATCTGGAGCTCAATCTGGCTACTGCTGTTAAAGATAACAAAAAACGTTTTTATAAATACATCAACACAAAAAGGAGGACTAAGGAGAATCTCCATCCTTTACTGGATGCGGGGAGAAACTTAGTTACAAGAGATGAGGAAAAGGCAGAGGTGCTCAATGCCTTCTTTGCCTCAGTCTTTAGCGGCAGTACCGGTTGTTCTCTGGATACCCAGTACCCTGAGCTGGTGGAAGTGGATGGGGAGCAGGATGTGGCCCTCACCATCCATGAAGAACTGGTTGGTGACCTGCTACGGCACTTGGATGTGCACAAGTCGATGGGGCCGGATGGGATCCACCCGAGGGTGCTCAGAGAACTGGCAGAGGAGCTGGCCAAGCCCCTATCCATCATTTATCGGCAGTCCTGGTTATCAGGGGAGGTCCCAGCTGACTGGCGGCTAGCAAATGTGACGCCCATCTACAAGAAGGGCCGGAGGGCAGACCCGGGAAACTATAGGCCTGTCAGTTTGACCTCAGTACCAGGGAAGCTCATGGAGCAGATCCTCTTGGGAGTCATCATGCGGCACTTGAAGGGCAAGCAGGCGATCAGGCCCAGTCAGCATGGGTTTATGCAAGGCAGGTCCTGCTTGACGAACCTGATCTCCTTCTATGACAAAGTGACGCGCTGGGTGGACGAGGGAAAGGCTGTGGATGTGGTGTACCTTGACTTCAGCAAGGCTTTTGACACCGTCACCCACAGCATTCTCCTCAAGAAACTGGCTGCTCTTGGCTTGGACTGGCGCACGCTTCGTTGGGTTAGAAACTGGCTGGATAGCCGGGCCCAAAGAGTCGTGGTAAATGGAGTCAAGTCCAGTTGGAGGCCAGTCACTAGTGGTGTTCCCCAGGGCTCGGTGCTGGGGCCAGTCCTCTTTAATATCTTCATCAATGATCTGGACGAGGGCATTGAGTGCACCCTCAGTAAGTTTGCAGATGACACCAAGTTAGGTGCGTGTGTCGATCTGCTTGAGGGTAGGAAGGCTCTGCAGGAGGATCTGGACAGGCTGGAGCGATGGGCTGAGGTCAACTGCATGAAGTTCAACAAGGCCAAGTGCCGGGTCCTGCACCTGGGGCACAATAACCCCAAGCAGAGCTACAGGCTGGGAGACGAGTGGTTGGAGAGCTGCCAGGCAGAAAAGGACCTGGGAGTGATGGTGGATAGTCGGCTGAATATGAGCCAGCAGTGTGCTCAGGTGGCCAAGAAGGCCAACGGCATCCTGGCTTGTATCAAAAACAGTGTGGCCAGCAGGGCTAGGGAGGTGATCGTCCCCCTGTACTTGGCTCTGGTGAGGCCGCACCTCGAGTACTGTGTTCAGTTTTGGGCCCCTCGCTACAAGAAGGACATGGAGGTGCTTGAGCGGGTCCAGAGAAGGGCGACGAAGCTGGTGAGGGGCCTGGAGAACAAGTCCTACGAGGAGCGGCTGAGGGAGCTGGGCTTGTTCAGCCTGGAGAAGAGGAGGCTCAGGGGCGACCTTATCACTCTCTACGGATACCTTAAAGGAGGCTGTAGTGAGGTGGGGGTTGGCCTGTTTTCCCACGTGCCTGGTGACAGGACGAGGGGGAATGGGCTTAAGTTGTGCCAGGGGAGTTTTAGGTTAGATGTTAGGAAGAACTTCTTTACCGAAAGGGTTGTTAGGCACTGGAACAGGCTGCCCAGGGAGGTGGTGGAGTCACCATCCCTGGAAGTCTTTAAAAGACGTTTAGATGTGGAGCTTAGGGATATGGTTTAGTGGGGACTGTTGTTGTTAGGTCAGAGGTTGGACTCGATGATCCTGAGGTCTCTTCCAACCTAGAAATTCTGTGATTCTGTGATTCTGTAATCTCTTACACAATTACTCTGCTTGCAGGCCCTTTACTGCATGGTCAGCTTCCTGCTCCCCAGCTGTTGGATGGGGAGGAGCACCATCCTAACAGAAAGAACAGTCTGGCTCAGAGAGGGACTGGAAAGCAGTTTGAAAACATGGAAATTAAATGGAAGAGATGAGCATGCTGATGGTAATTAATACAAATCAGAAGTTTGGACGGTAGGAACCTGGCATGGAAGCAAAAGGGTGTGGGGAGAGATGCGTGGCTGTCAGATTTTAGGATAGGAAACATATTTTTCATTTTTGTGAGGAATTAAAACTACTTCAGGAGTAGTACCAGTCTGTTGGTGGAGGGAGAGTAAAACAGGAAATAAGAAAGTAGATCTGCTCAAGGCAAGTATTGGTTCCGTGTTTGCAGTAAACCTCTAATGGTAACCGCATATGGTTGATGAGGCTTTCATTTCCAGCAGTGTAAGGGTTGTCACTGTAAGGGTTGTCACTGTAAGAGTTGACAACAACATGAAGGTGGGTGCTTCTTTTTAAGGGTTGGGCCCTTAAAACACCTTGCTAGTGCTCTTTTCAAGAACTTCACAGGAGCTGACTGTAGATCCATTTGATGATGCTGTTGAAAAATACACTGCAGTGAAATTGATGTTTGCTGTTTGCATGTGACTTAGAATGAAGAAAGCAGGACGATGCAAAGCCAGGACAGTGCTTGGTATGGTTTGAAACACTGGTAGGAGAAGCCTGGGAAGGTATTTCTGAGGAGCTACTGGCTGCTGAGGAGTGAGTGCCCAGCAGGATCCGTGGCTCCGAGATAATTAACACTGTTCAAGACTGGGCAGGAAGCACAAACCAGAAGTTTTCAGGGAGGATGGAGCAATGGCAAATAATGCTGCAGAGTCTGGGATTGGGGCCACAGGGGAAGAAAGTCGCTGTGTGGATCTGAGTTAAGTCAAACAAGAGGAAATAACTCTAGTAGCAATGTATCCAAGCTGATGATTTTGTTTATGCGTGCTGCTAGAATTCAAGCTGTTTTCCTCAATTAGGCATGCTTCAGATGGTCAAGTCTTCTGCTTTTGTGGAACATGTAAAAAATAATTTATCTGAATTTATCTGACGTGGGCTGTGCTTGAGCTTCCCATGTGCATCTCCTCTAGATGATTGAATATCCTGTGTCTGAGAAGCTAACTGCAAGGGCTGCTATTTACCTGCTATTATTTTACCTGTTATTAAACATTTTTTGTAATGGTAATAGTTAGCAGGGGAAAAGTTTACTGAAGTGACTGAAGTAATAAAGACAAGTACAGCAATTCCTAACATATTAGTGTCAGCTTGTGAGTAGCAAATGTTGAAAATCATGACTGATTTTAATGTCATCAGGAAGTTTGCCTGACCTGGTGCTGTATGGCGATACAAAAATCATTTATGGCTGTCAAAGGAGGCACCTGACAGAATGGATCTCACACCGAAGCCTGGCTGGGACTTAGGTAGTTGATTCCAAGCTGTGCTCTGCAGAGCTACTTATAGAAGCAAAGAGCAACTCAGAAGCTAAGTCTGTTGGTAAGTTTAAATTCCTTATGCAGGCTTCTGCAAATCGAAAAGGGTAGGGACAGAGGGAAATACTCCAAGTGTGAAAAACCAAATAAAATAGAAGATCACCAGGGGATTAGTGAGTTGGTGGCAACCAATATCATCTAAACATAAGAAAGAAAGTTACCCAAGGTAACAGGCATGGTCTTTGTTCTTGAATTACATTTCCTAGATATATATCAATTTTTGTGTAAGGTTGACTTGCATTGCTGTTTTTGAGCAAGGTTTCAGTGGTACCTGAAAGGCACTTGAAGGCATGATATTGGGGACTGAAAGGTAACTGTAGCTAATGGGATCCAAAGTTAGTGATGAAATTTGCACCCCCAATGACTGTTGACCTACTTCTTAATTCACAATTTTTGGGCTTATGTTCTTAGCTAACACCATCTTGCATGCCTTCTAAAGTTTGGGGTTGCAGTGTTGATTTTTTTTTTTTTTTAATCTCCTCCCACAAAGTTGTTTGCAGAGCAGTGCTAAGCTGGGTGCAGCCTCCAGGGGTGGACCTGCTGCAGCTACCCAGGAAACAGTGACGCAGCTGGAGTGAAGCCTTGCACAGACACTACTGAACCAGCCAGCAAAACAACTTGCTTTAAAAAGCTGCAGATGCTAAACCTGGGGCCAGTCCTTGAATCTCAGAAATTAAGGGACAAAACTTGCCAAAATGCCCTTAGGTATTTTTGAATGGCTAGCAAATGTAGCTATAGGTGTTTAATCCCAGAATCCATTTAAAAGGGCTTAAATCCATACATATCTACAAATGATGAATTAACTGGATCAATTTTGCCTTATGTGTATTCATCACCATACTGTTCATTAGCTGAACAAAGAAAATAGCTTCAAGATTTCAGATCAAGAGTCTATCAAGGCTTGGCAAGCTGTACAACTTACGCAGAAGCGTGGCCTCACGGGACAGGAGTGCTCCGGCGTGACCTTGAAAGCGTGATTTTGCAGGACAGTGTGGGCAGGTGTGTCATGGCAGTAGGGCTGTGGGGAAGTGGAGGGGCTTGGTGGCTTCCTCACCTGGACAGTGAAAGCAGGGCACTTCTCCAGGGTTGGCCCAGCAAACAAATGCCCTTACAGAAACAGAATACAGTGTTTCCTACAGTGAACTGTGGGAAATGCTAAACGTCACTGTTGACCCTAAAATACTTTGTTCTGGTTATCTTTAAATACTGATGATTGTGGAGCAAAGCATTGTTTTGGCCGGGAAAGCAAACCGTTCAAAAGCCTTTGCTCCAATCATTTTGAAGGAGAAAAAAAAAATCTGCCCAAACCAGATGCACATCAAAACGCTTTGCAAATATGGTGCTTTACTTGGTGAGGACTTATATTTGGATTTTTAGTTCTAATTCTACGCAGATGCTTACAGCTTGCTGTAGGAAAGTTGGGTGAGAGCTACATTCCTTGAATATGTCCTAGTGAAGGAGCAGCATCCAGCTCATCAGATCATGCCTAGCTCTTCCTGGTGTAGACCTTCAGCTATAGAATAGCTAGTAGTGTACAGTGAGGAATAGGGAACAAAAGATGCTTGCTCTGAGTGTCAAGTTTAGCAGGTTGTGCAAATGAAATAATTGCATTTCTCTGTACATCTTTAATCGAGTAGAACTACATTCCAGCATTCTTCAGTACTGGCAAAGAGCCTTGTCTAACTTTACTTTAGCTTCTGGTTCTGGTCTGGAGCACAATGCTATAGACGGCTCTTTTGCTTGGTCTAGTACCATTTGATGTGGACTGTACCAGAAATCTGATGAGAAATCGTTTAGCTGACACGGTGTTCTAGGAAGGAAAACAGAGTGGCCTATTACTTCTATTACCGTAGTGTTAATGCCCAGTGGATACTTGAATTCAGTTTCTCTGGTACGCTCGAGTAACAGCAGAACTCCTGCCCTCTCTCTAGGTTGTGCAAGCTTGCTCAAGGGAAGCATGGGGAGGAAACAGAAGGGGCTGAGAGGAAGGATTACTATTCCTCTTATTGATGGGTATCAGCACCACCAGGCTACAGTATACAATTAGCTGGCATCCTGACCACGCTTAGTTCCTGCCCTACTTTTAGATCTTTGTCTCTATACTGTATTTATCCAAATCTGAATTGTGGAAAGTTTTTTGGAGAGCCTCTTAAAAGGTGAACTAAAAGAGATGGAAAGTCTTGTAACTGGAGCTTCTCAGATGCTACCTAGGATGAAAGACAGTCAAAATCCTTCAGCAGTGTTCAGGCAATTTAACTTGATTAGGCATCAGAGTGAAGCTCCCTGGGAAACTTTTTCCTGGTATTTCCAAGCTTGTTTTTTGAACTAATGTGTAAAATTAGGTGTAGACAACTGTAAAGAGTCTTATCAAGCAGACAGGAGGCTTCTCCACAGATCTGGTGGGTAAGGTCAGAAAAAAAGAGCAGTTTTGTTAATTGTTCTGATGAAGTGCTGCTACCAGGAGGCGTTAATGTTTATCCATCGATATCTATGCTCTGCAGCCACATTACAGCTCAACCAGTGCTCCTCCATTTCATTGTGTAATTCATCCCACCATCATCACAAGTTTGAACTATGCTTATAACCTCAGCTCCCAATATGCTGAATTGGCGATAAAATCAAAGTGGGGGGAGAAATATTTTTTACAAAGAGCAGACATTACTCCTTTTTGACAAGAGACAAATGTTTCATTCAAATGCTGCATTTCGCATATTGGAAACAGTAATGAATTCTTGTGCACCTTTCTCCCTAGTTCACAATGTCAACCCCAGGCATAGAGGCACCTCAGGCTTTTCTTACAAAATTAAATTTAATGTTACACCCTCCAGTGGAATGATGCATAAATCAAGTGTTTGATTTGCATGGACTCTACTGAACAGCCCCATTCTGTGCAAATATAAACCCAGTCTTGAATATTATGTCAGGGACAGGAACAAAGTAATCCAGGGTTTCCAATGAGAGTCTGGTACCAAGTGTAATTCAGGCTGGTATAATGTTGGTCTCATGTCAAGGCTGTTATTACAATTCTTAGCTTTTACCTCCTTTTTTTCATTTCAAAAGAAAATGTTTTTTCTGACCTTCTTGTATTTTGGCAAACCAGTATGCACCAGTGCTATTTATACACTGTTGTCTGCGAGGAGCTGAGATGGAATTGTTGGAGGCTTTTTGTTTTTACTTTTCTCCTAGATGAGCAGTGAGGGTAGCAGGATATAGGGCTAATAAACCAGGGCAAAGCAAAGATGATCATGGAATAAAAATGCAAATGGAAAGAAAAAGATTAGGTGGCTTTTTACCCTGTTTGGAAAGAGGCTGCCTTCCATGTGAGTGTTTGGGGTCATGGACTGGGTCAGCAAAGTTAAGTGACTTGGAGGCAATAAATGTATTCAGTTTCAACATACAAATGTATTTGCGTTCAACATGGTGCAGATCCATCTGCTGGACTTCCTTGTGTAGCCAGGCCATTCAGTGCTGCACTGCCATTTATTTATTACAGATGCACGTTCGTGATTTCTTCACAGTGGCAATTATTGTTTTACTCCAGGGAGCTGTAAATACTGCTCCTCACAAACTCAGCTGAAATGCAGATCACCTTTGAGGCTAATGTTTGAGATGCTGAGTTTGTGTCTACCCAGTAAGGTTTTTCTATAGTACTTGTGTGTTTGCTGTATTGGGATGGGGCTTCTCTGTGTACGTAAATACATCGGGTTCTCATGCATCCTCCTCTTTGACACCTCGATTAAGTGTAGGAGCTCATCTGTCTTTCTCGGTAGGTGCTGCAAAGTGATACCCTACAGGAATTCATTTTATCTGTATATTGGTGAGGATTTGCCTCCGAGATCTACCGCTCTCAAGGTTACATTACAGAGCATGAAGGCAATAGCTCTTAAGATCAAAAGAAAATCTACAATTAATTCACTGATCAATAGATCAGCAATCTAATATTATCAGTCTTGATTACAGTTGAATGATGTCCAAACGGGATTTTACAGTAAGTGGCTGCATGTGTAATAGTTTAGTAAACCTGCTTTCATTTAGTTTCAGAAATGAGGCTTCCTTTTATTTAGTCAGACTTATGCAATAACCTTATCTTGGACAAAACGTTGTCCTCATTTTATAACATAATACTGGATCCCTAATATATATTTTTTTATTTTTAGCAGAAGGCGTACAGTTCTCAGCAGCTTATTCTATGGTTTAATTTTGCCACTTGTTTTCCAAGAAGCAGAGCACAGTTTTCTTTGATCAATCAGTAATTAGCAGGAAATCAAAACTCCACTTTTTCCAACTTCTCTTTTCTGAAGGAGGCCATCTCCTTCAGAACACGGAACTGGCCAAGGACGTGGCAGTCAATGACAGTGCTGGCCGCAGGGACAAGAAGTGGTGGAGTTAAGACCCGCAGTAGGGCAAGACAGGCTAAGAGCAGGGTAAGCCACAACTGTGGGGCAGGAAACTTTGACTGTCCAGGGATCTGTGTAGCAGCGTCCCATGGGAGGCTGCTCTGTAGGGTAAATGTGTCCAGGAGAAACCATCTTCAGGGACAGTCTTCCCTAAGCACAGTAACCTTTCATCCACATGTGCACAAAAATCTGCAGGCAAGAAAGGCAGCCAGCCAGCGGGGTTAAACAGGGCAATCCTGTTTAAACTAAAAGGAGGGAGGAGAAAAAGGCCTTTGGGAGATACAAATAAGGATGAGCTACTGAAATGTTCAAAGACATCACCCATAAAATTACTAAAGGATAACTAGAATAAAATTATCAGGGCAAAGTTAGTAATGCAAAGGCTCTATTAGATTTTAAACTGGTATGGGATGTGAAGGGATAAAACTAAAACATGGGCTCCCAGCTGAGTCAGGTGGGCAACAAGTTAAGACAACTAGGGAGAAGACTGAGGTGTCTGATGCTGCCTTGGCCTTAGTCTTTGGCAAGGTAGGGTTGCAAGACAGGCTCAGGGAGGGAAATACAACCTGCGGGAGAGGACTGGATTATGGGCTATTAACTGGACATGGACAAATTTCTGGGACAGATGGGATAGGAAAAATAAAAACAAGGATCTGTCAGCTATATGTTGGATCAGAAATGGTCTTTCTGTGCATCCTATGAATTAAGTGTCCTTCTGACTGCTGAAAAACACTTTCTACTCTTAGCATTGCTTGCACTACTGACCTTTTGTGTTTGGTACTTGATTTCAAATCTTGGGTCTCTGTACACCTTAGCTGTGGGTACATTTGTTAATGGCTAATGGTAACAGGGAAGAGAAATTACATACCTGTCCCAGACCAGCCACACTGAGGTCTGTATGCTCTGCTCTGCGCCCACTATGGGCTCTAGAAACCTTGGGCACTCAAACTCTTCCTGGCCTTAAGTATTCCATATGATACATCCCATATACCCAGAATCACCCTTCCTTCTGTCAGTGTGATGCTAAATCTTTGCCTACATTGTTGAAGGTTTTAATCTGCTGATATCAGTGTGTTCTTCAAAGGATGCTTCATGAGAACAAAGAGCCAGTTTTTTATTGCAGGTAGATCTTACCTTTTGATCTGAGAACTGAGCATTGGATAAAGCACACTGTATTAGGGCCTACGCCTGCTTGAAAGCACTGGTGAAGCAGAACATGTGTAACAACACCTGTGTTGATGGGAAGCATAACACTGGATTTCACTAGGGGGCCTGGAATGTGTTGCTGATTATGACTGATGAGGTCCATTGTACAGATGAAGAGGTCTGCTGGAGGAAAGGACTTAAAGCCACCAGTAAAAAAGTGTATTTAGTTGTACTGGGGGATTGTCACCCTCACCATCCCACTGGGACTGACTTTGTGGTTTGTGTCTTTTGAAATAAGGACTGAGTCAAGGGTAAACAAAATGCATAATTATAAAATACTTGCCTTAATTGAATAAGAAGAAATAAAATCCAGCCCAGAGTATGTCACATACCCAGCATTATAAAATGAGAACAGCGTTTTGTATCAGGCTTTTCCAACTTCATAATGCACCAAAGAGTAGATCTTGAAATCTTCTCTTGAAAAAGAGAAGATCTTAGAGGTCTTAATTTCTACAGTTTGTACTATGAATAATACCATTTGTGGAAAAACAGGCTGCCAATTTGTATGAAAATCAGTATTCAAACATTTTTTACTTTCTACCTGTCCATAAGTCCCAGTAAGGTAGATTTGGAGCATGTTGCCAAATTCTTTGAGGGCTCTTGCAGAGAACGTGGATTAGCAGAGTGAGTTAAGTGGGGCTTTTTGTGCCATTGCTCTTGCACTGGGGATGATGCACAATTTGGAAATGGTGCATTTGCACTCAGTCCATTGTCCTGATACAGCACATGTTCCTCCTGATTTATCCCTTTTCCAATAAATATCTCTGCCGGCCATTGTCAGGCACAGGTTTAGATGAACATCTGGTCTAATTGGGTATGGCCCAATTTAATTAAAAACCTTGTGATTGTCATTTGGCTGCCCTTTAAGATAATGCTGTCATCTTGAAAGACCTACCTGAAAGTGTGGTTCTGTACTTTACAGAAAGTATTATTCACAAACATCCATATTGTTAACAGAGCCTTTTAGGAGTAAATAATACTTATGTTGTTTTAGGATAGTCTGAATATACCATCTAGTTCATAACTGGCCTATCTGAACATCCCTTACTCTTCAACGTGCTTTCAGACATCATTGCAGCACCTACCCATTCTCCAGTCTTGTATCCAAGGGGTGTTGCACAGCCCATCACTTGTGTGGTGAGGTGTCTGAAATGGCTGTGTGTAAAGCCTCTGGAACGGTCAGTTTTGAAATTCAACCTGTCAAACACTTTGAAGGTGTTGGAGAGGCAGGCCATGTCTATGCACTTCCAGGTTCCTTTGTTAGCTCGCCTCTTTTTTCTCCTTTTTTTTTTTTTTTCTTTTTTTCTTTGTTTGTTTGTTATAGTTTTAAAAGGTAAGAGTTTGGCATCTGGGCTTTGACAAGAGTGCCATTTGGTAAGGGCCCACACAATAACCCTTCCCCCACAAGAGTAAAAGTTATGGTTCAGAGGAAAAGGAAGCTTGATCTAGGATCTTGTAATGCACTTAGAGATCAGCACTGTGTCAGATTTCTGTTTGTCATTATTGTGGTTAAGGGAGGATGTGAGTGGTGACCCTTGTCTTGATTGAATATGTAATAAATAATGCCGATGGTGGGAATGTATTTTAATCAAGGTATGGGAAAATTGCAGCTTAAAAAGGTAACATAGGAAAAAAACTCCAGTTTTATCCACTACCTGCTGATGTAATATCATAAAGCAGCAAAGGCTCTCGCTCTTAATACAAATGGGGAGAATTCAATTTACTTCAAAGAACAACCTTAATAACATCCTTGGAAGGCCTGAATTGCTTTTGAATTTTCTGTATGAAAGATGATATAGTTTAGGGATGTCATCTCTAATAAGCTGGCTCTAAGCTGGAAACCTTGAAAACAGAAAACATCCCAATGTGAGCCCCTTGGCCCCCAAGCTTCAGCATGCAGCATCTCAGTGATGCATGTAGAGGCATGTGCTGGTGCAGCTGGTTGATCTGTGTCCCCGTAACCAAACTTCTTGCTGCAGACAGAGCATCATCCTTCTAGCTTTTTTATTTTTCGAGGTGGTCTTTATCATGCCAAACCAAAGACTGGTTTTTAGAGCTGAAAAAGACCTTGGCTTGGGCTAAGAAATCATTTTTTCCCTCAGCAGTTTTCTTATTAAATTCTTGTGGCAAACGACTGCAAGGGTATTCAGTGAAACAAGTACAAAATACATCTCCCCAACTAGCTCCATGCCTTTTTTTTTTTTTTTAAATCAGACACAAAGACTAATGAATTGGGGATGACTGCAGTGGTAAAATCCAAATGTGGAGGATATTTGCTGTCCTTGCTAATGGGAGAAAAATATAGTACACCATTGGCCTAAAGGCTACAGCTGTGATTCCTTTGTAACTTGGAGTGCATTAAAAAAGCTTCAGTCAGCAAGATAAGTTAATTTTTAATGACCTTTATAAACTGTTTTAGCCTGAAACTCAGGAGCATCTCTTTAAGATTAAATGTTTAAATCCTTTTAGTTTGGGACTGCTCAGCATCTTGAGTTCTCCTTTGTTTCAGAAGAAACCTCCAACATCTATAAACAAATTCTGTTTGTGATAATTATTGTCAAACTAATGAGGAGCTAACATGGCACTTAGATGTTTAGTGGTTCCTGTCTCTGCAATGCTAACCTGGTCAGAGAGCTGCTGTCTCTTCACTAAGAGCTCCCAAGGTGTGCATCACCACTGGTGGTTTTTTCTTACTTGTGCTTACTGGTGGGGGAGCAAACCCAGCTGTCACCTTCCCATTCGTCTGGTCTGCCACAGCTGTTCCCTGGACAAAGACCTTCAAGAAAAGGACACTATAAGAGGGTGAAATGGGTCTGCTTTGAGAAACTGTACTGGAATCTAAATGGTTGTAGTGATCAAATAAAACAGGTGAGAGCATGGCTAAAACATCAGGCAGACAACTTGGCTATAAGCTGCTCGGCCCTGATCCGGTGCCTTCATTTCAGTGTGGCTCTGTGCATAGTCTGTGAATCCTTTGTTGCATTAAAGGATGGATCTTGTCTCTGAGATCAATAGCCCCTAAACAGACTACCGCATTTCAGTGCAGCTTGTCTCCTATGTATGCAAAGCTGTTCACTCCTTAGTGTGTGGGCTGGGTAGTTTGTAAATTAAACTGCTTCCATTGTTTCACTACTATAGCGTGCTCAAAAGGACAAGAGCAAAACCACAGCAGTAGAAGACTGGGTGGACTAGGTGCTACATGCCTTGCGTTTTCCCTGCTTAGGGGATAAGTCCACCTAAAGATTCACTGTCCAGAGTTGGATGCCTATGTTGTAATCCCCCAAATACTTTTCTGGGTACAACAGAAGGAGTCTTCTAACTGGAAATATTATCTTTAATCAATGAACAATCAATAATAAGTGGAAAAAATCACAGTGATCGGAGAAAATGTGCTTTTTCCTCAGATCAGATCAGAATGTGAAGTCAGGAAGAGTATCATAAAGTCATACACCTTCTTCAAAATACATCAGTCTAATGAAGGTTGTTATTCCACATACAAGCTTCTCTTGCCCAGTTGTCCGCACTAAACATGGAAGCAGGCCAGAAACATTAAAAATGTTTCTGGTTTTGCCATGCCAACCTAAATTAGATGAATTCTACTTGCTCTTTATGGTGACTGCAGTGATGAGCAGCTATCCTGGAGTGCATTTGATTGCATCGGGCATGAATAGTGTAAGGCTTTTCTTTTATTTAGTTGTGTCAACTTGTTGGTATATGAGGATGATATTTTGCTACCCATTGTTACACAGTAGAGAAATAATGTCTGTATTAATCATCCGATGACTTGCAAGTATTTTACTTATTTGGTACATTGAGATTCATGCTTTTTGTTGTTTTGAAGGATAATAATATGAACCTGTGGTTGCTATTTAATTAATTTATTGGCAATTTATAGCCTGATAGCCTCATTTGATGATGCACAAAGTGAAAAACCTACTTCAGGGTCTGAATAGAGAAAACAATACCAAGGCTCTGCACAGCACTAGCAATAAATGTGTGAATGTTCTTGTGGAAATATGGTTGTTTACGGAAGTTTCTTTAATTAACATACAAAAAGTATCTCAGAATATAATTGATTCAACCAGGCCTGAATAGAGCTTATAGTTTCCAGGGGGATTCTTTAGAAAGCTGAAGACCCAGAAGAAATGTACGGCTGCACGATTTTCTGCAGAAAACTGTACTTTCTGCATGCTGCTGAACAATACAAAATGCGTTATTGATCATATACATGATTGTATGAAGGTTAGTGAAGGGGGGATACCCTCTGTAAATTTCCTTTGATCCTGCTAAATGTTGTTACCAGAGTGCTACAGGAAATAAGTGACTGTAATGATTTTAGAGTGGCATTATTGTTGGCTGTAGCAAAGATGAAATGCTGCCTGTGTTCCCTTAGCAGACTTTACTGTAGTGCCACCATGAAAGACCTGAAGATCATTATTTACTGGAAATAAAAGAACAAGGCAGAAATCGATTACTATGACACTAGATTTATGTCTCCATTGTACTCTATATACATCTCCTATTTGTTCTAACTTCATGGAAGGATATTTAATACATAATGGAAAGAGGCTTTTGCTTTTGATTTATTTTTTGTTTATTATTTTTGGCATTCCTTGGAGAAATTCTGGAAATCAATACTTGGATGTAAGTGTGCATGGATGCAGGTAGTGGGAGGCAGTAGCAATTGATGTTGCAGTGCATCTTTGCTCTGACGTGAAGATCTGGCATGCACAGAACTCAGTTGTGGAAATAGAAAACACTCAGCTTAGGAGGGGATAGAGCTGTGTTTCATCTGTCCTTTGACGCATATAAGGATCCAAGAAGCATAGGTAAATTCATGTGTGTAGCAAAGCCGGAAAACAATCCCGCTGTACTATTCAGTTGCAAGCATAAGTACTAGTTGTATCAAGGTGAGCGATGCCTTAAAATGTCTTAAAATGGGAGGGGACAACACAAATGCTGAGGAAATTCAGGTGAAACTGTTTGAAGATGAATGTGGCTTTTATTTCTCTTCTGTTTTTTCCACCTTTTAGGAGGTCTGCAGTTCACTTTGCACATGCCCCAGTTTCAGCTGAGCATTTTAACTAACCACTTGAGTGTAGGAGCTATAATGTCAGCAGAAGACACAAAGAGCTACATGTCTAAAAGCAAATACACAAAAATACTGGGATTTAAAAACAAACAAACAGAACAAAAAGACCTAAGTCTGGGTATTGAGGTCACATGCTGCAGTAAAAATACCTCTTGCATTAGACATTAGAGCAGTTTGAAAGCAAGGTCATCAGCCTACCCAAATCATAGAATATCCCGAGTTGGAAAAGAGATCCGTAAGGATCATCGAGTCTAACTCCTGGAATAGCTTCTGGAATACCTCCTGGAATAGCTTCAAATAGTTTCTGGTAAGATGTAACATGTAAACTGGATGACATTTAAGATAGGATCAACTAATTAGCTGGTGACTGCTCAGGCATAGATGAAGTGGGCTCTGGTGCATTTCTTGTTCCAGAGGAAACAATGTGAGATATTGCAAGTCAGAGGGCCTCCCAAAGCACCCAAGAGCATGACCTTGGGTCTCCTCCCACTGCTGCTGTCCTAGCAGTATGCAAGATTGGTTCTCCAAAAACTGAGCCCCTTCCCCAAACCTCTTGTCTCACATGTAGAATAAGGAATTTGAATATTGCTGGTTCAAATCACAATAACAGTGAAGATGGTCTGTGGATGATGTGTGACCCCTTGGACTGTATTTGAAACTGTTTGAAATTGAAATTTCATACATTGGCTGTATGAAAGACCACTGGGCTTTGCCCAGAGAAGCACCTACCTGCTCTTCCACCTGATGGGCTGCTCCTGAAACCCGTAATTGGATGGCAACATGAAGTATTAAATGCTCCCCCTATCATTTGTGATATGGAAAAAAAAAAAAAAAAAAAAAAAAAAAAAAGAATGCTGCTTCCTAGGCCAAAAGGCTTATTCCCTTTATTCCGTGCTGGTTTTCAGTCATGAGTATGAGCAGATGTCCATCAGCAACAGTTAAGTTTATCTTGTGTGATGCTGATCATCAATAGCTCAGAGTATGTGTAGCTGGTTGTGCAATTCAGAAAACATGGCTGCCTTTCTAAAACATCTATCAATAATAATTTCTAGCTGATATATAGCTTTATGAAAAACAGTCAGCATCAGCTGAAGCCTAGCAATGCATCTCCACCAGGGCTTCCTGGATCAGAGCGATCAATACCCTCAGTTAAGTTTATGAGGATGCTGTGAAACCCTGTAAATGCAGTGGCATTCTCTCCAACCTTTCTCTTAGCCCATCAGTTACAGACTAAAAGGTCAGTCTTGCTGTAGGAAAAGTCTGTCCTCAGTAAAGATTTTCTTCTTTTCCTGCTCTGCAGGGGGGAGGGTGTTTGTTTTGGCAGGAGCTGTTGCTTTACTGCAAACCTTGCCAAGGTAGCCTAAGAAAAATCCTACTTGCTGTTCTGAGCTTCTTGCTCTTCCATCTCTGAATCCTTTCTGGTGAGCCATGGATATTTTGCAGCTTTGCAGCAGTAGTGAGAGTGTTGGTGGCTGCAGAGCAGAGCTGGTTGGAAACGTCTATTCCATTGATGGTCAGTTAGCTCAAAAACGGGCACCATTGGCTTAGCTCCATTCACTCTGCTGCTTTGATCTCAAGGAGGAATGCTTTAGCTATTGTCCTGCAGTGGTCTCTAATGTTTTATTGAAAAACTGTCACCAAATGCATATGTGTTCATGTATATTCATAAACTCCTTACAATGTTCATTAAATGATAAGAGGGTGGAAGGAGAGGAGGAAATACTAAATAAGCTTGAATAATACCGTGGGAATGACTAAATGCCTTCTTCAACTAATGAGAATAATCTAAATCTAACAACTGTAATACCTGCTAAAAAGCAGGGTACTTTTAGCCCTGAAATCTAAATGAAACCTTGCTGGCCAGAGTCAAACCAGCCTCGGGAAAGCCCTGAGGAACCCTCCATGTTAGGCTGAATGTTAGCTCAGCAATGATGTTCCTGTTTTTTTGTTTGTTCGTTTTTTGAAATAAATGCTTCTTTCACCCAACATGCCAAATGAGGGCGCAAAAGTGCCTCCAAAAATGGGGCGCTTTTTTTTTTTTTTTTTCCTTTGCTTCAGCTAAAGGCCTGACTGTTAGAGAAGCCTTGAATGATTTACTTTGATGCACCAGTCTGAGGGCAAACCATAAAATAGTTCAGTGTGACAGGGCTCAATGGGCAACTCTCAGCAGGTGAAAATGTAGGACTAAAACAGAAAATGAATTGTGATCAATAAGTTTACTACAAAGGACTACCGCGTGTTGTGCTGATATATGTCTTCAGTACTGTGTATGCATATATTTATTTCATATTTACAGTATCTTTTGTGGGCCCAGAGGAGACCAGCGAATTAAAACCAGTTCTAAAAGGGGTATGATCTGTCTGGACCATCCTCTCTGCTGGAGCCCTGGTGCAGCTGCAGCTCTGTATTGCTCCCATCTACTATCCTCTTGTTTGGGGACGGAGGCACGTGTTCCCCCTCCAGGAAGCAGTGCTGTTCCCGCAAGGGGTGATAAGGGCCTCGTTCAGTACATGACATGAGGTAGGCTATGACATGCCAGATTTGGATGACTGCTGGGCATCTCTACACAGTTTAATGAATTCTTGTGTGAATGTGCTTGAAAGATCACTACCCATATACAGCATTTGGCTGAAAATCCTTGTAAGCCTTCAATCAGAAAGCAGAAATCACACTGTGTCTCAGGGAACCCATCACACAGCTTGATGGCTGCATTTGTAAGTGAACATTTTGTGAAGTACTCATAGCTTAAACATCAGTTGTTTATAAGTACTTGAAAATATTAATCTGAATAATGGATATTTTCAGGAGTCAGGATTAGTGTTCTAGGCAGATGAGGCAGTAATTGAAAATGAACACTGTATTCCTTTCTCATAATAATTTACATTCACAAGCTGCAGGCAAAAATATTTGCTCTCATCATCAAGACTGCATTGTCCCTGCAGTGCTGTGGCTCTCGGTACATAGCAGTGCCTCCAAACGGTGGGCCCTGCCCACGTAACACTTCATGAGCTTGTTCTCAGCTTCTGTAATGCACCTCCATGGGGAGGGCTACATCTGCATATCCCTGACAGTGAAAGCTGTATGTGTTCAGCAGTGCAAGTCCAGGTGTTAGTTTCCACTCCCACGACACCCGGGGACTGTTGGTGTGCCTTCAGAAAGAGGCCCCTGTTCAGAAAGCTGCCTGGTCAGCCACACTTACTCAGCATTGACTTCTGTGAGAACATAAGTGAGCACGCTATGCAGAGCCAAGGCACGTTTGTTACCTGCAAGGAGTTCCTTGAGCAAGACAAGCCATGCTAAACCCTGCATCTTGGGGCAAAAGCCAGGGCCCACAACTGCAGTGGCTCCTTCAGCAGGTATTGCTGTTCTTCTGCACAGGCAGCAGTGAGCAACAAGGTCTTTACATGTATGTTTGCAATGAAAGTGCTGATATAGCTTTGACACACAATATGAAAAATGGGCAGCAAGCACTAGTCAGAGGTGTAGATGAGTGGTATATGATCTTCAGTATACAAACACTGTTTGAGAGGGAAACACTGTTTTTTGAGAGAAAGCAAGTGCAAGAAATGTCTTCTAGCAGCCAGCCTCCTGTAGTAACATCCCCAGTGGGACAAAGACCTCCCCTGCTCTGAAGAGCATACCAACCAAAGTAATCATTTCCATCCAGTAGCTCAGGAAAAGAAAAAAAAAAAAAAACAAACACCACCACAGCTGCCTCTGAACACCACTGCTGCCTGAGGACTGTGGGATTTGCTGGAGGATAGCTCCTCAAGCAAGGAGTGCTGACCTGGGAGTGTGGCTGTGTGCATGTCACCCATCCCTGCCACCCCCTGCTCCCAGGCATACTGCTCAGTACAGATGCTCCGTGACATCATGGTCAAAATGTAAAGCATTTTGTAAATAAATAATAAATAATGGCAGTGCAGAATTAAATGTTGCATATATTAGATCTCAGTGATGAAGCCTCTGATTAATATAATGATAAGCCTGGTTTAATTGCATTACCTTCCATTAGCTCACCTCTTCTTTCTTATAATTGTTTCTAAGGCTCTGCGTCCCTAATTCCTGCTGGGGCTTTCATCCCATGTTTATTCAAGTGAGATTTCTGCTTTCAAAACTGCACCTTTCATCAATCTCCTATTAATTAGCTAAATGCCGCATCCTATTATACATTCATGCATTCGGTCGAGCGTGTGCCATAACAAGAGGAGAGTCCGTGGTCTGCCCAGGCTCCTCGCGGGAGCCGGTCATTGGTATTCCAGGATAAGTCAGCTTACTGTAATTTGAAATTGGTCTGCTGTCCCATTAGGAATCTGCCCGATCAATACCAAGTGAATTAGAGTTTCAGTGATCTGATTAACTCCCCATTATTTTCTACCCTGGCTGATTTAGAATGCACGATGAGACAATATTCCAGTTTCTTTGCTTTATCCCAGTTTAAATGAAATATAGACATCTGAGGAAGCAGTGGCCGTGCATTTGATTTGGCTGTGCTGTAATAAAGTCAAACAGTGTGAGCATCTGCCTCGCCATGACAGCTGGAGCAGGGCAGCAGGGAAAAATGTCGAATTTCTCCACTCTCATGGGGTAATTCTCTGCCCCCTTGAAAGAGGAGTGGGTAACGAAGGTCTCGTCACATGTAGTTGGGTTGCGGGGCCTTCATCATCAGGACAGAGATGGTTATTTTGTCTTGGCAGCTTGTAGACGTGATCCCTATGTGGTGCTTCCATTTGCCACATTAATGTAAGTACCTGATAACACAAAGCAGGATGGGAAAATCGGCTGCAGTGATTTTGGGACTTGGAAGAAGGTTTTAAGAAGAAAGGCTGCTGGCTTTGGTTCATACGCTAATTTTGGAATTATGCTAATAGGTCCTACCCCTTGTCTCCTATTTTATTCTTAAATTTATTTTTCCAAGACAAATACAGTGAGTGTTTTTATCGTACATTCCCTTGGCAGTGTGCATTAATACTGGCTTGAGGAAATGGTACTGCAAGGACCTGTGCAACCCAGTAACCCTTGTGCCAGGTCTGTCCCTTGCAGGTCGTGCAGCAAAAGTAAGATGGTCAGAGAAGACTGCCCATGTGATAGCTGGGGATGTTTCGGCAAGGTATTCCTACCCAAAGTACCTGTCTTTGTAATATTGGGCCTTGCCAGCTAGAGAAGTGAAAGACAAAAAGCTTCCTAGTCATGCTGAGATACTCCAAAACAGGGTTGGCACACAAAGCAGACTTGGTCTATTTTAAGATTTACAGTGTTAACCTAACAGTAGGTCAGAATTACAAAGCGTTTTAACAATTGGAAAATAAGTAAGAAAAAGCTGCAGGTGCTTTTGTCAGGAGTGAAAGTCTTGTTTGCATTCCCCTTCAAGTTGCCTTAGAGTCCTCGCCCTGTTGTAATGTATTTCAGGGCATAAAATAATGTGCAGTGCTGCACATTTTGTGTACTAATAGGCAAAAAATGGGTCATAATCTGCTTAACATGTGCAATGAGTATATTAATATTAATTTATGTCTTCTGCAAATTAATATAGATTTGCTGACTTGTACATGTGTAATACATAAATACATACATAAAAGTTTAATGCGGGCATATTCTTGTACCTCCCACCACTATATGTTGACATTTTTAGTGTTTCGCCATTGCTGCTCGATAAACAATTGGATGTCGAGCAAGTAGGAGAGGAAAATGGAGAAGATGTGCAAGTGCCAAGAGTCTGGGCTGTCCCTGGGAAGAGAACCTGTTAACCTCCTGACACTGAAGCCTGCTCTCCAGGCATTCTGCGCAGGGCAGGTGGGATGGCAAAGCACTGTGCATCACCCTCTAGAGGGTGACAGAGCCTTATGGTAGGACATCAGAGGTGACACGCTGCCCTGAGCATCAGGATCTGGCACCCTTGGCCTGCTCCAGGGAGGATGAAGGGGTCCAGCCCCACCAGCATGGAGAGTGCCCACAGGGTTTAGGTGGTGTCCTCAGCTGGCGCCCTTGGCATGCTCTCCTGTGCTCACCCCAAGGGTTTCCACTGAATGCCCAGGGGAAGGTTTTATGTCTCAGTCTGGTGCTGAGGCTCCAATCATGCTGCCAGACTCGTTCAGTGGGAATGGGGTCTTGGTTGATAAAGATGAATGGGGAAAACCTACAGGAAAAATGTCTCCAACTCAGTCATGTGTAGAGTAGAGCTCAAGCACCGAGCACTGATGGAGCCCGCAGAAAGAACTGGAGGGGGAAAGGGAAGTGCTGGGGAGGATGCCTGCAAAGGGTGCCGGTAACCAACAGTGAGACAAGAAGACAATCTAAAAGCAAAGTGTCGTGGTGACGTAAAATCACACCTTTAAAGGGACACCCTTTGGAGGTGAGCAGGCTGTGGAATCCTGAAGAAAAAGGTTGCAGGATTTAAAATAAGTTTGTGACGGATCTGGGGCATGATTTACTGCTTTAAGGTTTTCTTATTATTTCTGAGGAACCCATAGAGAACTCTTATTAATTAAAACTCAGACTGACACTTCGGTTCCATAAGATTTAGGAATTACTGAGATTTTATCTCATTACAGCATTTATTGCACTGTTTGTCCTTTTAATTAAGCATTAAGTCCCTCCAAGGTGAGTTTTATCATCCCACAATGCACGTGGGCTTTGACTACTTGTCTAAAGCTGCGTTAGGGGATGACAGCCACATCGGAGAAACCTGAACTGTGTTAACCACCCCAGCTCGACGCGTGCCTCTCCTCCGTGCTGAAGAGCTTGGATTTCTCTTTGGCCTGCCAGGTGAGCCATGTGCATATTGCAGGAGCCAAGGTGGTGCCATCGGCCTGCTTAAAAAAGCTGTATTGCTGTCACCAGGTGGCAACATAACAATGTTCCGTCATGATTTCAGCTTCATATATCGCTGCTGACTCGTTGGGTTTGTGTTTTTCTGTAAACCTTTGCTATCTACAAAAAATATCCAATTTCAGTTTCCGTTTTGTTTTGATGCTGTTGCAAACTCCTTTATTTGAATAAATAGTTTTCAGGAATGCAGGACTTATGAAAATATTTTGCATGGGTGTCATCCTGGCAGGTCAATCCCCTAAGTTCAATAGATGGCTGTGTGAGTTATGTGTATTCTTATGACTGTTGTTGCTATTAGCATCAATATGTGGATAATTTGTTCAGTGTTTGTAAATGAGCATTGACTGTACAATGCAGGAGTAAGGCAGCAATACTGATTTTTCTCATTAAAGCGAAAAGCCTGAAAAGGGACAGTTTGCTGATACAAGTCAGAGTAAGCCCTCATAAATGAGGCAAAATTACTGCTCTTTGCCTAAGCTGTATTATTTTTGACTTAGTGAGAACTGTGCATGATTTAATATGCTAAGATTTGGTGAAACGTTTAGAAGAATACACTAAGAAGAGCTTGAGGCTCCTTAATGTCACATCAGAGCTGGATACTCCTGTATCCTCCAGTTGCAAAAGAATTAATTTGTATTTCTCTTAGCCCTAGCACAAAACTTGCCTGTAAAAATAGTCAACATTTGTGAAAACCAAACTTTGACATTCTACAAATCTAGCCATCTCACAGAAGTATGTCTTCTACGTGCAGATATAAATTGCATTGATATGGCTTTAATATTTCTTTTCCCTTCCTTTCCTTTTGTTGTTTTCTGACCCCGAGGAGCTCAACACCTTTATCATCTGCTTTCCCTCCATTTTTATGTAATATTTCTTGAATGGTTTTTAATCAGTTTTTAGCCTCTAGGAATGTCATTTAAAAAAAAAAAAAAAAAAAGTCTGAGGATGTAAAGACAAAAGCAAACAGAAAACTAAAATTTTTACCACAAGGTGTAGAATACCCTGGCTAAAACCTAACGTACAAACCCCAGCAGTCTGCAATCAGGTAAAAAGTCTGGATCGCCCATAACAGGTATGTCCAAGCAGTGACTAAAATCTGTGCTTCCAGCAGGACCCCTGAGAGGCTCATACGGGGCAGTGGTGAGGCAGACCAGGGAGCAGAAGATGAGAGGGTTTAGAGAAATTCAAGGTGCTAGTGGCACAGTGGTGAAGTGTCAGTGGCATTTGGGTGCCCCAAAGCATATCAAGCAGTATGGGGCAGCTATGATTTAGTGCTTCCAAGGAAGATTCCCCAAAACTTGTTTTTCTCCTGCATAGGCAATTCTCATGTGGTCCTCTGTGAGTGATGGGATTACTCTGTACAATTGCAGGGAAGCTCTGGTAGAGGTCCAGGTGTAGGAACTCACCCCCTGCTATCTAAAGAGATTATCAACTCTGAATATAATCTGAAGAAAAGTTGTCTTGCCCTGCTTTGGTAATGAAAAGTCACCTATTTTTCCAACAAATTAGAAGAAAAGGTTTTTTATTGTATGAGAAATATAGCCTACCTCTCTGAGGCTGGTTGCAGAAATCACCTTTTGATCCCAAATACGGTTGTTCAAGTTGGTAAATTTAATAAAAAAGATAAAAAATGTGGCAGTACTTATATCAGAAGCAATAAACTCTGATTAGATCTCACTGTTTTGGTATTGAAGTCTCTTTGGATTGCACAGAGGTGAGAGCTTTGGGTAAGATAATAGCTTCAGACAAATGCTAGAGAGTATGAAGTTTAAATAACCTTTCAGATCTCACATTGTTTAGGAAATTAAAATAATCAAGTATGCTTTCTGTCACTGTCCACTGTGTGCCTAACTGTCCATGCCCCTCCATCATTCATTATCCCGTAATGGGGGATATATCTGTGCTTCTTCTATCACACAGCCTGGCTGTCTGCATGCTGTGAATATTGCCATCAACTCATTTTTATTAATGTTTAAAACAGCAAAGGGACTGGAGCAAATAATCCAGTAGCATCAAAACATCAGAGATGCTTCTGTCATTTGTGTCTCACTGTAGCTGCTTGATACTGAGAAAAATGCAAGTTTAAAAGCACAACAAGCTTCTCCCCTCACTTAGACTTGCTGTGTATTTATCCCAGTGTAAGCTGTTAAATAAGCAGCAGGATACTTGGTCAAACTAGGGGCACCAATTGTCTGCCCCCAGCACAGGTGTTGCTTCTGTTTCTCCTGGCAGAGTTCATTGATGCTAACATGGAAGCTGTGCAAAGTTAACTGATGTCTAACTGAGCCTTGAAGCTAAGACCTGGGTCAGCAACCTCAGCCCAGTCGTTGGCACTGGTGAGTGCCTGTACAGATTTTGCCCCATAATTTTGTTGGGGCAAATCACTCAGAAGTCTGGTTTTTGTAAAGGGAGATGAAGAGTCCTCCATTCTGTTGAAAATTTGGAGGAAGATGCACAATAGCTATTAAATACTTTTAAGTCAGCTTTCCTGGACCTCAGTCAAGATTTGTAGAAAAATAAATTCAGCCTACCTGCCTTTCCTATTTTGTGTGTTACGTGGTGTTGATGAACCTGCCAAATATGGTTACAAATTTGTTTAATTTCCTTGCTTTACAAAAAAATAAATCAGCAAAGCATGTCCTGGGCTAATGTATTTCAAAGCCACTTGCTTGGGTGAAAGACTTCCTCATGTCCAGGTAAGTGCTTGAATCTTTGGGTGCTTCTGCACAACATGCTTCACATGGTGAATCACCTCATCTGCAGCGCCTGGACAACAGAAGTCCTAGGGCAGTGAGGGAGGATGTGAGTGTGAGGGGGAATGGCCCTTGTGCAGTGCATGGTGTCTGGTCTTAGCTTCTGGTGGGGCATGGATGCAGTTTTCCATTTCATAGACAGCATCAACACAGTGTTTAAAAAAAAAAAAAAAAAAAGTGCAAAAATAATGTTAAAACAAGAAATGCTTTCCTGGGAAGATAACATAACACAAAGTGACTCTGACAGTCACTCATAAAGGACAGGATATTAAAGCAATGAGGCAGTGGCAGGGGAGGGGGCAGGCCATTAATCCATTTATCTGCTCTTTTGAAGACACGTGCCAAGTGGTTCTTCTGCAGTTTGGACACCTTCCAGTGGGGATGTTCACCAGGTGGAAGGCAGAGCCTGGCCGGTCCTTCCCTGAGCTCCAGAAGGGACTGGACGGTTAGTGGATGGAGCGGGAGTGCAGGTGGTGTTTTTGTCCATCCCTACGGTGGCAGGGAGGGGTACAGAGAGGACACGGAAAGCCCACCTGTTAAACACGTGGCTCAGGGACTGGTGCCAACACAGAAATCTTGGATTTTTCGACCATGGGGTGCTTTACTCGGCACCCGGCCTGATGGCCGCAGATGGGTCCCTATCTTTTAGGAGAAAACGGATCCTGGGCCAGGAGCTGGCGGGGCTCATTGAGAGGGCTTTAAACTAGGTAAGAAGGGGGATGGGGCTGAAGCAAGGATTGTTGGAGCTGTGCCAGGGGGAACAATGGCAAGGCCGGGGCATAAGGCAGTGGCCCAGCTGAAGTGCATCTACACCAATGCACGCAGCATGGGTAACAAACAGGAGGAGCTGGAAGCCATTGTGCAGCAGGCAGGCTACGACTTGGTTGCCATCACAGAGACGTGGTGGGACCACTCTCATGACTGAGTGCTGTAATGCCTGGCTATAAGCTCTTCAGAAGGGACAAGCAGCACAGAAGGGGTGGCGGTGTGGCTCTCTATATTAGAGAATCTTTCGATGTTGTAGAACTCAAGGCTGGGAATGACAAGGTCGAGTCCCTGTGGGTTAGGATCGGCGGGAAGGCCAACAAGGCTAGCGTCCTGGTCGGGGTCTGCTATAGACCCCCGAACCAGGATGAGGAGACAGATGAGGAGTTCTACAGGCAGCTGACAGAAGTTGCGAAATCTTCAGCGCTTGTTCTCATGGGGGACTTCAACTTCCCTGACATATCCTGGAAGCACAACACAGCCCAGAGAAAGCAGTCTAGGAGGTTTCTGGAGAGCGTAGAAGATAGCTTCCTGACGCAGCTGGTTAGCAAGCCTACCAGGGGTGGTGCCCCGCTAGACCTTCTCTTCACAAACAGAGAAGGACTGGTGGGAGATGTGATTGTCGGGAGCTGTCTTGGGCAGAGTGACCACAAAATGGTGGAGTTCTCTATTCTTGGCGAGGCCAGGAAGGGGACCAGTAAAACCGCTGTATTGGACTTCTGGAGGGCTGACTTTGTGCTGCTGAGGACACTGGTTGGTAGAGTCCCTTGGGAGGCAATTCTGAAGGCCAGAGGAGTCCAGGAAGGCAGAGCACTCTTCAAGAGGGAAATCTTAATGGCGCAGGAGCGGTCTGTCCCCACATGCCCAAAGATGAGCTGGCGGGGAAGAAGACCTGCCTGGCTGAACAGAGAATTGTGGCTTGAGCTTAGGAGAAAAAAGAGGGTTTATAATCTTTGGAAAAGAGGGCAGGCCACTAGGGAGGATGTTGCGAGGATGTTGCAAGGCTGTGCAGGGACAAAATTAGAATGGTCAAAGCTCATCTGGAGCTCAATCTGGCTACTGCCGTTAAAGATAACAAAAAATGTTTTTATAAATACATCAACACAAAAAGGAGGACTAAGGAGAATCTCCATCCTTTACTGGATGAGGGGGGAAACTTAGTTACAAGAGATGAGGAAAAGGCAGAGGTGCTCAATGCCTTCTTTGCCTCAGTCTTTAGCGGCAGTACCGGTTGTTCTCTGGATACCCAGTACCCTGAGCTGATGGAAGGGGATGGGGAGCAGGATGTGGCCCTCACTATCCACGAAGAAATGGTTGGTGACCTGGTGCGGCACTTGGATGTGCACAAGTCGATGGGGCCGGATGGGATCCACCCGAGGGTACTGAGAGAACTGGCAGAGGAGCTGGCCAAGCCCCTATCCATCATTTATCAACAGTCCTGGTTATCGGGGGAGGTCCCAGTTGACTGGCGGCTAGCAAACGTGTCGCCCATCTACAAGAAGGGCCGGAGGGCAGACCCGGGGAACTATAGGCCTTTCAGTTTGACCTCAGTGCCAGGGAAGCTCATGGAGCAGATTATCTTGAGAGTCATCACGCAGCACTTGCAGGGCAAGCAGGCGATCAGGCCCAGTCAGCATGGGTTTATGAAAGGCAGGTCCTGCTTGATGAACCTGATCTCCTTCTATGACAAAGTGACGCGCTGGGTGGATGAGGGAAAGGCTGTGGATGTGGTCTACCTTGACTTCAGCAAGGCTTTTGACACCGTTTCCCACAGCATTCTCCTCAAGAAACTGTCTGCTCTTGGCTTGGCCTGGCACACGCTTCGTTGGGTTAGAAACTGGCTGGATAGCCGGGCCCAAAGAGTCATGGTAAATGGAGTCAAATCCAGTTGGAGGCAAGTCACTAGTGGAGTTCCCCAGGGCTCGGTGCTGGGGCTGGTCCACTTTAATATCTTCATCGATGATCTGGATGAGGGCATTGAGTGCACCCTCAGTAAGTTTGCAGATGACACCAAGTTAGGTGCGTGTGTCGATCTGCTCGAGGGTAGGAAGGCTCTGCAGGAGGATCTGGACAGGCTGGAGCGATGGGCTGAGGTCAACTGCATGGAGTTCAACAAGGCCAAGTGCCAGGTCCTGCACCTGGGGTGCAATAACCCCAAGCAGAGCTACAGGCTGGGAGATGAGTGGTTGGAGAGCTGCCAGGCAGAAAAGGACCTGGGAGTGATGGTGGATAGTTGGCTGAATATGAGCCAGCAGTGTGCTCAGGTGGCCAAGAAGGCCAACGGCATCCTGGCTTGCATAAGAAGCAGTGTGGCCAGCAGGGCTAGGGAAGTGATTGTCCCCCTGTACTCAGCTCTGGTGAGGCCGCACCTCGAGTACTGTGTTCAGTTTTGGGCCCCTCGCTACAAGAAGGACATGGAGGTGCTTGAGCGTGTCCAGAGAAGGGCGACGAAGCTGGTGAGGGGCCTGGAGAACAAGTCTTACGAGGAGCGGCTGAGGGAGCTGGGGTTGTTCAGCCTGGAGAAGAGGAGGCTCAGGGGCGACCTTATCGCTCTCTACAGATACCTTAAAGGAGGCTGTAGTGAGGTGGGGGTTGGTCTGTTCTCCCACGTGCCTGGTGACAGGACGAGGGGGAATGGGCTTAAGTTGTGCCAGGGGAGTTTTAGGTTGGATCTTAGGAAGAACTCCTTTACCGAAAGGGTTGTTAGGCATTGGAACAGGCTGCCCAGGGAAGTGGTGGAGTCACCATCCCTGGAAGTCTTTAAAAGACGTTTAGATGTAGAGCTTAGGGATATGGTTTAGTGGGGACTGTTAGTGTTAGGTCAGAGGTTGGACTCGATGATCTTGTGGTCTCTTCCAACCTAGAAAATTCTGTGATTCTGTGATTCTGTGAAGGGGGCCTCTTGGAGAATCCCAACCCACAGGCTCTGCCTGTGGATGTTTCTCCCAGGTTGGTGCAGAAAGGGGCAGATGGCCTTCTCTTGCCTAGCATGGGTGGTGTGGCACAGCCTGAAGGCAACGCATGCAGTGTTTGCTGTTGCCTCCTGACAGCTTGCTCAAAGGTTCCTCCATCGTGGTGTGAGAAACACTCCGTAGCCAATAACTATCCAACAAAGGATCTCAGTGAAGTAGTAATTTATTCGCGATTGCAATGGCGGGCACCCCACAAGCAGGAGAGAGTGCATCTACTAGTTCCAAAACACAGTTTATATACCTTTTGATGACAGGACCCTCCCCTGTTTCCCCACTGAGTGGGTAATCCCAGTTCACAATCTACCTGATGCTTCACAAACAATGCATGGCCTTCAGTTGCCGGCCTGTTAAATTTCAAATTTCTTTTGACATTTTTACTGCTTGAAGTGGTAATGTTTCTTCACTTATCTGACTTGACTTGACACCGTGATTTTCACCTAATTGTCCTAAGGAGTCTGGTTGTCTGCATTTTACAAGGTCACCTGCTAAGCTTTCTTATCACTGTAAGCATATCTCAGTACCACATTCCCTCCTTCTAAACAATGTAAGTCTGCAAAAACAACATTTCTATTCCCACAGTGGGAGCAGCCTGGGAGTTGTAGTAGAGAAGCAAGGGGCTCAGTGTGGGTGTGTGGATTTACTTCCCTGTGGAGGTCTGCAGTGCAACCCCAGTGAGTGTTCACCTACCCACGGCAAGGGCATGCTTCCCCATCTGCGGGGGTGAGCGACAGGCAGGCCAAGTTCCAGGTGCCTTTTGATGGGCACTTGGAAGCAGACAGGGGTGGCAGGGGTCCTGCTCGCTGCTCTATTGCCCCTCCAACTATTTCGTTTGCTTTTTTCCATTGTTTGGTTCGTTAGTGTTGGGGCATGATGTATTCTTCTTGAAGTTGGCAGAGGGCAGAGAAAGGACAGATAGATAGCTGATTGCAAGTGTTTATAGGGAATAACGCGGTTTGCTTTCCGAAATCATCAAAGCTATGTCTCGTTGCAGATACTGAAAGTATTTCTGGACATAAAAATAATCATGGTCCTATTCAGAGTAAAGTGTTTCTCACACAGGTAAGGAAGTTGGTGTCCTCCTGTGATATATAGAATAATAATTTGTGTAAAGAAGATGGTTGATGTTAATAAAGAAGGGGGAGATGTGGGAGTGTGGCCATGGGGGTTGACAAGCCCCACGGTTGGTGATAACATCAGACTCTTAACGATGAGGCCATCAGGAATGTAAAGAGTTTAGAGTGAACAAAGAAGGGTGATTCAGGAGGCGCCATGCCGTCTGGGGTTGCTTGTTCTCCAGCCATTAAGGCATGGAAGTTTCTGGGTGTTTGCTGGTTGCTGGACAAAGTTGTTTGACCAATGAAAAGTTGTTTGAAAAGGACTGCTGTGGGGCGAGGGGTATAAGAGGGGAGCCTGTCCTCAAGATGAAAAGGCCACACGATATAATGAAGTTATGTCATCAATAAAGAAGCAGAAAGAAGGAATGAATAGGGACAGGCTAGCAGAACGGAGACCAGGACGGGAACAGGCACATTGATCGCCTCATGAAGATCGGTTCGGCCAAACTCAGCAAACTGCTCAGAGAAGCTCGTACTGAAAGTCGCTGGAAATGGGTGCACCGGAGCTGGGAAGAAGCTCAAGCTGAGAGAAGCGGAGCCGCTCACACAACTGCCCCTCGCTGGTAAGCAGCTGCGCATTATGGGGAATCATACGTCCTTAGGAACAAAGACTGTCCTGGTAACCTTACAACTTATTCTCCTTAATTAACAGTCGGAAAGTTTGTGATCCTGAAATCAAGAAAAGGAATGGAAAATGGAGACTGTTATATGATCTGAGAGAAATTAATGAAGTCATGGAAGATACGGGAGCACTTCAACCAGGATTACCAACTCCAACTATGCTCCCCCAGTCATGGACATTAATAGTAATAGACTTAAAGGATTGTTTGTTAAACACTTGCCAGAATTCGGAAAACTTTGCCATGTTTATGTTTCAATTGATACCTTTTCTGATTGTACATATGTATAGGCGTACTGGGGTTTAGTATGTAAAAGCAATGTTCTGTACATTTAGAAAGTTCGATGTTCGTGTGTGTATGTTGGTAGAGCATAGACTCCCTGTGCACCCAGTGCTGTTTTCTTGCCTTTTATAAATATTACTAAATTCAGATTGAGACTTCATTTATAACACTCCTCTTCATCCACATTTTCCTACAGCTGCATAGAACTGTAGGATGGAGAAAGTGAGCCCTGCGACCAGGCACAGGCTGGCTGATGCCGCCTGCAGGCAGCGTCCGTGTAGCTGCAGCACCCTGACAGCTTTTGGTTTCTGGTCCCCAAGCGGGCTGAGGGATGTGATCCTATGTAGGTGCCGTACCGCAGTGCAGGGGCGTGTACAGCTCTGATTTGGGCTTGGCTTCCCTCCCTTAAGAATTAGGCACCATATAAAAAGATGACCGTTTGAAAATTAAGTTCATAAACACTTTAATGGGAGATATAAAAAGCTTTTTATTTTTTTAAACTCACACTTTTTTTTTTGGTAAATCTGTTCACAAGAAAAATATTCCTAGCAAAGTCTACACACAGAAAAAGTTTAAAGTCATTATTAGGCATATAAATTGAGTGCTTTCTCATTTATATACAGGCAAATTTATTTAGTTAATTAATTTAATATGATTTGCATGTAAAGTTATGGCACTCATTGTCACCAAGATGTCCCATTTAAAAAAGGTTTTATAAATATTAAAACTAAACAGCAGAGAAAGAAAACACATAAGGGTTTTTTTTATATATATATCTTCACTTTTCAGTACTTTTAAATACTCAATACTTTTTTTTTTTTTTTTTTTTTTTAATCATTGAGATGGAAAAACAATCTTTAAAATTCTACATATTGCAATAACCTGGCAATTGCTTCCAAATCCTTTCACCGATGTGTATTTTGTTTGCTTATGTATAATTCAGAACAGAGGAAAAAGATTATTTAACTGAAGTTGTAAAGTTCACAAGGGAAAAAATAGCTTAGAGGACCTGTTTGGTGGTAATGTAGGAAGACAATTAACTTGGGCTTCATTTAAAACTGTAGTGTAAATCTTTTCAAAATGAATCAAAGTCTTTGCTGAATTATGTCTCGGACAAGTTTTACAGTCAAAAGGATCTTAAATCAGTAAGACCTGTCATGGAGAGCGCTGTGGCACTGTTTTCACATTCCTTGCGACCTCATCTGCTCTTGGACTGGGAAGTCTTTTTTTCCTGGGTCCATTTGCTCCAGCAACAGCTGGCTTTTTGAGGCAGCACATTAGCAGTTCACAATTAAACAGTATTCCAGCTAATTTGTGCTCACACAGATGAAGAACATCAATGAGAGTGAGTTTCTTCCCTCCCCTCCTCCCTACCCTCTGTTTGCTCAGTTCCAAAAAAGAAAAAAAAAATAAATTAATCGCTCTTTGGAGATGTTGCTGGAATTTTCTCTTCGTCGTGGCGTCCAGCTGAGAAATTGTTCTCAGATCTTGCTGAAGCAAAAGGAGAGCACATCAGCCCACACATGCTGCAGATGTGCGAGGGGATAAACGGGGGGAAGCAATGACAATTAAAGAGCATATGGTCAACAATAAATCCCTACAGTAGTGCCAGTCCATATTAATCACCCGATTAAGAATAATAGCATATCTGTACAAGTAGCATGCTAAATTTCCTGTTATGTTTACTAGCCTTCATATATCTGTATCTTTATGTTTATCAGGGTGTCTTACATGATATAGTATATGAAATGAGGGAGGATTTATAGTACGTTTTGTGTAAATGGACCTGATAAAAACTGCAAGAAAGGGCATGATAAAACATTAACATCTGGAAGGACGTATGTCATTGGAATAATGCACAGCAAATAGGCACGTGAACATGTGAAAGGATGGTAGAACTGAAGTTTTGTCTTTGTGGAACAACAGGACACAAGCCTTTTGCTAATCTGGGGGAAGATGTTGTCTGTAGGTTTTCTTCTCACATCCAGCATTTAGGAGGAAAAATGGCATATCATTGTTTATGTGCCACTTGGAGATCTTCAGATCGTCAGTAGGATTTATTCTGGGAATAATCAGCATGATTTTGTTTTGGGATTGGTCTCCAGTGGTCTGAACATGTGTGCCTTGCAAGGACTGGGGAGTACCTCCCAAAGCAATTAGTTATCCAAAAATATGCAAATGTTAAGAAATGTGTGTCAGGCTGTACCATGCAGGGATATTAGGGGTTCCTGATATTTTGTGTTTTCCACTGATGATGCATTCTGACCAGGTTTAGCATCAGGGCCCTTTGGAAATGTGAATGTACACCATGAGCAGTCGGACAGCTCTTCTTCATCTGAGTCTTATACTTTAGCTTCTCTCTCTGCTGCTCAGAGTTCCCAAGTGTGCCTCTGTCTGCATTTCTCATTTGCAGAAATAAAGTATCTGCAAGGAAATATAATGTATATGCAAAATATTACCAGAAGTACAAGGTGTCCTTGTGCCTATCACAGGTAATAGTCATACCCCATTCATAAGCCTGTTTGGGCACGGTGCTACATGCCAGGGATGGTGTGTGTGGACAGGAACAGGGCCACTTCAGAAGCGGTGAGGGTGCTGGTATGGTGCCTGCTGGGGACAGCTTCAGCAGGAAAGACAGCAGAACTGCTGCTGTCATAGTTCTTAAAAGAGAGAACTTTTTGACTTGATATTTTACTAGATACAGAATTATTTACACCTAGAAATACACACCATCTCATGGATCTGTTGCATGTGAAATACCAGAATGGTGCCTCTGCCTGTGTTTGCTCCTGCTCTGCCGCTGGATGCTGCGTTTGACCTCAACCCTTATAAAGCAGCTACAGCAGGAGAGGATAAAATATGAAAATTCACTGCGCAAAGCCTGTTCAGTTGAGCATCTCAGGTGGAGTATGGTCTTGCCTTAAAGCATTCTTTAAAATAAACTAAAAACACCTGCAGAAAACTTTTTGACATAGTCTGACATATGTTAATCATTTGCTGCTCTTGGTGTAGAAATTGTTCCTTAAGCTTACTGAGAATGAGCATGCTGTGTGGTTGGGGCTATTGCAGTCATTGGCAGGTCTGAGCACAAATGGAATGGCTAATGTTGGCTGAGTCACTCAAGCTTTAATAAATTACTCAAAAAAGAAAGAAGTTGTTACATGACTGAAGCTCTCTTAGGTGGACAGTAACTTTCAGCTGGTCAGCATCTCATTTTTCATGCAGTCTATGGGCTTCCTGCTTCCTCCCAGGCTTATGATGTGAGTGCTGCAGCCCTGCGAGATTTACTGTGCTGCCGCTGGTGCTGTGACGGTGCCTGCAGTCTAGGGTTGCCAGGCTTTTATTCCTGACTATGGGGGTTTTCTTTGGCTTCTGTTGAGAAGTTCACTGGGCACAGAGTTTTACGATGGGCTGAGGACACAGCGAAAATACGGTTAGTAAGATGTTTCTATACTCAGACTTGCAAGCGCTTTAACTGTGCTCTAAACAAGGTCCTGATGTGGGTAGGGAACAAGCTTTCTTTAAAGAGCAGAGTGTCAGTCTGTGAAGTTGCACAGTACAGAAGCTACAGCCAAAAAGAAAGCTGTCAGCTTTGGTGGATGCCTCAGGACTTCTGCGCAGTGGCTTACATGACACTTAGTCCTGATGAAGAAAACACAGACTGAATCAGAGCCTGCGGTTTGCCCTATGACCTGTTCTTGTCACACCTTTCAGTGCTAAGCCTTGCTGATGAGCAGGCTCTGCTCAGCTTCATTCTCCTCCCTGTGCCCAGGCTGAGCTCTGCTTCTGTGTGGGTTAAAGTGCCCCAGGAGTGCCCCATCCCCAGTATTTGTCAGCTGGGTGGGATTCCTGCACTGGAGAGCAGCTACCAGCACTGTGAGAGGGGCTTGGGCTTTGTTAAAGGGTGTTGGTTTGGAGTGATGGTCTTCTAATGAGACTGGAAGAGGACTTGAACTTCCACAGAAGGTAACAGCATTAGAGAAAGATGCAGAAGTTCTGTGAATGTTTTTGCTTAAATAACAAATATTGTTTCCTTTTACACAAATGATTGGTATACAAATGCCAATAGAAGTACATGTTTAAATATCTGAAAAGGTCAGGTGCAACCAGAGCATTGATCTGTCTGCTTGTTACTCTAAATGTAGGTGAAAACCTTCACATTATTTCATAGGTAATGTATACTTTACAGAATATTTTATCTTATATTGTATTGTTATTGTCTACAACCTTAAGCAATATCCAGAGCTGTTTGTCTGGATGATCTGCTTTTTGGTAACTCTTTGTCCACGTCAGGCGACAGAGGGAACACCTTCAGACTTAAACATCTCTTTGATCTTTGAGTGCTTGAGTCATGTATGAGCTTCACATTAAGACTGTGTAAAGTTGGATTTCACATGTTGTATAGACAGTGAAGTCCATAACAACTAGTTTTAGTTTACAGTGCATGTGTATTTATTGCCAATTCAATGTGTCCTGAAGTCACAGTGCATGTGAAAAGGGCTTTGGGGCGGAAAGAATCCTGGGTGTGTTGGGACAGAGGAAGAAGAAGCAGTAGGAAGAAAGTGATTGCAGTGCTAGCCATGAAATCTGTGCCTGTTAGTACAGGTACAGGTACTTCAGAGGAAGAGATGGTGTGAAGCCCAATGGGTTAGCATAGCCAGAGATGAGTTTTCCAGGGCTTCCAGTGGTGTTCTGATTGGTTATGTGCAAATGAAAGTGGGAATCCATCACTGCAGAGAGAACTGTAAACTCCTACCCTAGCTAATGTAATAGTAGGGATCATCTCTACAAAAGTTGTTTGCTTTTTGTGCCCTGTCAAGCTTTCAGCTTCAAGGGAGTGGCATAGGCTTTTCTTGCAGAGTAGTAGCAATTGTTTCTTCACACCCCCCTGCCACACATGCACAATGTCTGCATTTCTCTTCAGTCATTTTCATACTGGATGCTTTTTTGGTATTCTGGGATAATGTTTACAGAGAGCATCCAGCTATTTTCCTGAAGTCTCCATGTCTGTGAGAGAAAAGAACAATTGTGGCGAGTTAATATTCCAAGATAGGTAATGTGAAAACCCAGAATGTTGCAAGCATCCGAATTTGTTTTTCCGGTAAGAAAACCTTCTCCTAAAGGGGTAACTTGAAGCAAAGTCAGTAGGGTTGAAGAGTTGCTTCTGTTTTCCAGTACCTAATGTTATGCAGGTGCAAACTTTTTCTGGTTTCCTCAGAAGCTTGTAATTAAGTGGCAACTTGATTCCTGATTCAGCAGTGGCCTAATAGATGTGTGTGACTGGGTTAGCTTCAGTAGGAGACTACTTAACCTGCTTAGTAATAGTCAATATGCTGAGCCGTGATACTGCTGATCTGTAGCTGTGATTACGGGTGGGTACTGACACACTTCAAACAGGAAGGTCAGTGCCAAGGTCAGGGTCAACAGAAATCACTCCCCAAAATTGGACTGATACAGATAGGGGCAGTGCTGAATCTTTCTGTACTCTTCATCATCCTTGTTTATTTTCTGTCAGGCTACCATGTTTCTGTGCCTGTGCTTATTTATTACTCTCCGTATTTAGTGGCTACTGCTGGGAAAAAGTCCCACAAAATTTCATGGGGAATTCATGAGAACAGGAACACAGAAGGGTACAGGAGTTTGCAGGGCTCTGCTCCTGTCAGAGGTATTTTCTAAAAATGTCAAGTGGACCTGTTCTTAGATTTGTGTCCTTGATAGAAGCTCAGCTTCTTCCTCCTTCTGCCTTGGTGCTCTTTCTTTTTTCAGATCAGCTGGGGGTCCTGTCTTGATCTGGTCCAGTGGGGAGCGTTGTATACCATTTGCACCATGCCTCCCAGAGCTGCTTGATGCCTGCAGCGCTGACTTAGCAGCTGGTCTTGGTTGTTTTTCCTAGTCAAACCCAGATGGGCAGCAGGAGGACCAGTGCGTTATCGGCCCTGAAGTTTTCCTGTAACCTAGAATGCAAACAACCCTTCCAAAATCCCATCTGGACATGTCCAACCATTTGTGCTTGAGGTGTGTTGAGCTGAGGCTCCGCAGTGGAAGCTTTCTCCTTTGATTTTAGTGGCTCAGGAGGAGCTGTAACCCATTTGCTACTTCAGACAGCACGAGCGCATATTTCCATAGACCAGGTGGGATTTCTGGGTCAGGAATCCCACATGACAAGCTGCAAGGGCTCCAGTGGCAGCAGCTAAGCTCAGCACCCAGGGAGCGTGTAGGTCTTTTTGTGGGGAGCACAGGGCACCTGCTGCTGCACTGCTGCTCGTGTCATCTGGTATGAAAGGGAAACAGGTAAGTGTGGTGGAAATTCGAGCTGAATCTGCTGGTGTTCCTAGTGCCCAGGCTGTTGCCTGTGGGAGTGCCAAGCCAGGCGTGTGCTCTGTGATACCACAGCGTTTGTTAGCTGCTGGGGCTGGTGCAGGAGGTGCAGGACTCTGAGGAAGCTTGGTCCATTTGCTGACCTCATGCACCACAGGGAGCAGTGATACTGGGATGGGATCTCAGCTGCTACAAATTTGGATAGTTTTGCTGGAGTAAAGACACAGCAATGAACACAAATGGAGGATGCAGCTCTTGATCTGCCCTATCCACAGTGGTTAATTTGCAGTCATTGCAGACAGTTTTGATGCATGTTATTTGGGGGAAGGGGAGGGGGGAAGAGACAGAGAAATGGGAACTTCACAGATAGCAAACAATTAAATGAACAATGAAATATTTTGGCCCCATGTTTGTGGATTGACTTCATTACACTGGACATGCGTAAGCAGGTTCTGGTTGCGTTTCAATGTATGTATTTATACAGCTATGCTACCGTGTGCTTGAGTAGAAGCAAACATGCTCATTATGAATTCTGGGCCACTCCAGAATGTTAACAGGTCATTAATACGCAAAGGTGCAGAGATCTGTCTGTTCTTTATAATGTTATTCCATTTATATAGTGCTAGCACTTGAAGGATATAAGAAACTCCATTCCCAGCTAGAGAGATTCCTAAATAAAACCGAGTTACTGCAGAAGTAATCAGACAGCTCACGGGAGTTCAGGTTCAGATGTCTCTATATTAGCCCGGGTCTTGAGTCCTATCTCAGACGTCTCCGTGTGCTCTGGGATCACAAATAACCTCTCATGCTCCCTTGACAGTTCACTGTTACAGCCTTCTCCTCCTGCTGTTACTATGGAATCCCCTAAAGCCCTGCAACAAGGCCCAAGGTGGCAAATGGACTTCCTCTCCTGCCCCCAGTTTTCTGCCCAGAAATGTCATTTTCCACTTGTGTCATGAGGATTGGCTGTTTTCACTTGCTAGGGCAGTTTGTAAGAGGAAAGGAATCTTTTAGCCTAGGGCACCAGTACTGGTGATAGAAGAGAAAGTTTCTCATCTCTTGGGCTGATAGAACTACTGTGTGTATGTGCATACTTAAAATTTATGTGCTGCTGGTCAAAGGTGCCAGGCTAAATGTCTCATGACTCTGAGGATCTCTGTTATTCACACAGAAAAGATGAAAATGTGGGTATGAGTAAGGCTCCCTAAAAATCCTTTCTTCTGTGACAGCCCAGAACCCACTGAAAGCATTGGAAAGGCACATGAAGCGTTAAATGGGCTTTGAATGTTTTCACACTTAACCTGAAAGAAGTGTTACTAAAGGTGATGCTCACGTGTTCTTTCTCTATTGAATCCTGGGCTTTTCCCTCCGCTGCAAAAAATGCCAGCATTCCTGCTGAAGAGCCATGTCCACTGCAATAGATAAACATTCATGTGAACTCTTCCTTAGTTTAAAAAAAAAAAAAATAATAATAATCTTTCTGATATTGACACTTAAAAACCAAAAAACCCTTTCGAAATCAATATTTTTGATAAGGGTTGGCATGAATGAAGGAAGTAGAATTGAACAAGATCTTGACTTATGAGATGCTGTTTGAAGAACAGTTTATAAAATATTAGTGATAGGCGTGATAGCTCTCTGTAATCAATATTACTGGATATCACTTTAGCACTTTGAATATTTTTGTCGTGCTGTGCGGTTTCTTAGAGATTCATTTGAGGGTAGGAGCTTTTGAACTACGTCCAGTCAGTCATCAGGCAGGTTTGCTGCAGAGAGAAGCTACTGCTTTAAAATAGTATAAGCATGAGAAATTTGTAAGGGAACCTATCTTTACATATTCAAGCACATCCCAAGGTAGGGAGGAGAAGAAAAGAAAAGAGGAGTAATACGCTGACTCTATATACAGGGCACATGCTTCATCAGCTTCTCCGATTATTGGCATGCATTCCACTCTGTCCCCCATTTCATTTGTTTATTTGTTTATTTATTTATTTACAAATGCAATGTTCCTCTGAAGTGGGCAAATTGTCATTTTTATGCCCTACTTTGAATGACTCAGACTCATCTGGGATGCATCAGAAAGACCATTGCTTGTTCTGAAGCAGTAAGCTTTCACATTAAACAGCCCATCATCCCCCTGTGCAATGAAGAAACTTGATGTCATCTTCACTCAAGGCATGGGTTACATCCCATTCACTTTTTTGATGCATAAATCCATGCTCCAAGTTAATCCTGTGTTCAAATTCATTTCTATAATGGCTGCTCATACTGCAGACATCTGAATAAGATGAACAACAAATTGTCAATACGGATGAAAAACGGAGAGCTTGTAGTTGTATTGTTTGTAGTATTGTACTGGTTCCAGTAATAATGCCTGTCCAAAATTGCTAAATTCTCTATAATGGGTTGTTAAAAAATAATTAAATAAATATCCGTTGCAGGGCTGATGAGTGCCTGTTTTACAGAGGAGTAATTAGTGTATAGGAAAGGTCAGCAGCTGACCATAGGTCGCCTGGTGAATCAGAAAAACTTGATGTGCAACCCAGAAGCCTGTTTTTCATTTCTCTTGCTCTAGGAGTAAGACAGCTTGCTCTGAAGGAAAAAGTCTAGCCTCCTGGTTAGGAAGAAATTAAATTAGCATGGCGGTATGGGCTTTGTACATCTGTTGGGTAATATGCTTTGCAAAAATGCAGATATCCAGAGCAAGGATGCAGATGCTACACTACTTGCGGAAGTTAATGACAATTATCCCAGTCTTCGATGGCAAATGGAGTCGTGAGGCTTTCATTTCCACAATCCATCATGCCACCGAAGACTTGCTGAGTGATACTTCATGATGGGCTGGTAAGAAAAATATACAAACTCATATGCTGGTGTTGCAAATCAATTCTGCTGCAAAGTGGAAATAACTCTTGTACCAATAAGCAGTGAGGCCAATGAAAAAATACCCGTTTTCTGAATTTTCAACTTGCAGATAGAAGGAGAAGCCATCAATCATGTTAGAGAGTTTCCATTCCAGCAATGTTGTTCTTAAAGACACACCAGATGAATCCAGACAAGACCAGAATATGCAAAGACCCCCCCTTTTTTTCCCCTCCTTGTTGGAGGGTTGGATATGAGAACAGGGAAACCTTTTATTTTTTCTTTTCTACTACTTTTAAAGCAAACCTGTAGTCTGGCAAAGGCATGTGTATTGGTTAAATTGACAGTCAAAATGACTAATTAATTGCTTCACAAATGGCTATTAATCATACATTAATGAGATATTCTCTTTGCTTTGGCAAATAGAGATTCTGTGGCAGTTCTCTCTCCTTGGTACCCCAAGCAGGCTGAAAGCTTGCAGAACTCGATTAATCTTACAGCACCATGGGGTGTTCAAACTGCTCACCAGCTGAAGAGAAGCAAATAGCTGGGACATTTAAACTGTCCATATTTCACTGTGTAAATTCAGAAGCACTTAATCATTCCTTCAGACATTCTTTTGTTCCTTTTCTTTCTGCCTTGTTATTTGTATTTCAAAGCCTATCCAGGGCTAGAAGAAAAAGGCTCTAATATAACCCATTCCAAATACACTTAGATGGACATGTGCCACCTGTCTTTTTGCAAAAACTAAGATCATCTTGTGTATAGCTAATAAAAATTGACACCTACTAGTCATGCTTTCAGCATCTCTTGAAATCTACCTGTATTGTTAGGACATGCAATAAACAAAAGGAAAAACGCACACTATGCTGCGATATTTATTTTGACATGGCAGAGATGCAAAATCTCCAAGATTAGAAAGAGGGCCAGATGCACATCTTGGATAAATTGCTATATTTCTTCCTAATAAAAATTAAGCCAATTTGCACAAGTTAATTAAAAATAATAATAATAAAAATAATTACCGTGTTTATCAAGATAGCATGAGTCCCGGTCCTAAAGTGATTCTCAAACAGGCAGTGGAGAGCCTGGCCTCTCACTGTTTGTATCTGAATACACTTCAAAAAGTGAAGGTAGGTATGCTCTGTCTGCAATAGCAGTGCATGGTCTGAGAGAAGCCCTGGGCTGTGGGCTGTGCAGTCAGCAGCTACTTCAGGAACATGGTTTCTTTTTTCTCAGGTGTCACTGGAAGTTATTAAAAGCCGTTCTGTAGTCCTGTTGATGAGACTAGTCATAAACTGAGTAAGATTTTTGGACATGGATCAAAATCTGTGTTTAATCTGCAGGTTTAAACTACATGTTGGAGTTTTAGAGGAAACTTCCTAGGAAATTTTTCTTCCTTGCCTAGGTTTCAATTTCATCTGAGGTGGCTAACACTGACTACTGACAAAGACGCAGTGCTGAAGCACACAGATCCTTGATCTCACTCAGTATAGCAGTTCATGTCACGATGTGGACCGATCTCACCAAATCAAGATGGTGGTGAGTGCACTCTCCTTGTTAATCATTTCTTTATTCTATGTGAAATTAATTTTTCAGGCTTGGTCCCTCACTTTAAAAGCCATTATACTCGTGGTTGATGGAGTCTTGGTTCAATACCTCTTCAGGGAGGCCAGCTGAACCTGTGGGACATGAGAGCCATGGAAGGCCTGAGCTGGTCAAGAGGAGCTGGTGGAGCACTGCAGAGGTGGCATGAGAAGCTGCAAGCAGGTAAAGAGATGTGGCTTTGCCCGAAGGTTACTGCCCTTTACAGAATGACATGGGTTTGGTGCTGTGGTCCTATGTTGAATGCTATGACCAGTATCAAGACATTGGAAGACAGAAGGGTATATCTTTATGACTTCTTATTGCTGCTTTCATGTATCCCTTGTCTGCTCAATCACTGCCATGGGCTTTCCCTGTCTTTGTTCTGGTTAATTTTTTGTCTTGTTGATTTAGTCTTAGTGTAGGTAGGGTGGGAAGTGATGTAGTCTTTTCCTTCTTGTGTCTTTGTGTGGCAGTACAAGAGAAGATGAGAGCTGCTTATTCAGGTTTATCTCCGGTGGGGACTAACAGATAGTTTCTTAAATGGCTCCTACTGAGAGACAGAAAGGTTTGGCTAGCTGCAAAAATAAAATAAACCTCACATATCTACATTTTTAGACTTTCAGCCTGTTTCCAAACTGTCTGAAAACTGGCCAAATACTCAAACTGATAGCTACAGAAGCATTTTTTTTTTAGAAAGCACTGTCAGCTGATGCACAGTATGCAAAGAGCTCCACGCTCAGTATGCACAGTACTGAGTACTCTTCTTTGCATATTGCGCATCAGCTGACGATGATGCACAGTATACAAAGAAGAGTTCCTCGTTTCCAGTGACTTTTACTGGCAGTTTCTGTGTCCTTCTCTGTTGGCTCAAAAGGCGAATTGAAATACAGATGAATACCAGCTACAGCTGTCAGATGGAACTCAGCATCCAACTGGTGAAATTTTAATTTACTTTCCTCTTGTCCTTTCCAAATGGTTACCTTTGAGTTTTCTCCACACCAGGATGCTGTAGATGTCCATTTTCTGAGAAAAATGTATTTGTTCTGTAAAGGGTACCATACTGTGTTTTCCTCTGGCAACAGGCTAATGAAAACAATAAATTACTAAACCTAAGAATACCTAAAATGCTGACTCACTGCTGCTTCCTATTTTTTAGGCCTGGCCTTGTTTTCAGTAACTTCTACATGAATAGACCAAATGTGTGATTAGATTGAAACATTCTGTGAAATTGCCCCACTGCCTTCAAATGCAGAAGCCCTCGGCCTCCAGTAAGTGCACTGAAATATTGTTCCTGATTCTGTGAAATAAAATATGGTCTGGATTTGACAAGGAAAGATTAATCTGTAACAATTGCTGCCCCAAAAAGCAGGGCTGGGAGTTGTTATTGCAGCAAGCATCACACCTTCCCGCAGCTGTTGTGCTTCCTGCACCTCACCTTTTGCTTAATGAAAGCAAATAGGCAGGGAGGAGATATATACAAAGCATACGCCTGGGTGTTTTTGGCTTTTTCATTCCTGAAGGAGAAGTAACACTTGTGGCTCACCATCAAAGTAAGTGGGTTTCCTGCTTGCCTAAAGCCCTAAAGGGCTCTTGCAGACACCTGCAGGCCTCTGCCATCAGGCGGGGTCTCTGCTATGGGCTGGGCCTCCTTGGGGGCGGGTCCTTTCTGGCACCTCCCCAAAGCTTCTGGAACTTTCTGTCAGGTTCCAGCACTTTCTGCCTGTTCTTGTTCTGTGGTGGCTGTGAGGTGCTGGCTGAGGGTGGTGCAGCCCTGAGGGAGAGGAGAGGCCTGCCTGTGCTGGGGTCGCTCCTGAAGCTGGAGTGTTCAGATAGCGGTGTGGCGGTGGCTGTCGCTGATTCCTCTCAGAAAGTCTTCTCACAGCCCGCGGGATTCAGCCTTCATGTGGCCCAGACCTCCTGGGTCTGATCCCATTAGTGATGACAGCTGGAGCAGGTTATTCCTTTTGCCTTTGCACAAGTATTTTTCTGTTAGTCTCTCCCTTTCCTGTAGTGTATTTGGTTAAAATGATCCAATTACTTTAATCTTAATGGTTGTGTTCTCTAGATCTGCAGCATCCTAGTTACTGTTAGTATGTTTCTATTGTGTTTTTTATGTTTCTCTTCATGTACCTGAAGTGTGTCACTGTGTTCTAATGGAAGTATTGTTAGTGTGATATGGGATACAAGGACAGCCCTCATGGGCTCCTGTAAAAGACAGTAGGACATCCCTGCACCGTAGTTCCACTTTGGCAACAGCACGGTGTTCCATATTACTGATGCTTCCTTACCCATATGAGGAGGCAGTCAGTGCCTAACCAGCTCTTCCCCTGTCTGGGTTTGTGTATCCCCTGCCCTAACATCCTCTTTGAATGTCAGCTTCTTTCTCCAGTTACCTGGATTACCTGGAAATGTTGCACTGTCCTGGAACATGTGCTCCCTGTTACTGCTGCAGACTCTACGGGCTGAGTTGCAAATGGAAGCTGAGTGTCTGGGTTTTTCAATAGTTAGCATCTAGCAACACCAGACCCTCGCAGAGCCACAAAATGTAGGTCCTCCCATGTTAGGAGTGGGATGCTGGTTTTTATGGCACAGCTATAGCTGACCAGCTAGCTTCAATTCCACCCTGTAACAGTTTTCTTGAGATGCTATTTCTCTAATTTGGTGATGCAGTTGTCAAATGAAAGAAATGTGTAACATCTTTCATGGAAGCTGCAATACATGATGCGTCACTTGAGCTGTTTGCTGGGCCTGTTGCCAGCGCCTGGTGGAGAGCACAAGGTTTTGGTACAGTGCTTGGTTCCTGACTGAGGACCACGGGCTGTATGTGCAGTGAGGCCCTGGCTGTTTTCATGTCTTGTTACTGCTGCAGTGGCGAGTACTTCCCCTGTACTGTACGAGGGAAGTGGTAAACCTTGTGTTTTTCTGATCACAGCTCTGCTTAAATACTATTTTTGTTTTAATGTGCCCACTAACATTTTTTAATTACTGCTTTAAGCTAGCTATTGTTAAATTATGTCTTGTTAACTACTGTATTTCAGATTATGCCAAGCTGGTTCTGAGTTGATCTTTTTGTTTTGCTTTGAGGAGATTAGGTTATTCTGTTCTGAACTGTCAAGATGTGTACTAGCTAAAGGCACACTGCAAACTAATGCAGGCAGCCAATTTAGGTTTTCTCTGGGAGGGTACTTCAAGTGGTTAGCAAGTTACTCACAAATAGGAGCGAAGAGGGGGCTAAAGATCTGTGAACCCCGAGCTTTTTTTTTTTTTTTTTTTTTTAATGCCTGTAAACAGAAAATACATAGTTGACATTTCCCAGATTTGTCCTTAGCATTTCCTTTGGCTGTAGAGTTTATACAAAGATGGCTTCTCCCCTCCACCCCTGTTCCATCTTACTTGTGCTGCAGATGCTTCCTGGGGGTGTTGTTATGCAGCCTTTTATGTAGACTGTTTCTTATTTTCCCTCGGCAATGATTGTGTTCTTTTCTAACATATCTAAACATGGAAACATCTCCATATACTTAATGGGTCTTGGGAATTTTCCTTTCAGGTTTGTGAAAACAACAAGCTGACAAGCTTCTTCTTGGCATGACACAGCGTGTGTTAATCTTTGTCATTTCCAGGCTACTTTGTTTGTAGTTAATTTGTTAAATTCTTTGTGAGAACAGACATGTTACCCACTGAGCAATCACACCAGCTGCGGGGAGAGTCAGTGGCCAAACTGAACCCACTGCGTGCTGTGCTGGGAGTTGGGCCATGAACTGAGCTTGGGGGCAGCACCTGTAGAAGAGCTTATGGCTGCTTACGCATTGCCTTTGTGCCCCGGCTGATGGTAATGATGGCCACAGCCCCCAGAGCTGTCCGGGAGCTGTGCACCACCTCAGCAGTTGGCCTGTGAAAGGCAGAGAAGAAACATGCTTTGAGCCCCTTCATGCTTTTTCCTTCTTTTTTTTTTCTTCTCCTGTGCTTCAGGCTTTTTAACCCAGCACTGTGCAGTTCCTCTGGCATATTGGACCTGCTGCGTGCTCCTCAAAAGAATAAGCACGTTAAACATTTACTGTGAAGAGATAACACATAGCATTATATTGCTCAAAATAAATAAATAAACAAAATGGCAGTGAGTCGATGCTCTATCTTTTTACCTGTCTGTTCAGAAAATGTTTGTATACCTGTATACAACTACCCTTAAGGTGATAGTGAAAGATCCTCAAATATAGAACTATAAAAAATGTGTAGGTAGGTCCTCGGTGTTAATCTTAGAAGCCTTAGTTGATAATTATCTGTTTTGTGAGGCTCTGAATTTGAACTTTTCTGTCACTGAAGATGAAGTGTCTTCGAAATACTGAGGCTGTATATCAAATCGTCAACCCCTCGTGTAAATGCTGGGGTCAGGAAGAGAAATTAAGTCCCTTCCGTTTATCCCTGTTTTTGCAGAAAGCCTATCAAAGGTTGTTGATATGAAAATACCACTTGACGAAGAAAGAGCTCATGTAATTCTCAGACTGTCCACAATATGGGTATCCCCACACACTTCTGTGAAAGATGAGGAGGAACTTACTCCTGCAAACTCCCATACAAGTAGGGCATGTTGTCCAACTTAATTTAGTACTGTGATTCATTAATGTAGTGTTGTACTTTGATGTTTCTGTGTTGGAGGAATTCAGAAAGGTTTCTTTTTCTGTTGCAGCAGACTTGTCTGTTGCAAGAGTCAGAAGAGTCTTTAAATGCAGTTGTGGAAGCTCTTCACAGAATCCTCAAGGTAAGGGCTGTCTTTGCTTTCTCAAGCACTTGGTTTTGGGTACCCAATATGGTGCTGAAGCCTGAAAGAGTGCTGCTTTCCTTCCTCTGGCTCATTGTGTTGGTGGCACTCCAGTGGCTGGAAGTTAAATACACACCATGCTGTTTCAGTGTCACTTGCAGTAATACTCATAGATCAGTTCAGGGGAAGCAGGTTGTCTGGATAGATGCTAGCATGTGAAAGGCTATTTAGACATCCTGCACTGGTGAATTTAATTCCAGCTTGTCAGCTCTTCTCTTGTACCACTGTTAATGTTCAGGAAGGCTGTGGTTCACCATGAGGTGACCTGCAGGAGACTTTTTTTTAAAAAAAAAAAAACTTTATAGCACAGCTGCATAAGCATGTTGCCTGCAAATTTATGAAGCTGGTTTGTGCCAACAGGAAAAGATCAAGATGAGGTCCAATGTCTGTGGAGTTAGCTGTGTCTCGTGGAATTAAAACAATAAAGGCTTGATGCAGTAAAGAAGGGGCAGCAGGACAGGTTTTCTGGGGAGGTCAGTTCAAACTTAACTACCTTCATGAGTCAGTTTTGAAAGCACTTGGCTCCCTGGTAGTTTGGATGGAGAAAAAGGAGAGCTCTCGGGAGGTGAGCTTTCTTGAAAAGCTGTCCACTTAAATCCAATATGGGGAAAATCGTCCATCATGTTAGTAGTACCTTGTGTTGCTTGGAGCAGAATCTGGAAATGAGACTGACTGCTGCACACACACGTTTGTGCCCTTTTTGTGATTTGCTAAAGAGCTATATGAGCAGCTGGCAGTCTTTATTGTGTGGCTGTAAAGTGTCACTGATTCACCGCTTCCCTTTGGGGAGGTGTTTTACACAGGCAGTCCTGGCTTGTTAGCCAGCCATCGCTTCAGCATCTAGGGCTGAGCATGTGAACAGCTACATCGGGGATGCCCATGCCATGTTTGGTTCTGCTGAATGCTTCTGAGGTTGCCCCTTGCAGCCCTGTACCTGGCGGGGAGCTCATTGCTGCTTGCAGATTGTCAAAGGCTATGAGATGATGTTGAAATTCAAATGCTATACCAGGCTAAATGACTGCTGTTACAGAGTATTTTGTATTTATCATGTGAGGTGTTGCCTTTCTCTGTAAGTAGAAATGGGGTTGTCAAGTACACGCTAAACACTAATCTGGACCATAGCTTACTGTTCCCTCAGAAACCTGATCACAGTGATGCAGGTGGGATAATAGCACTATAGCTGTAACTCAGAGTACTCTTAGTACTCTTACAAGTTTCAACAGCAATCATTTTAAGCCAAATAACCACTTGGCACTTGATCTTAGGGCCAGGTCCTCCATACGGAGAAAAGCAGGTAAGTTTTTGTGCTATGCTGTGTCCTGCTTTCCCCTATGAGCCTCCAGGTCTCTCTTTTGAATGAGACTGGCTCTCTTGAAGATGCCATTCAAAGATGAGAATGATCAGGCTCTTTTCTCTCTTTTACCCCATCATATCCACAGGGAGCTCTCTATAGGAGTAGCTGTTGATGCCTTTTGACCTTGTCTCCTCCCTGCTTTGTGGCTGTTGAGAGTTTTCTGTATTCATATGGAGCATTTGCTGAATGTCACCTGTGGCTGCAGACTGGGTAGAAAGGGTCTTCATTTCGGAGAATTAGCAAGCTCCTTTGGTGTGAAATCATTCATTTTTTTTCCGGAACTTGTAAATATGTGAAGCCCACCTGTAGATGCTAGCTGTCTTCAGATCAGCGTCACTCAGCCCGAGCATTTATAGCAGGCCATCTGTGTTCTCTGCAAGCTACGGATGGGAAGAGGCTCTCCTTTAGTGGAGCTTGTGTTGATTTAACAGCTGTCAGGTCCTTAGGCCACATCCGCATTCCTGAGACAGCCAGAGAGAAATAAGTGTATACTCATTTGGTAATAGCCACAATAATGCACTGCGATTACCTGGGCTTTCTTTCCTTTTTCTTTTTTTTTTGCTCTTTCTGGCTGGGGGGAGAAGGGGGAGTTCCTTATAAAAAGGTCAAACACATAACTTTGCAGCTTTCAGCCGTCTCTATTCTTTTCTTGTGCAATTCTTCTCTCTGATTAAACTTCCAGATAAGTCTAGGCACTGTTGCCCAGCCCTTCACATTTAATGATTTTATGCATCACTTGCTCTTGGCACTGCTCACAGGCCTGCCATCTCCGCTGCAGCCTGTGATCTTCTCCTCTAAACGTTTGACATCCACCAGCATGTCTCTTTTGCTGCAAGATGCCTTTTTTCTTTTTTTTTCTGCTGAGGCTCAGAGAGGGAGAATGATGACGGACGACCTGAGACGAATTACTTAATACCTAAGGATTTTCTTTCTCAGCTCTCTTAATTGTTGCCTCCCTTCTTCTCTTTCTATTTATCTATTTCTAAGACAAAACCAAACCCCATAACTTGGCGGTGATCCAGATCCTTGCCCCACAGCTGAATCTGTTTAAATTATCAGAAAAATGATCCTCAGAGGATAGTATATAGGGAGCAAATCAGTTAGGCCAAGGACAGGTTTTTCTTTTTCCTCCTTGCAAATTTAAAACAAAACAAAAAAAACACCCTTTTTTGACCCAGTTATTCAGTAGAGTTTATCAGACAGACAGAGGTGTAGACTCTGGGACAGCATGAGGAAGGTGAAGAGAGAACAGCTGGTTGCCACTTTTCACCTTAGCTGAAACGGAGTAACCCAAGGAAGTGACCTGATAGCAAGATTTTGTGTGTTTAAAAAAAAAAAAGGGGGAAAAAAAAAGGGGGGGTGGGAGGAAATATGGTACACACTGATCCCATTGAAGTCACATCTGTTGAATTCTATTGGTGTAAAAACTATGAATGAATTGAACAAGGAAGGGGTTTTGACAAAATATCTGTAAGGCTACTTGTAGCTTTTAAGTACACTATAATAATGTCTAGCTTAGGAAACAGGACACAGCTGTCTGCGGGGGCTGAGAAGGGATATGATTCCATAATTCTGTATGCTTCTCCTAACCTTTTGCTGTTGGCCACTGAAGCGGAAAACTGGAATGAATGAGACGGGTTCTGGTGGAGGATATCTGAGTTAAAACTGCGATTCTGGTATTGGTTAAGTGACAGTGATGGGATGTTTGCTTACTGAGTTTGATTTGTAAGAAATTCAAATGTCAGGTATAAACAAGGCAGCAGTAAGTCTAAAGGATGCTGACCTGCATCTTCTGCTGATGGTTAAGATGGACCATAGTTCACTGTGGTGTGCTCAAGTGGTAAAGGATTCTGCAGATCACATGAGAACTGGTGTAGATGTAAAATGATGGGTTCTTGGGTGTTACGATCATGAAAACAGCTTGCACCTAGGTACCTGAAATAGGCTTTCTAGATGTAGGGTTAGACACTTACAAGACTTAAGTGTGTTTAATCCACAGTGGTTGAATTTTAGGGTTCCAGTCAAGGTGTGCCCTGTCCTCTTGTGTCAGTGTTTGTGCTGGCACATCTCACTTGTGCACCAAAGGGCCGTTGCCACTAATGCCACCACAGAAAGCTGGGGAAAAGAATGTGTGTTGGGTGTGGGGATCCACAGTGTCTTTAAGATGCTTACATGAAAAATGATCCTGTGCCTTTGTCCCATTTACATACATAAATATGTATAAATATACATCTATATGAAGAGCATACAAGGAAATAGAAACAGGTATTCATAAATTACTTATATTACTGACAGTCACTGTTTGTTCCATCCATTGTGCTCTGTGTGTACTTCTTTCCTTGATGCTTGTGTCAAACACCTCACACTGTGTGGTGATTCTCAGGTACATAAGCTAAAAAGAATATACTGCAGGAATACATTTTGCTTGGAGAGCTTTTGATAGGGTGGATTACATGTTGTGGACCTTCCCAGGGCATGCGCTGCTGGCTACTGCAGGGACAGAATGAATAAATCTTCGGTAAACTCTGAGCTACTTCTGGGGAATGTGCCATTAACGAATAAAGACAGACAAACGTGTTTAGTGCGTAACTAAAAACATCTCTGTTGTGCCATTGAAGGGATGGTATTTGAAAATGTCCATCAAGTTCCTTCCCTGTGCCAGCAGTTGCTTTGAGGGGTCCCGCATGGGTATCCTGACAGCCAGTGACACCCTGAACATTGGCCTCAGCAGCCCTCGCTGCTTTGGGCAGATGCAATATCTACTGCAGCAGGGGCAAAATATGGAAGGTGGACCATGCACGCAAAGGAGGAGGAAGCTGATGGCCAATTTATAACAGTGTTAGAAATCTATGGAAATGTGTTTTATGGGGGAAAGGCTAGAGACTATAGAGCTGAGATCTTAAGTAGTTGCTATGATGAAATGATTTGCATTGAAATGGAGATTTGCACCATTTGGAAATAATTAACGTTTACTAAATAATATGGGAATTAAGAGCATGACTTCAGGAGGGCAGCAGTTCAGCAACATTGTGCACTCTGACTTCTCTGTGGAGCTTGTGATAGCAATTACTACAGTAGTTCATTGCCCTTTGTAATATATTATTTGTGTTGCTCTGTGGGGACTATGGCAGCTAGGATTGCAGAAGCATCCCATTCATAGATGATGGAAACTCTACTGGTTGCTTTTTGAGCTTACAGTAGCAAGGCATATGGAAATAGCTTCTTCGTGACCACTGCCAACCGATGTTGTGTGTTTCTGTTTGTTCCCTCTGAAATGTGGCTTCTGTAAGGGCCAGCAGGCCGAGTGTTTAGTCATGTGCCTTCTGCCATCCCTGTTCCAGGCAATCAGGGCTGCCTGGGTACCCAAAGGCTGGATGAGGTCTTGGGAGTGAAGCATAGGTGGTCTGGGGAGGCTGAGTGTTAAAATCCCCATCTACAGGAGTTCCATGAGGGTTCAGTTTCATGCATGTCAGATTAGCCCCTCTCCCTCACCACTATTTGGGGCAGTTTGCATACCTAGTAGTTATGCATGCAAGCTACTGCTTAGCAGTGCTCAGTCAGCCCAAGCATTTCAGGTATGCTACATGGAGTCACTTGCTCTCTCTAAATTACAATCTGTAAACTTCATCCAATTCATTTTGTTGATGTTAGTTAAATTTAAGAATGAAGGTTGACTCATATTTCATCTGACAAACCTTCTGTGCTTTGTCTTCTTTTAGTTTAGAATGCAAATTTTAATCTAAGGAGTAGCCTAATAAAGTTTTACCTGTTATTTATTGAACGAGGACTACTGAGAACCATCTGCTTTGCAGAGGCAGGTTTCTGGGTCACAGATGGTATTTAAAATGTTTTCCAAGAGTTTCCAAATCTTGCTGTGGCACCTTTCAGAAATAGAATCATAGAATATCCTGAGTTGGAAGGGACCCATAAAGATCATCAAGTCCAACTCCTGGCACCGCACAGGTCTACCCAAAGGCTTAGACCATGTGACTAAGTGCACAGTCCAATCACTGCACCACGCCTGTCTGAATTTAAGAAGCGACTATGTCCCTGGGGAGCCTGTTACAGCGTGCAACCACCCTCTCAGTGAAGAACCTCTTCCTGATGTCCAGCCTAAACTTCCCCTGCCTCTGCTTAACACCATTCCCGCCGGTCCTATCACTGGTGATTACAGAGAACAGGTCACCTGCCTCTCCACTCCCCCTCGTGAGGAAGTTGTAGACTGCGATGAGGTCCCCCCCTCAGCCTCTTCTTCTCCAGGCTGAGCAGGTCCAGATCCCTCAGCCACTCCTCACGTGTCTTCCCCTCTAGGCCCTTCACCATCTTCATCGCCTTCCTCTGGACACTCTCCAACAGTTTAATGTCCTTCTTGTACTGTGGTGCCCAGAACTGCACACAGTACTCGAGGTGAGGCCGCACCAGCGCAGAGCAGAGTGGGACAATCACCTCCCTCAACCGACTAGCGATGCCGTGCTTGATGCACCCCAGGATACAGTTAGCCCTCCTGGCTGCCAGGGCACACTGCTGGCTCATATTCAACTTGCTGTCAACCACAACCCCCAGATCCCTCTGCGGAGGGCTGCTCCCCAGCGTCTCATCGCCCAGTCTGTATGTATAGCCAGGGTTGCCCCTTCCCAGGTGCAGGACCTGGCACTTGCCTTTGTTAAACTTCATGTTGTTGGTGATTGCCCAGCTCTCCAATCTGTCCAGATCTCTCTGCAGGGCCTTTCCACCCTCAGAGTCTACAACTCCTCCAAGTTTGGTGTCGTTGGCAGATTTGCTCAAAACACCTTCTAGTCCTACACCCAAATCGTTTATAAAGACATTGAAGAGGACTGGCCCTAAAATGGAGCCTTGAGGGACCCAACTAGTGACCATCTGCCAGCCTGATGTGGCCCCATTTACCACAACCCTTTGAGCCCTGCCCGTCAGCCAATTGTTCACCCATCGTATGATGTTTTTGTTAAGTTGTATGCTGGACATTTTGTCTAGTAGGTTCCTATGTGAAACTGTGTCAAAAGCCTTGCTGAAGTCCAAAACGATCACAATAGCTGGTTTCCCTTGGTCGACTAGATGGATGATCTTATCATAAAAGGAAATCAAATTTGTTAGGTAGGACCTACCCCTCATGAACCCATGTTGACTGGGACCAATGACTGCATTGTCCCCCAGGTGTGCCTCAATGACTTCAAGGACTATCTTCTCTGTAATTTTACCAGGCACTGACATGAGACTGACAGGCCTGTAATTGTTAGGGTCTTCTTTCTTGCCCTTCTTGAAAATTGATGCAACATTTGCCAGCTTCCAGTCTACTGGGACCTCTCCAGATTCCCAAGATTGTTGCAAAATAATTAAGAGAGGTCCCACAATGACGTCAGCCAGCTCTTTCAGCACCCAGGGATGAATCCCATCCAGACCCATGGACTTGTACAGATCCAGGTGGAGCAGCAAATCCTGCACATGTTCAGGGCCGGTTGGCAGTTTGTCATTCCCACCGTCATAGTCCTCCAGCTCAGGGCACCCTGGGTCCTGAAGCCCATCATTAGCGTTGAAGAAGGAGGCAAAGAAGGCATTAAACATCTCTGCTTTGCTTATGTCATTGTCTATGAGGAGACCTTCCCCATCAACTAGCAGACCTATGTTTTCTTTGGTCCTCCTTTTTCTGTTTACATAGCTTAAAAAAAAAACGTTTTATTGTCTCCCACAGACTTGGCCAACTTCAACTCTAATTGGGCTTTGGCCACATGAATTTTCTCCCAACAAACACAAACAGCATCCCTGTATTCCTTCCATGTCACCTGACCCTCCTTCTAGCAGCTGTACACTTTCTTTTTTTGCCTGAGCCTCAGTAGAAGATCCCTGGTCAGCCAGGCCGGCCTTCTGCCCTGCCTGCCTGACTTCCGATATTTTGGAATTGCCTGATCTCGTGCTTTTCGGAGGCAGTGCTTAAAGATTGACCAGCACTGATGGACACCAGTGCCTTCAAAAGCAGTTTCCCAGGGGACCTTGCTGACTAGTTCCCTGAGCAGTCTGAAGTCTGCTTTCCCCATATCCAGGGCTGAAGTTTTGGTGGCAGTTTTCCTTCTGTCACCATAAATTCTAAGCTCAACCACTTCATGGTCACTAGGGCCGAGACGGCCGCCAATTGCCACGTCTCCCACAAGACCCTCTCTGTTCTCCAGCAACAGATCTAGGAGGGCACCTTTCCTAGTTGGCTCCCTTAGCACCTGCACCAAGAAGTTATCATCTAGGTGCTTTATGAACCTCCTGGACTTGCTCGTGTCAGCCGTGTGGTGATCCCAGTTGACATCTGGCAAGTTGAAATCCCCCATAAGGACAAGGGGAGTTGATCTCGAGGCATCTCTTAGTTCTGCAAAGAATAATTCATCGGCATTGTCGTCCTGGCTGGGTGGTCTGTAATAGACTCCCACTACGACATCCCCTTTATTTGTTCATTCCTTAATCCTTACCCAGAGGCTCTCAACTTTGCCATCCCCAACTTGAAGTTCCACACAGTCCAGCCCCTGCCTCACATACATCGCCACCCCACCACCTCGCCTACCCTGCCTGTCCCTCCTGAAGAGCCTGTAACCATCTGTTGCAGCACACCAGCCACAGGACTCATCCCACCAGGTTTCGCTTATGCCGATGATGTCGTAGTTGCGGGACTGGGCCAGGACTTCTAGCTCATCCATTTTATTCCTCATACTGCGTGTGTTTGAGTAGAAGCACTTCAAATGCGCCTCCCTGCACGCAGCACCTTGTGGAGCAGACCAAAGGACATCACTAGCACACAGTCCCCCTGATTCTAGTGTACCATCCCTTTGCTTATCACCGGTGTACCTGGTTTTATCCCTTTCCCCCTTCAACTCTAGTTTAAAGCCCTATGTATCAGCCCTGCTAACTCCTGAGCAAAAATCCTTACCCCTCTCTGAGAGAGGTGCATCCCATCTGGTGCCAGCAGGCCCGGTGTCACGTAGACCTTCCCATGATTTAAGAACCCGAAGCTCTGCCGGTTGCACCAGTCCCAAAGCCACGTGTTAATGTGGTGAGTCCGCTTGTCAGCATCGATCCCCCTTATCAGAACGACAGAGGCAAACACAACCTGTGCCCATGATCCTTTAAGTAGTCGCCCTAAAGTCCCTTTTGATCACTCTCGGACTTCTCATTGCTACCTTGTCATTACCAGCCTGAAAGACCAGTAGCGGGTAGTAGTTGATGGGCCGTACCAGGCGCTTGACTTTCTTAGCAAAGTCTCTCATCTGAGCCCTGGGGGGGAGGCAGCAGACCTCCCTGTGGGTTGGTTCCAGTCGGCATATAGGGCCCTCTGTCCCTTTCAAAAGGGAGTCCCCCATGACAATAACCCTTCTTTCTTTTTTGACAGATGATGTAGTGATGCGGGGGTTTTGTTGCCTTGCCTTAGGCACCCTCTCCGACTGGGACGGGCTTTTGTCTGCTTCATTGTTCTGAATGTCGTGTTCTAGAACCTCATACCTGTTATATAAGGGTTGATGGGAAGGTGAGGGGGCAGGGACAGGGCTCGCCTACCATCCTGAACAGGAACCTGCCTCCATTCCCCCCCTTGGCCTAGGTCCCCTCCTGCTGCCTGGCAGGATGAGGGAACTTTCGTCTTCTGCATGGCAGGAGACACTTGTGCTGTGGCAGGCTCGTGAGTCTGTCTCAGAGAAGGTAGAGCATACCTCCACCAGTCAGTTTCCCTCTCTGACTCCCTGATGCTCCTGAGCCTGCTCACCTCCTCCCGAAGCTGCTCAGAACCTGGCTGAGCAGTTCTTCAACCTGGGCACACCTCCCACAGGCATACCCCTCGCTGCTGCCGTTTGGATACCAACAGAAGACTTGGGCACACCCTGCAGCCCAAGACCTGGATGGCGGCGTGTTACCCCGAGCCCTCTATCTGAGTAGCCACATCGGTGACTGCAGCTGGAGAGGCCACAAGAGATGCGGAGGCCATGGTTTTCTGCCCGGTTGATACCATGGCCAGGTTCCTCGCAAGCAGGTTACAAGTACCGAAGGGAAAGATGGCTGCAAAAGAGCAGTGAGGAGCCCTGCATGCGGACACTGCCGTGTCTCACCCTGTTTGCCCGCCCTGGTCGCCACGCTCCCTAGGGGCAGCTTTTGAACGGCTGGGGAGGGGGCACTGCTGGCTGTGCCTATGCCTCCTCAGCCTCCCTCGTGAGGGCTGCCGGGCCCTGGCAGCTCCCTCGGCTGCCTCAAGTGGCCTCGATGCCAAAAAATAGTACTTAAATAAAGAAGAACATGGCTGGTAAGAGGGTAGTAAATTTCTCCCTGGCAGTGTCCATCAGCTGACTCATACAACTGTGCTGAAGCAAGGCATGTGCCATCAGATCCAGGAGACCTGAGAAGTGATAACAATGCGTTGGCACATCCAAGACGTAAGGTCTTTGTGACGTAGGACTGTGGCACAGGATTAGGAATGTCTAGCTTTCCTCCTAAGCAGAGCCCGTAACTGAAGAAGGAAAAAAATAATAATATTTGACTTAAAGATATGGTTTTTATTTGGCTATTTAGACAGATTCTCTTTCTAGGGATAGGCGTTTTTGTATATAGCCTGTTGCATACCTGTGTAAGTAAGCTTTGTTCCAGGTTGACTTGTAGGGGTGAGGAATTGCAGATGGCTTTCATGTTCATCGAAAGCCTAAACTGAAAACGACTGGGAGGAAAGAATGGGAGTTGTTTGTGACAGAGAAAATAGGCCGGCAGGTGCTTTTTTAGCTTTTTCAGGATCAGCACAGACTGGATGCTTATTGTTCAGTAATAACATTTTGCAAGAAGCCTGAACAGCAGACGTTTCCTCCTCTAACAATAAGTCTGTCCAAATAATATCAGTGCCGCCTATTTCACCTGTTTGACGCCGTGGTGTGCAGTTGTCAGGCATTTACCATTTCAGTTATTTTGTGTCCTGACTGTTGCAAAGGTGACAGAGAAGATCTCTGTCTGTTCACCTCCGAATAAAGCTTTGGTAAGAAATAAAGGTTTTATTAGAGGTAGTAACAAAGGTGATTTTTCAATGTGCCCTACAGTATAGAATAACTTAACCAGAGGCTTTTGTCAGTAGTAGATGATGTGACAACGTTTACTGGAGTTGGTGGTGTTAGCTGGGGGAAGTTGACAACATCTCCCACAGGGAATGCAGCATGCAGGAGAGGCTGGTCTGTCACACGCTGGCAACAGGGAAGCTTTGGTCATGTTGCTGGAGAGAGCTCTTGGCCTTCTGAATTGCAGTTCAGTCATCAGAAGGCTCCCTCTGGCCTTGGCTGTTTCTAACCAGGATTTGCTGCTGGCTGATGCTGGTAACTTCATTGTCAGTGATGAATGAGCACACTTCTTCCAACAGTCCTCTGTGTGCATGTGTGCTGGTGCAGCTTTATCTAAAAGCAAGATTTGCACAGCAGGATTGTCACTATTTAGTTGGAGCAGTACAGTTTATGATGTGTTCTTGCATTGCTGTGGCCACAGCAACTGTGTCAGCAAGCCTCACAAAGGATGCTACTTCCCTCCAGCCTTCCCTACCTGTACCCAGTGCTGCGGGGTGGAGGCCTGCCCAGCGGCCCAGGAGGTGGCAGCCTCACTAAAGTAAGGGCAGCAGCAGCAGGCTCCTCGTGGTGACATGCTGACTGAGCTGGGACAGCTTCATTTCTAAGTCCAGCTGTGAGTGGGTGGTTCTGCAGCCGAATGCAATCTTGCTCCTCACTTTGAGGGACAGCTTATTTCTCTTCTTTGTGTCTTTGTCAGGAGAGCTAATGCATAATGGATTTGGAATGCAGATTGGGAAACTTTAGACCGTCTGTATTCATATCTAGCTGCTGGATTGCTATCAACCCATTTTTTCTTGTGATAACCTCAAAATCATCAGCTGCTGTGAAACTTCAGTTAGGCAAATAATAATGAGTGATCAAATCACATGTTTTCTTCTGGGAAGTAAGAGCTTGTTTTCTTCTGATGCTAAGGAATGTAAAAATGTTCTGAGGACTAGGTTTTGGAATTTGCGAGCCAGCCAGGGGAAGTCAGCATCACCAAGACGCACCCCCCCCCCCTTCTCGTTAGCTAAAATCACACGAACAGCATTGAGTAGTGTTTTCAGCTCAAGTTTTTGACAATGAGAAGAAGAAAAAAAAAAGACCTGGGGGGACTTAGCATGGCCACTTTTTCACTGAAAAGGGAAAATAATTACCAGAAAAATAATATTTTCAGTGACAGTACAGGGTAATTAGTTTCCCAGGGAGAAGACATTGGTAGCAAGGGGCTTTACACAGGGAGCCTTTGTCATTTTATGGATCCTCATCTATCAACTGTCAGGTTGTTTCAAAGGAGCTCTGCTCTTAATGTTTTCCCGCTGCACCTTTCCCATCATGGTGGCCCAACTTTGCCCGAATAACCATTCGTCTTCCTGTTTGCCTAGCTGGGGCCTTTACAATGAGTCAGGAGGCAGCAGCATCGCTGGCACTGTGTGGCTTGGGGCTCTTGCGGGGAGAGCATTTCACACTGAAGCTCTGGCACAGAGAATGGACTGGCTGGATGTACGTCATGGTTTTGGGCAGGCGCAGCAGAGGGTGTGGGATCTGCCTAGATGGAACAGTCAGGGGTCAGCCTGGCCTTCCTTCCTGTATGGGAGAAGTTCCTCCGCACTTCCAATGTATTTCCTTACCTTGGAGACTGGAATTAATGCCAAGGAACACTGAACTTCTATGCCTGGATGCCTGAAGAGATTGGGGTGCCTGGACACTGACAGATGCATTTCTTAATCCATTTCTTAATTTTTGTAGACATTGTCCTCAATATGTGCAATGACTCATTAAGAAAAAAAACCTTCGTTTTTGCTACCACCTGTGGAACTCAGGCCTCGTGGCAACGAGAGCTGAAGCTTTGCCAAACTTCCCTGCCGTGTGTCCTGCTGCATGCGGGTGGGCGCTATGGCGCTGGCAGCCCTGGCCTGGTCCATGTGCCCTGGCCACTGGCACATGGAGGCAGCTGCTGCGTTTTGGTGTAGCAGCAGTTTGGCAGCCAGACATCTCCCTCTTTTTGGGATGATACTGTGGGTGTTCACTGAAGCCCCCCTTCAGGCTGTGATGCCTTTTGTATGATAACAGAGGGAAATGGCTTTCTTGTCTTCCTGGTGTTTCATCTGTAGTTTCATTTTAAAGGTAGTGACCAAGGCATGAGCTGCACCAGAAATCACTGGGTTGTAGTGAGCACCAGTGCAGGGTGCTGTAACAAGCCTTTCAGACTTGACTTTTTCTGGAACTAAGGGAGGTGATGAGAAATGATTCTTACCAAAAATGTCAGTGACTGAGCACACTGGGGAAAGCTTGTGAGCCTGCACAAAGACATTAGATGTGGGCATAGCACATGTCTGGGTGTCCTTGGAGGGCTTGCTCTTGTGGTTTAGCCGGCCGGCAGCTAAACACCACACGGCCGTTCGCTTACCCTTCCTCCTCCCTCTCTGGGATGGGGGAGAGAAACGGGAAAGTGAAGCCTGTGAGTTGAGATAAAGACAGTTTATTAAGACAGGAAAATAATTATAACAATAATAATAACAATAATGATGCTGATATTGCTACTAATAATAATGTGTACGAAACAAGTGATGCACAATGCAATTGCTCACCACCCGCTGACCGATGCCCAGCCTATCCCCGAGCAGCCGGCGCCTCTCCTCCCGGCTAGCCACCCCTATATATTGTTCATCATGACCCCAGATGGCATGGAATACCCCTTTGGCCGGTTTGGGCCAGCTGTCCTGGGTCTGTCCCCTCCCAGCTCTTGCTGCACCCCCAGCCTGCCCGCTGGCAGGACAGAGTGAGAAGCTGAAATGTCCTTGGCATGGTGTAAGCACTGCTCTGCAACAATTAAAACATCAGCGTGTTATCAGCACTCTGCTCATCCTAATCCAAAACATAGCACCCTACCAGCTACTAGGAGGAAAATTAACTCTGTCCTAACTGAAACCAGGATACTCATGCACTCTTCCTTGTGGTGTGTTGGAAATCTTGCTTCCTGATAGCAGTTTATGGAGATATTGGAACTGGTCTATGATCCCTGTTGTATCTTAAGTGCCACTCACCTCCCTTTGTTTCTTTCTTTCTCCTGATACTTGGTGCATCAAAAAAATTCTCTGTAGAGGGCAGGCTGCTCACATTTGAAGGGTAGGCAGTGTCTTGCAAAGAAACTTGCTAGCTTGTAGGCTCATTTATAAACAGACCTATTGATGGTAAAAAGAATTCTCAAGTGTGTTTAATACTTAATGCTAAGGTTGGACATAAAGTTAATGACTGGTTGTGGACTGGCAGGGCTTTCCAGACACACAGCTTATATACCACCCCTTAAAGATACCCCTTTCTTGTTTTCTTTTGGGGGCAAGTCACTTGGGCTCATCCTGTGTTAATAATGAACCTGCAGTCCATGTTTCATGTACTTCTATTAGAATTCACGGAGAATTGCAACAGGAAGGTGAAAATGTGACTCCAAAATCTGTGGAGGAAAAAAGCCTCAACCCAAATACTTTGTCCTAAATAGCAGTGGGATTATTAACATTCCTTTGCAAGGCAAGCAGTTTTATAGTTTAGAAGCTGCACACATAAGCAATCCAAATAATTTTCAGTTCAGTAAATGAACTGGTTGTACAGAAATCACAAAATGACAAACATGAACTCCTAAGGTTTCTACCGGATGTGACTAAATAAATGTAAAAAATGAAGGCCAGAAACCTTTAGGTCTTTTGAATTTCCACTTATGTCACTGGGTAACACTTAAGAGTAGCTGCAAGTGCTCCCTTGATGGAGTCAGATTGCTTCTTTCTTAATTCCATTCATAAATACACACTGGGTGTCTAGTGGAGCACTTAAGATCCTGATAATCAAAAGCCTATTGTGTGTTTGAGAAGCTTGAAAAGGAAACTGAAGTAAATACCAAGGGAGAATGGAGTAAAGTTAGAGTTTTGCTTTCTAAAGCAGCAGGAGGTCATGTGAAGTATAATGTGCTCAAGTTTTAGCACTGAGATTGTCCGAGGGGGTGTGACTGCACCATTACAGTAGTAAGATCTGTGTGCTGTGCAGCAGTAATCCAGCACTTACAGGTAGCCCATAACTGCTGCACTGGTTCTGCTATCTGGTGGGCTTGGGGGTGAAACATAGCAGACTTGTGCCTTCAGCTTCGTATTGAGCAGAGTCACACTCCAGCAGCACAAAACAGAACTTGTGGCATTGCAAGGAAAAACGAGGCTATTCCTTGAGTCATCTGAGTGTCTTGAAAGCAGAAATGTTTATTTAAAGAAACATTTTTCTGGGGGGAATGCATTTATGGGTAATGGAAAAGTGGGACCTGCACCCCGCTAGAGTTGTGTTGCCAGGATTACAGTGGGCTATGTCTATGCAAGTTGCACTCATTCCTTCTGATGCAGGGAGAGTTGCTGGGAAATGAGGAGCAGAGGCCATTTCTTACCCAGCTGCTGGTTCCTGCTATTCTTCACCTTCTGTAGAGCATTCTTCACTTGACATCAGCTTTAGACTTCTGAAAGACAGCTTTGAGTCCACAGCTGTTAAATAGCAGTTCGGTGCTGGTATTAATATTACTTCTGCCTGATTGCATCTGGACTTTTACCTGGGGAAGGGTGTGCCACGAGGCTCAGGACCTGCAGGAAGCTTTGCTGATATCTTTTAGTCTCCTCTTACATCCTATACCTGGCGGACATTAGGCAATGAGGCTAGGTGTCAAAGTAGTGTGCACTATGTGGCACTGTAGTTGACGCGTTGGTGATAATGGGTGCATCTGGTGAAGGAAGTAAAGGAACTGTTCAGCCTCCTGCGATTTTGCAGAACCATTTCCATGACGGCATGGCAGCAGAGGGTCTCACATGAGGAGCTATGAGAAGTACTGAGAACTTGAAATAAACACTCCTCTGAGATAAACAATAACATTGATCTTGGCAGAGCATAACACAGAATTTCTCCCAAGAACCTTCTGTCAGGCCCTTTGAAACTGCAGTTCTTAAGCAGGTCCCATTCTGGTCAGAACGGCCTAGTTGCTTTTATTCACTGATAACTATGAATGATGGCAAGATGAGCGCTCTTCATATTATACTCTCCTTTTTTAAACCATGTTAAAATAGAAAGAACAGAAACTGTCAGGCTCCTGGAACAGTAATGATGAGGTCAAATTTTTCAGTAGGGTTGCTTGGAGGAATAAAACAAGGAGGGTGCTACTGTTACTGTGGCTGTTGAAGACAGATTGAGAACATGTCACCTAAAGTTATTTGGTAACAGGAACAGCAAAACATCATTGGCACAACAGAAACAAAATCCATTATTTAGGGGGGTGGAGATGGTAGGATAAAAATTCAGTGGTTTAACCAGAAAACCTCAGTCTAGATCATGTAGTACTGCAGATTTTGTTATTCTATTCTGCAGTTCGCTTTTACAGCATCGAGGGACCTTTGTGGCTTTTGTGTTGCATAGCTTGTGAAAAGAGATGAGATCTCACTCCCTGGCCTGCTGCGCACAGAAAGATGGGTCTCAAGTGGTCACAGCAGCTGTCCCCATTTGTGCAAAACTATGTTTCAGTCCACATTAACTGCAATGCAGTGGTGGAATGTTTTTCATTTTGAAAATTACGTGGCCTATTTTCCATGTCTTCTCCCAGGAAATCCCCCCACCAAGTAAGAGCAGAGTTGGTAGACTGCTGGCAGCTGCTAGAAAGGACCCTGAGACAACTCGTCTTCTGGCGCTGCTCTAGGAGGGAACAACAAAATACAAGGTAAGGGAAACCGATGGGATTCCAGCATGGATCAACAGCTAGCAAGAGACCTGAATGGTCTGTCCTCCACCAGGATAATGCCAGCTGCTGTTGCCCTGCATGGATGAGCTATAATTGTGGGTGCTGGCAGGGGCTCCCGGGGCTGTGCAGCACTGTGTGGATCTGGAGCCACGCTCATCACAGCAGCAACAAGAAGAGATGGTGGCCCATGGCTGAGGCACCTCAGCAGGAAGACATGTGGACAGATGCCCACAGACAAATTGGCAGCTTTTACTGCCGGCTTCCTTTCGGCTACTAATCGACTTTTGTGTGCATCGAGTGTCTTGTTGTTGTTTTGCATGCTTATTAGTTTTTAAACCATCTTCTATTCTTTAGAGCATTTACAGGCACGTGCATCAGAGCTGAATTGTTTCCCAGGCTGGGATTCCTCTTGTCATTGCACAACTTTTTCATGAGATATGAGTTTTCAAATAGGAAACAGGGAGAGGCAGCAAATCACTTGGGTTGAGACAATGAAAAGGAAAAAAAATCCCACCTAAACAATAGATATTTAAGTAGAAAGTGTTCCAGCTTCTTCTGACAAAAAGCCTCTAGAGGATTACAATGCAGTCAATGTTGCTTTAATTAAATTTAATGCTGTGTGAAATGCACTCTGAGAAACTTTGATGAATGACTGGGGCAATTCATGCGGCTCACTAAAGGGCATCCAGCCCTTGCAGGGGTGTCAAGGCACGATGAATTGGTTAGTACAGGCATGTTTATAGACTGCCTGAGGAACCTTGTATCTGTGTGGTAATGTCAGAGATAATGTTATGATTTTCTGGACCTTGGGGGGCTTTGGTGACATGGTTAATGAGATAGCCCAGGGAGTGTCCCAGTAGGTTACTTGCAGACCTCCCACATCAAAAGGAGTAGCTTTGCCCCTTCTAAGCCTGCCGTCCTCCAGATCTCTCCGCCGGCCCTTGCTTTCCGTAGGGCCACTTTTTTCCTCCCTCCTCCCCCTTCTTTTTGGTTCTTAGTCAACATTAACTTTGGCTGCCAAAATTCAAAAGTTGTTAGATTTTAATTTGGTTTCTCTTTGACCTGCCTACACAATGGCTTTTGAGGATTTGAGAGGAACAGAAGCCACCACCATTACCCTCCTCCCAGAGCCTCAAAACAAAGCAAAAGAACAAGGGGGAAAAAAGCTTAGTCAGAGAAGGCAGAAATGAGGAAACAAAACTTAACTCTTATTCTCTCTCTGTTCCCTCTCTCCCCATCACAAAAAAAAAAAAAAAAGAGAGAGAGAGAGAGATGGCGGGGGGGGGGAATGTTTCAGATGTTTTGGAATGTTTCTCTCATGCAGAGTTTGGTTACAAAGCAATGGGTTGTACTGGTACAGCCGGGTCTTTTATCTGCTGCACCCAAAGAAGTAAGGGGTGAGGGGAAACAGTGGATCAATTGATAAATGAAAGTCTGTTATTCAAGTGTGATTTAAAGGGTTGATTATAGGCCTGTGGAAAAGATTGTTTAACAGTTTCTCTTTGTAGAGGGGAAAAACTCACTGTACGTTTGGTTTAAAGTGAGGTTAGGTGGCAAGTAAACATTTTTGTAATAATACAGCTATCTTTGCAAAATGGTCAGGAAATGGATGTTGAGGATTACATCATTAAAGGGGGACATAGATCAAAGTTAATGCGAGACCATCTCAAATGATCCTTTCAAAATAAAAAAAAATCCTCAAGTTGTTTAATTGTACTTTTGAAATTGTGTAGCAAAGAGAAGGGGAGTGTGGGTGATGAATCACACTGAATAAATATCAGGTCTGGCAGATGTGGCAGTGGTTGTAACTGCCCTCATTTCTGTGTGGTTAAGGCTTGTAGTCTCGGACAGAGAAATGAATACTTAGGTGAAACCAAGATGGGATCTTCTGGACTGGCACGCTAACTGATCTTGCCTGTGAACTTTATGAACCCCATCATCCCTGAAAGTTGGTAGCTTAAGACGTGTTTCATGAACTTTGAGCATACCTCTTGTTCTGCTCCGCTCTGGCAGATTTCAATTATCTGTTGATTGCCAACAATATTGGAGGAATTGAGTGTACGCACACATAAACAGGCTAGTTTATATACATACACTGATGCTGGGTTGGATATTCTTGGTCCCATTACTGTTTTCTTTCAAATGCCTTCCTAAAGCTTATCTACCCCTTGATGTCCAAAAAAACCCCTAAACCATAAACCCAGGCTAGCACAGTCATCTCTGGCCACTGCAGTGAAATGACCAAGAAGTGCCCCATGTTCTGTAGTCCAGTCCTCCAATTGGGGTTGAGTGCCATGGCAGGGGGTGGTGGGAGTATTTGCCTTGTGAGTGATGGTCTGAGCACGTGCTAGGTCTCTGGCATTCTATGAACAGATGAAGGTTTTAATTAGCCTTTTGCACATTGATGATATCTACAGATATGTGGTGTTGGATGCGCATCAACAAGTGATCTTAAGCAGGCCTTCCCCAAAAGTCTGCAGTATTGTGGTTTGGGCTGGTCTTGCTTGCTGTAAATTCCTGAGGTCGAACATGTCCTTGAGAAGTTAATTTGTTGGCAGTGGCTGTTAGAAATGCCCGTGCTCGTCTCTAGGGTGGACACTAGGGCTTTGCAGCGCAACATGTACATGGGGAAGAGCTTCCTGGGACAAGTCGCCTGTCCTGCTGGTGCGACATGGTCCCCGCTGGGCCTGTGGCATGGCAGCTCCTTGGGGGCTGTTGGTCTCCAGAGGGTACAAGAAACCCTCAACAAAGACACCTTGCAGGAGCACTGGCTACAGCTGTGGAAGTGCAGAGGACTGGGATTGTGTAATGGGAATGAGGATTCTCTTGTGGTGCTTGTAAGCAGCTTGCAGGGCCTGGCACAGGCTGTCTCAATCGGCCTCTTACTGCAGCACTGGGTTCCTGCTGGGCAGGGCTGCCCAGCTCTGCAAGGGAGGGCAGCAGGGGGCTTTGCCCCATCTCCCTTCTCTGAGACAACTGCCCAGGTAGAAGCACTTAAATGGCATTTATTTAATGAGTTACTTTCTGCTGGCCAGTATTGCCATAATGAAGTTGTAACTAGATCAGGGGGAAGCAAATGCCAGATTTGGTTTGGTAACTTGTCTCGCAGGGAAGAGGGAAAAAGGCAGAATAAGCTGAGTGCTTTCCAAAACCCTAATCTGTTTTTAAATAGGTCTCTCTCAAACTGTAGCCACAACAACAATCTTTGCTGTAGTTAATGGGCTGTCAGTGTATCCTTCATTTGAATGACTGTTTTCTGAATCAGAAGCTAAAGATCTGGTGGTGTTGTCACTCGGTCAGCAGCAGTAAGTTTAACAAAGGTCCTTGGAGCCACAGTGAGGAGCAGTCCTGAAAGTAATAGCAAGGTCAGGGGAAGGGCAGACATGGCTACCAGTGTCACACTACGGCTAAGGAGTGTGCTTCTGGCAGCCACGATGCAAGTCAACAACTTCACTGCTGCTCTGCTGTTTCTCCCATGTACCAGAACAGACTAGTTTCTTTTTTTTCCATTTACACTTTCCATAAAGTGTTTCTCAGTTGTAGATGTGTTGCAGTCCTCAGTCTTCTCTCTAGCATACAATACAACATTTGAAACCATTGATGATAATGACTGCAGCAACTGGGAATGTTGTTAGGTAAGATCTGACTTAACACAGGTAAATCATTTAAAACTGGATTGAAATGGTTTCACACTACGATGTTACAAGAAAGCTGTTTTGCTGAGCTGTGAAGCTCATCCGGAACTTGAAATTGGCTTGTGCTCTCTATGTATTGTGTCCCGTTCCAGCACTCTGTGCAAGGAGATGGAGGCCTTAGTGTCAGGCTGTAGAGTTCAGGGGGCAGCTGGCTGGACAGAATGAGTGTTGGCTGCATGGTGCTCAGCTGGTATGCCCTTTTGCAGTAGCGGAGTCGCACAGCTAGAAACTGAAATCGAAGAACAGGGAGCAGGGAACACGCAGTAGACACAATGTCTGCTTCAGGCAGGGTTGTAGGAGCACAGTGCCTATTTTTCTAGAGGCAGAATTACCTCAGCCGTGGTAACTGGCCTGTTCACGCTGAGCCTGCAGGTCATCCCCTACCCAGAGATGGTTTGGCTTAATCCTGTGGGTCACAGTGGCTGGGCCCAATGAGGTGGGCTGGAGTTCTAGTTGCTTCTTTCAGTGGCGTTCTTCTCACTTTGGCATGGTATAAGCAGGCATTTAACACGGTTTTAACATAGGTTTTTTGTACTTAGTCTCGTTGCATATTTTAAAATTCATTTCCGGGCTGTGATCTAATGGCAGTAATTACCTCAAGTGCACATGGTACGGGATGTGTTTATTTTTGTTTCAACCAAGGCAAATGATTGCAGGTGTTGGCTTCACTTCAGGGCTTGGCTGTGTTGGGAGAGCCAAAAGCAACATCTACCTTTGCAATCTGGCAAGCAGGTCCTAAATATCTTATGTGAATGTTTGATTTAATGATACAAAGGGTGGTGAGAGCAGGAGAGCAAAGCTCTCTGAGTCTTCATGTTGTAGTGGATGCCTAGAGTGCAAACTATTTACTAGCTCTAACGTGGCGTAACCGGCCTTCCCAAATAATGCCTATCACTCTCTCCTATCAAATGTTCGTTTGCTCACTAATTTCTGTGAGTTTGTGCAGTGCTTTGGGGGCAGTTCTGCTAGCACTGGCAACAGCTTGAAAGGCCTGAGTAGCAAAATACCTTTAAGATTTGTTGGCATATAGGTTTCTGTACCATAGGAATAACTCAGTCTGGTAGTACAAAAAACAGAGTTTGCGTAATTCCATGCTTGGAGCTCAGGTCACGTTTTCATCTTAGCTGTTCCCCCTAGAAGAATGTCTTGGCACCAGTAGCTGGTGAGGGGAACAGGGAGAGCGATCTACTTGATCCCTGCAGAAGACCTTATGGTGGTAAAGCATGCTCTGTCCATGTGGGGTGAAGTCAGAAATTCAGGCTTAGGAAGGGCAGTGCTCCTTTGCTTCTTTGGCTGAGGTGGGGAGGACTCTAAATCAAGAATTGAAACGTCCAGTTGAGTCCTTAATTGTATTTGAACAGAGCTCAGGGCAGTTTTTGATCCTCCCCTCACTTTCATTTCTTTGTGATGTATACAGAAACCGAAGTGGGTGTTTTGGTTCAGCAGTTTGCTACACGTGGAAAACACTTGAAAGGACTGTGTGGATCCTATCTCCTTCCATAGAAAGGCAACTGTGCCCTTTTTAATATCTAACAGCTTTGTCCTTTTTTGTAAGGGCAACTAATGCAATGTCTTCCTTTTGAACATTGTTTTTCTACTTGGTGTCTGTCGGGAAGAATAAGAAGTTAGAGCAGGAAGTGGGGAACCACCCTATGAACAGGTGCCTGAATATAGCAGCCAAGTAATGATTGCCCTGCAGTTGCTGCAGGTTTCTGCAGCACCCAGGAGTACTTATCCTATCTCCACTTTAGGAAAGGAAGTTTCAGCCTACTTTACATATCTTTTTCATGATACTCATGACTTAGGGCATGTGTCTGGATTTGAGAGGACTTCAAAACCTTACAACTGCAGAAAAAAAAGACTCTTGTGCTTTCAAATTTTGTCTCCTCTTGCTTTCTAGCAAGGGTAAGCATGCTGTCCTACTTTTTGCATTTTTAAACCCCTCCAGCTTCAGTAAAAGTTGATGTGAGATTATACACGGAAAAAGGAGATCAAATTCTGGCCCCTTGCATAGAAAATGGTATTTTAATATTTTTGTGTTTTCTGTCTTTCTCACTCGACTTCACAATCTAATTTCTTTGCTACCAGAGATCTTTCAGTCACATCTACATTAAAATTTTAAAAGCAATATCTATTTAAATGTAAAGCAATATGGTTGAGTGTGTGCTCACACGTGGAAATGTGTTTAGGGGGGATATATGCATAGACGTAGCTCTAACTAAATGAGAGAAGATCAGAGGACACTGGTGATAAGTGAGATGGTGGATTATTCTTTCAGTAGTTGTTAATCTTTGCATGAAGGAATAAATTGTAAGGACCTACCTTAAAGTATACAAAACTGTTGAAAATGATGTGAAGAGTGTGATGGTCTTCTGAAGCAGAATGTGTATAGCCCTTTGCTGGGGGTCTCCTACTCTTTCTTGTTCATTGCAGATGGAAGTTACTGGGGCTGATAACGCCTGGCTTTACTTTGACAGTTAGGGGTGTCCTAACTGTTTTTATCAAAAGTGTGAAACTAAACTTCATCGTAATAGAGATTCTGTTTTCTCTTGGAGTCAGCCTTTATAGGAACGGAAAAATGGAAACCCAGTTGATTCCTGTTGTGCTCCTTGGATGTTGGGATTTCTGTGATGATGCTCACTGCTTCTGCTGCCCTGAGCAACTGAGCACTTGCTTGGAATTTCCAAGTAGCAGTAATTCTCTCTGCCTTCATTTCCTCCTGGCCAACTGGAGTAGTAGATCAACTTATTCCCTCAAGACTTCGTATTTCTGTCTAATTTATGGAAGGTTGTCACCATTCAGGAAAAGTTTTGCATTTATTATTGAAAATGGTGCAGACCTGCATTATTTGGAAAGAAGTTAGGTCCTGTTTTTGAGGGAATCACTCCATTTGCACCCAAGGTGCTGGCAGAGCTCATGTTGGCAGTGTCATGGTGACTGCATTCAGATTGTGGTGGCAGAACACATCTCAGACAGATGGCACCACCTGTTGGTGCTGCGAAGTCGAAGGGCACTGGAGGCTGGACTGGTGTTTTCTTGGGAACCAGTGCAAAGAGCAGAGCTGCTAGCTGTTATATCTGTATCCATTTCAAGTACTGTTTCTGTAAATGCCCTGACTTGCAGGCCTTCCAGATTGTGGTACTAGAGTCCGAGCTGTAATTCATTTCAAGTAGTGTTAGTTGTGCTTATATTTATTGTGGATACTTGTGAGAAGTGGTCAGAAACAAATACCTAGAGGCACCCACATAAAATTCCTGCTTGATAAAAATTTGAACGACAATTGTGATGTTTAAAAAAAAAACACAGTATGTTTACACTTTCATGAAATCCAAAGTAATGTCTTCAGAGTTGTGGTTTAGAGAGCCTGTTAATCTGTGGGCTGGCTGTAAAATCATCAGCTATGTGGTAGGCTTGTGAAACTAGGAGCAGTGGCAGACCTGACAGCTTCTGAAAGAGGGAGCCTGGTGTAAGTGAGCTGGACCTTCATACCTTACATTGACACTGAGGTTCACAAAGCTTCCACATGCTTCTTCCTAATACTTGGAAGCTTGAACACATGAAATGTTAGTGCTGTCTTCTAGGGAAAAAAAAATGCTGCATTTGCTTCACTGTTAACTGCAGCAGTGAGCAGCAGCAACTATATATATATATATATATATATATATATATAAAAGCAAAGCAAAATGTTAGTGGGTATATGAAAATGCCTCAAAAATAACTTCAGCCCCGATTTAAAAAAGAAAAAGACAAAACAGAAATGTTTGTGCAGACATAGATAGGTAGCTATACTCTGTCATTTTGCATTCCACAACACTGTGAAATGAGGTTACTCAATGCTAGAGGAAAACATAACCAAAATGGCCAAAAAAAAAGCACTTAGAAGCACTTCTAACATAAATGTTATAGAAGTACAGCAGGACTCTGAATGGTTTTCAGATACTAAAGACATTCAGGGGAAGGATTTTTTTTATACCCTACTTATCGTTTATATAGGTGTATCTGTACTATACCAAGAAATGCCTAGTTATTTTACACCTATATTGTCTGATTGGCAGAAATAAAAAGCATGTCTTTTAAACTTGCTTTTCTTGAGCAAAATCATTATTAACTGAAAAGCTCATATTTTAGAGAAGGACATTACTGCGTTGCAGATAACCATTTAACTACTTGAATATGTCAGCAAAGATGTTTTAAGACACAATAGCACATAAGCAGGCCATGTTCTGTGAAAGAGCTATTTTCCCCCTTTAGCTCCACTTACCTCCATGTGAAACAGAGAGCCTCTCAGTGCTGCTTTTGATCAAACCCTGACCCTAAGGCTTACTTTATTGTAGCTTCTAGCAGTAGTAATAAAGAACAAATTTAGCTGAACCCTATATTATTACTAGTGGCCTAGCAGTTTATAAGTGACTCATCTGAAGGCTCAAAAATGTCACTTAACAAGATGCAGAACTGCTTGGAGAAGTTGACCGTGAATCAGAATTTGCTCAGGCATCCTGAGGGTGTTACTGGTTGGTCTTGAAAGGAGTAGAGGGGAGGTGGCAAAGTGCTTTCCTTGGAAAGAAAATGGAACAGCACAACCAGAGGGAGGTGAGCATTGATGGAGGAGCAGTGACTTTTTGTAGACATGAATTTTTGTTCTTTTCATTGAAAGCAGTGTGTTTGGAGGAACAGGCAAGCTTTTGAAGGCTAGCATGCTCCTTCAACATGAAATTTAAGCAGCAAGCTTCAAATGAGAGCGGAATAGTTGCCTGCAACATGATGGAATTACATTGATCCATGAGATGATGTAGAGTGAGAGGGTGTGTGTGCAGAAAAGGTCAGAATCTGGGAAGAGCTCAAGGCCAGTTTGATGTGCTCGTTTCCACAACTATTGCTTCCCAACAGATTCCACAGAGATCATTAAAGTCGGTGAGTACTGAGTTATTCAAAACATTATGAACATCTGTAAACTTATTTGTCTAGAACAAAATTATATATTTTTTCTCACATTCACCAGTAGCTAAGCCAAGCCTGTTTCAAGTGAGGAAGACTTGTAATACCAAAGATTTACTTAATTTTCATTGCTGCACATAAAACATCTGAGAGTATTTGCCGTGAAAACTAAAATGCCTGTCTTTGTTTGTACAAGCCAAAGGAAAAGTGCAGCATATCCATCTGCAAAAGAACATCAAAGCACTTTTGCAAAATCAGGCATGGTGACATATATTTGGAGAAACAGTATGAGAGCTGCTTGTCAGAGAGTGATGGGGGTCTCTGCATTTACCAGGCGTAATCCCGATTGGAGCCACATCTTTTCTTTCTTCTCTTTATTATCACTTCGTGGTTAACGTTTGTTGATGAGTAGGATTAGCAGCACATTTTCAATGGCATTTAGCCCTTTTAACAAGCTCTCTGCTGTCAGAGGTGGCTGGCCTGAAAAAGAAGAGAAAAGTCATTAAGCAAACAAATCTTTGGCAAGAGTTGATGCTAAACATGCCATCGCCCTGTGTGAGTTATTCACTGTATATGAAATTTATTCCACAAGACTGTGACCTTGATGTTGATTAACCAGAAATTCCTTCTTCTGTCTTTATTAACAGCTTTTGGTGCCTCATTGGGCTCCACTTGCTTTCTTCCTGTTGTTCCTGTTTCAGCGTTCACTAAGGCAGATTTTCATGATGTATGATTTCAGTAGTGCTGTTCTCATGAGGCACGTCAGCCAGTTTCCGTGGGGCTGCCTGATCCACAGCCCCTCTGTGCTCAGCGCACCCACCATGGTGCACACTTTGGCAGGTGGGTGCCCCTTCCAGACCTGCTGCGTCCCGATGGCCCCACAGATGCCTCGAATCCATGGGCCTCAGGGGAGGCTTGCATTGCTCCAGGCTGTGCAGCCCTGCACTTGCTGTTTTCCTGGGGCTGTTACAGTCAGGGTGCTTGTGACTCTGTGCAGGCATGGGGCACAGATGCTGTGTGCAGGCAGAACAGGAGCCCCCGGCCAGGGCAGCCCCTGCCAGGGGGAGAGGCAGCGGAGCACATTCTGGCTGTGTTCCGCTTGCTCCGAGGGCCCCTCTGCAGGCCTAGAAGATGGTTGGAGCATTGGTGGATTGCCCTGAGGTCACTCAGCTCTGAGCAGATCCCAAATATGGAAGATGGTCTAAGTCCACCTACAGCTCCGTGTAAACACAGGATCAGAGAGAGGACTGAACCTGGCTGCTGCCCGCTGCTAAGCATGGAGCTGTTTATGGAACCGAAACACTGCAAGTATTCACTTTGGGCGGCAATTTCTAGGAGGGAAAAAAAAAAAGAAGGGAAGAGAACTACACCAAAATACAGGCTGGGTGTGTTTTTTTTCGGATTCTTTTTAGGTGAAGTCACTCAGTGATAAATGGAATAGACTGGGGGAATTGTAAACTGAACTCTCCGTAAAGCCTGATGAGATTAGATTACATTACAGAGCGTGGCTGGCACCTTGGGCTGTGCAGAAAGCCTCTGCAGCGACTGGCAAAGATTCCCTCAGCACTTGATGATTTCACTGTTGAACTCATGCTTTTGGCAGCCTCTGGGGTTAACTGTGGAACATGAACTTTACTGCTGCAGCTTTATGGTGTTGTAACTGCTCAGAAAGCCTTCCAGATCAGTTACTGACAGTCCACACCTTGCCCCTTCGGCGCTGTAGCAGACAGACACGTACCACTCCGTCCATGCCTCGTGAGCAGTGCTGACTGCTCTGGCTGCTGGCAGGGCTGTTTGGCTGAAGCATCCGATGTTCCTCCTGGCATCGCCAGTCCTGAGCACGCTGTGGGCAAAGTGGCTGTGGGAGCTGTGGAGTGCTGGTCAGCCGTGAGCCTTCAGCCCCAGCTCCCTGCTAACCATCCTGTAAGGAGCACTGTGGAGGCACTGGTTCCTTGTGGGCAGTACTGGGACGCTGCTGACAGCGTTATCTGTGTGATGCATGTAACTGTTAGAGGTACAAAATGTCCTGGCATGCTGACACACTGCTGGAGAGTGCTGATGTGTGGATGGGGATGGTGGGGTGGCAGAGTGAGCAGATGCCCTTTGAAACCATTCTGTCCATTTTCTCATTTACAGTGTTGAAGTAAATGTTTAGCTTCTCAGCAAGAGTAGGCAGAACAGCATACCTGGCAGAGACGGCTAACAGCCTCTTGCAGTTGCAAGTAGAGGAGAGCTCAGGAAGCCAAAAGCACAATTCTGAGATCAGATGAAAAGTGCGCAAAAATACAACTGAAATGACATCTAAGACTTGGAAAATGAATATTTTCAAAACATTTTCTTTTTGTCACAGTAGGTCTGCTTTGCTTTTGAACAGGGAATATTTTGTTCCTCCAAATGCCTAAGAGAAAAATTTTGGACTACTTTTGACCCGGGTCTTGTTAGTTAACGTTTCAATAAATCCGTGTGTACTCTAATTTCTTAAAGGTTTTCAGGTTACTTTACTAACAGATTTTATTCACTTTAGGCACTGGCTTCATGCGTAAGCTAGTTCTGTACAGTCTGTTAGTTTTTCTTTTTTAGCTTTGGAAAGCTCTGTTAATCCAATTTCCCATGATTTTCTCTACTACTTGTGATGTCCTTCTGTTATGTGTAATGTCCTAGCATTCAGTCATCATGCTACTGAGACAGGAATTATTGGAAGGGGGACGAGTATTTGTTTCACTGCAAAATGTACCACAGCACCTGCAGCTGACACCAAACTAGCCACTTATGCTGTCTCTTGTTTTCCATAGACAAGCAGGGCTGAGACATTTCTGGTGATGTTTTCCCCTGCATGCCCACAGGTCAAACTTATATACAAATGTTGTTTTACTTTGTAGTGTTTTGGGAATCACAGGTAACCTGCTGTCCTGTTAAGAAATCTCCAAAAGCCAGACTGATTCTCACTTTGCCTCGACCTGCCTCTTTGGCTTTTCAAAATGCATTTAACTGCTTCCTTTTGTTTTGCATGTTTTCTCTAACTCCCGAGCGATCCTAGGGTGATTTAGTTTTCCTTTCTACTATAACAACTGAGAATTTGTAAACTGCAGTGCAAGCCTTGAACTGCCCCATGCATCTTACCTGGCAATTAATGCTGCAAGCACTGCACTCTGACAACCCAGGCTGCAAAGTCCCAGGATATCCGTGCAGAAGCAGCATGTTCAGTGGGAAGTCATTTCGCATCGCACAATCCCAGAGGTGCAGAGGCTGGAGGCACCCCTGGGTCCCTCTGGTCCCAGCCCCTCCAGCAGGGCCACCCAGGACCACATCTGGGCAGTGCTTGTAAATCTGAAGGGAGGGGGACTCGCAAGCTCCCTGGCAGCCTCTGCCAGCTCTCTGCCACCTGCACAGTCAAAACTATTCCCTGATGGTCAGAAGGAACCTCCTATGCTCCTGTATGTGCCCTTTACATCTTGCCCTGTCCCTGGGCACCACTGAAAAGGGCCTGGCTCTGTCTCCTGCACCTTCCCTTCAGGGACTTAAACACATGGGTAAGATTCCCCTGCCCCTGAGCCTTGTCTTCTCCCAGGTTGTCTTCTATGTCTGCTCTCCCACGTTTTGTCTGACATCTTATGTGCAATATAGAGGTAGAATGTGTGGGGGAGATGTCAATCCCTCCCTTTTTAACATGTCAATTTTTCATCACCTGCTTTCCCCAGACACTCAGAGCAGCCAGTTGTCAATAGTATGATACCACAGTTGCTGGCTGCATCTCCATCACCACCAGGGACGAGGTTCCCTTTGGGACGCTGCTGAAGAGCAGACTCAGTCCTCGCTGGGCCTTCCTTCTGGACTTGTTACAGCACTCATGACTCTGGTGGCAGTAGGACATTGCAGTTTGCTGTTAAATGGTTATTTTGGTTTGGGTGCTGTCTGTTATCTTCCTTTCCTAGAGGCTTTCCCTCCCAACCTTTCTTTTCCAGTAGGTGAGTGCTGGTGAGGATGTTAGGGAACATAAAGCAATGTAGAAAGGCAGGTTGAACCCTTTAATGTGTTTTTGGATTTAATGTCTAGGTTTGTGATGATGCTGAAGGTGGCTTAAGTGCGCTGACACTAGAAGTGATTCTGAATCACTTCCAGTGAAGTGCGCACTGGGGTGAGGAGTCCTTTGAATGCGCCACATCAACCAAATCTTGTAGCAGCAACTCCAGAGCAGAGATGGTGCTTCCAACTACCTCCAGACCTGCTTCTTGCCATGCAGAAAGGTATGGGCTGCAAAAAGGCATACACAGAGTTTAAACCTTCCGATGGGCTGTGAAACACCATGCAGCGTACCTCACAGGTAGGTTCAGATGCTTTGAAAATTCAGCAAGAACACTTTTTCTAGACTCCTTTCTAGGGAAGGGGAATGAGGCATTGTCTATTTGTATTGAGGAACACATTTCTAAAACACTCAGAAGAACTATGCAACCTGTTTGATTTTACATAATCTTCACTTTTTTTTTTTTACTAGTACATTAGAGCTTAACTGTCTTGCAGTTTCTAACTTTTAAATAAACATAGCATGAAGAAAATATTAACGAAGTTATGTAAATACAACAGGAAACAGAGAAACCAAATGAGTGAACTAGACCAAGCTGAGGCAATTCTAAAAGTCTGTGTAGCTTTCCAATGGAACGTCTTTTTCTCTTGTTTGTGGATAAATTTCTATGACTGGATATTGCTGTTGTGGAAAAAAAGTGCAATATGCATGTCCGGTGTATTTGACTTAAGGTTTTAAAGTATTTTGGATTCAGTTTTTAGACATACAGTGCTTTTGATGGAAATCCTGTGCTGAGTCTCCTTTGATGCTTGTATAAAAAACGAGGGAAGAAGCAGGGGTGAAAGATGACTGGAAAAAAAGTGCTGCTCTCAACTGAGTATTTCCACGGCAAGTGATTTTTCAAAACATGCTATTGCAAACCAGCATTGACCATCGTGGCTTTAGCTGTGACAGGAAAATGAATCAGGGACCTCTGCGCTCAAAGCTGCACAGTGTGCAGCTGTTTTAATAGTGCAGGAGGTGTTTAATAAGCAGAGTCTCTGCACAGAAGAAAGGAAAAAAAAGAAAAAACACCACCACATTTAATCCACACAGCTTCTAATGCGCCTTTCACTTAGCACACTTGGGTAGAAGAAGATGTGTGCTGCAAGCTTATGTGGCAGTACTGGAGGATTCACTACCCAGTGGTTGGAGCAGGAGAGCATGACCTCAGGTTGGGTCTGCAAGTGGCCTCAGGTTTGCAGTTTGACCTCAGACAGATGGCTCTGGCTGTGGCTGCAGTGTTGGACCAAGGAGAAGTGCCACGTGGGAAGAGGCCACACATATACTGTATCTCCTACCTCTGGTGTCCACAGAAGGGAAGCTTGGTATGTGGACTGTAAGAGACCTGGGACACTTTATAGCATGTCTCCTGATCTGTGCGTGCAAAGGAGAGGTTTGAGTCCTGTTATGCAGCCTTCACAGGCTTCACCCTCTTCCGGTATTATGAGGAACTTGGTGGTGGTTGGGTTTGCCAGTCACTACCAGGAGCTACGATGAACTTATCGCAGCACCTGTGTGTGCTGTTAAATTATTAGAGATAGTCTTCTAAGAGTAGAAAATATCTATAACATCTGTCTTGGAAATATGGGAGGAGAGTATTTTGCTGCGTGTTTCTGGCTCAAGCAGCAGTATAGAGATGTTTTCCTTGTTCTGAGGGAAGGGTAATGGTGGTCCAAAGTTCAGTCACAAATTGCTGCTGGCAGCAGTGGGGCTACATACATGCATCTCAGGCAAGAATGTTACGAGGAAAGATGTGATGATGTTCCAAGCTTTCTTTCCATGAGGTAGGCAAGAGTAAGCTGTGCTACCTCTAGTTCAGGATTAGTAGTACTGTTGATACACTTGATGTTTTTAATGCCTGTTAAGTCTTGGTATAATTGGCTTCTTTTCGGTGTGTGTGAGCGAGGAGGCTCGCAGCCTGCACAGAGCATAGCCTGTGTGGCATCAGCTCCCCTGTTGATTTAGTTTCATTTTCTGTTTTTCTGGCTTGCTCAACTGCCTGTAACAGCATTAAAGTATTCTTCTGATCTTTGTTTCCATGTGTTCAGAAAATGCACTTTTTGAAAGTCTTCACGCCAAACGGACTTTCAGACTGAGAGGCAGCTTTTGGATTTGTTTCAAAAGCCATGGGTGACTTACATACTTGATTGAGCCTTCTTTATATTAGCCTCTGCTCACACAGCCTTAGTATTAGGATGGTATCAGATTAGATTAGGTTAAACCTGGGAAAACCAAATTTAAACTCTGAGAAATTGTTTGCTTTTGGTATTGATACGCTGCCTTGAAGCAGGAGGTAACAAAAGTTTGATGAGAGAATCTGCAGTCCCAAGAAGTCTGATTAGCTGTTCCCTTCTTCCACCATCTACCTTGCATTGAAAAGTCTTTAATTTGGTGGTTGGAAGTACGGCATGTGATAAATTGGTAACTTGGTGAAAATAAGATGTCCTGTGAAAGCTGTGGGCATTCTCAACAGTTTCACTGAACTTGAGAGCTCCTGGGCAACATTCCCCCTCTCATCCACATGGCACCAAACTGTGCTACGAATATACTTTGTGTGGTGAGTTTGGCCTTCTGCTCTTGTTGAGGTTCTTTGTCAGACACCCTGTGAACCGTGGATCCATTTCTGTGCTGCTTCTCAGCAAGGTCACAGATGGGTGCTGGGAATTCATACAGAAAATCTGGCCAGGCACTGTGCTTCAGTAGAAGCACACATGAGCCTTGCCTTGGACTGCAGGTGTAGATGAGCCATGTTGTTACCATCTATACTGTGCTGTGTGAGTCTAAGCTCTTTTCTGGGCACCTCCCGCCGAGAGTTGTGTTCAGAGGTATGGACAGTGACAGCTTGGTGTGTACCGCGAAGCACTTGCGTGGAATCACAGACCCAGGGCAACAGAGAAGTGCTTTTCTGTGTTTCCCTTAGGCTCTGACAAACCAAAGTGCAGGAGCAAGCCATAGTCTGGCACATGTCTCTTCAGGAGCAGTCTCAAAAAATTAAGGCCACATCCTGTGGTCTTCTAATCATTCACTGTTAAACCTTGTGTCCATGCCAAGATCTTGACTAGCAGACTAAAATAATCTCTCTACATCCATTGTGTGTCACATTGTCCCCTGCCATCTGCCAAAACACGGTTGCCAAAATGGACTTCCTTTCACACAGCACAGGGTAATTGACGTTTTTCTGTTTGAATCCTTCTTCTGGCTTCATGAGCCTTAACAAAGCCATATTCCCCTGCCAGAACTTCATCTTCCAAGTCAGGAATAATCTTACTGCTTCAACTGCTCTCATTTAATTTTTTGTCTCAATTCTTTACTGTTCTTTCTTCTAGCTGCTTCCAGTCTCTACGCGTGCTTATGGGGCTCTAGCTGAATAATGACTGGCCTGATAGTGCTGTCAAGCCATATATGCACCTTCCAGTTTTTAAAGAGTACAAAAACTTGCAGTGGAAGTTGGAGGAGAGTTTTCTTTGCATTGGTGTACCTCTTCAAGTCTGTTTGCTAAACCCACCTCTTCTATAAAGTGTTTGTGGCTTGCTCTTTTCTGTAAATAGCTCTCTGCCCATACCACAGTTTTGATTTCAGTGCATGCCTTGCCCAGTTTTGTCGTAGGTAGTTAAGATTACGTGAATTCAATTCAGTGGATGTATCTTTTCCTCCTTGTGGAGGACCATGAACAGGTTATTTGTAAATGTCTAGTTTGCAGAGCATTCACGATGAGGGCTCTGCAAGCAAGGAGGAGGGGACTGTTAGTTTCTGATGGGGAGAGGGTGGTGCTTACATGCTCTTTAGAGTGAGTGTTGATCCTTTCAGACTTGAAAATAAGTGGACTAGTGGAAAGGATGATCGGGAATAGAATGCTAGGTCCTAAAGAATTGAGTTCTCTGTTAACTTGAACCTGAAGAAGTTATAACTCACCCAAGCTGGAAGACAGTACTTTGTCACTGAGAAAAATCAGTGCTAGTGACAAGCAGCAGAAGCATATTTGCTTTCTGGGAGAGCCAACAAATTGCATCGGTGAAGTTTTCTGAGAGCTGACTTTGGGAGTGAGTCATTTTGGGGGAGAAGAAATCAATTGAATTACATTTCAGGTTGGATTAGGTAGTGAGGACTGGTTGCACATACTAACCGCTGTCCTCTGGATATGTCAGCTGTTACTTAATTCATGCTACAAGTCTAAATGAACTGTGCGTATTGCAGACTTCCCCACATCTTTTGGGTCAAGTGCCACTTTCTGAATGACATCGTCTTTCACACCCAAAGTTGAGCTGGTTACCAGCATTCTGGAGACTCCTTTGAGATGATGATGCAGCCCTCCCCACATGATCGTCCCATTCTTCAGCCTAGAAAAGTTCGTAAAGGTTTTATGGACATACATACCTATTGAACCATTCCTTTATCTACAGAAAGCACATTCTCTATGCCTACCACTGATGACAAGGTGCAGATATAAAGTGTTGACCTTTCCTGTTTCAATAAAAACAAATAGTGTTCCAAGTCATGAGAAGCACTTTATGCAAGAAAGGCATTTGGTGGTATCATAAACTGAATGTTGGAAAAAAATAAAACTACCTAAAGATGAACTACCTATACTGCAGACAGACTTTAATCAGAGCAGTGACAGAGCATGATGTATGCTCAGAATTAGCATAATGATGAGGTTAATGCTCAAGGAGATGGCCTTCCATATTTTGTTGTCATTGTCTTCTGTGTAAGAAAGGAGCATTGTATGGACTGCTTCGTATTCCAGCCTCTTTTCAGAAACTGGAGGGACTACGTGAATATTTGCAGTCTATCAGCTCTAATCCAGGCAGCAATTTAGTCTTTTGAGGTCGGTGTATTTGGTTTAATGCTTTGCTAGGAAGCTGGCATTTAGCATGCTGAGAGCAGATGGTTTGTGTTGGAAGGGAACTGGGAGACAACAGGGTTGCCACAGCATTTCTCAACCCCCTTTACATTCTTTTTGCCTCCTTTCACTGTTTAACAGGTATCTGAAGAAAATGATGGACATGCAGTGAACAGTGTGAAGTGGCAAATGCTGCCACTTGTGAGCAGGCGAAAAGGTGGGTAGAGCTTCGTATAGTGAGGGGAAGAGGAGAGAGGGAATTCATTTTATGCTGTTAACCATGTCGGTGGCTACTTTCTTCCTGGATCAGGAATCCAACAAAATGATCTTAGGCCCTCTAGATGGCGACTGCTGAATTCTAACTGTGAGATTCATAGTCCTTTGGTCCCCTGCCAACCCATAGTGACTATTTGTAAAGAATAAACCAGCAACATATATAAGCTGTTCTACACAAGGTAGAGGGCACCTTATTTTATTTTTTAAGACTCCTTAAAAATCGCCTCACCTTTCCTGAGGGAAGAGAACCGGGAAGGGCCGTTGTCCATCTGTCATTACTATTTTCCTCACAGTTCCTTGGAAACAAATTGTCTCCATTTGCCATGCAAGCTGCAAAGTGTTTGCAAAATTGTCCTGCCTTGGTAATACAGCTGGGAGAAAATGTACTGCTGTGTCCAGTGAACATTCACTTTGGAAATGCTTTTATTTTCTGTTCAGGGAAGATCTTTAAGAAGAAATGTATTAGTTGTCGTTTATTGACTACCAGGGAGCTTTTAATCTCCTGGAATTTCAATACTGTGCTGAATTTCTGGACTTTGTTTTTCACATCAACTCTATAAAGGTTGTGTCTTTTTTTTCTTTATTTGTGTATTGTTGATAGATAGCAGTGCATCTCCAAAAACTCCTCAGCTGAAACTGTTTTTCAGAGCTAATGCTATATTCCCTACCTGTTTAGCAGTTTTTGCAGCACTTGGACCAAATTATTTTAAATCAATTGTGTTGTGCTGTGGTGCAGAATTTCAGCCACTCCATTTAGCAGGCATACAGTTATTTGATCTTAAGTCTTTCAGTCGCAATGCATCTCCCACTTTCTTCATAAAATAAATTATCACTTCTTTACCCTCTCTTCACTAGCATGTTTAGACATGTCACTTTATGCCCTGCATTTTAAATGGAAGAAACAATAGTAGCAATCACTTCTGCATTTTAGGGTGTAAGAGGTGGCCTTGATGAATTGCCAAAATTCATCAACTTCCGCAAGCAAATTTTATTTAGGTCTGTCCCATGCTCTTTTACAAACTACTTTCAAGCCCCATGAGATTCCCTGAATTCAGCCTGGTATTATTTGTCTTAAAGACTGACAGATGAGGTACATTAAGTCTCTGAGACTTGCAGAAAGCTACTCAGGTCAGTGTTGTTTTTAGGAGGAGGAGATCAGGAGATCAGACCTGACTCAAGAGACCTCATGCTGCTGCCAAAGCGCCGTGCCTGTGCACAGGTGTTTCAGCTGACTGTGAATGGTTAAACAAAGTACTAGCTTCAGTCAAGGGGAGATGCTGCAGCTAATAACAAGTTGTTTAAACTTTTGCTGTTTTTACTGTGGGTGTAATGAAAACTTCTTTGCTTCCATTCAAGCAATGTGAGCAGTCTGAGCCTAAATGTGTTGTTATTCCACCTGATAGCAGCGTTAGCTGTATGGGAGATGGCATGAACTTCTTTTATACTGGCAGCATAAACTGCCATAAGCACTTCATCAAGCCTCTGTGCTAACTACTTCCCATTAACTCAGATGTTCCTGAGTTCAGGATCAAGAGATCCTGTTTAAGCAAATCATCTGTCTATGTTACTCACAAGTTAATGTTGCATACAACATGTTTCTGAGGTGGCAAGGAGAGAGGGGAGATCACTGGTGGTTCTCTGTTTCTTCCACTCTTTAGACTTTAAAAAAAAAAAAAAAAAAGAAAAGAAAAAAAAAGTATATTGTGTCCCCTTTTCTGTATAGTCCTCTAAGGGAGGATCTTTGTTATGGACTCTGATGCTTAAAAGGGTGGGAGAAAGGAAGATTTGTAGTCTAGTCAGAGTTAAGACAGAAATTTGCAAGCCTCGGGCCCTTGAGCCCAGCATCTGACTCCACAGATAGTATCCCTGGGAACATAACTGGTACCTCAAACAGCACATTGAGAATCATGGCAAAACAATAAAAAGGAAAATGGAGAATCATTGTGGTTGATAGTTGAACTCTGTTCCAGAGCTGTGACATGTGGAGGACATGCTTGCACAGCTCATGTGGAAGAGTGCCCTAAGAGACTGCTTGTGCTAGTAGCTAAAATGTAAGGACAGCATAGATACAGCACTCAAGTTTTTTCAAGCATATATAGGAATGGTAACAGTCCTGAAGGACTTGTTCTTAAATATGGCAAGGTTGTTTCTGGTGGTGGGAAGAAATCCAAGAACAAATGGTACTTGGAGAAGTTTGACAATGGGACCGGGGTTTGATGTTCTAATAGAGGGAGATGGAGCTGCTTTGTGTAGCTGTGTCCTCCTTCAGCTTACCAGTTGCTGACAGACCTGCATCAGGGTCCTCATTTATGAACAGAGAGCAGACTTGTGCAATCTGTTAGTACTAATGCAGTTTCATTGCACCCTAGGGGATTCATTGCACCCTAGGGGATTTGGGGGTTTGGACCACTTTCTCCAGCACACATGCTCTCTCTCATAAGGGCACTGACACCTCAGCAGCTTTATTTATGCACTCACTCCTATATATCCATCGTTTATCAAAAAAAAAACCACAAATGAGACCTCCAGAGTGATGGAGTTGGCTTCTCTTCTCTGTGAGCGTTCCTGTTGCTGCAGTTCCCTTCTTGCGTCAGCTGGTGGCTGCTGACCCCTTCTCCAGCCCAAAGCACTGCCTGCTCCTGAGAGCTTAGCAGCAGTCTCCCGGGACGTGCACTAAGGACAGGGATGGGATGCTTTGATTACTCGTTACCTTTTTCCAGTTCTGATTATGAAAGCTGACACTGCGATCTTTCTGTGGGCCAAATACCCAGGGACTTGCAGGGGGAAGGAGAAGAAACAGGCATAAAAATTAAATTTTGAGATCTCTCCTGCTGTTTTCACGTAATTCCTCATGGTAGTTTGAAGTGCAAATCAGGTCTAAAGCGTGGGAAACTGTCCTGGCTGCCATTAACGTCCTCTTCTTTGCAGTTGATCTGTGAGCAAGTTAAACTGCTCAGAGTCAACAAGGTAAGTACTTGTAACAGTGTTCAAACTGATCTTCATCCCAAACCAGGGTGAGTTCAGATCAAAATCCAAAGCTGAGCAAATTGCTGAGCAGTGTCAGCAATTGTGTAGTTTCCTTTCAAGGTGTCAAGTGGGATCATTATACCATATGTATAAGCAAGCGAACCATTTTCTCCATGTGACAAGACAAAGATTTTTGTTCAGAAGCGTGGATCAGATCTGCTGAGAAAGCAAATAGTCCATTTTATGAATCTTGGGATGTTTCCTGGTAGCTTTTGTTTGTTGTTTTGTGTGTTCTTTGTGCTTTCTCTAATTGCAATAAATAATTCCATAGGATCCTTTTTTTCTATTTAATCAACAGGTTTGTTAGAAGGGGATGCTGTGGTGATAGATCTTGTTGAATAAGAGCAGGTGGTTTTTACCTTCATCTGTCGTCAGCCTGTATTTCTGCCTGGTTTATAATGAGAGGTGTGAAAAAGGCACACTTTTCCCACAGGGCAAACACATGTTTGGGTGAATGCTTGGGTTTAACGGGCAGATAATTAATTAGCTGTAAAGAGCCCATTTCTCTAAACATAGCAAGGTGGTGATTTTCACTTGAGTAAGTGCTAACAGGAGAACTTTTTTAAAAAGAAAAAAAATATATATCTGCTAAGGAATTTAAGGCCTGGAGTCTGTTTCAGAGCCAAAAGGATTCATCCTCTTACCATTTGTAGGTACTTTTATCTGTCTCTTTGCATGTCTCTGTGCTTTTATCTGTCTCTGTGCATGTCTTTGGAGAGACGGGGGAGAGGTCTGACCTGGGAGCTGGGAGCACAAGGGTGGAAGCAGGCCTGGGCTGTGTGAGCACTGGGTGCCCGCTCACCATGTTTGGCAGGCTGGCACCAGTGGCTCTTGATCTCTTTGCCCGAGGCAAAAGAACCTGCAGAAGTGGTGGCCAGATGTCACCAGAAGGTGATCCTGTAGCCTTGGGGAGAGGGAAGGAGAACTGGCTGCTGGAGCTGGAGAAGGACCTGTGTGGGCCGGGTGCCTGGTGTGCAGGAGCCTGACTGCTTCCAGTAGCACAAACGAAGACCTCAGAGATACGTGAGGGTGCAGGGGCTGCTCCTCGTGCAATGTGGCTCCCTTCCAGCACGCACAAGGGAAGGGGGAAGACACAGACGTCTGGAGACCTTCCAGTTGGGAGGGCTCACCCTCCCCAGCCTGAGTTGTGTGGCAGTGGGAAGAGAGGAGCGAGGGTGCCTCAGGAGGGATGCAGCGCCTGGGCTGGGGGGTGTTCACCAAGCCCTGCCTGGAGCAGCAGCAGCCTGTGTGGCACTGAAACGTCCTGAACTTGCAGCGGGGGATCTCGCTGTGGATTAAATACTTCAAAGGGACAGCCTGCCAGATCTTGGAACGGTATGGAGCGACAAGGGAGAGCCTGAGCTGTGCACTCACAGGAGGAGAGCAGGCTTGGCTCAGCCTGGGTGTAAAGCAGTGTAACCCCATTGGCGGTGGGGAGCTCACCATAGCTGACACCATGGAAGAAATTTAGTCTAGTGTATCTAACAGTCTTATTTATTCTGAATAATTCTTTTGTCCTGTTTCTGCATCCTGATTGTAGCAATAGGTACCAGAACGCATGTTGGTTTTGGTTTCAACGAGGAGAGTTTTACTGCGCTGGTCTAAGGGACCCTTGTTAAACTTGCACTGCTGAACTGAAGGGAAAGTTTCTTCAGCTTTCCAAAAAACTCTGGTTTGGGGCAGACCTCAGGGCTGGAAAATCTCAGCCTGAGAGGTGAAACTTATGGAAAATTACAAGAAACAGAGGACAAGGAATTATAATAGAAAACCTTTGCCAAGGCTAAAAATAGCCATTACTATCCTGATCGCTGTATTGAACAGTTTAAAGGAAATATTTTTAAGAAAAATCATAAAATACACTTTGCAATTCATCAAAGGAGCTTAATGCTCCAGAATATTGGAGAAAACCCTGCCTTGTGCAGTACACATTAGTTAAGTCAATGCTATCCCTAGACCCAGTGTTTGTGTGGCTATCCGTATTGGCTGGTTTTAGAAGAAATGTTGAATGTTCATATTGGTACTGTCACTTCCCTGGTGGAGCCATGGCAGAGTGCAATGGAGCTTGAAACCAGCTCACAGGTGAGGGGGCAGCAGGAAGGTGACTGAGATGTGCTGTGCAGGGGGCTCAGCAGCACAGATAGCCCGGTGCTGGGGGCCGTTGCTGGACACCTCCAGGCAGCAGTTGGCTTCTTCAGAGTAAGCATTAGAAAGCCCAGTACCTTTTAGGGACTAAGATTTGCCAGATCCGAATTATTCACTAGGTAGTTCTTACTATGCCTTCTTCCTTGAAGGCGTTGCTTAGTTTACGATTTTGACCATTAGAGCATGGATGTAACTTCAAATACCGTCCTCAGGTGGCAGTACGTAGTTCTTGAGAAATGTGATGGGCAGGTAGGCATTAGAAGGAATTGGAATACATTTGAAAGACAAAATAGATCTTGCTGGTAAAGCTATCCAGCATATTTTTGGTTTCTCTCTGTAGTTTAGGTGGACGGGATTGTTCTTTTGCCAGTATAAATATATAAATTTTTAAAGAGATGTCAAGGACTGCTTAACATAGAGACAAAAATAAGTTTCACACATATGCTCTTATAATGGCCCTATGTTTTTGCATTCTACTTATTTATGCATTCGCATTCAGTTTATTTATGAGATCTTTGCCCAGAAATGTTCCCCCGTTAGCTTTATATGGTTCTGTATGGTAATTAATACATCACTGTGATATTCCATCTGTTATTATTTCTTCAGCACTTTCACCTATGAGCCCCAGGGTAAGATCAGAGTCTTGTTTGGATCAGAAGATCAAAGTCCCTTTTGCAGGAGGGGCTGCACATTGCCATGACAGTGTTGGAGACTTTCTGTCTGAACAGGGAAACTGGGCCTTTGTGTGCAAATGGCGGGGTGCTGGCCGTCGCCATCCAACCAGCAACAGGTAGGACATGGAGCAAAGTCAGAAGCTGGGCTCTGACTGCCGGTGGTCCCTTTCCCTCGTCTGCCTCTCCTTGGTGCCAGGGCACCTCCCTGGTACTTCGTGTGTGGATTCAGAAGGCACGCTGTGGTTGAGATTCGCTTGCTGTGTTGGGGCCGTGCAAATCATCTGACCAAGGCTGCAGAATGAGGTTCAGTAATTACACCCGTCTTTTTTTTTTTTTTTTTTTTTTTTTTTTTTTTTTTTTTTTTTTGCTTAGTAAATGAAAGAATAGAGTAGCATATTCCAGATTTAACACTAAGAATATCCTGACTTGGTCTCTTTTCTGTGGTATTTTGTACACCAGCAAGTGCCTGCTGGGAGTGGTGAGAGATGAAGTCTGCAACCCTCTGTCGGCTGGGGGTGCAGGGGATGGCTGCTCCCCTGACCTGTGGCTATGGCAGCACAGATGTTTGAAGGGTAACTGTGGTCCAGGTGGAGAGACAGTAATGTGGGGGTGATGAGTACAGATCTGTAAGGAGAAGGGAGGAAAGGTGGGCCTAGCACCGGTGTGGTTATGGTTTCTGAACCAAAGGCTACATTGAAAATAAATAACCTATTAAGTGTATGGGAATAGAAGGAGCTTCTTAATTCAGCATTGCAGATTGCGAGCCAGTGATTCTGGCAGCCTAAGGTAATGTTTTAACTATTATGATGATGGTGTTATTGCAGTGTACTCTGAGAGTACAGAGAAGACTACTTATTATTGGAATGTTAATGTGTTAATTATTATAAATTATGTTGTTCCAAACTGCTACCCAACGAAAGCAGTCCTCATAAGCAGCATGGTGTTCATGCTGTCAGGCGCTCATTCTTTCTGTTCAGTGGCAGGAAGGCACAAGCTTAACTGTGAATAATAAAGTGAGTTAAAAAGTACTCTGCTGAAGAGAAAAAAAAAAAAAGAAAAAAGAAAAAAAGTAAGTAAAATGGTTGAGAACCCACTTCTACACTTTCCTTATGATAGAGGCTGAGACAAATTTACAACATTCAGAAAATACTAGAGGAAATATATGCAATAAACCATCCAGTCTGGATAGCAGTGCTAGGAAGGAAACTGTTCCATCTAGAGTTGTAGTAAAATATTTCCCTTCCCGTCTTCCCACTTGGAGAAGGAGACTTCTGTGTCAGCAGAAAAGGAAACCAAAATCTGCAGTATTTGGATAAGGAAAACAAAACATGGCTATTAATCTGAAATGTCACAGTGGCATCTCCTGGCAACTGTATGGCGGAGTTCTTCATGTTTGCAGTTGGCTGCTTGGTCTCCATCTCTCCATCGAAATCCAAGAGCCATCTTTCTGCAGGAGGGGGTGACTGGGAATTGACACGTTATGTGTTCCAACAGCATCTGTTTGAAAGGTCCATTGATTGCTATGAACTTGTAAACCAGGTGTGTTTATCTGGGGGATGCTGTGATAAGAAGGCTCTCCAGAAACTGTGATGAAGACTGGCTTTTGAAAGCAGGAGGGATAGCCTCTGGAAATAACTACACGTTTCATAACGGTCTCCTCTGGATCACTGCAATGATCAAAAAAATAAAGTTCAGAACTGGATTCAAGCAGTTACCACGGAAGTCATTAATCTGCCCATTTTAGATGCAAAGAACCTGAAAGATATTTGATTTCCAGGAGAAATAGAGTACACAGCTAACTGCAGGTGTGTGCTGCCGGAAGCCATTTGGCTGTCGGCACACTCCTCATTGCACAGCCTGGGGTCGCAGCCTGGCTGGGCATGAAGCACATTTGGCCCTCTAAGTTTGGTATTGATCTAAACACACACAGACACACATTTTTAGCAAATGCATCCAGCTGATAATGTATATGGCCACTCTGCCTTGGTTGCCTTGACGGGCCGGTCAAATGAGCACTTATCTTCTAGGGACACGGGCACGGTGAGTTAACATCTGGCTGCAGTGTAGTGCCTTGACATCCTACTCGCATGGTAATTTAAAGGCCTCATACAAGCGTCCTGTGTCAGGTCTGGAGGACAGTTTTGGTTTGAAGTTACTAAAGCTGTCTTCAAGGGTATTTTATATTGGTCTCTTCATTTAGTAGGCTTTTGCATAAACAATGGTTTCAGGAGTTAGCAGACACAATTTTGATTTTCTAGTGTAATAAAGGGTTTTAAAAGGATCATTATCAACATAGCAAAAGAGGAACTTTTATTGACAGAAGTATTTTTTTTTTTAATTTTAAGTTTACTGGCATCTATAAACATTTGGAGAAATTCCTCAGAGTCCTAGCTGTGGATTTTATATGTTCATATGTAAATAAGCCACAAAGCCACAAATAAGCATTTACCACTTTGAATTTTTTTTTGAAAGGTAACTGCAATAGCACAGTTAAAGTTAAGAAAGCATATTTACAGTCAGTGTCTCCCAAGCAAGAATTTGCAATCCTCTGAGGTACTGCAAATCAAACTCCAACAGACTTGGTAAAGCATGGCTGTAACTTTAGTCAGTATTATTATAATGCAAACTTATTCTGATGTCTCAAATATATCACCTTGTAACTGCCTGTATCCTGCAGTTTGAGAACTGCCGTTCAAAGGAAAATGCAGAATTTAAAGCATCTGACAAGTAATGAGAAATGTTCCACCTCACTCTTCATTCAACTTCATCTTAGATCTTTGTGGAGACCCAGTCAGAACCTAGATCCAAGAGCTCATTTTAAAAGGTATATTTTCCCTCAACATCTCCAACTCTACCAGGGTAGTGGACACAAGCAGTAGGACCGTGTTTCTGACTTAAAACGATGTGGAAAGCTTAGGTTAATAGGGTAGTGCTACAGCTTTGTCATTTCTCCAATCACAGTAATCATAACATTGCTAAAGCTGCATGAAGTTAGTTTGATATCCTGCTTATCATCGCAGTATTTTACCTTTTAACAGCCACGTCATCCAATTTAAGTAAAATAATTTAAATACTCACTAGAGTTAGCTACCTGATGGAATATTTGTGCTTATCGTTTACCAGAAAGTGTTTGTGTCTATCCAGAAATGAGACCTGCAAGAACAACAGGCAGCTGTGAAGTGTAGATCTCAGCCTGGCATTGAAATGTGATGGAGCACTGCAGAGCACCAGGTTTCAAAAGAAAAGAAAACTGAAAACTGATAAGAAAGGCAAAATGGAGTCAAGTCTTAGTGCCTGTACCATAAGGGGGCACACCTCTGCTAAGGAGCAGAGAATGCTGCTGTATATATGTAGGAGAGCTGTATGAGAGCTGTGGTGTCTGCTTTTGTGTAGCATCAGGAGTGGGCTCAGTGTGCCTCACGTAGCAGCTGCCCCAGAGAACCAAGTCAGTATCTGGATGATGCACATAGAAGAAAGAAGCTTTTCTAGGCTGGAGCGGACAGAAATAAACTGGATCTAGTATCAGTTAAACCTGTCTTTCCTTCCTGAGAGGCAGATCTGAGGCTCAGCAGGCGGTATACAGCACTAGGTAATAATGACAGGGAACTGAAGCTGGCAGATACATCATGGGAGAATCAGAGACAGATTCCACAATCCTGCTAGAAGTGTGGAGTAGATCTTTCCCTAACTCCAGCACAGTTAGAATGATGTAAAACCAGTGTCAGATGTGAATCTTCCCAGAGGTTCACATCATGGCTAGTAATTGGTGTTAGGACCATGTTGTTCCAGTCCTCAGCCCCCTTTCTAACTGCTTCCCAATGATTAACAGTTTTTCCAGGCAGCCAAACTTCACGCTGTGCTAGGTGAATAAGCAATTGTGTGTTTGTGGCTAAGAACTGTCCCTGCCTGTGTCTGTGGACATGGGAGACAAGGTGACAGGGCCTACAAGAGGTTGGTTTTACATATTTTTGAAGGTATGATATACAGTACTGGACTAGGATGTACCTTTCAATTGGCCAAGGCCTTATGGGCTTCACTCCAAAAAGGCTATACAGCTATGAGTGTGCTTGCATTTTTCTCTGTGCTGAAGGGCACAAGAGAGAGAAAGTAAAAATATTTCTGCCAAAATGGTTCTTGTCTTGCAAGAAGAATTTGGAGATAAGTCTTTTCTTAAATGGTATTCAAACACTCAGAGTAAACATTCTGCTTAAGCTTCCTTGGTTATTCCACCAGACAAAATAATCTCTGCCTTATTACTTAATATCATCTTTCAGTACAGATGTAAGCTTATTTTTATCACTGTGAATGTGATAAATTTTGTGTGTGTTTTACAAAACTTTATATCAGCTTCCCAGAAATGCGTGTTTCAATATACCAGACAAGCATAAGCAATGAGCTCCTATGCAGAAAAGTGTCCATTTTACACTTAATTGGATATACACACTATCTGCTTGGTATGAGTTTAATATCTATGTCATGCATCCTACCAATCAATTCAAGCATATACAGGGAAAGAGTTGGATGGTAACGGAAACAATCTAATGCCATTGAGTGGAGAAGGGCCTGACAGAGAGGCAGGTAGGAAGTAAGAGCTTTGATTATGCTCTTCACGGTTGTTTGATATGGCAAACTCTCCAACTGTAATTACAAAAGGACATTTTTGTAGCTCACTGGTACAAGTATATCAGTTAGCTGCTCCACCTGACAGCAAGAAAAGGGGCTCATTTTATTGGAGGCTAGAAACACAAAAGCTCTAGATTTCTGTAACTCTGGAGACAGGAAAAGCCAAATGTAGTGTATTTGGCGGGGTAGGTCTAACTGACAAACAGCTGTAAAACTGAGGGCCACAAAAAGCTGTTGCACTTCTTCCAGCAGTTTGATATCAAAGGTGCTTAGCTACCTGCAGTCCGATGGTTTTCCAAACTGCCAGCAGTGGACAGACTCCCCAGAAGCTGAAAATCAAACTGTGTTACTTCTGGCTTGCTTATCAGCATCAATGCAGATTGGATTGTTAGAAGTCACGGTGTGATCTGTTAGTCTTCCCACAGACATCAGAGAGTATTGCTGTGGTCCCCCAACTTTTAACAGCTTGGACTTTTCTTTTTCATTTGCTTTTGTTACTGCTGGTTAAGTGTTTCATCTTTGGACTTGTTGGCATCCTTTTGAGCTTGGACATAGCAAGCCATTTTCTCTAGGGAAAGTAATAGCAGAGGAAAGCGAGCTTTCTGGTTTTACCTCTTCAGGGAACAAGAAATTCAGAGCAGGACAGTTGTCATCAGCACTGAAACCCAGCAAGTGGCAGGAGGTTCTCGTACCCGCATTATTTCCTCGTCAGGGTCGTCTTGAATACATGGTTTCATCCAAATTGAAAAATTAATTTGTATAAGGTGGTGGGATTTGTTTGTTTGTTTGTTTGTTTTGATATAGTTCCCAAAGGAGTGGCAATCAAGGCCTTTCTGTTTTTTTTATTAATTGCTGATAGGAGGACAGAGCAAAATCTGCAAATGCTAGATGCAAATTGGTCCCCTGGGCTGGCCCACCCTCAGCATGTCGGCTGTGCAGCTGTAGGAAAGCTCTGATGCTGGGCGAGGAGCTGGCATAGTTCAGCTGCTTGCACTTCACCCCCTTGATTTTTAAAGGCAGGCATTTGCCCATGTTCTCTAAATTACTTGGGATCATTTACAGTTGTAAAAATACGGCATTACAAAAGCTTTGTCATTCACCTTTAGGGCCAAAAATGTTCAGCTCTGACAATGTTATCTGGAGGGAACAGCAGCTCCATTCATCTCAAACATGCTTGCAATATAACATGGCTTTGGGCGAAGCTTACTGACACCAATGCTCCAAAAGAAAGGGATGAAAATGAAGTGACCATTACAATGAGAAATGTGAGGCAGATGACATGCAATTTTGCTTGAACAACTGAATTTTAATAACAGAAAATTGCGCCGCCTGTCCTTTTTTTTTTTCTAGCTCTCTGGAGGTGGCCTTTCCACAGCAGTGAATTATTCCTGGGCTTTGGCATAAAGCAACGTGTGGCCCCAAAGTCTGTAGAGAGCTTGGTCCAGATGGAGCAAAAGACTTGTGATATACCACCGTCTTGTGGAAGCCTCTTGTACCACGGCAGCTGCTGCAGCTTATATAGTAGCCTTGCCAGAGGTCACAGGCAGATATCAGAGGCATTTAGCAGCAGGCAGCGTACACCATGGAAACTTCTTCAAATTTCACAGATGAAGATAGAGAGTTGATGTTGTGCAAAACCAGAAAATGAATCAGATGAGACAGGTGCCCAGTCAAATGATGACAAAGTAACTGAACTGCTGCCAAGTGAAAGGCAGCCCTGGATTCCCTTGATGGGTTTCTGTGCTTTCATGAGTCTCATAGCAGCCCTGAATTCAGTCACCTTGCTGGAGCAGTTCATCTACATTGACAGACAGTTAGGAAGGTTTACAGCTCCGGAAGGCAGATGACCCAGGATGGCTTTCTCAGAATGGCAGCTCTCCTCTTTTCCACGCCAAATCTGCTGTACAGTCTCCAGCACATCCTGTTACATAAACTCAGCACAAAGTGTTGGAGAAATTTTGCAGCAAGTACTGGAGGAAGGTATGCTGAATAATGTGAATCAATCAGTTCTTTTTTTTTTTTCTTTTTTTTTTTTTTTTTTACTTCCACCAGCATTAAATCAGGTGGGTTCTGCCATGGGTTGCTTTAGTGCTCATCATTTAATTAGAAACAATCATGCTCTCACTGCATAAATTCTAAGCTTCATTCAGAGTATTTATTTCAGCATGGGTTCTACATCGTGCTTTTAAAGGCAAATCAGCATCGGTCTTTATTTCTGATGTATGAATTATTTTCTAGGATTACCATCAGATGAATGAGAGTCAGCTTTTCCAGTCTGTGGTTTTTAAGCAGGGTGTTTTTTTTTTTTTTTTTACAAGATTTGTTTTGTGCAGGATGGAAGACCTGCTTCGAAGCAAGTGTGACCTGTGTGCATCTATCTGGCTGTCTATACAGGGCCTTAGCCAGAGCCATTAAAATCACTGGGCGGATTTCCTCTGACCTGTGATTGAGAATGTTTTCATCCTATGCCAGATGTGTTAACCTCCTGCCCCACAGTATATGCCAGAGCTTGTGTGAATCTTCTGTATATTACAGAGATTATACTAGAAGGAAAGCCTCGCCAGACTGCAGCTGCATGATCTGCATAGGGTACATGTTTAATAGTATAGCACCTCAAATAGCATCTGTTTTTTAGGAAAGTTCATGGAGACCTTCTGCCTGACCCAAACGATCTGAGGCTGAGCACCAGCTCTCCAGACAGGTTTCTGTTCATATAAATGGACACATCTGTAGACAAGAACAGGTAGTTCTAAATTCTCACAGTACTGCACTCAGAGTATATAGAATGTTTGCTACAAAATGACTTCCATTTAAATTTTACTAACTGACTGTATAAAAAGCAAACTTTACAGCTTGGAGAAGTTACTGATTGCTATGGATACCTTCAGTCATATCATATTTTTCCCTACCAGGGAAGTTTTAATGAGTGAACCTGTTCCCATCAACCCACTGTTTTAAATCAGAACAGGGTCAGATTTGGGGGATTTACTGGTTGGATTTCAGGATACTTAAAGATAGAATGGATGGATTTCCTAAACACCTAGCGCGTATTTCACCAGGGGGTGTCTGTTATTAAAAAAAAAATAATCAAAAATCAAAATAAAAATCTGAGCAACCAAAAGCTGTTGCTGTTGAAGCTAGCAGCCACTCAGGGATTTTTGGAGCCCTGCTTCCTTATTTATAGCTCCTTTATACTGCAGAGCTCTGTTGACCTGCCCCGGTCCAGCCTGTGCCTGACATGCATTTAATACAGTGCACGTTAGCAAGAGTGTCTGCATCGGCCATGCCCTTGGTGGCCAGGTAGGAGACAGCCGGTAGCAATCTTCAGGTGTCTTAATTGTTCATACGTGCACGGGGAAGCAGCCCTACTGGACTCAGGCAAGATCCCCTTGCTGAGAGGGAGCCAGCATGCACCAGGGAGCCGCGGGAGTGGCATGCAATGCTGCGGCAGTGTGTACCACCAGGGAGTCTGGCCCAGGCAGCAGCTGACCTGGCACGCAGGATGCGCTGCCCAGGGGAGAGGAGAAGCTTAATGATAAGGTCCTTCCGTGCTGCTTCAGCACTGGCCGGCCCAGAGCTTCTGCTGCCTTGTGTGGCCAAGCCATTTGGTGCAAGTTACTGTGCAGGTGTGCTGTATGGTAATGGCCATGCCAGTTACACTGGGAGCGCTTGGCTTGTCCCCCCAGCCGAAGGTACAAGTCCTGAAGAGACAAAAAGCTCCAAGTGCAAACGCAGCTGTGATAAAACCACCTTAGGAATGGAGTGATGCAGCTACTGGCACCAGTACAGATTTGCAGGACTAGATGATGGTGTAATTGGATGCCTTTCTTGCCTTATTCACTCACATGTATATAATTTTATTTTATGTACCCACACCTTATAACCCTTGGCTTCATGTCTGCCTCTGAAAATTACAAGTCCTTCTCCTCTTCTGTTCATTATTGACATTTTTGCCTCTATTAAATGAACACAGCTTTCCTTAAAGACACGGTACTGTTGTAGGGACACTTTGTGCTAAGGTGCAGCCTGTTGTCTTTCTGTTGCAGAAAAATATCTGTCTCTCATCATTCATACTTCCTAAAAACATTAATGAGGTTTTGTTTTTCTTACTCCCTCCCCTAGTTGTGTCTTCAGGTGAATCCAAAGGCTATCTCTAAACCCTCTCTCTTGAATCCTGACATAAGCCCCTGCTCACTAGACTACCCTTAGTAGTTTGTTTTTGGTATTTAATCTGTTTGGACATCCCTAAAGGTGGAGTGACTTTGAGGCTGCAGTAAAGTGCAGATCAGTTTAAGTGATCTTTGTATAAAAGTGACAAGTTTCTTCTGCTGTTGGCTTGAATAACTGCATCCAAGAAGTGCTGGGAAAGCCATTCATCTGCTTTATATTTTCCTGAAATATTGAGGTCATCCCATGTCTATCTTTTACTGCACTGAAACAAACATACATCTGCTCCTATACAGGTGCATATGGCAAAAAGAGAGCTGAGCCCTTGCCTGCCATAAGCTGCAGCAAGCCCTGTACCAAGTTCTCATCCAGGTTCTATTTTCCCTGGTCATGGGACCTGAGAACAATCAGACAGATGTTAGGGATGGAGGCCTCGTAGTCTTACAGTGGTAGTAGAGAACTGATCATGTTTGGTGTTGGGCTTCCCTGTCGTGGGTGGTAGGGCATACCTTCCCTGCTGCACTGAGTGAAGCTGGGGCCCTGTCAGCGAGGTGCTCTAAGTTGGCACTAATAAATTAGTTTGTTTTGCAGAATGGTGAGAGGCAGCAGTTGTGAGACTGGTTATGAAAAGTCCTGGGTCTTGTCCATTTATGGCTCCAGCAGATCAACTGATACTTTAAAAGGGTACGTACTAACTCTTATCTGCTGTCATGATCAGATAAACCCAGTTCATTTATTCTGACCACTGAAATAGCAGTTGCATTTTCATCTAGTTACACCATTTGGTCTCTTTGAGTGATCTGCCTGAAATACTTTAAGTGCTATCAAAAATCACTCTGTACCTGTCTACTCACAAAGTGGTAGTGAGGAAAACTAAGGGAGCCCAGTTTTGCTCAGAAGGAAAGAGGATGCCAAAGTTGTTTCACACTGAATGGTGCTGTTATTTTCTAAGGGCTACTCCATATCACCATATTTACCTGGATGTGTGCATATACAGAATCATCTGCCTCCCTAAGAGATCACTCATCTTTAGTAGGATTCACTTCATTTTAATTGGTGTCAATTGAGTACATCACAGAGGGAGAAGAGCAACACACAGCATTACTGACAGCCCTGTATTACAGTTGGCTTTTCAGTCTCCCTTAATATCTTGAATACTAAGATAGAAAAGTATAAATATATGTTGTGTTGTTGTTTTGTTTTGTTTTGTTTCAAAAGTCTGTTTGCTGCTACCAAGACAATCAAAATGAAGTGGGAATGATTTAGTAATGGATGATGATGTTATGATGGAGCAACTGTGTTAAATCCTTCTGATAATAGTAATGACTATTTGACATACCAGAGTGTGGACTGCACAAGGACTTACAGATGGTCATTCGCAGTCATCTGATTTGTCTACCTCGGACGGCCTCCCTGTGAACAAATACATCACCTTTTTTGCTCCGTTTTGAAGAAAATGCTAGCAAAAGGGTTTACAGGCAGGAATGTTTGCAATGACACAATTTGCAGAGGTGCTCATAAAAAAAGAAAAAAAAAAAAGCAAACACCTTTTGTACTTGTTAAATACTTTGCATGGGTTTTGGCTCTGCTTCAGAAAAGCACCTGTGTTTTTGCACTTACCTTTGTCACGTCAACTTCGGATCTCCATCAGGAAAACGAAAGCTTTGCCACGGGTCTTCTTGAGAGCAGGTGTGGTTTGTGCAATATATGCAGTGCAGATGGCGCTCTGATCCCCACCTTGTTGACTTCTGCGAGTAGCAGAGGTGCTGTGTGCTGCGGAGCCAGCCACAGGCAAGGGGCGTCCCTGAGGCATGTGCATGGCCCCCGGGTGCTCCTCGGCTCACCCAGCCATAGCTTGCAGGAGCAGAGGCCTCGGGGGAGGCCGTGCTGCGGTGCTGCGCTGCGGTGTTCCTGTGTTCATCGATGCACCCGGAAAGAGATCGGGAGGCTTACTGGCAAGTGCGTCGTTAATGCTATTAAATGTTATTTAGGCCCACAGCAAGCTGCGTGTTCAACAGTTTAAGCTGTAATTGCTGGCTGATGCAGAAATAAGACTGGATATATGTAAATCCTGTTGAACGCTAATGTAATTTACCTCCTCGGATGGATTAGCAGCCTCTGCAATTAGTGGTGTGTGCAGCTAGTCATGTTATGGAGAATCCATCGCACAGGGCTGTAGGGTACGTTCAAATTTGTGTATACTACATGTGCCTCTTTTTATTTTTTTTATTTTTATTTTTTTCAGCCAGGGGGACATTGCTGGATAACACAGAGCCAGTGCTGTGTCCTTTGCAGAGGTTGGGGGAATGTGTGACCCACCTCCTGTCACATTCAGCTTTTCTTCCTTCTCTCAGACATTTTTCACCTCCCCCATTGTTTCCCTGTGACATGTCAATGTTTTTTGGGGTGGTGGAGGGGGAGAAAACTCCCTGCTGTAGCTAAAGCAGGTATCCCCAGCTCATGCAGTCTGAAGACATTGTATCAGCATATATTTTCATGCATGTGCATACTGTTTGTGTTCATCTATCTGTTTAAAACAAGAGTCAGAGAGAGCGAGACGTATAGACATACAAAGTCCAAACAGATTTCCTTCCCCTGCATCTATAAAGTCTACTTTTGCAGCAAGCATGTGAATGGGTGAGTGATTTAGGTCCTAGGGTGCTATGCGAAATAAGTGCAGGTGCATTGCAACTGCATAGAAAGTCATCAGTCTGATTTTTTAAATACATTTGGGAACAAAGGTGCAAATCCCTGTCTCTCTGTTTTGTTTTGAAGTTCTAAGATTAGGATCCGTTTTTCCTCAATGAATAAGCAATCACTGTGAGCTTTTCCATGGCTTGGCACACACGGTTTCTAGTACCTGAGGGTCTATGACACTCATATCATCCCTGGCTGTGCATCTCATAGATCCCTTTAGAGGCTTCCTGTTTCCAAATTATTTCCTGCACAATTTTAAAAGCAATGCACTAATAATGACTTTCCCAGCACATTTGGAGGCATTTAAGAAAGTGTTATTGCATAGTGTTGTTGCATGCAGATGAATTTCCTACAGACCTGTGAAGCCCTCAGACTTTGTGGATACAAGCTGCTAGTCTGTGAAGGCGTAGTTACATCATGGTTATTTTAGACCAAGCCATCCCTGCAGGTAGGTGCATGATAGAGGTGTGACTTAATACAGGGTGCTTGGACTTAATACAGGATGCTCAAGATGTTTTGTGGGGACACAGTCAGTACTGCCCAGTGCCCCCTTCTTTGGAAAACTTCTTTATTGCAGTCAATGCTCCTTGTTTGCACCCTGTCTGGACCAGCTCTTGTAGTAGTTTTGTGTCATTTCAGTGATTTCCAAAAGAGGAGGAAGAGACTAATAGCCATACTCCATACCTGTTTTCTAAGGCCTCAACACACCACCTTATGCTCCCCTTTTTACTGCTTCCTTTCTTTTCAGAAATGGAGGCAACACAGAGGCACCAACAGAGTTAGAATGGTGTGGGCAGTACTGTCATGGTGGTTTGCCAGGAGTATAAATAAAATCCTCAGTTAAATGAAGGCAGAACATCTTTGTCACTGTTGTCAGCTGGGACTTCACTTGATATTTCTGAATGGTGCTGAAGATAAGACACATGAGTTGAATAAAATAAAAATAACATGATTGCTTGTCGTAGGAGGGAAAAACTGTTTTCTCCAATTTTTGCTAAAGCTGTAGTAAAATGTTGATTTCCCTGCCTTATTGCTGCTGCTTCTGCTCACAACTTGAACACGAATATGTGATTTGCAGATAGTAGTCTATCTGCAGCACCATTTAATTGTACTTTTCTCCCACTGGCTGCACTGAGAAGGTCGGTTTTGAAAGCAGCTATTGGAAACATTCACCTAAATGTCTACTTCTTCAAAAATTCCAGGGAATATTCAAATCTGCTTGCATCCCTGTCCGCACAGTTTTCCAAACTTCCCCCCAGTGCAGGGCTGTGCTATCAGCTTCGTCATGGATGGCACAGCAGCTTGTCTGTGTGTGGTGCCCTGCCCAAACAGGACAGACGGGGATGAACAATCAAGCTGTGGAGATCCATCTGTGGAAAGGAGAGTTTTCATTCTTCATGGTGGAAAGACAATTTTATCCTTGCTGTGAGGGGATATCACTCCCCCCTTGTTTTAATTTTCTTTAAAGGATTGCTCTCCTTTCACTCACACACTGCCTTCAGAAATGTAAATCTCACCATTGTACCCCATTATTTGGGGAAAGGGGGAGGGCATTGTTCACTGAAGGATTTTATGTTACTAAGAGCTGTTAGCTAAGAAATGTGGTGTGCATTTTTTCCTGCTGCAGTGTTAGACAAAATTGAAGAAGGAGGCCTTTACTGTAACAGTTATTTCAGTAACATTTCTGTGCTTCTTGGCTACCCCTTTTAAAGACATTGTAATAGCAACCCTACTCCGGCCATCTGGCAGCTCACCTTGTCACATTATGGCTGTAACACGAATGTCCAGGGGAGGCAGGGAGGGTCTTGGTTTGTTGGACCTGGGTGTTCCTCGGCTGGGAGCCCAACCTCTGTGTTTTGGGGGAAGGGGATTTCCTGGCCCAGCCCTGAATAAACTGGTGGGGATTATCAGAGGTGGTCAGGCCGCTTTAGGAGTCCTCCGCCCTCCCATTGGGAACTACCTGGCAGAGCTGCCCAAAAAGCCGCTAAGTAAATGTCTTTGGACTGGATTGCTTTCCTGTTGGTTTCTCTTGGAAAACTTTGTTCCATGTTGTCTTATCTCAGATGTGGTCAAGCCAAACTTTAAGGAACTTTTAGGTGACTGCAGCTCCTGTTGTTGTAATTTTGGTTAGTTTATACTCAAATTCTAAAGCAAACCTTCCCTCCAAGAACAAAGAGCCTTGGCAAACCCCTCTGTGTCAGGTCTTGATGGCATCTCTCTGGAAAGTGCAGAGGCAGAATTCAGCTCAGCAGATTTTATCTGCCCTGACACCACATGTGCAAGGACAAACCATCCCAGCATATTTTGAAGGGGACGTGTATATGATTGCATCTGTCACCTGTGAAATTCTGATTCAGCCATGGAACTGGACAACAGCCTAGTCCAGATCCAGACAGCTCAGTAAAGCCAACAGCTCTGATTTGCAGCAGTACTTTCAAAGAGTCATGCACATGTCAGTCCACCTGCTCAGAGTGGTGCCCATCCTCACTTGCGGTCTGAGGGAGTCCTGTGGTCTCGGAAAGAAGAGCAGCTCCTTCCAGCCCTCGCTGTCTTCCCCTCATCCCAGCCAGAAGGCAAGTAGCTAGTGCCACTAACACACCGATGCATTCTTTGGCTCCCAAAGATGTTTTAAACCACTTGGTGTCCTGAATTAGGCTAGGATTAAGACCACACAGTTTTTCCTGTCTAGTTCTTCAAATTGTCTCTTCAGGATTCAACACTAGCATTATGATCCTGATGACTGACAGGGACGGGCTTTGTATTGTCCCCTGTGAGAGAACAAGGCCTCGTCGCTGAGACTGTGGACATGAAAATGAATTTCAAAAAGGGTCTCATGTCTCCCCTGACAAGTGGGAATAGCCTGAGCTATATGCCCATGCAAGCCTGGGAGGTTTTCCTCACATTTCAAGTTCAAGCAGTATTAGGAGGCAAAAAGCAAGATTTCAGTGCCTCTCAGAGAGTCATGATTTAATTTCTGTGAAACACATTGCATGCCAAAACCCAACCTGTCAAGCAACTCACAGCAGCTCCCGTGTCTGGCTGTATGGAAGCTCTGTGCTGTATGTATCTGCATGGGTAGAGACAGGAAAACATCTGTAGCAGTAAAGAGCATACCCGGGAACGCACAGAAAGGAGAGCAGCATTAACAAAACCAGAGGATGCTGTCCCCTTACCTGACCCACAGGATATGGGGACCCATGTTTCTGCTTATGGGATGACAGTTACCATGGATTCTGGACTGTGTGACTTCAGAGCCAGAGCGGAACAAAGGAGCCTGGCTGTCTCTGCAAAGTTGGCCTTGTGCAAGACCTGTGTACATCACCTGCAGCTGTCCTGCTGGAGGAGGCTTCTGCCATCATTTTACCTAATCCCTGCCTGCCTCCCGCCGCATCCTGAGGCGTGTCTGTTCCTCACCTTAAAGTCCGCTGGTTGGCTTCACCCCAGGCAGCAAACAGCGGTTACTTAAAGCCTTTCACAGTAGCTGGCACAGGGTGTAGAGCTGTTGGGGTGGCAGCTCGTGGGGCCGATAACCTCCTGCAGGAAGCAGGGGTAACAGCCTTGAGAAGCAGTAGCACACACCAGAGAGGACGCGGTGAGTGCAGCTGCAGTCCTCATGGGCTCACCATCCCACCTCCAGGCCGTGCAAGGGACAGGCGCTGGAGTTAATGGAGTCATCCTGCCTGCACTTGTGTCAGTCTGTGCCAGAGGTCTTCTGCTGTCCCTGCTGGCTGCTGTCAAAGCCCAGGCCTTGAGGGGGCCTACGCTACACGGGGAGTTTGGAGAAATTTAAGCTGCCAGTCCTCCACTGGAAAGGCACTGGGACAGCAGAGCCTTGGTAACGACCTGGTGGTGTCACTTAAACTTTTTAATTAATTTCTTTGCAGCTAGCTTGGCTGATAATGTCTTTGGGTTGTTTTGTGGAGGTGGTGTGGATGGCAATGATGACTTTTTAATGAGCTGATACACTCGTTACTCACTGGTCCAGCCAGTAAGGCTATTGCTTTCATTCATTCAGAAGCTAAAAGTTTTTTCAGGAGAGCTTGGCAAACATCCCTTAGCCAAGGATCCAAGGGCATCATCCTCTCTCAGCTGCACAGCTTCTCATTAATATTTGAAAAGATTTAGTGTAAAATTTAGGGTGTGAGTATAGTGTTTTATGCAGTTATTTCTAAATTCATGGATTCCTAGATTTTCAGGCCAGAAGGGACTATTATGCACACCTTCTCTGACCCCCTGTATAATGTAGGCCACATTTGTTTAAAGATTCAATTTGCTTTCCTGAACAAACTTGTATATATTATATATAGTTTCATACAGAGGAGTAGCTAGTGAAAAGGTTGAAACCCATAAATATTATATTATACCACCTGGTGCTCTGGAGCTGGCTCCTGAATGGCAGCCACTCACAATGAAGAGCAGCCTGAAAGGCAGGGAGATAAAGTGATATGACTATTGCAGAGAGCAAACAAATGGCTCCATGTTAGGGAGAAGTTTCTGGAGGCATGGTTTCAGTTTAAGTTTTATGTTTTTCCTTTGGAAAACAAATGTTCTTTCACTCCACATAACCTTTATTTTAGAAACAGGGAAGCAAGAAAGGGGGAGAGAGGTTTCTATAGGAGAGCATGGTGTATGTGAATAACTCTGTAATCACAAGCTATCTTGAACTGACAAGGGGAATGCCCCTACTGAAGCTCTCAATTTACAGTGTACATGCAGCACACAAAAGGTAGCCTCACAGTTACACAACTGTATTTGCTATATTACAGTGTAATGATTCATGGAAATAATAGGAAAATGTATTTGGTATTTACTGACATCCCATCAAGTGATTGAAGATGGATTGAATGGCTCAAGAGAGATGTTTCTGTCTCTTCACCTCTGTTTGCAACAAAGATAAGAAGGAGAGGATTTAAGAGTCTCAGGCTGAGCAGCCACCTCTGTGACACTGGCCCAGGCTTTGATGGTCATCCTCCCACTCAGCCTATTGCTCATGCTGGAGCCTGCAGAAGTGTTTTACAGCTGAGTGCAGACCCACATCATAAAAACTGAAGGTTCTGTCTGTATGATTAACATTGGCTGTTATAAATAATACAAATGCTGCTCTCTGATCTGATGTAAGAATAAATACGTTGGGTGTGAGTGATGGGAGCTAGGGGGAGGAGCGGGGAGGAGGCAAGGAGAGGTTTTGGTGGGCTCAGTCTTCTTAGCAGACCAATTTTTGAGGAACTATTTTTTTCACCCCACAGATGTTCATGTGCCAGAAGATTGCCCCTGGTTTGCAAGCTGTATGTTACTGCAGTGCTCTGTGGGCTGCCTGGGACAGGAGAGCAGGAGAGCTTCTCCCAGCAAACAATGGCACAGGTGCTCTGGTGGCCCAGGAGATTTTCTGCTAACCGGGCATGCAAATGTGAGTTAACAAGGGGAAGCCCTTCTGGTCCCCACAGAAAGCAAATCCATCAGTAGAGCTAAGCAAATGAAGTATTATCTGCCAGCTTCATGCACATTTTGCCCTGCTCATTTAGCGTTCTGGATGTCTTGCGAGGCTATAGTTGGCCTCCTCATACCCCATCTTTCACTAGTGAAAGCAAGATAGCTAAAGGTGAGTCTGTCACTGGTATAAACACATATGTGCTTCGGTGCAGAGATATGACTGCTTCTGTAGAAGCAAATCAGCCCTCAGAAAATGAGCGAACTGTTCTGCATCACAATAAATACAGCAAGGTAGAAAAAGCCATGGTATTGGGAAAAAAAAAAAGATAAGTGAAACAAAATGCATCTCTGTAATGTGCAAAGGTGTTTTCATTTACAGAGCTAGAGATTTTAATTTGATTGATCATTTCACTTTTTGACTTCATGACGTTGTAACTGAGTTTTCACCAATATGGGTCTTTTGCTGTTGAAACACCCATCATTAGGTTTTAGGAGATGTTATAATATTTTTGTAATCATACAATCAGGTTCTAATTGTTTCTGGTTGTATCAGCTGCTCTAATCTGGCTCTAAGGTCATACTGTTTTTCTTCAGGCTTTTCAATATATGCTAATGACCTTTTTCGTTACCACTGGGATATCACAGATATGATAGAAGTACTGTAATAGACCTATATATTATTCTTGCATTTGTTGGTTTTAATTAAAGAATGTAAAGGGTGAAACTGCTGACTCTATGGAAGAAATTTGGTGATAGAAGGATTATTTTTAGAAAAACAGAAATAATACCACAGCCAAACTCCATGAAAAAGTGGAAGAGAAACTAGGAGCCTCTCATAACAGTATGTTGCCATTTTTGCACATGCCTGTTTGAATGGACTGTGGTGGTGCGCATGTAAAGGATTGAGGAGTGCTTAAGTTATTGTTTTTCTTTGAAATCCTATGAGCATCCATTCAGAAAGCGATTAAAAGTCCCTTGTTCTCCGAGAAGCTGAAGGGTGGTCCACTCCTGAGCTTCTTGACTAATAGGGTTTTTTTCCTCTTACAGAAGTTTTGCAGTGCTGTGACCTGCCAGCAGACAAGCCAATGGCTGGTGGATGGGTTAAAAGGCATGATCTGAGGCATGGTGCCTGGCCTGGAGGGTCAGATCAGGCATGTTTGCTGTGAGCAGAACGAAGTACCATGCTCCTTTTTGTCATTGTGGGCATGTGTGTGCAGAAAATTAGCTCCTGGGTGGGACTGCCTTCTGTGACTGAAGGGACTGGCAGCTTTCTCATACCTGCTGCACAGGTGTTTGCACCTGGTGTCACTGTCTGGGTCCTGTCAGTAGTCAGCGTACAGAATGAATTGGGCTTTCCCAGGTAAATTTCATCTGACCTATCTCAGATATCCTATTCTGTGAGGAAATAAACTTGCTGCTTAGAAATTCCTATGCTGAACAGAAAGGCAACCTACAGTGTTTAGCTCTTATTAGTATACCTAACCTGTAGTAATTTCAGATTCGAGCAAAAGAATCCTACCTCACCTGTCACTGTAAGGCTCCAGTTTCTTATAGAGCTGCTAGGTGCTGATCAGGTATATAAAGCAATAATTGCATCTCTATTTTTTGAAATAAACAAATTCATTCTTGTGTTTGGTTACAAATAAAGATCTTGCTTTGTGTGCAGGACTGGCTTACAGTATACAAAGAATATGTTGGGTTCTGCCATAGCAGTATTTGTTTTATCAGCATTGTAACTCAGAGGGATCAGTGAGGGAGAAGAAAACATTGACAACTGACAGAAAAGGTTGGGTACCAACTGCTAGAGAGAAGCTGCATCTGCTGTCCTGCTCTTCCATTTCCTGCTGAAAGCACTTCGCTCTGCAGGCAAGAGATGTTTGTTCCCATATCTGAGGGAGACCTCTGCTCTGGCATGTAGTGGATGTGACCCTGCTCTTCAGGACACTCGGCCTCTAGACCTTCTGCGTTCATATTTTATTTTATTTTATTTTATTTTATTTTATTTTATTTTATTTTATTTTATTTTATTTTGTTTTGTTTTGTTTTATTTATTTTTCATTTCAGTTTGGTTCAGAGACTTAGAGCTGAGATGAGTGCTCAGCAAACCCAAGCTGCCAAGCTGTTCCCCTCTGGATTTAGGGACCCACGCAGCTCAGCCAGCAACGAAAGTAACTTGCAGGTGTAAGCTTTCAGAGCAGTGGCATGACACTGATTGACAGCCTGTTGTTGGCCATCCGTGCGCTCTCAATTTCTCTCTCCAACATTGCAGGGAAATAACCTTTCTGTTTATTCACTGAAGGTGAATTTCAGACAGTAAAAACAACCCATGGTCACTTTTAGGAACCATCCAAGAAAATGCAGCCAGTATGATTCATATTAGTAAGCTATCAAGAGTTTTGGTGATCACTGTTATTATTTGTATATATTGTGTCAAATAGTTGGACAGATGTAAAGGAATGGGACTTTCATCTTTGAAGTGACATGCTTCCAGACCTGGAAATAACAAACCAGGAAGGAACAGCACTTAGCTAAATTATATTATTATTGTATAAGCTTTATCAAACAGCTGTTGGTATGTCCAGAACTACATCTCCAACAGGCTGCAGCCTATCCCTTGCTGCTTACCCTGGCCAGAGCCCTACAGTGTTTTCTGTAAAACACTTACATGAAGATTGTGTCTGCAAAAACTGGTGAAGGAGCTCAAGACTCTCACAGACCTGTTCAGTTCTGTGGTGTGAATGCTTTCAGAGCAGATTTGGGAGAGGAGTTCTCCATAACTGTGGACCAGGCAGAGGAAGCTTTACTGAAGTTTTAGTAGGTACAGAGGAGGAGTCACATTTTTTTTGAACTCATGGGGAAGGGAACAAAAAGGCAGGTTCTCCAAACATTCCCATAATAAACTGTGAGTTGGCCTTAACACAGACACTGCATGTCAGATCCACATGCCCCCTCCTCAGCCTGCAGCTCTCTTGCCTGGGCTGGGTGCATGGGCAGTGCCCAGGTAGTACTTCTCAGCCATCTGGACTTCTTTCCCTTCTTCTCAAGTCAGTTTAGCTCCAAGGGCATTTTTTTCCTGGTCTTTTTTTCCCTCATGACTGAAGGCAGTGGTCTATCTATTAATTTGTTGCTGTTTTCCCAAAGGAGTAGCATACAATAATTTGTTACTGTGGAGCCCATAATGACTTTTAATTGTGGCTCCTAATGTCACATGCTGTCATTTAAATCTCAATGTCTGTCACTTCCTCGTTCTTTCCCAGAGAAAATACCCCCTTCAAACATCTGCATTAGGACACAGTTTATGCCTGCCTCAGTTGAGCTAAGTGAGTCACAGAATGCCAGCTCCTCGAATTATTAGCTTCTCTGACTTAGCCGGAGTGGGGAAAAAAGCATCATCTATTTTTTACTTTCAGTGGGCACTCTGGATACAAAAGAAACATTCCAGATTTAAACAGATATTTTTGGAGATAGCCCTTGTGGTTTTCTTTGTCTGGAGAAGCCCTGCCTTGTGGGTCTTGCTCTCTTCTTTAAAATGAGACAAAATCATCTAAGCAATTGTTTTTATGTTTCTTTTCCTGAGCTAAGTGAGATCCTTTGCTGCACTGAAATCATTGAGGTGCTCCCTCCTCGTTGCACTGGCAGTGACTTTTATGTTGGGAACACAGAGTGGAGGGACTTTTCCCACCCCACACACATAGTGGGAGGTGAGTGGAGTTGGTGGGTGAATCCCAGCAACAGTGCCTGCAGGACAGAACCAGCTGGAGCTGGAGGTAGCCCCAGGGTTTCCCCTGGTAAGTAGCCCCAGGATCAAGGTGTGTGGAATGGAGCTAGCAAGCCTCACAGTCCAAGTCACCCTGGAGGAAACACAGAAGACGTCATCAGGCAGAAGCTGAGGAGGCTGTGCAGGTACAGCAGAGGGAAACGCCAGGAGTCACTGCTGGTACTGTGATGGCAGCTGAGCTGATCTCATGGAGACATAAGGATGGTCACTCTTTGGAAATGACCTGGGACTTCTGAACCTGGAAACTGAAGTCTCCCAGCTTGAGCTGCCCTGTTGCTTCTCTTAGCTTGTCAACAGCTGTTGCCTTGTAAGCCCATATATGATCCAGACACAGAAGGGAACACAAACACAAATGGCTGGCATAGCTGTGTGTGGTTAGTCATCTCTGCTGCAGAAATGCCCCTGAAGGAACATGCATGCAGAGGAAACTATGCATTTGTTCAGTATCCTCTGCTGAAAAGAGACGGTATCATTCTCCATTCAGCCTTTTTTTTTTTAAAAAAAAAAAAAAAAGAAGCTTAAACCTAAAACCAGATCTCAGTAGTAATGGTGGTCAAATAGAACAATGACCCAACACATGTCAGAAAGGAAACTGAGATCTTCTGAGGAGCAGATGGGGGCTGAGCACTCATCTCTGAGCAAGAGGGAATTGCAGTTTTGTCCATGCCTCTTCTGGGTCTGACTCCTCATGCTTTCTATAATGAGCTCGCTCTTGCTGTGTAGTGGAGATAGTCTACTTGAACGTTCAGATCTCCAGAAGTCTCTCCTGACATTAGTTTGATTTTGTTTTCATTTGTTTCTACATCTTGAGTCATTTGATCCTTCCTGCTTAAGTTGTACAATTATCATTGACCAGTGTCAGCAGCCAGAGAACCGTTTGTACAAGCTGCTGTCTGCTGTCACATTTCTCGTAGGTCTCCGTTACAGAAGTATGAATCCTTTTCCTTCACTGAGCTATCAAAAATGCTGTATGTCCATGCATCATGTGGAGCAAAGTGACAGAGTTGTGCTTCTCATCTGACATCCTTAATGTGAGAGGATATCATCAGGCTTCATCCTCATTGCATTCCCAGTGCAAGCTCACTGCTGCTTTCTGATGTGAAGCACTGGCATGCACTTTGGTTTGTTTAACAACACATTTGTGTTTTTTTAACAAGTATGTACATAGGAAAGGTCTGGAGTGATATATTTGTATGCTGTGAGAAACTGTTCTCCCCAAAACCATGATGATTTCTGGGCTCTGATGGTCATGCAGATGTTTTTATAGGTAAATGGGTAGTAAGTGTGGGAGCTGACAGGGACATGGGCTGACTCTTCTGTAACCGGCAACCTTAACTCTTCCTCCCTTAAGCTGTATTTTCCCTGGTCCTGACAAGCTGATGGAGTCTTCTGAAAGCAGTTCATCCCACCTGCTCCCCCAGCTCTGTATTAGGCACAACACAGTGGGATCCTCCTGAGCTGCCAGGGCTTGCCCATAAAACAGTTCTAGCTCCTGCTGTTGGACATCTTCACCTGCCCCTGTGGAAACTCCAATGCCTATGCCCCACATCTGGCAGTGGCAGCAAGGTAGAGAGCATGCCAGCAGAGCAGAGCAATGAGAGGAGCCCTTTCCTTTCCTTCCCAGTGCCTGCTGAGGCCATGCCCTGCCTAGGACAAGGTGGGATGCTGCCCACTGCCCCTACCAGCAAAACTGCATGGGAAATGCTCTATTTCATGAAACCCCACCAACATGGTGGGGGGAGACAGTGGGGCATGTGGGGAATTGCAAGTCTTGCAGTTCTACCACGATGTGAATTTAGAGGGTGTTGCCAGCGTGTGATTCCCCTGTGCTCTGTAGGCAGAATTAAGTGTTGCAGTCGATATAGACCTGGTGCACAACACGGGATTGTGTGTGTGTCCTCACCCCCGGAGGTGCGGGTGCTCTGGTGGTGACTGCAGCCAGCTGGCAGTGTAGAGCTACATGTCCTGAGGCCCTTGCAAGGAAAAACAGTGAGCTGCAGTCACAGCCCTGTCAGCATGGCTGTCTCCTTTAGCTCAAGCTGCTCACTCTGGCAGCAGGGGAGATCTCTGCGTTTTCAAGGGGAGGAGGGACGTGCAAATTGGCAGCTGGGAAAGATGTCGTAGGTTAACTTCTGTGATCTAAGATGCTCCAGTGGAGATCCCTGCAACATCTGCTTTGCTTGCCTTGTGCATACCTACATATTCATGCACAGCTTTCTGAATGCTCAGGAGATGCTTGCGCATGCAGGAAGAAGAGTTCCAGTGAGCCGTAAACCTCTTGCTGTAGCTGATAGGAGATGAAACATCTTTTGTCTGCCATATTTTCATCTTCAAAGAATTTTTAGGGCTTATGGAGAAAGTCAGGTCTGTCAGAGGGTGCCCTCTGTCTCACCTGTTTCCTGAAAAATGTGAAGAGCAAGTTGAAAAAGACTCAAAAATCGGCATGTATGGAGAACCAGGCTATCTGGGGAATAATGCATCTTTGTGAAGGCCCCGTGGGCTGATGTTGTGTGAGTAAACCAAGCACGAGGGGGTGACGCTGGGGCCTGGCAGGAGGCGGCAGCCCCGCGGTGAAGAAAGGTTCCCGACACATCCAGCGAGGAGTGTTGCGGGATGTGCTCCTCTCCAGAGCCAGGCCCTGCTTTCCAGTGCCTGCTGATGGGGGCCGACAGGCAGACAGCAGGTCGGGACCGTGGCTTCCTGCAGCTCGCAGCTCCTCAGACTGCGGGAGGCTTGCAGAGGTTGCAACTTGCGTGCCACATGTTGCAAAAGCCCCATGACAGATGTGCACAGTGTGGCATGCTGTGGTGCTCCTTCCTGCCGATGAGGAGAGGATGGAGGATGCTCTTCACAAACAGAGAAGGACTGGTGGAGGATGTGAGTGTCGGGGGCTGTCTTGGGCAGAGTGACCACGAAATGGTGGAGTTCACTATTCTTGGCGAGGCCAGGAAGGGGACCAGTAAAACCGCTGTATTGGACTTTAGGAGGGCTAACTTTGGGCTGCTCAGGACACTAGTTGGTGGAGTCCCTTGGGAGGAGGTTCTGAAGGACAGAGGGGCCCAGGAAGGCTGGGCGCTCTTCAAAAGGGAAATCTTAATGGCGCAGGAGCGGTCTGTCCCCATGTGCCCAAAGATGAGCCAGCGGGGAAGAAGACCAGCCTGGCTCAACAGAGAACTGTGGCTTGAGCTTAGGAGAAAAAAGAGGGTTTATAATCTTTGGAAAAGTGGGCAGGCCACTAGGGAGGACTATAAGGATTTAGCGAGGCTGTGCAGGGACAAAATTAGGAAGGCCAAAGCTCATCTGGAGCTCAATCTAGCTACTGCTGTTAAAGATAACAAAAAACGTTTTTATAAATACATCAACACAAAAAGGAGGACTAAGGAGAATCTCCATCCTTTACTGGATGCGGGGGGAAACTTAGTTACAAGAGATGAGGAAAAGGCAGAGGTGCTCAATGCCTTCTTTGCCTCAGTCTTTAGCGGCAGTACCGGTTGTTCTCTGGATACCCAGTACCCTGAGCTGGTGGAAGGGGATGGGGAGCAGGATGTGGCCCTCACTATCCACGAAGAAATGGTTGGTGACCTGGTGCGGCACTTGGATGTGCACAAGTCGATGGGGCCGGATGGGATCCACCCGAGGGTACTGAGAGAACTGGCAGAGGAGCTGGCCAAGCCACTCTCCATCATTTATCAACAGTCCTGGCTATCGGGGGAGGTCCCAGCTGACTGGCGGCTAGCAAATGTGACGCCCATCTACAAGAAGGGCCGGAGGGCAGACCCGGGGAACTATAGGCCTGTCAGTTTGACCTCAGTGCCAGGGAAGCTCATGGAGCAGATTATCTTGAGAGTCATCACGCAGCACTTGCAGGGCAAGCAGGCGATCAGGCCCAGTCAGCATGGGTTTATGAAAGGCAGGTCCTGCTTGATGAACCTGATCTCCTTCTATGACAAAGTGACGCGCTGGGTGGACGAGGGAAAGGCTGTGGATGTGGTGTACCTTGACTTCAGCAAGGCTTTTGACACCGTCACCCACAGCATTCTCCTCAAGAAACTGGCTGCTCTTGGCTTGGACTGGCGCACGCTTCGTTGGGTTAGAAACTGGCTGGATAGCCGGGCCCAAAGAGTCGTGGTGAATGGAGTCAAATCCAGTTGGAGGCCAGTCACTAGTGGCGTCCCCCAGGGCTCGGTGCTGGGGCTGGTCCTCTTTAATATCTTCATCAATGATCTGGACGAGGGCATTGAGTGCACCCTCAGTAAGTTTGCAGATGACACCAAGTTAGGTGCGTGTGTCGATCTGCTCGAGGGTAGGAAGGCTCTGCAGGAGGATCTGGACAGGCTGGAGCGATGGGCTGAGGTCAGCTGCATGAAGTTCAACAAGGCCAAGTGCCGGGTCCTGCACCTGGGGCACAATAACCCCAAGCAGAGCTACAGGCTGGGAGAGGAGTGGTTGGAGAGCTGCCAGGCAGAGAAGGACCTGGAGTGATGGTGGATAGTCGGCTGAATATGAGCCAGCAGTGTGCTCAGGTGGCCAAGAAGGCCAACGGCATCCTGGCTTGTATCAAAAACAGTGTGGCCAGCAGGGCTAGGGAGGTGATCGTCCCCCTGTACTCGGCTCTGGTGAGGCCGCACCTCGAGCACTGTGTTCAGTTTTGGGCCCCTCGCTATAAGAGGGACATGGAGGTGCTTGAGCGTGTCCAGAGAAGGGCGACGAAGCTGGTGAGGGGCCTGGAGAACAAGTCCTACGAGGAGCGGCTGAGGGAGCTGGGGTTGTTCAGCCTGGAGAAGAGGAGGCTCAGGGGCGACCTTATCGCTCTCTACGGATACCTTAAAGGAGGCTGGAGGGAGGTGGGGGTTGGCCTGTTTTCCCATGTGCCTGGTGACAGGACGAGGGGGAATGGGCTTAAGTTGCGCCAGGGGAGTTTTAGGTTAGATGTTAGGAAGAACTTCTTTACCGAAAGGGTTGTTAGGCACTGGAACAGGCTGCCCAGGGAAGTGGTGGAGTCACCATCCCTGGAAGTCTTTAAAAGACGTTTAGATGTAGAGCTTAGGGATATGGTTTAGTGGGGACTGTTAGTGTTAGGTTAGAGGTTGGACTTGATGATCTTGAGGTCTCTTCCAACCTAGAAATTCTGTGATTCTGTGATTCACTGCTGTTGCTGTACATCCCCACCTCCAGGCTTGTCATAAGTGAGCCTTGCCTCCACATGAAGATTTTGCCAAAATGCACTTGGTACTGTGTGTGTGCCAACATCACAAGTGTAGGGTTAATGCCATCCTCAAAAAAATTGTTTGAATTTACAAGATCACAGCACTTGACTCTGATCATCCTGAAAAGGGTCAGATACACAGCAAGTCTCTCCCTTTGGGCTTTTCCCTTGAGAAAACACTCTGCACCTGGGAACGGAGATTTTTTTTCTCTATTTTCCTTCTCTGCCTTCCTTCCTTCCAACAAGTGGCTTAAAATGATTGTGTGCATTTGTCATCTTGTTTATTATTTGAACTGATTTCTGTCTCACCAGTAGTGTTAATGTGACGAGCGCGTGCTGTTCTTAGCTGGTCCTTGACTCTCTTCTCATCTCAGCTGTGGACGGAGCAGCGTGATGGCAGAACACGCCAGAAAGGTGCTTGTGCATAGGACACGTGTGTGCTGCAGGCTGAAACTTCTATCTCTGCGTTGTCTGCCACGCTGCTCCTCTAAAGGACAGTCAGCATGTGTTTTCACACCAGTGTTTAGCTCGCTGTTCTCTCAGCTCTGAAAGCTCCTAGGTACAGCAGTCACACCAAGTTTTGGCATTTGTGTGTTGATAAAATGAAGAGTGATTTAAAGAGAACAGTGTTATGGGCCATGAATAACTTAAAAATAAAATACCCAGTAAGGTGCTGTTTTCAGTAGTTCCAATCTGGCAGGATACAGTTGGGTGGTCTGCTCTTTAAACGCTCCCTTGCACAAAAGACTGGACATACTGAGGGGCACCTTGCGCACTTGAATGCGCATCGGATGCAGAGAGGAACAAGCTGCCTGAAAAGGCTGTGCTTAGAGTACTCAGAAAGTTGTGAAAAGCTAGAAACAGATAAAAGAGTGGTTTTGTTAACTGAAACAGGTGTTTATTGGATTCCTTGATTTGGATCAAAAAGGCTGTTGTTTTTTTCTTTGTTCAGAGAAACTGAAAAAGTCATTCTTTAATTTTGCTCTGTGTTTCACAGTTCAGGGGGTAGTGATACCAGTGGAGCATTTTCATATAAGTTAGAATGTGTTAACTGGAGATTTGGGGCTCAAACTTTCCACTACATTGTGATCCTTGCGTAATAAGGTCAATCTCATTCCAGCTTGTTTGTGTTTTAGCGCTTTGTGTAACATGTTTGATGCTAGAGCAGCTCAGCACAGAAAATAGGCCTTTGTTCCCTAACAGCCTCTTCTCAGTGCAGTAATCATAACTTCCTAAAGTAACAGATTCACAGCCACATTTCAGCACACATTTTTACCTGCTGCTGCTGAGTGAAATGCACACTCCAGTCAGGTAGGCAGGGCAAATCTTCATTGCAAGAACACTGGAGACACTAAACATGGCACCAAGGAGGAGCATAAGCAGACAAGCAAATCACTCCATCTAGACCTGTAGTTGAAAGAAAGATGGTGCAGGAGTTTGTGTTGCTCAGCTTGTAGGTGCAGTGCATGCCTTGCTGCTTTTCCTTGTTTCCATTAATTCCCCTGCTCAGAGTCATCTCAGTCTCCGTCTGATCTCTCCTTGGCTTCCTATTGTTCTTTACAGCCAAAGAAGCTGGGACATTGATTCTAACAGGGAAGCAGATTGGTTCTAGGCAAAGGGAATCATGGAAAAAAAGGGCTTTAGCTGTCGATGTCAGGAACAGCTCAGTACCACTGGGGAGTGCTGGAGAATACGGGCACTGCGAACCTGTTCAGCCAGGGCAGCAGGACCCCCTCCCCAGACCTGCTGTTGGGAAAGACGATGCCAGACCTGCACCACTGCCTCCTCTCATCCTGTGCCCTGCTGGAATTCCACTCCAAGGGAGAGCTTTTCGAAAACCGAGTGCTTGTTTAACAACCAAAATTTGGCCTTGATTAGTTTCCAGTTCAAATCAAAGGCATCACTTGGAACAGATTCTGGAGCGCTGGATGGGGGCCTGAAGAAATCAACACTTCTGGGGGCTCCCCCAGTTGGAAACTTCGAACACGGCAGTACAGGGACTGCAGAGGGGCAAACATTGAGGGCTGTGTTTACAAGGACTAATATTTTAACATGAGGAACATAAATACTTTTAAAAACGTTTTACACAATTGTTGTAAATTGTTGATTGTTGCCATGAAGCTGAAAGGGTGCAGAGCTTCATGCATCTTAGAAATGTTTTGACGTAAGAGCCTGAACTAGGATTTAATCAGATTCCTGTGCTCTAAAAAGTACTCATAATTTTTGCTTAATTTCCACATGTTTTCTCCCACTCTAATTGTAGTGCAACAAAGTGGAGGGACTAATCTCAGTTAAAAGTAAAAATGCCAAGATTAAAGTGCACTTCTGTTTATTTTTAAGGGCAGTGGGTTAATAAGAGAGCTCTATTGTTGATGTCAGCATCACAAGCCAAAGATAAACACCACTTTTCTGCACTTAGATCACATTTTCAAGGCATTATTCTTCATTAATGAGTATTATATTTTTATTTATATATATATATATATATTTTTTTTTTCTTCTGCTAAGGAAAAAAAATGACTTTGTCATAAGCATATTGGCTACCAATCGCAGTCATTTCATGTCTGTTCTGTAATATATTCACTCCTATGACGCTTTTGCATTTATTTCAGCATCAATTTTTATTTTAATTTCTCTAAGTTCCTCTGTTACCATGAGATTATTTTTTACAAAAGAATTTTACTCTTTCAGTTCTGTAATTTAAATGGATATATTTTCTGTTATTGTACCTTTATTATCATTTAACCTTCAGTAAGATGATAGACTTGATGCTCTCGCTGACATAAAGGTTCCTAAGTCCTTGTGGGAAAGAGCTGAGCATGTATACTTACAGGGCTGCTCCCTGTTTCTTTTTTCTGTCTCTGCTTCAAGTTTTTGTTGGACAACTGAGTTGTTTGACAAGCTGAGTCCATGTTGTAATGCATTTTAGAAAGGGGGATATTACCTACCTAGTTAGTTGGAAAGACACTAGTCATTGTGGTATTTCTTCTTGTCCTTCTTTTAAAATGTCCCTTGGAGAAACCTGTCACCTGTATCCAGGTACTCAGGTCCTCCCATAAATAATTCCACCATGTGGTCACTGAATAGCTTGATTTTCTAAAAGAGAGACGGAGAGCTTTCAAAGCCACAGAGAGGCATCTTTGTTCGTTATTTGAAAGGCATTCCTGCAGACCACCAACAAGCACATCGTGCAGCTGCCAGCAGTCACATGCTTCTGATGCTGGTATGTAGAAAGCTGTGCAACGTAAAGCTCTGTCCTGTGAAATAAAACAGGGAGCTTGTAATTTAAAATTAGTTTTTGTTAGCACCTTATTTTGACACATAATTCTTGTAGGAGAGTCTCTGAAATGTGTCTGTTCTAGTTTACATATGTTGTAATCATATTGCTCCATTATATTCATCTGCAGTGCTACACACAGGTTGCAGCAAATAGCTTCGCTCTTTAGTTCCTTTTGAGCTTTGGTAGAGGAGAAGTTTAAGCAGAAGTTTATTTACTCCTGTGTTCATTTCCATATTTCCACAATGTCTGAGTGTCCATTTAGATAACTTATTGAGGCCAAAATCAAACCAAAATCAAACTCTCGGGAACAAAATATACTATGGTGCTCTTTTTAGTGCTTGCTTGTGTAGGTTAGCAAGTCCTTGACAGGTGAGACTTGCAGAATGTTCAGTGTCCTGACGTCGAGAAAGTCAGTTACTGTGTGTTGTACCTGCCTTGGTAAAAGAAAAAGAGAAATGGCTGTGCATATATACAGCTTATGGTATCACCTACTAAGTATTAAGCTATCATCTATTAAGTATGATTTTCTTCATCACATTGCATTTTAAATTAATATTTAATGTGCCTGCATTATGCAATCCTTGCTAGTTCAGTTGTCATGACAGACATCTCTGGCGCTGTACAAATGGTTGAGACAAAGCATTACTGCAGTTGAGGTAAAGGAAAGGGAAGGAATGCTGGCCCCGTGACTTGGATCAGCACAGCCTTCCTGCATGCCTGGGGTGAACTGGGGCTTGCCCGCTGCGCTGTGGTGATGGGCTGGCTCCTGGGACTTGGGGCTCCTGCTGGCCCCTGTGAAGGCTCTGCCAAGGGGCTTCCCTTTGGCACCCTTGGGTTTCCTGGCTTTTCAGAGCAGGGCGCAGGGGCTGGCTGCACCAACCCAGCCATTCTTCCAGCACAACACATGTTAAGCATGGGCATGAATGTGGGAGCTGAAGCCTTCAGTGTCCTTGTTCACACATGTTTTCCATGTCAGCAAAGAACTTGCGATAGTCCTCCTTAATCTGGCAAGAGTGGTACAAGGTTGTCGAGAAACGTAAATGAGCAGTTTTGAGAAGTACTAGATTAATATTTAATTTTCCTATGTGGACCTTTAGAACTGGTACTGAATGGTTCCTGGTTGGTGGGATAGCAGATAATAAAAATAATAATATACAGTCCTAAGGCAATTTATTCTGACTGTATTTGAAAGAGTTAGCCACACACGTATTTTTGTGGCATTTTTGTGAATACCACATGGGAAACAAAAATGTTAGAAATCAGCTTGCCAGAATTAGGTGTGCTAAACTGTGCACCATTACAGAGTCTGGTTTGTGTACTCACGTGGCCATCTTTATACATGCAGTCCCCTCTTTGCATGTATACAAACGGTTTGCAGATTAGGATGCAGAAAGAGAGTATTGTGATCATCTCGTCTTGCCTGCAGCCGGAAATGCTTGTTTGCACTGAGTATTTGTTCTCGTCAGTCTGCTTGCATGTCCATCTCTCCAGCAGTCCGTCAGTTGTTACGCTTCCTAAGCACAAGCTCAGGCTTCCTCACATTTTTCTGTCCACCCACTTAACTTTGAACATCTCCTTCTTCCTGGGAAAAATGGATCTGAATTCTTTGATCTGCCAAATTCTTCTGGTAAGACAGCAGGCATCCAGCGTGATGTGTGCGTGTCTGCATTTGCATGAGAATAACCTCCTTCTTCTATGTATCTTGGGAAGGAAAGCAGAGGAATGACACGGGTTTCAGAAATATTTTCCTGCCATACAGACACTGTAGTAATGAAGGTTCAAAATGCCTTTGATCACGATTCATACAAGCTGGTATCTGAAATACTCTCAAGATTTCTTGTGTCAGGGACAGGAGAACTTGAACCCTAAGGAAACTTAGAGGTTACTCTGTAGTGGTTCATTTCTGGTTAATTGGCTCTGTCATGAAAGTGCACCTAAGCATCACCCTCTGAATTCAAGCCCATCTATTGGGGTAGTCTGTAAATTTTCTCTCTCTGTTGAGCTCCTAGGCGACACTTTTCTCTTTTTAAAATGTTATTAGTCACGTCATCATATGTCTTTTGGTAGTGAGAACTGAAGCATCATACTGGTGCTTTCTGTGTCATTGCATCTGGGCTTTGGCTGTCACAGGTTTTACATCCAGCAGTCCTATTCACACCTTCATCAAGCTCACATGTAAAATGAAGAACTTAGTTGCCACTCTGCCTGCAGGAACATTGCTCCAGAACCATGGACTTCTGGAGGCTAGAATCATGCATCTTTGGTATTTCCAACCCAAACGGTGACCTGCCCTGAGTGTACGTACAGGCATGACTGTACCAAGAGCTGACTCAAACTGAAACATCTCTTCTGTAAGTGTACCCATTCTCCACTATCATATTGCTGGGGCATGTAAATTGAGCATCTTTTTTCTCCTTTCCAAAATTCTCCTCTTTGATTGCTGGGCTGTCACCTTCTCTGCAGCCAGCCCAGTCAGCAGAGGGGTTCAAAGACTGGAGTTAATTTTTAGCATCAACAGCAATGGCTGTTGGAAAAACGTTTGCAACTTTGTCAAGGTAAGAGAAAGATGTCTCAGCAGAAAATAGGCTGGGTCACTAGGCATCAGAACAAATTAATGGGAGTTTTCACTTGCTTCATTTATCCTAAGTCAGAAAGCTGCTAGAGTAGATAGATGTTCTAGACTAATCAGATTGCAATATAATTCAATTGAGTAGCTCATCTTCAGCACCAGTCTCACATCTGTAAAGAATAATGCTTTACCTCGAGCAAAGTCATACTGCTTTTCTCTGGCATAATTTGCAATTATTCAAATAGCAATACTCCAGATGATGAATTCAAAGTTAATCAAATTGTTGTACCAATGAGCTTGGTAGTTCATCTTCAGTATCAAGTTTGTAAGATCTCTTATGGCCAGCTTCTTAAAAAAGAAAGCCTTATCTTCATCAAAGTTGTAGTTTAGTTAGTTTTTGTGACTTGTGTCAGGATGAGATTTAGAGGGAAAAAACTCACACAAATTCAAGTTGAATGTTGGAGTTTCTGCTCTGTGAAGAAACAGACCCTTCTAAATAAGCCTGGGTGCTTTCTGATAGCTTTAAGAAATACGCAAAACATTTTGCTTTTGTGCAAGAGAATTTTCATGTTGTTCTCTCCAGACTTGATGTATCTATTACCTGGTGGTTGTTACAGCAACAGGTGAAAGAGATAACATAAGTGTGGATACTTCAAATTTTGTTGAGAATGTGTCAAGTTAGATATGAAATGAGGTGGTTAACTTGAAGAGAAAGGAGAAAGTATCACAGTATCACCTATGAATGCTTCTGTAAAATTACAGACAATCTTCGCTTAAGCTCAGAACATTTTCTTTTCATCTGCATGCATTTTGCTAAGTACCAATAAGAGATTTGTCCATTCCTGACTCTTTCCTGTAGATACTTTGAGTATCTGCTTCCCATCAGGATGGCTACATGCTGCAAAGGGTTTGCACTGAAGCCCCCACAGTGAAATATTTCTAGCCAGTAGAAAGCTTACGAAGCATTACATAGGACACCAAAATCAGGTTGGTTGACAGATCTGATCCAGTCAGCTTGCAATCTGAAAGATGCCACAGGCTGCTGAAGAATCTGGCACTCAGTCTCCTCCCCAGTGCAGTGCCAGGGGGGCAGAGTCTAATCACCTGCTTCAGTTGGTGGCAAAATGTTCTGCTGTGGTGGACAGAGGATCAGCCCCAGCTCCAAAGTCTGCAGGACATAACATCATTTGTAGTGTGCGACAACACACGGCGAAAGTGCTGGGTGCCACACTGGGAGCACAGATGTCGGGGCTGGATTGTTCCTGGAAGTTGGCTTTCCTGGGGCTTGAACAAGAGTTCATACCCACCACATCAGATCCTTCGCTGGGGTGGGGAGGGGGGTTAGCGAATTGACCTAAGTCATCTATGGGCTGCTGGTGTGTACACTCATGTGCTGTAAGCAGCTGAGTGTTAACACATGGTCTCCCTATCAAAGGTCTGTATATGAAACTCAGCTGCTGGAGTGACAGAAGATTTTGTGTTGTTAGCGCACACTTCATTAAAATACCAGCTGAAATCCAAGTCTGAAATCCCACAGTTTGTGTTAGTTGATAAAACTCAATTGCCTCTAATTACTGTTAGAATGGCTTTGAAATAATATTTTGTTGTAGTAAAGGTCCCCTTGTGATGAGGAATAGCTGGTATTCAGAAGTGGAAACTTGGGAAAGAGTAAAAATATGTGGTGGGGCAGGGAATATGATCAAGACTGCTTTTACCACTGTACTCTAATTCTTCCAGCAGCAGCACTGTAGAAGAATCAGGGATGCCATACTGAACAGGAAAAGTTACGTGTTTTTGCCTCCAATAACGAAATGAAGCTGCTATGAATTAAAACAATTGCAAGTGCTCTTTTAATCCAAGAGGCATTTTCATGATCTGGAGAGGAGAACCTGTCACTGCTTTGTATCAATTGAATAGATCTTAATCCTGCAAAGCTCTTGTGTGAAAATGAGACTATAATCCTTTTAATCCCCAGGGCTCACTCATGTGCTTAACATTCAGATTGTGTTCAAGAGTTGTGCTGGAGCAGGACCTCGCTAGCTGTGCTGAAACATCTGCTTGTGGACCCTAATGTAGGTGCTTCTCTAGTGTGTATACAGGTGTGATCTTAGAGCAATGTGCTTAAAAAGAGCTCGCTGCCTCAGAGCAGTCCTGAGATGATGGCTTTTTTTAAGGTAGCTCGTCTGTTTAACAGGCAACCCCGTGCATGGAGTGACCATTGTGCTGGGGTAAAGAACCTTGTTGCCCGTAGGTTTTTACAGCATGATAAGCATGTTAGCTCTCCTGTACAGAACACACAGTCTTGGTTTTATACTAAGACAGAAAGATGAAATATGATCAGGTTCTTCAAACTTTAAATTTCTCCATAGCACTATTGTTAAAAATATTTGTATAAGGTGTTCACAAAAAGTCACATCAATGTGTTTGTGTATTGGTTTAGCTACAGGCTTCCATTATGACAAACCATTTTAAAAACATCATTGGATACCTTATGAAAGTTTAATAGGTCTTTTTAGTGACACAGTAGGAAATCTTTTCAGAAGATTTTGTTTTAAATCAAAACTCTTTGGGCTCTTTCTGGGAAGTTTGGTTGACCCCATCATCCTAGCTGATATCCACAAGCTATGGATGCAATTGCAGAGTAAAATGGAAAAATCACTCATGGACAAAAATCTCTTTGAAGAGAAGCAGGCATAGAAACAGTCAGTGACTGCTTAGGCATTCATCGCTTTATTTTTATTCTGTTGATTCTGGTCAGAGCTTTAGGCTTCAGCAGAGCCAGGATTGCGTGCCAGAGCCTGAAAATGCTAGCAACCACCACAGTTATTCCTTCCTAAATAAGGGCTCTGCTCCTGACTAGGCTGGATGCAGGAGGGGCGTGGAAGTGCCTTTTGCCTTCAGTACTCACAGCCCTCCATGAGGCACCTAGCATCTTGGCCGTGGTGGCTGGGCAAGGGGCTGAGCTGGGGAAAGGTCTGCCGGCTGAGCAGATGCCAGCGTGCAGCTGGGAGGAGGTGCCAGGGAGCCTTTGTGCCCCCCCCCCAGTTCTGAGGGTGGCTCTGAGCTGGAAAAGGAGGTCTCTGGGTTTCCTTTGTCTGCTGAGCGCTCTGTTCGACTGACAGAAGAGGTGGGGTTTTGGCTTGCTCCATACGCCACAAGTAGAAGCCTTTTTGGTGTTTGCAGCGAGCTAGTAGCAGGAATGCATAGGTCAGCTGTGGGAATCTGGGGCTGATTTAAATTTTTGTCTGGTTTAATACAGACGCCTGAACTGAGGGAATTATTGAGAATAGTAAGTGCTCTCTGCATCAGATACATTGGACTCCCTAATAATTTCAGGTGTTGATGAGAGTGTTAGAAGCATATCCTGGGACTTTGGGACATTCTTGTTCTGTGGAGCTGGGAGCGTTACGAGCATGGTCTTTGTTGCATTTTTGAATGTTTTCCCCTGTCGAACCCAGGCGTGCATAGCAACAGAAAACAGAAGGAACTTTTCACGCCTCAAAATAGATGTAATTTGGGTTCAGGCAGAGTTTGGGGCAAAGGTTGGTGATCTTTCTCATTTTAATCAAAGAAGTTGGCTCATGCTCTCAAAACTTCCATTGTCAGAGCAGGATCAGCAGAATTCACTTACAGGTCCATTAAGCAAAGAAAACTACATTCCCTGTTGCCACCTCAGTTCATGCTTTGGCAATTTTTAGAAGCTCTTTTTCTAAATAACTTCCTCTGGGCTCCAGGACCACTATTATTCCTACCTGAGTGGTTATCCGTGTTGATGCAAACACACAACATGACACAGTGAAGTGCATACATCCATATTTTACCACCGCAATCCTTCCTCTAAAACAAAAAGAGATAAAAGTGCATTTTGATATCCTTTAAATCAGTATTGAAACCCTTCCAGAATGTGAAAGTTATTCTGGCATCTAGCTGAAGGTTAACTTTAGCATTCTGGAAGGATTTCAATAGTAATGAAAAGGACAGTAAAGTGAGTAAAGCTATTTCAGAAACGCTCATAAAGGATAATGCTGGCATGCTAGAGAGATTTCAGCAATAGGCTAGAGGGCAGCAAAATTATTTCTGAAGTATTCCTGAAGGAGAACTTTAATAATCTAGTAGTATTTAAAATAGTTCTGCTGTGATGGTGAAACTATACAGCAAACATCCCTGACAGGTAATTTCATTCTTCGGAATAACAAGGCAAAACATCAGAAGCATGAAGCCTGCTGCTGAGAACCTGCGTCTGCGAGATGGGGGGCGGCGAAGCAGTTGTCGTGGAGGCTGCCACACCATCCCAACAGGCTCGGGGCGTGTGGGTGACCCGAAGGGTGTCCTGTGCAGGGATCTTTGTGCCAGAGCTCTGCCCGGCTTCGGTCAGAAGAGGGCTCCCGCACGACGGGGGCACCAGGGCCGCCAGGCTGGCTGCTTGCGGCAGGTTAAGCTCGGCCCGGCGGAGCCGCAGGCAGGATCCCCTCGGCTCCTCTGCTGGGCAAGTGGCTGGGAAGCATGGACTCACCTCTGCTGTCTGCCTCTGGCTCAGATGGTCTCAGCTAAGGGTCTACAAACATGAAGCCTCCTCAGCCCAGAAAGCGGGAGGGAAGCTCGCGCAGTGGCTTTGCCATGAGGTCTGGTGCTGCTGACTTCTGACTCAGCTGGGAATACCGCAAGAGCAAGTTTTCTTAAAATTTCTCACTTCGTAGTACAGCTGACTCAGAAATACGCAGGCATGTGCAAATTAAATACAGACATAATTTAGCCAAAGAAATATGCAACCCAGTGTTAAATTTGTTTGGTTTGGAATAAATTTTGGCTGGTAGTTCTAGCTCCTTCTTAGATATCATATCCTAAGTGGTATGCTGTATAAAGCTCCATTACACATTAGAGGGAACCATGACCAAGTCAATGAGGAGCAATTAGGTTCTGCCACCATCTTTTCCAGCACTCCCCTTGTTCTTGGTTGAGAGAAGTAAAGGGAAAAGACACTTTGTGCCCTATCTGTATAAGGATCATTCTCATCTGTAGGCCAGGTGCGACTTGCAGGGGGAAGAGGGTCTTTTTCGATTCTTTCCTATGACTGATGGACACATCTTGGGGATAAAATGACATATTTCAATGAGACTTGGAAAAGATGCTACATCTTGCTGACCTCACCTCATCAGTATGCTTGGACCACCGTGACTACTACCAAACCTTCAGCTAATGCTGCTGTTTACCAGATATGGCCACGTTCACCTAGTCTGTTTGTCCTTTGCAGATGATACTGAACTCCATTGTTTGAAAAGCCTTTCCAACCCAGAAGTGACAGTCTGCCATTTCTGTGCTTTTGCCATAAGCACATCCGTATGGGCTGGCATAGAAAACAAGAAATTGACCACTAGAAAAGCTTCTTAAAAAGCAATCCTATGATCTAACTGAGAGCAAAATTATGACTTAGCAAATGCATCTTTGGCAAAGATCAGTGTGCATTTGCATCTGCAGTTGATTTTGCAGGGGGTGTTCAGATGTTGGAGCAGAGGTGGAAGAGCAGAGATTAAATGAGATGCCTTCAAGTCAAGCTCTAACCATGTTCCTGAAAAACTTTCTAGAGCAAAAGGTTGTTCACAGGAACTGCATGGTGAATCATTCTGACAGATGAATACCATCCAAGAAAATCATAATCTGCCTGTAAATCGGAGGGTGGAGGCAGGAAATGGAGAAATCACTCTCATTTGTCTAACATGAAATACTCTTCTTGAACGTGTAGTAACAGCTATCAAATATGGATACACCGCCTATGTAAAACTGTGGAGTTTGCTGGTGTCACCAGAAAAGCTTCCATCTCTTCTTTGTCTTAAAGACAACGTCTGGAAATTTCCAGTTGCTTGGCTGTGTTTTACTTCTCCATCAGCTGATCTAAACTGTGCAGCCTCATTCTCCAGCAGTGTCATGTTTTACACCACTGCTACTCACTGTAGTAGCTTTTTTTTTTTTTTTTTTTTTTTTTTCTGCTGTGGATTATTGCCACATCCAGTGAAGTTTCTAAGTCTCTTCCAGCAGATTTTCACATTTATGAAGTAGGTGTTCAAAGGGTCTAATAGAGTCATCATTTGCATAGCCTGAGGAGGAGAGATTAGATTTATCAGCATTTTCTTTAAAGGGATGTCCTTCAAGGACAGCCCCCAGAAAGCAGAGGTCACTGCAGTAAAGGTAGCTGCATTAATCATCTTAACCATTTGAAATAAGGAAGAATAAATAAACAAACCACTTAGCACCATGATTGTGCGTCGGGGGGTTACCTTCGGTCACACACCCATTAAATGTAATCTGAAGGATGTCAGGACCGATGTTAGGAATGTTTCTGTTAACACAGCTCCATGAATAGACGGCAAAGCCGTGGATTAAGCTTGTAATAATGTTATCAATAACAACAGGGTGCATATTGTGCCAGCACACTGGGTTTGTCCTGCAGGTGAACCTTTTGGCAGCAAGAAGCGTTAAGGTGTTAGGGCTCGGACGCTGAGTGAGCGGTGGGGAGTGCTAAGGCAGAGACACCCGTGGTCATCCTTCTCATCCTGTGGGCAGGCTGCGGGGAGCGAAGGGAGCTTGTGCACAGAGTCAAGGGGGAACATCGCTCAGGGACATCTGCTGAGCGGTGTCGGTTCTCCCAGTACTGGAGACAAAAACGCAGACTTGCACTAAGGAGGAAAAGGTGGTGGGACACTGCAGGGAGGGTGCAGGGTAGGGCAGTGGTCCTGGGGTGGGTGAGCTGGTGTCCTGAGAAGCAGCTGGGCCCTACAGGCCTTGTCCAGCACCCAGCTCTACAGCACCTAAATGGCAGCCTTCTGTGCCAGGGTTAGCTTCGTTCTTGGCTGTGTGCACCCGGAAAACGCCCGTGTTGTTCTGGCAGAGACCCTTCTGTACATTCACGTTTAGCAATTTCAGTACTTGGGATTTGTAGCTGTTGCTTGTGGAAAAAAAAAGAATAGACGATTTTTCAAAAACCTGTTCAAGTGCGTAACTTTGCACACCAGAGTAGCTTCAATTTAATAGAACTGAAAGTGTGGATACATGCGTACTGCCTGAGTAGAAGCATATGGCAATTTGTTACTGGAAATTTGTCACTGGAAATTATTATTCCTGAAATATTCAGGAGAGTGTCAATATCTTTCAAATGGAATAGTACTTAGTAATTATTGAGAAAAGGCTTTTTAATCATATTAATCAAAATCCTTATTAAGAAATTCAGTTCACTGAAATTCTGTAATGGGAAAGCAGCCTCTAATAAACAAAACCATTAATGAAATGATGAGAAATATCACAGAAATTATCTGAAATTCAAAGTAAGAGTTCATTTCTTTCCATAAAAAAATAACTTAAAAGTGACAAAATTGTCCAGCAGATAATGCCCAATTTTGTCTTTATTCTGATACATACTGAGAAAAGAGTCAGTGATTCTCATATCTCACCTTACAGACATTTTATATAGTTCTCAGAATAAAAGCATCTCCTGAAGGCTTTCTGATACAGTTTGCTACTAAGCTTTATTTGTTCTTTTCAACATCTTTTTAAGCCATCAGAATTTAAAAAGCAATTTAACTTTATAAAATGCTAATTTGACTCATTGGGGTTATTTTTATTTATTAACCAATTTGCTTCTGGGTTGATTTTCTTAAGTGCTAAGTTTCATAATGGAAATGCTGACACAACTTTAAGTATAGAAGCAAATGCTATTCTAATAATTCAGCTGAATAAATACCAGCCAGCATTTAGTTATTTTCCCAGGAACTGGATAAACAGCCACTTCCTTTTTAACGTTTCTTTGTAAAGTAAAAGTTCCCCAGACCGCTAATCATCACTGCGAACATTTCTATTAAAAAACAAACAAACAAACAAAAAACCCCCCTAACATTTCTTTTGTTTATTCTGCAAGACCTTTGTGGTTCTGTATTAGTCATGTAAAGAAAAAATAAAAATAAAAAAAAAGCCCCCCCAACCCTCAAAACAAATACGCTGACTTAGCAATGAGCTACATTTTGATCTGTTTCAAAAAGTACATTCTCAGAACACTCTGGGTTTTATAGATACAACCAAGAGAATGAGCTCAGCTGAATAATTCAGACGAGGAGCTGTGTTTTATAAGTTCAGAACTATTCTGGTATGGAGATTTAATTTTGACCGTTGTTTTGGATCAGCTGTGTGGAATTTGCAGTTAAATTTGCAGCAAGTTATGCATTAAAGCAGCCACTCACATCAGCTGATGTTTTCACATAGATCTGCTATTTCAAGCTTGTTGGGGTCACAGAACTTGTGTGTGTTTGGTTTTTAAACCAAACTGGTGGAGTAAAGGACTGTGGCACTAAAATGACATGAATACAACACCGTCTGATTTAATGAGCTAAAATTCAACCCAACAGACAAGAGATAAGAGGCTACTACTGCGATGCAGCTTAGCAATCTGTGTGATTCTGTCCTCTGCATCCTGCTATCCCCATGGTGCAGTTACTGCACTAGGGCACAGCAAAGCAGGGTTCATAACAAGGGGGTTACCCTGCAGGTCTCCATTACACTAGTGAAAAGTAATTTTGCACTGAAAAAGACCAGGAACAATTTGAATTTGGGGATTTTGGGGGCATGCTGGAAGGGGGTTGCTCTCCCCAAAGTTCTTCTGGTAGAAACGCAGTTTCTCCCTGAAAGCTTCAGGAGAGACGAAGGCTGTTCCTGTGGTAAGCCCAGTGCTCCTGGCAAGATCCATGCCCACCGATTTCGGGTAGATGCTTCCGTCTAAGTTTTGTCTGTGAATATTGTGAGTGGTCAAGAAAAACAGCTGAATTTTGCACATTGTCACTGATAGAAACCTCAGGCCCTCTCAGCAGCCCAAGCTGTGCAAGGGCCCGTAGCAGAAGAGCCCCTGCCTGCAGCCCCGCACCAGCAGCAGCGGTGAGCAGGGCCGTGCAGCGCAGCACGGTGCGGGAGGAACAGCCGGCAGCAGGCAGGGGCTGGGGGCCGCCTGGCACAGCCACCATGCTGCTCCCGAGAGGGTAATGACTGCAATTTGCATGCTGGGCCTTCCCTCTCCCATTTCACTAATAGCTACCCCACCGTGCGGGTGGCGTGACAACTCCTCAGTTTATGCATGCTTAAACTGTACTAATTACTGTCTTTTAAGTAACTAGGGGATTTCATGGCATCTTCATTAAGGTAATAGTAAGTGGGCAGATATGCACGTCAATCAAGCAAAATGGCAGGCGTATGACACCTGGTATTTCGGTTAATTTGTCTTGTTAATTCGCTCTCAATATTTGCAGCTGTTGGAAATGACTGCTCTTTTTGCGGTAATGAAAAAGCTCAGCCATGCCCTGCTTCCTCCCCCAGAACGGGTAAATGCTTCTTGTAGTGCACGTGGGGCTGTCACAAGTAAAACCCATGTGACTCTGCACGAGAAGGAGATGGTGTGTGAAGGGGGTGGCTGATGAGAAACAGAAAGCTAGTGAGATGTCCTTGTTTTCATTGCTTTCATAGCTAAGACCGCAGCATTTTAAAATAAAATATCACGTAGTTTTGGAGCTTGTGAGTATGTAAAGGCCTCTTAATGTATACCAAGGAGATAATGCTCCAAGGAAGACAAGCTACACAGGAGCAGTTACTGATTGACTTTGTCACAGATGTCTGATCTGATCCTGTTGTGGATGCTAGCAATTTAAGCAGCAATTACAGCTTCTTTCTGAAGAGTTGTGACTTGATTAGGTAGCTCCTGAGTTGGAATAAAGGAAAATCATGCAAAGCAATAATGTCATGTTTTGGTGTGCTTCAAGAAGCATTTTAAACTGAAAGTCATGATCATTTTGGAAACTTGGAATAATAAAAGAAAAAAAAATGCAAAAATGGGGCAAAAGAAGTACAACCCATAACAGCTGTATATGTTTTCTTGACTTTCTCTGTTTCTGAGAGCTCTGAGAAGTAAGGAAGAAGGGCAGCCCCTGGGAAAGGATGGGACAGGATATTCATTGCTCCTATGGCCTGCTGCAAAAAGTCATTGTGAAAGCACTGTAGCCAGGGGAGAAGGGGTGGGTGGGTCTCTGGGAGTGGATATGGACCCAAGATAAAAATAGCTACCTGAAACAATTTATTTATTCAGCTGAGCACTGGTCAAGTTAGCTAAGGAGGGGGAGGCTGCATTCTGTGGAGCTGCCCATGTAAAGTAATGAGCATCGCCTGGTGATGGAGCAAAGGTGTTGGGAAGCATTTAGTTGGGTTAGAGGTGATTGTCCGTGTTTATTTTATTACCATGCATATTTGTGCAAGAAGTTTTTTTTTCAAATGGGAGTGTGTGTGGAAAAAGTATTAAATCCTAAACTCACTGAAGCCAGCAGGACTGCTTTTATCTAAAAGACATAACAAAAATCTATGACCGTGGAATACAGAATAGAAACTTTCAGGTTGTTCCAGCCAGTGCTTCAAAACTCACTTTTGTTTTTCTTATGATACCATGTCTTGGATCAGCTTTTCAAATATTTTAGAGGATGATACAAAGTGCAGTTGAGCCCCTACCTGGCAAGTATCCTCTTCTCTGTAGGTAGTAACATGGGGCACATTATGGCCCGGTTCAGCTTCCCTAAAGGAAAACACCGCTGTTTGTAATATGCTGTAAATAAGGGAGTTTGTTGGTAAGTCGCACTGAGCTTGGTATGCAGCATTGTCTGCCTCTGCTGCCTTGTTCATCACCTCATGCTCACTGCTTGCACACCATGTGGTACCTGTGATTCTGTCCTCATGGGCATCTTCTGCATGCGAGCCTCAGCTGCAAGGAAGGGTCTGCGACCCTGGGCTTACTGGGTAAAGCTGCAAGTGGCAAGCCTTCTGGTGCCTGCAACGGGGTGTGGGAAGAGTGGGTACTAAGTTACACCAGCAAGAACAGATTTTTGTTAAATGGCACTTGTGGGACTGTGGTTTACTGTTGTAGCTACTGGGAGCGTGATTTTTACTTCTAACAGACCTGGTGAAATCAGCAAGATGTGTAGGCAGAGCTCAAAGCTAATTAATTACGATCCTTCTCAGCTTTACAGTGTGAATATCATAGGTTTGCTGATAGTAGTGAGAAAACTATAAAAGGAGCATGTTGCCATTCCTGTGAGCATTTTTTCACAGTGTCAGTGATGTTATACACTCAGGTTTTTATGGACAGTGTTTTAAAAGTTATGTTTATCACAGGAATATGTCATTTTGATTACTTTAAATGAGACTTTACTTTAAATGAGATTTATTTTTTTTTTACAGTGCAACTAGATAAGCCTTTTCTGTTTAAAGTGGAAAAATTTGGCAATGAAAACTTTCAGCTGAACAGCTTGGTTTTTCCCCTTTGTCTCTCTTTTTAGCATTGGTTGTAGTGGAATGGAAAAAGATTCTCCATTCAACTAGTTCTGTTAAACAGATTTGACTATATCATACGTAACATTCAAAACCACTTCAGCTTTCAAAACATGACCGTAGAAGAATTCAACTTACTTTTCTTTTTTTATCCACACTAACTTTTTCAATGTCAAGACAATTTTTTTTTTACAAACAGAAAGAAATCTAAAGCGGGGGGGGGGGGAGGGAAGAAAAAAACATGCATGAGTGGTGAGAAAGACTCAGGGTCGCCTTGGTTCTTCAAAGTCAGCAGAAGGAAATGTTCAGGAATAATTTGCAGATTAGAAAAAAAATACATAGCTAAGAACTCTGGATTATAATGATAAAGTGATTCTGACAGTTGGGTAGCTGCTTTCTAGCAGTTTGTGTTGGGGGCACATCATGTCAGTGTTCAACCTTATCTCTCTGGGGTAGAGATGGTCCTGAAGGTATTTCAGGTGCTTGCTGCAAGTGGCTGTTCCCACAACCCCATGGCTACCTGGTAGGGTTCCTTAACACCTGTTTCAAGAGGCCAGTGTCTCCCAGCAGACTTGTGTAAAAAGCTGAAATCCTGTAGGAAGCCAGAAGCAAAGACCAGCTGCTTTTGCCCAGAAAGACAGCATCCAGCACTCCAAGGAGAGGCCAGGGAGCCCAGCGGCCTCAGTCCTGTCACTGATGTGGAGCAGAGGCATGAGCCCCAGCTCCATGCCTTGGGCACTCAGCACGGCGCGGGTCTGCCCAGCGGTGCAGGGGATGCTGCACAGCAGGCCCCGAGACAAAGGGAAGCAACATCTGCCCCCACCGCACATGAGGCGAGAAACTTTAGGAAGGTCAGAGGTAATTTTCCAAATCGCTTCTGAGGTGAAAAGCTACCATCATTTTTTTATTATTATTATTTAAAAGCTCATCTCTTTAAAGCAGAGGGGAGAAAACCCACAGCGTAAGCATAGTTCCCCTCCGGCTTTGTATTGCAGTCTGCTCTGTGCCCTGGTTACTGCTTTGATATTATAATGGTGTTATTTCTGGTAACATGGATCTACTATGGGACTCATTAGTCGTAAACCTTACCCTTGGAAAATGTAAAAGTCAACATCAACAGTCACTAATAATGTATTTCACCTACTGTTATTGTAAGTATGTGAACACAGTCAGAATCTGCTTTGGAAATATCCTTTTGCAGAGTCTTTTCCTCTATAAAGCTCTGGGTTCATTGAATGCATTTATTTCACATTTTAAAATATTTTCTTAGTTACAAAATGAAGCAGTTGATCTAGAGGCTTGCTGTAAGGTTTTTCCTTAGGAGGAAATAAAATTTGGGTGTGGACCTTAGAGGTCCTGCTCTCTCTGTCATCTCTGCCCACCCTGCTATTCTTTCTTGTGAACCTTTAAAAATCCTGGTGTTTCGAAGTGCAGGATCCATTAAAAAGAGCACCTTGTTTTCAGAGATTTGTGTTTTTACACAATTAGCTGCAAATTGGCTTGAACCTCACACAAATGCTGTTAGCGATACTTAGCCTGCCAGGTTCTCTGGAAAAACACAGCTTTCCCCTCATCACCAGTGGTCTGATTGATCTGCAGCTGGTGCCTTCTTTGCCACCTGTAAGCCGGTTCATTAAAACCAATTAAAGTGTTAGAGGGAATGACCAGGTACAGCAGCACTGAGAGCCCTTGTGCTTCTGTGCAGGTGACTTCTTAACTTTCAAGAGGTTTAAGGGAAGAATAAAATTATGCTACACGTATAGTCAAACCATTCACTTCTGGCCTTACACAGAAGCAGCATTTGATGGGGAAAAAGTAATCCCAACCCTATTAGCAGAACCAAGTACTCAAAGCCTGGACTGGACTTGGGCTGTGCTTGGAGTCCAGTGTTTGGGGTGGTGATTGGCATAGATGCCTGTCAGAGGGCAGGCAGAAGTCTGGGTCTGGGCACCCTTAACGAAGCAGTGGGAAGAGAAGAGCACAAAACCCAAGAAATCTTGGTGTCTCTCACTTGCCTTACGGTTTTCTTTTAGCTGGTGCAGTAACTGCCATGGCCAGGGTTGTCCCAGCATTTTCACTGTTATTAGGTAATACAAAACCCATCTGCCAGCAAGTTGCCAGGCTAAATCCAATGAATATGAAAATATTCTGTAGCTTCTACATGCAGCATCACATTAAGAGAGAAATGCATTTTTCAATCACATGGTCCTTTGTTACTGATCATTCCACTTCGGGTTTTTACGTACAGATACATATTTTTAAACCTTCTAGATTGAAATAGTTGCAGATAGATTGATTGTGAACTGATTTATGATCCGTATTGCACCAGAGAAGTAATTTTATGCATATAACTTCTTTTACAATTACCTCCACAATGATTTCAAAGGATTTCACTGCTTGTGGGAGGCCATCAATAAGTGGCACTTGCATATTCATCCATTTCAATCTGAGATTTTTAAAGACCTGCGGGAATAGAACTGAACCACTGGAAATTAATTTTTTCAGCAAGTTTGCTCTTTCTTTTTTATTTTTTAGGGATAGCCATGCTTCAGTGAAAGCTCTTCTAAATGAAAGTATTCCTAAATTCACAAATGCTAAAAGCTAAAGATTTCCACCAAAATGTAGCAATTCTTTTCAGTATCCTTTTTCATTCAGCTGAATGTAAATCTTGCTTCTGGGCTTTGGTAGGTATTTCTTTCCTCTTAAATATGCACTATTCCCAAGTGAGTGAAACTACTCAGAAATGAGTTTGTTCTTTGACTAGAAAATCAGCTTTCCCAATTTCTTGGATTATTTATTTAACAGAACTGTGCTTTTAAAACTGCCGGTTTAAAGCTCTTACTCCTGTGGCAACAGAATACCTGAGGGTTGCTCTCCCACCATTTTTATTTCTTTCCTTTGTGCTCAAAAGTCTAAATGCTGCTCCTGTCTCACAACAGGCAAGCAGAGAAACAAACCCATGCTCATTCCTGAGCTGGATGATAGCTCCCAGTGCCTGCTGCTGCTCTGGCAGATTAGTATCACCGACCTGCATGGAAAGGGCACAATTCCACCAAACAGCTGTAGGAAGCTGATGTCCTATGAGCATCACACAAGGGATGTGATGTGCCCTGTTGAACTCCCCAAACAGTTTGGCGCGGCACCATATGGAGGTACTTGCTCAGGTCTCGTTAGCAGCGCAATTGCATTAATGTTCGCAATGCTCAGTTTAATAATTCCTGCCTTTACAGCAACTGCATGAGCTTAGGTATCGCATGCACTTGGTTTGCTGCTTCTAGGTTGGCAGTTGCTTGGGCTAGTGCAGAGGAGGTCTGTGTCTTCTGCAGCACGTTGCTTGGCAGCACCTCTGCCAAAGGTAGTGGCAGTAAGTGGGCAGCATGCTGGTACTTCACCTGCTCACCTGGTGAGTTGTGCACGTTGGTCCTACTGACTTCTTCCATGGGTACACCTGTTCCCCACTGGAACATGGCAAACACTTCCCAGACATTAGTTATCCGTGACATTTGTTTTATTGCAAGAACAACTCTGTCTTTGAGAAGCCGCAATATCTGCTCCTATACACAAAGACCAATAACCCAGACCTTAGGGTTAATCACTAGAAGTGAAGAATGATTTTGGGGGGAACCTTTGTTCAAGTATTGACTGCACATCACCACACTTCTGCAGTCTCAAGCTATATGTAAACGCTAGAATGATCTAAAAAAAATAGACTTCCAAAATTTCTTTTTAATTTGTAATAAATCCATTCTGGAATTTACTAAGGCCAGTGCCTGGAGCATGTTCTCATTCATGTTTCAAAACAGAAAAACCCTTCTCAGAATCTGCAAGCTTCATCTTTTTCATGGGGATGATTTCTGTTGAGCAAGGAAAACTCAGATTAATTAGGCCAAATAAGCTGATGCAGTCAGAGGCAGAGACGCAAAGGTTGCAAGATTGAAATCCATCAAGACAGTGTGTCGACAGATGCCCTCTTAACTTGTTTGTTTTTTGTTAGGGGGGTTGGCCATGTAGTTATACAGAATTATATTTGCTTTTTTGTTACAATAAGAGCACCAAGGTAAGAGGTCAGTAGAGTTAAAGCATGCAGTTAAGTGAAACAGCACCTTGTTAAGACTACAGAGAAACTAAACTAAGGTGATTGGGGATTCAGATGTTGAGAAGTTCTGTCTTGGAAGCATAGAAGCCTGTGATAACGTGCTCATGGATACAGAAATGAACACTCCAAGTGCTTTTTTGGGAGCTACAAGGGAGGTCCAGACCAGAGGATGACTCGAGGTTCCTTCCCACCTATCAATGCACCAAACCAAAGCTGTGGTTTGGGCTGTGAAAAACCAGATGAGAGCTGGACACCACACTAGAAAGAAGTATTTAAGGAGATGCAGCACAGCAATGTGCTGTACCAAGAGGTGGGATCTTAGGCTGGGGTTTTGACCATCTGAGAAAAAGAAGGGATAAACACCAGCACCCGACAGTGTTGTGGGCATGTCTGAATGATGGGTTTTGCAGTGCTCCTACGTGCACAGTGGAGATCTGTCTTAGAGTGACCAAATCCCTGGGGGCCAGTGTGACGGAGCAGCTTTGTGTGGCTCCTGTGGGCAGGGACACAAGGAACACCTCTGAGGAGCTGAGAAAGGGAGTGAGTCTGGCAGTCCCCTTGTTGAAGGCAATTAGGCAGCCTAAGGATGTTCCCAAAATAGTGTTCCAGCACTGGAGATGTGCATTGTTTAGTCTTTTCATAAAGGATCAAACCCTTTTTTCTTGTCTCTTTCTTCTCTTTCTGACAGCTTTTCTGATCTTTTACATCATTGACCCAAAGAACGGGCGAATTCCAGTAGCTGCAGAGAAAGATATTTAAACCTAAACTCTTGAGGTTAACAGGATCCAGCTGCCCAGGACTTCTGTCACGTCTCCTCACTGTGTGCATGTCCAGGAGCCTCCAGCTCTATAAACATTCTCCTCAATCCCTGGGTGTTTTATAACCTCTGAAAGTAAATGGAGAGGTAGACGGCTGGAAAGATTTAGAATTGCCTTAAATCAGACCAGCAATTCATCTTTTCCAGCATTCATAGTGTCCAGCACCAGATATTTTTAAGGAAGCAGCACAACTTTTAGCAAGCAGTAGGGTTTTGCCCCTGCTGTTCCTAACTTTTGGGAAGGGCCACCTGCGTGACTCCGAACTATCATCAGGCAACAAATTCAGACAGTAGTTTTTTTCTAAATGTTGTCTTACACAAGCTTAGGGAGGAAGAGAGCATACCGGCTTGATCTGCGAATTCCATCAGTGACCACAGACCTGTTAAACGTGCATCTTCTCTGCTTCTGATGGAGTTATTGATCTGCCTTCAGAGAGCATGACCTGGATTTATCTCTACACACCGTGCAGGTCTCTTGGCCAGAGAAAATGAAAGTGAATCAGAGGAGGATCCTAGGCAGTGACAAGGAAACAAAATTTAGCTCAGGCTTAGCAGAGGTTTTGATAGTTCCCTGTAAAAAACTGATCCCACTGTGGTGTTCTTGAACTAAGATACGTTCAGATCCCTGTGTATGCCTTCACTGAAAGCTGAGGCATATCCCAAATCCAGTACTGCCTCTTGAAAATAAATCCGAAGTTAATCCTGCATGATTGTTCCTTGTTCTTGTCACTGGAAGGAAAGGAGAAGCAGGAGGGTCTGGAACTGAAGACTCTGGAATGGGACTCAGAAAGACCCTGGCAGCAGGCTGCTTTATTGACTTGAGATAAGCCAGCAGTCTCAGTCTGCCCCTGTTAAATAAATGGGAACTCACCTCAACGTTCATACCCATCAGGATCTTCCTTTCTGCGCTGTTTGGAAAGGGAATGGCCAGGTACTGTGGATATAGCCTCTGGGGAATAGCACTATACTGCTATTTTTATCCAAACTATGAGTAATGTCTTTCAGCAAGCAGTGACATTGTTTTCTAGAAAATAGGTTTATAGCTCATTCACTTTCAGAGTATCTTGATGTGTCTTTGCAGAAGATACTCTGGGGTCCTAACTGAAATGCCTATTCATTCTGCAGTGTTTCAGAGGGATTGTGGCCAGGACACTGGATTCACACAGGATATCCTAGGTATCACGTTCAGCCTGGCCACGGGCTTGCCAGGTGACAAGCTGGCTGGATCTCGCAGTACCACGTTGCTGTAGGGCCTCTCTCCCATCACTTAACCTGCATGCGTTTGCTTAGGTAGGGGCCTCTCAGGGCAGGGACAGGTGCCAGGGCCCTGGCACGCTGCATTCCCGAGTGCCTGGGGCTGCTAAATAATGAAGATACAAGTGAAAGATACTCCTACACCAGGCTCATTGCTAGACCTCACTCCCGTTGTCAGTCATGCAGTGACAGTGACTCATGGGTGGTGCGTTCAGCATGTGTGCGTGCCCATGCATGCGCTTGTGTGCATGTCCTCGCCCTCCCCCCATATTGCACGTCTGCTCAGCGCCGACAGAGCTCCTTTTGAAGAAGTGCTCATACTGTGCTCATGTAATGGGGCAGAAAGGCTAGAATATGCAAGGGACTGACCTTTGTTTTTCTTCAGCAGTGTTGCAGTGAGTGCTACGGTTGCATGTGCAGTGAGATGTGACGGGGAGAAGCTCCGTGTGCATTGCTGTGCTCTGCAGCCAGCTCTGCAGCCCTTGCAGGTGGAGCCAGCATATTCCTGTGGTGCAAGGGGAGCATGGAGGGTGCCCCTCTGGCTGGAGGTCTGTGCCCATCTGGCAGGTGGAGAGCTGCATTTGAGAATGGGAACTAGGCTTCGGGCAGCAGGAAGAGGAAAGCCCCTCTAGTTACAGAGCTCTTCACACAACAGTATAATGAAGGCAATCGCCAAGTACTGTCATCTGCAAGAGGGGTGTTAGGGGAAGGCTGCTCAGGCTTCATAATCCAGTGTTTTCAGCACAGCTGGGGCAAATCCAGTTAATTTTTGTCACAAGTAGAAGTCCTATGGAAACCTCTTCCCTGTTGCTAGTAGCACCTTCCCTCACTCTCTGTTGGTCAGATTGCTGAGGCCTGCCTCCTCAGTGGGGCAACTGGAAGGCGTTCTGAAGCACAAACCTCCCTTCTGGCTGCTCTCAGTGTTGACGCTTCTGTTTGGTTGTACTGTTTAATTTTACTTTGGTGCACATTACAGCACCCTGTTTGTGTTGCCTTCTCAGCCTCAATGTAGAGAGCAATAGTTGTGGTGCCCGCAGAGCTTGCAGGCTTCTTTATTGTCTTTTTTATGAATAGGTGGCTTTTCAAAGTGCTTTTGTCACAAAGAGCAGAGGAGAAAGCATTTGTTGGTAAGTACAGCTCAGGAGGCACTAAGAAGGCAGAAAGTGCACAGTAGACTAAGGACTTATAAATGACAGTATTTAAAGGAAAATTATTGTGAATTTGGTGTTAGTTTGGTAATTTGGCCTGCTTGGAGTGTTTAGTCTTCCAGGCTTGGGAACCTCTTTCCTGGAAGACTGTTATGGTTTGGCAAAAGCACCCAGACTTCCAGGCACAAAAGTTTGTCTTCAGTCTGTCCTTCCATCTGTTGTGAGTAAAGGCTTTCTTCTGTCTTGTTTATTTTGCTTCCCACAACTGCATCTGGTTGGGATCATGCAAGCCTCGTCTTATGTATGTTCAAGTAAGACAGCACCAGGGGCCTTAGAGAGTCTTAGTGCTCCCCAAGTGCTTACTAAGTGGTCTCACACACATGGGAGGAGAAGGCATTCCCCACAGATGAGTTTGTGCTAAGGATATGTTATGGCTGACATGTTTCAAACTTAGTCTATGAAAAACATGGCTCCTGAAGCACAGAGTCGTAAATGCTCAGCTGTTAGATGCTGAGTGAGTATCACTTCAGCTGTGTTCATGGTTTTGAAAGTGACCACAGAATCCCATCCAGGTACTAAATAAAAAAGCCGGTGCTCAAGTGAGCCAAATCCCTGAAACTCCCGTCACTCAGGAGTTATTTCGATCAAGGTGAAGTGAATGAGGATGCTTACCTTTAGAGGCCTGAATCTGCTTGGAGCCTAGCTTTAGGTATTTGTGTTAGAAAAGGCTGGCCCAACGTGTCGTTTATGTTCAGGCTTCTCTGTTTCACAGGGGAGAAGTGAAGATAAATTAGATGGGGTCATACTCTCTTCTTACATGTGGCTTTGTAAATCTGAAATGATTTCACAATGCTTTTAGTTCAGCTGAGGTAAGTCTAGCATCATGGAGGAAAGTTAACAGGCCTATTCATTCTGTTATGACAGGGTCCTGAGGTAGCATGGTGCTCAGCACTACAAAAAAAAAAAAGCTTCAGGTTGATTATTTATTTATTTATTTATTTTAATTGAAAGCATTGGGCATATGCTGTGATATAAAACCGATCAATTCCAGAGTGCACCTCTAGAAACAGCGGGAGAGAAAAGCAGCACTTCCAGATGGGCAGCTGTATTAGAAGTGTGGAGTATATCTGAAAAGAGACACCTGGGTAAGCAAAGATCCCAATAAATAAGCATCCTGGGCTTTGAGCCTTGTGAGTGCTTGTACGAGAACAGTTGGAAAGCCTTAAGTGAGGGTGTCTTGCTTGTATGCAGTTGACCAAGTGTGTTGCTTACAGTTACCATGTGTCAAGATGTTTCTTGCTCATTAGTTTTACACTGATGGAAAGCAACTTTAAATCACTCTTTAGAGGAATCCACCGTGAGGCATGCCAGCTGTGTGCCAGATGAAGGAGTTGTAAAGTCATGTTGGACAGGCAAGAATATACCAGAGAGAGAGATTTGAAGTCATGGGAAAGATAATTACTCTGCAATCAGAGATTAGCTATAGGAAAGGAAAGGGAAGAATCATACTCTGCATTTGTTAGAAGGTTTCCTGCTCTGCCTCCATCCCACTCACATATACACACACATGCATGTAGCTGAATTTACTGTCTTCGTGTCAGGTTGGCCAGGACTGCCTGCATGGGGGAAAGCCTTCTGGGAAGATTTCTCAGCAAGCACAGACTTGTTCCTTTCTTTCTCACTGATTTGGCTTTCACTCTACATACTGCAGAAGAAATTGCCCTACACAGGATGGTCTTAGGTGCTCTGCTTGTTAGGCGGGTCTGAAAGCATTCCCCCTTTGCCATGACCCTTTCTGAGTGGAAGGAGCGGTGCTGAGGCGGGCAGCACAGCACAGAGGTGGAGAGCAGTAGTGCCTTTGGGCACCCTCTTAGGCACAAGCCTGACCTGAATGCTTCCAAAAGAGTAAAAAGAAGCAAATTGCTTTTAATGCCCCAAAGATCTGTAATGCCTACTATCTGATTTTCTCAGAAGTGATACAGGCACCCCCAAGTATGTTCATCAGGATATGTCAGGGGAGTGCCATTAATGAAATGTTCCTAGCTAAAATAACGGGGCTTCTTATTTCTAATGGAGGCCTTTTCAGCCCCTCCTGAAAGGCCACTGGCATATGGCCTGACACTGACACCTGGCCACCAGAAAGGCAGTAGATGAGATTCGGGGTTTGTGCTTTGTGTAATCCCCCTTCATGTAATGAAGCTCCCCTTTTTGTTGGTGATTTGAGTTGGTTTGTTTGATTAAGTCATTCTATCCAAACAGAAGTATCTTTACAGAAATTTTCATTCTGCCCTTTTGTTAGGGCCTTAACCACTGCAGCTGCAAACTCTGCTGCTGCCTGCAGATGAGAATTACAGCCCTATGGAGTGTCTATAAGATGACCCTATAACCCGCCCCTCTTCTTCCCTTTTATCTAGCTTAGTACATGGATGGGCCTTTTGGAAATTTATAACTTGGATGTGAAACAATTATCCTAAAATAGCTAGCCAGAGTAGAGTGGACATGCAAATTTATCTTCTCTCTCTCTCTTTTGGTGAGGAACATCTATCTTCTATGACCTCTTGATTACTGAAGCCTTCAAAATATATTCTTTGGTCTGTGACACTGCGCTTGGTGCAGGTCTGAGCATTAAATATCACCCTCCATGATTAATTGGAAGTTAATTAAATCTATCACTGAAACAATGAGAAGGCAATGATCTATGTAATCATTGAAATAGTAAATGAAATGATGTAAGGGCCCTCCATTTCACTTAGTGACAGTGATGGAGGGGTGCCTAAGCCCTGCTGCGCAGCTGTGTTTTCTGCCTGACCACACAGGCTGCTCAGGCAGACACCAACTCGCCAGTGAGCTGTGTGGCAGAGCAGAGTTAGCAGTGGCCTGCCAGACGCTGCTCTTCCTGTGCATCTGACTTTTGGATGCTGTTCCAATGACCTCTAAGGGACCTCAGTATTTTGGGTGCACAGTGCAAGCGGTGTGCGTGATGTGCCATTCCCAAGGGACAAAGCCTTTTGGTGCTGTGCTCAGATCACCTTGCTGTTTTCAGCTGGAATGACAATGTTGCTCCACTGATCATTGGATAAGCAGTAACATCACACTCATTTTATGTTTTAAGGTACTTGCTACATGCATCTATAGTTTTTTGATAGTTCTGAAACTGATGATGTTCATTCCGTCTTCATGCTCATGATCATTTCCTTCTTATTTCTCACTGCCTGTTAAAATGGTCTAATCGTGAAGAAATCTAGAAAACATGAAAGCACAGTTGGAAAGTATGGTGCTGTAGCCAGTGCCCAGCCAACTTCTCCAGCAGTATTTTTTGGGAGGAATAAATGCATTAATAATTTCCCTCCTTAATCACATTCTGATAGATTTTCCTTTTGGAAGCTATTCCAGAGTGTAAAGAGAGGACTTAGTTGGGATATGCTTTGTAATTCTCATTTTTTGGTTCATATGCGTGATGATAACACTAGATACAACCCAAAGCACACCCTCTCTCACTTGGGAAATGAGAGAACAGCAAGCCTGAGGCAGAGGTCAGGAACTCACTGTTCCCTGTCTTTCCTTCCCCCTGTTTTTTTCCTGAGGCTATCCCTGGGCGCATGTGTGCCCCTGGTGTGATACAAGTCTGTGCTTTTCCTTTTCACAGGACAGGCTCAGCTCTTTGCCTTGGATGTGTGGTCTCTCTAAGTGCACCTGGAAACTCCAAAGACTTGGTGATTCAAAGGGATTCCCTTATCATGCCCACCAATGCAGTTGTGATGCACTGTTTAATCAGGAGACAAACTTGTCCATGTAATACTCACATCTATGCCTTCCTCTCTGCTCTGGATCTCTTAATTCCCCTACTCCTGTAGCAGACATGGTTCTCTTCTCATCTGGGCCAGCTCTTCAGGCAGTGTTGTAGCTCGTAGCTTTGCCAAGTCAGTCCTTAGTATTTCAGTGGCAGAAGACAGCCCCTGCACGGGGAAGCTCCAAACCAAAGTACTATACCATTCTCATGTCCACTGGAGTAGAGATCATCTGCATCACACTCTGCCCCCCAGCCCTTGTCTCTTGCATGTGTATTTCATTCTCTCCAGCAATTTTCCACAGCAAAGATCAGCGGCAGTGCATGCCATGAGGGGTGAAAAGGCTTTTCTGAAGAACCATGACTCCTTTGGAAATAAAAATATTTCAAAAACTGCTCTCACACTTCTGACTCTGCATGTGCCAGTTTCTGTGGTCTTTTCTTACAGGTAACCAGATGCTATGTCTGATTTGTTTAATTAAATGAAAACTAAACCAACCAGTAAGCAACAGTTACTGACTAAGCAGGAGGGAACCGTCATTTATCATGAGAGCTGTAAGAAAGCCCTTTCTACATGGCCTCTTCACTAACAGCAATAAGTTAGTAACCTGATGATATCCTGTTAACTAAACAAGGTTCCAGGCACCCACTCAAACCACTATGGTCAGTAGATAGTGCTTGGGTGTTTTATCCTTGTCTTCCTTTAACCAGTACAGGAATTATTTTGGGGATGATCTTCCCAAGATTACTTGAAATACTTGACAAAATCATGGCCTTTTCTTTTTGCAGCTGGTGAGACGCAGGCTTTACACCGCCAAACAGCTTTATTACGTTTTCTTGCCAGAATCTGTCGGATTGGGTTTGGTGTAGGGACCTGAAAGACATCCTGTGGGAAGCTGCGTTTCCTGCCCCAGGTAAGCTCCTCCATAAGTCTTCTGCCGTCCACATGTGTAGCCGGGAACCCCGTGGAGAAGGTGGGCAGTGCCATCCCCCTGTCTTCATCAGTAAAGAAAACAGCCATGACTCAAAATCAGTCAGCCCCACAAGAATGCAGTGTTCCCTTCTCTGTCACAGCAGCCCTTCGGTCCCCACGTTACAGCTTCTGGGGAAAAAAGAACCCAAAAATCTAGGTGAAGAATGGTTCAGATCACGTTTAATATTCAAGGTCAAGTTCCTACCACTTATTATTTATTGAGCTCTGTGAGCTTGCTCAGCAGTGCACAATACATAAAGACACAGACTCTATCATAACAGATTTGCAATCTAAATTTCACGGGGTAAGATAGCTATTGGTACATATTATACCTGGTGGCTAGGTCACAGACCAGTCTCAGAACAATGCAGAGATGTTTCTAAAAGCTTCTTCCATTAGTAGTCCATTAGAGTGGTATAAACTTTTTAGATTTGAACAATTAATCCCCCTAAAATATTCAAATGGATACAGTGAATATTTTAAATACATTTAGTACATGTGGAAAGTGCTGACCTGACATAACTACATATCTATCTCCTCCTCCTAGCCACAGAGCAGTAACAGCAGGGAGTCTGAAGAAGGGGGTTTGTATTTTCTGTAGTGGTGCAGTCAGTTCTAAAAACATCACCATGCTCCATTCCCAGCCCCTTCTTCAGTCCTGTGCCAGAGCCAGACCAAGCAGTTAGGATAAGAGAAAGCTGGAAATTCTTAAACCAGCTTGGCAAAAAAAAACCAAAACATTATAATTGGTAAGTGCCTTGTGAATCTGACTTGAAGAGAGTAAAGATACGCATTTGTATGGAGATTGTGGAGTCATCCTCCTTTGGCTGAGGCCATCAGTTCATGGAACAGCAGCCATGGGAGAGCTGTAGGTTGGTGTTTCACCTCTGCCTCTAATGCAAGCCCAGGTGGGGCATGCGGCCAGGGTATTTTAAATAGCAGTCTCCTAGTTTGGGAGGAAGGGTGGGTGTTTGGCACCTTTCTTTTCTGGAAAAAGGTAATAGTTAGGACCTCAAGAAAAAAAATGCAATTTTGCATGTGACTCCCTGCTCTCATGAGGAGATTTGGCCTGAGACCCTGCAAATCCGACCACATGGGAAGCCGTGGAAAGACAGCAAAAGGAGCTGTGTAAGTAGCACTTCAGGTCTGCTGCTGGTAGGAGGAGAAAGCAAAGGTAAACGTGGTTAAGCAAACAGCTGCAATCAGTTTGCCAGGGAAGCTGCAATGTCAAAAAATCCTGGGGAGGTGAATTGCATCCCTCATAGCAGAAACTTGCCCTGAGAAGTGTTTGAATGTAAAATGAAGCAACTCAGGTGGGCTTGGAAGAGAAAAAAATAATCCGTGAAACAAGGAAACAGGGAGAGGACACTTCTGAAATCACAGTAAAATGGAATGTGCACTGCCATCAGATGTGGTTTATCTGTCTGGAAGGAAATCAGAATGGCTGCTGTCACCATGCAGGGGAATCCTTCTAATGCTATGTAGTGCTTGTACTGCCATGGGGAGCTCCCTCATTTATCCTTTCACAGGATGGCAGATGTGAATGCTTTATTGTGCTGTTAGTTCTCTGAGTAAATAGACTGTTATTTGATTTTTGTTTTCAAGAGCAAGCTTTTGATTTCTTCCTATGCCATTAGCATCTGTTAGAGCTGCATGCTGGCAAGGATGTGGTTTTGCACTTCTGTGCAAGCCTGTGTCTGAGGAACAGGTACGTGCATCTATGCTGGTGAAGCTCTGTTCTGGTTTCCCTTTTTCATCTGTTCTGTGCCCTGAAGACAGCCCTTTGAAAGCTTTCCTACTAAGTTGGAACACAAACATAATGTGAAATCACAATTAGGAGCCTTGGCATTTTCTGCTTGGTACTCTGCACTCTTTGGGTAGCAGATTACTTCATAATTTCCCCCAGTCCTTCTGCCTGCTGAGTTCCCTCAGTGGTGTTTCAGAAGGCAGTGCATTGCTCTGAGGCTCCCTGCATGGACACACAGAAGTCCAGGGAAAAAATAAGAGCCGGAGGTGTCACTTCTACTTGGTAAGGAGCTTGGGCATAATTCCTTAGTGCTGTTTTTTTTCCAGGAACTTTACTTCTTAATGACTTTATGGTGGAACATTGAGTATGTACCCTTCATCCTTACTGTGAGTTGAAGTACAGGTTTGGTAACAGCTGTGAGTTCCTGTTCAACCAGAGCCCTGTTCTCCACCCTGAGCACTGCTCAGCTGCCCTCTTGATGCCTGGCAAAGGCAGAGGTTTCAGTAGGGCCAGGGTTTACGGCTTAGAAACAAGTATCTTGGAGGCTTTCATAAAGGTGAGTGGCTTTTGACAAATGCACTGATTGTCTCTTGGGATACTACTAGGTCATGACATGGAAGTTTGGAACCCTGCTACTAAAATTAAGTGCAAGCTGTTGCACAGCAGTAGGTGAAGGCAGCTATTACTTGCTGCATGCAATAAACAGGCTACAAGAGAAACCCAGCTCTGCACTTGGTGGTATTTCTATGTGAAGCTGCACGCCTTCAGCTCATCTTCTCAGTTGTGCACAACGTGAGAAAAAGACTTTCTATTCTCTAGGGTATTCCACCTGCTGGAAGGGCTTTTTGTATAGAGGGAAACACTGCGGGGATGCTTCTGCTGTCGCTCACGGTGGGAGCTACAACTGTCAAGGACCATCTCAGTAGAAGCACTGTTCCCTTGACAACAAAATGCTATGGTGAGAATTTACTGTAATTAAGCTGCTTCGGTAAAGGAAACTTGAAAAGTTTAAGGAGGAGATGAGAAAGGAGAACACAATTTTTCCTTTTGTGCTTCTGCTGCTGCCTGGAAATGTGTCGCCAATATATCTATCACCAGCCTGCAATTCTGCCGAACACTTTGTAGGCTTAAAAAAATAAATAAATAAAAAAAGACCTCATGATTCCTATAGGCCCTCCAGCCCTTTCTTGTTTCTAATTTCAAAGGCCCTTTTGAGTGGGAAACAAAAGGTTAATTTTCTCCAGCTTGCCCAGGCTGACTTAATGTAACAGAAGGCAGCAAATTGTATTGATTTAGTGACATGCAACTGTCCAGAAAGAGCTATTTATACATTATTCAGGACAAACACTGTCATAATGGACAAACAGCAGCAGCATCTGGGATGTTAATGTCTACAAATAAGATTATTCTTTGAAAGGATTAGGACGAAGCATTTTGTGTAATTAGATTTCTCAGTTTCAGGAATGAATTGCCTTTTAGCAGTGAAAGCTGTCACTGAGGGAGCCATTAGCTCCTTATAACTGAATTAAATGCATAATTAGTGACATGATCACATTAGGATTTGTTTCATTTTTAACTAATCCAGGGCGCAGGGGGGTGGTCTTTCCAGGTCGCTGCAGCCCACCTCGGCTGGGACTGGCCTCAGCTGGCGGGCTGGAGCTGGTAAAAGTCAGGCGCCTGTGAACAGGAGCCGGGGCCCCGCCACAGCGCTCGCGGGGCTATTCATCACTGGGTGCTGGGTGACAGTGACTGATGGGCTCGGCCCAGGCCTGGCACTTCACCAGTGCAAGAATCATACGAGCCAGGGAGCGGAATGACAGCTGGAGCGCCGTGTCAAGTGGTGTAGAGACCAGAGCTATTAATAATCTCTGCCACATGATCTGTGCCGCCAGAAAACAATGATTTAGACGTTGGTGCGAATAAAGATTTCACATTTAGTATGGGGGGACCAGCCTAGCACTGGAGGAATAAATCGCTATTCAATCAGCATGTATGAAAATAAGGCAATGAATACATTACAGGTTACCTAAAAGGAGGGGTGTGCGTACACCCCAGTCCGGAGTGAATACTGTTAATCACTATTTCCTCAAGCTTCCCTGAAGCCGGCAAGTGATGGCATTAAGCGGTGGTGGAAGAGCCGCTACGAAGGTTCTCCAGCCTATTCGAGGTGGAGAAAGCGATGAAATCACGTAGGTCCCAAAATGCAGCACCCTGTCCTCCTGGTCCTTGTGAGCCCTTGGGCATGCTGTGGCTGCAGCAGATCGTGCCCTGCTGGTCTCCAGCAGTGCAGTAGCTGGTTTCTGCTGAGGAAGCCCTTCCTGCAAGCAGGTGACCTTCCTGCTGCCACTGCAGCTTTTGCAGCCTCTGCTGTGTCCAGGGACCAAACAATAATAATTATGTGCACCAGCACAAACCAGACCCAGCAGCCATGAGGAACCAGGAGGGGTGGGCTTTGCTTCCCAAAAGAGGCTCAGAGGTCATATTGCTCCTCAGCCTCTCCACATCACAGGGCATTGAGGCTCAGCCACGAACTTGGGGAGGCTCAGCAGAAGGGGCACTGCCACCAGATGTTTGTTGCTTTAGTTCAGCTTCAGTGGCTGCTGTTAGTCTGCAATCGCTCAAACTGCTGCAGTATGTGGCAGAATTTTGGAATGGTGTTAATGGCAGTTTTGTCCTCAGTTCAGGCTCTGCTCTGTCAGTTAAATGCTGGTAGTGAGGATTTGAAGTGCATTTGAAGGGACAAGTAGCAGGACTGAAATGTGCTCTTCAATGTCTACATGCTTCCTCCAAATTCTAGGTTTTGCCGGGACAATTTAGATATTCCCTGTTACTTGATGGTCATATTAGGGATGGCTTAGACTGACAGAGCAGGGATTAAAGCTCCAAATCCCTGAATTCTGGTGCAGATGGCAGCTGAAGTACCACTGCTACCTTCAGAAACGTGTTTTTGTGGTGTGGCTGTGCTTATACATGTAGTTCTTGTGATTTGTCTCAGGTGATCATCATTTGAATTCCTCTATCACATCATGGTGGAGAGTTATTTCATTGCTGGTGCACGCTGCAGACCAGGTCTCTGCTGTCTCGGGTGCTGGTACTGTAGGTGGTCACTGCTACTGAGAAGACAGTCTGACTCCCTTACATGCTGGGGCTGTGCCTGGTGGTATTCGCCCCACAGCCAGCTACCTGCTGGTCAGAGACCTCCCACGTCAGGGATGTCACCATACTGAAGGGCCTGGGGGGATCTTCCTGCCTCACTTCCGTGCTGTTGGTTTTTGAACCTGCTTATAGCGCCCTCCGTGTGCCACGGCAGGCACGCAGTGTGCCAGGGGAGGAACCTCCCTCTTGTCTTGTTTTGAACCTGCTGCTTTACACAGAAGCAGACCTCTGGTCCAGCAGCATTTATGGATTAATAGAAAAGAAATTGTTCTTCACACAAGGGCAAGGCAGGGAAAGTCTAGATAATTTGTCAGGAATCATCCCACGTGTCTCCAGACAAGCTGAGTCTTAAATTGGTCCCCTCAAGTCCCAACATAATGCTACCTCTGCACAAGGATGTTATTTTACTTTCCATTGTTTCTTACAGGCTCAGTGGAAATCAAGGTAATTGCATGTGTCCCTTTGTCATGATTTTAAATGTAGTCACTCTGTTTTCTAACACCCCAAGGCTGTGTGATGCAGAGTTCAGGGGGCACCACAGCTCCCCACATGGGACGGTGGCTGCAGGGCCCCAGACCCAACAGTGCTTCTTCACCTGTGTCTCTTATCTGCATGAGGTGAGTCATCGCAAATGTCAATTTGAAAGCACTGTCAAAATTAGGAGCTTTTGGGGTCTTCGTTACTGGTGGCAGTTGGAAAGGTAAGAAGCAATTACGGAAAAGGTCTGAATCCTGCAGCTTGCTGGGTTGCAGCGGTGCTTCACCAGTGCTTGCCTATGCGAGGATCGCTTTGTACCAAAGTGTCCTGCAGGGCTTCGCTCCTAGAAGCCAGGGCCGTGTGGAGGGACCTGGGGTTAACCAAGAATCAGACCCAGAGTGTGAAAATGAGAGGTGAAAGTAAGCCTCAGGGAGTAGCAACGGAGTGCTCGGGGAGGCACAGATATGTCAGCTGGTGGTGCTGCCCTGAGGACCTCTCAGTGTCCCACATGCTTTGGCTTTTCCTGTTTTCTTTTCTTTCTCTTTTATTCTTTTTCTCTTATGGCTGCTTTCACCAGCTCTGAATCAAATGCTTAAGTGAGTGACAATAACTCATCCTTTGTGGTATAGTTTTTTGCCGTTTGTGTTTTTTTGTTGGTGGTGGTGGTGTGTTTTTTTTACAATTATAAATTGTAGAATCTCAGCTCTCACAGCCAGAGCTTAATATATTTGACTTTATTGCTTTTCATTTTATGGAAATAAATTACCACTCACATTCTGACATTTAAATTAAAGGATCTGCACTAAATCTCACGCACAACAATAAGAAATTAAGAGAGCATTCCTTGCTAAACAAGCAGCGTTGGAAGCCCTAATCTGTCAAGCGCTCTGCCCGTGGAAGCCAGTTTACAAATGGACAACATGTTCAGTCTGTTCTGTGCTTTCAGCAGCCCTCAGCAAACATTTCTCCCTGGGCACATCGAACCCCAGGTGTCTGAGGAGAACATCTAGAGCCAAGCAGGTCAGCCCCAGGCACGTGCTGTGCCCACAGGTCCCTGCCCCTGAGAGGTTTCATGAGTGGAAATGCCCACCTGAGTCCCTGCAGAGGGGCAAGACAGGAGAGCCCTGCTTTAGCCTGTATGTAACGTGCAGCTTGAGCCTTGCATGAGTGGAGACCCAGCTGGTGTGAAGCTGCTGTGCAAATGGCAAGCTTTTCAGAAATCCCAAATGGGGATGTGTAGAAGGGGGACTCCCCAGCTTTTTGGTTTTGAAGCAGTAACTGTGCCGGGGTGATGTTGGGCATCCCTGTGCTGTACAAAGGATTGCAATGCTTTGCTTTATTATTCCACTGAAAGCCAGAGGCATTCAGGCAATCTAGCCTCTGCAGGAACAGAGCTTTAAGAAAATGGGAATATTTTGTGAGGTTCAGAGTGAAGTGTTGAGAGCTGGCAGAACTGCAGGTTCTGATGGCACTATCGCTAAATGGCACTTGTTTTCTTTCTTCTTTTACACAGTGTGACCTTCTGTATGCCTTATTTTAGGCCAGCCAGGACCTTTTTTGAGCTAAACAAGAGTGGCTGTGTCAGCCAGTTTTTTCCTGTGAGTGGGCTTCGCTGGCTGCAGGAAAATTAAGCTGTTGGAGAGGAACCTGGGAAGGAGCAGGTCAATCGCTGTGGCCAGGTTCCTTTCTGCACTCACCTGTTCTTGTCTGCTCCAAGGCAGCTTTTCTGTGTTGGATGCCCAAATACTATGTGAAGCATCAACCTAAGCAGATCTAGTGAAAAGTACATTTTACATAGTCCATAACAAATCAGATTTCATTAGGACTCAGGGGTGAACACAAAGTAAAAACACAGATTGGCCAGGCACACAACTGCAGAAGGCATTACATTGCTCTTGTAGGTAGAGCAGGGAAGTGGTGCAATAGCGAGCTGTGTTGCCATCCTGCCTCCAACAGGGCTGCTGCCTCTGCCTGGTGCAGAGACTCAATTAAAAGCACCACAGGGTAGGTGCTTACTTTTTCTTTGCCTTCTGGACTCTTAAGATGGAATGCTTATGATAGTATCTCCGTGCAGTAATTTCTACAGCCAAAGTCAACAGGAAGGTACTTCAGATGTATACAGGGCTGAATCAGAACTATTTCAGTACCTGGGAAAAGCAAGTAGAGATAGTTCAAAATGATGAAAACCATAAGAGTGGGTGGTTGTCATTGCCCTCTCTCAGGAATGACAGACTTTGTATTCCCTTCTGTGTGGATTACACAGTAGATTGTACAGCAAGCTGCTGTGGAACATTTAAGTTCTAGCAGGGCAGTGTTTTAAAGTTTGACACTAAGCAACAGCTGTAATTTCACCTCCCAAGGGAGGGTGAATCTCAGCGTTATACAAGAGGACACAATTAAACATGCCCTGGAACATTCACAGGCCGAGAGGCCAGTGGCAAGGGACAGATTGCGGCTTGGCTTCTGAATGCGCTCAGCTGGCAGGGCAGGGAGGTGCCTGCGCCCAGCTTTTTGCAAGCCATCCCAGGATAGGTACGCTCACCCTCTGGAGCTATGCCAGGGCGTCTTTTGCAACACTGCTGGCCGATGAGGGCCAAAAGGGTGCTAGGGGAAAGCTGTAGCAGCTTGCTTGGCTGGACAGCTGCTTGCCCATATCCTTCCTCCGCCTAGTGCCCTGGTTGTGATGTGGCCACAATGCTGGACTGCGCCAGGCCTCAGTGCTCAGGACATGGTTGTCCCACACGTTCAGTGAAGCTGTTAGTTTCTTTGGTTGATTTTGTGCAAAATTAGTACACCCAGGTCGTTTCTGTGTACTTGTCTGGCTCCTGTCAATGCTCACTAGTGGCATATTTAGGGAAAAATATAAAATAGCCATTAAAAATCATACTAGACCCGAGGTACGTCATCAGGTAATGAACACTACTGAATGTCTTTGATACATTTTCCTAAGCAAATGAGTAGTTTCTTTTTACATTTTTAAGGTAATGACATTTTTCTACTGGTGCTCAGTTGCCCGCACTGCTCTGGATAAAAGGGTGCCTGCAGGGAAGCCTTTTCCTCCTAATGCCTTGCCTGATGGCCGGAGGGCACATCCTTGGCAGCGCTCAAGATGCACCTTGGGGCTGAGCGCCTTGCCCATGTAGCATTGCGGTGCCAGGCTGCACACTTTGCTCACTTCCCACTGTGGCAAAGCAGAGCTGGCAGTAGTACTGGGCATCAAAAAGAAACACAAGATGAATGCTGTGTGGACGTGCCTGCGGGCTGTCATGGTGCTACGGGATGGGACAGAAGGCATGCGGAGTTTGCCGAGGGGTGGGCTCATAGTCTCCGTGGCCTGAGAGCACAGCTGAGGGCTGCTCGTACCCTGTCTGACTTCATTACTGTATCACAGCATTACATATTGCAAATCTAATTCACCCTGTAACTGGATTTTGGGGAGGTAGGTCTGCTTCCAAAAAGAAAATACAGGAAAAAGCAATGTGAATTCAAGCTGACTTTGAGATGTTAATACACTTAAGAATAATAACATTTAAAATCTGAGTTATAAAGTGAAAACGGTCAGAGACACAGTACGGCTGCTCTCCAACCATATGGTGAATACGCTTTTGAACACTCCAAAAGTGCTTTTGCACGAGTATCTCTCAGCTGCGTGTGTAGGTTTAAGCACATTTCTATGTCTGCTAAAGCCAGGGAAGGGATGTGCCGGCCTCCAGCACCCTCTGCTCCCCTGGCTGTGGCCGCCGGGGCTGCCTGGGGCAGGCACATCCCTGCCCTCTGCTGGGCGAAGGCTTTCTCTCGCCCTGGTCTCTGGGGTCAGGGTGGGTACACGGGGCCGAGGAAGGGACTGCTGGCGGTGGCACTGCTCCGTGCAGAGTGGAAGGAAGGCAGAGGGAGAGGTTGCGGGCTACATGACTCTCTCCAGCTGGGATACATTAGTTTTTCTTTTTGCACTACTGCGGCAGATTAATTTTATTTTTCTTTTGGCAGGGGGAATACAAAGTTTAGTTTTAGTAATTGATTCTACGTTGCAAAGAAAAGAAAGTCGAGGTGTGTTACAACTTTTCTTCAGAGCAAGTGATCTAGATCTAATCCCCTCTGTTTCAATCTGAAGAAAACCACTTACATATCCAAACATGAGAGTAAATTAGCATGTGCCTATGAATACTAATGCTGTATAAACTCCACTCTAAGCCTCTAAAATGAATAGTACAAAGATAACTAAATGGGAAGAGGAAAATTCAGAAAAAGCATTAGCATTGTCGTTAGGTGCTTTGAAAAAAAATGCTTAAATTTGTATCAAAAATATTCAAATAAGGGGCTTTACAGGTTGGAAATTAACTAGAAAGACCTTTGTGCCTAGGCTGCTAGTTGAAGAACCCAGTTTTTGATGCCAGAAAATAGGTAACAAAGATTTAATTGCATATGTAGCTGTCTGTGGAGGTTAGTATTTTGTAGTGTTTAACCCAATCCAGCTGGAGAAAGGTTTGGCTTTTTTTTGAAAAGAAAATAGAAAGGAGGAGACAAAGCTCTCCATACAGTGAGTATTGCTTTGAAATGTTCTGGCACATCTCTCGTGGGTGGGCTCAGTAGCCATGCAGCAACGCAGTCTTTGTAGGAAAGAAGCTTTCACCACCATTTTCAAAGCAGACCTGGAGGTGTAGGAGAGGGAGCCCTGGGGTAGTAGGGCACTGGGTTAGCAATGCTTCCATGATGCTATATCCAGCCCCTAAAACTAGTGACACCTGTTTATCCTCCAGAGACCTGCCCTGCTAGAAAGGGAGCAATGTCTTATGAGCGATATGACTGAAAGGAGTGATGCTGCCTGCATTTTTCTTCCCTTTCCTACTCTCCTTGCTTCATGTTCTTGGAACAGGCCGTCTTGTTATAACCTGGCCATTCTGGGTAGGATCGCACAAGCAAATTGCCCCATTGTGGCTGCCATTGAGTGAACACAAGGGGGTTCCACAAAGAGGGCAGTTTCCTCCATGGAATTCTCAGGGGCTGGCATCACCAGAGGCTGCCAGTGGGCCAGGAGAGCTTTCTTGCTGCCTGTGGTGGGCACAGCCCTGTGTTGTGCCATCAGTTCCACCTCTCAGTATGCAGGACAAAGCCACGCCTGCTGCTGTGGGCTGCCTCATGCAGTGTGGCCTCTCTCAGCACCATGCACACACCACACACCTCTGTAATTGACTGGAACAGCATTATCTCTGTGGCAGAGAAGAATTCCCCATTGCTGAGGTCTGGAGCTATGTGAGACAAATTTCAAGGACCTCTGGTAAATTCAGAAATAGATAAGGAAGCCCATTCAGAAAAATGCAGTGTGAGCAGCTGGATTTTCAAATGTATTGTTGGAGAGGAGGGAAAGACTGAACGCCTGTAGGAGCACAGAGTTGTGACCTGGCAAGCTGTGCTGTTTCATGCCCTGTCGGTGTCTGTGAAATGAAGCAGCCTTACCATCAGGGTTTATTGCTGGGGCCCGATTGCCTCAGCGCAAGAAAATCTGTCCTTAAAAGAAAAGGAAAAAGAGGTCTTTTTTTTCTTTTTTTTTTTCCTCTCTATCCCCAGGGTTTCACACACCAGTCTAGCGAGGTCCATCCCTTGCCAGTGAAACCAGTCCTCCTCGATACGCTGGCTTGCCTGTATTAAATGGCCATTGAGACACTTAACCTGCTGGATTGCCTTTCTGCAGACACCTGCCCGAGCAGCAGACTAAACAAACAGGGATTCTCAACCACACAAAACTTGGCCCCTTTCAGCAGGGCTCCCATCTGTTAAAAAGCCATTGTCTGAGAAAGTGTTCAGCTAGCTGGGGAGGTAGGGCTATAGTGCATTGAGCTGCCCTGCTCCCCATAAAAGTCCTCTTTAGCATTTTCTTTTCTCCCCTGATTCCACTGCCTGATTTATTCATTGGTTTCACCTCCTCTCCCCTCCCCCTGTGGTTCATAAGGAGGGCCTCGTTGTCTTCTGTACCTTGGGGGTCATGTCTTTTCAGTCACCGGGACAATACCCACTGCTGGCATCTGCTTCCAGATCCAATCAGCCATATTGTGATCACATCCTGCCAGAGAATTGTTCCTTCTTTTGCTCGGCTTTGTTGCCAATTTCATGCCATGTATTGCTCCATGTTTTGTGCTTCATGAAGCTGTCACTGGCATAAAAGTGGCCTGACCAGGGTCGTAGTAAAAGGGGTGGGAATGAAACATCCACCGAAATGTTGAGTGGGCCACCCACTGGCCACATGCACACACAGGCAGGCAGGCACACCTCCCTGCGGCAACACACACAGCATCCCGCAGCGCTTACTCGGTGTCCCGCCGGGCTGCGGCCGCTCGCCCCAAGGAGCAGGAGCCGCAGTGAGGAGTCGTGCAGCTTGCTCCCTGGGACAGCACCAGAGCACAGCGTTCTCTTGACATCTCTGGGGCACCTCTATGCTCTTGTGTCACAGCAGCTCTGCTTGGCCCCAGGCATGCAAGATGGGATTAAAAACAGATCTGAGATCTGAGTGGGTGTCAGAGGGGAGAAAAATACCTGTTAAAAAAAATAAATCTCATGGGTAAATTCATATCAGTGACACCTGTCTGCAGGTTCATTTCCACCCTGAAATGTCTTCTAGACCAGCTGGAAGCTGGTCAGTAGTGGAGTCCCCCAGGGCTCAGTACTGGGGCCAGTTCTCTTTAATATCTATCGATGATCTGGAAGAGGGGATCGAGTGCACCCTCAGTAAGTTCGCAGATGACACCAAGTTAGGTGCGTGTGTCGATCTGCTCGAGGGTAGGAAGGCTCTGCAGGAGGATCTGGACAGGCTGGAGCGATGGGCTGAGGTCAACTGCATGGAGTTCAACAAGGCCAAGTGCCAGGTCCTGCACCTGGGGCACAACAACCCCAAGCAGAGCTACAGGCTGGGAGAGGAGTGGTTGGAAAGCTGCTTGGCAGAGAAGGACCTGGGAATATTGGTTGATAGTTGGCTGAATATGAGCCAGCAGTGTGCTCAGGTGGCCAAGAAGGCCAACGGCATCCTGGCTTGTATAAGAAGCAGTGTGGCCAGCAGCTCTAGGGAAGTGATCGTCCCCCTGTATTCGGCTCTGGTGAGGCCGCACCTCGAGTACTGTGTTCAGTTTTGGGCCCCTCGCTACAAGAAGGACATGGAGGTGCTTGAGCGTGTCCAGAGAAGGGCGACAAAGCTGGTGAGGGGCTTGGAGAACAAGTCCTACGAGGAGCGGCTGAGGGAGCTGGGCTTGTTCAGCCTGGAGAAGAGGAGGTTCAGGGGCTACCTTATCACTCTCTACAGGTACCTTAAAGGAGGCTGTAGCGAGGTGGGGGTTGGTCTGTTCTCCCACGTGCCTGGTGACAGGACGAGGGGGAATGGGCTTAAGTTGTGCCAGGGGAGTTTTAGGTTGGATCTTAGGAAGAACTCCTTTACCGAAAGGGTTGTTAGGCATTGGAACAGGCTGCCCAGGGAAGTGGTGGAGTCACCATCCCTGGAGGTCTTTAAAAGATGTTTAGATGTAGAGCTTAGTGATATGGTTTAGTGGAGGACTTGTTAGTGTTAGGTCATTGGTTGGACTAGATGATCTTGTAGGTCTCTTCCAACCTAGATGATTCTGTGATTCTGTGATTAGAATTTACCCTGAGGTCTGTTAGGAATTGTGAGTATCCTCTTCAGTTTGGGCTTGGATTTAGTTTGCTGACCAAGTGTTAGGCACAAACCCAAATCTCTAAGAAGGATAAGTTGGGCCACCTCTGTGAAAACAGAAGCATGCCTGCCCAAGGGCTGAGAAGTTGGCCTGATATCCCCCGTAGCGGTATTATTACTTCCCTTGCAAAATACTGTGAAGTTAACAGAAGTGAATTTTGTGTTTGTTTCAATGTAAGGAAATGGGCAGCAAAAGGCTCTCTGTTTTGTGCCTGGGTCTGGATTTCTCTTTGCACATTTCATTTGTCATGGGTGGTTTTTGTGATCTGACAGATTGATCCTGTGTTGCGTCCCCTCCATTTGCTGAGCTCTTGCAGGGTTTCTCAGGGTTTCCGGCCCGCCTGCTGGAGCAGCCAGGAGACCTTGGGGAAGGGGCTTGTCCATTGCAGAATACAAAGTAAGTCCAAGCAGGGTCAGGGGACTGCTCCCCTCTCTTTCTGGGGGGAGCCAATTCACCGTTCCCTTTCTTTTGGCTCGCTGCTGTCACTTCCATTCACATTGGGTACCACCTTCCCATGCTAATAACCCAATCGCAATCAATAGAGCTGTTCATGGAAGGCGAAGAAAGGAGAGGGATATGCCTGCCCCTCTCTTGCTTCACGCCACGGTGCTTGACAAGTGGGTCGGGAAGCTGGAGTGAACCTCTGCTTCCCACAGGGAATACCCTCTACCCGCAGCACTGCGCTTCCCCCAGCCAAAAGCTCGCTCCTGCCCCGGCCTGCTTCTCCTGGGCCACTTCATACAGGGCACAACCATGCTGACATGGACAGGGCTGGCCTTGGAGGAGGAACACAGCCTGAACCTCTGCCAAGGAAATCAGTGGGAAATGGGCGTAAGGTGTTAAGGAAGAAAGTTATTCCCCTTGCATTTCTCCTGTGGAAGTACTGCTGCTAATGCAAAGCCTTGCAGGCTCTGAAAATTTGAGGACAACTTAAAAATCCTGGGCCCTCCCCTCACATTTCTTGTCGGCAGGAATGCCATGGAAGGGAGTGGAGCCCAGAGAAGCAGCTGGGGCTGGGTGGCACCGGCCTAGTGGGAGGGAGCCTGCCCTCTCCGCTGGGCACCCACCGTATATTCTGCGGTAACCGCTTGTACTCGCATTTAGGAGCGACATTGACCTCGCAGCGAGAGCTGCGGAGAGAGCAGGGGGTGAGAGACAGCTTTGTGTGCGTGTGTGTTTGTGTGTGTGTGGTATGTGCATGTGCATGTGTTAAACAATTTCATGGACATCTGTCATGCACAGTTAACTTTGCATTGTTGCATTTTAAGTTGTAGGCCCGGGCTTGGCCGTCAGTGATAAAGTATCTGGCAGTTTTCAAAAAGCCACTGGATAACAGAGCATGAATCATAAAACACACTACTGTGTAGCAATATCCAAGTTCATTCAGCGCAATGAAACCATGCAGAGGACCTTTATTCCCAGCTAATTATGTGGAAACGCCTAAGACAATAAAGCATCTGGTGGTCTTTCTTCCTCATTTCAATTTTTCTCAATATTGTGACAGGGGAAGGCATTGTGCCTTTCCCAGGGTAGTTGCTGTGAAGAGGAGTAAAAGCAAGGGTCAGGGAAGAGCAAATAGATGAATTTATAACTTTCTTTTTATTTATTCCTTTCCCATTGTTTCTCTAGAGACTCTTCCTTTAGGGTTGTATTTTCAAACCACAATTCTCACTACACTCTGCCTGAATACTTTTTTTTTTTTTTAATACCACCCAAACTGCCAGCCCCTCTGTGTTTGCCGTTTTTTTTTCTCTTCTCTTCCCCAGATGCATCCAAGATTTGAAATTCAAGTCTGTGATCTCCAATGAAAGCCTAGGTATTAAAAAAAGTGAAAAGAGAAGCCTAAAAATAAGCAGTGTTTGGCTGAACAGGGAGAGAAAGGGTTTGCTTTGGAGAGTGTTTCTGGTTGGTTTGGGGGGGGGCGGTCTTGTAACAGCAGCTCCACAACTCCTTCAGGCACATTTTCTGTGTATATGAAGTGGATAAATATGCTAATCCAATAATGAACACTTAGCAAAATTAAAATAATCTCATTCCAAATTATTTTTGAGTCACAGATTATTTCTAGGCTGTGGACTGACACCCTTTATAGTATTTCTCTCTTGGCTCTCAGGCTACTACTGTTCTTATAAGTGGGTTTTCAGAAAATTCCTAATTCTTTATTTCAGAACAAAGCACACAAGCTTCATTTTCCCCTTAACACCCTCCTTCATCAGACTATAGAACACTTTTTTCTTTCTATACTAAGGATGAATGAACTTGCTTCAGATTACACTAAACTGTGGAAGCAGGGGTGTGTGTAGATTTCATGAAAAAAAGTATTTCCCTTGTTGCTAGTGAGGTGTCTGGTTAAAATTCATACCTTGCAAGGATTAAAACAGGTTTTGTTTGATTTGAATCCTGCTAGTTACTGACAAAAGCTGTAAGAAGAGTCTAATTTGAATCTTTGCTAGGATTTCAGCTGCTTTGGGTAGATGTGGTGGAGCTCCCTGCAGATGGAGTGCCCAGCCTGAAATAGTAAATGATAGCAAGCAGGTGCTCCGGGAGGCAGCTTATCCCACACCAGGACCAGCATCTCAAACAGACAAGGAGGTGAAGCAGCTTGAAAACTCAGCATAGACTCTCTTCCTTTTATTTTATATATACATGTATATATGTATATACATGTATATATTGCTCTGCATTGTTGATGAAGAGACAGCATCCTGGTGTTAGGCAACTGTAAAGGAAAGAAAAAATGAAACCAGAAAGAGAGAAAGGAAAACCATTTCCAAATTTGCTTAGTATGTGGTGGATCTCCCCTCAAGAGTAAATACTTCACATGATTTTAGACTGTACTGTCTCTTCTGGGGATTCTCAGCTGCTACAGTGCTATTGGAGGACTTTGCAGCAATTTAGCCTTAAAACAAATGCACAAGTGTTTTTCATTTTCATCCTTTAAGTAGTTGCAATTTGCGCAGCACAGAATGGGGCTCAGTTTGACTGTGAAAAAATCAACCCTAGGGAAGGGGTTGTGCTAGCAGAGACCAAAAATACCAGGACAAGCAGACACAAGAATATTTGGATAAGCAAGATTTGTACATACTAGGGAACGAAGGAAAGTAGGAAAGTGCCAGAGATGAGCTCCTGAAAGAGCACATGCAAGGCACTGTGTGGAGTGAGGAGGAAGCAGGAATGACTGAGAGGAAGTGTAGCTGGTGGGTGCAGCTCAAGGCTGAATTTCTGCTGCCAAGATAGCAAGGAGTGTATTCATAGCACCTGAAAATAAGTGACTACATCAAAACTGACACTTCTGGGAGACATTTTAAGCAGTATTTAAATTGTTAATAGCAGTCTTGGGTTAGAGTGGGCTGTAGGGTAGCTAAAATTGTCAATGCATTGAGCACCGCACTCACATTTCTACCACAGATCCTCTGCATTAAGTGTAGGTCAAATCACTTTGTCCTTTACTGCTTTTTAGGTTTTCAGTCAACGAAACAATAATTACAGAACCAGCTTTGAGATCTAACAGTGAATGTTATCATTAATTTGTTTCTAATATTTCAGTTGTTCTGCTCAGTGAAAGAGTGTATGATTGACAAATATGTAGTCCTGCTATTAGGCTGTCTCTCCTTCACACATAGCACCTGCCCAAAACAAGATTTGAAACGAGAAGCATAGAGAGACAGAAAATAGGAGAAAGAAAGAGAAACAAAAAGCGGAAGCAGGAGGAAACAAGCAGAAATAAACACGTGAACTGCAGCTGTGCAGCCAAACCAGGCATCGTCCTCATCTCAGGAATCCAGGTAAACATCAGCTATTTTGTTTGCTCCACTCCACTCTTACAAGTCACAGTAGTGGACTTTCAATATGGCCACACATCCATGTGATATCTGTCTTTTATTTGTTAGTCAGGGAAAGCACCTGCACAAGAATAAAGTTTTGTAGTTTACCAAAAGACAAAAATAATTTCATATTAATATCTGCAATAAAATGTTTGCTATTGCCTTTCATCGTAAGGTTAATAGTGAATGCTTTATAGCCTTGTATGCATATAAAGCTGTACAAACTGTAGTCAAGAAATGGCTGTGAACAAATTATTGGAAAAAGCAAAAAAAGTAAATTTGTTGAGAGTTCAGCATATGCAAATAAACATGGACAAGAAAGCAAAGGAAAATAGTTATCTACCAAAATACTACATTTCAAACTGTTACAGCAGTATCTTGGGATAGCTAGAATTTCTTGACTGGGTGCAGCATGGTGGAGCACGCGTACCCGAAAAGGTCACATTTCCCACTTGTGCTGTGGAAAAATGTTCACAAATGGCTGTGTTATATTAGAAGAATACCAGCACTTCAGGAGCATGTAACAGATGCGTGCTCAAAAATGCTGGTGTGTGCTCAGAAATGTTTTCCTGACATGCTAGAACTGGGAATCGTGTATCAGGAGGCTGTGGCTGCAGGAGACAATTGTGCACTGAAAGATGCCGTTGCACCCAGTTTTGAATGGTTTCAGGAGCATGCTGTAGGGGAGTGCGTTCCTGCTAACAAACCCATTACACCCTCCCTGGAGGACTGCATCCTAAATGTGTTTCTGTGCTTATCTTCTCACTGCCTCTCTGAACGGTTAAAGGATTCAGTTCATTCATCCTTTCCTTTCGTCTCCTGATCCACATCCTTCCCAGAGAGCAACCGCTATTCGTTAGTATATAATATTTTGTCACACAGATCATGATACTAATTGCAGTCCCTGCCCGGGAGGCTCAGGTGTAAGAACCCGTTTGTTTGCTGCAGTTATCCTCAGGTGATTGTTTCAGTGCCGTGTATTTATAAGGCTTTTTGAAGCTGTACCAAAGGGAAATGAAACCTCCCCAAACCTGAGCCAAATGACATTATCTTCTTTCAGTGGGCTGGAGAAGGCAGGTTAGTCTTAATTATTTATGACTGAATGTGTAGAACGCCTCTCTGGTGATTACACACGTCTCATTTCCACAGGCAGCCTGCTGACGGGCAGTATCACACATGCTCTCATTAACAGCTACACGGTGCTGTATTCACCTACACCGTGTTACATGGCAAAGATTCATGTTAGAGTTCACTCCTCCATAGCACTGGGCAAGTAAATGGCAAAGCAGTGATGGGAAATCTGATGAATGTCTGCAGTTTGGATATAAAACAGACGGAGATTTCCTACAGATGGGATGGTCCCACTCTCACTAGCACCTGCTTTCTCCTATGCAGTTATTTTGGAGCAGTATTAGGGACAGAAGATAGAAAAAGCATCTGCTTCAAGGCTTGTCAAAGCTGCCAGACCTAACCCAATCCTTCTTCTTCCCTTTCATAGCCTAACTTTTTAATGCCGGATAGCATTTAAAGGTGTTAGCCCTGCTATCTTTTATAGAAGTGGAAAGGGAGATGGCCATATGACAGCACTGAGATTCTTCATCAGTGCAACATACACAAAAGAGAACATGGCCCAACATCACACCACTGGGAAAACACACTAAAAATTCAGATGCCTCTTTGTGAGCATGGCAGACACAGCCCAAATCACCATCCCTGCCTGGAGTGCTGGTGGCCACACAGGGCCGAGCACTGGTCTGCCCTCCCAGGGACGTCTTCATCCTCAGCTGGCTGATTCAGCAACATGTCCTCTGCAAATTCAGTGGGGAGAAATGGGGGACCTAGCAGGGGCAAATGAGAGCAGATAATTCAAATATCAACTTTTGTTCCCCAGTATACCATATTAAGATGCTAAAAAGATGGGTCACTTCTCATGTACCCAACTGCAGGCCTTGCAGCTATTTCGCTTCCAGTCTTTAGGCTACAGTTATTTTCAGCACTGGTTCACTTAGCAGTCATAAATGCTATCAGTGTATCATCTACCCCCTGACTGGTAAGCACTTGAATTATGCCCAGCGATACGAAGTCTGCAAATGCTCCGTTTCATTAGTGCTTTGATTTTGGCACCTTGCAGAGCTTGAGCAGCCTTCCGTTAATCTGCAGAAACCCACCCTGTTCTGGAGGCCACTGAAACAGGACCATCAGATTCCTGAAACAGTGTTTCAAGTGTGTGGCTAACCTCAGGTCACAAGGTAAATTTATAGGAGGGGTTTCAGATATGCAAGGTTTATAAAGACGCTACCAGAGGCCAGCAGCTCCTGCACTCCTACCGACAGTGGGAAGCAGGCATTTCTAAAAGCCCAGTAGTTTTCAGGTAACTTTCTGTAATTGGCAGCTTATGGATAACTTGCATGCTTCCTCCTCCTACTAATTTGCCAAAATGAGGCAAAGCCATCTGAAATGTATTGTGTGTGGTCCTCTACTAAATAAACATGCTGTGGTCAAAAAATAAGGTCAAACCTATATGAAGTGGATATTGTGTTTTGGAGACAATTAGAACTATAAAAGGATCTTAAGCTTTCAGAAAGTGTCCTGGTGTGCTGGGAGGGCACACTCACATTAGTATAACATCCAGAGACTTTGTAAACATATTGTGGAAAATAACTCCATGAATTCCTAAGTGTTTGAAGTTAGTTGGTAGAGATTTGTTAGCTTTTTTTTTAAGGCTACAAAACTCTGGTAGTTCCTTCTCCCTTTTGGAGGACTTCTGGTGAGGTTCCTGTCAGACTAGCACAGCTGTAGAAATTCTGAAAGAAGCTTGCTATCATCTCAGCAGACAGGCTCCTGACACAGATGAATTAGCACAGCTGCCATCTAAGATGTAACCTAGTTGACATGGACATCAAAAAACAACAGTCAACACTTTCTGTGAATGACTGACTAAAAAGAAATAATGATGTTTAAACAGTTTCCCAAGTTTGGACATTTGTAAAGCAATTCACTATTTTTGTTATTGCTCTTGTATTCTTGCTTTGTGTTAACTTGCTTGATTCCACCTTAATGCTTTGTTTGTTTTTCTCCAGGCTTCAACAACTCTGCTGGATGCTACTCTTCTGTTTAGAAATGGGATTCCATACTGCATCAACCCTGTGATCCTACTGCTCATGTGCTACTTGTGACCGGAGATACAAATATGTCTTCAATCCAGCATTTTATTTACAAGGAAATTGGGCCAAATTCCTCTCCTGTGAACTGAAAAAAATCCCTCTAGACTGTTTGGGGGAAAAAAGGAGTGAGAAAAGGCTCCACATTTTTTACATTACTGTATCTTTTGCTCGCAGTTTTGGGAAAAAGCAATCTGTGTGCCACGAAATCAAAGTAAGGGGGGAAAAAAAGCCACTTCAGCATCTTTGCTGTGCAGCAGTGAGAAAACTCTGTCCTTGTCCCAGACAGCACAATGTGTGCACAGATGGAGGGCAGTGTGGCCCGATACCATGGTCCTTTGTTAAGCAAAAGCTCCATCAGCTCTTGGGCCAAGCCCCCACCACCAGTGAGGCAGATTTCCAATGGCAAGCAGTAGGAATGCAGGCGACAAAGACCTTGGCAGAGTCGGGCACTAGCGGACAGCATTTCTGTGTTGCTTGGGTGCAGATACGGTGCCAGGAGAGGTGGCTGATGCCATACCTAGCTGCACTGGTGGATGCTGACAGCCTCCAAGTGCTCAGCCATGCCTTGTGAACAGCAGTCTGCCTCTGGGTCACGGACCAGCAATGACAGTGAAACTTAGCAGCAGAAATGTTTAGCCCTGTTTTTCATCCCAGCTCTGAGAAAGGAGGTGAGGTGAGTGTAGCCACTGCTGCCCACAGCTCTGGCTGCCCCAGGGGCCAGGCAGGAGCACTCTGTTGGGTCTCACCTGGGGAGGTCTCATATGCAGTGCTGTCGGGCCAGGCAGCCCAAACCCAGACCTTCTGTCCAGCACCCGCAGAGGGGCGGATAATGGCTGCGCATAAGAAAGCAGAGCAACTCCAAGAAAGAAGGCAATGGCAGCATGAGGTCTCAGTTTTATTTACATTATCCATATCCACTTGGTCTGTGTCACATGTCCTCTAGTTTTTATAACACCTCCATGCACAGGAGCATCAGAATTTAGGCAAGTATTTTGCTTTATCCTATTAACTGGGAAAGGGCTTACCTTTTGCAGCAGAAAACACACAAGTCAACAAACCAGAAGACAGTTTAAATGGCCCTCACTCTGCAGTTGGGCTTATGATAAACTCTTGGAAAGGAGAACCCATTGTTGCTTTCATATTTAAAAAGCAATAGCAGTAGTCCATGAACCAAATCCAGATCTGCTGGCCAAGTGTTAAATTGTAAGATCCTGTAGCAGAAGACCTGTGTCCCCCAAGCCTGAAAAGTGATATTTTCCCTGGCAACATAAGCCAGAAACTGCTGTGCTGCATCACCATCCCACAGCAGGCTCACAGTAGCATTCAGCCTTGTCTGTTCTCCCAGATGCTTCCCCTGCCCTGCCCTGCCCTGCCCTGCCCTGCCTTGCCTTCTCTCTTCCAGAAGAGCAGTGACTTGACCTGCAGGTGACATTTGGGCAAGCAAAGGTGGGGCAGTGGCCTCCATGCCAGCAACCACCCAGCTGGTGCTTGTGGTGAGCTGAGGGACCAGCAAGGGGCCACAGCTGGGGGCAGGTGCTGCCCACCTGCTCATCACAGGTACCTGGCCTGCCTGGCTTCTCCAGGAGATTATTTCAGCAGTGCTCCCCACCAGGGCTTGGGTGTTATGGTGAGGACCTTAGGGTGTGAGGGTCTCTAAGTCCTGTGGTCCTTTTGGGAATCCAGCTTTGGGGGCTGACTGGCCTGCAGGGGACCTGGGTTGGAGTCTCCAGCTCTGGTGGGGCTCCTCTGATAGAGGTGGCCCTGCTCTGGCTTTCTTCTTCTCCCAGCAAGATAACAAACTGTAAGTGGGGGTGGACATGGGGGGTGGTACTACCAGTAGAGTGTGAATTGGTCATATGTGGGCTGTTCCAGCCCATCTTCTGATGGCTTGTGCCCGTTTTGTGCAGCATAACCTGCTTTTTGTTATCTGAGCAGGAGCTGAAGTGGCTGTGGGTGGAGGAGTGGGGTTGATGGACTCCTCTGCAAGCTCGGGATGAGGACACAAAACTCTGTGCTGCTTTGCCCCACTGTCCCCAGGTGAGCCCTGGGGCCAGGGTCTTCATGCCATGTGGTGGTCTGTAGCACTGATTGACTTGTTTATGTTGGAATGGCTGCGAGCATTGAGTCCCCCCAAGTGTCTGAGCTGACATAACAGCCCACATATAATTGTGATGCATTGCTCTCACATTTCTCTCATGTCTTCATTCTCTGCTGCTTAACCTCTTCACCCTCACCCTCATCCTTGCCTTCTTAAGGCTTGTCTCCTGCTGCTCTGCTGTTAGAAATCACTCAGCTCCCACTCTGTCGGCTGCTCATTGCTAAATCACTTCCTTTATTTTACTTCTCAGAGTCCTCCCCTTGTAAAGCAACATATCTCTCTCTCTGTGTTCTTGTGTTACTTTTTTCCTCCTGCTGTTCACCTGACAATATTTCTGTCAGCAGTTTGGGGATTGTTTCATGATCCTCCCTCTTGTAGCAGGTTTTGCATGGTGCTTTTATGTTGTCTAAACAAAGTCTTTGCTCTTCTTCCCCTTCATCATGTTTTGCAGTCTTGATAAATTGTTCAGAGAGCGCTGCCTTTTTCAAAGCATGTTTTCACCCATGTCCCATCTAAAAGTCCCCTCTAATACTGGAATGTGTCTTCCGTTTACTCTTGGGAGTGGTATGGGAACGAGAAGTGCATTAAATGGACCCAAATAACCCACGAGTAACTCCCACTAGTAGGGCTGTACAGCAGGTGAAGGTAACACGAGTAAGTCTTGGCACTTCAGCATCTTAGCATCCCGTCTTTTGCCAGCTGCACTTTTTGCAATGAGCATAACTGGGTGGAAAAGTAGACTCCCCTTCATCTGGAAGGGAAGAGGGCACATCCTCTGTCCCTCTGTAGCATGGCCCTCACTGCACAGAGAAGCTAGGATGCTGTACTGCTCACAGGGGTCCTGAGTATGCAGAGGGGTGGCATGCTCAAGCTGCCCCCAGCAGTGTTCTGTAGCAGTGTATTGCATCATAAGTGGCCTTGTAATGTGTATATTGATGTTGGATGTGGAGCCTGGTTGGCTTCAGTTACAGGGAAAATGTTGGGAGAGAGGGAGTCCCTGCCCCATGGAGCTGAGGTCTGAGAGTGCTTGGGTGCCCCTCAGGGGTAAAGCCCCAGCAGAAGGCTCTGCACAAACCTTGTGGGTGTGTGGGGCCACGGCTTTGCACACGGTTGTGTGTAAAAGCATGGGGTTTGCTGACCACAGATCTCACTCGCTGCCGCACCAGGTATGTGCAGGATCAGGCAGTGCTCATGTCCCCTTCCCTCCCTGATACAGTAGGTGGTGCCCCCTGCTCTGCTCCTGGGGTGCTCCTGCTGGCACACCCTGCTCCCTGCAGCCCTGCGGGTGTCCTGGGGCAGTGAGCACCAGGCTGGGGCACAGGGATAGCGGTGGGAGGCAGGCCTGGGTGAGGGAGTCTTTTATCAGGTACATCTCCGTTCTCTGAGTGCCTATCGCATCACGTAAACTGCTCTTGAAGAGCCCTCCATTTACCCTCTCCCCTAATTAAATGTGGACTTCATTAATGTAAATTGGGGGTTTAATGCTCTTGTTGAAATTCTGAAGAAAGTGCTATGGCCTTGCGAAATGCTTAAGCATCATTGCAAATTAGATTAGGGACCAAGAAAGGCAGTAAAATTAGAATGATAATGGTTGATGTGGCTTCCTGACAGGCGTGACTATTCGGGGATCAATGGGATGAAGAACAGTTTCCCCCAGCCTAAAGCGAAAGGCAGGGACAGACGTCAGCCTACAGATGTGGCTTTGGAGGCTCCTTCAATTAGTTTAATTGGGTAAATGCTGGGGGTCTAGAGGCTTTTAGGCAGCCCCACAAGACAAGAATGCGTTGCGACGTTTTTTGCTTGCTGGCAGAAGGTGGGACTGGCTGTGTGTGTGTTTCAAGGGCCGGGGGGGGGGGGGACAGGGGCCCGTGTGTGGCTGCAGGAGCCAGGCATGGGGCTTCCTCCCACCCCTCACCCCGGGGGGGTTCACAGCAGAGCCCTGGTCCGGGCCTGCCGGGCGCTGCTGGGTAACTCGGGCTGATCGTGGAGGAATTTGGGCTCAAACCATGTGTGCACTTTTCACTGTTGCTCCTTGCTCCTGCTGGCTCTTTGTTTATCGCGCTCCTTGGTGGGTTTGCCCTGCTGTGTCTGCAGAGAAAAACCAGCCAGGATATGGAAATTGTGCTCTGCTTGGCCCTTCTGAGAGTCTGAGCTGGAGCTTGCTTTTTAATCCCCTTGCTAGGTAGGTAATTGTACTTAATGATGCGGAAAACAAGTTCAACAGGCAGAAAGCGTGGCTTGGAGGCTCGTCTGTGTTTGTGCGAGGAAGAGGCAGGAGGAGAGAACCCTCAGTGAGGATTGGGTTACTGTAAGCATCCAGGTGGAGGAACAGGAACACAGGTGTTCAGGGAAGGCTGCTGCCTCAGAACCCAATCGAGCCCCATGAAGAGGCACTGGGGGCTGCACTGAAGGGGCCCATTGGCAGTGCTGGCGGGGGGCCCTCTGGCAGCAGAGGCCTGCCTGGGCCACCAGCACTGTGGCCCGTGTTGCCCTCAGCCGAGTGAGTCAGTGTGCCACAGGGCTGGGGGCTGGCAGAGCTCTGGCCCCTTCAGGGCATGGCCCGGGGGGGCTCCTGGGGCGGCCATGCCAGCAGGCATGGGCAGCCCTGCAGAGCCTGCCAGGCCACTGCTGTGCTCGAGCTACTATGACTGGTCTTTCAATTTCATTAGCACTAAATTCACCTTTACAGAAATTTAATTTTTAAAAACTGCTCGACTTGGCAAGGGCACCAGCTAAAAGATCAAGTTACTATTTGTAAATGCCAGACATGAATTAATTCTGCAGTGCACTTGTCCTGACTTTATGAAAACCCATCCCAAATATTGACTCTTTTTTTTTTCCCCTTTTCTTTTCTTTCAAAACTTCTTATCTTTTGTGCAGTGCCTGGTGCTTGTAGCTGGTATTTTGAGTCAGTGTGGGGCTTTTTGAGCGTGCTGGCTGTTTGGAAGCGTGGCCATTGTTGGGTCTTTGCTGCCTCCTGGAGAGTTAGGTGAGGTAATTGAATAGCTAGCTCCTTCTGGGAGGTGGTACTTGGAGTACAGTTAGGGAAAGCCTGCAAAAGCGAGAGCTGGGTTAATTTATATGTTTACAGAAGGCTGGATCCTGGGCCGTGAAAGAAAACGGGGATAAGGTCTGGCTTCTGTTCAGCCCATAACTTTTTGCTGTAGAACAGGGGAATAGGTAGTTGTGCCATATTATCATTAAATGGTGGGACAAAAAAAAAAAAGTGATCAAAAACAAGCGCATCTTTCTTAAAAGAGGAAAGGTGAAAGGAGTCCTCCCCAGTCAGGCTGGGGTGTAATGGCATGTGTGTCAGCTCATGTCCTGCAGACCACAGCCACGGAACCCGAAAGGAGCCTGGCAAGCCCTGCACAACAAAAAGGATGAACATGTAACAGCAGTCGGCAGGCAGAGCTGATGGAAAACAAGGATAAGGGGCGCTTGATCTGCAAGTGTCCTTAGTGCAGTCGGTAAGCAATGCTATACGGTCGGGTCTTGCTGCAGAGCTCTGTCTGTGGGGATGGCGAGGTGTAGCCCTGTGCATCGCTCTCACTTATTCAGCTGTTAAAGCAGCTTAAACCCTTATTAGAACATTAACATTTGGATGCCAATACCAGCTTGACCTTTATTCATGAAGTGCAAAGAGTTGGAAGTAGAACAGATTGGTTGCCAGTGATTGTCTTTTATGTGCAGTTTAGAGGCTTTGATTTCTCTCCCCTTTCTTCCTTTAATCTGACATCGCTGCCTTGAATATGTTTGTGCTCTAAGTAAACAGGGCCTGCACAGGCCCCCCTTTTTGAAGAGCTGTTTGTGTGTAAGGAAGGGAGGTGGGGGCCAAGATGACTCCAAAACAGTTTGCCTTGGGAATTAAACAGCTTAAGAATAGGCAGGGGATGCCAGGCCTGAATGGAGCTGTGCACAGATCTCCCTGCTGAAGTTCCCGTGAGTCTGGGTGGGCCATGCTATTGACTCCTAGTAGTCTATGTATGTGGAGAATGAGACTGTGAGGATTTGCATCAACTCTCCTGAACTTCTTACTCCATAGTGTGCACAAAAGACAAACCCAGATGCAAGCACAATGAAGGATAGGTGTCTTGACATAGTTTCACACTCGCTTGGTCCCAGCCACCTGGGAATTGGTGTAGTTGCTTTAACTCTCAGGTAGAAGAGACTCTTGAAGTTGGGCTTAGTTTTGTTACTTTTGATGTCATATTAAGCTTGGAATTTAAATTTTTCTGTTCTTTACCTGTTCTGCATAACAGTAGTTAAGTCATGGCCAACCCTTTCATGGAACCATGGGGGAAGAACCTGAGAGGAGGAGGGTAACTGCAGAACAGATGGAAAATGTCACCCAATATCTCACCACAAACAACTGACAGCATGATTGCCTGACCTTGTCAAAGCCACGGTGCAAATGAGGCACCCCAGCCTTAATTCTCAGAGGTGGCAGCCTCCTCATAGCCTGTGCAAAGGTAGACCGCAGCACCTCTGAGTGTTGGTGTTATTTGGAAATTTGTTTCTGTCCTTGAAGCTCTTTTTCCAACTTTTATTAAAATAACATTTTGATATTTTTATTTACAGGATGCTTCTCTTTGATTGGTCTTGCAGTCCTTTGTCCAAGCATGCTTGGTTAGGACAGCAGACTTCCAACTGCTACATGTAATAAATAGTGTAGCTTACAGAATTGCATCCAAACAAGCCTTCTCAGAGTACCTGGCCATGGAGTGTCATCCAGCAGCTTCTGCAGTGAGCCTGGTAGCTTGTCTTTGATTGAAACATCTTCTAGCTCTGGCTTGTCTTTCCATCTTGATCTGAAATAATCAGGAGCTGGAGACTTGCTTGGCACAGTTCTCGATGGGTGCAGCAGCAGTCACTTTTCTATGCCACTCCCCCTTGCAGTGGGGCTTGTCTTGATTGCTCCAGATATCTGCGTCTCTGTTGCTGTGTAAGTGTCCTTACACGTTCCTGACGCAAATAGCGTGTTCTGCCTCATCTCCTTATCCCACCTGTAAACCTGCCCCAAGTCTTCCTGCCTGTTGCAGAATTTCAACCAAGTTGCTGCACAAACCTTTCATTTCAGTAAAAGCATGTTTGTGTGCTGACAAAATGTATCTATATAGCAGAGGGAAGGCCTGAATGCTGGGTAAGACTCAAGCAATTCAGCTAATGGCTTATGAACATTTAAAGAAATCCCCTGACAAGTGTAATTGCAGGTTTTGTGTTACAGAGCTTCATGATATTGCCCACAAGAAGAAATTCTTTTACAAAAGCCCTTTCTGTTTAATAAAGTAATTTGTTCCAGTAACAGTGATAATAAAATTGCTGAAATGAAACAGGATTGTTCAATGAGGGCCTGAATCCAATTTGCTGTGCTAGTACAATTACACTTTTATCTCCGTGTTTACTCATTTGTAGGATTGCTACCAGACTTTTTATATGCAATTAATAGGATTAATGGTTCCTGGGATGAGGAAGGCAGTGCCCAGGAGTATAGCACCTTATTTTGCATGCCATTGACGTGTTACCCTGAAGCAAGGTGTTGACTTAGGGTGCTGGCTCCCTTAGTATTTTTTGCAGTAGTTGGGAATATCATGAAATGTCTTGCTGGCCCAGATCACAGTTGAATACTCCTTTTGCCCTACTGTCAGGTCAGAAGGGTTGCTTCTGGTATCCTGTGAAGAATGAGGTTATCTGTGTTTCTTGGGATGAGTAGGAAAAAAATCTGCTTCTGTAGTTGAAAAGGGCTCTAAAGCAATTGTTTATGAATGCTGTTTTCCAGTCTTTGCATGTTCAGAAATTACTCACAGGAGACTTGGGAGCCACAGTTGAACATAATCCTAGCTTTGTGGAGGCTTGAGTGTTTTAGAGGCCAGGAGGTGACAGTGGTCTAGAAGGGCCTCATCCTGCACCCAGTCCAGCTCCTGCAAAACTCATATAGAAAGAAATGTGTAAGAACACAGTGGGATTTTTTTAGAAACTTATGTCTGCAAATCGTAGAACACTTGACAAAAACTAGGTTCTTAAAATTTTTTAGAAGTTTGCTGGTGGAGACGTGCTTCTGGTAGACAGAGGTGTAGGCATTAGGGTATGTTAGTAAAAGCATTAAACTTTATACTTAATTAGGGGCTGAGCTTGCTCTAAGGCAGATTAGCCAGACTGTGGTGTTTAGCCCATCCAGCTAGGCATCCCAAAAGGGCATCTCAGTGCAAGCGTAGACATTTCTGCACCAGGCTTTGTCTATTAAAGAAATACATGGAGATAAATAATGGTCCTGATCTGTGTTGGATCATCTCTAAAGTCAGCTAAGAGATCTTGCATCTACCCGGCGTGATGCTTGCAGGCTAGTTTCACTGCTCACAAATGCAAATAACAAGTGCAGGTTTCTGTTTCTGGTTTTCTGGCACACTTTACCACTTCAAAAACAATAGGGCTTAACCATGAGCCTTTCAAACTGGCAATATTTGGGGCACTTTTACTCAGTAGTAAAAGTGACCAATGATGCAGTAAATGAGCAGAGAAACTAGTTGATCTGCTCCTTAGGGCTTGCCACAAGGTTATGTTAGGTGGAAGACATGAATGCTGCATCAGTCATGTCAATTCCTGCACAAACATCTCGAGCCCCTCCTGTGGGAATGCAGACTTGGTCTGTGGAGGTATTAATATTTGCTTGCGTCTTCATGGCACCAGTACTGCCTTCACTGCCCACACACACAGCCATGATAAGCCCTGCTCCTAAGAGCTGGCAGAGTAAGAGAAAACATACAGCCTAGGGATTTGCAATCCTGGAGATGGAGTCGAAGTCCCTCTGGCATGCTATTGATTCAGGGATGTAAGCGTATTGCACTAAAAGCTTGACAGATCCACCTGCTAGGTATGATTAAATGCCTAGATCTGCAGGAGAACTTTGCAGCTTCTGTTTAGGGACTGGTGTTGGGGACAGATCCATAAAGTGCTGAAGAACAGCCTTGGAGGTGTGAGGCTGCACGGCTGTGACCTGTGCTTGCAGCTCATGGCTGATGGCAAGCAGGTGTTGGTGCTGTGCATGTCAGGTGTCTGGGGAGAACCTGCTGCTCTAAAGGCAGTGCACGCTGCTCTGGTCTGGTGTTTCTGCCCTTCCTAAGGAAGTAGGACCTCCTTGGCTGGCAAACAGTGTCTGGTATTTTATGATTAAAAAGGAATTGTGATGGTAATGAGACAACCTGTGAAACTGTCATCTCACAATGCAGACAAGAAACATGGAAACAGTCTGGTGAAGTGGCAGTGAACACTAGAAGAGGGAAGCAGGGAAATCATTTATATGGCATGCATTTTACTGCAGACTTGATCAGATGAACTTTCTGAAAGTAAGTTGGTCAGACTTTGGAGGTTTGAAGCGTGCTAAAACTGAGAGGAGCCTGAGGCTCAGCAGCCTGCCCAGAGGGTGACAGCCTGCTGGTGGCCTGGCTGTATCGAAAGGGTGTGCTGAACAGAGCCATGTGGACATTGAGTTCATGGTGAATAACAAGATGGGAAGGGGTATTAACCCAGTGAGGCTAGGAAAAATGCAGTGAATCACTAGAAGACAGGATAAAGAAGGGAGGCAATGAAACAAAACCATCCTTTACCTTTCAGCTTGTGATTACAGCCTTCTCTGACAGTGCCTTCTTTCTTCCCAACTGCAGCTCAGTCTGGTCTACTGATAGAAACAGGCTTTTATCATTTGGTCAACCAGTAAAAAGTAAATGTTTTACTTACATGAAAGCTTAGGGGGAAAAAAAGGCACTCCAAGGTGGTTGATGTAATGCGCAGCAACAGCCAAGAAGCTGTGTGTGCCTGTAAACACAATGCATATGTGATGTTAGTTCATTACTCTAGTAGTAAGAAGAAAATTCCCTCCATTACCTCTGTCTTTGAATGTAAGTGGAGATACCTGCATAGGCTCGTGACTTACAGCATGTCTTTGGCCTATGATACCTCTGTCCTCAGCAGCTGCTGTTGTTGATGGGGTGATGGGGCATGCGCGAGAGCAGCGGCATGATGTTCAGTGCACATACTGGCAGCTCAGAATATTCATGTTATCTTGCACGGGGGTGGCTGACCCCAGGGGCCACCACACCAAGCAGCTCCTGGCAGCCCCAGCCCCAGGGTTCCAGGCACAGGCACCTGTGCTCCTGCTGTGTCCATACCCCAAGGATGCTCCTCAGGTGCATGCAGCAGGCTCTTCCCGTGTGGGCTGTTAGTGGCTCTTCATGAACCCATGTGCATTGCCAGCTTCCACAGCATTATCCCTTTCTGATCTTTACATTAGAGCTCTTTGTGTCTCCAGAAGTCCTTATCGTCTTGCAAAGAGCTTTGGGAATGGATTAAGCAAGCAGAGCATAGAATAAATAATAAATGCTCGGCCAGTGCTCAGTGGCAAGCTTTGACAGTCTTTGTTGGACTGCAGTCAACTTAAAAACCCTTGAGAAATAGATTATTCACCATAAACTGTAACATCTTCTGTAGGTTGGCTCTTTGTAAAGAGTCTTACACAGCCTGTCTCAATCACTGTCAGCATCCCAATCAAAGAAGATTTCTGACTTATTGAAGCAAACTGTCAATATTTTTTCCTCGAGCAGTGTAGTACTGTCAGGCTGGAGGGTTGATATAGTGCTGCTCTGCTTGCCAATGTGTTCATATCTCGTGCAGCTTACTAACATTGAAATAAGATGAGCTTAGTGTTAGGAGGACAGATGAATTTTATGTACAGCCTGATCCAGAACCCACCAGTATTGTAACAGAGGGTCAAGATGGAGAGGCTCTGGGGGCTTGAGCATCTTGTGAATTCTCTGAAGGAGGTGTGGTCTTGCATGTATAAAGCTAGCACTGGGGACCAGAGAGGTGGCAGCTCTGCACGTTTCTGCCATTGAGGAGCTGTGTGACATAGGTTCTAACAGCACTTCGCAGTGATGGTTTTCTTCACCAGTCTATTCACACTGCTGCATATGACTTCAAGGTAAACAAGAGATGAAATGAGAAGTGACTGGGACCTTTGCACCTGAAAACAGGAGGGCTTTGTCTGTCATCAGGCAAGTTCTTGTTGCACACCAAGGCTCAGCACATGTACTTGTACCCATGGCCAGGTTCCTGGTGTCGGGAGTTGCTCCTGCAGCACCCAGACGGCACCTCGTGTGAAACCCACTGTCACCTTGGCGTGCTTCAAAGAGCAAGGCACTGCCGTGTGCCCCAAGTCCATGAGTACATGAGGGGTGGATGGGTAAAGGGCTGGGCTGCATTAGGGAGCTACCAACAGCTGTCAGCCTCATTCCTTATTCCTCTAAGGGGTGTCATCTTCCTTATAAAACCCCAGTATGAGGAGCAGATGAGACAGGGCAAAGAAGGCACAGTGGGATGAGCAGTGCCTGTGGGCATGTGCTTGTCTGTGTGTGGGTGGTGTGGTGCAGCCCCCTGCAGCCAGATGGGTGCATTGGTGGCCCAAGACCCTTTGAGGCATCCCTGAGCAGAGCTGCTGGTCCCCCCAGCCTGGCATGGCAGGAATGGATGGGCCGTGTGTGGCGGGATCAATTGTAAAAAGTGGAATTAGTCATTCTAAATCATGCAGCTGTGGTCGAAGGGAGCTCTTCTAAAAATCATTAAACAATCATGTATTTCTATTGATTTATTCAAAATACCTTGAGGGAAAGCAGATTAAACACAAGGTAAAAGTAAACTAATGCAGATTAAATGGATGAAGGATGGGCCGATAGTTCCCTAGGTAGTTTTTGTACTAATGAGAGGAAAATTATATGTACCCTATTACCAGGATAAAAGGGTCTATTAGAGGTCTTTTGCTTGACATATTTATGTATTTCAAATACTAAGTAGCACAGTGAATTAGGTTTACCCTGGGCATTCGTTATTTTTATTGCATCTCCAAGTGATAAACAGGGTTTTCTGTTGAGGGCAGCCTGCTGCTTTGCTCAGAAGGCATGGCCCTTTCTGCATAGAAAAATGCTGAGATGACTGTCGCGTTTGGCTGCCATTTATTAGCAATGCAAGCAAAGCTTTATGCTCTCCTCTGAGAACTGTGGGTAGTATTCAGAAAAGGGGTGCAGGTCAATGTCAGTATTTGTAGACAGCCTTACCCCATCTTCCTTCCACTTCCTCCCCTGTTCTGCTTGTCCCAGGGGACATTGGCCCAAAGCCACATGACTACCAGGGTGATGTGCTCACCAGGTCTTTTCTCCCCTCTGTCACACACCTGCAGCATTGCACTAAGCACAGTGTGGGCAAGATGATGATGTTAAAACTCATTCAGTCATCTCCTGCACACCTGTGCAAGACTGGCAGGTTCAGACCTTGGGGATGGTGTATCAAACACAACTGGAAATAGAACCCAAAGCAATCATGTTGGATGCAAGCTTTTGTGGTCCCTGTTTGGGCGCCATTTGTGGTCCCTGTTTGGGCGCCCGATCGTCGGATCGCGGTTGAAGGAACAAATGCAGTCGACTCAATGTGAGTGATAAAGCATAGTTCAATTTATTGCCCGAATAGCCTAACTTTTATAATGAACTTAACAGGGGCGGATAGTGTCTCACACAAGATAATTGGTCAAAGCACTCAGAAAAACAACTAGAAGAAAACAACCCCCTTGTGATTAGCAGTCACATCCTTGAAGCCAGCTACTGGTAACAATCTTTTTCTGAATTCCTCAATTGGGCACAGCTCCCTTCTTTCCTCCCACTACATTCCGTCCATGCCACTCAGTACTTTCCCACATGATCAAAACAAGCTCATATCAAACAGCTTAGACCAATTCCCAACAAGCTTTAATTTGGCCAAGTATCCTCACTTTGGTTTATAAAAGTGTCTGAACACAGTGGAATTGGCCATGTTGGTTACTGCCAAGGACATCACATGCTGGCGGCCACTTTGTCATTTTGCAGGAACTCTGAGTTGGAAGCCATAAAACTGCTTCCTCCTTGAGGTGGGGACAGGGCTGCTGATGGTGACCTTGTCCTGTTAAACAGCCTTTCTTCTAACAGACTCCCATATGTACCACTCTGGCAGCTTTCAAAAGAGAGGTCTTGCAGGAAATGAGTACTGCCACAGTGTTGGGAGATGGATCTGCAAAGCCAAAATAACATTAGAAAAAATGAAACCACGTAGCCATTATTAAAGTACATAGAAGTTCAGAGTGTTTAGTGGTGGAGCATTTGGTCCAGCATTTGCCTGTATATGTGCAGCAAGGTATACAAAATATTAAGTTTTATGAAGTTGATTAGTCATATAGGTCATCTACTCCTGTAATTACTGTGTTTTAGAGATGCATCTAAACAAACCTATAAACCATAACTTCGTTTGTAACAGCTGAATGAAGAAATCAGAAATCATTCTGGCACAGGTAGTTTAATTTTGTAGGTTCAGCTTAATTAAAAGATAGCTAAATAAGGTATGGCTGTTAATTGCTAAACTTAGATGTTCCAGTATGTCATTTTTGACTTCTATATGTACACCATGAATTAAGGTGTAGGTGGTTGCAGTTGCCTGTCTGGGAGCTGAGCTTGCTAGTGGGGACATGGCACAGGGAAATCTGTCAGTTAAAGCTTGGGGGGGTGGGGGGTGGGGGTTAGGGGTGCTTTCTCTGCCCTCAGGCAGGTAGTTTTTTGTGGAGTTTGGCAGGTCGTCTTGTTAGAAAACAGCTTGTGGATTTTGGGGAGAAGCCCAGGAAAGTTTCAGGGTTCAAATAGGAATTTGCAGTGTTGCTTCCAGGATGTGCTTTTGTTTTTAACAGTGGTTAGTCTTCAAAGAAATTTTTGTTTTGTTTAGAGTGAAAAATATCTGCTCTGTAGTGCAAGAGTAATATGGAAGTGTAATAAATGGAAGAATAATATGGAAGAGGAATAAAATCCCAAGCAGCCTTGGCAGAAAGACAGGATTATTTGCTGTTGAGACATGCAGCACGCCTACTTCCTTTCTAAGGGGATATAATGAGTATTCTATGCCTGGATCACGCCTAGGTAAAGGAGCCAAGTGTTGTCCAGGATCTCTGAAGTCCGTGCGTTCCAGGAAGGAGCAGCAGTGGGGAGGCCTGACGATCCTGTGGTGCGTGACCCAGCAGTGCTGTGGGCACAGGCAGCAGAAGGCTCCTGAGCCCCTATGGGCGAGCTCGTGGCTGTGTGAAGCCTGGTTCTGCAAAGGAATGTGTAAAGGAGAAGGTCTGCTGTCCTCTGAACATGTGAGGTGGAAACCAGGCATGTGGGAGCCGCTTCCTGGAGCGCCCAGTTGCCTGTGTCGGGCAGGGTGAAGCTGTATGCTCAGGGACAGAACAGCAGCCACCTCCTGTAGGCAGCCTGTGCATGGTGCAGAGCCACAGCAGTGCTGGGTCTTTGCTTGGCTCCTGGGGCAGTCACGTCCTGCCCCGTAGGCAGGGCAGGCTCAAGGACACATGTACTCTCCCAGAACTTGGCCTTCACCGTGGTAATGCTTACTGTTCAAATCGTGTGTTCCATGGGGAAATCTGTGCTCTGCCTTGGTGGCAGCACGGAGGCTTCAGTTCTGTTTATTTCTGCATACAAGTTTTAGGTAGCAGCAGTACCTAGAAGCATGTATTGAAAAGCAGTTATTTGTGCATGCAGTTGCTGGGTGTTTGTGGACATGTAATGGGTCTGTCTCCGCTCATTCTGCGGGCCCCTGCAGCACAGCTCAGTGTGGGAGAGGAGTGGTGCTGGCCGTGGAGGTGTAGTGCCAGATACCTCAGGGTCTCATATGAGTTTTCAGGTGGCTGCAGGTGGTGTCAGGCGGCAGAACGGAAGGGTGGCAGCAAGGTGGCGTAACTGTAAGCAGGAGCCAGGCCAGCAGCCTCTGGGTCCACCCTGTTCGGGGAAGAACCCAGTCCAGTGCCTGTGGGTAGGCCCAGGCTTTCTGCCAGGTGGGACTGTGCTTGGAAGCCCTCTGCATATAGAGAATTAGTTCCGCTCACCACTATTCAGCTTCAGAGCTCTACTGTTCACCTTCCCCTGGAAGTTCTCTGGGTTGCAGAATAAACTTTTTGAAAACTGTTTTCCTAACATGTTGGTCCAACATTACCTTTGAAAAAAAAAAAAAGTGCTTTCTAGGGCACTGAGTTCAGAACTGAGCTTGAAACATCTTCAGTTTTAGTTAGCGGTCCCCTTCCACCAATGATTGTCAGCTGGATCTGGACCTCTTAAACTCTAGATACCGCTTGGTGCCTTAATTTTTTATTGCTTCTTTATTAAGAGGTATGCACAGGGAAGCTGAGACATGGTAGCACAGTCAGTTGCTGTGCTTGGGAGAAGGACTGGCTAATTACCTTTGTGAGGCAGGACAGGCGCTGGTGAGAACTGGCATTGCAGTCATCCACAAAGGAGCTCCTGAACCTGGTGAGGGATGTGCTCACCAGTTTAGTTCCCCTGGGCTGTCTCGGGCCTGTCTTTTCTGTAAGTAGCATTTCAGCTTGGACTTATGTTCTGATGGAAGACAAAACTGTAGAAATAGTCTGACTTGACCAGAGCAGGCAGTCCATCTAATCAAGTGTCCAGTCACCAACTTGTTTGAAAAACAAAGATTTTTCTTTTGCTGCATTGAGCATCTTAAAATCTCTCTGCTTGGCATCTCTCAGCAAAGCTGTTCAGGCTGCCTCAGAGCAGAGACGTGTCTCCAGAAAAGCAGCTCATCCCTTGCTTTTCAGGTAGAGACAGAATGGAGTCTCAAAAACTGGCCTCAAAACTGTAACTGAAATGGTAAAAGCTAAGCAAGGAATCTAGGGGTAAAAGTCTGTGAGAGCTTGCCAAATAACTAAAAGGAAAACAAATGGCAGTCTGAAGGAGAGGAGGCAAAAAAGCTTTTACAGAGTTTTATATCTTGTACAGCAATCTGCCTTGGATCATTTCTGTGTGCATAGTGTACAGATGGAATTAAATGCAACTCACCACGACCTCTGACCCACAGGCAACTTTGGCTTCACCCATCCATTTGGGGGTGAAAGAGATGCTTTCACGATGTACCACGAGAAGCACCAACAAAAAGCTGAACCCAGCCAACACCCACTGACGGGAGGGTGACTCACGAATCCTCAGCTTGCTACGTGTGCCTTGCACTTCTTCAGCTTCACAGGACCTCAGAGCCTTTTTTTGGGGCGGTCAGAAGATACTATCTTTTGCATTGTAACAACCCTCCGTGTCATGCAGAGTTGTGCTGAAGATCTCAGCTGTTGGCTCAGGAATAGGAAAATAATAGGCAGAGCTTGTCGGAGGTTGACTGTCCAAGTGCCGCTTCAGACAGTTCTTTGCCTGCTGGCAAGGCTGGCTGCAAGTCAGGATCTCAGCAACTGCTGGGTGTCTACTGAAGAAACAAAATAAGCATTTAATATGATCACTATCAGATGTGTTGTTATGCCAAGCACTTCCCAGCGCTGGTGCTAGCTTCTCTAGCTCAGCGTGCAGTCATTGGAAGAGACGTTGCTACACGGTGAGTTGTTATGGTACCTGGAAAGTGAGACTTGATTTGTGAGGGCTTATGTTATTCAACATTAGGCAAGCAATAATTCTGCGTGGCCGTAAGCTGTCAGCCCTAGTCCTTCACTGGAGAAGTGTCAGGCAAAGCTCAGATTCATGTTTTGATGACACAAAGTGTTTTGTGCCTTCTTGTCTGAGGCCTGATGTTTGTCACAGCCTAGACAGCAGTGACAAAGAACATGAGGCATGGGGTTTTCATGAAGAATAATGCTATTTGTCAGTCACTTCGATCCAGGATATTTTTAATGGGTTTAGTCCTGCCCAGTTGATGTGCTACAGCACGTTCTTGTGATGCTTTTACACTATTAAACACAGATGAATAATTGCCAGTATTTTACTGTAAAACATGGTAGGTTTGTCTGACTGTTTTTCAAGTCAGGCAACTTGATGCTAACCAGAGAGACTTAAGTCAGGGTTTTCCCCATTGGCTACGAGCTAGAATTATTGCCTCTTTAAATTTTATTATGACAAAGCCATGACTTGTTTTCCTTATTTTTCCCCCCTCTTTTTATTACTATGGCAAATGACCAGGCTTGCATAAAATAACCATTGTCAATAGACGATATCATCTGGCAACAGTGAGCATACTCAATGGATTAAAACTGAAAGGCCGTCACCATCTGTGTGACTGTGGCAAAGCCTTACTTCCATGTTGTAGCTGTTCTCCCCTTGAACATACAAGTATGCTTTCAGCTGATTGCAATGAGTTTTGGAGAAGGTTGTCATTGGCTATATGATTTTCTGAACTGTGTTGCCAGTTATTATAATTATTGGTGTTTATGTAAGCTTTTTCCCTCCATGCAATCTCTTCTGTCCTGCTCAGGCGCTGTGCTCGGTTTCAGGATTGACTTGTGAGGTTCCCATTCATTCTACACTTGGTGATGCCAGATGCGTACCGTTAAGTCTCACTTGACTTGTAAGCTACAAAACAAAACCTGGTCTGTGTGAAAAACAAAACTCATATTCAATCACAAAGACCTTCAACAATGGCAGAAGGAAATACTGAAACATTACTATGAGGCAAATAGCTGCCTGGATCAAGTGCTCTTACTTGAGAATTTGTCCTGGTGTGCAGGCCCTTCTCACAATTTATCTCATGCCTGCTGTCTGATACAAGGCCAAGCAGGGAAGAAGTCTTTGTGTATGACCGAGACAATTCTTGATGTTCAGTTTTTATCATTTAATTTTCTGCCTTTCATGTTAGTTCAGCCTTCAAAATTTGTCATTATAGATTCAATATAAACTGCTGCAGTAGAGATCTAGGTGAGCAGCTCCAGCCAGAACCAAGTTATATTTCTGATAAGAGTAGAAAAACTATTTAAAAACAAAAAATAAACTACAAAAAAAAAAGGTACTAGCACTCACAAAAATAAACAAATACAAACTCAAAAAGGGGCCTGTGCCTGGCCTGTTGTACTGATGCTGTTGCTATCCTTGTCCCCAAAGCAGCTGGCCCAGCAGAGCAGTGGCAAAGGTAAGCCCCAGGCAGCCACTGGCCAGGCTCTATCCCAGCCTCTGTGGAGCTGCAGCCCTGTCCAGCGGAGCAGCGCAGCCTTGTCAGGGCTCCCTGATGGCCAGTGGCAGAGCGAGGGGCACCACAGTGCTGGGGGGAGCAACTGGTACCAGTTTTTCACCATGTGGACACGGAAAGCTACAGTGGTGGGTTTCTACAATGGAGGAGTATATTATATTAATTTCCAGTGGGACTCCTGGAAGTACTGTGGGTTCCTGGTCCTCTGACCTGCATCTTATTTCCCATGCAAGGGAGATAGGGCATTTGGTGCATCTGCGAGGTTGACAGTATCAGTGTATGGGCTCTATGTCCTGCTGGCCCTGGCCCACCTCTCATCAGTGGGGGCACGGAAGATTCATGTAGTGGCCCAGTGCTAGCAGACAGCCTGTTTGGTCGGTTACTCACAGACATTCTGGTTGGTGTGGCAGCTGAAGGTCCACTTGGCTTTTCCTGATGCTTTGAAGGATAATACCTGTGCAGGGATGTCTTGAGGGTATCCACCATTCTTGGCTTCCCTTTGAGTGTAAAATAATATGGATTTGGCATGTACTAAGGAACACAGGTCTTTATTTTTCCTGCTACAACCTCTTCATACAGATCTGTTGGCCGATGCCTTGGGGCTGGGGGAGATGCAGCTTTGCTTGCCACATCTTTTCTATGCCCACCTGCAGGCTGTTTGCCCCAGCATGGGGACAGTGGCTAGCCATGGGATCTTCAAAGAAGCTGGGGGGCACTTCCCATGCCTTTTTGTTTTGCTTTGCTGACCAAATCTTTGTTAAAAGTCAAGACAAGTAATGTCTATAACCTGACACAGGCTTCTCTCTGGCATCATACTCAAAGAGGGGAGCAGCTTTCATCATCTTTCTGCAACAAGAAGAAGACTGTGGATGTTACCAAGTGATTAAAAATCAGAGAGGAGGGAATGCTGAGGACTGTAGCCAGCTCAAGAAGTCTCAGCTCTCTGTGAGCCAGGCTATATACTTTTATGTGTGTTAAGTTTAACACCTCCCAGTCTCACTTCAGCGGATTTAATTTTCTCAGAATAAATTGTTAGCATTTTTATAACTTTGACACAATTATTTTGGAGACTCCTTTGAAAGGGGGTTTTGCTTCAAAGCTCAAACAAGACCATTTGAGTGAATTTTTGGCTCGAAGCATGGATGTTGTTTTCAATGAATGTGTCTGTCGAGACCTATACAAAAAGGAAAGCTAAGCTGTCTCATTATTTTCAAATCTGCAGTGCCATCACAGTCATCCAAACTGATGGTCCTGAAAAGTAGCATCTGATCATCATGTTTTCACATGCAGGAAAATCATCTGATGAAGAAAATAAGTAGACCAAGTTCAGATGGTTCTTCAGTGGAAAAAAAAAAAATAAATACCGTGGTAGTAGCGTTTCAGCTTGCTGCCCTTACCATCCCTTGTGCATTATTTGCTCTGGATGTTAGCTTGGGCACTTCATGTCAATGATGTTCTGGAGATAGCGCATGGAAACTTTACCTTTGGGAAACATCATGCACTACACCATTTAGGGCTTTCCAAAGCAAAACCCATGTTCTTTTGGCCAGGAAAACAATATGGGAGACAGAGCATGCAGAAAAGGTTTTGTTTGGTTTTGTTGTTTTTGTTTTAGCTTTGGAAGAGAAAGAAGTGTGTTCCTTGACTGTTTCAGGGGGAGGTGTGAAGAGTGGCTTTTGCATTGAATCTGTACAGCAGTTCATCAAAATATATGGCTCTGGAATGTTATAGAAATGAATTGACACATTGATTTTAGTTGGAAAGAGGCAAACACCAACAGGGTTTCTTGTGAGTGATCATACTATAGAAGGCCAAGATGGGAAGAACGCAGTGAAACTCACTCCTGATTGATACCTACGTGTAGCCCACCCAGACAACAGCAGAGATAAGGCAATACAAAGAAACTGTCATATCTTCCGGGCTTGCAGATAAATGGTGATGAACTGAAAATGCAGTGTAAAGGAATAGGATCCAAGTGCCACGCAAGTGCCTGTGGATTAAACTTCTGCCTTGAAACTGCCCAGTTAAGCAGCATTGCCTGCCACCACTGGGATAGGCAGTACTTCGGGTGCTCGTGGCCTTTGGATGCTTCATGGCCTTGCTTGTTTCTTTCTTCTTTGCTCAGATTTGTCACTTGTGCTTTCCCTTACTCCAGTCATAATGCATCCAGCTGTTCCTTGCCTCCCTGCACCAGGAAATGCTTTCAGCTGCTCTCTAGGCCACTGGTTCGGAGTTGCACAGTCTTCGCTAAGGTGGTATATGAGCCAGCATGTGAACACTGTCCTGTCAGCCAGGACCAGCTGCAGCAAAACAAGGGTATTACGAAGCTCCTGCAAGAAGGAAATCGCTGAGTTAAAAGCTTTGGTGGAGTTCAAATTATGCATCCACTGTCATTGCACTCTTCCCTGCCTTTCATTTCTCTCTCTGTATATGTACATGAAAAGTTAGCCCATTAGCTCTTTGTGATAAAGATTGGGTACACATTATTAGCAATAAATACCTAATCGTGTAACAGCACTGAGAAGAGGAGGATGCAGCGCTGGGATCTCTTAGCTCCACAGCAGGAATGCTGATGGCTCAGAGTGGTTTCACTGACTTCATTTGGGTTTGTTCCCTCACACTAGCAGATGAAAAATCATTTAAGGTTACCATGGTGGCTTTTATTAGTGTTTTCATTAAACATCATTGGACTGTTCCCTAGGATTTTCAGAAACCTAGCCAAAAATGAGCTGTGCTCTCAACTGAATCATGAGTTGCCCAGCTGTTGAATTTCCACCTGCAGTGGGTACATCGTGTTGCCACCCTGGCACCAGTTGGAGCAACAGCAACACAGAGGTACAGGGCAGCAGAACTGGCCTGAAGAAGCTGAGTGAACCATCGGCTGTTGTCTGGTGCATGCAGTGGCTGTTCTGCACCTCAACTGTGTGTTAGGGACTCTGATTTTCCTCACGCTTTTTCTAAGCCAAGTAGAAGAGCAGCGTGAGGAAAATGGGAGTCCCTAACACAATCATAATTGCCTACTGAAAAACATATTTATAGAAGCATTTTCTTACAGATAAGCTGTAAATATTGTTCAGCTCTCGATGGAGGTTGCAAATGAATGTTCACTTGAGTACAAGGAGCCCAACACCACAAAACTGCTGCTCATGTATTCAGTGCGGTCATGGTGCTAGCATGGGCACATCTGCAGGCAGAAAGGATGCAAAACGTCAGAGAAGCTCTTGCTGTTTGCCAAAGGTCCTAAGGGAATCTTCTGTTTCATTTGGTAGTAATGCCCTTTTTGTTGACAAAAGTAAATTGATGATAGGTGAGAGGGAAGCATTTGTTGGAAAAATTCTGTTGACCCTTCTCAGATTGAATTTGACCACAGAACAGGATACCAGCAGTTGCAGAAATGATAGATTATCGTAATGACCAGCAAAATGGCCTTTTGGCATGTTTAAATGGCAATAAATTTCACTAGGAAGAGGGCAATTTAACTACTTTTGGGCAATGAGGATACTCTTTGTTTGAGGTGTAAATAAATTGCGGTTCATTAACAGTGCATGTATTACGTTCATGGTGTAACTCTAAAGCAGGGGATGTTAATATTTAATTTAATTTAGGCAGATATGCTCTGCCTCTCTTACCTTTTCCTGACTCTGGATTGCTCAGCTTCCTGTGGCAGTGGCTGAGGTTACCTTGAACCTCCTCAGACCCCACCAGCACAGCTCCAGCTTTCCTGAACAAACCAGGGTGCGCAACAAGGAGGGGGGCTTAAGCTTATGTTTCCAGATGACACCACTGTGCCCTTTGGTACCGCTTTTCACCAGCAATGCCCCTGCCTTTTGGGAGGTGGCTATATGTGCAATTGCATAGCTGGGAGAACTGTGGAGCCAAAGCCTTGTTGGTGTGACCTACACCTGTACACAAGCAAAGACAAGGCACTAGGTGAAGCAGATGGCAGCAGAACTGCAGTGGTGTAACTGCTGGGAGAATTTATTTCTCACCTTTTACCTTGACTCCCAAATTCCTTGTGTGCCTTGCTCGTTATTTTGGCATCGTTCCTTGCTGAACTCAGCTGTTAGAGGAGAAGGGGGTTGGGGAGGAGACATACCCAATGAAGTTTGACATTTTCTCAAAAAGATTGTATTAAAATCCACTTACATTTAGAGCGTGTGCTCATTTTGGAATGCTAATAAGGCATCGTTTCATCAAGGTAAAGGGAGCAAAATCTAATCAAGCCAAAGACCAGCTCATCTTGCTGTTGACTGTGTTCCTGAGACATCATTTTAAAAGGTTGCTTTTAAGTCTGTCATTTTTAGCTATGTTTAACAGAAGTTTATAAATAACCATATCACTTGGCTACTTACCTCTGCCTGTAATAAGGGATCCTTATTTCTCTATTAAAGATTGCGGGGTGGGCTGTAAGCTTATATCCATGCTGTTGTTTATACCAGCAGGCACACCTTCCCCCAGCATCCCTCTCAGGGGGCAGGAAGGCCAGGATGTTTCCACCTCTTGGCCACCATCTTCAATAAAAAGAACTGGGCCAGGGCTACTCTTCTGGTTTGGAAAAAACACAGGTCAACAGAAGAACAACATTTAAAAGCCATGTTCTAAAGCCAAACAAATCAACAAGAAGTGGTCCTGAAAAACATCATTGCAGAGCAGGGTTCTGAAGAAATGACTAAGAATTTGTTTATGGAAAAAAAACCTTCAGGTACTGTGGGCAACCCTTTCAACATCTACATGGACAGCTGTGCTTGCAAAGTAAATTACTGATGGCAATAAAGTACTGAGATTCAGGCAGCTGCCTCAAGTTGGTGCCCTTGGGTTGGGCTGAGCATTTCCCCAGATCAGTACCCCAGTGCTTGGCAGGGGCTTTTGTGGTGAGGTTGAGATGTGGCTCTGATGAATGGTTTGTGAGCAGCTACACGGACAGGGCACCTCCCTGAGAAAGCCTCCATCTGTACCGCAGCCTCTGAGCAACCACCTACAGTCTGCAGGCACGTGGGGGGCAGAATAATGTCAGAGATAACAAGTGGGTCAAGGCCCAGCATAACGGTGTAACTGAGGTATGCCTTTGGTGTCACACCTGGATAAGAAAGATAAATCCGGAAGGCATCACAGAAACAGGGAGAGTCAGTGTGACTTTCCTGGCATACTCTGTGTTTTCCTACCAGCATGCACCTGTGCAGTTTTCCACATTAATCCCTCCAGCTTTTCCCTATTTCTGCTACCTTGTAGATAGCTTCCCAGTGGGCACTGGTTTAAGGAGGGAGCACCTCTTGAGGGTTACACTGGTTTCTGTGCCAGATAGGGTGAGACATGTTTCTGGGAAGGTTGCTAATCCACCCCATGAGGGTACAGCTGCAAAGCTGAATTGCGCTGTTGTGATCAGGCATCACTGCTGCACCTAACTTTTCTGCTGCGTTTGGCTGTCTTTATCAGGGCTCAATTGGTTCTTATCAATACCTGTAGACAGAATAGAAGGCATCAGGAATTTTCTATTCCTGTTTTACTGCTTGAACAAGAAATTGGGAGAGTTCAATGATTTGCCCCTTCTCTCATCTAAGATGAACAACAGACCCAGAGGGGATGTGCAGTTTTCATGTCTCCATCCAGGTCAGGCTCTTGGTGACAGGAGCACCTTCATTTTCCATTTTATTTGGCCACTTATGCTTTTGAAGGTCTCTCACCTCTCTGTGTGTTTACTATTTTACCCCTACAGCCGGAAAAATTAACATTTTTTTTTTTCTTCAGTGATTAAAGTTTGAGTTTGAAGATTGCATTAAAGTAAACTGCAATTACAGATGGCTCACTGAGATGCCTTCATTTTAGTTTCAGTGAAGAAGAAAACATCATTGGCAGTACATTCTTTTGATTTCTTCCCTTTGTGCCCATTGCCTGCTTAAGGTTGGTACCCTCTAAAGGGTCAACATTGTGATTTTTTGTCGCAGTAGCATATTGTGGAAATGCTATTAATGCATGTTGAAAGAGAAAGAAGCACAGCATATTGCATTGTTCTCATTTTGAGAGAAGAGCAATACTGCCAGCTCTGAGTGCTTTCTGAGAAACTGAGTAGGAGGGAAAACCATTCAGTAGCGAATGCCTATCCTGACTCTATCACTTCTCCCTCTCAAGCCTACTTTTTATTATTTATTATTTGTATTAGTGATTATTTATATTCACTATCACTTATACTTCTAAGTTTATTTATGGTTATAACACACTCGTCATACAATATTAACCAATCTATAACACTGTCATTGATGGCTGTTTTTTTCATTATCCTTCATGAATATTTCAGTGTAGTCTGCCTGATTCTTCTATTTTAGAAAAACGTTCAGAAGTGCTATGTTGTCAAGTCCTATGAATACTAAGCTACCTATCCAAATGTTGTTGATTTCGTCTCCTCAGGCTTTTTTACGTGTGTTACAACAAACGCACTGTGTGGATGTATACTGATAGGAAGCATCAGCCATGTGCTTGGAGCCGTGTTGTTATTGAGCAGCGCATGGTTTAATTACCTCCTACTTGGGAATTTAAAATGTGAGGATTGAAGCTTCCTGTTTTTGTTGTTTGTTGTTTGCTTTGCTTTGTGTTGTGGTTTTTTTTTTTTTGTTTTGTTTTTTTTTTGTTGTTTGTTTGATTTTTAAGAGCAATGCAGGCTTTGATTTAGTGATGGGATTTCCTAGGCAGTTCCCTTTCTGAAATGATCTGACATTCACTACTGCTCTTTCTTCATCCTCAGGAACAGCAGCACGGCTTTGTTGAATCAAACTTGCTGGGTGTAGCATCTTGACAGTGTAAGAGGATAGGAACAAAGCTATGCTGTGGTCAGTTCAGAGATGTGCTGCCTCAGTTTTGTTACAACTTAGGTATTGCCTGGTCCAGGAGGGTTTCTTCTCTTGCAGAATGATTCAAGCACTGTCCAGCATCAGGTGCAGAGTATTTTTGGCTCTGTACACAGTACAGTGAGACAACTATAGTGACTACAGTTAAAACCACCCTGCGGTTGCAGGACTGCTTTTATCAAGTCACAGGTTATCAAAATGTCTCATTAAGCAAAAGGCTGTTAGCCTAGTCAGTAACTAGAAGTAAAGTTCTCTCTTCTCCCTCTCTGAAATTGCTCCTGTGTCTGCTAGAACATGAAGTACTGCCTAGAACAGCCGTATTTCACCCAACTAGAGATTTCTCCCTTGCTGCTCTCACATACAGCCACGCTCTGCAGCAGTGTGAGCTTTGGAGCAGGAGCCTTTCTGAGGCCAGAAACCTCTGGCTTGAGGGTGATGTCCAGCACAAAATACAGGATATTGTTTTCTGCATGCACTTTCCCTACCTCTTCTCCATGGGTGCCTGCAGGGAGCCATGGCCACCCCTGTCTGCCAGGGCGGCATGCCTCCTGCTCAGCAGGATGCCGTGCTGCCTTTGTCACCACTCTGCAGGCAGACCGCGGGGGACTGGGCCCGTGGGGAGCAGGGTCTCTGCGGCTGCTGCCGAAGCCTCTCGCAAAGTGGTTTTCAGGAAGGTGGCTTGGGGCGGCTGCAGAACAAGGGGGAGGAGCACTGCACCGATGTAAGCATGCCACGGTCCAAGCGTGCCAGCCGTATCAGCACTATAGACCAGATGTGTGCTTTGCAAATTAATGAAATGCCTTTTGAGATGCTTTTAAGTAAATGAGAGTTAAATTCACACTAATTGCATTAGCCTTGGCGGAGAGCACTGTCTGTCGGGGGCCACCTCAGCGTGGTTTTGGGTGTGCTGGGTGCGTGTAGCCAGGTTCCTCCATCACAAGAGACAGGGGCCAGGGGTGCTGCCAGGACCCCCAGGGCTGGGAGCAGCAAGGGCCTGGATGGGGCTGAGGGGGAGCCCGGGCACAGCGCGAGGCGGCCTCTACGGCACCGGGGCTGCCCGCTCCATCTCCGCCTGCTTTCTCCTTTCAGATGGCACTGTGACAGAAGATTAATTCAAGTCAGCTGCTGAAAATAATTATTGCATTATGGGAGCAGTAATCATTGTTTAGAACATGATTAAATATGTCTGCATCTATTGACTCTGCCTATGATTTATGTATTTGTTTAGTCAATAGTCTAATGTAAATGATGTAATTAATTATAGATGGTGGTGTCAGGTCATTGGTAAAAACAATCTGATGAGAACAAGGCCCTGTTTTTTCCTGACAGATGCGGAGGGAGGGCAGGAGGGACGGGCAGAGTTGAGGGAATTCCAAGGGAACTTTTTCATGTGTGAATGGCGGCTGGGATCTCAATTTGCATGTTGTCTTTCTCTTGTTCAGCATTCGTTTAGAAATTGAAATAACTTGTTAAGCAAAGGGGAAGGGAACACATGATTGCAAAGAGGACACCTGGGAGTAGTGACGGCAAGCAGCTAAAGAGCCAGCTGCTCCCTAACACGAGAGAGCGTGCCACTATCATTTACCGCTTCATAAAATTAAATGTTTTCCAAATTAAATCAGTAGGCAGCATGCAGCAAGACCTACTATCTCTAATAACAATTTTTCAATCAATATTGGGGGCCCTGCTGATCTGGAATTGGAGCGGAGGAGCCTGGGATTGGCTGGGGGCAGCGGGCGGGGGGGGAGGTTCGTGTACTGCAGCTTTCAATCAGAGCAAAAGTTAAAAAATATATATATGCATGGTGGATTCTCCATCACAGTGAGTCTATTCCCCATAGATTTTTCTCTTAACTGATAATTCGGTCAGTCACATTCCTCAGAGGGAGGTCACGGGTCACCCCAGCCCCTGTCAGGCCTCTGAGAAACCATTTCCATTTTAATGCCACAGCTATAATCTATCAAAGATGTGATGTACAAGATACAATGAATTTAAGTGGTCTTCATATATCACAGAGCTTTCATGCCTTCACCTGGGTAATAGTCTGAATTACTCTCCCTACCTCACAATCTGTCACCCCCAGTAAAATAACTGCCACACCGGTGTTAATGGCAGGTTTGTCCAAATTGGAGCCGGGGTAGCCAGAGACATTATACATCATAAACTTTAGCATTCACCGCTTAGCCTAGCAGTGTCAACAGTTGAAAATTATTCCTTAAATACTTCTATGGGGCTGCTCAGCTCACGTTTCTATCGATGGGAGCAGGAAGGAGTGGCGCTGCAGCTACGCAGGGGACATCTGCTCGTGAAATAGCACAGCGGACACTTGCGTGTGGGGTGGGTGCGTAATGCGGCTGCATGGGGCCAGCCCAGCCCCATTCCTCACCGCAGGCCTCAGGGGGCCCCTTAGCTGCGGGGGCTGGTGTTGGTGGAGTTGGAAAGAGCTGAAAACTGGGCCGCTTTCCATGACTTAGTCTTTAGGGCTCTAAGCAAAAGTAAGCAGCAAGGAGGCTCCTAACGTTTGGGTCCTGCTGCCCGCAGGATGGTGCTAAGCACACTTTGGGCTGAGCAGCCCCTTCCCCATCAAGCCGCCACTCAAGAGCTGCTGCCCATGGCGTGTTGGTTGATGCCTGGCAGCTGGGTCAGGAGCATGTGGGGGCAGCATGTACGGGGTTCTACCCTTGCTTTTACTTTCAGATTTGTTTCATCTTAATTCAAGGGACTGATGGTAATTCGAAGTGGCGAAGTAAAGGTGGAGTGGGATTTTGGTAGCATGGGCTCTGTGGGAGGAGAGAGTCCCTCTCTGCTGGCATCAACAAACAGGCAGATTGATAGAGACAGTGTGCACAGCGATAAGGTGTGAAACCACCTGGCAAAGATTTTCCTGTGGGAAAACTGCCCTTACCTTGTAAAAAAAATAAACCGGTGGCTGCAGTTTTTGCGTGACCCTGGTGTTTGCTCGCTTCAGAAGTCACAGAGCTCTTCTCAGCCCTTCAGGGTCATTTTGGCCAACACAAGCCAAGCTAGACACTGTAGTTTCAGCCCAGTGTCTTTTGCCTCTTGTGGCTCCACAAACCTGTCTCCTATTTTTTCTATGTTAGTGCATCAAATAAAATATTTGCTAAGTTGCATTCTCCCCTAGACGTTTTCAGAATATTTACAGTGGGGAGAAACTGCCATACTGTCTCTGGTAAGCAACATGCACAGGGCTCATTGCAGCACCAAGGAAGTACCTAAATAAAAGATTTTTTTTTTTTTTTTTGTAATCTTTTTAATGGAAGAAAACAATTAAATCCTCTAGCCTCACCAGGACCTAAGTATGTGCTTAATTTCAAGCACATCATCGAGTACTTTCCTAAATCAGGATCTTGATTTCCAACATTGTGCTTTTTTAACCTGGGTATCATTTACAATACATTGAACTATTTTCTCTTTTGACATATTATGCTGATCTATGGCTTGGCTTTAATTTTGTCCTGTTAAGTAGAAACCCACTTCATCATGAAATATGTTCCTCATACTTTCTCCTCCGCCAGGAGAGAAAAACATTGATAAACATCACGTGGCAGCCGTTTCTCAAAGCTTCCTACAGATCTCAGAAAAGGAGAAGTAAAATAAATACTAAGTGACTGCTGCTTGTTAAAGTAGATGCTGACTACATGAAGGAGTAAGTGGGACTGGATGTTAGTGGGAACAGACTGCAGCAAAAGGATTTTCTTCCTCTGCCTTTCTTGTACCCAGCATGTAGGAGGCTGTGGGGAAAATCATTTGACCTCAGTTCAGGTAGAGATGGAATAAAGTGCTGATGTCTCTCACATCTGACCATACTGTGTCCTGTGAGGCACAGGGCTTCCATGAAATGCCATGAGCAGTAGTGACCTCTCCCAAGCGCTCCTACTGAGTGTAAACAGTGGACTTTTTAGAGTAAATAGTTTGTTATTCCACCAACATTGAACTAAAAATTTCCCCAAAAATTTCAGGTGAAACTTGTTGCCTGGGAGGATTGTAGAAAATAGAGTTAAGCCAGATTTAGTCAAGTTGTAAGGCAGCATCTGCTAGCGTGGGTCCACAGCCATAACAGCACAGCGCACCAGAACTGCCTGTGTTTGTGTAACCTCTGAATCTGCTGCAGCTTGCCCTGACTAATCCTTATGTGTCCCAAACAACCCTTGTTTCAGAGAAACTGGAATCTGCTGCCCATTGTGCAGCTGAGGAGAGCTGTTTGAGCTAAAGAACAATATTGGCACAGAAACAAATGGCTTTGAACTGACCGTGAATAAATTTGATCAATTACATTATTTCTAACCAGCAGAGGAATGAGACTCTGGAAGAGCCTTCTAATAGGAAAAGAAGGAAGTGAAGCCCTAGCCAGCTTTAAGATGAAGCTTGATCGGTTTATGAAGACAATTATATGACACTGTCCTCCACAGCACTCTCCATTACTGCAGGCTGGGTTCCTGTGCCCCCTTTGCCTCTTCCATCCCGAAGCCCGCAGACAGCCCAAGTCCATTTCCATCTCTCCCACAGGCAATACAGCAAGCCCATACCTGCAGTCAAGTGGGGCTGTCCCTGGCCCAGTGCAGGAAGGAACCGCAGGTATCCTGGCCTCCTGCCGCTCTGCTCTGCTTTGCCCTCTCCTTGCTCAGCAGCCCCTGATAATGATTTTGTGCCACTGGGAAGGATGCCAATTGCTCTTCCTGTAGCTTGCAGTAGCGCTGTCCCCCTGTGTCTGTCTTCTTCTCAGCCTTCTTCTCAGGTGAGCAGAGGATATTGGTGCCTTCTGAATGGTCCCAGTGGAAGCAGGAGCTTGTAGCTTCTGCTTGCACTGGCAAACACGTCTGGAGGCTGTTGAGCCCCTGCTGCAACCAGTGGCAGCAGGCACAAGGGGCCTGTGCCTTTGTTTTTATCTCTAATGACGGGTCATTCCGTGGTTGTAAGTTTGGGCAGATCACTGAGGGGCATCACTCCAAAGTGTATGGGTGATGGCAGTACTATGAATTGCCTTGGGGCACTGAGTGCCCCACATTCCTGGCACCAGCAGTGAATCTGTGCTGGGAAGGATGCTGTGCACTTATTGCCAGTGCAGGCGATACCCATCCTTATTGTGTGTCACTCATAGACAAATTCACCTTGCCTTTCTCCTAGCTGGGCTCTGCATAGGTGTACATTAGCACTTCAGAGGAAGCCTGGGAGAACTCATAAATGATGAGGCTGCAAAAATTTAAGTATGAAAAAATCACCCCAAGCTACTGATAAAGAAACAAATTCAATTTTCCCCAAGTCAAAGACATTTTTATTAGGAGTTTAATACTTCAACATGGTGCAGATATACAGCATATACACTTTTTCCCAGAATTTCACCCTTAGTTCAGATTAGAATTTGCCCATAAAGCTCCAGTAATGTTTTTCTTTTAGTAGTGACACTTAACAAAATAATTAGGCAATTAATTGCCTAACTCCACAAGGAGCAGCAATTATTTCTTTTGCTTAAAACATGTAAAAAGCTGTGTCATTTATTGATAGAGAGTCGCATAATATTCCATGGCAGAACAGCCCTCTGGAGACATTACTCTATATGCTGTGAATGCATTTTGAGAATAATAAACAAAACTCAGCTAAATATTAAATGGGCTCATTCCTGTACTTAAAAAATACTGCCATTCATTACAATTATTTATTGTTTATCAGTGCACAGACGACCACAACCTGGCAAGAATGGCCCAGCCTGTACCAGCAGGAATTTACAGTCGGGAGCTCCATGCTGCCACCAGTACCCGAGCGGCTCTGCTCATGCGAGCTCCAGTTTGACAGGGGATGTGAGCACACACCTGGTTTTCACCAAGGCCATGAGCCCACAGAAGCCAGGGCTTACGGCAGCACACATTTTAAAAGCTTGCTCAGTCCAAGCTGGACTGCTTTGGGTCTGCCAGAGGCTGATGAGAGGGTAAATGCACAGGAGAACTCCAGCTGAGGTGGTCACAAGTGCCGAACTGTTGCAGCATGCTCAGAGCTTCAGGGCAAGTGTTATGCTCTTCTCAAGGTGAGGGTTGGCAGAGGTGGGAGTTGAGGTGCTCCCAGGACCATTGCTATGTTTAATCAGATGCTGCAGCTGACTTCTAGGCAGGGTGTTGTGTGGAAGGTGCTTATCTGTACCACAGATGCTGTCTTGCTTTTGTTGCTGCGAGTACCTGGGTGTATATTTACCATTTAAAGTTCATGTAACTCAATGTTGCATTCCAACAGTACATTCTCTGATTTTTGCTGCTTAATTTAGCCTATACAGTCTTCATCCTAGAAGTAGCTGAGCATTGAATTTATTGACTTAGGGTGGTACTGTCATGGCTATATTTGAGATACTGTATTGATGCACAGAGTTCTCCAGGAACCCATGAAAACAATCTGTGCTCTGAGAAACCCAGAGGCTTACCTCCTAGCAGACGGGAAGAAATGCTGTGGCTGCTGGTGTGCCCCTGCTGCCGAGGTGCCAAACGCACAAGTGACAGCTACTTCTCTCCCCATCATCTTGGTGAGAGCTGAGCAGGGTTGTAGAGGGGCTTGGTGGCTGAGGAGAGGGATGAGGTCTGGGCACCAGTCACATCCCACCACAGCCAGCTGGAGCTGGGACCAGTGGAGGAATTCCAACCTCCTGATTTCCTTGCTGGCATTGGGTGCAAAGTTGTGCTCAGCAGAGCTGGTCCATGGGGAGGCAGCCAGGCCAGCAGGAGGAGGGCGATCAGAGCCGTGGGGAGGAGGCTTTGCAATGCTGCTTCATTGGGTTGAGGAGCTTCAGCTGCAGCCTTGGGTCACCGGGGTGTAAAATCCCAAACTCCTGGCTGGTGGCAGGTCTGAAAATCAGAGCTGGGTGGAGGAGACACAGCAGCAGAGGCATTGCCGCTGAACTACACAGTAAGCAGGCTTGCAACACATTTAATTACCAGCCGATATTTTCTTCTCAAGAAAGCCACCAAAAAGCCTAGTGACGCCATAACGTGCCACAGTGATGGTCTTGTGCAGTGTGTTTTTGTATTTCGTTTTGAAACAGAACTGTGTGTTTTTTTCTGTGAACATCCCTTACAAAATGATACCGAATGTTGAGAACATAACCTTACTCAGCATGTGGAGTTGAATGTCAGTTTGTCAGAAGTGAAATGTTTTGATTAGATCATCCTTAAATTGTTCCAGAGCTTTATTTTGCACAGAATTTGGCAGCGCTTCCCCTGGCGTAAAGCGAAACCAAATATTGAAATCTAGAGCCTTTGCAAAGTGCACATCTGTCACCATGCAACTCCTACAGATATATATTTTTTTTCTATTCTCCCCAGTTAAAGAGGAATTTTATTTTAAACCTGGTCTTTTAAATGCCTGAAAAAATAGGGCAGTCATGGCTTTAAACAAACTTTATTTGGGCGCTTGACTGACTGGCAATTGTGGGCAATCATTTTAGCTGTCACAAGGCCTGGAGAAATGTGTGAGAGCTCTTCCATGAAATGTTTATATTTCATAAACAAAATGATGTGCTTAACAGTCAGAGTGATGGGAGGGTTCCGGCTAATGCATTTTCCAATGTGTGGGGCAGATTATTAATGCGCACCAGTAGCTGTTAATTTCAGTTTGCCGGAATGATTTATGGGGAGGTAAAGGAGAGAGACATAATCTAATTGAGATCAGAATCACTGTTCTAGGAGAGGAGCACCAGCACGGGCCCCAGCCACAGCAGAATGATTAATATCTAATAAGCAAATAATCCGTTAAATTATTATAAACATTACTTCTGACAACTCTTTTGTTGCCAGTGGGGAGTGCAAAACAGGCAAACAATATTAACAAAAGCCTAGGTAAATTTTCTGGGCACTTCCATTCTATTACACTGAGATAAATGTCAGACAGTGGGCAGAAACAACACATCCTGTTAGGAGAGAACGTGTGCCCTGATCAATCGGGCTTCAGTGCTTCAAGCAGGGAAGTGTTTAGGCTAGAATACAAACAACAATCGAATGGTCAGTGGGGAATCAATCTGGAAAGGGAATAGAGCAACAGCAAAAAGTCCCTTACTGTCTGTGTGCTCCCCAGAAGGGCTCCAGCCCTGCTGCCTGCTCCCCACCACCCCATGGGAGTTGGAGGGGCTTAGGCGATCGGCATCTTGGCAAGGGTTGGTGGCCCCACGCCACCATGACTTGTGTGTTTGTCCATGTGCTTACGGTGGGTTTCCTTGGCCCAGGCAGGCACTTCGGTTTAGTCTTTCATGGGCTGCACACAAAATCATTTACAGCGTAAATGGTTTTGGCTGTGTGCGGGGTGTTGATTGTGCCTATAGGTGTTTGTGCCTGAGCACCCGTGAGCACTTGACATTGCTTTTAAAAACATAGCTTGTGGAGCCCAGAAAATCTGACGTGGTGCAACAGAGAGCTTTGGGCAAAGTCCGTCTTGCCTCAATTTCCCTTGCAGCAGGACTGTTCGCAGGAGCACATACGGTAGGGAAAGTAGGAACACCCAGCCTACCTGCAGTTCCCTTGCACTGTAGAGTAGAAAATGTATATTTTGGATTAGTCGGAAACAAAGGTACTTTATTTTTCAGCAGATGAGACAAGATCTGTCAAAATTCTTGTGGGATCGAACAGAATGTTTTCCTAGACTCAAAATGAAATATTTCATTCAGTTTCAGGCTTTTTATGATCAAATTAAATATGTTTTAAAGCAGTATTTATTTCCAACTAAAAAGCACGAGCATGCTGAAAACTATTAACCAAATGTTAACCAATATTTTTCCACGAGCCGAAAGTGGGTTGAGGAAACCCTTGGGTGGAATCACAGAACAGTTGAGCCAAAGGAATCTCTGGTGTCTTCCTTCACAGTGGAGCGGGGCAGAACTGCTCAGGGCCTTGTTCAGTGTGACAGTCTCCCCATGGACAGACATCCCGCAGCCTTTCCAGGCCCCTGTTTGCCACTCAACTACAACCACTGTAGAGAGACTTCTCCTTGGACAACCAGGTCATTCCCTCTCCTCTTATACAATGTGCACATTGATTGCTTTGCCTCTCTTTTGATTTCTGCTTTATCCTGCCCTGCTTTGCCACAGCCTGGCAAAGAGCAAGGAGGTCTGGAGAGCACCAGAGCTGCATTGCTGGGGCTCCAGACAAGCCCTCACAGGAGGATCTAGGACATGTAGAGCTGGAACCTGCAAGGCTGTTCCTCCACTAGCACACCCCAGGGCAGTTTTGAAAGGCCTCATGCTCAGTTCGGTCGAGTGCCCTCTATGGAATCCTTTCAAGCTCTTGTGCAGCTCTGTTGGCTGCATCCAGACGAAGTCATGTAGGGCTTTTCATGAGAGTTAGCCCAAAATAGCAGCAAGTGCTGCTTTTGTCTAATGCAGGCAGAAAAAAATGTTTAAGAACAGTTTGTCTGCTGGAAGTATGATCCTTGCAGAGCTGCCAAGATCAGTGAGTGCTTGGAGGTGATCACACTTCTGCCTAAGCGACAGCCATAGAAATTATAATTGATTTTTGGTGGCTGTAATTTGTCCTTTGGGACTGAGTAACCAGCAGCAGAGCAGGGTGCACGAGCTCCCCACGGTGTCAGTAAGGGAGTGGCCGGAGCTATCTTGCCTATGCCCTGTAGACTTGCAGTGATGAGTGTGCCGTTACTGGAAATTGTTGTCACCTCTCTGCAGAAAATGACCGTGTAACCATTGCAGAACTTGCCCTTCATAGTTGTGCACCCCTCCCTAGGACGGACTCTGAAAGGAAGCAGTCTTGAGTCATGTGTTATTTTTGTTTATTAAAAAAAAAAAAAAAAAAAAAAAAAAAAAAAAGTGCAAAAGTTCCAAAATAGGATCTGGATTAAGACCAGCGAAGGACCTAAAACAATCAGTAAAAGAGAAAGTAGCTTGATTCCAGCTTTAAAAAAGACCTAATCCTCAAATAAATGATAATAAGATAAACAGCAAATCTTTGTCTTTTGGCTCATACTTTTCTAAACAGAAGTCTGCTTTTCATTAACCAGATGAATACATCCAAAGAATGAGCCACAAGCTTTGAACTGGAGTGCAGGAACTCCTGTTCTGAGTTGATGTTATTGATCTCATTTGCAAGGAACTTCCTTTCTTTTGCTAATTATTATAAAATCATCATCGTGATTATGAGAGCTGTGCTTGCAGAGAGAAAAACACAGCATCTCTCATTTTCTTGCTCGAAGGGATGCCTCTCTGAGATGAACCCACAAGCAGAGCTTGGTTCAGAGTTGTCAGATGCAGCAAGAAATCTGTCGACACAGCATCTCTGCTGTCTCTTCTGTGTGTCCCAAATCAAGCTCTTTTGAGGAGGGCACAGAAAAATTGAAAAGCATCTTTCCACACTTGCTCTTCGTCTGTCCAGCTCCTTCTGCTGCTGTCATTTATACAAGTTTGCTATAATGAAGTGAAATGTAAGCATCTTGTCAGAAACCTTTCATTGGAGTGAAAGATAAGGCTGCCTCGTGTTTGACTGTCCAATGAGCAGAACCAGGGCTCTAGAGCAGACCCAGCCACATCCCTCCCCATAGGAGGACCCCCTTCAGCCTGCCAGATAACACTGTGGTTGTGCTAGGGGCAGATGCCGTACACATGGGGTCAGCGAGCAAGCAGTACCTTCTGCCATCCAGCAGGCCCTGACACCAAGTCTACGGAAGCCAATGGAGAGACAGGCTGAACAAGATTGGGCTCTTACCACTGCCTCTGAGTTTGAACAGCTGCCCGCTGAAGCCTATGCTGACATTCCTTAATGGGAAAGTCTCTCCTAGAGTCGAGCGTACCCTTCGGTTCCTCGCCTTGGAATTGCCCACAGCTTTCTTTCCCTTTTATGCTGAGTTCGGATTCCTTGGATCCCTGAGGTAGGGAGACTGATGGCTTCCTAAAGGTCAATGAGAAAAATAATTGAGGTTTAAACTCTTTAATGGGCAACACTGTGAAACATGCAAAAATAGTGACGTAAATGGCAAGAACATACATATTTTCCTCTTAATAGCAAAGAGCATTCAGCTGCAGTCAGGCACTGGAAAAGTTATTTAAAATCATACCCCTTTCTTTCTGAGTTAATTGAGCCTGTGACCCAGTGTGCTGCTCATCCTAATATTAACTCTGAGAAACTTTTCTTGTAATCGTGTGGAATCTCTGTTTATTATTCTGACTGTTGCACTTGGCTCCATTCCCTGTATGCGCCATGGTGCTGCAGTTAGCCATGGAGAGCACCATGCAGATGCTCAGGCACCGCTTCCCTGGTGCCAGGCATGTTTTGCAGGCTTTATTCTGCTCTGGAGTTTAAACTCCTGTCTGAGATGTGCTGCAGGCCAGGGATAATGGAGGAATATCAGTCTGCTACAGGAATACTGTACAGGAATACATATGTTTGAGGGATGTCATTCTCACCAAGCCTTTCTCCCCCTGCCATCTGGTGCAGATGTGGCTCAGGCATTGCCTGGTACCATGTGGTGTCCTGGACAGGGGAGTTTGGTGGTCTGGCCTCAGTGCTGTGTGTTCATAAAAATAAAATAAAATTTAAAACCACACACAAAAACAAACAAACAAACAAAAACACGAGAGCTAGAAGCCAGAAAACAAACTCATGAAAGCCACTGCTGCCCATTGAGCACATCTTGTCTTACTGATGGCTGCTGTTGGCCTCTGGGACTTGAATTGGGCCCTACAGGGCTAGGTGAAGGTGAAACTCAGCACCACCTGCCACAACCCCTGTATGAGTGACTTGGAGCTAGGATTTTCCCTTATGAGACCATAATCCTCACATGCAAGCTACAGATATTGATGAATACCATCTTTACATCACTACACACCAAGACAAGAGCTGCCTGGACTGGTGGGAAAAGCCTGAAAACATCTGATGGTAAGCACAGACCCAAGTGAGCAGAAGGCTCCTCTGACACCGTAACCGCCTGCTACCCATGCAGGCAGCTTGTCCATTGCCCAGTGATGTCCGCGACGGTCAGGTCTCATTGGCACGAGCCATGAAGTGCAGACACTAATTCCAAGCACCTCCAAAACTTCCTGCACGTTTGAGTCTCTTCCACATAAGGTCAGAAATCTTCAACCCTCAGGTGCTCTGCAGTGTTCCTTGGCAGGACTTCATCTTCCTTCCAGTCCACATCCAGAAATAGCCACACAGCAGGACTTGTGTAAACAGCTGACAGTTTCAGAGGACCCAGCAGCTTGGTCGGGGCACAGGCATTTTATCTTCCATGTTAAAAATCCTGGAATGAAGAACCAGGTAGGCACGGGCTTGTCTTCAAAATAATGATGTTTAGATTTACTTTGCCATGTTTCTGTAGCCCCTAAAACCATGCCAGGTCTCATTTCCCACATGGGTTTGCCAGAGTGGGGCTTTGGCCTTCAGTCCCACGAAAGATACATTCCTCTCTTATCTCCTAAATATTTTGTGCGGCATAGGTGACACCAGAGCAAAGAATGTGTGAAGTAATGGCAACCTTTAGGTTATCAGACCTGGGAACAGAGGCCTCTTTAATTACAGCGCGTCACGTTTAACTTCCTAGTGCATGTAGAGAAAGTGAGGAAAGCATGTTCAAAACGCACACCAAATACTGCTGCATTACCCTCCAGGATTAGCTCCCGATGGGACAACACAGGGCAGTCCTGCTTTAGCTCCAAGGGCATCAACAAATGAAATGGTGTTTAAAATGTGACCGGTATATCAAGGAAAGCTGTGTCAATAAATTCATCTGTCAGTTGCAGTACTAAGCTGCATTGCAGGAATCTATTTTGTCATATAGGCACCGGCAATACATGACCAGAGTCAATACAAAGTATGCATTGTCTTAGTTTAGTAGCCCAGAAATTAATGATTCAACACAGCTTGGTTTGGTAATTGAAAAACAAGCATTTGTCTGTGTTGTGCAGACGGGAGAGGAATGCCCAGTATTTCAAGCAAGGCCTCCAATCTGCCACTGCCTTGAAACAGGGAGTGTTTCAGGGAAGCAGTGCCTGAGGAGCAAAGAGTACCCCGCTCTCGTTCCCCAGCCACCCTCCCCACAGCATGTGCTGGGCTCCACTGGGATGTGGACATCAGTGTTGGTGTCCTCCTGAAAGGAAACTTTGGAGGGCTGCTGCTGTGGGAACTCAGACTGCAGATTGGGCAGTACCTACCGTTCCTGGTTGTGCCTGGGGAAACCGCGTGGTTTTGTGCTAACACGCCTGTGTCCCAGGCAAGTCACTCCTGCAGTACCAGGTGGAACTCAGGATACAGGCATCAACACCCAGCGTCATTTGCAGTCCAATGGAATATGTAGCAACTCTAAAGGAAGTTGGGTTTGACCTTTATAATACAGAAATGTAGTTTCTACAAGTATAGTCCTTCCTACTCTTAAACTGTTCCCATTGTAAATTATGGGGCTAACAGCTGGCTTCCAATGAAGTCAGCTATTAATTGTATGATCACTACCCTGCCTTGTGTAAATCAATGTGAGAAATGAGCAGTCTCCTCCTACAGCGCAGAATACAGAGACTGCACTGGGAGGTAATTTAAGGGTGAATGTCAGCTCACTTGGAAGGGCTTCTTTCCTCTGCAGGAAACGAGACAACCAAGAAAACCCTTACTCTGGAGAAGCTTTCCTTAGTCCCTGCAGGAGCTGAGAGAAAAATCTCATGGCCCTGACAGCGAAACAAAACTGGTGCTGTTGTTCTCACACAGATAGCTTTGTTGAGATAAGTTATTTTCTAAGTCTTCCAACTTTGTTGCTAGAGATGACACTATATACCAGATTATATCCTTGAATCAAGACTGTAAATTCTCAAGAATTTGGCATTCTGCATTGTGTTCTTCATCTAGACTAACTTTGCTGCTCACATTATGCTAGCAAAGGTAGTTGTATTATTTCAGTTTTCAAGCAGTATGCCTCAAATTGGGATACATCACACTTAGTTCATGTTCCAATAGGTACTAGGAAACTGAGAAATGTGTGTTGGTTGTCTGGTAGGGTTTACACGTGCAACCCATAGCGCAGGCCCTGTTGCTGGCTGCGTTACCCAAGAGCTGAGTATCCATTCTAGGCTGCTGGTGCTCTCTCGTTATTTCTCACCTGCAGCTGTAAGGAAGAAATGGTCAGTGAATTGAATGGCAAAAGCTGTATTTCAGACTTTTTTTCCAGAGTGAGCAAAATCCAGATGTCACATTGCTGGTTTTGCCCTTCGGTGGGAGTTTTGCCTGGGGTGGAGGGCCTGTGAGTGTCAGACTCCATGCCATGCTGGTCCTGCTGCCAGGCACAGCGCTGGTCCTTGCTGCCCAGTCCCATGGGCAGCCTCGCAAGCCGACTTCCCAGTTTTCCCCACATTTCGTTCATGACCTTTAGGTAGAAGCTGACAGAGCTAACGCTCTGCAGTCAACAGTTATTTCTGCCAGCGAGGGCCTGCCCAGTCTGCTTTGGCAGTTCAAGGAGAAGGGAAATAAGAGAAAACAATCAGGTTTTAAGTGAACCACTGTGAAGTAGCAGAGCATAACTGCACAAACCTTGTTTTCAGGAGAAGATTGGATTATCTGTATATTGTACCATAAATGGGTTAGGAACACAAAGAGGAGATGCCCTGTTCTCTCTCTCTCTCTCTCTCTCTTATTTTTTTCTTTTTTCCTATCTTTATTTCTGTCTTTTTTTTTTTTCTTTTTTTTTTTTCTGTGTGTGTGTGTGTGTGTAGAATTCATGTGTCAGGAAATCTTTGACAAATATTATTTCCATACTTAAATTGAGCAATGAATTGAAACTGGCAAAGGAAAAGGGGAAGAGAATATCTTCTGTAGCTGTGTCTTTTAAATTGCTTTATCTATTGGTAGTTCTGTCCCATGCTAAATGCAATTTCAACAATACAGAAAGTACAGACTGAAAAACTGAGCTCTAATTAAATCAGTAACGTTTCATTATTTCATGTGAACAATGCGAGTCTAAAGTGATCTGTCCGCAGAAAAATTGAACGAAGCTCTATGTGGAAGCCTGCCGTTTTGGATGGATGTCACATCCCACATTCACAGCAGGGCCCACAGTGGGGAGCAGTCCCCCAGCAGTGGCATCCCCACACTCCTCTCACAAGCACAGGGCTGCAAGCTCCTTCTGCTTTGCAGCCACGGTACCAGCATAACGTGATGGATACAAGAGCGATTTCCCTGCAAGGGCTTCAGCCTCCACTGAGTTAACAAACGGGTCTGTGCGTTCAGTTAGAAGTGAGCACACTGGAAAGGTGCTCAGTTAAGTGGTGCTGAGGGCTCGTGTGCATCTCTGCATCTCCCATCACAGTGGGTACGGACTGGCACCTGCTTCCCCATCTGATTCAAAATCTGCATGCTCATGATGCCTTTTCTTGGCGGCTGTCTTGTATGCGGCCCCGAGTGTCATAGAATAATAGCATGGCTTGGCTGTGGTTTTGGAGATTGGCGGCAGCTTGCACGGGAGCCCAGGGGAGAGCATGCTGTGGGAGGGGAGGGCTGTGCCCTATGTGCTGTGCTTGTGAGTAGGGCACGCTCGCTTTTAAGCTTGACATGAACACTTGGTGCCGTTTAGTACCCTTCACCCAAAAATTAGAAAAGCCCGTGCCCACTGCATTTCATCCTTTCTGCAAGTGACATTGTTAGCATTTTTAGCAGTGGGGAGACAGAGCTGCGCTGGCTAAACAGCCCTGTCAGAACCTCAGAGCTTGCAGCTCTGATACTGCCCCGGTCCCTGTTCTTCTGGTAACAGAGCATGCAAGGCATGCCAGGCAAGGGAAGAAATTACAGTGAAAATCAGAGGGGTACATCACCAGACTTGAGTGGTCGGGTCCCAAAGTCACCCTCGCACACTTGCCTTGCTAATCCTCAATTTGTGATTCTGAAGAAAAAGATGACGACGGCGACAACGAAGAAGGGGGAGTTCACAATTCACAAACCAATTTGTGTTGTTTCTGCAACACTGCAAAAGTGCGACTCATGAATATGCTAATGAAATTGCAATGAGAGTTTTGGCACCATTTCATCACCTCAACTAGATTAGGGAGCAATAACACTATGGGTTTACATGTCTTGAGGAGCTGCTGCAGAAGGAGGAGGGAAGGAATAGGTCTGTAATATTTATAATTCGACAAAAATTACATTGCCTCCACCATAGAAGAGAGGCATTGCCTGGTCTGATCAGAAGTGGTTTCTGAGTCAGCTGAAGGGCTGGGGAAGGGGAGAAGCAGCAGGGCGAGTGTGGGGAACAGGCTGCAGGGAGCTTTGACCCCAGGTAGTTTTTAGGTTACGGCTCCTACAAGATCTCTTGGCAGGAAGAAGGTTGGGAAGTTGTCCACCATGCTCATTTCAGGAACCAAAATACAGCAATAACATTACTAATCTCACATCCCACTTTTGTACGTAGCCCTTCCTGAACAAAGACAGGCAAACATACTCCCTTTCCTTTCCTTTCCTTTCCTTTCCTTTCCTTTCCTTTCCTTTCCTTTCCTTTCCTTTCCTTTCCTTTCCTTTCCTTTCCTTTTCTATCCTATCCTATCCTATCCTATCTTTTTTTTCCTTTTTAAGTCCTTTCAGGACATGTCAGAGATAGAAGCTAAGTTTCTGGAAAACAGTCATCTGAGTAAGTTCATGGAAATGCACAAATTCTGCCCCAGCGTTACTCAGCCACATTGAGATCGCATGTGAGGCATTCACACAAAAAAACAGGGGCAGAGTATTTGTGTTTGGGTGCCACAGTGAAAAACAGAAATACATGTAAACTCTGAGGACATTACAATTTAGCTGTGAGACATCACACCCACAAGCAAAGCAAAGCAAGCTCCAGCAAGCAAAGCAGTAACCTGCCAACAGCAAGAGGAGCAAGACGAGTCTCAGAAGGAGGCAGGGGTGCAGAAGTGATTCTGCAGATCACCTCCTGCTCGTTCACTCACATGAACAGTCCTAACACCATGCTGAAGTCTTGCCTTGTGCAGTTTCAGGTGAAGTTCCCACAGCAACCACTGGCACTGTATGCCAGCCTCTGCTCAGCTTCTCCTCTTGCTTTTTTAATGGGCACTCATAAACTCCCTGGGGAGTTGATCCCATAATCAGCTAAACTTCACAATTTCCAGGGCATGTGTGAGCTGGGCAAGTAAGAGTTGGAATTTGGGCCATGATTTTAAAACTGAGTTCATCTGTCACCGTGACACAAGCATGTGCAGAATGGGGTGGCACCTATTTGTTCCAAGTGAGGGAACTTCTGCAGCGATGGTTTCAGAAGTGATCGCTGCTGTGAGAGAAACTTCAGAAGAGGGGAGACACAGAATCTGTGGCTACCCCTGAGCATTTGCATCAAGTCCTTGAAATTGTCATCCCCCATGGTTGTTGTTTTGCACACAGGCGTGCAGCCTAGCAGTGAGAAAACAAACGGCGCTGCACCAAATGCACTGATGCCATAGGGGAGGAGGGGACAGAAAGAACCCAACATGGATACAGAAGATGCCAGTGGGTGCAGGGTATCTGAGATCACATCTTTCACCCAGAGTTGTGTACCTCTTTGATACCTGGTAGGTGTCTGGGACATAGAAAAGCATCACCCTTGCTGGTTTATTTACTAACCACCATAGTTATTCTTTTCATTACCTCCACAGCGTAATGGTTATTTTATGAAGGCTCATTAAATTTAATGAGACACCACCAGATTTTATTGCCTTCTAATAAAATGGGTAGGGGGAGCTGTTTTCTTTCTGATTCATGCAGCTCCAGAGTACCTTAAATAGCCACGTATTCGGCTGGGTTATGAGCAGGGCTCCCGACATTCTTCCTGGTGGCCTCCTTGGGGACCAATGGCAATTAACAGCTATTCAAATAAAGATGTGTACAGGGATGTGCTTGGATATGTCAAGGTTTAGTTTACACGTATGGTTATTCTCTCAGACATGAGAACTTTCCTTGCCATGGAAGGCACGATGTGGATAGAAGGAGGAAGGTGTCTGGGGGAATCCAGTCAGGGACTCTCTGGCCACGGCAAGAAGACACCTGCCTGGGTCCTCAGAGCAAGTTGTATTATTTATTATAAATAAATTACCCAGGAAATATAGCCCTCTCACCAGTCACAAGCAGCTGACAAACCTGATCCCGATTTCAACAGATGTGTTTGGTATCGAGAAGTACTCACAGAAGGGACAGTTTTCAAACTGCTCCTTTTGTTGTTGTCTCAGTATGTGCTATTGTGCCATGCATGCTTCCTGCTGCTAATAGGGAAATAATTCAGGGAATTGAGGTTTTTCGTTGTTCTGTCTGGTGCATCAGCTCTAAAGTTGCCTGTCTTTCACTTCTCTCTCGGACGAGTCACCTGCTGCACTGACGCCTGGCGGTGTTCCTGGTGAGGCCGGGATCAGAGCAGCAGGGAAAACAACTCCACTTACAGCGTGTACAGTGCAGGCGGTGTTACGGTGCAATGGCATTTTTGGAAACCTAAATCAGACCATTCCCCCTGTGCATGTGTGGTTCATCCAGTACCCGTAGTCTGATAATAAGTGCAAGCCCATATTTCCAGCCTGACATCTGGCACAGTTTTAAACACGGATATTGAACTGAGTTGGAATTTTCCTTACAAAACGAATTTTGCTAGGAAAATATCTGTTAGGCGAGAGCTTTCTCCATACCCTCTAATGTGGATGGAGGTCTCGTTTGGGAAAACTTTGTCGGAAGGAGAAGCTGGGAAAGCTGCTGCTGCTGCTGGGAATTATGCCTGCAGTCCGGGGAGAGCTGCGGGGTAGGAGTGTCATGTAACTGGATGCCCAGCAGCTCGGCTGCTTTTCTAGGAAGCAGGGACGTGCGGAGGCTCGGCTCGGCTCTGCCACTGTGAGCGACAAGCAGCTGAACAGCTCCATCCAGAGAGGAGTCCGCACCAGAGCAACGCGCAGCCGGCGCGGGGCTGCCCGCAGAGGCAGGGGTCCCTGCTGCTCCTCCGGGGGGTGACGCGCCTCTGCCCGTGCTCCCTTCTGCCCCGACTGTTTGCAACACGTCGTCGGAAGAGTTGGCTTTGGAGAGCTGAGCAAGGCTCTCCAGGCTGGGCACTGTGATCCCGGGCAGCGGGGCACCCCGCAGAGCGCACCCGTGCCCACGGCGGTGGGGTGAGGGCAGCGGGCTGCCAGGGCTGGTCCCCCGGCACCGTGGTGGCACCCGGGGCCCGGCACCTCGCCTGGCCTCGCCCCACCTGGCCTCGCACGGCCGGGCAAGCTGGAGGGCACAGCCCCCCCAGCACAGAGTAAGGAGCACTGGCCCAGCACCGCACACTTGTGCCCTGCCGGCACCAAGCCGGAGGAGCTGCCGCACCTCGATCTGCGGAGCCGGCAGCGAAATTTCGTTGCCAATAGGTACCTCGGAGCCCTATCGGGCACGGAACGGTTAAGAGGTACACAAAAAAAGCCTGTCTGTCCTCATTAGGGGCAAGCTGAGCGCAGTCTATCCCTGCTTTAATGCAGTGATCCAATTAACCTCCAGCCAGAATTAAAGCGACCTTGGACCGGCCGGGTGACCCGCCGCGTAACGGTGCTGCCTTCGGGCGAGCCCCCGGGGCTGAGCGGCTGCAGCGGCTGCTCCCGTGGGCCGGGGGTGAACGCGGGGCCCCGACGGCCCCGCAGCGCCTGCACCGGGCGGGCTCCGGGGTCTGCGCCGCCACCGCTCGTTCCGCAGCGGTTTCTGTTTACAGCATGATGCATTTGAGCCCGAACGCATTAGGTGCATTATTCATTGGGTATATTTGTCAGAACATGCATGTGTATAAAGAACTAATGATCCATATTAAATTAATGACGCTATAAAAAAGAAAAATACCCCATACATGCAGTTTATGACGGCAACTCCAGACTTTGATAAACCATGGAAAAGACCTAATCAGATGAAGCATTGGACTGTTCCGTCTCCAAAATTACATTTCTTGAAATGCGCTTGTACACAATGTTGGTTTTATTAAAACAAATTAATTCAGTCATTAAGGAATCATACGGCAAGTGTCTCATAAGTCAGGACCTCCAGTGTAACAAATTGATTAAATGACTGTGTAATAGTCTCTTTAAACAAATCTAGTGTAACAAGTTAATAGATCTGCTCAATTACCATGCTGGGGTGATGAGGATACGGGTGACTCATTAAACGCGGGATAGTGGGGGGGGGGGGGGGAGGGGGAGGGATGAGGGGTGCAGGATGGGGTCCCGGGCAGGATCGGGGGGGATCTGCTGCCCTACTGCAATTTCAGTGGGTGCTGCCCGCCGTGCCCCCGCGCTGCAGTCGTGGGGTTGTTGTCTGTCTGCTGTGCCCCTGCCTTACAGTGGTCGCTGCAATTCGCGGGCACCAGGGCTGGTCGGGAATTTCATTTCCCCCGAGCTGAACGAAGCCGAGCACCCGGTGGTGAACCCCCCGAGCAATTCACCTCTGGCCCCACACCCCTGCTGGGGCCGCGTCGCAGCAGATAGGAGCAGCCTCGGATCCTGCTCCCCCCGACCCTGTCCCCGGCCCAGCCCCAGGGGAGAAGGCAGCAGACGGCGGCAGGGTGCGTGTTTAATCGCTTTATCTGGGTGGGCTCAGGAACAGAAAGTGCATTACATGGAACGGGGCGCGCACGGGGCTCTTCTCTTTACAAACCGAATCTTTTTAATATAAATTAATAAATGTTAAGACGCTATATCACGATATGTCATCGTTATCGGCTTAAAAAAAGCAAACAATTTACATTCTATAGTATTCCGTATGATACAAAACAAAACACACCTTAAATTCAATTACAGCAACTAAATGAATTTTATATTTTGACCGAAAGTGGTTGTGACGATTCGCACCAGCTATTTGTCCACGCGCTGGCTTCTCCCTTCTCCCTTTTTTCGTTTCACTCTCTGCTGCTCGCCAGGGAGCGGAGCCGCGCCGGGGCCGGGAGCGCTCTGCTCGCCAGGAGCCGACCCCCGGCGGGGCCGGGACCCAAGGACACCGAGACACCGCGGCACCCGGGCAGCCCCGCCGTTCCCCTCCGTGCCGCTCGGCGCCTGGATAGTCGCAGTTCTCCGTGCTCTGCCCCCCACGGGGCGCGCAGAGTCTACAAAAATAATCTGTACATCTCCGAGATCGGTGGCGGGCGCGGGGCTAGGCCGAGGCCTCCCCCTCGGACGGGGGCGGCAGCAGCCCCCCGCCGCCCGGCTTGTGTTTCTTGAGCAGCTGCGCGATTTTCTCGTCGTCCGAGTTGGGGTCCAGCGGCTTGTTGTAGTCGTCATCCTCCTCCTCGTTCTCCGAGGCGTCCTTCAGCCTCTCCGTCTCCGAGTCCTGCTTCTTCTTGGCCGTCGCCATCTCGGCCGCGTGCTTCTTCCGCCACTTGGTGCGCCGGTTCTGGAACCAGACCTGCAGCCACCGCCTCAGCCCCGGCACCCTAACGCGGACCCCCCCAGGCGCCCCCCGCCCGCCTCACCTTGACCTGGCTCTCGGTCATTCCCAGCGAGTAGGCCAGCCGGGCGCGCTCCGGGCCCGCCAGGTACTTGGTCTGCTCGAACGTCTTCTCCAGGGCGAAAATCTGCTGGCCAGAAAAAGTGGGTCGGGTATGTTTTCTCTTCCCGTCCTTATCCAGCAAAATCGAGCCTTGGTCTGGCGGGGCGAGAGGAGAGAGAGGCGCGCGCGGGGGCGCGGCGTTAACGCGGGGCCGGGAGCAGGACCGGCAGCGGGACCAGGGTGCGGGGCTGGGGGCCGGGGGTCGGGGTCGGGGTGCGGTACTTACGGGGCGCACAGGCCAGGCGGGCGTCCCTCCAGGGTGGCCCCTGCACCACGCCGGGCCAGAAGATGGGCGTGCGGCCCGGCAGCTCGGCCAGCGGCTTTGGGTAGCGCCCGGCGGCCACGGCGGCGGCGGCGGCGGCGGCAGCGGGGCTGAAGTAGAGGGCGGGCGGCGGCGGCGGCGGCGGCGGCGGGGGAGGGCTAAGGCTGCCGAAGCGGGGCAGCCCGGCCAGCAGTCCGGCGGGCGCCGCCGACGAGGCAGAGGGCGCGGCGGATGAGAGCGCGGCGCCCGGCAGGGGCACCGAGGGCCGGCTCAGGATGTCGTTGATGCCGTGCGGCGTGGCGGCTGAGAGCTGCGGCGGCGCCGGGAGCCCCCCGGGGCCGGAGCCGGGGCCGGGGCCGGGGCCGGTGCCCACGCCCGGCGCCTTGAGGCCGGGCGAGCCGAGTGGCGGTGAGGGCGAGGCGGAGGCCGGCGAGGCGGACGAAGCGGAGGCCGAGGAGGCGGGCCCGGCGGGCAGCGGGTACGCGGGGTACAGCGGCGCCTTCATCTCGGCCATGCTGTGCAGGGCGGCCAGCGGCGGGCTGCCCAGCAGGAAGGCGCCCTGCCGGGGCGCGCCGTCCGCCTGCCCCAGCGCCAGCATCCCCGCGCCGCCCCGGCCGCAGCCGCGGCCGGACCTAGCGCCGCGGGGCCCCGGTGGCCGGCATCCAGCCCGGGCTGCCCGCCGCCCCTAGCGGGGAGCTCCGCGCCCCAGCGCCGCCCCGCCGGGCATCGGGGCCGCGCCGCAGGGTGTGCGCCGGCGGAGCGCGGCTCAAGGCGCCGCGGGGGCCCTGCCCGCCGCCCCCTCGTCCTCCTCGGCGCCCCGCATCCCTCCCTCCCTCCCGCCGGCCCGGCCCGGCCCGGCGCGGCTCGGCTCGGCGCGGTGCTGCGGGTGCGGCTCGGGGCGCACTGCCGCGCCGCCCCGCTCCCTGCCTCCTTTACGGGGGCACGGCCGGCAGCGGGCGCGGCGGCGGCGGCGGCGGGCGGGGGCGGGGCGGCGGCCGGACCTGCCCACCGAGCCCTGCCGGGACGGGCCGGGACGGGCCGGGACGGGGCCGCCGTGCGCTCCGCCCTGACAGCCCGTGGCGGCTCGGCCGGCCCTGATGCTCCCCTCGTCTTCTCCCCTCTTCTTCTCCCCTCTTCTTCTCCCCTCTTCTTCTCCCCTCTTCTTCTCCCCTCTTCTTCTCCCCTCTTCTCTTCTCTTCTCTTCTCTTCTCTTCTCTTCTCTTCTCTTCTCTTCTCTTCTCTTCTCTTCTCTTCTCTTCTCTTCTCTTCTCTTCTCTTCTCTTCTCTTCTCTTCTCTTCTCTTCTCCTACTCGATTTTTTTCCTTCTTTTCCTTTTCCTCTTCCTTCTTTTCGTTTTTTCTTCTTTTATTTTTCTTTCCCTTTTACTTTTTCCTTTTCGTTTTCTTTTGCCTTCTATTTTCTTTTTCCTTTTCATTTTCTTTTGCCTTCTATTCTTTTTCCTTTTCGTTTTCTTTTTTTTTTTAATTTCATTTTCTTTTTTCATTTTCTTATCCTTTTTTTTTCCATTTTCCTTTTATTTTTTTCTTTCCCTTTCTTTATTCCTTTGCCTTTTTCTTTTTTACTTTTTCGTTTCATTTTTTCCTTTCATCTTCGTTATATTTTCCATTTTCTTTTTGCTTTTCCTTTATTTTTCCTTTTCGTTTTTTCTTTTCCTTTCATTTTTTCCTATTCTTTTATTTGTCTTTTTCTTTTTTCTTTTTTTACTTTTCTTTCGTTTTCCTTTTTATTTTCGTTTCTGTTTCCGTTTTTCTTTTTCCTTTTTCCTTCCTTTCCCTTTTTTCTGTTTCTTGGGCTTTTTCTTTTCTCTACGTTTGTCTTTCCTTTACACTTTTCATTTTCTACTTGTCTTTGTCTGTTTCCTTGTCTTTTTTCGTTTCTTTCTGTTTTTTTTTTTTTTTTTTTTTTTTTTTTTTTTTTTTTTCCCTCTTCTTCTTGCCTTTACGTTCGTTTTTCTTTCTCTTTTGAAATCCTTTCCTTTGCCTTCTTTAAATTTCTCCCTGGTGTTTTCGTTTCTCCCCCCGTGCCCGGTCCCGGCCACTCGGAGTGGGGCCGGAGCGGCGGCCGCCTTCTGCCCGCGGCGTGGCCTCCCCTCGGCGGGGCCTCCCTCCCGCTGCCTCCAGCCCCTGGGGCCTGCCGAGAGACGGGGCAGGGGCAGGGGCGGTGAGCGGAGCGGGGCAAGGCGGCGGCAGGGAGAGGGAGGAAAAGGGAGGACGAAGGCGCCGCGGCTGGAGCAGCGGCCGTCCCGCCGGGCAGGGACCCCTCTCCTGGCACGGCACGGCTTGGCACGGCACGGCACGGCTGGGCTCGGTCATTTGCTGTTTTCCTGCGGTGCCAGTCGCGAGTGCAGGTGCCTGAGGGGTGCCGCACGCCAGGAGGGAGCGGATCCTGCGCGGAGTCGTTGCTTTGTTCAGCAGATAAAGTACTCCGCCGGTACTGTGTGTGCCCCGGTGCGAGCGAGCGACAGGCTACTTTCTGCAAGTGATGGACGGGGACTTCGAGGCCGTTTTGTTGTAGCAACGCTGAAAAGGCGCCGAGTCGTTTGCTGTCCGCCCTAGGCTGGGGAGAGGAGCTGAGCCAGGAAATCCTAATGTTCTTCTGGATGCTAAGTCCAACTCTTAATCAAGATCTGATTACCAAAAAGGAAGGCAGAGCATAAAAATGCTATAAAGATTGAAAAATGTTCACTCTCGCCCATAATTCACGCTGCAAATGTGTCCATTACGACATCCGCTAGAGCAGAAGAATTGTGATGTTGTAAGATTCTCTGCAGCAGACTTCTGCCAAGTCTGGCGAATAACCTGAGTCCGTGGGCTAGCTCTGTGACACGGGGGTACTCTCGTTCTGTTTCTGCTTCCTCAAAAACACGGGATAGTTGAGGAACAGTAAAAGCTAATTAAAAATATTTAATAGGTCAATCACACTCGGTCTTATATTTATCTAATGCAGAACAGTGATTCTTTAGTGAAGTATTACCGGAGCCAAGAAAATGAATCAGACGTTTAATGGAGATGTGGAAACAGAAATTTCTTGTAAGACTACAAAACTGTAAGCCGATAATACACTAACATATAATACAATTATAATTAAAATTCCACGCACGAAACGCCACCCTCTGAGTCCTCTCTCACTGGGCGATAAAACCGAGGCAAAGCCGGCCAGAAAACGTTTCGGGAGCCGGCACTTTCGGTACCGCTCAGAGGTACCGTCTGCAGCCTTGCCCCGGCGCGCCCGTCTCCGGCGGCAGCCCAAGCGAAAGGCGTCGCTGCGTGGTGACCCGGCTGCGGGCCCCCGCGGGGAAATGTCCCCGCGGGCTGCTCCGGCACCCCCAGGAGACCTTTTCCTTTGCCTCTTTCGGCCTGAACGGCCCCCCGAGGGCTGGCCCTGGGAGCTGGTGGGGAGCTCAGGGGGCGATGCGGCGGCGGTGCCGCACAGCTCGGGAGGCGCCGTGCTCGGGTGCAGACCTCTGGGGAGCACCGTACGCGGCACGGACGCCCCCGTTTCTTTCTTACCACGGGGGCAGCAAGCGTTTGGGCTTCCCGAAGGACAGCCCTCTCTGCCTCTCCTCCATGCCGAGGACAGCCGGGGGGCTTGGTGGAGACGCCGGCCTCAGAGCGACACCGCTCTGCGTTACTCGCTCAGCCCGACCGCGCCGGGGTCGGTTCTGTGGGCAGCAGCCTCACGCTGCCAACCGGGGACAGATTCTGAGACCTGTGCCCTCCCCGGGGTTCCGCGTCACTCCCGAGGACGCGTCACTGTCGCTTTGCTGCTGTGGCGCCGTGCTCCCCGCATCGCGGCCGGAGCAGTGCTCCCATTTGTGCCGAAGCGCATCCAGAATAACGGAGGCAGGAATCTGCACCGGAGGCCGAGGTTTTGGTGAGATCGAGAGGAAGCAGAACCTGCTCCTTGCCATTTGCGACAAGCGTGCAAGGAGCAGCATGTCCCTGGGGGTTCCTTCATGGCCGCCACTGCCTCAGTGTTTCTTTTCTTAAATGCGGTGCAGAAATATTTTCCATCTCCTGAGTCGGGCAAAATGTTTTTCTCCTTTCTGGAGCGTGGAAAATGTGTGGTGCTGCAGCAGAATAGTTACTTTTACTTTTTGTTTGTTATCTTTGGTCCGGACTGATCCCTGCTGGGGGAAAGCCAGGAAGCTAGGATTAAAAGAGAAGCCGTGTCCTCAGTCCGCAGCATACGAAGGGTTTCTTGGCACTCTCCTGTTTGTGTGCTCCTGCCCGGTGCCACTGGGCAGCGCAGCTAGCAACTGGGTGCCCAGGCACTGCGGGGTACACAGAAAACTTCTTTCCCTTGGCGGGCTTGCAGGCGCCGTGGCCCGTCCTCTCTGTTCACTGAAAGCAGAGAGCACAGCCAGGGGCTGCTGCTGGCTGTGCCCACGGTGACCCACAGCATGGTCACATTGGAGTGACCCGCTCTGCATCCAGGTGGCACTGGGGACCCTAACGGGGACGGGGTGCACGCAGAGGGTTAGGCCCAGACACTGGGGCTCGGCTGGAGCAGTGCTCTGGATTGGTGATTGTGCCTGGTCCTCATTTATCATCTGGCCCCCTAAAAGCAAGCCAAAGTAGCCTCAGCTAAGCGAAGCCTCAGTACAAACAATGGTTTTGTAAATTTATTATGAAAAACAGTTATGTATTAACAACAACAATAAAAAGTAAATAAATCAATAAATACTGTATTGGTACTGGCCTAGGAAACCACTGCAGAAACCTGCAGGTAACAGTCATGCAGACTCATATGCATCATGGGCCACGTGTATAAGAGCCCTAGTATTCGATCTCTGCCATTTCTCTTTGTCCAGCTGCTGTGTTCCCAAGTCAATTTTGGTCACTTTGCACTGCAGTTCATTGTGCAGAACATCCAGTCACATGGCAAGCATGCATGCAAGGCACAGGTAGAGGATGGAGGCACCAACACAGGCCCTGCAGGAGGCACCGGGTGTCCCCCCGCGGGCCAGCCACCGCCCAGGCATGTTCCCCACCACCACTCCCCACGGGTCTGGACACAGCTCTGGAGTTCATGTCTGTGCTGCCTCCATGCAGATTACCAGGTATGCATCAGGGTGAAAACTAATGTCTTACTATACTTTGGATTCACTTTAACAACAAAACTGTATGGAAATTTAACTGGCATTGCTGGAGCTATTGTGCAGTTTGTTTCACTCTGAAAGGAAAACGAGTGTACAGTAGGCCATCTCTGGGCATCGATCTTTACACAGCCCCCATGGAAATCAGCGGAGAGCGCTCTGCTTAGAAATTGTTGGCACAGGGTTGTCCGGTGTCAGGGATCTGGAAATCGTTAAATTGATTATCTAAATTGGGGGTGGGGTGGGGTGGGGTGTGTGTGTGGGAGAGAGAGGAAGTGGCGGCAGCAGCTATCGTTATGTGCATATTTGTATGATTTTTAGAAAATCTTATTTCAGCATTTCCATCACATCGAGGGCTGACGGGGCTGCATTGATTAGAACATTCAAGCTAAAGCAAAAAAAAAAAAAAAAAAAAAAAAAAAAAAAAAAAAAATTAGTCGCAGCAGCAGACTCTGTAAGGTTACTTCTGTGTGCGTTGTTTTTTGTTATTTTTTAAGAAAAGATTGTGCTTCCTTCGTTAAGCAGCACCAGCTGCTTCCAGTGGCGGGAGGACACCCCCGGCTCCGTGGGGCTGCGGGGCTGCTGCCCCGTCCTTGTTCTCGCAGCTCCACCTAGCGAGCTGTCACCAGCCGCTCTGCTCTTGGCTCGTGTGCTTCCGTCTCTGGTTTTCCGAGTTGAGAGTCCTGCGTTTTCCTTGCCTTTAATGTGCGCTGCGCACGGACTGCTCTGGTAAAGCTTTTACTTCCCCCTTGGTGTTATAAATCATCTCTGGTCTGGAGGTGAGCTGTGAGAGCCGGCTCCTGACCGCTTGTGGTCGTTAGAGGTCCCAGGGTGCTTTTTGCAACAATAACGTAGTTAATTCTTCTGCCTGGCAGCGCTCCAGCTCCAGCATCCCACTACCTCTCTTCCCACTCTGTTCAGCTCCCATCGGGCCGCATCTTTACTGGAGTGCAGCAATTTTACCCGAGAAAGGCTACTGTAAAGGGGATATGTTACATCACAGGATGTTGTACATGGTGCATCGTGCAGACATCTACTACTATCTCTGTACCCTGCATGCAAGGGAGGATTTAACGGAGGATGCAGCTCTACTGGTGCACAAGGTGATTCTCCTGCCCTGTGCGAGCAGGAGCTGCTGTGCCACAAGGCAAGGGGCAAGAGCTCTTGCTCCTGGCCAGGGCAGGGGCAGCAGGGGTGCAGCATCGCTTCCCCACGCCTTGCTGGAGTTGCAGGAGGCAGCTTCTGCTCTTGTCCCTGTGACATGGGGCACTATCCAGCCCTGCAGACCCCGGGGCACCATATCATCCCCAACGGCTGTGTCGACTTTTGTTATGGAGGCCAGACCCATGCTGCAGAGGTGTGATGGGGAAGGCAGAGAGAACTCTGGGGGGCTTGGGAGCTGCCAAGGGAGGCAGGGAGACAGATGTTCTGATTGCTCTGTAATAAGACAGATCTTAGCAGAGAAGGCTTGTTCCATATTTTGTGTTTTCTCCTCTACTAAAAAGCCTGTTGCCAGAAGGAGCACTTTCCTAGCCCACCTCAGTTTGCAGTGGCATTGCCAACAGTTCCTGGGATACAATACACTTCTGTGCCCTGCCATGCAGAGATATCTGCTATTTTGTACACATTTCTTGGTGACCTCTGTGGGCTCCTGCTTCTCTTCACCTTCATCCTTTCCTTCTAATTTCTCATCACCACTGGTGTCAGTAGCAGTCATGTTCTGCAGATGGCACGAGCTGCTCATGGTGCTCAGGAGAGGGCAGCAGGGAATGCCGTGGCTGGAATACCATGCCCAAGGTACCTGCACACAGGTTATCAATGCCTTCCTGTTGTGAGATAGCTTCTGCCACGGGCAGCTTTGCTTAGCTGTTGTGGTGCCATGAGGGATGCCATACAGAAAGCACCTTCTGAGCATGTGGGTACAGCAGCTGGCTGAAAGAGAGTCTTCTTGTGCTGGCAAATGGTGGGTCTCAGGTGGTGCGTTTACTTTGCAATTGCATGGAAAAAGCACTGCATCAGAGAGTTCATGAGCTGGAAAGTACGGTTCTGGACTCCTCTTGTCTGGGCTCTGCAGTGCAGGCTGCAGGTATGTGGACAGCTGTCCTGCATGACAGCAGAAATGGTAGAAACCCATTTGGCATGGTGGCCCTCCATCCACATCTAGCTCTCACTCTTCCTGCCTGAGGACCAGCTGCCCCCGAGGGAGCTGGAAAACTTTGGGGGCAGAGCCAGTGCTGTCCCAGCTGCACCCCATCCTTTGGAGGGGGCCCGCTCCTCCTCCCCCCTCAGCTCAGAGCAAGGCCTGATCAGTGCTTGCTTCCCCAGCCTGCTTTGCAGGTGGGGCTCTCTGCAGAAGTTGTGTTCAGGATGGAGCGCTTTCCCACAACTGCCTCTCCAGAAGGTAAGGCAAAGAGGCAGACAGCTTGCAGCCAGTTGTCCCTGCGTGCTGGTGACTTCCAGGGCATAGAAGTGAGGTCAGGAGCAGGAGTGTTGTGGTGTAATGACATGAGTCATTAATCAGGATTTGCTGAGGGGCTTTCTACCCCAATCCTGGCAGCTTAACACAGAAGAGCCTCAGGTCTCTGTCTTTGTAGTTTGCATTGTGTTTTCATGGCTGTTTGGGGCGAGGCACTTGTCTCAGTCCGTATCCTCCTAGTAAACAGTTCAGGGTCCTATATAGTGTGGTTCTGTTTCACAGGGTCTGGAGAAAGGTGACAAAGATAGCAAAGGCGTAACTGGTTAATAATTGCTAGTGTCTTTTTATGACTATGCCAGTGGAAGATTACTGCCAGGAAACTCCCAGAAGTGCATGTGTAGGAGCACTGTTGTGAAGCACAGAAAGTGCATAGATCTGAGGATTGCCACAGCAAAATGACAGCAAACCAGGACTTCACAGGGCCGCCTTTCCAGATCAGGAGTTTTTGTCATTTTTTATCATTTGCCTTAGTTGCATCCTGCCGACTGCTTGCCACTTATAATATACACTCTGAGCATGCCATAAGGCTCTCTCTGTCCCTTGCGACAAGGTAATAAGATGATATTGCTGGCAAAAGAGGCTGATATTTCACAAACTGCTGAAAATGAATGCTGATATGCCTCCTCATACCCTGCATCAGCCTTTCCTATGAACTGAAAAGCAATAGGGAGGGCAGTACTGAAGTTCAAATAAATGAGATGGCGTAAAGCATTGGGAAAGGAGGATGAGAAGGACAGGACAAAATCAAGTGCCAGAGAGCACAGACAAGCGTGAGCTGTGCTTGGTGCTCTGCAAATCCAGCAAACGGTAACCAGTTCATGTGGAAGTGCCATGCTGGCCAGAGGGTGGGAGAAGCTGCTGCCAAAACTGTAGAACTGTTTTTCCCTTGGTGTAAGAAAGAGGCAAAACACTGCTGGAAACAGGGCCTGGGCTGCTACCCAGCACAGGAGGCAGTGTGTCTGCTGCAAACAGAAGTGGTCCCAGCTGCTCGCCACGTGCTGAGAGAGGCTGTGCCCCCAGTGCTTGGCTACACAAAGAAAAGCTGCGTGCCTGAGCAGAGGCTGAGAAGATGAAGCTGGCCTACCAAAAACACATCAAGAGTGAACTTTCTCCAAAAGCTTTAGGCTGAACTCAGCAGAAAACAGCTCTTTCCATCTGTGCTACATTTCATGGGCCAGCTTCTCTGGCAGGTATCTGCAGGCTGTGCCCCAAGTCCCTTCCCTACCAGCCTACAACTGCCCCCAACCACCTCCTCAGTCTCCACCCTGCTGCAGCTCCTTCACACTGCTTCCCATCACCTCACCCCTGTCTTTCCCCTTCTCTGTTTGCAGGAGGCAGCCCTGCCAGCAGTGCGGCGAGCCCAGTGCAGCATTCCCGGCTGGTAAGTTACGGTATTCCCAACAGATGTTTGCATTAAAAGACCAAATCTGCATGGATCACGCAGCCTGCGGTGCACGTGATGTCACACAGAAAGGGAATGTCCAAACACATGGCATGTTCAGGTGGCGACAGCAAGCACATTCAAAAACAGCAGCAGCTTTCCAGACACCACCACGTCTGAAGCATCGTTTGGGAGCAAGAAATAGCATCCCAGGAATTATGGTATGGAGGAGAGATCAAGAATACCCATGTAATTGTGCAGTGCACCGCCACCTGGACCAAACAGAAGGCCACAGCGGGTAAAGGTGTTAGCAGACAGATTTTGCATAGTGGTCAATAGGCAGTGTTTCTCAGACTTTGATGCTTAATTTGGAAATACTGTGGCCAGTTTGTTCCGTTTTGTTATGTTTTGTTGTTGTTGTTGTTTGTTTGACATACAAGTGTCCTACTTTATAAAGTTCAAGTGTGCAAGCACCAAGCAAGTAACTCAGTCACAAGTACTGGGGACTATGATGCTTTTATGCCACACTAGCAAATGTAAAGAGGTTATTAGGCATGTTAGCTAAACCCAAAAGAACAATGTGGTGCTGTCAGTGGATTAAAATTACTCAAATATGGACAATCCTATTCAGGAAGCCTTGGCAAAGTGTTGCTGTCTGTCAACAAACATTCACACCAGCAAGACAGCATTAGAGCTCATACATCATTAATTCAGAGGAAAGAAAAAGACTCTTGTTTTGTGTTGGTTTTGGAGGAGGTGGATTCACCTGAGAGCACATAGGTTGTGTAACAGCCAGCTTCTGACCTGGAATTCGGCTTCCAGCACTTCCTGAGCACCCCAGCGCAGGTGCAGCGCTCCCACCCATGGTCCCCAGCCCCACGGTTTGGTCCTTGGTCGTGTCAGGGGAGTGCGCGGCAGCATTGGCTGTGGACTTGTGGTTCAGTGATCAAACGCTCAGCAGAATTGGAGGCTGGTGTGTGAAACGTTGCTCTCCACGTTTCTCTAGCTTAGGGGTATCTCTCTGTAATGATCTAGGAATAGGACAAGATTGTAAATTGATTAAATGCAGCATATTATAGTACTGTTCATAATTACTGTGACCTGGGGGTATACTGTGCTGTTTGCCAACATCGTCTGACATAGCTGTTGATGCTGTATCAACATTTTCCATGTGTCCCGTGTTCTGTGCATAAGTAGGAATGTATCTCAAACAGACAAAAGCTGCAAACAACTTCCGTTTCCAAGACTGCCAGCGATAGGGCTCCCCTAAGCATGCAGACACATAGATGTTAAAAGCAGGCACTCTGAGCCCCGTGACTTCTGTTCCTCAGCCTCATGGCCAGCTAGGGATGGGTTTGCTCAGGTTGCTTTTGCTGCAGCAGGAAGGGAGCTGATCTGCTCCACTTCTCTCCTGCAACAGGGGCTTGCTGATGGTGTGCAGAGGATACAGCAGCCCCGTGCCAGCTTTGCTTTCTGCTGGGTGCCCAAGCACGGCTTGTGCACGTGTTTCAGCACAGGGCTTATGTAAGTGTTTGGATGCAGGGACTTTAGCGTTGTGCCTGCCTGCAGAGAACTCCCTGTTCTGTGCACAGGTCGAGGTGCACAGTGGGGAGCTGTGTGCTATGGGTGAGCAGGGCAGGTGTGGCCCACGAAGGGCCTAAACATTTGGGAGCTATCCACATTGCAGGTAAATCGGGTAATTAGCCCGGGGGAACCTGAGCAGCAGGGTGTTGCTTGGCGCTTCCCGCCCGACCAGTCCAACCAGCTGTGCCGCAGAGCACCCAAGGGCTCCGGGCACGCACGCAGGGCAGCAGCAGAGGCTCTGCTCCCAGCCTGCTCTCACAGCCCCAACCCCACGGGGCTCTTGGGCCCAGGGCCGTGCCGTGGCATAGCCTGGCAGCCTCGGCAGTGCTTCCTCAGCCCCGCACAGCGGGCACTCCGTGGGCGAAGCTGTATGGCACCTGCACGGGCGCCCGGCTCGGAGGCAAGCGGGGTCAGGCCCTGCCTGCTCCCTGCGCAACCCGCTCTGCGTCCCTCATTCCCCGTCCCGTCGCGGCCCTGCCCGTGGGGCTGCTCACGCCCTCGCCCCACTGTCACCAGCCGCTCAGGTGCTCTTCCTTCTCCCCGAGCGCCCTGACTCATCCCGCCCTGCCGCTGCCACGCCGCTTGCCTGCCCTCCTCCCTCTCGGGGCCCACCCCTCGGCGCTGCTTCCCCCCGCTGTCCCAGCTCCTCCTCCCCCGGCCCCTTCCCTGCCGCTCCGGCCCGAGGGGGCACCGCCGCCCCCTGCTGCCACCCACAGGCCGCTCGCTGCCGGGCCGCAGGGAGGCGCCCCGCTCGCTGCCGCGCCCCGCTCCGCCCCGCGGCGGGGCCGCGCCGGGCCGGGCCGCGCCGGGCCGGGCGCACCTGGGAGAGGCCGCGGGACGCCAGCGGCGCCGGACGGGGACCCCGCGCCGGGCCCCCCCCCCCCCCGCTCCCCGAGATGGCGGCCCGGCGGCGGCGGTGGCGGGCGGCCCCCGAAGAGGACGGTGAGGAGGAGGAGGAGGAGGAGAAGGAGGAAGGCAGCGACCAGGTGAGGGCGCGGCGGGGCCGTTGGGGCCGGCCCGTGCCATGGTAACGGCCGCCGGGGCGGGGGGAGCGCAGGCAGCAGCCGGGTGCTGGGGGTGGCGGGGCCCTGGCGCTGCGCGGCCGCCTCGGCAGGAGCCGTGCCTCAGCCGTTCCAGGCTGGGGGGCTCCGTGCTGTGTCGGGCGGGCACCCTCTGGGTGTCTGCTGGAGGTGTTGCACAGTAAGGTGACAGCAAGGATTTATTTTCTGTATTAAGCTGTCTGTAGTGCCCTTGGCCGGCTGGAAAGATAAGCCAGCTTTCTGTGCTGAGTGTTGTGTAGGTCGCCAGTTTGGGTCTGTTTTAAATGAGAGGACTTGGGTAAAGTGTACAGTAGGGGACCTGATGGAAAGTATTTGGACATTAGGATTCACAGATGCATCACTACACATATCCATAGGTGCTTGTCTGGCTGTTCTGCCTCTCACTTCTTTCCAGTATGTGAATAGTGAGTTTTCGCTTGGTTGTGTGCAGATCACCTGTTTTGCATGGTGATTGCATGTTTGGGCCCGAAACTCGCCCCTTCCTCCGCAGCTGCTCAGGGTAGCTGTGATGCAGTGCATTTCCACTGGTTCTTACCTCACAGCTGAGAAACATGACCCTTTCCCACACTTAGAGCAGAAAACTTGGACGTCTCCTTCCGCATGGAAACTGCTCAGTACTTATGCAACTGTTGCTAACCCGATTCATCCAGTATTCCAGATAGGTAAAAGGGACGTGCTTGAAAGCACCTTGTTTGCCAAGGTAGAGAAGTGCTCTGTGTTTGCGCAAGAGCTCCAAGAACTCTGAGTATGTCGGGAGGCTTTTATCTCTTGGACTTTTAGTTGCTATTTTCAGTAAGCTGATACTGTTCTTGTTATGCTTACTAGGTCCAGAGATGCTCATTTCCTCATGAATTTAAGTAAAGTTGTTTTTTTTCCCCATCCCCCATCGGTTCTTTTTCTTAGTGGTACGCAGAAAAGTTCAGTATCCACTTCTACTTTCTTACTTTCAAGTAAAAGGCAACTTCTTTGGTTTCGCATGAACATGGTGTGCCCTTTGTGAACCTTCTTCCCGATGTCCCAAGCTCCGCATGGCTGTGTCCTCAGCTGCTCGCAACCCTGCCAAGCTGATGGCTGCAGAATTCCTGTTGGCCTGCCTTTGCCCTGTGGACCTTGGCGATTCCATGAGTTTGTTGTTGCTTTGTGTTGTGCTACAGTGTGCAGGAGAGATCTCGAGGTCTTTCCTGTCCTATTTGCTGCAGCGTGCCTGGCATGCTTTTACTAACAATGTCAACATACCTTCATGAGTACTCTGCTGCCCAGAGACACGATTTGCTGTTAAAATACTTGGAGATGCATGAAAATCCTGATGGCAGTGTTTGTTAGAGTAGAGCATTAGAGTCTGTCACAAATAACTTCATTTTGTTTGGCAGTGTTGGAAGAAACAGAAAAATTTAGCTATGTTACTTTCACAGAAAACCAAAGGGCTGGATATTTCCAAAACTGTAACTTGGTGGAAGTGGTGGTGAATGAGAACTGCTGTAGGTAGAAAAGGAGGTGAAGGTTTAAGTCTGTGATTACATGTGAACAATTCTGAAAGTGTTTGTTTGTTTGTTTTGGGGGGAGGGTGGTGGTGGTGGTACTTTTTTTAACAGCTTGGAAAAACAAGGTTTTATCATTCAGGATCTTCTGATACTTTGATAGCCTGACTTAAGAGGAAGGTATCAAGGTACATCTCATTAAATATGCTCCAAGGTGCTCTCACTGAACTATTGACTTCAGTGTAACACGTGGGGTAGAGACTGCAGAAAGGTCAGTACTGGAGAAGAAAACTAAAGTAACCCTTATACTGGTAAAATGACAATAACTAAATTATTTTGCTTTAACATTTTTTTTCCCCCCCAGATAAGTTGTTGGAAAATGTCTGTCTTGATTTCTTCTTAACATAGGTGATGCTGTATTGTCTGAGAAAAACATATTAGCAGTCTACCTGTGAGTTTCTTAGTGTGTCCTGGAAAAAAAACAGTACTAACAGAATATTGCAAGTGCCTTAGTAACAAGAACAATTTTGTGCATGGTTTGCTCAGCACGTGATAATTGCAGTGAAGAATGTGTGGTATGGAATGGCAATTAAAATATGTTCTTTTAGAGGATGATAGGCTCTCAAATCTGGGTTTTTTATGCATGACACATGGCTGTATTCTTGTAGGTGCTGGAAAGCAAGCAGAAATCCGTGTGGAAGCTTAATTCCTGGTCAGACCTCCTGCTGGGGAGGCACAGTCTCCTGACTGTTTGAGGCCCTCCTTTTTAAGGCCAACTATTTCACAGAATCACAGAATTTCTAGGTTGGAAGAGACCTCAAGATCATCGAGTCCAACCTCTGACCTAACACTAACAAGTCCTCCACTAAACCATATCACTAAGCTCTACATCTAAACGTCTTTTAAAGACCTCCAGGGATGGTGACGCAAACACTTCCCTGGGCAGCCCATCCCAATGCCTAACAACCCTTTTGGTAAAGAAGTTCTTGCTTAAGGATGGAAGGCTTGCCTTTTTTTTTTTTTTTTTTTTTTTTTTTTTTTTTTTAGGAACGTGACATCAAAACAAACCCCTACAACTAAACACACCTTCATTTTGGGGCAGCTGACAAATTCTGGAAACCGATGAGGATTGTAGTGTCAGTTACATGTGTTTGTTACGTGCTGAGCTTGTGGTAGTGACCAAGGAATTGTCAGGTTTGCCTTCTTCCCTGTACTCATCAGGCCTGCATCATCTCAGCCTTGTTGGATTTGTTCTTTTTGAGCTGATCAGATGGGTTCTTTGGAAGGAACATGAGCCTTCAAATGAAGAGAAGTGTAAGGTGTCTTAGTCATTAACAGAGTGCAACTTGGGCTGGTTTTGCTTAACCTTGGCAAAATGTGCAAATGGGTACCCACAGCATGAAAACCATAGCATTTCATCTGTCATCCCTCATACAGAGGCTGTTACAGTGTGTTCTGCTTCGCCTAATCCCAGACCTAGTGAATGGAAGGAAGGGGTGCTGGGTTTTATACTGAGCTCCAAAACTGCATCTACAAGGTCAAAATGAAATTGCAAGACTGATGTAGATGGTTTTTTTCTTTTTCCTTTGTGAGGGCATTTGTAGTGATTATGTTAGCATTTACTGTTGCAGTGAGGGCATTTGTAGTGATTATGTTAGCATTTACTGTTGCAGTGATTGTTGTTATTCCTGGCTATAAACTGAAATGTTTATAATCGATCATATAACTAAGAAAACAAATAATAAGAAGAGCTTGTCCACCAGTGATGGGGTTATTACAGCACTTTTTATGCTAGAGATGACAATTAGTTAGCTTTTAGTCAACAGCTTCCTCTTTGGCCTCTGACCTGGCAAATTAAAAGCCTTATTGAGGAAACGTTTGTGGCTGTTATAGCATGAAATGGAAAATCAAGTACTCAAGGTCATTGTTGAGGTAAGGTGCAGAGGTAAGTTTAAGATACAGTTCATGGTTTATCCCCCACTAGTTGTTTTAGCAAATGAAAGCTAAAAAAAAAAAAAAAAAAGTAAACAGATGCAGCCATATAAAACTTGAAGTCTGCATCAGCCCAAGTCCTTGTAGCAGCAGCAAACTACTGAGAAATACATCTCAGGTGAGCACAGGAAGACTTGTTCTTTAAGGGGTTCAGGTGCTCTGAGAAATGCCGCAACTGAGGTGCTAGAATTGGGAAATCTAAAAAATTGGTTCTCATTAGGAGCATAAGTGAAAATTGTATTACATATCAGAGCAATAAAACTAAGCATACGTATTTTGACTGTTTAAACAGCAATGGAGTATGGAACCATGTGCAGCAATACTGAAAGCCCGACATGCATCAAAAGACTTGGGGTTTTCCTTAGTTCTCCATGCTTAAGGGAGAGAGCACCTCTGCTATGCACAAGCACGGATTAATACTAAAGACTCTAAGTTGTGGTTTTAGGGCCAGGATTACTGCCCATTATCAGCAGTCAAGTAGTGTCCTCTAGTTCTGTACAAATAGGTTTTTGTACTCAGGTGCAGATTGTAGTGGTTGGAATGTGACTTTGCAAAAGGCCTGTGGCCCTCCCCTCCCTCCCCTCCCTCCCCTCCCTCTTCTTTCTCATTATAACGTCTGTAGTTGATTTCCTAAGGAATAGTACTACAGCACTGGAAGAAAATGTCTGAATACTAAGGCTGCAAGCACATGAATCCCTGTTTGGTTACTTGCATTTTCGACAGCCTCCCTGAGGCCTGGGCCACGCTTGCAGTACAGCGATGCACATTAATTACAGGCATGCACATTAATTACAGGCATGCCCATTAATTACATGCCACCTCCGGTGCTGGGCTTGCAGGGTAGGCCGGGGCCAGGCCTGTAACACCCTGGCCAATTCCTGCCACCACCCAGCCATGGGCCAGGCTACTGAGCCCACCAGGCCCCTGACCCAAACCTCTCCCGGTTCAGCCTGCTGCTGGGCAAACTTTGGGGCACGGCCTTGATCGTGGACACTGGGGCTTGGCAGGCCTTGTCTTTTAGGTGTAGGTCACTCCCAGAGGTTATCAGCTGTTGAGGCTGTGATTATGTTCAAGCCCAGCTTCCCAAAGGCCAGCAGATTAAGAGGAAAGGCTGAAGGCTATAAAGAGAGTAACCCTGTGATGGCTTGGACTGTAGGCCTTATTAGTTTTGTGGTGTTTTAATGCGGGGTTGGAGGTATGTCTACTCTCTTCCAAAATGCCAAAAATATTCAAGACTCGGGAAGAAAATAATAGTATTAAGGACAAGTTGGAAACAAAAGCTTACCTGTTTGTGGAAATAGGTTGAGGATAAACAAGCAAAGAAAACAGCCCACAGGGATCTGGGACGAGGAGGCTGGAAAGAGAGGAAGAGTTAGAAACCACAGTACAGCACTGGTGGAAAAGGTTTCGAGTACAGTTCATAGAATCACAGAATATCCCAAGTTGGAAGGAACCCCTAAGGATCATTGAATCCAACTTCTGGCTCCATCCAGGTCTGCCCAAAAATTCAGACCGTATGACTAAGTGCACAGTCCAAACACTTCTTGAACTCCGGCAGGCTTGGTGCCATGGCTACCTCCCTGGGGAGACATCCCATGATGATGTCAGCCAGGTCTCTAAGCACACTGGGATGGATCCCATCCGGACCCATGGACTTGTATGGATCCAGGTGGGGCAGCAAATCCTGCACATGCTCAGGGCTGGTTGGGAGTTTGTCATTCCCACCGTCACGGTCACCCAGGGTCCTGAAGCACATCATCAGCATTGAAGACAGGCAAAGAAGGCATTAAATGTCTCTGCTTTGCCTAAATCCTTGTCTATGAGGTGACCTTCCCCATCAAGTAGCAGACCTATGTTTCCTCTGGTCCTTCTTTTTCTATTCACATATTTAAAAGGTCATTTTTTATTGTCTCCCACAGACCTGGACAGCTTCAACTCTGGTTGGGCTTTGGCCACACAAATTTTCTCCCTACAAACATGAACAGCATCCCTGTATTCCTTCCACGTTGCCTGACCCTGCTTCCAGCAGCTGTACACTTTCTTTTTCTGCCTAAGCTCCAGAAGAAGATTCTTGGTCAGCCAAGTTACTTCATGGTCCCCAGAGCTGTTAGGAGCTGATGGAGCTGGTTATGTAGGATGGGCTGGAGGCTGTTTGGGATGGTGAGGAGGTGAGGCAAGCCCAAGAGGTCATGAGGAAGCCCAGCCCTTGCCAGAGACAGCTCTGCTGCTCCCTGCTGTGCTACGGCTGAGCAGCATTCCAACTGGTCATGTAAGGATGAAGTAAATCAGCACGTTCAGTGTTAGCTGCTACTGAGGGGAGAAAAAAAACTGTTGCCAGTTCACTCTCACTGTTGATGAGAATTTGTACACTAGACTGCCTATTTTTTGTCTTTGCTATGCTGAAAGTTCTGTCTAGGTGTGTTCCTGAGTGGTCATGAGTGAATGGTGAAGAAACAATGCCATGCTGGGGTCATACCAAGAGATTATTCTGAATAATATTGTGTCCATAGCATATCTGGTCACTTTATAGTTTGTTCTTGGATCATGTATTTTCAAGCTGGGGTGATCAAGTTCCCCACAATAAGAATATATGAGACTGTGACAGCAACCTCTTCTTGCTCTGGAATGGGACTGTTTTGTTAGGTACTCCATTTAGTTTCTTCATGCAACAAGACCAGAAGAGCCGTGACCTTCTTCCATAGAAGATGAGTTAAAATGAAGGTGAGGGAGTATGTTAGAGAGTTGGGGATTTTTGTTAAACCCATGTTTTATGTCACTCGCAGTATTTCTGAGAACATAGATCCCTATGCTTATGTAGGTGGGTAGAAAGAGTGCTGAGGGTGTACTCAGGTGCAGAACATGGCAGGTCATGTTACAGCATCTGAATACTGGCCTTAGAAGACATGTCAGTATAGTATTTACATGCCAATACAGTGTTACTGCAGTATTTATAGTTTGAGTACTACATCGTAGTTGTCTTGACTTGAGGATCTGATAATTCCTGCACCACCATGTAAGACATAAGCTTGTGACTGCATACTATTTTATGAAATAACTAATATTATTGCATGTTGAGTTTGTTTAGTGTGCTTTGCCTTTTTTTTTGTTGTTGTTGTTGGTCATAGGAAGCAGATTTGATTGAAAGACTTGATGATTTGGATCTCAGAAATGATTGTGATGTTCCAGATGTTCCTCCATCAATAGACAGCACTCCAGAAATCCTCAGAAGGGCTTTGTCAGGCTTGTCTGCCAGGTATAGTAAAACAAACAAGCTCTCATATTTGAGAGCTGCTGAATAAAATTATTACTGACTGTATTGAGGTTTTAATTTTTGTTTGATCTACATGAAAATTAAAGACTAAATTTTTATTTGATATCATGATTGATATGTTTATGCTTCAGCCTGTTTAGTGCAATTTTTTTTGCATAGGACCTGAAGATTGCCCATGTGAGCATTTCTAAATGAATCGCCACCATGTTTAGCTACAGTTTAGATAAACATTTGTGGTGGTTCAGTCTATGTATCAACAGATAAGATCAACAGATATTCCTTTACCTGGCAAAGCAGCGGCTTTGCTAACATAGGCAGTCAGCAATCCCCTGGTTTTGTCTGTCAGTCCTCAAAGATTTCTATGCTTTTTTCCTGGCAGCCTTTCTTTCATGGGTAAGCCTTTACGTGGCTGGTTCCCCATGGCTCCTGCTGTGAAACGCTCCCTGGGGATCATGATGTATTTTCACAGCACCTTTAAGGAGGGGCTGATGCATTAGATGGCAAATGAAGGCATTTTGTGGGGAGGAGAGGGTTGGGGAAGAGGAAAGATGGCTCACTTGGCTTTCTTTATTGTGTCCCCTCGTGAGGTGGCTGGCTGCTTGGTTCTGTGTTTCTTACTATGTGTCTCATTAAGCAAGATGCCTGGTCTTCCTTCTGGTAACCATCTACTTGAGTCTTTGGTTAGGGAAGGAAGTGGCCATTATATTTAATTCTTACTGGTTGCTTTTTATTCTCTTTTTTCTTGGCAGATGGAAGAACTGGTGGATTCGTGGAATTCTAACTCTAGCTATGATTTCTGTGTTTTTTCTGATAATATACATGGGATCTTTCATGCTGATGCTTCTGGTAAGTTTGTTTAAAATCTTCTATTGTGCAAGAGTTACTTCATCTCCTTGTCATGCATAAGAAATAGGTGGAAGTCAAGTGCAGACATTACAGAAAACATTTTGTCTCTTAATTTGGTAAATACAAGTATTCTTGAAAAATTGGAAGAGTTTTCAATTGGACCTTGTGGATGAAGGCCTTCTCAACTACTTAAATTAGGTAGGAATTAAACAAACAAGTTGAACAGTTCTTTACATTGAAGCTTATGAGATTAATGTCATCCATTTGCTTGGCTTGTTCCCGCTACCTTCTCGTACCCTCTTTAAGACTTGCTTGAAATACACAGAAGGAGAGTTCCATTTTTCAGGCTGAGAAAAGCAAGCAGCTCTTGTCTGCCGGCAGTGCCTGGCTCTAAAAGACTTTGCTCACTCATGCTCTGTTAATTCCTTGCTTCTCTTTCCTTGCTTCTCTCCAGGGCTCTCTAGGGTTTATCCATAGAATGGAGATAGGTGCCTGTCCAAGGTGCAGAGATAAAATGTTTTTTTAGGCCATGAATTGAACAAATATCATCATAGTATGCAGTGTGTATGAATGTTACCTCTTCCCATCATTTTTATGGCTGGTATTCTTACTGAGTAATGGGTTTAACTATTTTTTCCAGTCATGACAAGCAACAAACAGGGATGTGGCTTCTAGAACACTGAAATTAATGCTTGTGAGTAGCTGCTTTGATTTTTGACTAAATTTGCAAAATAGTCTTTTTTTTTTTTTTTTTTTTTTCCCCCATGCCTACTCTGAAACACTCTTGGACAGTAATGTCTTGAGATACCGGAATGCTTTTTCACCAGTATTATGGCCTGTATTAGAGTCCCTGTCTGAATGAGTCTAGTTTGTATTTCCTGTTGTCAGAAGAATGACACAAGCTTGTAATTCACAGTTTCATTGGTGGACAATGTCTTTGAGTGTATGACAAAACAACAAAACAAAGCTTCATTACAGTGTAGGTCATTGTAGAGGCATTTTTTCACGTTTTTTTTTAGTATAACACTTCCAGAATGAGAACTGGAGCACAAACAATTTGCAGTTCAATTTGGTGTATTCATAGTATGCTCGAAGACTGCAGTCATGGGCAAAGCTGCCAGGAGATGAACCAAAAAGCTAGTGTAGAAATAATATAGAACTCTTCCTTTTGACTATAAAACAAAACTCAGGATGGTTCTCTAATGTAATCAACTGTTTCTCAATTTGACATTTGTAACCATGTAAAAAGGAATGGAGGAATAAAACAGTTCTGCTCATGAATGATTTTATTTCACTGGAATCACGTAACTTAAATTGTCACAACTTTTGTTGTGCCAAAACCAAATCTTAATACTGAGATGGAAAATGTTTGGAGACTTGTAGGGAAGGGAAGTCCAGCTAAGATGGGAAGAGAAGCTGTAAGACTTGTATCAGAGGTTGAGAACGTACTTTACATTTGTCTGGAGGTAACACGCACAAGTTTCCATGCCTTCATCCCCAAATGTCCTTTTCCACTTTAAGGCGTAATCCTTTACTGGTGCTGTTGTGTGTAGCAATTGGGTTTATAATGTAGACAAATCAGAAGAGAGGGCATGAGATGGACAGACATCAAAGTTAACTCGCTAAGGTGATGTGATACCCTGTGGTTGTGGTTACGTGTTGAACAAGGTGAAATGTGTTCGTGAGCGCATGTGCTAAGAGAAATCCTGCAAAGCCTGGTGTGATGATATGCATGGTTGGTGTAGGTAGGTTCATCCTCCAGCCTCTGCACAGGATTACTGCTGACCCATGTTTGGAAATATGTGGTATTGGAGCAAGGTGATCTCCTTGGTGACTACAGCTTAGGTGAACTGGCTGAGACCTTCAGAGTGCAGCAGCTCACAGGACACAGGTACAGACTTGCACAGACAAGCACAGCACTGTGAGATGACAAACAACATGGAGGCTGTGCAGGGTGTGACGTTTGGACCTGCGCTAGGTGAGCAGTGCCTCTTCTCGTCAGTGCTAATTAGCAGCACATGCTTACCCTTAATGAGGGTCTTGCAAATGGAAGACTTGGCTGTCCACATTCTGTTGCAGAGTCCATTTTTTTTTCCACTGGACTTTGAAAATTTTGCTTAAATTGAAAAATTAAATGTAACCAAAAGTAGTAGAAGAGCCTACTCTTTACAGGAAACGATTTTTACTTCCTGCTGCCAAACTGCTTTGCTGAGGAAAAGTCAGGAGCTTTCCCTTATTTCTGGAGGGATTTCTTGCAGCTAGCCCAGTATGCCTTTTCTCAACAACTGTACTTCCCTGTGTTCTTGCTTGGAAGCTGCCTTTCTGCATGGAATTTGGATTCAGAATAATTTTTTCCCCTTAACACAGGTTGCAGTACTCTGCACAGCCTTCAGGAAACAACTATAGCATATCTGCATAGCTTTTTTTCTTTTTGTTTTAGGTCTTGAGCATCCAAGTGAAGTGTTTCCATGAGATCATTACTATAGGTTACAGAGTCTATCACTCCTATGATTTACCATGGTTTAGATCCCTCAGCTGGTGAGTAGCAAACAAGACCATCAATAAGTAGAGATTTGAAATTTAAGTCTCTTCATTCTTTGTATCCTGTTGTGGTGCAAGGATAGCTTTGTAGATTGTGTGCACATGGAAAACTTGACATCTGTTTCTACTACAGGATTCTCTAACTGTGTGCATGTATGTATACTTGAAGTCAGAATTAAACATCTGAAAGCTACCTAAAAATGTGCATAGCCAAATAATCACCTGATCAGTATTATCTGAACAGCTTTGACTTTTTTTTTGTATTTACCTTTGTGTAAGAAAATAACCAAATAGGTACTTTGAAGTGCTCCTTTTCACACATAAGTAACTAAAATCATCATGTAAAAGTTGTAAATCCTCACTCATTTTGCATTTAATCGCAATCACGAGAGTGAGTAAATAAAGAGGTGTCGAGGGATCTTTTGATAGCCAGAAGATATAATTAATGTTACTGGCAAATCCCAGATAGTTGTGGCAATGCCCTGCTTATGCAGGGCTCTGTAGGGCTGGGGAAAAGATTTCTACTTCTGTGTTCTGGGAGGAGAGATGAAGGCATTTGATAAGAGGGAGTGTTTTGGGAAGATATTGGGCACATGTTGTCTCTAAGGTGCTTGAGGACATAATTGTTCAGACCTGACCTATTTTATTTTTTTGTTTGTTTGTTCAATTAATTGAAGTGATCCAAGGTACTCCTGCCTCTTGTCGCATTGCTTCTTCACTTTTAGAAGCAATTTTACTGTGAAATATCAATTTATTGTCAGCTCTGTACAAGCTAGTTGGTTCCCTTTGCTCAGTCCTGGGTTATCAGTAGGACTTGTCTATCGTCTGTATTATTCTGTGGGTTCTGGATCTACTGCTGCAACAGAATCAGGTATTTATGACTGCAGTCCTGCCAAAATTCTTAGAGGATGTGCACTGTACCGCTTTGTCTGGTTTGGCATTTAACCAAAGTCACCTGCATACATGGAGCTCAAAATCAACTTTTCTGTTGCCGTGCTAGTTAAAATCAAAGTTCTGTTCAGTTGAACAGATGCAAGATACTTGTTCTGTATTTGAGAATATCTCAAAAGGACTTGACCAAGTGTGGAGCACAAGTAGTTCTGTATGAAAGGATTTCTGCAATATCTGTTTTTCTAGTGTGGTTGCTTTAGAAGAAATAAACAACCAAAATTTGCTTGCTAAAAGTGAAAGAATGGAATGGTACTTGCATTTTGTTTCAATTGTGAACCTTTTCCACTTTCCACCTTTTGGGTTTTCTTTTTGTGTGTCAGGTGGGAGGATAGGGGAGAGGGTTTTTTTGTTGTTGTTGTTGTTTGATTTGTTTTGTTTTGTTTTGAATGAATGACACAACCATGTATTACCTTGTTTAAGTAACAGCTGCCTCTTGTCTGTTTCAGGTACTTTTTGCTGTGTGTCAACTACTTTTTTTACGGGGAAACTGTGGCTGATTACTTCGGTACATTTGTTCAGAGAAGAGAACAGCTTCAGTTTCTAATTCGTTACCACAGGTTTATATCTTTTGCACTCTATCTGGCAGGTAAGTGAAGGAAATGGCAGAAATGAAAGAACAGTGTGCTGCATTTGTTTCTGTGCCTGTTTGTTTTGCTTTGTTTTTAAGAAAAAAGCTTCTTAGCTCTATCTACTCTATTACTCTTTTTCTGGTGCTGTTGGAGGAAATTTACACTTTTATCATCAAAATATGAGTATAAATTTTGCATTCACCTAGAAGAAGGTAGTAGTCTAAAAAACAGTTGATGATTGTTGGAAGGTTGAGCTAATAGTACTCATTAAGAGTCAACATGAATTAATTTTGATAGCAGAAGAATTTGGGTTCAGTACCTGAATGTATCAAGAGTAGTTTGTCAGTTTGTGGAAATGGCTTATATGTGTCATTACTGTGATGGGTTCTGGCTGTTGTTACTGTGATGGGAAACGGCTTGTATGTGTCATTACTGTGATGGGCTAATGCTTTTTGTGTAAGTGTTCTGCCAGGGCTACAGTGATAAGGTGTGTGATTATATTGTAAAGTGTTTATTCAAAAGGCCTCAGACTTTATTTTGTCTGTGAGATACTCTTTTGCTTGCCTCATGGATAAATGTTCCTTCCAGTCCAGGGAAAGAGTTCTTTAACAGCCTCCTTCCTGTCTCTGTGAACAAGTAAATGCAGTCCATGCGGCTTTCAGAAACACAACGTTAATGTTACTTTAGCCTTAAAAGTAATCAGCTGAAGACTCAGGTTGACCTAAGAGATGGGGAGACTGCCACACTGCAAGTGTTTGTAAAACAGATGAAGAAACCTGATTTTCATAAAGAACTTTGTCTACTGCTACTGTTTTGTAAACCAGACAAAACTTCTACTTCATGCTTAGATCACAAACTAGCAACCAGCCTTGCAAGACACAATCTGACCTGTTCCAGCCAGCTTCTCCCCAAGGAACCTAACACAACTAATGCTCATGGCTGCTGAAGGGCAAGGAGGGGGAGAGCAGGCAGCAGCCACATACCCAGTGGGAGGCCAGGGGTCCTGCGGGTGGCCACCAGCCTCGCTCCTGCAGGGCGCTGTCATATGGAAGGCCGGGACTCCGCATGCCCCCCAAGTTGAGGGGTGATACGTCTCCCTGGAATCTGCACTCTGTAGCACCCATGCCTCAAGGTTCTGTTGCCTGCAGCTGTGTGCCTCTCTGGGGTAGAGGGGTGAGCTGGTGTTCACCTTCAGGTTATTTCCTGTTTGTCATTCAAATCAAGCTTGTTGGTCTGGCTTTGGGCACCTTTTAAAGGTGATGGTCTCATCCCCTAAAATTGATGTCCATGATGTGACCTTGTAAGTAATGAAACGGATGCTTCCTACTGATGTCATTTAAATCTTCTGCTCTAGTGAGAAGAATTCTCTGCCTGTGGTTACCAAACAGAAGTAGGTACTCCAAACAGGCAGGTTGGAGACTGCTCCAAGGGAAGAGAATTATTGGTGTATGGTGGTTCAGTGTAATTACACATTTAGTAGTACAAACTACGCTTGCTTTGTTTTACAGGCTTCTGCATGTTTGTTCTGAGCTTAGTGAAGAAACACTACCGTCTGCAGTTTTACATGGTGTGTATTACCTACTTTGCCCTGGTCAGTTGCTTACATATATCACTAGAAAGGGTCATGTCCTTACGTTCATAAAATACCTTGGAAGGTGGGGGTGTGAAACCAAGTGATGTTGGGCTGTTGGGTGTCTCTACCTATATCTTGGGGCTTCTTATTGTCTCACAAAGCAGTCTTTCACTGCGCGAGGCCCTGTACACACTGTGACACTGCTCCTGTAGTGGCAGGTGGACGAGGGAGAGGCTCCCTCTGAGTGTGTGCACCTTCCATGCAGGTTGGAAGCCAGACACATTCGGCATGGGGTGGGACATGGTTCTGGTGTCTCAAGCACCTCTTTGTAGAGGCCCCGTTGCAGTGCTAGGAAGGAAACCTGACCTGAACGCCTGTACAGGAGTTGGAGTCTGTGACACTTAACAGTTGTTCTGGCCCAGTGCTGTGCCCCAATAGATCATTCTTGTCCTGTAAGAAACCAGTGTTTCTGACTCCCAAATTTGATTAAAAATAGGAATGATCAGAAGCAACAGTAAAACAGTAATGCAGTACTACTTGTCTTTAAAGAACTTGAGTGATCAGGGTGTTGTGCAACCTTAAAGATTACTTAAAGGTCAGTGGCTGCAGTTAACCCCTTTGTTTCTACAGGGCCTTAGGTGACACTTTACCACTGCGGGTCCCTCATTTTCGACTAGGACTTAGCGGAGCACTATAGCATTAAAAAACAACAGAAATTATATTCAAAAATGATTTACCCTATTTGTGGGAGAAGTTGCTTCACTGGGGGGAGATGCAGCTTTTTGGGGAGAGGTGATTTTGCTTTTGTAATCGACAAAGCATGTTATCTTTGAATTGGCACAAGGTAATTATATTTATTTTCCCTGATATCCCTCTCTTCCCTCCCCTCTCTTGCCTCTTCCCCCCCCCCCGGAAAAGGAAGGGCAAACAAATGTAGTCAGTCATTTAACATTGTGATTGTCCAGAAAGCATTAAGGTGTGACTACAGAAGAATTTCAGTAGAACAGAGGGGAACCTTTTTTTGAGGGGGGAACAGGGGATGGACAGTTTGGACTGAAGAGGAGTAGCCATTTGTTTTGCGTTGGTTTTCCAGTACCACTGTATGATTAATACATGTTTTGCTGCAAAGATGCTTTAGTTAACCAGCAGGTAATATTTTCAGGAAGGTTGAGTCAGCTCTTGCACCTGCTTTCAGACTCTTCAGGTTTCTTAACTGAAAGTAGATGCTGGCTGCCATAGGAAAGCACACATGATAAGGAAATTTAAGGAAGTAGGACATCCTGAGTATTAACTAGCACAGCCATTGTGTGCTTGAGTTCAGTGTTGCCTGGAAAAATGACCAGGTCTTTATCTGTGAGTTTTTGGAAAGCAAAATGTAATGGAGAAGCTTTAATGAGAGACTGTTTGGAAACCACTTCACTGCATACTGCTGCTACTGAATAAACACTAGGTACACAGTGTAGTATTGGTGAAATTGACAGTTGAAATAGCCATGCCCATAAAAATTAACACTTAGTTTTCACTAATCCTGAGAAATTCCATCTTTCCTAAGAGGACCGGTATTCTGTCATGATATCCACATCTGTGTAACATGACTCTTTCATGAGTTCTTCATTGCCATTTTATTGTTACAGTTCTAACTTGTCTTTTACGTATGTATACGCAGAATATCATATTGCTTATGTTTCTTTGCTGCTTTCATGCTGACGGTATATGTCTCACTAAATTGGATGTTAAACTGCATGTTAAAAAATTCTGGGTAAAGGAAAACGATGGTTAAACCTTTTAAAGTTTCGGTCCTTGCTTCTGAAAGCCAGTTGAATTGTGATGTACTGTATGCATGCATCTCTTGTCTTACTGCTAGAGCTGGTCTACCTGTGAGCTCCTCAGGGCTCCTCTAGCTGACGTGCCAGTACTGATGGAGGTGTACTTGATTGGTGTTTTCACTAACTGTTGTGTTGTTGCATTGTTAACAGTTCGCATGGACTCATGTCACTTTGCTGATCACTGTAACTCAATCTCATCTAGTCATCCAAAATCTCTTTGAAGGCATGATCTGGTAAGGGAAAAAGTAACAAAGTAATCTGTAACTCTGTTGCATTGAAAGGTTGGCTCTGTTACATAGGAGATCTAATTAGGGAGTTAGGGAATAACCACGAGAGCAGTTGAAGCTGCACCAAGTAAGAAGCATCCATGCTTAGTTGGAGGGGGAGTCGGAGGTGGTGGGAGCAGTGACGTAAAGGGTATAGGGCAGTGGGCAGAAACCCCTTAACCTTGATAGGCAGCCACAAGTACGGTAGTTTCAAACAACTGCTTCATTTATGTGCAAGGATCAGGGTTAATCCCAAGTATGGTCAACTATCTCCCATGGCATTTGGTGAAGATGGGAACATGCAGCAGTTTCTTTTCAGCTCCTTGGGAGCTTCAGGTTCTACAGTCCTACTGAAATGGAACCATTTAATTTGGAAGATCAAATCTGGTGTCAGGAGTCCAGCTTGAGACCTTCTTTCCAGAAGGTTTCAAGGACATGAAAACCTCAGAGGTTAAAAACAACACGCTGGGGATTTTTCAAAGTGACTCGAAATGTGTTCTCTTCTGTTTTTAGCAAGCAAGCAGAATAGTTCCAGCAAGTGAATTGGCAGGTATCGGTGGTCTTAAACCATGTGTCTTGTCCGTATGAAGTTCAGGTGAAATGATAGTAAAGACTACCCTTTTTTGCTAACTAATGGTAGTCTCCAAGAGCAAGATGTATATTGGGAAAGGGAGAAGTGTTTTTAATAATTTTTTATGTACAGGTAAAGTCAGTTGACCTAAAAACAAAACAAAACAAAATCCTCCAGAATGTAAATCTTGACTGTTGTTTGGTTGTCCTAATGCCTCACTTCCCACTGCATATTAAATTCTGATGATGCAGTTAAACTTGATGACTTTAAAACTTCTCCCTTAACGAGATGTCATGTTTTTACACCCCACACCTCTTTAGGGAGAGTGTAAATTGCGAGCTGAGACAGAAAGAAGAACATGGAAGATAGTGTGTACTTCGAAGGACATAATACTTCATGTGTTCCTTGTTCTTTTCTCAACAAGGAAGATCATTACAGAAAAGACATGCTCACAGTTAAAAATTAAAAAAAAAAGCCTTTGACAGAGTTTGTATGAACAAATTATTTTCATGGTGAACTTGTACATACGTAAAACAGTGAACCTAGTTTTTGAGCTAGCTGCCTATTTCTTATTAGCATTTCTGCTACTATTGCACCAGAGAATTTGGCAGATGGTCACAGAATCTGACTCCAATCTTACTAATACATTTCTGCTTTGAAAAGGGAAAAAGAGGTTAACACGTTTTAGTAGAAAATTCAGTTGATGTTTACATGCAGAGACCACTTAAAAAGCTAACACAGGCTGCTGCAAACTGACGAGCAAGAAAAGGAAAATATTTTTTCTTTTTTTAAATATAGGTATCATTGAATTTTATAAGGGATTTGCTTGCTTTGATGTTACCAGTAACATTAACATGTTTATTTCTGTTGATTTCTTTCTAAGTGGTACTAGTCTTCAATCTGATAGAAAAAGCCAACCTGTTGACATTTTAAGCTCATGTGCTAAAATGAAATTATAAGTTGAACTACTGTGGATCTCTACCAGTCTGTATTGGCTGAACACGAACATCAGTATAGCTCAATATGTTGCTTATGGGGGAACTAAGTGAACATATTATAAAACATAATTGTTTCTAAATATTAGATAAAAATTCCCAACCAAAAATGCTGCTGTTTCAGTTAAAGTTATTTCTGTTCCGTGTTTAGGTTCAGGCACCTTCTACCCCCTCCCACTTCTGAAACTTTCTGTGCATCTTTCTCTAGGTTTCTGGTGCCCATTTCAAGTGTGATCTGCAATGATATTGCCGCATACATATTTGGATTCTTCTTTGGCAGAACTCCATTAATTAAGGTATGTACTTGACTCAGTAACAGGTTCTTACAGTTCACAGCATTTTTGATACTTGTTGAAAATTATGTTTATAGAGGTCAGTAGTTTCAGCTGTATTGCATGGTAACATTTGCTAGAAAACACATCATTTATCTGGTTTCTAGGGATTTTTAAGTGCAAAGTGGGATTACTTGGACTGGCGTACACTTCATTGGGTTAAAAACTGGCTGTGTAGCTGGGCCCAAAGGGTTGTGGTGAATGGAGTCAAATCCAGTTGAAGGCCGGTTACTAGTGGCGTTCCCCAGGGCTCAGTACTGGGGCCAGTCCTCTGTAATATCTTTATCGATGATCTGGATGAGGGGATCGAGTGCACCCTCAGTAAGTTTGCAGATGACACCAAGTTAGGTGCGTGTGTCGATCTGCTCGAGGGTAGGAAGGCTCTGCAGGAGGATCTGGATAGGCTGGAGCGATGGGCTGAGACCAACTGTATGAAGTTCAAGGCCAAGTGCCGGGTCCTGCAGCTGGGGCACAACAACCCCAAGCAGAGCTACAGGCTGGGAGAGGAGTGGTTGGAAAGCTGCTTGGCAGAGAAGGACCTGGGAGTATTGGTTGATAGTCGGCTGAATATGAGCCAGCAGTGTGCTCAGGTGGCCAAGAAGGCCAACGGCATCCTGGCTTGTATCAAAAACAGTGTGGCCAGCAGGGCTAGGGAGGTGATCGTCCCCCTGTACTCGGCTCTGGTGAGGCCGCACCTCGAGTACTGTGTTCAGTTTTGGGCCCCTCGCTACAAGAAGGACATGGAGGTGCTTGAGCGTGTCCAGAGAAGGGCGATGAAGCTGGTGAGGGGCCTGGAGAACAAGTCTTACGAGGAGCGGCTGAGGGAGCTGGGCTTGTTCAGCCTGGAGAAGAGGAGGCTCAGGGGCGACCTTATTGCTCTCTACACGTACCTTAAAGGAGGCTGTAGCGAGGTGGGGGTTGGTCTGTTCTCCCACGTGCCCAGTGATAGGAACAAGGGGGAATGGGCTTAAGTTGTGCCAGGGGAGGTTTAGGTTGGATATTAAGAAAAACTTCTTTAGCGAGAGGGTTGTTAGGCATTGGGATGGGCTGCCCAGGGAAGTGGTGGAGTCACCATCCCTGGAGGTCTTTAAAAGATGTTTAGATGTAGAGCTTAGGGATATGGTTTAGTGGAGGACTGGTTAGTGTTAGGTCAGAGGTTGGACTCGATGATCTTGGAGGTCTCTTCCAACCTAGATAATTCTGTGATTCTGTGAATGTAATATCAATGTAGTATGATGAATTTGCGGTCTGTTACATCGTTAAATATTGGTGCTTTCTTTTTGGATTGCACGTGCTGGCTAAACTGCATACTTCTTCAAAAACTATTGCTTGAAATAAGGCTTTATGTAATGTATACCTGTTCCTCATCCGGTCTCATTGATGTAGCATTGAGAAGGGCTCAAGCAGTAATCTTCCAATTTTGGTAGTATTTGCAAGACCCTACAGAAAGATACAAATTTTTATTTTCATGTCCTTGCAATGTTAACTTTGGTGTATTTGGTTGGATCTGATAATAAATTGCTCCCAAATAGGAAGCCTGATGGAATTTGATGAAGAAAACAGCTTGCTATGTTGGTCTCTCTATGCTTGCATTTAGATGCTGTGTTTTTTTGCCCATCTTAAGTAGGGAGCAAGCATCTCCCGAGGACTGTCCAACCTTGGCAGATTCCCTCCCTGTCCTGGCCCTGCTTTTCTATCTATAGTGCTCAGAGATTGCAGCCAGTGACATTCAGCGTTTGACACTTGCACATGCTCACAAGTAGGAGCTTACTGCAAACAAGGTCCAGGTGGTTAAAAAAAAAAAAAGTTCAGTGATGCAATTGATGCAGCTCTCTCTCTCTCTTGTGCCTAGCTGTCTCCCAAAAAGACCTGGGAAGGGTTCATTGGAGGTGGCATCTCCACAGTTGTATTTGGATTCATTGTAAGTAACAACACAACTTTTCTTGCATAGGTTCATGTAGAATAGCTCAGTAAATAGAATCATTCAGGTTGGAGAAGACCTTCAAGATCATCACATCCAACCTCACCTACCAGATCTCATCCCTAAGCCTTGTTCCCTAGTACCATGTCCATACAGCTCTGAAATATCCCCAGCACTTCCTTGGGCAGCCCATTCCAGGGCTTGACCACCCTCTCTGTGAACAAATTCTTCCTAATGTCCAATTTAAACCTCCCCAGTGCAACTTCAGGCTGTTGCCTTGCATCCTAACACATAATTTCTCCTGACAGAATGCCCATGGGTTTAGACAGGTGCTTTACGCCAATGATATGCATAGAAGAAAGCAGCAACATAAAATAATTGCTTTTATATGTAACTTATCAACAAGATCAGTGGAACTTATAGGTGACAACTCTGTAGTAGCAGTAGTTCAGGATTGAATGGAGAAGTGAACTCTAAAGAAATAATGAGTAGTTAATGCTTGGGGATATTACAGTGCAGAAATATGCACTAGATAGGAGCCTGAGAGATAGGAAAAGAAAAATAAGATGGGAAATGGTTCCTAAAGGCATTGAAGGTCGGCATCCGCCTCCCTTGTTGAGGCATTCTCCAACCTAAAAAGAGGGCTGATTTTACTCCATTTGGGGTCTCTTTATTACAAAAGATAATAAAGCCTTCAATTACAGTATGATTTTTGACTGTATCAACTAATGCATATTTGACGAGTTGTTCTTCTGCTTTCCAGTTTTCCTATTTCTTGGCTCAGCATCAGTACTTTGTCTGCCCAGTGGAATATAAGAGTGAAACCAATAGATTTGTGACAGAGTGTGAACCTTTGGAGCTTCTTCCAGATGAAGAAGTATTCGGTGCCACTATTGCTTCGGGCTGTGTTGGGATGGGTAAGAAAAAAAATAATCAAGGTTTTAATTAAAATTGGAATTATAATTCCCAGCTTGAAAACTTTTATAAAAACTTTTTAGAAAGGTACATGAACGTGGGTAGGTCTTGAGGGATAAGAACTGAATTGACACTATGAACTTCTCTGGCTCACATGGGGAGGAGGTCATCAGGGAAAGGCATTGCTGAAGCCACCCAAGGAAACATCTCTGTCCTCATTGCCGGTATTTGTGCAGGAAGTGGATGATGCTGTTCACTGTACTGCATGTCATTCAGGTAAGTTGTTAGGATCTTCTGGAAAATTGGTAAAGGCCTGAGTTAGTAGTAAGGCTAAATACTTGCATTAGTAGAACTTGATTCCATTTGTAGTGAGTGTGCAGCTGCAGTTAGAATACGATTTGTGCTTGTAATGGAGTCGCCAACCCTTTTCTGTGCATGTAGCCTGCACATTCTGGCAAGAGACACCTTGAATCTTCACCTGACATGATCTGAACCATCACTCGTGCTGGGGAAAGCACTGCTGCCTGAGTCACAGGCGTGGGGGGAACTCTCACAGGTACAGACCCGATAGAAATGCATGCGGACTGGTTTTCATATCTACATATATAAAAATTGGTCACCTATACAAATAAATCACAGAATCACAGAATTTTCTAGGTTGGAAGAGACCTCAAGATCATCGAGTCCAACCTCTGACCTAACACTAACAGTCCCCACTAAACCATATCCCTAAGCTCTACATCTAAACGTCTTTTAAAGACTTCCAGGGATGGTGACTCCACCACTTCCCTGGGCAGCCTGTTCCAATGTCTAACAACCCTTTCAGTAAAGAAGTTCTTCCTAACATCCAACCTAAAACTCCCCTGGCACAACTTAAGCCCATTCCCCCTCGTCCTGTCACCAGGCACGTGGGAGAACAGACCAACCCCCACCTCGCTACAGCCTCCTTTAAGGTACCTGTAGAGAGCAACAAGGTCACCCCTGAGCCTCCTCTTCTCCAGGCTGAACAAGCCCAGCTCCCTCAGCCGCTCCTCGTAGGACTTGTTCTCCAGGCCCCTCACCAGCTTCGTCGCCCTTCTCTGGACACGCTCAAGCACCTCCATGTCCTTCTTGTAGCGAGGGGCCCAAAACTGAACACAGTACTCAAGGTACGGCCTCACCAGAGCCGAGTACAGGGGGACAATCACTTCCCTAGCCCTGCTGGCCACACTGCTTCTTATGCAAGCCAGGATGCTGTTGGCCTTCTTGGCCACCTGAGCACACTGCTGGCTCATATTCAGCCGACTATCAACCAATACTCCCAGGTCCTTCTCTGCCTGGCAGCTCTCCAACCACTCCTCTCCCAGCCTGTAGCTCTGCTTGGGGTTATTACGCCCCAGGTGCAGGACCCGGCACTTGGCCTTGTTGAACTTCATACAGTTGACCTCAGCCCATCGGTGCAGTCTGTCCAGATCCTCCTGCAGAGCCTTCCTACCCTCGAGCAGATCGACACACGCACCTAACTTGGTGTCATCTGCAAACTTACTGAGGGTGCACTCGATCCCCTCATCCAGATGATCAATGAAGATATTAAAGAGGACCGGCCCCAGTACTGAGCCCTGGGGAACGCCACTAGTGACCGGTCTCCAACTGGACTTGACTCCATTCACCACGACTCTTTGGGCCCGGCTATCCAGCCAGTTTCTAACCCAACGAAGCGTGCGCCAGTCCAAGCCACAAGCAGCCTGTTTCTTGAGGAGAATGCTGTGGGAAACGGTATCAAAAGCCTTGCTGAAGTCAAGGTACACCACATCCACAGCCTTTGATTCATTATATAGTTGTTTCTATGTACACACACAGCCACCCCCTCACCATCCCACAGATAGATATCCCCACATGGAGGGGCACACACTTCTGCACAGACACATGCATCTGTACGCCCACAGACCCCTACATGCAGCTCCACCCATCCAGACATATATACATCTACCACGCACAACCAGACACCTATCCATGTGCATAAATGTATGCACGTACATACACGCATCCCCCAAACATAATAAATACACTCACATCACATACATGTACTTATGCAAATACACACAGAGGTGCACACCCATGCCCATACACACACATACATCCACATGCCCACACTTAGCAGCACATATATACATCTATACACACACATGTGCATGCCCACACGTGCACAGATGCACACCCCCATGCACATTTATCTCTCCTTGAAGGCAAAGAGGAGGTGACTGCGATGAACACAGAACAGGAACAGCTGGCACATGCCTTCTGCATCACTCCCCTGCTCTACTGCCTCAGCACAGAGAGCTGTGACAGACAGTGCTGAGAAAGACACTGGGTTTTGCTTGCTTTTACACGGGTAGAACACATAGTGAGAAAAGTTCACATGTAACAAGAAGGCAGAAGTGGGAAATTGTTGCTGCTGTTTGCAAAAACTGAGTACTGCAAAAAATTAATGGCTGCAGGTGGTACTTAAAAAAAAAAAAGGCAAGACTGCATCAGGAGGGAGTTTTGATATTTTCATGCTGAGTGAGTGTACCATTGCTTCAGGAACTGTGGCATTGATGGCAAATGTAAAAAGTTTTTGTTTGTTTGTTTTTGCATAAAGTCAGTGTGTAGTCTGGGTTGAGAGAAGTCTTATTTTGTCCGGTTTCATTATACATTTTGGTAAGGGAGGAGAAGGGAACAGTCAGCTCTGCAATAGTCTGGTAGGGAGATGTCAATTAACCCCTAAAGCAGACAGTGCTTGCACATACACTTTGCAAGTAGTATTGCTAATCTCTAAGAGGCCTTTTGAGAACAGAATTGGTTTTAGCAATACTTACAGGAAGTCAAAATAATTCCAGAAGGTAGTCAGCGTTGCTCATAATGCAGATGGGAAACATAAGGTTCAGGGATTTTCAGCTCCAGGAGGTGTATATTGAGAATTGCCAGGTGAGGTGTGCTCAAGGTTGCAGCCTGTGCCATTGACTTGAAAGGGCCCAAAACGAAATTGCAAAATAAAGTAAAATAAAATAAATGCTTACCTTGATTATCATCTTTGGCAATGAGTACCTGTTCTCCTTCCTGATAATTAAGTCCCTTATCCCTAAAAACTAATAGATCAAAAGAAGTTTCAAGTCTGTGGACGGAATGAGGGGGACAATAGATAGTTAAATGTAAAACAAAAACATTAACAGAGGTTAAACTTTTATCTCCCATTATTGTCCTATGTATGCATGGTGCCAGTGTTGCAGACTTGGGCAAAATTCCTGTCTGTCTTGTGAGAGCACTTGAAAGGAGCAACTGTGACAGTGAATTGCATGACAGCAACCAGTGCCTGGGGAGCACTGGGTCACCTGGTCTTCAGAAATATCGTTGGATTAGTGGAAAGCTCCTTTCTTTATAGGAAATGGATCTGGAAAAGCAGAGTTGGGGAAGATTAGGCTGGGGAAGATAACATTCCATATAATTAACTAAGGACTTGGCTGAAAAGTATTCTTTTGTATTAGGAAAGGGTGAAGCTTTGTGGAAATTTGCTCTGTACTAGCCCAATTGTCAAATACTTGAGCTGAAACATGCCTAGAATGAAACATTGAAATATCTTGCTTATTATTTTTCACATAGGAAACGGTGAATATGTACCCATTCCAGATGCACAGCATTGCCCTGTCAACATTTGCATCCCTAATTGGGCCATTTGGAGGATTCTTCGCCAGTGGATTTAAAAGAGCTTTCAAAATCAAGGTGCGTCATCACTTCTGTAAGCTGGCAGTGTTTTGGTTGTCTCTTTGAATGAGAGTGCTTGTTCTGTTGGTTGTTTTTTTTTGTTTGTTTGTTTTATTTATTGAGTGCAGTACCTAGTCTTTCTAGGAAGATCTTTGAGCTGTTTTTAAGCATCAGTAGCAGCACTTTGTTTTATCAGATATAGGTATATTGTTCCCATTTATTTTTTATTTTAGGTTTGCATTTTGGTTGATAATTACTCTTCTCAGTCATGCTGCTAAAGTGATTGGGATGAACAAGATGTGAGATAATTACACTTGACATGTGTGGCAACCTGTAGATACCTAACAATTGCTGACAGCAGTTTGCCCTTCAAATTATGGCTGGCCGTATTTCACCTACAGAGTCTATGCTGTACGCAGATGCTGACATGTCAGGCTCACCTGGGCATGAGTGTCGGGCTGCTTTTGCCAATGCAGCGCTGCCTTGTACAAGAACGTGTACTGGCAAATGTTGTGATGTGCTAACCTCTGTTTATTGCAAGGTGTGCGCTGTCGCTTGTGGCAGTAGTGTCCCTGGCTGACATTAAGTGCAGCTGGAGTATGGGAAGAGGGTAGCCCCAAATTTTCTCCTGACCTTCTTTATGTCTTGGTAGGACTGCTGTAATTCTGAACTTGTTGCTTGTTGCTCTTGTTCCCTGTGTCCACTGGTTTTGGCACGTGCTTTGGACAGAAGCATATAAATAAATCCGTTTGTGCTGAACTCTGACACATGTGTTTGTACTTGATCCTTTTCCTGATGCTGGTCCAAGCAGCTTGTCCGGCAGCTCACTGGCTACAGCCTTGCGCTCTGTCATGCCTGTTAGCCACAGCAGCAAGGGAACATTGGTGTGAAGAAAGGCTTTTTTTAGGGAAAATGATACTTCTGAAAAGCAGCCGTTTCAGTACAACACACTGCAGCCAAAGGGCCATCACGGGACAGGGATATTGTGTGGTTGTTATTAAAGGCGGTGCGTGTATGCAGTCTGTGCCTGCTGGAGCAGCACAAGCACAGGGCTTGTATCTATTGCTGGCAGTCAGCTCACCTGACAAAGGTCCAGAAGTGAGCATGAATGACACCAAGGGTGTGTGAGGGCACTTGACTAATAATAAAGCCGTTGTAAAGACAAGGTCAGGTAACACAAAACTGGCATATTGACTATTGTTTGCATCCAAGTATTATTATTATTGTTTTTTAAACAAGTGATTTATTAATGACAAGGCTTTGTGATGCCATTCAATGTATTTATATTGCTTGTGCACATCATGGCTTTTAATTAACGTTACCAAGAATCCAGTGAGAAAACTAGCAGGTGAATGGGCCGCATAACTTGTGAAGCCAGTGGGAGACAGTGGAAAGAGTTCTCAAGTTACCACTTGGCTGGAAGCAAGTAGATACTTACTTACTTCAGTACTGAAGTAAGTGCTTCAGTACCAGCTGCTAGTAGACAATGCAAGAAAAGCCATAAAGAGGATAATCAGATCCTGAAAAGGCAAGAAACAACAACCATTAACTTGAGATGGTTGCCTCAAAATGGAATCAAGTACGTGCAGACTTGAATGCTCCATCTTGCTTCCTTTTTTTTCTCATTGCTTGACAAACTTTGGCAGTTAAAAACTTCTTTAGCAAGGAGGCTCTTTCTAATTTTATGCTCAACGCAGTAAAACCATACCTTAACGATGGCCTTAAAACACTGCTGTGAAGCGATGCTTGATGAGTGTGTTTTATCTGAATCGGTTAACATGATTTTTTTTTCCTCCCTGTCCTTCAAACCCAAAAGGATTTTGCAGACACAATCCCTGGGCACGGTGGCATAATGGATCGCTTTGATTGTCAGTACTTGATGGCCACTTTCGTTCACGTCTACATCACCAGTTTCATAAGGTATTGGATTTTTGAAAATCAAAATAACATACACTTGGATAGGTGCAGTACCACTGTGTTGCAGTCTGAGTTGTGTTCTGCACCATTATAATAGCAGGGTTTGTTCCTAAATCTGTTCTATGCAATGACTTCAAATACAAAAATCGTTAAGAATGCACATTTGTGTGCCCTTGTAAGATTAGTGTAATGTTCAAGCTATGCCCAGAGTGTTAACAGTAACCTGTGTAACCCAAGTACCAACAAGTTTTTGTGTTGCAGCCTTGTACAAGTTCTGCTGGAATTTACTAATAGGGAGGTATCAGGATGGGGTTCTGGCAGGAGGGTTGTTTGCTGTAACATCTGCTTACTGTTTTTTGCTTCCTGAAGAGCCTCTATATTGAGGATGCAGTTTTTCCCACAAGCTTCATGTATTTCTCAGTGGCTGGACTTGAGGTTTTCTGTTGGAGAGGCTATCTTTTTACTGTGGGTAAAAAGAGTAGATGACTTATTAAAAACAATGCTCATCATCTCACACCAGCTTTCAAGAAGAAATTGTGGGAATGGCAATTGTATTGCAATTGCTTTAGTTCCCAGGGAAAGGGTAATCGAGGTAAGGGACTGGAGGTAGCCAAACTCATATGTGCCCTTAGTTTTATAAATACATTTGAGTAAATAATCATGAGAGAACTAACTTACAGATTCTTTGCCTCATGTTTGGTCCATCGTAGAAGTAGACTGTAAATAAGTGGCTGAAAATGGGGCTGATGGGTTCCTGTCATTTAGAGGAGTATAGTTTAATTGGTGGGTTTCTTTCCTGACTTGGACCATTTTCCTTTTAGTTGGTAGTATACAGCTAAACTAGCAATGGATATTAAACTAAAAAAGCCCTTTTGATGAAGAATGTGAGTACAGTAAGAAAGAATAAATAAGTCAATCTTCTTTGTCATAAGCCTTCTTAATATCCCCATTTGACAGAACATACAAGCAATGCTTTTCTCTTTTTGTTTGTATTTGGCTAAGGAGAGTGCTTTCCCAGTGATGCTCGGCCATGCATCCTGAGGGGATGGTTAGAGCAGAAAATATCCATACTTTAGTATCCCCCCAAAAAACGGAAATTCATTGCTTGTGCAGCAGGGGGGGAATGGAAGGCTGTCTAAAAGCTTCTTTAGAGCTGCTGCTCATCAGAAAAACTTTTCATTGACAGAGGTCCAAATCCCAGCAAACTACTGAAGCAGCTGTTGGTCCTTCAGCCAGAGCAACAACTAAATGTGTATAAAACCCTGAAATCTCATCTTGTTGAAAAAGGGATGCTGCAGCCATCTTTGAGAGGATAGTCTGTCAAAATGAAGCACAATGTGAAAACGGTTTAGAAGCTGTCTGTGGAAAAGCACTATAAATGTGCACAAAGATGGTACCTGAAGGAAGAATACTTCATGGTCTGGAAGAGGTGAATGCTTCTTCCTGAAAGGAACATGAATGCTGTGACTTTCCATGAGGAAACAGAAGATCTGTTACTCCTAAAATAATTAAACAGCTTCCAAAGTAACAGTACATATGTTATGTATTTTATTTCCTGCAGTGGATGGTACCAGGCCTTCCTCAGTACCCAGCCTGACAAGATTTGTATTTTAAAAAGCTAACTTTCCTTTTTAAATTGTCCTGGATGAGAACAGTAAGACCACACTCAAAATAAGCTATATAGCCAGCAAATGTTATTAAAAATTTTAAATTCACTGGTTGTTTTTGATGACTTCTTTAATATTGTATGCTTTAGCAGTACTTTTTTAGTGTTAAGTGGTTGCTGAAGTGAAAACACAGGTGAGGCTGGTAGTCGATCATTTATCTAGCCAGGTGCTGAAGTCACAATTGGCCAGAAAATACACATTTGCCTGTTCAAAACAGTCCTTACAGACTGCACTATGAGGCTTCCTATATTTACTACATCACTACGAAGGTTAAACTTAACTGTGTTTTTAACTAATCAGCTTTCTTATGAAACTATTTCATCCTTTCAAAAGGGAAGTATCTTTACTGAAGTACAGCTGAGCTGATTGGGCTGCAGAGCTGCTTTTTTTTTTTTTAAAATGAATGTTATGGGTTATAAACAAGTGTGTACATCCAGGACTAACAATTACCTAACAATGGAATTCTTAATGTGTAAACAGAGTTAGATGAACTTGGAGTTTAAGATCTTGGTTTCCAGAGGATGGTCTGTGTCTGAAGACGTAATTTCAAGCCTTATTCCTTGTGCCTCTTTACTACTGTGTAGAATGGGGATTTTTTCTCCCTTTTAAAAGCACTTTGAAGTCCTGTTTTATTAATATGTTAGTGAGTAAAGACATAAACCTTTATCTCATGGATGTGCATGGTGCAAGACAGGATGCATGGTTATTTTTTTTTGCATGTTGCTATTTACCAAGAATCTTCAAGCAAGCCTGGGCAACACCACAGGAATTTGAATGGAGAATTTTTAAAGGAAGCAGTTATTCTGTAGACTTGATGGGACAGATGAGGAAAGCTGATACTCTGCATTTCTCAGTCCTAGTTGTTTCCTAACTTATTTTATCACATGATAAGTCTTAATGCAAATTAATTTTTTTTTTGAGACAATGAAAATGATTCCTTTATAAACAAAAAGCACAAATGCCAATTTGGTTTTGGTATACTGTAATTTGATTCAGTATCATTTTTCAACCAACTGTAAACAAGTTTCTAATGCAGTGAACATCCTAATGCTACATGTGTCTGTATGTGTATGTGTGTATATGTATATAGCATTAATAGATGTGAGTGTGTGTGTGTATATATATTATATATATACACACATATAAAAGGTGAAAAATTTAAATGGTTGGTGGTACCTGAGAATAAAATCATGGAGAAAGTAACTAGGATTCATGATAGGCTCTATCTGTAATTTTGAGACTGGTTCTGTTGAATACAATGCATATGAATACATCGCATGCTCCGTTTTGCACTTAGGCCACAGTACCATGTGTACAGCACGTGTGTGGAGAAGCACTCTTGCACATGGCTGTGAAATGGAAATCTGGCCCTAGAGTAATCCCTGCTTATGTCAGGTGTCTGACAGAAGTAGATTTTTTATGGCACTTTCTACGGCTGACCTGGAGGCAGCAGGACTATGTTGAAGGAACACTCTGAAACAGGTCGGCTCTTAAAAATGTTGTAAGCTGCTTTTCCATCAGTGGCCAAGTCACTTGGGCTGTTAATTGGAAGGGACTGCATTTTGTCCCTTCCACCGGAAGAGAAATACAGCCAGAGGTTAAAAGATGGCACAGCCAGGAAGATTAATGTGTGGAAAGGTGCTTGAAAAAGAAGGGAGAGAAAAAGGGTGTGTGCATCAGTGAGGATGACCAAGTAGCATACCTTGAAAATAAACTTGTCGGTGAGGCTTTGGTTGTGCACGGGACTCTTGGAGTTGCTTATGAAAAAAGCACAGTTTTATTGGAGCTGGTATATCTTTATCCTGTGTTTAAATAGTAAAATAAAAAAAAAATAGAAACAACGAATACCTTTTAATATATATTCTAAAACTTGAACTTTCTAGTGTAATTTTATAGCATGTATAAAGTTAAGGAAGTTAAATTGATTTGAGCATTTATTACAACAGACCATTTGAAATCTATCTTTTTGCACAGTAAAAGGTACAACACAGCAATTCTGCTGTTCAATATTAAAATGAAGAAGAGATCACTTCTGAACTCATTCATAGCTTTTTGTAGAAAGAATAATAGCATTCTGCTGGCTTAGGCTTTGTAAATACAACTCAGCAGGAACTGTCACTGTGAAGTGACAATTACATTTGCTTGCTACAGAACATGTTTATCCCAGTTGTTACTTTTGCTAGTCCAAGCACTACAACGTGATCAACAGGACAGTTTAACTTTTGCACCAGTGATTCTTTTCAGTTGTACTTCTGTCACAAGTTGCTGTAATTACCTATTGAGCAAAAAAAAATGTATATTTGTAAATACTGTAAATGTTTTGAGCATATAATGTATGTTTTAGTTTGTTGAATCTTTCGTTGAAGCAGGCGTTGTAAAAATAAAACCAGAATATAAATCCTCTCATGTTGTATTGTTTCATTGGTTTCTATGCAGAGCAGGTAGCAATCTCTTAACAAAAATGTATTCTTCCTTGAAGTTGCATCCTCAGTAATGAAGGCAGCAAATAATTTCCTATTTATTTGTCTTCAAGGCTTGGGGCTGTCCTAGGCAGTTACTGCAGGCACTTTCTATGATGCATCTCTTGCCCAAGCACATGCCAACTTGCCATCTCTTCCCACAGGTACCCGGTTTAATGCAGAGTCCTTTCCTCCCAAGCACGTGACACACAAGGCACGCTTATGCCTGGCTACTGCAGTGAGCTGTACCTGACAAAAGGGGAACGTGATGCTGTCACTGCCCTCTAGGCTCACTTTCCTCAATGTAGGAAACATTGCTGCCTCTGGTCTCTGAGGGTGTCTTGTGAGATGCTGGAAGAGGCTGCCACAGGCAACGAGGACAGATAGTGGCTCCCTTGGTCCCCCCCTGCAGTTCCCAAGCACTAGAGGCCACTGCCTCAGCTGGAGAGAAGACACAGGAGGGGTGGGCCATGTGCTGCTCAATGGGCAAGCTGTGCTGGCCCAAGCCCAGTGTGTGACATCTTCCAGTCTGTGCTCCAGTATCACACCACTGGGCAAGGCTGCTCTGGGCAGCCACCATGCCTTCCTGGCTCTGCTCCCAGCTTCTGAAAATAAATGGGAGAGAAGGGAGGGTGCAGCAGCAGGAGGACTATGGATCATGTCCAGGGAGGACTTGGACAGCTCTGTCTACTCTGCAACATTCTGCTTTGGCAAATGCAAACAGTGTTGCAGTTTCTTGGGTGGTAGCACTTGTGAAATTGTCCTGTTTTGAATCCCCCTTCCCATGTGTTACTCCCTGTGTGGCTGGCACATGCTGCTCAGCTTGTGCAGTGTGTGAGGATGAGGGGATGGCAGCTGGTGGCTGCCGTTCTCCTCTTGTCCTGTTGCTGCCTTTTTCAGTCCTGCCTTTCACCTCCAGACTCACCATGTGTCCATGAGCACCTTCTTCCACATGGAGAGGACAACAGGGGCTTCAGTTCAGAGGAGCACAGCTCTGTTTCCATCCACAGTCTGAGCCCTCTTTGGCTTTAGTCTGTCCTGCCTCTGCTGCAGGTGGTCCCTGGAAGTGTCCCTCTCCTCCCCCCGCCACCACTGTCTGAATGTTGTTCTTGTCTGTTACTTGCAAGGAAAAAAATGAAATTTTTACCTTTAACAGACAGAAACCTTTCAAGAAAGTGGGTGTGCTCACAGAACAAAGCTGACTTGGCTCACAATGATGGCCAAGGTGGTTAGTACAGGTTTTTGAGTCATAGAATACCCTGAATTAGAAGGGCCCCACAAGGATTATCCATGTCCTGGAAGCAATGAACTGAAATCAGTTCTGCCTGAGGGACTAGGTGTGTTCCACCAAAACAGTACTCAGTGCTGGTCTGCTCCTCAAGAGGACAAGGTTCAAGATGCTGAATGGACACTTGAAATTGTGCTACATGGAGGCAGATGAGAGGAGCTGCTTGCAGGGACAGCAGCACAGCAAAGCAGCCTGACAGAACAGGTAATCCTTTTTTGTGCATTTCTGGCAGAAGGAATTGTTTTTTTGTTTGTTTGTTTGTTTTCATTTTGACCTGTGTTGTCCTAACACAACAATAAGCCTTATTTCACACAGTCTCTTTATCCGGATTAAACAAGAACCTGCGAAAAGCTAAGGTATAATTGCTTTTTCTCAGTTATAAAATAGAAATTCAATTCTACGTTTTAGCCATTTCAAACTGTAAAAACTTAGATATAGTCCTGTAGCCAACAGGATTCCAGAAGCAGGCTGCAATGTTGGTGACACCCACAGAGGCATGCTGCTGAACACCACAGGAACTGCGATCTGTTTGCCACCCAGATTGCACCCTGCATTCTGAATACTGGTTCTTGTTAGGAAAAGTTCTGCAACACATCTTGCTCTCTAAAGGAACAGGTGAGAAAATCTCCTAATATTAGAGTTTATTTAGGACTTTGAGAAGAACAGACATAGCCCTTGTGAGGGAATATGAAAAGGCAACATATTCTCATAGAGAAATAAAGCTGTGAAACATCAGCCCAGTTTAAGTACCAGCAATTTGCTTACATGTAATGTTCTGCAGTCATCTGAAGGGAGAAAAAACAACAGTAACGACCCTCGTGACTTGGTTTTATCTTGCCAACTTGCAGCTCTTTGCTGTGCAGTTCTCATAGCACCAAGACCCAAGCAGCCCAGAACTCCTGCGGGAGCCTGGCCACCCTCACTCCAACCACAAGACTCAGAGGATGCCGCTGCCAGCACAGGGACAGCTGCTCCCACACCCTTCTCCTCCACCCTGGTTCTCAAAGCAGACAAGGCAGCCTGAAGCTGGGTACCCAGCTCCTCAGGGGCAAGAGCAGGGGGCCCAGACCTCACTGTCAAGGTCCACAGCTGCCACCACCATCTCTCACGTTTGTTTTTCCCCTCCTAAGGCACACAAGGGAGAGATGTGGGTCTGCTGCAGCAGTTCGCTGACTTCAACGGTCATTGCTGTCAGGGAAAGCGGACAGGCCACCACTCAGAAGTGACCTTGTTTTGAACTAATCCCACCTGCAGCTCTTAGAATAAGAGGGCACATTTTTCATTTCTGCTGTTAGGACTCTACTCTTTGATCACAGGAAATTGTGATATCTGGCAAGTGTTGAGCACACCTTTAAAGAAAACACAGTGAGAGCTCTAGTTGCCCAATCATGGCTTTTATTAACCACCTAACTATGGCTAATGACTGAGCCTTGTTTGTATTTGAAGGGTGTGTGTGACTTCATGCACTTTAACCTCATTTCTGGTGTGACAAACTGTCATACCCAGAGAATATATGATAGCGCAACATACAGAGAAGCAATTGCCATCAGACTCTGTACCATGCTGTGTCCAGCTTCACTGAAACATGTTTCAGAGCCTGACTACAAAGTCAGAAAGAAACTGTAAAAAAAAAATAAAAAAAATGTAGGTGAGGTCCTCTCTTACTGCCAGTGACTAAGATGAAGGCAAGGCTCTGCTCAGTTGTCTCATATTTGTTTTGAAGACGAAAATCAAGATGAAATGCAGCGCACCTGCATTTAATCAGTGCCTAATTGTGCACTACCTGTTCTTTATGCAACATCATTCAGGCTATCACACCCCTGCACAGCTTGAACTAGCTTTAGTTTACCCCACCTACCAAGTTGCAATCTGAGTTATACCTGAGCTACATAAACAATTTGTCACATCCACATGGCTGAGGATGAGCTGAAAGCTATGGAAGGCTAGAAGAGCACTCAGTGTTCCTTATGTACCTGCTCTGGTCATATGCTTTTGTTGCTGTCTGGCTACAATCACTATTGGGTACACGACAGCTGAATCCTTTGCCAGCTTAAGTACAGCCACCTTTATAGCTTACTTTCCTTCCCCTGCCTAACTGTTCCTCATTTTTAGGCTCAGTTCATAACACTCAAACATCCACAGCAGGGGCAGATTAAATAAATGTCTGTCACTTCCAAGCGACTCTGCCTTGTGGACCTATCTGCACAACTTTGTGGTCACCACTCTGCAATATATGTACAGCTCTTTCATTAACTGTTGCTTATTTGTTTGTCTGTTTTAAAAAACCAAACCATCCCATTGAAAAAAAATATATATTTTTTTTCTTTTTCTGTAAGCATTTTAGGCAGTATCTATGCAGAGCAGCTGGACCCAGAATCATGTTTGGGTTCTGTACAGCATTCTCAGCAGGACCATGTGTGTCAGTAGCAATCCCTTGTTATTTGTAAGGCAATGTGCTGCTGGGTAGCCCACTGAGCTGCTCCCAGACCTCACTTGTGTAATGCCCCAGCAGATCATTTGCAGATCTTGCTTCAGTCTGTAGTGGTTTAACCCGGCCGGCAGCTAAACACCACACAGCCGTTCGCTCACCCTCCCCCCTCCCTCTCTGGGACGGGGGAGAGAAATGGAAAGTGAGGCCTGTGAGTTGAGATAAAGACAGTTTAATAAGACAAGAAAATAATAATAGTAATAATGATAATAATGATACAATGATGATAATAGTACTACTAATAATAACATGTACAAACAAGTGATGCACAATGCAATTGCTCACCACCCGCTGACCGATGCCCAGCCTAACCCCGAGCAGTCCGGCCCGCCCTCCCCCCGGCTAGCCACCCTATATATTGTTTAGCGTGACGTCAGATGGTATGGAATACCCCTTTGGCTAGTTTGGGTCACCTGTTCTGGGCCTGTCCCCTCCCAGTTCTTGCTGCACCCCCAGCCTGCCTGTTGACAGGACAGAGCAAGAAGTTGAGATGTCCTTGGCTTAGTACAAGCACTGCTCTGCAATAATTAAAACATCGGGGTGTTATCAGCACTCTTCTCATTCTAAGCCAAAGCATAGCATTCCACCGGCTACTAGGAACAAAATTAACTCTGTTCTAACTGAAACCAGGACACAGTCTTCCAAGTAAAGAAGTTTCCAGTGAGGAAAATATCTGTGGTCAGGTGCACTTACCAGGGACTTGGGGAGACCACGCAGTTGAGTGTGCTAGTTTACAATGTGATGGCGAAGATGAGCAGATCACCGACCATGCACATGCACAGTAGAGGGGAGCAACCTAAAAAGATGGAAGTTATTTAGGACAAGGAACCACACTGAAGCAGGGTGTAGGTGGCCTATAACTGTGTCTCTTGCTCTTTTCCTGAGGTACAGTGAGATTGCAAGTTAGCTGGGGGTAGTATTTGTAGGGGTACTGCTTTTTGCTTTTTTTCTTGTTTGCTTAAGAGCCTGCCTGGAGAAGACAGGGCTTGACAGTGGGAACTGAAATAAGAGTTTTGTAAAGGGCTATTATGAAGAGGAGGGTATGAGATGAGCAGGGTTGTAATTAGTTAGGACAGGAATGCCATGTCAGTTCAACAGTAAGTCACAGCTTGAGCAAACCCTCAGCTAGCCTAGAACATGAGAGCAGCTGCAGCATGGCAGCTGCAGGTGGGCAGGCAGTATGAGAGAGGCGCCTTGTGCTCCCAGCAGTTCCCTCGCAAATGGCACAGCAGGAGAGACCCACCTCTTGTGTGGCACACCTCACCGCCCAGCCAGCAGCCTCCTTGTCACAGGTATGGCATGAGTCATGCTGCTAGCAGGAGAGGTAGTGCAAACAGAGCAGCCAAAAAGATGCTTTATTGCACTGAGGCCACCTGAAGTGTCAGTAGCCAAGAACAAGAAGCTGTTCAGTGTCAGAGTATAGCATGGAAAATCCATGTTGAGGACTGGGAGCTCCAAGGACTGAGACTGTGCCCCAGGGTGGCCTTAGCAAGATGGTGAAGCTGCCTGCTGATCTGTGCTGAAGACAGTTACAGCCTCTTCCCTCAGGCTGTCTTAGATTATGATAGTCCCAATGTATGTGAGGGGTGGGCTCTTAAAAATAGAGAGGCGGTAAGATTGAACCAGTCTGCAACAGAACTTCATGTCATCATTTTCTTTCTCTGAATTTGGGCTCTCATTTTCTTTGGGGCTTCAGGAGAAACATGAGAAAACAAGCTACGAGGAAACCATGCAGATTTCTAGAAACCCTTACTTGGTGACAGAAAGTAATCCAGTAAAAGCCACTCAGCAGTTTTGAGCATTATGATCTTCTGCCCTGATCTGAAAAGAGGTGACACTGACAATCCGTGCATTAGCAGGTATCACTAGACTGACATTTCTGTCACTCTCTCTTCCTCGCCCCCTTCTCCATGGTATGTGCCTGAAACATTGACTGGCACAAGGACCCTAGGCCAATGTCTGCTATCAGTGCTGTGCATGACCTGCTCATTGTGTGGCAGTGTGGCATGCTTTTGATCCAAAGGGGCTGGGGAGCCCAGGACTGTGAAGGGAGAGCAGTAAGGGCACAGTTACAGTTCCTACCTTTTTTTTTTTTTTTTTTTTTTGTCAGGAAAATATCATCTATTGCCTCCAAAAAAAGCCCTTCAGAATGTTGGGTTTATGCTTGTGACACTTGAAGCACACTGCTCCTTGTGGGCAAGCCTAATTAGGTTGCTCTGTGTGCTTGTGGTGGTTTATTTACAAGTCCTGTAGCATTGCAAAGCTTTACTGAGCATTGCTCTTGGTGATTTATATTTGAGTGAAGATGTTTTCAAAATTGGATTTGAAATTGGATTTGAACAGTTGTTTCCTGGAGAGAAGACATACAAATGAAGTCAACTAAGCAGCTAGGGCAGAGCATCTGGCAGGGAGGTGCTCCACCTCAGGCCTGTTGGCGTTTGTGAGGTTAGCAGGCACTTCTGCTCCACCCATGTGGGCAGCAGCAGGGGCCTGGTCTGGGCTGTGTTGCAGTGGAGGACCTCACCTGTGAGCAACAGCTGCTAGGGAGGAGAAGAGCTTTGGGAGCTGCCAGATTGTCAAAACACTGGGGATGGTGGCATTTGGAGCTTTAAAACAAAACCAAAAGTCTCAGATTAATCTAGTGTACTTCCAGGAATGTGTTCAACGTTCTCCCTTCAAAAGAAATGCTTTATAAACTTGCTGCTGGATCAAATACATGCTGTTACTTTTATTTCAAGACCTCATGTGAAAAATCTGCAAACATTATGTAAATTACATAATTATATACATTTCTTTTGTAACAATCAAGGTCTTGAAACCAGATGCTAGAGCAGAGATAGAGGGGAAAAAAAGTCAAATTGATAGTGTAGGGTGTGTGCCTTTGTAACACTGGATCGTCTCTTCTTTGAACTACTGTTTATGCAGTTTCCCTATAAACTTTTTTTTACTTTTTTTTTTTTCCAAACCAGAAGCACCTGGAAAGCTATTGCATTGCAATCAAGCTCAGGAAATCAGAGCAGATAAAATGAGGCTTCTCAAGGACACTGACCTGAGCAGAGCTGCAGGCCACCTGTGCTGGAGGGCCCACTGCTGTGCCTGTGAGGCCTGTAGCACAGCACCTCTGTAAGAGCTGTTGTGGGAGTGTGGCTCCTCTGCTGCTTGCTTCCTAAGAACAACCTTCCTGTGCAAGGGTGGCTGAATGGTGGTGGGATACCTTGTTGAGGACCATCCAGCAGTGATGTGGATGATAGCCAGAAAGGACAGCTTCTCTGAGATGAAGCTGTGCTTTAGTGGGCTCTAACTTCCACTGGGGAGAAGCCCCTTGAGAGCAGAAATATCTTCGGGAATACCAGGATTACCATCAGGTAAGTTCCAAAATACATGTAGGAACTAGCTGCTTGAGAAAGGGGAGCTGGCTAAGGCAGTTCCAGCTAACTGTTCTCATTTTAGAGATACCCTATGTTTCTAGGCTCCTTACCTCAGGACAGAATGCAGTGGTTTTTGCCGCTCCAACTTACAAATCTGTTGTGACACCTGATGATGATGAGAGAGAAGACTCCTGTCTTTTTTGAGCCAAGCAGGGATCATTATTTTCTCAAGTCATGGGAGAGGGGCAGCAATGCAGCTATCACTTCCTTTTCACTCTGGCATAGAGGGGTTAGAGCAGCAGGTCTCCTTATTGTTGGACAGGCTGCTTCTGTACTGTTGTGAGTGAGGCCCTCATCATCTTCTACAGGGGCTGTTTGTAGTAGAAATCAGAGATGCAGGGAGAAGGAAATTGGACATCTAATTAGTCCGCAAGCCAAGGCATTCAACTCCATAGGTCTGGGTGTCGGTCTCAGCTCCCAGTGCCATTTCTGTGTAGGGAGTCCCTCCCAAAGCAAACAGGTTTTCCTCCTGTAGTGGTTTAACCCGGCCGGCAGCTAAACACCACACAGCCGTTTGCTCACCCTCCCCCCTCCCTCTCTGGGACGGGGGAGAGAATTGGAAAGTGAGGCCTGTGAGTTGAGATAAAGACAGTTTAATAAGACAAGAAAATAATAATAGTAATAATAATAATAGTAATAATGATAATAATGATACAATGATGATAATAGTACTACTAATAATAACATGTACAAACAAGTGATGCACAATGCAATTGCTCACCACCCGCTGACCGATGCCCAGCCTAACCCCAAGCAGTTCAGCCACCCTCCCCCCGGCTAGCCACCCTATATATTGTTTAGCGTGACGTCAGATGGTATGGAATACCCCTTTGGCCAGTTTGGGTCACCTGTTCTGGGTCTGTCCCCTCCCAGTTCTTGCTGCACCCCCAGCCTGCCTGTTGGCAGGACAGAGCAAGAAGTTGAGATGTCCTTGGCTTAGTACAAGCACTGCTCTGCAATAATTAAAACATCGGGGTGTTATCAGCACTCTTCTCATTCTAAGCCAAAGCATAGCATTCCACCGGCTACTAGGAACAAAATTAACTCTGTTCTAACTGAAACCAGGACACCTCCTCACTTCTGGGAAAAGCTGGCATCAGCAGAGCGTGTGGCAGAACCTGTGTGCCCAGGACCTCTGGAGGAGAGGATGTGCAGGGCCTGGTAGGCATGTTTGATGTGTTTGGGATGAGGGCAGAGCTGAAGGCTGATCCTCAGGCTGCTGGGGGACCCAGGTGTTGAGTGTTCCTAGACACAGAAGTTGATGATGCTGGGGAGCTTTAATGTGAAGGTCTGTAGGCATTTACCTACAAAAACCTTTGGGGTTAGTTTGAGGCCAAGTGGGAATCCTGGAGAACACAGATCTGAATTTATGCATTTAAAGCCCTGTCAACTTTTCTGCTTATCTGAGAAAAAGCAACTGGGAAGATACTTTGAGAACCTAGCTTTTCAAACATGCAACAGAGATTGCCAACTGGAGTTTGTATGTTAACTTAATCAGGCTTAATCTAAAACATCAAAACATCTAAAACACCAAGCCTTCAGCTGATCTTGATCGTGGTCAACCTGTTGTCCACCAGGACCCCCAGGTCCTTCTCCTTAGAGCTCCTCTCCAGCAGGTCATCCCCCAGCCTGTACTGATACATGTGGTTGCTCCTTCCCAGGTGCAGGACTCTACACTTCCTTTTGCTGTTTACATACTTAAGAAGTTTGTTTTTTTTTTCATCTTTTGTCTCTTTTGCAAGCCTCATCTCTAGGTGCGCTTTAGCCTTCCTTGTCGCGTCCCTGCAGGCCCTGACAACACTTCTATACTCCTCCCAAGAGGACAGGCCCTTTTTCCACATTTCATAAACTTACATCTTCCTTTCGATCTTATCGATGAGCTCCTTGCTCATCCACACAGGTTAAATATGGTACGTTTACAAACATTTCATATCCCAAGACAAACACAATTGATTTGTATAAAAGAAACCAGGAGTCTGACACTTGTAGGAGCTCTCAAGCCTAAGAATGTTGCTGGCTGGGACACAAGTCGCTGTTCCAGTCATAAAACCAGAAGATCATTGCTAGCACAAAAAAGTAGTGGTAGATAATCCTACCTCTGCTAGGGTGGCACTGACACCAGCACTAGGCTGTAGGTGTCAGCGTATTTGACCTCACTTTAAAATGAGGATGATTCCCTCCAATGCTTTGGCTGGAAATGAACCTGTTATTGGTCTCCTATGTTCTTGTAAACAACTTGTCAGTGTCAAGGCTATCATGCTAAACTCATCTACTGTAGAGTGAATATAATCCTGCCCCCTTATGGCTTTTAAATAGAGACAGAAAGAGAACAGACAAAAAATATCTTGTAGTCCTATGCTGCTGCTTATGAGCGTTTTTCAGCGGAGACTTGCATATAGCTGCCCATCACAAGTGCCTGTTGATGCAGATGGAATTGCCTATAGCCACCAAATTAAAAACTGTAAATCTCTAGGATAAAGTTTTAAATGCTTTTTTATTTACAGTCTGTAGCAACTCGCATGCTGCAGAAGTTCAGAGTAAAGCATTTGTCAGAATCAGACAAGGTCCTTTTGTGTACCTCATGTCTGCTTTTGAATTAGTATAGATATTTGGCATGTTTCTAACACAAGGATGATTTATTCACAGTGGCACAATAACACTAACTTTGGACAAATTCTTCCAGTTGGTGCTTGTTTGGTTGGGTTTTGTGTCTGGAGCATCTGTATACCTCTAGTATGTGGAAGAGGTCCCAGCTGCCTGATAATTTGAATTCTCTTAGGCTAAAATTTTTGAAAGCTTCCTTTTATGACAGATTTAATTGAGAGGGATCTTCTCCACACTTTACCACTTCTGCCCCTTCTCCCTTTGGAAGGTCCAATTACAACTAAAAAATAAAAAAGGAATATTGGCCAAGAAATGCTTTTTCTAATTGTCTCACTTAAGAAGTAGCTGTTTTTAACTGTGCTGTAGCCAGAAATTACTTTGAATGTATACACTTACTCCTATGCTTGAAGCCTTCACCAGGCAAGAGATGATGCTCTGTTGTAGCTCTGGTGCCCAAGTGCAACTGTTGACTGTAGACCCAGTCTGCACTAAGTTCCATTGTGACAGTGAAGAAAAGAAAAAAAAAAAAAATTGCTACTGCCATTAACTTGTCGCTGTTACACTAGTAGCGTGCTCCAGCAAACAGTGATCGTGAATCACCAGCATCGGGCTGAAAAACAGCAAAACTAAGTTTTTGCTACATTCTCAGGTTTGAGGACTTGCAGTCACTGGGGATGTAAGTGTGACTAGCCATGAGCAAAACCAGAGGGAAGCTGCAGTGATTTTGTTTTCTCCATTGCCAGATGAAGGTATCTGGAATGTGCAAGTGTTAAAAGCCTAAGGAAAGCAAGTTTTAAGAGGTAGGAAGCCAGTGTAATTGAGCTGTATTTCTTTAATCATGTAGTCCTTAACACAGGCAGGCTAAGTCCATTACAGTGCAATGGTGTGGCAGCTTCACTGTAAGCAGCATCAAGTTGTGATTTGCTCTTGTTCTTTGATGTCAGATGATGTGCATCACATCAGTACACCAAAAGAGAAATAGTTTAAACATAATTAACTTGAGCTAACACTGAAACTCCTGGGAACAGGATGCTGTTCAGAGATTTTTAACTTGCATTTATCAGGGATATGATAATACTGTTTGAATTAAGGCTTTTTAACTAAACTTGACCTAGGTGACAGTACAGTTGGGTTATTAATACTGTTCGCTTAAACTATGGTTCTAATATACTTTGAGTGGAGACTGCCTAAACTATTGCTTTTCTAAGGGTTAATATAGCCACTTATTTTTGTAAATGCTGTGCAACTTTGCTTGATCCTGATTCTCACATTCCTGTTCCAGTAATTCTTTTCTCTTTTTTAGAAAAATGCATTATAAATCAGGTATGTTGGTATCTTTCATGTCTATCTAACAATTAGTATAAGGGTTATTTTATACTTGTATGCCTTTTACATATTGTTTGTGAGGATAGCTTTTGTTTTTAATTAAATTTAAAAACACATAATGATGCAAAAATCCCTGTTTCTAAGATTCTCAGCAAGGTAAAGAAAACTGAGAAATGACACTTTAACCTGGATCATGAGACAGTAACAGCTGTATAAAATATTTTAAGTAAGAATTCTTGCCTGGGTTAGCAAATTGGATACATTTTGATAGTTGAAATTAAACCTATTTCTGTTTGTGTGCCTGTTCTTCCTGCTCCTGCTGCCTTTAGAATAGGGCCTTTCCTTCAGAGACCAGAAGGGAGGAATGGATGGAGTTCCGTTGTGCAGCTACTTGCTGCTTCAGAGCAGACATCCGTGACCTCCTCTTATTTGTGGCCAGGTCCCCTCTAGAAAACTGTCTGTAAACTGCAGCCCTAATGCAGGATCTGCCTGTTCAGTTGTGAAACAGTGAAGAAATACTCATTGTAGTTCAAAGGACATTTTAAAAAAGCCTCAAAATGGGAGCCTGTAGCAAGATGGTTTTATCTTACAGTTTCTTTCTGGATGTTAGTTTCTGGAGGTGGTGCTCAGGGGTTGGAGCTGCTCTGAAGCAGCCCAGGACCCAGGGACAGTTTTGCAAAGTGCATGCACCTGGTGGCCCCCAAAAGACCTGATCCAACACTCTGAGCCCTGCAGCAGCCTTTCCTGGCACCAGGGCTGTTCTCTTTTGGGACGGGGCGGGGCTAAGGGAGGTGCTTGCAAAAAGGGAGACCCTCCAGAGCCACCAGAGGACTGCAGCCTCCCTGCATGTGTAATTGGAGGCTACAGAAGACCAGGTGGAAAGGGGGAAAATCCATGTGTACTTGTCTGAGCTTCTCAGAAGCCTATTTGGGAAAGGATGCTTTTCCTATATTACAACCAGTGGAAGAAAAAAAGATAAGTCCCAGAAAGAAAGCAGCAAGCTGGACAGCGTGCTTGGCCCTAGTTTGCTGTGCTGTCTTAAAAGATTAAGCCCTAAACTTGAAGCAACTCTGTGGTGCCTTGGTGGCATATAAAGTCCACAGAGTCTGTTCTCAGAAAAACACTTAAGTATTAGGGGATGAAACAACACCCAAGTCCTTCTGAAGAAGCCAGCTAAGACTATTCAAGACATGAGAGTACAATATTTAAATTAGCTAGATTCACTATCTCATTACAAAATTCTAGAGGAGACCAGGATTTTACCATGCAGATGCTAAAAAGCATCAATATTATACCTTACACAGGAAAAACTATAGTGTTTCTTCAATCCCTTTTCCCCTGGAACATCCTTGCTTATTTGGGAGAGAAGGCAGAATGTAACATCTTTCTTCTTTTCTACATCTGCCTGATTTAAATTGAGAGCTTTGTAGGGTGGAACTCGTTAAGAACTGCGTTAAGTACGTATATTTTAAAGAACTCTGTCACATCAGTAGTGAAACAAAAAATCAAAGATTATTATGCCAAAACCTCAAAAACCTTAACTGTAGGTCCCAGAAATGACAGCATAATTATTTGTAGAGAGAACTATAGCAGTAACTCAACATGACATGTGAGACTTTAAAAACAGCAAACCTGATTTAAACCAATGGAAAAGCCAGGAATACAGGCTGGAGACTGTTCCTAATGCACCATATTGCATCGGAACATTTTGTACCTACTCATCCATCCAAAACATGACGTTTTGCATTTCATATTAACATTCTGAAGACATTAAAGGATTCTTCAATTTGATGTTCACATGCTGTGTCAGAGCATGTACTCTGACTGCTTGGAGAGATATCATGTTCACCTTTTGCTCATCTTCCTGCCTTCACTTTAGTCTCAACTATCCCTCCTCCCATTTCAAAAAAAAATTATATATATATATATAAAAAATCCCTGAGGCTGTTTTTATTGGTAGCATTATTTCAGCAGGAAGATAGCTACAAATACTATTAGTCAGCAGGAAGAGAGCTACAAGTATGGTTTGTAGCATTTGCACTCCACGTTGGATTTCTGCAGTACCTCAGCTGTTATGCATATGCACTAAGAGCAACTGCTAACAAATTATTGCAGTAATACTTGATGTTCATGTACAGCTTCTCATCTTCAAAGCACTTCAAAATTTCCCAGAAGTTCTACAAAATATGGGAGAGAGAGAGGAAGAGATATGGGCAAAAGCCTTTGTTTAGCATTGGTCCTAACATAAATCATCATGTTCCTTTTCTGCTTTATCATGTAGCAAGAATGTTGTAGTCATCAGATTTGACTGAAGTGCTAAATTGACAGTAATGTTTTCAGCAAAAATTTTAAGAAATACCCTTCCATACAGACAGTTCTCTTCAGAAGTTATGTTCACACCTTTGAGCTCAAAACCAGGGAAACTTGTGACATTAGCATAATGCTCTGGGAAATTAGTGTATCAAAATAAAGGTCCTTTTGACTTTAGAAAGTTATTGTGACAAAAAAGTCATATTTCAAAGCAATAAAACATTGCAGAACATAACCATGAATCTTAGAAATTTTAGAAAGGATTTTCTTTTTTTTTAGGATAAACCAATAATTCCTCATGAATTACCTCACAATTCACATTGGAATAGTTAGCTTTTATAGCGGAAAGGAAGCTCTTATTAACTTGCTGGCACATGTTGGATAGAAAAATGGAGAAAACCTTTAGTGACTTGCTATAGAGCTTACTTCTGATCATGTAACGGGAAGAGTTTTTCTCAACACCTGAGACCAACTAAAGTATTCTGCCTGCTTAACAGGGGTCCAGTGCCCACACATCTGACATGCACTTTAAAGAGTACTTCCAGGTTATTGGCACTCAAATGCGGCTACTGAATATTGTCTTTTAATTCCAGGAGCTCTTTCTGATGAACAACATGCAGCCAATGTCCCCTTCTGTCTGTGCTCTCAGCTCTGAGCACAACCAGGGAGCACACCCATGCAAGGCCTTTTAGGCAAATTATTTCAGGTTACTGTCATTTTTGCCTGGATGAGTCAGGCTTGCAAATGTTTTCCATTATCACCATAAATATGTGGGTGAAGTGAAACAAAGCCTAACATTTTACTTAATGAGAAACAAATACAAATTTTAATGAATAAAATATTCTGTTTCTTAAATATTCCCTTAAATATGCAATCCAGCCCTTGTACTTGAAAGCATGACTTGTTTTTAACATGCTTTCTAGGGCAAAGAGTGCTGTAACATAACAATTAGTATAGTTTACTATTTTGAAACATAGACATTAAACCGGTTCTTCTGCTGTCAATTATTATGTAGTTAGATTCCTCTTATGTTTACAACATTTCTATAATGTCTGACAAAATATGGAATGATGTTAGCATACAGGGGAATAGGGAATACATTTTCAGATGAAATGTTACATGTATTCCAGAAAAAAATCCATGGAAATCAAAAAATTCTTTCTGGGAAAACTGTAAAAGTACATACTCTTCTTTTATGCAATTTTAGTATTGTGGAAATAAAGAAGTGTAATATATGAAGCTAGTTTAAAAGCTTAGAAAAAAATGAAATAACATACATGTTATTAATGAATAACTATAGAAAAAAGTGTATAATTACATGTTAATTAAATTCTCTCCTGTATCTGCAATGCCTCAAAATTACATTTTCTTTCTGTGTATTCTCCTTCCAGCAAAATATCCTTTCTTATCTGGTTATTTATGACTTTTTAATTTTTCTGTTCTCAAAGTATAAGTTTCTTCTTGCATTTACAGCTTTTCATTTATCTCTGCCTCAAGGTTGACAATAATTTCACTTGGGATTCCATCCACTGCAGACTTCTGATCTTCAACAGTGAAAGCAGCCACAGCACCTGCCTCAAGGGACTCTGCCTCTGGACAGGGTTCTTCCAGGTGACCTTCTTGATCAGATCCCTTGGGTTCTATCTCTGCAGCTATTGGCAATAGTATCAATGATGCACAGCTTTCTGAAGGCACACCTTCTTCCAGTAAATGAGGGAAGGGGGTAACTGCAGGTGGGGCAAGTTCAATCACATACTTATTACTTATCACAAGTTCTTCTCTAGGACTGTGGAAGAGATATTCATACAATTTATAGAGTTTAAATAAGCTGATATTCAAGTAATCAATTATTGCTTTGTCTTGCTCAATGCTGAAGACATCCATGTCACCATGAATAGTTTCTCCTGTTCCAGCCATTGCTTTTCCAAGTTCCTTTATGTTATCTCCTAAGGCCGTATGTTTGTCATGGAGGCTCTCCAACAGGAAGTTTAATAGATCCATGAATCCTGAGAGCTGAAGTTCTCTTCTTTAGCCCACCAAAATCTGGCAGTATAATAGTCTAGCAAAATAGCTTCCTTCGGAGATGTCTTTAACCGTTTAAAATTCAGAAATTCTTCCAGCTTTTTTTTTTTTTTATCTCCCTCTACATTTTGTCCTGACAAAGAAGTAATTGGGGAAAGAGAAAGAAATGTCTGATTAATAATCTTCTGTCCACCTACTGCACCCTGATCCTGGTCTTCTCCTGCCCCCGTGGGTGGGGGCAGGCTCCGAATCTCCTACCGCACGGCCCCGGCGCCCATTCTCGCCCTGCCAGGCGCCCCGTAGTCATAACCTCAGTGGCGGTCACATCCCCGCTTGATGCTGCCTTCCACACTTTCTCCCCCGGCTTGTTCCCAAGTCTTTACATTGAATGCAGGTGAGGTCATCGAGGGGACCCCTTGTTTTTGCAAAAACTTCAATAGTAGCTTTATCTTAAATGGGTCATATTTTACACCCCTTTTTATTAATAGTTGCATTATTAATGCAACTATTTACTATATAATATATATAATAATGCAACTATTTACTATAGCCTCTTCTTCTGTGGAAGGATTTGCTCCCATTGTTAATGCCCAGCCGCTCACCTGTCCTTCAGGTGATGTCCCGGGGTTGAAGCTGAAGTCCAGCTGCAAGCTTGATTCGTTCAGTTGGGTTCCCTTCAGATAATCATGCAGCGTTGCTCTAGTCCTAATCACACCAGGGTCACCATTTGAAGGGAATGACAACACAGACTCCAGGATAGTCAAGAACTGGAGACCCTTTATTTTTCCAGTGCAAGACATTATACAGCTTTGGAGCCAGCTGCACATGCTGCAGGAGGCTAGCGGGCATAGTTACAGGCTCTGATTGGTGCGTTCCTTTTGATCACGCACAGCTCTCTATAGGCCCGTCTGAGCCTAGCAGCTCCTCCTTACTGGTTCCTGCTTCCTCTTGCTCTAGCCAGGCTTCACTTTCTCATTTCTCTCCCCCATCCCAGAGAGGGAGGGGGGAGGATGAGCAATCAGCTGTGTGGTGTTTAGCTGCCGGCTGGGTTAAACCACAAGACCTGGTTACCTTTAGTGCACCACCGTATCAATCAGCTCTAGTTTATCACCAAATGGGTCACCCATATTTTTCTAGTAGCATCTGGTTCAAGGTACTGGACCAATGCTTAAACCTGCAATCAGGTATGTTTGAGAAGGAGCTGTGATGCCCAGGTGAGAGGAAATTAGAAGATAAGCATCTATAACTAGCTAGTTTGGACAGCAAAGACCAACACATGTTACCCCGTGGTCCTTATTGCTGACTGAAAATGATTCTTGAAAATGCTGGATAATTACTGCAACAGCTGTATCTGCACGTTACTTCTTATCTCTTCTGTTTTGATGAGAAGAGATGAGTGGATCAGACCTCTTTGCCTAAAGAGATGTTTTTTAGCGGGGAAAAAATAATTTCATTGCAGAACCTTTCTTTATCTGACATGGCAATAGCACAGCAAAAGCATTGTCCTTACAGGTCCACATCAGTAACCTTTAGAAGCAATTGGATATGATGTTCATTACTTTCCTTATAGATAACACTCCTTTACCACCTGTGCCTCCTTGAAACTGTAACCTCTTTGACATGTGTTCTGAATACTTCCATTAGGCACCCAAGAGAGATTCGTTTTTAAGTTCCGTTGGCCACTTTGCTTCCCAGTTATCAAAACATAGAGCTTAGAGGAATTGCTCTTAGCTTGGTTTTGACAGTCAGCAATTTTTCCTGTTGATGACTTGACAAGAGTACATTGCCATGCCTTTCTAATTGGTGCCTGAAAATGGAAATTAAGTAAGTTGCAGGGCTTGTGGTTTCCTCTCTTTGGAGAGAACAAGAGGAAATGATGAAGAAAGATCATTTACCCTTCAAATGAGGCAACACCAGCAGGAAGAGCCTGTAGGAAGAAACTGTTTTTCAGGTTTAATTTGATCTTTTGAGAGAAAAAGGTTGGTTCATGCAGTGACATGGAACATCTAATAAAACTCAGGACTATTTTCCTGTCAGAGGTCCCTCAAATTCTAAAGAGTTTTATAGTTGGTTTCTTGATACTGATAATATACAAAATTATATGGTCTTTTGAGGAAGAAAGGATTAGAAGAGGAGGAGAAAGGCAAACATGTGGTGATTGACATGGGAACCACTGTGTGCTTTTTGATCATTTGATTTAAAAAAAGAACATGGAAAATGTCTTTCCAGATGAGTCTTATTTTCAGAAATGTTATGAATTAGCAATAAAAAAGCCATGTGTTAGCTACAGAATAAAATCAGGAGTGCGTGTACATCTGGCCAGGCAGCATTCAAACCCCACTCACTCATCAGAGTTGCATGGCTGTTCTGATCAGTCAAATGAATCAAGCCTTTTTTTTCTCTGATTCTGAGTGTAGTATTGTAAACTTTGTGACTGAGATCATGTGTTTATTTTCAAATCCCTACATTTTACATAAGACATTTGTGATCAGGTATTTAGAAAAGAACTTATTGTTTTAGGTGGTATTTTTGTATAGAAAATACAAAGAATAAGCATTAGGAAGCTGAGACCCAAGCACTGATCTGGGGACAGTTATGCATAACACTAAGACATGCAATTGTGTGTGGTTTCTTCAAGAAGTGCTGGATAAATATTGATTTCCCTTACTAAAAAAACTTTTTACCCAAAAGCGAGTTGACCTGTTTGTCAGAATGGTGAAACTGTATCAAGCCAAGAGTGACTTGCTTCCTCTTGCAACTGAAGATAACATTTTTGCATATTTAAAGGAATATACCCATCAACATGTCTTTACGTTAACATAATTATCGGTCTGCATAACTTAATGAAAAGTTAAATTATATGTGGAAACTGCAACATAAATTATCATTAAATCTGTTACCCAGCCCTGCAATGGAGGCTGTGCGAGTACTCTGAGAGATGACTGCATACTGGTAGCTAGAATGTTCAGGGAAACTAACTGGGGTCGTAATGAAATCCCATGGAATTTTGGAAGCAGGGCCCAGAGGATATCAAATAGAGCCATCTGAAAGGTACCAAGAAACCTGTGATTACAAATAGGACAGTGTTTTGTTGTTCATGAGACCACAAAAATATAGTGGTGACTGTAGCTTATACGTATTAAAATTTTGCCTTTCTAGACACTGGATACTATCTACATTTAAACTTGGTATTTTTAGGAGTCTATAAAGGTGTCGAGGAAGTGGAAGAGTGTTTAAGTAGAGATGTGGATCCTGTACAGTGGACTTAAGCCTTCTCATGAATCCTGTATGCACTCTACTCACCTTTCACATGGATTCCCTTAGCCACGTAGCCATCTACTACATAAAATGATCATCAACTGGTGCAATAATCAAAAGCTCAGATACTGAGGCAACCCTCTGGATCCCCTATCAAAGGTGATAACTCTTTTTTCTACTTGGAGACTGAAAACATGTAGAAAATAACTTCTGTTTGAAAGGAAATGCTCTTTCAAGACTGCAACTTGAAGGGAGATTGACCATGCAGTTTGCAGTCAATGAGGCTGCCACAGGAATTGACAAGATTTTTCATTGTTGTCTAAAACTATCTTTACATGACACGGCTAATAATATTAGAAAAGCTTCAAGTTCTGTGATTTGTTCATGGACAGGGGACTGTCAAAGAAATTACTGCTTCTCTACAGGAAGCTATGTATGCATCTAAAAGATCCAGACCTTGTCTATGTATTCACAAGCAATTCTGATGGTGTTGACAGAAAGCAACCCCAAGTTCTTCCAATGCTGAGTTAGTAATATGAGGACCTAGCTCCATTTTTAATAAAAACTTAATTTTATAGGAACAAATGTCTATACAATGGCTGTAAATAACCTGTGGCTAGAAATTAAATTGGAAGTTTTGAAGCATGGAAAAAGTTTTGAAACAGCCTTAAGTAGTGACATCAACCTTTGCATAGCTCCCCAAGAATCCTTTTATTTTGTATAGAATTTTGGTAATTCAGCTAAACGGTTAACTTGGCTTGTTGTTTCCAAATGTTATAGTAAATAATATTGAGTAAAAAGTGTTTTTTTCAAATAACGTATTGTGGGAGTGTGGCCATGGGGATTGACAAGCCCCATGGTTGGTAATAATATCGGACTCTTAACGATGAGACCATGACGAATGTAAAGAGTTTAGAAGGAACGAAGAAGGGTGATTCAGGAATGCCTTGCTGTCTCAGACTGCTTGTTCTCCAGCCATTAAGGCATGGAAGTTGCTGGGTGTTTGCTGTTGCCGGGCAAAGTTGTTGACCAATGAATAGTTAGTGGAAAAGTACTGCTGTAGAGTGAATGGTATAAGAAGGGAGCCTGTCTTCAACAGAAGAGTTGAAGTTATGTCATCAATAAAGGAGTAGCGGTTACTGATCCTAAGGAACCCTGGTCTCCATGTGGTCTTTGTGCATCAACATATTCCTGGTCACTTAGCTATCCACTCTTTACAAGCTTTAAAAGCAGTCACCGTGTGAGGTAGGAAATGAGCGTGTTCTAAAAGTGTTCTGTCTCAGGATTTTCTGCACACTGTTAGCAAAATTCTGCTGAGTAGAACAGCCAGTGAGAAACAGCCTGAGATGGTCTCACTGCAAACAATCAATTGCCTATAATAACAGGTAGGAGTCTGTATGGACTTCAACTAGTGGTCTGCAGTTAAGCATAACAAAAACTGTTGATGTCAGAAGTTGTTTGATTGCACCAATCCCTCACTTCAAGAGAAATGGTAGGCACTGAGTTCTGATAAACTGGATGCTTTAGCTGAAGTAGCAGAGCACATTTTAAGGCAGGCGTTACAAGAAAGACCCTTTAGTTATAGTTTTAGAAATAGCTTTTCTTAGTTTGTAAATATTCCTTCTTTGTTATGCAAAGGTATATACTAAATGCTTTGGAAGACTCTTTGTCAGGCTGCAGGGCCTGTAGATTACTCAGTGCACTTGAAGTCACTCTAGCAGTAGAGCATCTTCCTGGGAAATAGATGATGGTGTGGGAGCTTGTTTATGGGGAAGAGTGGATAGCATGCCTGTGGTTTTGTGACTGCTTTGTTCCAAAAATGACACATTTTTAAGAAATAAATTATGTAACTTACCTCACTTGGTTGTCTTCCAGTGGGAAGCTGACTTGCAGGCTTTGGAATTTTCCTGAGACCTGGTCAAGGGAGAAAAAAAAAAATCTAAGTTCACAGAAAGAGCATCTTTATCTCTGCTACTTCTAGAATTGAAAAGCGTATTTTGTATTTGATCAGTCACTTCGATCTCGCTGAGCTGCCATTATGGCTTTCTGTGAAAGCCTACAAAAATAAAAATATCACAGATGAAAATAACACTCCCTCATTCTAAGTGTGGAATGTCTCAGTATGTATTTGGCACATCCTTTGAGGCTGTATCAACAACAGTCAGAAACAGGCTGGTGTAAGAGCCAAGTCATAAAAATGAACAGTTTAGGTGCCTTGTCCTGTGTCTTCCAGGACCTCTGACATGTACTGACTGAAAGAGATTCCACAATGCTCATAAGGTAAAATAATTATTGCACAGCTTCTAGTACCTACTATCAAGGTCAAAGTCAGTTCTGCAAAACAAGCAAACTAAAACAAAAACCCACAAGAAATCCTTGTTCTGTTGAAATTTGTCACAAAACCTGATAGTGAAGAGCAGATTTTTGGTTCTTTTTCAAATTTAATGTACTGGTTCTAAGTATCTTCTGACGCACAGCAGTAAAAGATGTACAAAAGGCATTTGTGATGTAAAAGAGCATCATACAATCTTTTGGTGTGAAAATGAATACCTAGCTGAAAACTGTGTATGTTCTTGGGCCCGAGGGATGTTGCCTCTGATTATTCTTGCTAAAATCTCCTGCCTTAAAGATTACATTAATACTTAATGATATTTCTTTTTTTGGCAGACCATCATACAGTATACTTTTCAACCTCTATATTATGACACTTGGTGTATGGCTTCACAAGAAAGTCATACTATGCTGCACAGAATGGTAACACCTTTTAATAACAAAAAGAAAACCTGAGGTCTGTAGGACCCACACAGCAGCAGAGAGGGGTAAGGATCTTTGGTCAGGAGTTGGCAGGGCTGATAGATAGGGCTTTAAACTAGAGTCGAAGGGGGAAGGGGCTAAAACCAGGCACGCCGGTGAAGACCTAAGGGATGGTACGCTAGAATCAGAAGGGCTGTGTGCCAGTGAGGTCCTTCAGTCAGATCCACAAGGTGCTGAGTGTAAGGAGACGCACCTGAAGTGCTTCTACACGAACGCACGCAGTATGAGGAATAAAATGGATGAGCTAGAAGTCCTGGCCCAGTCCCGCAACTACGACATCATCGGCATAAGCGAAACCTGGTGGGATGAGTCCTGTGACTGGGCTGTTGCGATAGATGGTTACAGGCTCTTCAGGAGGGACAGGCAGGGTAGGGTAGGCGAGGTGGTGGGGTGGCGATGTATGTGAAGCAGGGGCTGGACTGTGTGGAACTTCAGGTTGGCGATGGCAAAGTTGAGAGCCTCTGGGTAAGGATCAAGGGACGAACGAATAAAGGGGATGTCGTTGTGGGAGTCTATTACAGACCGCCTGGCCAGGACGATAGCGCCGATAAATTATTCTTTACAGAACTAAGAGAGGCCTCGAGATTAACTCCCCTTGTCCTTATGGGGGACTTCAACTTGCCAGACGTTAACTGGGAGTGCCACACGGCTGACACGAGCAAGTCCAGGAGGTTCATGAAGCACCTAGATGATAACTTCTTGGTGCAGGTGCTAACGGAGCCAACTAGGAAAGGTGCCCTCCTAGACCTGTTGCTAGAAAACAGAGAGGGTCTGGTGGGAGATGTGGTGATTGGTGGCCGCCTTGGTCATAGCGACCATGAAGTGGTTGAGTTCAAAATTTACGGTGACAGAAGGAAAAGTGCCACCAAAACCTCATCCCTAGATATGGGGAAAGCGGACTTCAGGCTGCTCAGGGAACTAGTCAGCAAGGTCCCCTGGGAAACTGCTCTTGAAGGCCTCGATGTCCACCAGTGCTGGTCATTCTTTAAGCGATGCCTCCTAGAAGCACAAGATCAGGCAATTCCTAAATATCGCAAGTCAGGCAGGCGGGGCAGGAGGCTGGTGTGGCTGACCAGGAACATTCTAATGGAGATTAGGCGGAAACAGAGAGTGTTTCGCTACTGGAAGGAGGGCCAGGTGTCATGGAAAGAATACAGGGATGCTGTTCGTGTTTGTAGGGAGAAAATTTGTGTGGCCAAAGCACACCTAGAGTTGAAGCTGGCTGTGTCTGTGAGAGAAAATAAAAAGGGTTTTTTTTAGATATGTGAATGGAAAAAGGAGAACTAAAGAATACATAGGGCCGCTCCTTGATAGGGAAGGTCTCCTCACAGACAATGACATAGGCAAAGCAGAGACGCTTAACGCCCTCTTTGCCTCTGTCTTCAATGCCGATGATGGGCTTCGGGACCCAGGGTGCCCTGAGCTGGAGGACCGGGACAGTGGGGATGACAAACTCCCAACCGACCCTGAACGTGTGCGGGATTTGCTACTCCACCTGGATCCCTACAAGTCCATGGGTCCGGATGGGATTCATCCCTGGGTGCTGAAAGAGCTGGCGGACATCATCGCGGAACCTCTCTCAATTATTTTTCAATGATCCTTGGAATTTGGAGAGGTCCCAGTAGACTGGAAGCTGGCAAATGTTGTCCCGATTTTCAAGAAGGGTCAGAAAGAAGACCCTAGCAATTACAGGCCTGTCAGTCTCATGTCAGTGCCTGGTAAAATCATGGAGAAGATGGTTCTCGAACTTACTGAGGCGCACCTGGGGGACAAAGCAGTCATTGGTCCCAGCCAGCATGGGTTTGTGAAGGGTAGGTCCTGCCTAACTAACCTGATTTCCTTTTATGATAAGATCACCCGTATGGTGGACCAAGGGAAACCAGCTGATGTGATTTTTTTGGACTTCAGCAAGGCTTTTGACACGGTTTCCCATAGGATCCTACTGGACAAAATGTCCACCATACAGCTAAATAAAAGCATCATACGATGAGTGAGCAATTGGCTAACGGGCAGGGCCCAAAGGGTTATGGTAAATGGGGCTGCGTCAGGCTGGCGGGCGGTCACCAGTGGGGTCCCTCAAGGCTCCATTTTAGGGCCGGTACTTTTCAATATTTTTATAAACGATCTGGATGTAGGAATAGAAGGTATTTTGAGCAAGTTTGCTGATGACACCAAACTTGGAGGAGTTGTGGACTCGAATGAGGGTAGAAAGGCCTTGCAGAGGGATCTGGATAGGTTGGAGAGCTGGGCGATCACCAACCGCATGAAGTTCAATAAGAGCAAATGCCGGGTCCTGCACCTGGGACGGGGAAACCCTGGCTGCACATACAGACTGGGCGATGAGACGCTGGAGAGCAGCCCAGAAGAGAGGGGGTTGTGGTAGACAGCAAGTTGAATATGAGCCAGCAGTGTGCCCTGGCAGCCAGGAGGGCCAACCGTGTCCTGGGGTGCATCAAGCACGGCATCGCTAGTAGGTCAAGGGAGGTGATTGTCCCGCTCTACTCTGCGCTGGTGCGGCCTCACCTCGAGTACTGTGTGCAGTTCTGGGCACCACAGTATAAAAAGGACATGAAACTGTTGGAGAGTGTCCAGAGGAGGGCTACGAAGATGGTGAAAGGCCTGGAGGGGAAGACGTACGAGGAACAGCTGAGGTCACTGGGCCTGTTCAGCCTGGAGAAGAGGAGGCTGAGGGGAGACCTCATCACAGTCTACAACTTCCTCGTAAGGGGGTGTCGAGAGGCAGGAGACCTTTTCTCCATTAACACCAGTGACAGGACCCGCGGGAACGGGGTTAAGCTGAGGCAGGGGAAATTCAGACTTGACATCAAGAGGGGGTTCTTCACAGAGAGGGTGGTTTCACACTGGAACAGGCTCCCCAGGGAAGTGGTCACTGCACCGAGCCTGTCTGAATTTAAGAAGAGATTGGACTGTGCACTTAGTCACATGGTCTGAACTTTTGAGTAGACCTGTGCGGTGTCAAGAGTTGGACTTGATGATCCTTAAGGGTCCCTTCCAACTCAGGATATTCTATGATTCTATGATTTACAGGATTGCAAGTGATGCATACCATGAAGACAAACTTCATTTTTCCCCGAGGCACCAGATGGCAGCATTTTCCTTCATACAGTGTGATCTCATCCTCTCAGATTTCTCTCTGGGATCATCACACTTTGAGGTTCTGGAAGCCACAAAGACCTTCACGGAACCAGACATTGTCTGTAATCACCTGCTTTCATTGTAGCTATGGGGTCCCATTGATGTGGCCTGAAAACAATACAGACCTTTTGGCTGTACAGGCCTGACAGTCAATAGCAATCAGTAGCATACGTGCACTTTAAAAATAACATACAGTAAATCTGTTTCCAAGCTCTACATTTTGCATATTCTCAGAATATTAAGTAGCTTTCATTTTGATTTCGTTTTAGCTACCAGCTCTTTGCCATATGCATGCATGTACAATGTAATTCTTATGTTCTTTTCTATCAACGCTGTATTCTTCACATTTTTCAATAACTTTTTCATTGTACACTAGTTATGCATCACTAGGCTTGTAAATTCTGTAGCACGCTTCCCCCCCCCCCCCCCAGTAATCTAAGGCAGGAGTTGAGGACGAATTGCTGTAGTTGAGAACTTTGCAATTTACGCTTGCTTCTACAGTTACAGACATGGAGTGAAGTTCTGTGGGCTGGGAATGCTTTAGTCACACAGTCCTTGGTTCTCCTTTTTCCCTACATCCCCATGTTTTTGCTTATAAATCTAATGCTGCCTTTTTCAGTGTGTTTTTGTCAGAGAAGAAAAATCATTAAGGTCAACTGTAACAAGTTGTATTCGTAAGTCACCACCCTTGAACTATGAACCTGCAGCACCATGGTACAAATGTGTATTCACTTGAGCTGTATGACTCTAAGCCTTCAACAGACAATAGAAAAGAAAGGCTCTTTATTCAAGAAGGGGATGGATTGTAGAGCCCCAGAGGTTAAGGGAGGAGTAGTCCTGTTTTTTTCATTAGTATGCTGTCACTCCTTGGGGTTGCTGGTGTATCCGCTGTGGTTAGTAAGTCTGCTAGTGCTTTACAAATGCTATGAGCTCAACGGTAGACTATTTGCAGATTGTTTAATTTACAGACTTCTGACAAGCAGCTAATGATTTTTCTAAAAAAACATGCAACAAGGGATTTTTTACTTTTCCAAATTTCAGCCAAATTCAGTATGATTGTCATAGGACAGGGCCTGGATGGTAGACCATCTGCAACTCCACCCTTTCTCTTCTTATTTAATACCAAAATTATCTATAAACAGGAAGGAGGGAGGGAGGGAGAAGCATTTCTCAAAGCTAGTCATGAGAACCCTGTATGATGAACACATTAAGCCATGTAACCTGGAAATCAGTCCTAGTTTCTTCTGTTAAAATATTCTAACAAAAGGGCAAAAATCCCTCAATATTCGTGTATTTTTTTCGTGCCAATTTCTTTCCAGTTCTGGATTTGCCTGTCCATTGGTTTCAGCTATTATATGCCAACAAGACAGATTTAACTTGGCAGCCCAAGATGTACAAAATAAATGCAATACAACTATGTTGGAATCTCACTTGAAAGCTGAGCAGGATTTCATCACTTAAAAGACAGCTGTACGTGTACACATATGACCTCTAATAAAGAGGAAAATGACCTTCTAATAAAGGAGAAAAATACCTCTCTACAGTTTATAATGATTAATGGAAACCCTTGCACACAGTTGCATTGCAAAATGGAAAAATAAATACTTTTTGTCTAATTATACCACTGTGATTACTAGCACCTTCTCAGAGAAGAGAAAGCAGTCAGCCAAGATGAGCTTTGTGAAAGGAGAGGAGATACTGAGAAGGTTTACAAAAAAAGTCTGATATCACTCAGTATGGATTATTACAGTTTGCCATTATTTATTTTGGAACTGTGACAATTGACCAAAACATAAGGACAATAAATAGAAATGCAAGTAGCATTAAGTACACGAGAAGAAAAAAGCAATATAATTTGGCACGCAGCAAATCTTTTATCTGGCATACAGCTGTCTTTGCAACTCCCGTTGCTCTCTTGGAGTATTTTTTGTGACTTCCTACTAAGGTACCTCTGCTGGTAGAGACTTAGGAACAGCACCATCTTTGTGAGCTTTGTTTCTTACTCAGTGGAGCTGGCTAAGATAAATGGTGTTAATCCTTTACATACGAAAGATGCAAGTATCCTCCTACACATGCATTAGAGAGATTTGTTTGTTTTGTGATGGGTAAGTGCTATACATTGTTCGCAGGCTGTATCTTGCATAGCAAGTGAAATTACTGTCGAAACAAGCTGATTAAATCTGTGATTTCCCCTTGCTGCAGTGCAGAATGAAGGGAGGGAAATTGTCTCGCGGTATGCATAGCATATTAGCTTAAAGATTTTCATGGCACACTAATGGAGGAGATCTTTTTTTTTTTAAGGCTTGTAAAGGAAACATCCATGTTGTTTCTATGCACTGAGATACTGTCCTTGGAAGTATTGTAGTAGCAACACTGCCAACTTTCAGCTTGGCCTTCCCTCAAGGCAGGGGGAATTGGGTTGGTCTGATATTTGATAACTAGACATAAAGACACTTATCCTTGTGATGCATGCCATATATGGGGAGCATCCTCAAAACGCATGCCCTGCAAACAAAACCGTAGTGTTAGATTTTGATCCTCATTTTCCATTCATAGTCTGTAACATTTCTCATATGGCACTAGCTAGCCCTATTTTTCAAGGAAAGCAGTGACAGTTACTAATTATATAGAATGTGGGAAAAGAAGGCTGAAGAGAACAGTTGCCTAGAGAGAAAAGTGGTTGGGGAAGAGGTTAAAAGGATGTTCCCCAAAAGTGGGGAGAAAAAGGCTTTTAATTAGCAGGGACAAAACATGATATATATGGTATAACCCCCTCACCTCCCTTTTTTTCCCCAGGAACTGATCAATAACAAGTGTCTAAGAGTTTCTGCCACTAGGACTGTTACTGATATACTATGTTTAATTTCCCTCTGTGCTTATTATTTGTTGGTTACCTTGAGCCAAACCAATACAGGCATTGCAAAGAACCAGTGGTTTCTGTTCCAACCCAAATCATTAGCCCAGGCAGGTTCCTGAGTTGATCTAAATTTTCCTCCTGTCAATATAATGAATTTAGGAATGTCCAAATACACCTTTACCAAGTAAAGGCAGAATTGTATAGGCAAGGAGGTTATTAATTTCTCCTTGCTTACTTTGTTTATCAGTTGGGGGAAATGGTTTTCTGTTTGTTTCTTTGTTTAGGATAATACTTATATCTTCAGTGAGTGCAAGTTTTGTCTCCTTAGGAGCTGAACTACAGCTTGCCTCATCTCGGACGTCCATGAGTCTTAAACATATACCTCCTCTACATAGATGGAAATGGGATGATTTTCACTGGACAGCAGTGAGTGAAAATGTTAAGTGGAATTGTATTTTTTATGTTACTTGTTAGAAAAGGAAGATGGGGTAAATGGTGTTTACTCAACAAGACCTCAGGTATAACAGAGTACCCAGTTCCACTTAAGTCATGATAGTGGAGGTAAGAGGCAATTTTCCTGCTTCCTTGTGATTGTTTACCCATAAACCGCAAATCTGTGATAGTTGGCGTGTTATTTCTTACTGCTTTTAACCCTGGAGCCAGATTCACCAAGTTGCTACTTAATCCCTTCTGTGAAGACTCCAAGATGAGGCCACTAAGATGATCAGAGGGCTCAAGCACCTCTCCTATGAAGAAAGGTTGAGGGAACTGGGCTTGTTTAGCTTGGAGAAGGCTCTGGGGAGACCTCATTGTGACCTTCCAGTACTTGAAGGGAGTGTATAAATAGGAGGGGGAATGCCTGTTTACATGTGTTGATAGTGATAGGACAAGGGGGAATGGTTTTAAACTAAGATGGGGAGATTTAGGTTAGAAATTAGGAGAAAGTTTTTCACTCAGAGGGTGGCGAGGCACTGGAACAGGTTGCCCAGAGAGGTGGATGCCCCATCCCTGGAGGCATTCAAAGCCAGGCTGGATGTGGCTCTGGGCAGCCTGCTCTAGTGGTTGGCAACCCTGCCCAGAGCAGGGGTTTGAAACTAGATGATCTTTGAGGTCCTTTTCAACCCAGACGATTCTGTGATTTTGTAAATGAAAAAGTAAACGGCTAGGAGGTGAATGGCTGTTAATATCTGACATCTTGAAGGAAGTGAGGAGTTACTGGAACAAGGCAGAATGCTAAGTGGTCACACATGTGGACATGTCTTTACCTTTCCCCATGAGGAATCTGAGTAGATTCCAGGTCCCAGGTGACACTGTAGTTGGTGTGTCTAGTTAAACTTTAAATGGACAATTTGTCTAGCTGGCACAAAGGAGTCCTTCAACTCTACGGATTTAACCAAACTTCTGGCTTAATTAAGAACAGATTAACTACATCTATGTTTAAACATCTGAGTCATATGGATAAAATATTTCCTCTCTTGCACAGCTCAAATGTACAATCCCCTTTGTGTACCACAGCAGGGACACTCGGTGGACCTTCACTCGGTGCACATACGACCAGACTAAGGGAAAGCGCCTCAGCCCCAAATAGAAGTGGACTTCTTTCTGTCTTATGTTTACCTGTTTACTTCTCTTCAGGTGACGTGCAGGCTCCTCGCTTGAGGCAGGCGCCTCTCCTCTGTACCTCAGGCTGCTAGGCGCCGGGGGTAGCGCTGAGGAGAGGGGCACAAGGGGCGGCGGGTGTCTGCCAGGAGGAGGGGGAGGCACGTAACTCGCCGCCTGACTCCACGGGCCCCCGAAGCTGCTAAAAATCGAGCTAATAGTCCGCAAATACATTGAAAAACAGCTGCAGCCCAGAGAGAGCGGGGACAGCGCCGGGGCGGTGCGGTGCCGCCCGGCCGAGGGGGCGGCGGGCAGCCCCGTGGGGCGCCGCTCCCTCCGCCCGCCATTACCGAGCCCCTCTGCTGGGCCGGCCGGGCCGGGCCAAACCAAACCCACGCACGGGAGCGGCAGCGTCCGCAGCCAGCCAGGAGGAGGAGGAGCGGAGGGCGGGAGGGAGGAGGCAGCCGAGCGGGGTGGGGGCACTCGGTACCGCGGAGAAGGAGGAGGACTAAGATGGCCACCGGCCGCCACGGGGAGCGGCCCCGCTCCCTCCGCCCCGCCTCGCCCGGCCCGGCCCGGCCTTGATGGGGCCGCGACGACCCCGGCCGCAGCGCGCTGCAGCGGTGCCTCCCGCCGGAGCCCGCCCGGGCCTCAGCGGAGGAGCTGCCCTCTGGGCCCGGTCCGCGGCCCCCCGTGCCGCGCCGTGAGTGAGAGCAGCTGCGGAGACGAGAGGAGGGGCCGCCCGCCGCTCCCCCCCCCCCCCCCGCCGCTCCCCCCCACCCCGCCCCGGCGGGTAGGGCCGGGCCCCCCGGAGCCCCCCGCCGCCGCCCGGTGAGTGCCCGCCGCTGCCTGGGCCCCGCCGCTTTGTTGCTCCGCCGCCGGCCCCTACGCGGGCCCCCCGCCGCCTGCCGGCTCCTTCGGCCCGGCCGCAGGCCGTGGTGGCCGCCCGCTCCCCGGGGATGCCGGGGCGCAGGTGGCCTCGGCCCCCGATGGCTGCCGCTGCGCTCCCCGCTCCCAGCCCCCGGCACCTTTCCCTTCGTTTTTGTCGCCGTGTTCCCTGCCCGCGGGGGTCTCCGGCCTGCGGGGCCTTGAAGGGAGCTCGGCGGCGGCGCCGGACCGCTCCGGCGGCCTTTGTTGTGCCGGGGGGCGGCGGGCCTTCCCCTCGCTTTATTCTGATTTATTGATCTGGAGGCCGTCTCCGAGCCCTGCGCCCCGCCGTGCGACAGTCGCAGCCCCCAGCGGCCGGCTGTGGGTGCCGGGGGGCCGTGAGCGGCCGTGGGGGGCCGGCTGCCCCCCGAGCATGGCGTTTGTTCGCCCCTCGGGGAGAGCCGCGTCGCTGGCGAGGTTTGCTCGGTAGCTGTGGGTGCCGAGTCCCCGCGTGGTGTTCACCTTGAAAGATTAGGGACGTGGTTTCCTGCTGTGGTTGTGGGTGACAGTGTAGAGAGAGGCAGGTGTAGATAAGAAACAGCGTGGAGAGCCAAATGTGTTTCTTTTGACCTGTAGTTTCATGAATGGCCCAAACGCAGTGTTTTGGTTAATGAGAGCGCCTCCCAAGGGTTCTCCGAAGGATTCTGTTTGTTCTGGGCTTTTTTTTTTTTTTTTTTTTTTTACTAATTGAGTTTTGTTTTTTTGTCATTGTAAGATTCTGACAAGGTTTCTGCATACTAGAAGGTTAATTTTCACATGGAAAATGGTAGGTTTCCTCTTAGGAGAAGTCAGTTTTGCACACTGCATTAAGTAGGAATGATTGGCTAACCTGTAAACTCTGCCAGAGCTGTTTCACCACATGCCCATGCATGTCCCTGTGCCCATCACAAGTGTGTGACAGACCTCCCTAATGACAGTTTCCAAAAAGTGGTGGTTGGAGAGGGTTCATCACCTACGCTGCCCCTGAGCAGCTGTACAGCTATGTGAGGTTTCTGCATTCATGGCCTCCTATGAATCTAGGCTGGTTCTACAGAAAGCCAACATGATGGCATCTGTGGCACTTTTTGGTGACATGCCAGATAATGCAAGCAGTGGTACCTTGAGGTTGACTATGTGCGAAGACTACAGTTTGCATGAACTGGTGTTTCTGTAGTATTTCTCACATCCTATGTAATTCTGGTAGACTCGTAGCACTAGAAAATACGAAATGGGTTTATTGCTACCTGCGTTGACAAATTGCCACAAGACAAGTAACTCCTTACTTATGTTTTAGGCTACAGACAGGTATGTTTATAAAGGCAAATACTTTGTGGAATTCCTGGCTTTCATACTAGAAACGTACAACTGTGTTAATACAGAGTTTTGCTCGGTGTTCCTGATAAAGAAGTGCTTGTAATCTAATTTTGGGTGCAGATTTGGATCAGGAGCGGGAATCTGCACTCCTGTGCTGTGGGTCTGTTTAGTTCCATTAGAGCCAGCTCTGCAATGCTGAATAATGTTGATAGTAAAATATTTGGGGTAGAAGAATGCTGGAAATACCTAAGGTGCTAGAGCAGACTATCTGTCAGTGAATGGTGTTCCATAGTTTGGTATGTCTTGGCCAGAAGCTGGACCTGTTTGTTTGCTTTTCCCATTTGCAACTTTTAGGTGATAAGCCTGGAGTAAAAGTGTTGTGTGGTTTGGGTTATATGGCTACAGTTAGTGCAGTTCTTAGCAAGCTGGTGACATACTCAAATCAAATTGAAGTAAGGTCAGCATAGTGGTGTGGTGATACTTAATATCTTCAGCACGCATTTAGAAATGTATTACAGTATTTCTAGCTCAAGGTTTAAGTGAGAGTTCATCTTTCTAGTAGACTGTTTACTCTTTTGCAGTTTTGCACATCAAGATCAGCCACTCTATAGTATTGCGTTGTATCACTACTGTGGAGAGGAAGCACTCTCATCTCTTGCTTTGAGAACAGCAATGAGAAGGTGCTAAGAAAAAAATCTTAATATTTTCAACCTGGAAATAACAAATGTATTTAGGAAGCTGCATTGTGTTGTTTCATCTTGCTGCCTGTATCATCTGAGAAAGTACCCTAACATCCTTCTGTGTAGGTATGAAAGCCTGTCTGTTTAGCTCTGGGTTACTGGAGGGCAACTGTCAGAAATAGCATACATGGCAAACTTGTCTTCAGGATGCACAGATGCGTGTTGTTATTAGAAGACTTTAGCAACTTATTTCACATCTGCAAGCCTTCCTTTAACTATTTCCTAGTTTTCTTCAAGGGTAAAAATTCTGGGATGCTTACTGTGCAGAGAACATGATGAGCGTGGGTTAGATGTTCTGCTTACTGTTTGAAATGCTCAGGACTGTCATGAGACTTAAGTAATTTTGGAGATCCAGCTGTGTTTCACCTCCCAAACATCAATGTTAAGTGTTTTGTAGGGTTGGGTTACGGGGTTTTACGTGGGTTTCTGAAGGTATGCTAAGCAGAGTTCTGGAAGGAAAAGCCAGTAGCGTGTCCCTTGTAAAATTCCTGCAGGACTAATGTGCAGATGCTGATCAGCAGTTCTGTTCCTGTTCGTAAGTGATTTGAAGTTCCTATTGCAAAATACTGGAAATATTGGTTCAGGAGTGGCCTCTGACTTACAGGACTTCCTGCTCTAAGGAAGTCTTAGATCATTTGTCCAAAATAAACATATTTTCAAGAGGAGAAGGGGGGATTACTGTTTGCTGTGAGAAACTATCTTGTTCTTAATGTACCTCCCAGTGCTCATCTTCCTGACAGTTAGAACTGTGGAAACCTCTTTTTATAATATTACCATAACAAAATTTGCATTTTGAAATGGTAAATTGAATGTGTTATTGGTCCATAGTACAGCTTACATGTATGTGCGTAGGGAAGAAAATTGATTTCTGCATAGTTTTATAATAAAGCTTTTAATTTCACTAGTTTGCTCATTTTTATTTTTTTTTTCTTTTTTATTTTTTGGGGTTGTTGCTAACGGCAGTAATAAAGCATTTGAAATGTCCGGCTTGTGACAAATACTTACAGTGTTCATTGCTTCGAATTGTTGGCAATGCTGATTGTTTACAGAAAATACTTGCTTTCAGAAAATATATTGTGAAGGAACTACAATGTTATTCATAACTAAACCTTTGCACATCACACTCGTGTAGGCCTGGCACATTGTCTTGAAGAGGCTTCATTAACTTTGTGCTGTTTTGCAGTTTTCATCTTGAAATAAACATTTGCACTTTTGTATCGCTACTGTTGACTTCTTTTTGACATTTTATGTCCTGTTGCTTGGCCATTCACACCTTGTTCACTAGGATAATATGTGACATAATTATAAGGCTCCTATAAATACTTTTTTTGATCAGCTGCCCGACAACATAGACGGCGTTGCCGTTTTCTGCATTCCTGTGTGACTGTGCAAAAGCATCCGGTGCTATACATGAAATCCTGCAAGCCACTTGTCTCTCTTTACCTGTAGTCATCGGTGTGGGCTTGAGAGCAGCATCTTGCTCAGGTGGTAGTGCAGGGATGACCCCACAAACTTTGCGAGACTGAATACATTTTGTGTGGCCAGATCTTCCAAACGTGTCTGGCAAAGACCCTATGTTTTGCTTTGCAGTAGGTCAAGCTTTTGCTTGTTGGCTGTATCCCCTGTTCTCCTGAGGTGTTACAGCTCAGTGTGTACACCACCTTTCTTGACGCTTGCAGATGATGGAGTACCTGCAGGCTGTCTGCGGTTGGGTCACCCATCAGATGAGGGGGAAGATGATCTAAGCGAAGCTAGAAGATCTGTGGTGTAGTTGTTGCATATACATGTATTTCTTGATCTATAATCTAAATTATACTGTATCAGAGCTTTAGAGGTGAAGAATGAATGGCAAATAGCGTATAAAAACTGTTGGGTTAGTACTGTAACATTTTCTGATTAGAAATGTTATTTGAATCTGTTGTGTTTTAGAGCTATGTAATAAAAAATAATTTTTTACGAGTGTTGAAGGGGGAATGACCTTCATGTGCACATGGACTATGACTGGATTATCTAAAGCGTTAAACCATAGAACCGTGAGCTGCAGGAGCTGGGCTTTTCTGCTTGGTCTTTGATTTAGCCAAGGGGTACTGGAGGGCTGTTGGACATTGCCCTCTCCCAGCTCAATGTGCCTCCTATTCCTGAGGGCTCTGGTTAATCAGAAGCTTCCCTCTAGAAGTTGCTAGAAAAGTGGGCTCAATGACAGCAGCTGGTGGGGAGGCTGCACCTTCGCTCAGGTGTTGCTCTCCATCAGGGAAGGGGCTCATGCTGATGGGGCTCATGGCCCGCACCATGGCTTGCAGAGGAGGGGCAAAGCTCAGCTTTGTCCGGTGCCTGCCAAGAAGGAAGAACAGGTCTCACTTCTTTTTCTATGGAATTTGCTCAATATTGTCTGGGAGATGTGGTTTTGTGTTTGTTGTTTTTCCTCAAGTTTTTTGTGACCGATGGTTTCATACATGTCTTGTTTTCTGCCACAAACAGCATTGGGGCAAAATTTCCTGATTTCTGTTCCGAGCAGGAATGTGTAATAGCTTTTTGTTTGTTTGTTTGTTTTAAATTGTGCTGGCGTTCTTGGAGTCTTGATAACAGCAGGGAACCTTTTTTATTTTTTTTTCCCCAACATGTCAAGCAACATTGAGTGTGGAAGTAGGACTGTCCACATTGAGATTTGGAGGAGGAAAAAAAGCTTGGCATTTAGGTGAAATTGGATTGCTCCTGTGCAAGCTAGACATCATCTTTTAGGTTCTTTTAAGGGAAAATAGCTTTGGTTGTTTTTTTTAGTTTTGGTGTTTCATCAATGTCCTGTGCAGGGATTTCTGCCTGTCTTAGGCATGTGACTACAAATGTTCTTGTCATATTGCAGAGTAGGAACAAATTGCAGAACTTACTGTCACATGTAAAAAGGATCTTCCCGATGTTTTGAAAGCAATGGTGTGCTGTTGTGCTTGGAAAGAATAAATGCATACAGGAAATGAATGATGAGTTAATTCTGAGTGGTATGAAAACACATTGCTTTAAATTTTTGGGGTAAACATTAAGGAATATAGGAGCAAGGTATGACATGAATGCATCTCAGTTATAGCAACGAGACATGCATGTATAGTTCTTGTACTTCTGCAAATATTGTTATTTAAATGTCATGCATCTTATTACAACACAAGGAAAAAGCTCTGAGCAGGGTGGCTAACTTAGTGTGTAGACAATAATAAATTCAAAAACAAGTCAAAGAAGTGGATTTTCCAGATATTCTTATTTCATCTCTTTCTCACCTACTCTAGAGAAACTATATACGACGCTAGAAGTATCTGAGTCCAACTCTTACTTTTTCAGATTGGATGGGTATATAGCAGTTGTATGCCTAACTTAAAGTTCTTATTTCAATTGTTATACTAATTTAGAGAAGTCAGACCCTTTAGAGCTTGCTTTTGCCTATTTTTTTTCAGCAACTTATTAGAATAATTCCGTAGCTGATAGGAAAAGTTGTTCCCTTTCTTGAGTCATCCATTCCTCTCAAATGGACATTGCAGCTTCTGTTTTGCATCTGTCTGAAGCTTTGTGGTGAAGGGTTTCAGAGCAGGGGGAGAATTACCAACGTCAGTGCTTAACTCAAAGCTGCTGTGACAAGTTAGCCAATGCATAAAGGCAAAACCTTCAGCACTGATAATTTTGTAGGAAAGTCTTAGGTACATGCCTAGTAGTGGAATATATTTCTGCATCATTCTCTGATTTTTTTTTTTAGGGTTCTTCACTTTTGGGAAGGTGACTGGAGTAAGAAGGTGGATGAGGAGCTCTTGAGCAAAAGGTTTTTCTGGCTTCATCTTGCACTGCAGGCAGTGGTATCACAATACATTGAGTATTAGAGGGTACAACTTATTTTTTATCTCTGGGTAGTTCTACCTGGATTGTCTTGCTGTTATATCTCTTCCAATATCGCTTTGCCAGATGGACTGTGGGTGCAAATGAATCATGATTTATGTTCTTAAATTTCCAGATGTATTATTTTTCCAGTGAAGCCGTTACAAATCTTTTTATAATTCAAAGCAGGTTGATTTGGTTTGTGTAAAGCAGTAGCTGGCGGTGAGTTTCTGCAGAAGGTGGGCTGAATGTGAACGCCACTGTGAGAAATAGATGTTGCTTGCTGGCCATAGCTCTTCCCAAGAACAAAAACGTAAGCTAACAGATGAGCTGTATTAGAAAGGGAGGGAGTTGGTACAGCAGGAGCTTTCTGAAGTTTGTGCTTGGTTATTTGGCACTGTAAGTGTATCCCTTACTTAAATAAGTTGACATTGTGGAGAGAGGAAGAGAATTTGCAGGGCTAAGAGAGTGCTCAGGGTCCAGAAAGCACAGGGTATTAAAAAAGAAAAAAAAAAAAGTAAAAAACAAACAACAACAACAAAAAACAAAACACATACCTAGAGACTGCACGTGCTTTTCAATCAAAAAGAAGACAAAATATCAATTTGTCTTAGTAGGAGAACTTTATAAGAAGAGATTTCAAGTGCTTGGATGATGGAAAATATCAAAAGGGAGAGGGACTGTTTAGAATACCTGAAGCAGGTACACCTAAGATAAATCAGGTAGAATCCATCTCTGTTCCGGTCTGAGATCTCATCCAAGATACATCAATGTGTATAAGTACCTGAGGTGTGGGAGGCAGAGTGATTTGGCCAACCTCTTTTCAGTGGTTTGCGGGGACAGGACAAGGGGTAATGGCCACAAGATAGAGCACAGGAAGTTCCGCACCAACCTGCGAAAGAACTTCTTCACGGTGAGGGTGATGGAGCACTGGAACAGGCTGCCCAGGGAGGTTGTAGAGTCTCCTTCTCTGGAGGTATTTGAGGCCCGTCTGGACGCCTACCTGGGCAGCCTGCTCTGAGGAACCTGCGTTGGCAGGGCGGTTGGACCCAATGATCTTTGAGGTCCCTTCCAAGCCCTTTGATTCTGTGATTTTAGACTGGTTTGCAGTACTACTGTTTGGGTTGTTCATAGCAGGTCTTCTGTACTGCACTGGTGGAAGCTCTTTTTGCTTTTGGCTTTATTCAGAGATTCTTTCAGTGGCCATGCTGGTTTACACTGCTCCTGCACCCTGAGTGCAGAAAACTGGTGGGGGTGATTGTTACTGTATCATGCTTAGAAGTTATCCTTATTTTTTGCAGAAATGAAACAAAGAAGATGTCTGAGGATAGCCAGGAGAGTAGTGGGAATAAGGAGCTGGGAATTTTCAGTTCCCTCAGTCTGCATGCTGTAAGCCTGTTTATCTGTTCAAGTTGTCTTACTGTTGAACCAGGGCCTCACTGTTCTGACAGTGGAATAATCTTATAAGACCTTTCTTCTTCCCCTGTTTTAGTTCCAAAAGCTGTTGAAACTTGATGGAATGGGAGAGGGTGGGCTTTGATGTTCTGACTTGGGAACAGGAAAGAAGACGTCTTTCACTGCAGGTTGATAATAACAGAACAGCTGCTCTCTACTGTTTCTGCACCAAGACTCACCTCTGTACCATTCAGAGTGCCACTTGTGGTCTTAGGCCTCCTCTCTGCAACTGTGTTCTTGACAGGAGTTATTTATTTCTAATGGCATGTTATGGAGGTCCTCAGGTCTTCATTAGAGAGCCATGGATGAGATCAAGGCCCTGCTTTGTATTTGCATGAGTGCACGCAGTAAAGAATGTACCACATGGTAGAATGACAAAGTAAGTGGAGTGAATTTCTTAATGTAAAAGTTTAGCCTTTTGATGTTCTCTGGGTTGCTAACCTAAGAGTTGGTACGTCACAGTGCAGACCCTAAGTTGTGAGATTTGCTTAAGCAGTGGCTTTTAAAGCATCACAAACATGGAATAAGTTACTTTCCTTTTTGTCTTTTGAGCCTTCGCAAGTTTTCCCCGCAACCCTGAGAGCTAGAACAGATTTGGTATATTCTCATGGCAAAATGCTAGGAGTTGGGCTGTGGCACTTACGAGATTTAGAAGGATATGGTCAGAGCTGGCAATGGTCTTGTTACCATTGGTTTCCCATCTGAGAAAGTAATGGAGAAGTGAAATTCATTTTATTGGGGAGTTTCTTTGGGTTTGCAGAAGAAAGGATGCATCTTTGAACAGACAAAAGTAAACAGTCTTTATAAGCAGTGACATGGAATAGGCATATAAATAATTTAGGTAATGTATCACAGTTCAAATGCTTGTACTTGAGTCAGTAGTTCTGCAGTGAGCTACAATAGAAATGTAAAAACCAAGTGGACGTGATCTAAGAGGATGCTAATTTGCTTGTTAATTAGGTTTGCAAAAGGTTCTTTTCACAGCTCTGAGTGGTGAAGGAGGATAAGCTAGTGAAGAATGTTTAATTTAGGCTTTCAGTGGGTCATGAGGTAACCAGGGAGTCTCTTTCCTAGCTTTTCAGTGTTAGAGTTGAAAAGTAGAGCGGCACCGCTTGTTACTCTGACCATAGTAACTTTTGGAGACAGAAATATTTTGCTTTCAGTTTCTTATCAGGAATGTAACTGTGTTTCTAGCAGTGTTGGATCAGAGTTTAAAAAAAGAAAACTATTTCCTTGCTGTCTGTTAGAAATCTTTGCAATTTAACTGGGGGTATCTCCACACTTAAGGAGAAAGAAGTTTGGATATGCTTGTATTAGAACTGGCTTTCCTTGTTCTTTTGCCTAGGCCCTTGGTGTGAATTAGCAGAACCTAGTGGTCAGTTAAACCACCGACAGCTATAACCCAATTTTACTTCAGTGAAACATGTGTATATGTATGTGCGTAAAATGCACACAATGATCTGATTATTTTTTTTTTAATGAAAGCAGAGGAGGTGTATGTATTTACGAGTCATCCTTGGAAGAACATTTTCAATCAAACTGTGTGTGTCTTTAAATTGTTTTTCTTTTTAAAATGAGATCTGGACAGCATTTCATCACAGTAGTTGATGTTTCTCTTTTGGCTTGGATTTGGCATACAACATACCAAGATGAGGCCTTAGCTTCCTCTGGCACAGGCAGAACCAATTTGAAAGATGAAAGCTATCCTCGTCTTTCCTGCCCATGCTATCTTACATCAGCCTCATTCCTCCACTTTCCTAGGCAATGAACTTGCAGCCTGTGGGTTTCTATAAGGACAGACATTTCAAATTAAAAAGATGAAAGCCAGTAACAGCACAACACACAAGAATGAGCTTGTCTCAATTGTTTTAAAAAAAAGAAAAGTGTTGAAATCTTTAGTAGCTGTTCATGTTGAGAGGATTTCAGATCAGGTCTGTCCCCTTGCTTCATGCTGAGGGTTGTGGTGGAGAAGTGGAAATCCTTAAGTGGATACCTGCTTGTGGTCTGCCTTTTGCAGCAGTCTGCTCTGAATGCTGCCTTTGAGTAGGAAGGAGGGGAAACTCCCGTGCCTCAGACAGTTCAGGGTCCCTGTTGATGGACGTGTTTTTTTGCTTTGGGTTCATTTCCCAGTAGCTCCATGTTAGGTTACCACAGAAGTTAACCTGCCTGTGAAACTGTTATGATAAAGGGCCCAACGGTGTGTCCAAAACCAGAAAGTATCCCTTGTTCTCTAGTTCCCTGTAGTCTATGAGAGAAGGGATGTTGATTTTAGGAGCTTTATTGAAATAGTGTCTGCACAACTGTTTCTGTGCATAGCAGTACTAAGTGGTACCAGATTCTGCTCCAGTTTGACACTGTTTCTTTGTGTGTGAAGAGAGAGAGGGATGTAGGCAGTTTTTGTATTGTTATTTCTCTTTCACAGGTGGCCTTTATAAAGTTGTCCTTAAAAGTGTGTTTGCCTTTGTGAATTTAAGCAAATTAACTATAAACCAGGTGTCCTCTGACCCTTTTACTTTGCTCAGGGTTCATGCTCAAAGGGATGAGCATGTAGTTAATCAGTAAGGGGGTGGAGGCTCAATCAGGAACATCGGTCAGAATTAATACTTGCTTGTTGAAGCATTTGATTGCATTTGGCAAAATCAGTCTCTGAATAACCCAGGTTTCTAGAAGAGACGTATTGCTCAAGATTTATGGGTCTTGGTAGCTCAGAAGATAAAAAAGCACAGTTGGTGCACAGCAGCATTTCCATGTTCATATATGAAAAGTATTCTCCAGCAATTTCTGTAGACAAATAGCTTTATTTTCCTGGTCTATGTGAATAGAAAATGGAGGCCTGAGAAAGACCTTTATTCTTTGTCTGTTATTTTCCCATTAATACAAGTATTGCTACCACTTACATGTACTGGGCAAGAGGGGTTTGTGTGCAGATACACTGAAGAATTTTGTAAAATTGTTCTTTCTCTTGTGTTAATGACTATTGACATGGCCATGACCAGTTTGCTAGTTAACAAGTAAAATCTGGCAATCAAAAGTAAAAATGGTAGAATAAATTCCTTCTCATTATGCCTCCCCCCTCCCCCCCCCCCCCCCTTTCCATTTATTTGGTTATTTACAATTAAGTATTTTTGTAGGAACTGAACAAAAATGCAGAGTGGCAAGCAAATGCTAGGGCTGTAGGATTCTCTTTTCATGTATGTCAGTTGACTGTAACTGAGCACTTGGTTAAAAATGCAGTTTACTGTTTCCCTCCAGCTTTTTCATCAAGTACTGTCAGAATAAAGCTTAGACAGACTGAACAGCGTCAATAGAGCTTTAGTGCTTAGAAGTACACTTTTCCAGGCTTTGCACATCAAGGAAATAATATAGTATGGTATGCTGTTAGTCTGGCAGTGGCCACTAGCAAGTGGTTCACAGGATCAAGGAAGGACAGCTTTTGTGGCTGATAAGTGAAATTGTCCGCAGAAGAAGCTGCTGCCTAAGCAACCTGTCTCCTCAACATGTGAGGATTTATGGTTGTTTTTAAAGCTGTTGATTGGAGGTATGGCAGCATTCGTTGTGTCCAGTAAAAGAGTAATGCTTTTCCCTAATGACAGTAAACCCTGCAAAAGCAGTAGTGAGTTTCATTACATATGTTTATTCTGATTTATCCTTCCTGCATTCCATTTTCAGTGTCTCCCTCTTCTATTTATGAACTGGCAGTCTGTGGCAGGATACATCTGTACATGATTTTCTGTGTTGCGTTAATGCCACTTCATTCTGTCTCTTACAGAGACATCCTGGGTAATCTCACCTTCCCTTGCTTTTTTTTATTTCTATGCTCAAGTATTCTGATGTCAGTAAGATTCTCATTCTTCTCTATACTGTTTGTAATGAATCTTCCTGAGACAGGATTCCCAAAATGTAACAGTATTTTAAACAGGGCTGGGAAGAAGATGGCTAAATTTCAGGGTTGGCTGCTGGCTCATGCTAAAAATGGAATGCTGTCTCAAAATATATCCCACTTACAGCAGAAAATAAGAATAAGCTATTTTGTTGTGCAAGGCCTCAATCTATATGTCGAAGTCTTAGGTCTGCGTCTTGAAGAATAATTAGCTCAGCGTAAGTTACATGGTTTTCAATAAAATGACATGGAAAAGGGAGATGGGAAAGGACCAAGAACATGTTAAGTTCCAGAGCAGGAGGAAAAATGTGTATTGGAACAGTATCATTGAAATGTATGACATCTTTTCCTTCTGTGTATTGTCGTTTCCTAGTTAAAAACAACTGTCTTATGAAGGATCTGGCACTTCAGTGGGTTTGGGATCATTGTAATAGTTTTCATAGCAAGAAATCTTTCCACACAAACAGTAAGACATCGCTGCACTGCTTCCAACACCTTTCAGTGGAATCCAAGTGTCTTTTTTAAGATGTAGCGCACTTAGTGACTGTGCTAGGGAGAAGCCTTGCGTGGCAAGTGATATGTGCCGTGGCTGATCATCACTGTCCTAAGCTTCTTATTCCCAGGCTGACAGTGAGTTTGCTTACCATCCAGGTAAGTCAGTGTACTACATGAGTTACTGTCTTCTGCTGGTTTATTGTTTGCATTAGCTTATTGACCTGGTGTGCCTTTCATGTGATTGAAGGGAAGCTGCTGAGCTGAAGATGGCAGTTTAATGATGCTGAGCAGGGCATACCAGCTTGAGTAGTCAATGAACACATCCGTGTTAGGAGACCAAGTTTGTCTCAAGCCAAACAATTTAATGATGTGGATGAGATAGCAAACAAAAATGTCTTCAAGAAAGAAGTCTGTAAAATGTAAGTTAAAACAGCTTGTCTAAGCAGTAATATTGTAGTCACCTACAACTTTGTCTCAAAAAGGTTGATGTTTCCTAAGTTGCTACATGGCAGGCAAGGACTCCAGGTATTTGTTGGTGTTTGGAAATTTAAGCACGACAGGCAGTTGTGGAATATGAGGTCCCCTTAGTACTGAAACAAAGCATTTCTCTTCCACTCTGCCCATTGTGTTGTCACCAAGGCAGGGAGCTGGCAGTGGAAAAAGAGCGGTGCCATTTGTGCAGGAGCAGCTCTTGGAAGGCTGTTTACAGAGACTGTGCCAGTGCCCTGAGAGGCAAAGAAAACGGTGTTGCGATTTCATGCAATATTCTTTTTTATTTTCCCGACCCCATTTTACTTTAGAAAATAGTAGTAGTTGGCCTCATTTGGACTTGCACAGAGCTTTTGCCCCCTGATATCTCATCAGAGGAAAATGCTGTGGAACTGGGGAAGGGGATGTTTGTGTTACACCTCTGATGTTCCTCAGTCAACCCGAGTTATTGCTCCTGCTCTTGTTTCCTTTGTCCATCTCACCGGTCAGTGATGTCCTGCCCCTTGTTCCCTTCTTCCCAGTCCTTCTTGGGCACATCTTTCTGGGTTGTAGAGTAACTGTTCTCTCTGATAGAGGAGCAGGTGCTGTCTGAACATGCACTCTACTACATCAATGTTATTTTAAGCTGTTCAGCTGCTTCCAAGTGGTGTGCCGGCATGTCTGGACAGGCAGGGCAAAAGGGACTGTGTCAGCTTGCCAAGTGGAAGAGAACTCAACCTCTGCCTGTTAGTGTTTTTCTTGTGGCATGTGCCCCTCAAGTCTGCCATGTGTGGTACTGTTGGTCCTGGGAGTGCTTGAAATAAAACAAGTGTTTTTTTTTACCTCCCTTTTTTGTTTTGTTCAGATATTCTGCTCATTCAAAAAGCTTAGCTCACGATAGAGGGGTGAGGCAAGGGAGAGAATGTGTTTGTGTGCTTGTGTCTTGGTTTGTCAGGGAGTTCATTTGCCTTTCCTGCTGTTTGTTTTTTTTTTTCTTTTTTTTTTTGGTCTGTTTTTGTCATAATCTCAATTATATTGGCCTTCCTGATCTGCCCTTAAAAGAAATATTTTTTTCAAAACTTCTGTGGAATTTCTAGATGTCTGTTGGTGATGCAATACATTGGGCTTCAGTTTTAAAGCAAATGGACTACAGTAATCCCAAAATATTGGTTGGAACAAGATTGCTGTGGAGGTATTTCTTTGGTCTCCTCCTGGAAATGCTTCAGAGGAGGGGAGAAACTATGGACAACAGCATGGAGGTGATGGGCTGAGCCCCTGCTTAATGCTCTTTACCACTCCCAACCCCACCTTTTTAATATGGACATTTTGTTAATTATCACTATGCAGCAAAGTGAAAATACAGTGAGTGTTAGGTTCTTTTTGTTCTGAATTGTTTCTGATGATTTGTGTTTATCCAACACATGGGGTAGCATTGACATTACAAATAACATATTTTTTTTCTAAAACTGAACTCTTTTTGCCCTTAGATTTATTTCAGAGTATATACATGGACAAGTAAATTGTCATCAGTATAATAGTTACAGACGAAAAGAATTTGGATCGACTCTGTCCAGAGAAGGACAACGAAGCTGGTGAGGGGCCTGGAGAACAAGTCCTACGAGGAGCGGCTGAGGGAGCTGGGCTTGTTCAGCCTGGAGAAGAGGAGGCTCAGGGGTGACCTTATTGCTCTCTACAGGTACCTTAAAGGAGGCTGTAGTGAGGTGGGGGTTGGTCTGTTCTCCCACGTGCCTGGTGACAGGACGAGGGGGAATGGGCTGAAGTTGTGCCAGGGGAGTTTTAGGTTGGATGTTAGGAAGAACTCCTTTACCGAAAGGGTTGTTAGACATTGGAACAGGCTGCCCAGGGAAGTGGTGGAGTCACCATCCCTGGAAGTCTTTAAAAGACGTTTAGATGTAGAGCTTAGGGATATGGTTTAGTGGGGACTGTTAGTGTTAGGTCAGAGGTTGGACTCGATGATCTTGAGGTCTCTTCCAGCCTAGAAAATTCTGTGATTCTGTAACTCCCTTTTTGCCCATAGGTTGGATGATCAGTAAGTTCAAGAAGTTCACTTTTATATACAGATAAGTAACCCAAGGAAAAAAAATCAGGACTTGCTTAAATCATTGTCATGGGGATGATGTAAGAAAGACATCAAGGCCCTGAAGCATGCCCAGAGAAGGGCAACAGAACTGGTGAGGGCTCTGGGCAGGGGAGTAATGGTTGAGCTTTGACAAGTTTTGGAAATAGTACATTCATGTTTGTGGTGTTCTTAGGCTAAAACAGAGTAAGCTTTGGGATTTCCTAGAGTATGCTACTGAGAAAGCTGGCAAAAGCCTCTCAGTGGTTTAAAGGGAAAAAAAAAAATCTTTATCTCTCCTTTATTGCTTTATGCTAGTGCTGCTTTATTTTGGGGGACCTCTTTCTATGCTAAACTTCAGGGTTATAAAGCAAGAATAATTGGAATTTAACAAGTGTGTTTGAGCTTCTAGTGATTTAAGTAGATGAGTTTTCTGGACCTGTGCGTCCTCAGACTTGCAGTCTGTCTTCCACATGTTTCTCCTTTTATTCTTCTGGATACATAACTTGCCATCTCAATCTTATCTTCCTTCCACATAATTGATAATGGCTGTGCTCACAATTACTCTACAATTTTTTCTCTCCTCTCTGGTTTGCTCGTTTCTAGCCCCTTCACAGGAGGAGATTTTTAATTGACTTGGGAACCTTTCTAGGACACAGAACAGGTCTTGACTATATTTGTAAAGTCTAAAGACAAATTAACCTTATATTTAAAAAGCAATAACACCAGTGGCTTAGGAGGGGCTTTGTGATGAGTTTAAGTTAATCTTCTGCCCATTGTTCATTTAAAAATGGTAGTTGAAGAGTTGTGGGATTTAATAGCTGATAGTGAGCTACTGAGTTTAAAGAAACAGCTCATAAACTAAACCAGACAGGGCATGCATCATCTCATCTAGCCTAGAGTACCTAGCTGTCCAAAATCAAAACAGATGTTGAGGATGGCCCTACAGTGCTGGGAAAGAAGTAATGGCATTCTGCACATACTCAAAACCAGCATCTAAGGGAATGGCAACCAAGATCGTACTTGCATAAAGCTGTTGAGATGGAAATTATCAACTACAGAACAACCCTTGACTCCTAAAAAGTGAGTCATTTAAGTTAATGGTCTTTCAGATGTGTACACTTATTAGTAAGCTGCGCATTTTCATGTGAACTATTTTCCTGTGGTTTAGGAAGTGGGTAACTCAACAATACTGAAAGCTTAGCTGTGAGATTTTTGACTGACTTGTTTTTTCATGTTCAGATATCTGTCTTGTAAGTGAGTTTATGAAGCGTGTCAGCTTTTGAACGCTGGAGTCCTAGAGTACTACTGCTCTGGGCTTTTCTCCTTCCTTAGCAGCCAAAAAAAAAAAAAAAAAAGAAAGGAAAGAAAGGAAGAGGAGCAAGAGAGGACAGAGCTTATCAGATCTTCCTGTTTTTGTCCACGTTTTATCATGCTTCAGATGTCACTAGCTGTTCCAGTGGCACTAGTGTTAGTGCACAGAACTGTTTTAAGAGTGGGCTGGAGCTGCTTTGCTCCACATGTGTGGAATGGCTGCCCTGGCTGCTGCCTAAGTCCTGGAAGTGGGAAGTGTCTGAGGTGTTTGCCAGGAGGGGAGCGAGGGGGCTGTGGATCCTTGTTGGTGCAAGGGGCACTGGGTGCAGAACAGGTCTTTAACTGAAATTCCAAGTTGTTGGGGAAGCATTAGGGAAGATAAGTGGCTTATTTAATTCACAGCCAAGATATTGCAGGTAAAGCTATGCTGCTTTGTAGTGTATTCATGATAAGGGGCTTTAAGGATTGGATTGTTGCCAGCTGCAGCAATCCATTATATGAAGAAAAAGCCAAGTTCTAAGTGAGCTACTCCTTGCTATGGTGCTAGTTGCTGCTGAAATGTCACCAAGGCATGGTTACTGCCTCTGAAACTGTAGCTGGTCAGGACAGCCTGCATCAGGTGTAGCAGCAACAAGAGAGTTGTGTGGCAGAGAGGTGGCTTGCTTTTTGCTGCTGTGTCCATTACATGCAGTTAGGAGACACTTTGGGAGGGAAGAGAACTTGCAGACTACTAGTTACCTTGTAATGGAATTATTTTGGTAGACACACTCAGCTTTGGTGTGCAGGCTGTTGGGTTAGAGAAGGAGCTGCTGAGCTACCTCCTGTAAGCACAAATCCCCATCTTCTCCGGCTCCTATTCGGTGCTGTTGCACAAGGTCAGGTGCCAAGCATGAGCGCCTTGCAGACCACTCCCAGGAATGGGACCGAGCCCTTGCTGTGCTGTGAGCAGTGCAGTGAGACACTGGGAGAGCGGGGTGGAGGGAAGTGAGGGAGAGCCTTTCCCTGAGGACTTGCTAAAGCAAAACAAGGGCAGTCAGCCAAACAGACCATCGTACTACACCACTGTGACTCACCTCGAGCAAACAAGTTTAAGTTGATTTGTGTTCTGGAATTGCAGAGAGGAAGATTTACAGGCATGGCTTGTAGTCGACAGCCATATGTTTAGAGAGGCCTTAGCTTAACTTCCATTTCTCCTTACTCGGTGATGAAGTGAAAGTGGAGTGAATGTGGAGATGGTTTGGCTGGAAGCAGGGTGTTCGCTGTAGTCAGCATAGTCTCTGGGCAGTTGGTGTGCTGGCAGTCCTTCCTTTCACGTGTCATCCTGTGTCTCCCACAGAGCCTGTGTGTGTCTGCTCTTCTGAGAGGAGCTTGAATAGCTTCTCTACCACTTTTCTGATGCCTGTGATTCTTGCAGGTAGTCATCCTTGCTGAACAGAGGCTGTTGACTGGGGTAGTAGAGATGAGCAGACTAGCAAATGATTGTCTCTTTGCACAATCAGAGACTTCTGCGATAGTAGGGCATGAAGTAGAAAATAACAACAGGACATGAAATGGCAGAGACAACCTCCTCAGCATCTTTGTTGTGGGTTTTTACTTTTTTCTGAAGTGCCGTGGGGTCTCTGAGTTGTGTCTGGATGGCTCTCAGGGTTTGGCAGCAATGACAGCTATTCTCATATCCAAAGAAGTTCAAAAATATTGCTGCATCATGTCTTTGCTGACTCTGCAATGCAGCAGTGTTGGGCTGTGAGCCCAAATTACAGCGGTAAGATGTAAACCTTCTGACCCAGAAGTAGGAAGAACCAAATGGACAAGACTGAGAGGAGAAGAGAGATGATCATAGAGAAATGCAGATTTTGGGAGATAAAACTTGTATTCTTTTGGTCCTTACGAGAGTCCTTAACGAGAGAACAGTAATTAGGCCAGAATTATCTTCATTGATTCAGTGCTGGCAAGCTAAAAGTCTACTGCCTTTTAATCAGCATGCAGCATATTCAGGGTCTTTCACACTTGAGGCAAACCTCTCTTTCGTTCTGTGTGCAGTGCCACAGTGTACGTGTCTGTACAACACACAATCACTTAGGAAAACCTCTGCACTGGTCATTTTTTGGCTGTGTGTGCTTCCTCTTAAACTGCTTCATCTCTGTTACAAACGTTTTGCTGCTTGTGCTCTAAGTGTCTGCACAATATCCACCCATGGTACAACAGGTGTGTTAACGTTTGGGATTTTTCAGTGCAAATGTCACAACAGGCACAGAATTCACAGAGTTCTGTGGTGACAGGGCAGGTCTTGTTCCATGCAGCCTAGCCTTGCGTACAGCTTTCTGCAGCATGAATGTGTCTTGCAAGAGTAGGGCTTGAAAAGCCGGTGGTAAATTCTTGTGGCTTGGCAGTGGCATTAGGACATATTTTTAGGGAAAATAAGGTATTTTTAGTAAGGAGTAACATGGAATTTAATGGTTTATGCTCAAGTAAGCTAAAAAGTAGCATTTGAAACTACAGAGGCCCCTGTCTTGAGTAGTATTTAACATGTGGTAATTGATTTATTTGGCACTGTGCACTGAAAGGATTTATTGGTTGCTTATTTGTTTCTGTGATGAGAAGAGGGATGGACATTGTGTAACTTCTCAGGCTGCAGGGATTATGCAACTGATCCTGTTATTGTGGAGCCCAAGTCCTTCCTACTCCCTGGGCACCAGCTGCTTGTGTTCTGGCTGTGCCTTGTTGTTTTTTCTTTGCTTTAATCATCTTCTCCCCCCATAGCCTAGTGCTTTGGTGAACTCGTTATTTTCTTGCTTGTGTTGCTGTTTCCAGTTCTCCCCAGTGTCAGTGTCTCATTTGGGTTTATTCTTCAGTTCATTATGCTGCAAAATGCAACTGCCCTTTTGTATTATTCAAACTACAAAATGTATAGAGAAATTTATTTTTTCATGAGACAAAATCACTTGATACTTTATAGAAATATTTAAATAAATAAAGGCATTTGCTTTGATCCAAGTCAAGTTTTACTGCAAACAGCCTTTGCCTAAGCAAAGGTCAAAAGTTACGACTTCCTGTTTTCATGAAATTAAAATGAAGTAAGTAGTTGTGTTTTTTGTTGTTGTTGTTTTTTAATCCTTCAGAGGATGGGTCTGGGAGATATTTTAATTTTCAACATCTCTCTCCCGCCCTGCTTCAGAGCACCAAACAAAGTACAGTAGTACTGTGCATACGATGTGGTAGTTGTAAATCTCATGCTTTTGCAGATGGGTGATCGTACTGCGGTGTAATAAAGGCAATGCAACCACTGCAGTACAATAACATGCTAAGTGAATTGAAAAAGTGCTGTAAATCTCACCCTATTGGCACTTGATTTTCAGCTCACAGTTTTATGTCATACTGCTTCTGTTTTGGGGTTACACAGAGTTGGAGTGCCCATGAGTGGGTCGTGTTGGGACACGTGGCCGTATGGTGTGGGCTGATGGGACTGGGGGCCCTTGTAACCCATTGCACCAGACTCCACTTACAGACCAACAGAGCATGTGTGGTCCTGATAGGGGAGGAAAAATGGTACATTTGTACAGCACTTGACTTGCTATATTTCTTATATTTCTATAGCAAATGTGATCCATATCAGTTATAAATCAGCTCTAGCACTTAGTGCCCTATACCAGGGAGTAATTTGGGCATAAAGGCTTTAAAGACGTTTTTGAGATGGCAAGTGTTTTGCTAAGGAGTTACATGGACTGCTCAGGGTGTGTTTTTTTGCTCAGTGTCTGTACCATGGATGAGCATTTGAGTAGATGACAAGTTGTCTTAGGATTTGCACAAGTGCTGCCACTCAGGAAATGGTGGTCCTCTTGGCTTGAGCTGTCTTGTTGGAATTGCTGAAAGTATGATTCAGTCTGCTTTACAGAGACCCTATGTACAGAAGACATTCTCTTTTGAGACTACAAGACTCGGTGTGTGACGTCCGTTCAATCCTTTCCACTTGTACTTCCACCCCCAAATCTCTCATGGCAGAAACATCAGTTTTGGCTTTCTATCTTTTGCTTCTCGAGAAGGGTCTTGTTCTCAAGAAGTTCTCAAGCTAAGTGAGTTCAATCCATTTTTTATGGCCACGTGTCACTTGAATATTTCATTATTTCTGCAGTTGGTGAAGACTGTGTTAGAACTCGCACCTCAACCCCACAATTCCAGCACCATAAGTCCAGTTGTATTATTGTTATAAAATTTATTTGATACAGTAATTGAAGGAATTTTAAAATCAGTCTTGTACTTGATGGCTCATAAAGATCTGCCACAAAGTGTGGTCTTATGGTCCTGTACAAAGCTTCTTTGTGGCAAATTTGTTCATATGGTGTTTACAGCTACCAAAACAAACTCCTGAAGGACAGTGAAATGGAATTTGGTACGTGTGGTTTCATTTGGACTTGAGATGCATGTCAGATATATTTTGAAATAAAATTGTTAGTTCAGAAACTTGCATAAGAACTTCACTGAAATAAAAAGTAATAGTTTTTCTTTCAAAATTTCAAGTTGAGTGACTTAAAAGGAGTCTCTGTCTGCCTTGTCTGTGGCAAGAAAAAAATATGATTATTAGAAAAAAGACGTTGTGATAGGGTTTGTTTTGTGCTTCCATATGTCTGCTTTTACCTGTGGTTCTTGGTAATGCTCCCCAGTAAGGATTTAACCACTATACAGCAGTTTTAATGAATACAACAAAGCATGCATAATTTTGAGAGCACAACTGTTTGGTCATGGTGGTCTACTTCATGAGGTCTGATATGGAATAGTAACTTATTTTTTTTCCTTTTTATACCGAGTCCAAAATAGTCAGCAGTTGAGGCAGAAATCTTAGAAGTTGAGCAATTCAGGAGGAAGTGGCTTCTTGGCTGCCTTGGAGAACGGATGTTTTAATTTTTGTTCTTTAAATCTGATGGTTTATTTTCCAAGCTGTATTTGTCACAATCTTTGCTTTTTCTTGACCCTTAGTGTGCTGTTGAGTTTGGTTATTAGAGGTTTTATTTTCTGCTGAAGACAATTAAAGGGGTATTTGTACACAGCCTTCTGACAAGTTGCATGTAAGGATTAGCACTGATTTTGGGGTGAAAGGAACACTGGAAATGAAGAACAGGTTATTCATGCTCAATAATCTTCATTGATCAGTCTGTTATGGAGCGTGGTTCAAATTTGTTACATAACTAACTACAAAGAACATATCCATAATGTTAATTATCTTAAAAGAGGGACTGAACAAATGTATTAGTCCATTGCATCTTCTCTTGTAAATCTCACTCGTATTACCAGTTAAGTAGACGTTCGAATAATTTTTTTATAAGAGTAGTACTTGATTGTGCTACTTAAAGCTGGTTTCCACTTAATTATTTGATCAGGAACAAAACCAAAGTGGTGATTTTTCATTGCAAAAGAGACAAAGGATTTTTTTTTTCATTTGTTAAATACTGCAGATGGGTAGTAGAGAGGGAAATTGTTAAAGAAGAGAAAGGATTGGGGTTCACAGATTAAGGAGGAACAGATTCTCCAAAATACATTTCATGTAAGTTGAGTAAGAATACATTCAGGGAAAGGAACTGTATCACCAAGTCAGCTGCTTCATTCCTCTCCTGAAGAGTTAGTTGTCCCCTCTCCTTCCATCAGCAAAAAAAAATAAAAATGCAGAGGGGAGCCCCCCAGCCAACCAAAGCAAAACTTCAGGCCCAAACTTGAAGTTCACACATGCACAAACCCCGTAACTGCAAATCCTTTAATGACTGATTAAGATGTGATTCTGTGTCTGTGTTAACAGGGAGAACTGTATAACAGTGGAAATCTTGAGCTGTTGTTGAACAGTGGAAAGCTGAACTGTTCATCTGCTGGTACATTTCCCTTAACATTTCTCTTGGTGATGACCATGCAGACCTCTCAAGAAGTGAGGTTAGTGGATGTCAGAAGACAGATCGTAATTCCAGGTTGGAAGGTGATGTTTTCTTGACTTGGGTCATTCAGTGCTGTTTTTTTTTTTCTTTGTGTCAAAATGTACCCATTTGAAACCATTTGTGTCTGAAACGTACTTCTTGCTGAATCTCTTTTTAGAGATCTTGTGTTTTGAAGCAAAGATTTTAATTCACCCATATTTTGTTATGCCATACATGTCTGGAATCTTGGCAGAACATGTTTTCTTGGTATGGAATATATGCTTTAACAGAAATAAATATTGGAAACTAAATGTTATCTGCATTCTCGTGCTTTGCACTTTTTTAGGATTGCTAGGCAGTATATATTGAGTTACACAGAGAACAGGGGAATAAAAATGGATATTTTTTTTTACTGGTCTGAATCTGATCCAAGGTAATAATGATCAAAAATGTGCATTAGAACTTGGGCCAAGAATCTGTCTTTTATAACAGCTCAGAGGAAAGGGGAGGAGGCCGCTGGTGAATGAAATGAGGAACAAATGAGGCTTGTCACGGGGAGGCAGTAAGGAAAGTTGGTTTGAAATTTGAATATGAATTTAACATCATGAGATCCACTGTGTGGAGACTCTTTTATAAATGCACATGGTTAAAAGTTAGTTAGTTGCAGTACCTGAACAAATCAAAGCCCAGCATCTCAGCTTTCTTTTGGTCTGTCCCAACTGGGAAGTGAAGTACTTCTCAGAAAGTTAGACTACCACATTTAAACTGCTGACTGCTACTTTGCATAAAAGAAGGAAGAAGCACATTGTACAGAAATTCTATAGAATCCTATAGAGTTTCTGTAGATGACTTTCAGAGCAACTCCACATAGGTTCTTACTTGGCTTTAGGCCTTGATAGGTGGCACCTTAGTTTCCTTCGGTTGAAGGAAAAGGCAAAATAAATACAAAATAAGGTGAGTGCCAGTAATGAGTAGCATGGTTAGATCTGACCCTCCCCAAAAGGCAGTAGGAGTCTTCTGTTCAACTTGGGGGTTGCTAAATGAAAAGATGACCTTCTCCCTTGGACACTCCTCTGATTTTACACTGCAGGCTTAGGTGGTCATTGGAGTATTAAGTATTGCTTTAGTCTGGCGATGCTTGTTGGGAAACTGAAGCCTTGTGTAGCTGCACAAGTGCTTTTGAAACCAAAGCTGATGATTTCTGGTGTAGCACGTGGTAGAACAAGTAAGGAAACTTTTATTTTTAGGATTTGTGTGTATCATCACCCTCGGCTTGCTCAGTTGCAGCCATTTCTACACGCAGTGCTGTGAAGCAACGTTGAACAGCAGCATATGCATGAACATTTACATACGTGATGATCAGTGGTCAGGCTGTTCGTTGCCTTGACTCTGAGCTGGCAAAACTAGCAAAACAAGGTGTGACCTTCCAAGAAGAGTAGCATTTTATTTATCAGCGAGGAAACAACTTCTTGGAATATATGCCCTTAAAAGCTTCTAGTTGAAAGTCACTGACCAGAAGGGCCTGTCTCGCAGACCAGCAACCCAGCTTCCTCTGCAAAGCTATTCCTTCCCCCCAGGATCACCTGGGTAAGGGCTGTGTGGTACCGAACCAACTGCTCCATACTGTGACTGATGTGAAGCCTTGTTCTGGACTTTTGGGTGAGGATGCTGATCACAGGATGCCTGTAGGTTAGTGCTGCTGGCCTGGAAGCCCAGCTGCCTTTCCATTATCTATGGGGCAGTTGATCCCCATTGCAGATGGAATGCCTACTGGTAGAAAGATTGATTACCATTCCTCCTAAAAACTGACAGAATGGGTAGGAAGCTGAAGGATATTGATCACAGCTGGAAGAAATTATGAAACAGATTTTGAAAACAGGGCAGTAAGTCAAATAACTTCGCACCTTGAATTCCGTCTGGAATTCAAGTCCGTCGGGACATGAGACCCACTATCCACATAGCAGTGGGGAAGAGACATCTCAAGATGGTTCAAGTCAACCAGCCTTGGCAGGTCCATGGTCATGGCTCCTGCTTGTGGCTGGGCCAGCTGTGCGAGGGGACTGGGTTGTGCAGGGCATTGCAACCTCTGAGGCTGGAGACAGCACCACTTTGCAGGGCTGCATCCTTGTGAAGCGAATTTCTCCTTACACTCAGTTTTAACCTCTTTTGTTTCAAATAGTGCCTGTTGTCTCATCTTCCCACCATGTGTTGCTGTGAAAAGCGTAGCTCCATCTTTGGTTTGCCAGCAGCCTGGGGCTTTTTAATATAGGTCAGCCTTCAGTCCTGTTAGGAGATGGTAACTTTGTGATTAATTAAAGTAAATAAAAGCTAATATGAGTTTCCAATGAATGGCTGGGATGATAGAGTGATATATTGATTACATTATGTAATATAACACCACCGAGTGTCACTATATTGAGCAAACTAGCATGTTGACACTAATTAAGAGGGAAAATCTTTGTTTATGTTTGTGTGTACTATTTGGAACAACTTAAACACTTATCACTAGAACAAAGAAAAACTTCACCACTCTGATCCAAGGCATTTTAATATAGCACTTAAAATTGAGTTACAACTGTTATCATGAAATTAGTTTCTGAAATCCAAAGGCCTGCCAGAGCATCTGTCCTCAGGGGAGATATCTGACCTTAAGATTTCAGAAATGTAGATACCAGCGATTCAGATAATCAGGGTTTGTCTCTGTATCCAAAAGGTTTATGTATAAATTCCTGTAGTGAGCTAAGGGATTAGTAAGGCATTAGCTTTCTGAAATAAAGAGAGAATTCCTCCCTACTTCACTAGTTTGTTTCAGATTTGATGAAGGAAAATGTTAGCACATTGAAGATTTATCTTATTCTTTCATATGCAAAAGAATAACACAGACTTGCTATTTGAATGTATATTTAATTGATCTAATTAAGGGCCTGTCTGTAGATATCTGATCAGCTCCCAGTATGTACGTCACGAATCTTTATTTCAGAAGAGAGGACTTGACTGTCCTTAGCCTCTAGAAGAGGCACAGGGATAGATGAGAGGCACTTGACTGAGGCTGCACCGAAGTAAATTATAACTAGGGCCAAAATGAACGGCGTGAGGGTAGTAAAATGCTGGAGGATGCATCTCAGAGAGGTAGTGCATCTTAGGGATGCTCAGAACTCACCTGGACATGGCTCTGAGCACCCTGATCTAAGCTGACCTGTACAAGGGTTAAACCATATGACCTTCATAGATGCCTTCCAACCTATATTGTTCTGTACTTAAGCGTAAAGAATATCCAATATTTCCGTAATATGAATCAGTGCTCTAACTTTAAGACCTAATTACTGAATTTGAAAACCTCTTCATAAAAAGATAATGCTTACTTAATGCATTGTAATTAATTTTATTTTAATGTTACAAGTGATGTGCAAGTTCAGTTGAACATGTCTATATAGGGAGCATCTGGTGGTGATTTTTTAAATACTGACAGATTCTGCATTATTTATTCAAGAAGCACGTTTCTTGCTAATAAGCGCAGAAGACAGTTGATGAGTGATGGTGGATTAATGCATCCTTGGCAGAGTTTTGTAAACTGGGGATCGAACACAGTACATGAAAATATTCTGAAGACAACTTGAAATTAACTTCAGTAACTTATTTAAATGTACAAGTTTTTGATGGTTCATTTTGAGGGGAAATTAGCATTTATTTCCATTTGGAGCATCAGTGTGTAAAAGTAGATATTATCAAAGCATGTAAATTTAATTAGGAAGTAATTAAAGAGCAATGGAACTTAAAGTGTACACTAAAATTATCTTGTTTCTTTTTCCAGTGTAATTTTGGCCTTGGCTTATCATAAATGCTCAACTAAAGAAGTGTTTCTTCTTTCCAGTGGCACAGAAATGAGGGACTGCATCAGATCTTCCTGACTCTTCCAAATGACTGTGCTAACACTGAAGCTAGACTCGAGGTCTCCAACAGAACTTGCTTATGTTGAACAAAACTGGGTTTGTTTCCTTGACTGTAATCACTTTGCTTTAAAAACAATCTGAGTTGATGGTGCTGAACTGCTTGTCAAGTGTACCTTGTGCCAAACTGCTCAAGTTGGTCTGTTGTTCTGCCTCTCTGTGTATAGGATGCTTCTAGAGGAGACATCAACACAGCTGCAATTCAGCAGTTTCTGTAAGGCGATGGCTCCGTTTAGTGAACTTGTTGGCACTTCACATGTATCTTCTCAGGGCTTTACAGTGTTGAGACGAATCTAGCTGAAGCAAAACCCATAGAAGGCTAGAATTTTTCTGGTAAGACATAACTGATGTTGCAGAGGTGTGGGAGGTCACAGTGCCCGTCTGGCTGCAAGAATATGATCTCGAGATTTCTGTATTTTAATGGCTTTTAGCTCTTGGGTGACTTCAATGGCAAGGAGCGATGCTTAGCAGTTGTATCTAGTAAGGTAGCTGTAATCATTGGTTGTTATGATTCCTTTTGTTGGAGTCCTCCCATCTGCATGGAGTTTGGAGGTATCTATGTTTTGAGTGTTGGCACTGGGTTTGGCATGTTGATGCAGGGTGGAATATCTTGCTTTTTTCCCCCCTTCTGGAAACCCCTAGTTGTTGGCAATGTAGTCATACAGCAGAGGCATTGGTAATGTAGATCACTACAGTTAAGATCTTCCCCCTACACACACAGAAAACAGTGTTTTAGGTGGTGGTGGTTAGCTGAGGGGTGTAGGGTTGTTGCCTGCCCCAGCTGGCATCATTTTTGTTGCATTACCTGCTTTCTGTGTTATGTTTGCTTTTGGAAAGAGCAGGTGTAACACCAAGTTATGGAGGGTCATGTTCTCTTTTAAGTTGAAGATGAACAGAGTAATTTTGGGTAAGAAATGTTTAACCAGTCTGTGGTGACAAATGTCAATATAGTGTCAGTAAATTTCAATAGACTCCTGTGTCACTTTTGCTGTTTCCTGATGTGAACTTGTAGGCTGGATCTATGAGAAGTTGAACTATTTGCCTTGATGCATTTTCCTCCCTCAGCGTGGATGAGTTTCCTGACGCAGCTGTGAGCCTACCAGGGGAGGTGCCCCTCTGGACCTTCTGTTCACAGAGGAGGACTGGTGGGAGATGTGGTGGTCGGGAGCTGTCTTGGGCAGAGTGACCACAAAATGGTAGAGTTCCCTATTCTTCGCAAAGTCAGGAGGGGGACCAGTAAAACTGCTGTCTTGGACTTCTGTAGGGCTGACTTTGAGCTGTTCAGGACACTGGTTGGCAGAGTCCCTTGGGAGGCAGTTCTGAAGGGCAGAGGAGTCCAGGAAGGCTGAGCACTCCCCAAGAAGGAAATCTTAAAGGCTTAGGAGCGGTCTGTCCCCTCATGCCCAAAGATGAGCTGGCATGGAAGACAAGCAGCCTTGCTGAACAGAGAGTTGTGGCTTGAGCTTAGGAGAAAAAAGAGGGTTTATGATCTTTGGAAAAGAGGATGGGCCACTCAGAAGGATTATAAGGATGTTGTGAGGCTGTGCAGGGACAAAATTAAAAGGGCCAAAGCTTATCTGGAGCTCAATCTGGCTACTGCTGTTAAAGATAACAGAAAATGTTTTTATAAATAAATAAAAACAAAAAGGAGGACTAAGGAGAATCTCCATCCCTTACTGGATGCGGGGGGAAACTTAGTGACAAGAGATGAGGAAAAGTCAGAGGTGCTTAATGCCTTCTTCGCCTCAGTCTTTAGTGCAAAACCAGTTGTTCTCTGGATACCCAGTACCCTGAGCTGGTGGAAGGGGATGGGGAGCAGGATGTGGCCCTCACTATCCACGAAGAAATGGTTGGTGACCTGGTGCGGCACTTGGATGTGCACAAGTCGATGGGGCCGGATGGGATCCACCCGAGGATACTGAGAGAACTGGGGGAAGAGTTGGCCAAGCCACTCTCCATCATTTATCAACAGTCCTGGCTATTGGGGGAGGTCCCAGCTGACTGGCGGCTAGCAAACGAGATGCCCATCTACAAGAAGGGCCAGAGGGTAGACCTGGGGAACTATAGGGCTGTCAGTTTGACCTCAGTGCCAGGGAAGCTCATGGAGCAGATTGTCTTGCGTGTCATCATGTGGCACTTACAGGGCAACCAGGCAGTCAGGCCCAGTCAGTGGGCCTTGACTTCAGTAAGGCTTTTGACACTGTTTCCCACAGCATTCTCCTCAAGAAACTGGCTGCTCATGGCTTGGACTGGTGTACGCTTCATTGGGTTATAAACTGGCTGGGTAGCCGGGCCCAAAGGGTTGTGGTTAATGGAGTTAAATCCAGTTGGAGACCAGTCACTAGTGGCGTTCCCCAGGGCTCAGTACTGGGGCCAGTCCTCTTTAATATCTTTATGAATGATCTGGGTGAGGGCATTGAGTGCACCCTCAGTAAGTTTGCAGATGACACCAAGTTAGGTGCGTGTGTCGATCTGCTCGAGGGTAGGAAGGCTCTGCAGGAGGATCTGGATAGGCTGGACCGATGGGCTGAGGCCAACTGTATGAAGTTCAACAACAAGGCCAAGTGCCAGGTCCTGCACTTGGGGCACAACAACCCCAAGCAGAGCTACAGGCTGGGAGATGAGTGGTTGGAAAGCTGCTTGGCAGAGAAGGACCTGGGAATATTGGTTGATAGTTGGCTGAATATGAGCCAGCAGTGTGCTCAGGTGGCCAGGAAGGCCAACAGCATCTTGGCTTGTATCAGAAGCAGTGTGGCCAGCAGCTCTAGGGAAGTGATTATCCCCCTGTACTCGGCTCTGGTGAGGCCGCACCTCGAGTACTGTTTTCAGTTTTGGGCCCCTCGCTATAAGAGGGACATGGAGGTGCTTGAGCGAGTCCAGAGAAGGGCGACGAAGCTGGTGAGGGGCCTGGAGAACAAGTCCTATGAGGAGCGGTTGAGGGAGCTGGGCTTGTTCAGCCTGGAGAAGAGGAGGCTCAGGGGTGACCTTATTGCTCTCTATAGGTACCTTAAAGGAGGCTGTAGCGAGGTGGGGGTTGGCCTGTTCTCCCACGTGCCCAGTGATAGGAACAAGGGGGAATGGGCTGAAGTTGTGCCAGGGGAGGTTTAGGTTGAATATTAGGAAGAACTTCTTTACTGAAAGGGTTGTTAGGCATTGGGATGGGCTGCCCAGGGAAGTGTTTGAGTCACCATCCCTGGAGGTCTTTAAAAGATGTTTAGATTTAGGACTAGGTGATCTTGTAGGTCTCTTCCAACCTAGATGACTCTGTGATTCTGTGATCTTTTTTTGAGCAGGGGAAGGTTAATGGAGTCTTAATTTGGAAATATATATTCATTTGGAAGTATGGCTAGAGTGCAAACACTTGGGTTTAAAAACAAAAAGCCAAACACTGTAGTAATACCTAGGTACTTTATTTTCCTGACAGAGGTTTTTTTAGCAGCAGTAGTGAATGAAAAAATGTTAAGAACGAGGGCTTTGGAGGGAGCCAGGGACTGTTATTTATCTAACACAGCTGACCTTCTTATGGACTTTTAAGGTCTATTCTTTCCCAGAGGGAAATCTCTGGAAAATAATTTCCCAGATGGAAATAACTTTCAACTTAATCCTACTATTAAAATAAACGTAGCTTGAGGTACATAGGGAAGGTGGTGTTTACATTCACATCCCTTCTCTCAAATTCTGTGTACAGCACAAAAATATTGTTACCTTCATTAACGATAAGAAATAAATTATGTGAGAATTAGGATACTGGCTCTGGCTGGCAGTGCATGGTGCTGACCTCTCACCTCATCTGGCTGAAGATGCGCTTTGCTTTGATGTCCCTGGTGGTGCATCTGAAAGTGTGCCAGTGGTTCACCACGTGAAGGAGCGAGTGCTGAATGCGCACCTCTGCTATAATGGGCAAAAGTTGGATTTACATCAAATGTGATGCCTGTCTTCCCTTTGGTTTCTTCCGGTCAGAAGCAGATCTTTATCTCTCTCGAACAAGGAGTACCAGCACTCATGTGCTGTATTTAATTTCTATCAGCAGCTGATTTAGGCTTCAACATCAATGCCTTGTTAAGCTCTTGCTGAAACACTTTATGTGTAATAAAACATTTCTCTGACATAAAATGTACGTCATTTGTGTAACTTGGCAGAACATGGTAATAGGTAGAAAAAATGCTGTTGAGATCTGTAATTGATTTCTCTTGAGTGCCTGTAGTGTGTAACAGAAGAAATTTGATGCTTTCTTAGTTTTATATTGTATGTTACGTAACCACGTATGTACCAGTATGGTACGTAACTTCTTGATAAACTAAATGTACCTTTTCCACAGAGAAATATTCACAAAATATCTTAAGTGAGGGGAATGCAGCTAAGATGGAAACCTGTGTGGTGTTTGTATTTATTTATTTATTTAAGAAGTGAGAGGGAAACATGAGTGGATTTTGTGGTGTTATTTGCTCAATTTACTTCTTTCCAGGAACTAAATGATTTGAGACTGCTGAGATTTTTTATTCAGATCTTTTTGCAGGGTGTCTGGCAAGGGAAGCAAGCAAAGTGTATTTTATTTGTGAAACTTCAGAAATGCTGTCTAGAAAGCACTGAGATATTTAGTCTAAATAAAAATAGAAACACAGCTAAAACTCTGGGTAGAATATTTAGTGGGGTGCCAGAGCACAAATGTTTTGTGTCTTAGCAAGCCAAGTACTTAAATGAACATGGGGAAGGAAGCAGTGGCTGCTTAGAGAAATTATCCAAATCAGAAAATGACTCCGTATCATGAAAAATGGGTTTATGCTTATTGCCATCAATTCTAAAGAACAATGTTGGGAAGTGCAGCAGTTCAAGTTCAATTTTCTATACACCTTGTTTTAACAAAAGGTAAGATGTTTGTAACAAAAATTGTGTTTACTGTAACGCATGCTGACTCGATGTATTGCCTGGTTTAAATAAAGAAATAAATTTATTCCTCTGCTGCAGGTGGGGGGAATAATCCTGCATAATAATTGTAATCCTACATAATATGTAATAATCCTACATAATAATTCAGACTACATATATAAACTCTTCAAGGAATGTCCATAGGTCAGGACTCTTCTGAAAAAGAAAATACCTGTTAAATTTGGTGATAATTACTTTGAAGTGTCGGTTGAGGTTTTATCAGTTATGCTCAAGCTGGCCACCCTAATATTATGTTTTGGCAAGACAGTTGAAAATATGTTAACCCTTTGAACTTAAAAGAAGCACTTCAGTGCAGCAGGGAGCTCTATGTAAGGCTGGCGTGGGAGTGGAGGTGTTTTCAGTGACTCAAGCTTTTTTTTCTGAATGGTCTGGAAAACAATGGACGTGCTTGCTGCCAGGGTTCAGTGGTGGGTCATGAAAATGAAGTGGCTGAGAGTCAGGACATGGTTATGGGGCTTCTCGGTTGTGCTGGTGTCTGCTGACTTGCACACTGTGTATGTGTACATAAGTGCAGATGTGTTCTGGTGGCTGAGGCATCGTTAAGGTATTTGTTTTGCACAGCAGGTGGAGATGTGGTGGCACTTGGCAGTACCTGTTGCTCATCACTTAGTTTTTCATGATGTAATAGCTATTTATACAATTCTGAAATAGTTATGGGAAGGCACCTAGTGCCAAATGGCTACCTTGGTTCTTTGCTGTGCTTCTCTGCCCTTTTGGGTTTCAGCAACTTCTGGGACACCTGGGGTCTGAGCAGGCTGCTAGCGGGAAAGCGAGGAGCTGCCTGTATGCTTGCCGCCTGCCTGGAGCAGCCTGAGCTCCCCTGCCTGTCCTGCGCCCCGGCTGTGGAGGAGAGTGCGTGGGACGGTCGGTGGGGAGAGCAACCGTGCTGCCCCTGGTGTGCTCACCATGCGGTCAGAGGAGTTGTGCTCCACACATGGGGTCAGGAGGGTGTACACAGGCCTCTTGCCTGAGTGCCCTAACTATCTGGTAAGACAGGTCAGCTTGGGTCTTGATTGTTTGGAGAACACACATCTCTCAGAAACAAAGAGGATAGGTTTTCTTTTCTGCACTTTATGTACCATTAGATTTCCCAGAGGTGTTCATCCTTTGCAGAGGAGGTTTCATCAAGTGGGAAGTAACCAAGATGGGCCATGCTATTGAGACTGGAAAGAAATGGTTCTAATTTCTCAGAGTTTGCAGCACGGTTCCTGTCCAAGCGTAGTACAGTTGAAGGACCCGTTCAGAATCAGCTCTTTATGCTGTGGGATGCTTCTGAGCCTGCCGCATCATTTTGGGGGGGGAAGTGAGGAGCCTGATGTGGCTTGAACTCTGCTAGGCACTTGCAGAGCATCACTGTTTGTGACGAGGAGGCTGAAAAATGAGCTCTTCAGTTACTTGGCTTAGTTACCTTTCTTCTGCTGATGTCAGCGTCCTGGCATACTCAAGGTTGAAAAGTTTCTGAGCCGCCTTGCTCCTTTTGTTGTTGTTGTAAAATACATGGGGTGTACCGTTGGCTTTGAACTCATTTTTGGTAATTCTGCTGATGACAACAGAGAGAATTTGAGCTTGGCCAGTGCTCAAAATGATTTGATGTAATTAAAGGAGGAGTGGTTTACTTCTGGCACCGAGGAAAGCATTTAGCTCTTGTCAACAACGTTTACACAGCCTCTCCTGCCCCATTCTAATGAGTTTTGGGACTGCAGGTCAGAGCAGTCTCATTTTGTGATTAACTGTTTCTCAGGCCATTGTGGCCCTGATGAACTTATACTATGGAAGCAGGGTGAGTGTAGGGGAATCAAGATTTAAAGAGAGAAAATATTCCACGTGTATGAGGGAAATATTCATAAACTGGGCAGCTTGGTTCTCACAGACCTGGTTTGGAAGACTGGTTCCCTAGTGCTCTCACAAGATTTCTTCTTATTTCTGTTACACCAAGTAAGCAATGCATATGGAAGGGGGGGAGGGGGGTAGAAGCTGTCTCCATGCTTTCACTTCCTAACTGTGGTTTTTTTGTTTGTTTGTTTTTTGTTTTTTGTTTTTTTAAATAAACTTAAGCTGGACGAATTGCTGATACTGCCCTTTGATTTCTGCTCAAGTAAGCTTGTGGTTTTTGGGTACTAGTAGTGTAACTGGTCATTTGAGATTTGCCAGTATAGTAAGTGTTAATTAAAGCTGGCATAATTGTAGTCTGGTCTGATTTGGAGCCAATACAGGAGATTTGCTATGTCTGTATTTCAAAATCTATGGTTTTGAACCTAAGAGGTTATTTGTGATATACTAAAGTTCATGAGAGTGAAATGTAGTTGAAGGTGTAATAGAAACTGCAGTGAAGTATCTGTGCTGAGATTTATTGCTGACCCTGTCCCAGTAGCTGTTCCCACGACAAAAGGGACAATTGTTTATACCGCTAGTTTAAGTACTTACAGGCTCCTGTGGAGGTAAAAATAAAGTTGCTCGCGTTATTTCTTGCATGCCAGAGTTTTGCAGTCCAGTTTCTAGGTTCACACTTGATGTGCATGCACTGTTTGGTGCAGGCTGTCGATTTGATGTTTCTCCTACAAACAGTTGCAAGGTGGTGACAAGTGAGCGGTGGCATGACAGGTGGAAGGAAAAGAGGGAGGCCTTCCCTCTTTTTAACAAGGCCAGGATACTGCTGGGTGGTTCTGTGGATGTCCACTTCTCCCCGGGCCTGGTGTGAGCCTGGCCTTCGGCACTGGTGAAGAAGTGTCCAAGAGAACTGCGTGAACCGGGGGCATGGATGCAGTGATGCACACAAGACCAGGTTCTGCGGTATCTGCAGTATGCTGGCCTTAGTTTATCAGGAGAGCGCAGACATGCACAGCTGGGTTGAAAGGATGGCATCTGCTTCGCATCTTCACGCCCTGCTTTTTGGGAGGCGCAAGCATTGCAGAGGCCAGTTGTTTGGAAAGCCACAGGGTACTTGCTTTGAGCTGGACCGTGTTGGAGAAATGTGGATAGTATTTAATGTAGTTCATAGTCCATAGCAGAAAAAGGTTGTGTCAAACAGCAGCTGTTTTGCTGGAGCTGACCTCCTGAAATGGTAACTGTAAGTGACTGCCCTGTGGCTGTGAAGGGGAGGTGCAGATGACCTGAAGCCGTGAGGATGCTGTTGAGCGTGCTTGTTGGGTGAGCGCATGCAGTGCCTGAAATGCATCCCACTGGAAATTAAACTCATACACTTGGCTTCCTGTTCGGTGGGTGGATGCCACTATCTTTTTCTAGTCTGTTCTTCCACTTTCCTAGATTAAAGTACAAGTGCCCTTTTGAAAGCTAGGCTTTACTCAGCAAGCAAGGGCTTTAGGTCTTACCTGGAAATAAACACAGTTCAAAAACTCCCAAGAGTCCGAAGTGGTGCTCCCTTCCCATCCTAGGAGTAGCAGGGGTTTTATGGGGATGGAGGATTAAGTTAGAAGAGAACTGACTGGTTTGGCTGTCGATGCTGAAATCTTGGGCCTGCTAGCAAGTTAATTTAGTTTTGGATGCATACAAGTGTCGTAACAAAAACGTGTAGTTATTAAGCATTACAAGATTTCTCCAGGCAAGGAGTCACATTAATGCCACCTCTTTTGCAAAGCCTTTCTAAGGTACAGTGACAGTGTGCTTGCTTCTTCTGACTGCTCTTTTTTTTCCCCTATGATCTTCCCTGTTATTTTTACTATACAAACTAAAATTAACAACATAGATTTTTTTTAATTAAGTTTTCCTTGTTGATTTAGGATATGTCTGTATTGTATATTATACCATAATGTAGGAACACCTGTGCTACATGGCAGATTAGGAATCACAGGTGAAATAAGTCTGCTATCACATAGCTAGTTAACCAAGGCACAGTATGTCACCAAGGTACCCAGCTATTTGCCAGGTGCAACAGCAAATTAAGCTATATTTGCTGCCTCTATCAACTGACTTGGGCTAGCTGGAGCATCTCAATGTGATTGCGTGCTGGAGCCACACAGGGAGGAGCTGAGACTCTCTGTTGCTGGTTTGTGTGCATCCACTTGTAAAATCCTAGATGACCCAATAAGCATTTTATACCTCTGCAAAATGAGGCAGAAAAACTAGGAAAGGCAAGGGAAAGTCAGTTCAGTTCAGCAGTGTCACATTTGCTCAGTTTAGTTCCTGTTCCCTTCCTATAATGATGAGGAATCACCTAGTTGCTCAGAAGGGTGCTCTTGCTGATCAGTGGCTGTTGCATTACTTACCGGCCTTGCAATTGACAAGAACTCTTTCAGCAGTTTGTGTGCTTTGAATGTCTTAAATGAAACTGGGATGATAATGCTAGTGTCAGTTTCGTGTTTGCTACAGTTCCTTTTCCAAGAGTTACTTAAACATTTCTTAGCTTTGTGAAACTGCAATTGTTCTAGGAGCAACTAATCTTTGATTTCAAAATGGCAGAGCTCTGATTTCTTTGGCATATTTGTATTCTAACCTGTTTTCATCTTACTTTCTCTAGTGAACAAAGAGCTTTGGTGTTGAAGAGAAACCTCAAAAAGGAATGGGCACTGTTCTGAAGCTGTTTGCCCTGATCCCGGGAATGCTGTAGAGGTTAGTGATGGCAATGCTTAAGTGCTTCCATGAAAATTGGCTTTAGATTTGTAATTTGTCACACTCTTTAACATATTCTGTATGAACCAATTTATTTGCCTGTCATAGAAAAAGAGGTAATATAGGCATACTTTGAATGCTGATGGTTTAAAGTTGCTCTACTCAATCAAAATTAAGGCTTTTGTTGATTTATGTAGAAGTCTTTGCATGTTTTTGGTTGACTTGAATCGCTTGATATTTATTTCTTGTAGCACAGTTAAGTCAGGTGCTGTCTGAAACCTAGGTATATTTAGCTGAGTGAGTTAGATGGCCTCTTTTTCCCATGTCCTTTTCATTTATGGTACTTTGCTGTCCTTTAGTAATTACAGAAAGCATTGAAACCTACTATTGAATGGAGGTGGTGTCGTTAACTTAAAAATGATGCATTTTAATTTGAGGATTCTGGAAATCACAGAGATGCACATGTGGAAGTCAAGGAATTTTCTTGTGTCAGAGCAGAAGGCAGGTACCATGCAGTGGGCAGTTCTTCCTGCCTGCTTGCCAGGGCTGCCTCCCTCTATTTGTGTTGTGCAATACAGCTCAAACAGTTTGTTTTGACTCCTGAAGCTGCGGGTGGGCTGCTTCTGTAGCCTTGCTTCTCCTTTTGCGTTTCTGCATGCACGGTCCAGAACCCGGACTGCTGCCCAGCAGCTGCTGGAGGGTCAGGAAGGATGGAGCCAGGGGAGAGAAGCACTGCGTGGGGTGGTCATGGTATGTGTGTTTCTTTGTCTTGCTGAGGATGTATGTGTGAGGGAAAAAATGATTTAAGCATCCTTTTTGCTAGGTTGCTGTAGGAGTTGTCAGAGCTTCCCTCAGCATCTTATGCCTTTTTGCCCATAGGACTTTCACCTAACGTTTGTTGATTGGCAGTAGTTCACTTAGTCTGTCACAGAACAAAAATGTAACACCAGGGAGGAACGATTGTATTGTTACAGAGCTTTCATAGAATAAGATAGCAACCTCCACGTTTTCTATATGGGATGGGTCCGGAGAAGTCTGGTGTGCTGCTTTGTCCTAACCTCCCAGTGATGGAAAGGGACGTTTGCATGCTGTGCTTCTGCATACACAGCACACGTTGCACAGTTGTCAGTTTTTGCTGGAAGATGGATTTACTGACTGCCTTTGAGGTAAACATCAATATTTCACATTGCATCAATAATTTTTGCTACTGATGGACTAATGCCTGAAAGACTGTCTGACGCGTTCCAGTCTATTGGTGCTGCCATAATCTTTTACAGATGTGAAGTGCAGCGAGGGGATAATTATCTCTATTGAGGTTAATCCCATGGAGATGATGCTCTCTGATTCTGTAATCCCTGCTGCTGGTCTGTTTGTCATTTTGGAATATGTCTCTCTCTCTCTGGTATCCTTGCAAAAGTTTTCTTGGCAAAACTGCAAATTAAGTTAGATAGACTGCAGACATCTTGTGCACCAGAGGGACAGTTGGAAGAGTGAGGATGCTGTGCATGATCTGTGCTGTATCTTATGTCCCCAGTAGAAGGTATGGGAGGAGCTACTGTTGATAAGCAATAGTCTGTGCAGGGTGAGCTTTAGGCAGTACCTGGGTAAGTCTTTATGTCCAGTTAGTTAAAACAATTTGGAAGCACAGTGAACGTAGCTTGAGAGTTTTTGTGATTCCATTATAACACAAAAATCTGCCTGGAAGAAATCTCTAAGGCATGTTGCTCTAGGTGCAGCAATAACTATTCCAAGTGCTAGGAGGCCAAACTCTGATGGGTAGCAATTTTTCCATGTGAAATAACAACAAAACATGATATAACATATCATTAGCATATATAGCATATCATAACATGATATTCCAGTTTTAGATTGAGAGTTTGTTAGAAATCATGTTAATTCTTTGGCATTGCTAAGAGGTCACCTGAAGGAGAAGGAAAAAGAAAAAGGAAAAACAAAACACGTCAACTCTACTACTTGTGTGATAGGTGACAGAAGTACCAGCAAGAGACTGCAGCTCTCTGCTTTGTGCCATAGCCCTCTTCTGATCCATAATAATCCAAGTACCTCCTGTGGCACAGATGGATATCCAGTGACTGGAAGAGTGTTTTCAGGAAGCTGTGGCTTCTACCCTAATTTACTTTCTGTACCTGAGGTTATTATTGGAGGAATGAGCAGGTAAAGTGGGGAGACATTACATGAGTAAACATATTGATATGTGCATTTCTCTGGGAAATGATAACACCTGAATTAATAATATTTTTTTTTATTAAAAAGCACAAAAATTGTCAGTGTTAGTCTGAATCAGCTGCTGCATAGTTTTTGATGCTGTGCATACAAGTAGTATTGCAAGCTGGAATAGTAAGTGCATAAATAAATATAGAAAATTGAATTAAAAACAAGAAATTACACGCCATCTTACTTGTTTTATTTTTTCCAAAATAAATCAGTTTATTTTAACTGCCATTTCAGTAACTTTCCTTTACTTGGGGACGAGGAAAAGGGGAGGCAATGCTGCCGTACAGATGGGCTTGCAGGCTGTGGTGCATGGTTCTCATCTGCGGCGCCAGTTTCCCGGCCAGGCATGCTGTCCTTCTGCCCTCGCGCGGCTTCTTCTGCTGCTGCCTCTGCTCCCGAAGGTGGCCGTGACAGGACGGGGACCATTGGAGGAAGCCTGTCCCTGCCCATCCCTGCAGCGCCCATTATGTGTTGGCAGAGCCCTGTGCTCACAGGCAGGTGTCACCCAACCGGGAGCTGGCGTGGCAGGCGCCCGGCTGGCAGCACAGGGGGCTCATGGGGGGCCCGCAGCAGAGCATCCTGTCCCCTGCACCTCATGCCTTTGGAGGAGAGGATCCCAAAGCTGAGATGCTTGTGCTCAGTGTGAAGAAGTCCAGGTAGGGGAAGATTGAACAAATACAAGCTACTGGCATTTCTTGGCATTAACACCCCCCACATACCCACCTCATCCCCAACTAACATGTAATTACATGAAGTGCTGCTGGTAAGCTTTATCTCTTGTTGCCAGTCTCTTCTGGAGTTGTCCATACTCGTATAAAGAGAAACTGAAATGAACTACAAGCTGAGATCCAGTCCAAGTACAGTGATGCATATTTAACTAGCTGTGCATAATTTTTAGCTGTTTAGGCTGTTGACTGTCAAGAAGTAAGTGAAAAACAGGTAAATTAGACCTAGTGTGCTATCTCAGAAAGAAAATACTGTCTTTAAGTTGGTCATGTGAAGAGTTTTCAAAATGCAGCTAATACAAGTTGCTGTTCTCAAGTGCAGTAGTCCCGCTGTGAGGATTTGTAATCAGCTTCTGTTGGACACTTCTTAGAAATGAAACAATGTTGGAGAAAAACATCATATTACAATAGTAACTTGTCTGTATCTGCTTGTAGTAGGCTTGCTTTTTTCTTTGTTCAAGAGAATCTCACTCTTTTGGGATTCTTAGCTGTCCTATTTTATCTTGTGGCGTATTTCTTAAACTTTTCTCAAGAAAGCATTTATTTACTGTGAAATGCAACTCCAGTTTTTGCACTATTGCTAACCAGGAGAAGAACATGGGGAAAGGAGAGGATAAGAAAAATAGTGTTGAAAGTAGTTATGGTAAATAGTATGTATACCAACTCATTAGTACTGGCATAAAGGACATAGAAGGACATGGAGGTGCTTGAGCGTGTCCAGAGAAGGGCGATGAAGCTGGTGAGGGGTCTGGAGAACAAGTCCTACGAGAAGCGGCTGAAGGAGCTGGGCTTGTTCAGCCTGGAAAAGAGGAGGCTCAGGGGTGACCTTATTGCTCTCTACAGGTACCTTAAAGGAGGCTGTAGCGAGGTGGGGGTTGGTCTGTTCTCCCACGTGCCTGGTGACAGGACGAGGGGGAATGGGCTGAAGTTGTGCCAGGGGAGTTTTAGGTTGGATGTTAGGAAGAACTTCTTTACTGAAAGGGTTGTTAGGCACTGGAACGGGCTGCCCAGGGAAGTGGTGGAGTCACCACCCCTGCAGGTCTTTAAAAGACGTTTAGATGTAGAGCTTAGCGACATGGTTTAGTGGAGGACTGTTAGTGTTAGGTCAGAGGTTGGACTCGATGATCTTGAGGTCTCTTCCAGCCTAGAAATTCTGTGATTCTGTGATAAAGAAATTAGATAAGCAGGAATTTTTTGAGATTATGTTGCTGTTTTCTCTCTGGATGAGAGAGACCAACTTTATTGCCCAAGAATATCTATGTCCCCTTCTGCCATTTAGCCAGTCTGCAAGTGAATACCAGAAACCAATTTCAGCAGTGCTAAGTACTCAAATGAAGAACGGGGGAGAACCTGAAGAATGCATTTACTGAGCAATTAGTATTGCTTTACAGGTCTGCAGTTTTTAATCTGCATTGCAGATTATTTAATTACTTGTAGCTGTTTAATCACTTAGGTGGCACTTGGACATATGGGAGACTGGAGTCTTGTGGCTCCGATGTGGTACCCTAGCTCAGAAGAGCCGTGTCCTGCAATGTGCACATATTTTAAGAATCTTCATCATCATATATAAACTTCTGTATCATACAGTGGTCATCTTTTTAAAGGAAGAACAATGTGGTCTTCAGATTACATTTTTTAAGGAACATGATATCATGGAACGATAAGACTTTGGATCACTTCATGCTTTATTAGAGTCTGGAGACTCTTGGGGAGGTCGTCATGAACAGAAGAGGGCATGGCATCTCACATGCCTTTCTATGTGAAAAGCCATCTGCAATTGTATTTTTCTTTTGGTTTGGTTTTGTTTAGGGGTAGGTTATTTTCGTTTGTCTTACTTTTGTGGTTTGGCATTTCCATTGTAATTTGCAAAGATAGAGAGATGGGTAATGCTAATATTATCCTGATACTTATTCAGTGGAGAAAAGCTGATAGTTATAAGCAGATAGATGCCAGTAAAAGGTACTACTTATCAGTTCTTCCCTTGTAAGTTCTGAGAATTTGCCAGTAATTGTAGACTGTTGCGGGGGGACGACGACGACTTGCGAATTTCTGCCAGGGGAGGTTTAGGTTGCATATTAGGAAAAGCTTCTTTACTGAAAGGGTTGTTGGGCATTGGAATGGGCTGGCCGGGGAAGTGGTGGAATCACCATCCCTGGAGGTCTTTAAAAGACATTTAGATTTAGAGCTTAGCTCTAAATCTGGTTAGTGTTAGGTCAGAGGTTGGACTGGGTAATTTTGGAGGTCTCTTCCAACATAGATGATTCTGTGATTCTGTGATTTCCATCCTGGCGCCACTCTGTGAGCCTGGCATCCCTCCTACAGGCTCAGCCTGTCAGTCAGGGAGCAGCAGAGGCTCTGGCGAGTTTGTGAGGAGCCTGAGCTGCTTTCTGTAAGGAAAGACTTGCCACCTGTTGTTTGGTCTTTGCTCCTCACTCCACAAGAGGCTTCAGAAATGGGTCTGACCATGCAGCTTAAGAGAAGCTGTGGTCATTCACCTTTGTTTAGTTCCTCTCACTTCAGAAATAACCAAGTGTTTGTGACCAGGATTTTAATGCTGATTTTGGGAGGGCTGAGGGTTTGTCTCCCCCTCCCTGATGCTTTGCTCTTTCTGATGCACTTTTTCTGACTATTGTAGCAGAGAGTTGAATTGTGTTGCACCAGTCATGCACATGCCGGTAGGATGACTTTATTGCATCTCTTATCCAGGTTATTAGACGCAGGCAGCTTTATCAAGGCAGGTTTCACAGACAGCAAGCTTCCACTTGGTGTTCCTTCATGTGCAGATTACCTAAAGGCAGAAAAAAAATGTTCTTTTGGAATGTAAAATCCTGTTCATGTGGCTAGGGATAGTTGATGCTTTAGGTTGCTCTTGGGGGGAAAGAAAACAGAATTTGCCCACTTTGTGTAATAGCCTCCTCTGCTTAAAACATCTGGCGGACTATTTAGTGAAATGTATCCGTCCTGTGGTTATATTCACTGTTGTGATTACTGAACAGGCTGTATGGGACCACCACGTTTAGAATATGGCCTCATTGCTTAGCTGTAACAGCCTGCCCTTTGCTCGCAGTTCACAGGTTTCCTTCCCCATCTCCCTCTGTTGCTTGCAAAGTGAAGTAGGCCAGAGTATTCATCCCTGTTCCTAATAACGGCTCTTTGTTGATTCTGGTAGAATAACCTTTCAGGGAAGGCTTTGCTACTTCACTCGTTGTGGAGCATGGCTCTTGCATTAGCAGTAAACATTTTTCATTTGTGCCTTGGTTGATGTCTGGACGATAACCAAGCACACAGTTTTCTCCTCAAATTCCAGGTTATTTTGCCCTCATGTTTTTTTTTCACTGTTGCTGTTCTCTTCTCCCACTCTGCCACCCCTTCTCAAGGGCTTCTTAGCAGCATTTCATCTTCTGATCAACACGCCTGAGTTATTGCCATGCGGTTCAGGTTGGCAAAGTAAAATTTCAGTTCTGCTCTATTCCCGACAGGCTGTAACTGGCATTCTGTTCATCCAATGAATGCTAATCAGTTTATTCATTGCTTTGGAAAACAAGACAGAAGAAGCAAGTGTTCAAAGATGCTCAAGACATTTTACTATGGAATGTGGAGAGAGCTCATTAATTAAAACTTGCCCACCAAAAATATTGAGAAAACAAATAGTCCATTCAGTGTTAGTTTTTTTAGCAGTTGTTACTGATCATTATAATATACTGATTATTGTAATATTTAGTATACTTTGCCTGACACTGCATAGCTTAAAGTTTATCACCACTGGTTATCTTCTTAATGGAAGCACTAATAGTATGCATTGTTAATTTAAGCAGTTTAGTCATTGTTTTATATGCTTTAGGTGTCATGTCCTGATACTGAACAATCTATTCATTCCTCCAGTTCAGATTTTTTTTCTTAGCTGAAATGCCAATGTTTCTGAGACATTTCAGTTCCTTGAGCATAGACTCACAACCAGAATGTTGTTTCAGTAGTTGCTTTTCCAGAGTTTCTCACCTGTAGATGTTAATAGCAGTACCTCTAGAGGTTCGTAGCATAATTAGAGATTGTTTTTGTTTTGTCTTGCCATCAAGCTGGTGTGGCTGGGAATCAACACTAATTGCTAACACCAGTCTGATAAATTCTAGTTTCCAGAAGCTATCTGCATTAATCATCTGCCCATATGAGATTACTGAAAACATAAGTTTTTACTCTTTATCCTGAAACTTTACCTTATTTGGGATGATTTTAATATTAAATGAGTGTTCCATAAAAGAAGTGGCAGTAGAGAAACATCTCCTATTTTTGTCATGATCTTTTGTGCGTGTGCTCCTGCCAGCTTGCACTTGCTCTGCTTGCCGGGATTTTTGTGTTGTATAGGTTTCTGTTGCTTCAGTTACTAAGTTTCCCTCTCAAACAATGTCCTTTGCTCTCCTGGAAGGGCCTGAGGACTTCTGCACAGGGCACTGGTTCGGACTTGGTTGAACTAAGCCAGGGCTGGCTTTCCTTCCTGAGACTGTACTGTAACCCTAAGATCAGAGGAGCAGAAAAAATGCTACAGGAGTGTCTTTGCACAAGCATGGGCAAGCAGCTTCATTGAGCCTGGATGTCAGTGGGCCAACTGAATGTGCTAACACTGGTCTCTCCTGTAAGGATAATACCTGTACAGAGTCCGTACTTTGATCTTTATTATAATCAATGACTAGTGTTTATGACTTTTTTTTTTTTTCTTGGAAAAACCATTCCTCACCTCCTAAAGCAGACAGGTTTCTCTTAGATGTGTGGAGTTTCATTTGGTCCTCGGCCCTGCAGTGGCAATTGTGGTGTTTTTTTTTTTTAATTAATAATAATAATTTAAAAAAAAACATAAATGGTTTAATTTTTTTTTTTTTCCATTTTCTCCTTAGGAAATGCCCTAGAACAAGCAGCTTGTGCCATGGAATTTCAGGCTTCCTTCATGGCTAGCAAATCCTAACTGATTATGGCGATCAAATGTGGTGTTACATGCAGATAAACTACTTAGATGCTTCACTCTGAAATTTGCAAATGAAGCTGTGTAGGACCTGGCAGTTACATGAGAATTTCAGATAGTCTTAGAGCTCGGCTGTATTTTTTGGTCTTGATTTGTGAAGAGATGAGGGACTGTGTGTGTCGAAAATGCCTTAAAGATGAGATTTTTCTGTACTTCTTTTTGCTTGTTGATGTACTATTTATTATGTGCCATTTGGCATCAGAAATGTGACAATTACTTGTGCTATGTTCCTGACCTTTTTCAAAAGCCAATTTTAAACCAATGTTAGATGTACCCATTCAAGTGTTCCCTATAGCTGATTAAGTTCTGTTTCTCTTGGAGTCAGTAGTTGTAGTTCAGGAGGAAGTGAAAAATGGTATTTCATTTGATGAAAAGGATGTAGAGTAAACAGTGCAAAGGAAGACATGCTAAGTGATACGTTGTTAGTCTAAATAGCCTGTGTATGAACTTAGCAGCAGTTTGTTCAGTGGGCTTTTGCAATCCTTCAGCCTGATTATTAATTCATTACTGAGCAGAAAAACAGGCATCCTAAGTCTTGTTAAAAGCTTGTTGGAGAAGAAGCAGCACTAAGAATTGTGCCTATGCTGGTTACAGATCCGAGAGTAGGAAGTCAGCTGTAAGTGTATCAGCATCCAGCCTAAGCCAGGTTCCTTTTTTTAGGCTCACGTTACAGTTGTGCTCCTATTAGGGAAGGAAAGCACACATGCTTATTTGCTCGTGCATGCTCTCTTCTTGCTCTGTGTAAGATGGCCTTGCATGCCCTTCCTCTTTTATAAAGCAAAAGTCATCCCCAAATGTCCATCAACATCCTATGTTTTCATTACATCCCTTGCCTCTGCGTGTGCTTCACTCATCTTTCAGGTTAGGTAATGCTTGTCCAGCCCTCTTGCAATTCAAACCAAGTTGAAGAAGTTTCTGAAGTCACAGTGTTGAAATGGGTAGTGGGTCTGCACTTCAGATCCTGATGTTTGTGTGCAGAAATAGCAGCAAAGACAACTGAGGCAATCAGAGCTGTGGTGTGGAGTCAGAACCATAGTGTTTTCAGCTGCGGTAGCATTTAATACTTTGCTCAATGAGGATTTATGTTTTGGGGTGGTGAACAAAAGGTTTGTAGCTTGGAAATAGTTTATTAAATTTCTGGAATTCATTTGGTGTTTGTATTTATTAATTGAGAACAAGAATACACAGTGATAATGCAGTCTTCCTGGGCATAAGCTTACACTTGTGTCTCATGGAAGAGGAGGAAAAAAATATGCTTTTTTTCTTCTGCTCTACTCAGGAAAAAAAAAAAAAAAAAAAGGAAAAAAGAAAAAAAGTACTTGACTTTCTTATTAGAACAAAATGAGGTATAAAAACACAGCTAAATTTAATTTTCATTTAAAATAATGCTAGAACAATCAAGAAAGCAAAAAACATTGGACTAAAAACCATGAATTTTTATTCTTAGTGAGACAGCTTTCCCCATACCTGCAGGGTAGGTCAGAAGTATCACTGTTATTTAATTGTTGCCCTTCTCTTTCAGTGAACATAAAACATTAACCTTCAAGAGGGTACAAACCACAGGAAATATATTCTCTCAGAATTTGCTATTATGTATCATTATCATTAATAATTTGTGGGAAATAGACCTAGAAAGAGCATTGATAGTCCGTGTTTAGTATCTGTCTTTTTTACTGACCAGTTGTATCAAGTTCTGTTGAAGTGCTGAGAATTTTTGTGTTCAGTGATGTCACGGCATGAAGGCTGGACTGGCTATAAAAATAGTGTTTTTAATGTTGCAAGTAATAAAGGAATTATATCTTTAAATACTCATTTGAGCTTCCTTCAGGGAACAGAAAACTGCATTGAATTCTCTAGTTTCATCACTACCCATGAACTGAAATGATCTCTTTCACCTGCAGAAAAAGAACAGTGTTTCCTCAGGTTGGACTCAGCACCTATATGCTTTTTTACATAAATGTCAGCTTTCTCTTGATAACATAATGTTGCAGGAGATACATTTTAAAATACTTAGGTACAAAAGGGGAAAAAAAAAAAAAGAAACAACAATTCCTGAAATGATAGTGTGTTCTTGCAAATCCTTGCCTGAACAGTTCTTAATAATACTTTACAGTATAAAAAACTGGAGTGGGGTTTGAGGGTGTTTTTCTTTTAGAAGGATTTCTCAATAAAAAAGTTGCTCTTGTAATCACATGACTAGTTGATTAACAAGAGAAGCTTAGTGAAGGAATGAGCATGTTTATTACTGGGTTGGCATGCTGGCTTTGTGCCAAGTCCTGATCAGCAGGCATCAGGCAGTATTCCTCAGATGAATGCATGCCAGTCCAGGCCGCTTGGGGAGAGTTGATGGCCCCCTTATCAGCAGCACAGTTTTCTTGTGCATCATTTTCCCTGTGGTGTCCTAACTTGGTTGGGGGGGGGGGGGGGGGGGTGGAGAAGGGGGAAGTAGTTCTGTTTCTCATTTCCCCTCTTGCTAATGTTTTTTTTATGCAAAGAAGATTTATTATTCCAATTCAGTTCCTAGGGAAAGAATGTGTACCCAGCCTATAACACCTCTTCACTGTTTCTTTCAAAGGCCAGAAAAGGTCATTTTTAATAGTGTATGTAACAGTGTATGTATTCGTCTTCAGAACGTTAATATCGACTTGCTGGTAGGCAACCTTAAAATGAGGAAAGAAGTAGCAGGTGGAGCGTGGAGGGAAATAATAGGTATGGAAATGACAGATCATAATGGATTTCTGTGATGGTTGGCACCAAGACTTACTTTCAGCTTCTCCTCCTCGAGATAGATTGTGTGAATTTATAATCTATAAAGAAATCAGTTGATTTCTGTTACGCTTTCAAGCTACTGGTGTAATACCACTATAAAGCTTGGAGAAATGTTTGTGACTGTAATTACAAAGCAGATAATTACCTAGCTGCTTATTTAAATAACACCCTTTTGGGACTAGATGCATAGGTGGGACCTCTAATAACTACTGTGAAAATAAGTCTGCGTTTCATGCAGCTTCTGTCTGTCTACTTTGTTCCTTCACAAATGTTTTGATAGCTCTAATAGTGGTACCTGTACATTATCATACCCGGTCTCGTGTTCATGATCCTGCATGTTTGTGTGTACTGGTTTTCTTACGTTGTCAGTCTTCGTGCTTTGGAAGTTGTTGATGGCTTACGTAGCCTACTATTCAACTGCTTGTCCAACAGTTTCTGCTAACAGTAGAAAATACTGAAAAACTATTTTGAATGGTACAAGGTATCTCTTGCGTTAACTCGAGTGAAGCTTCTTGAGACCCTCATGAGCTCATCTTGTATGATTCCCATATACATTTACAAGAGAAAAGTGAAGAACATCACGAATGGGCCTACACGAGGGCTTCTCAGATGTGTCAGCCCTGCTTTGCTTGTATGAAAACATGCTGCCATCTCACAGCCAATGGCAGAAACTGGAAGGGTTGTTCAAGTATTCTCAGGCTGGGGTGTCACTGCACACTTGATTTCTCCTCATGGGAGAGTTTTCTCCTAGCATTGTGAGAAAACAGGTGGTTTACAAGAACAGTACTTTTATTGTTGTTTTTTCTGTGCATATTAGAAATCTACTGATCAGGTTTCTTATTTTGGCCCACAGAGAGCATGATGCTATGCACGTGCAATAGTCTTTTAGCTGGAGTGACAAAAGGTCTGTATAGTGGGTTGAACTGTTTCAGACCCTCCTGATTAAGCCATCTGCCCATCAATGTGATGCTGAGTGATGAAGCCTCTGCTTTTTTGGTTTGCTCTTTCAAAATTAGCTTCAACTTATTACTCATGTTAAGGAAGTCAAAGACTTTGACAGCCAGACTGTCAAACTCAATGGGTCTTTGCAAGCAGAGCATCTATTTGGGGAATGCGCTGGGGCCGTGTAGTGAAGAGTATGGCTGTACAGCAGCGGGCTTGCTAGAAGATGCCATCAGGATGGAGAGGGGAGGCTGTAGAGAGCTGCTGTTCCTGAGAATGAAATCCTCTCCTCCTGTTTGTGCCGTTGCATCCAGGGTGTCCGGCTTTGGGGACAGAACCTGATGGGGAGAAGGATGTGAGCTGGTCTCTGAGGGACTCAACGCAAACACCCTTTCAAACAAAGGGTTCGAACATCACAGGATTAGCTGCTCCCCGAGGTTCCTTTGACTAGGCAGCCTAATGATTAAGGCACCACCAATTTCAGCATAATGTATCCATTGACTGAGGAATTTAGGAAAAGTTTTGGTTTCCTCATTTTTAATTGCGTGAGTCTTCCTGACCTGAAGCCTATTACTTGTACTATGTCTTAGGGATAATACAATACAAGATGACAGCCAGCTCCATCTCATTTCTCTTGAAATGGGAAAAATCAATGCATATTTCCAGCATGGGCTGTTGGTTGCTGGCTTGAATATTAGAGAAGTTTAACTTCTTTTTAGTGTTTCCTAAGCTGTATTTTGTGTTATGGTAAGATGTTTATCGTCAGTCCTTGATTTGTTTATTTTATGTTTTTCCTTTGAGTGAAATGCTGTTTTATGAACACATTGCAGAAGGGTATTTCATCTGGGCTTAAGGAAATAAATTATTTCTTTTTGTTAATACTTCTTATCAGTGATTAATTATCTTGAGTATTAAAAGCACTATCTTTGTAATTGGTATTTTTTCCTGCTTTTTTTTTTTTTCCAACTGCTGTCTCTTCCTATGACTTGATCTCTGAGTTTAATATTTCTTTAGTAATTGGTCTTTTCCCTCCACTACTCTAATCACAGTACCTCTGCTGTCATAACTTCTCCTTTTCATAATTGACCCTTCAAAGTAAACTCTTTTCAATAATTTCAGTAGATCAAGTTCTTGACATTTCTTACCGTATGGCATTTTCTACCCTTGAATAATTTTTATAGCTCTTACTGACCTTCTTCAGTTTCTGATGGTCTTTAACCATCGAGAGGTGGACATTATAATTCACAAGTGACTGCATCTTTGCTTATGTAAAACCAGGCCTCCCAGGGCCCCGCGACTCTCTGCGGGTCTTTGGGGATTCTGATCCTGAAGCTCTGTCAACAGGGTTGAGAGGTAAGATTATATGGTTACGTGTGACGATACTAATCCATCTACCTCACCCATGGGGCACATTTGAGATTAAAAGTTCATACAGTACATGCCCTTGCACTGTGATCTCTGGTGCTGTATGTATGATTAATCAAATATGTGAATCCACAGACATATGGCTGTGGACTGAGTCTTTCATTGTTGGTCTCCCTAATTTAATGTATGGACATGAAATTTTTTTCCTATTTTCCTTTACTCCTTCCCTTGAATCTAAGTGCAACAATAGGCCCTTTTGCCGCAGTGCGCAGTCCATTTACCTGCTCTGAACCTCTCAATTCTTTTCTGAGTTCCTTGTTTGCGATCTTCAGTCTCACATTCCGAAGACTCAGTCTGTGTTCTTTTGAAGAACGGTACAGGGTTACATACAGATGCTACGTTATATCAGTGTGATGTTTCAAAACAAGCTTCTTATGCTTCAGGAGTGAGAAGACAGGAGTTTTCCTGCAGACCAGATAGCTGAGGTGTGAGATCAATGATAGCTCCATATGACAGCTGTGTCTATTTACTGTGCAGAAGCTGGGGCAAAAAATGAAGCATGTGTTTGTATTGATATGACTGATATCCAAGAGTGTTGGAATGTCTCGTTCTATTACAAGTATAGAAATGAAACTAATTTTTAGAGTTATTTTGAGTACTTTGCAATATCCAGATAATGTTTCCATAAATGTTGTGGAATGAGCATCGAAGAATCACAGAAGTGATTCTAATAAACTGTACCAAAGCATTTTGCCATGTTTTAAGAGAAATCAATTGTGCTTTATGCTGAAGAGTCTTGGACGTTTTCCTGCTGGAATTTGTCAGCTTGAAATCTTCCAGGCACACACTAATCAATTTCCTAGCATATAGAATTATCTAATGGTGTTAACTGCAGCATGGTACTTTGTACTGAGGGGATGCTATGTGTTTAAAGGTTTTGATGGAGCTGTGTCTGAATCTGCTGTGCTAAGCGAGTTTGTTTTCGTTTCTGAACAGGATACGAGGGACTTTCTGCAAGTCAATCAAAATGAATATGGTGAAGAGGATCATGGGCCGGCCTCGGCAGGAGGAGTGTAGCCCCCAGGATAATGCGCTGGGGTTAATGCATCTGCGTCGCCTCTTCACAGAGCTTTGTCATCCTCCACGGCATATGACCCAGAAAGAACAGGAGGAAAAACTGTACATGATGTTACCAGTGTTCAACAGGGTAAGCTAGAGAACCTGTGAGAGGTGTTTGCTTTATTGGAAATGACTGCTCTTATTTTGTATTCCCAAGACCTTCAGTTCTAGCATAGTAGAACTTACATGTACTGTTGGCATCCTGTAACTTGTTTCACTCTTTCTTCATGTAGTGTTGTGCAAGTGGATGAACCCATCTAAGGATATTTCCTTTTATTTTCACTTTTCTGAGATGAAATCCACAGTAGGAAGTGGACTGCCAGAGAGCTTTTCTGCAGAGCTTGCAGATTTGATAGTCATATCTTGGCTGTGGAGAACAGAGTACCCCTTGTGACCTTTTTCAGGCTGAAGTTGTCTGCTGCTGAGGTCTTTTCTCCTCTTTTAACTGTGATTTCTATCCTGAAGTTACTTGTAGCAAGTTTATACCCATTTGTTTGTGTGCCAACACTGTCCTTGACTCTAAATAACTCTTGCAAGTCTATGCAAGCTGAACAATTTTTTATCTCCTCTCATGATAAATTCTCTATTCTGATTGTCCTTGTAGCCTTTTCCCTACATGTGGAGTCAGATTTGCTCTACTTGAGCAAGGGCCTTTTTCAGGGGAGAAGTAATAGCTGCATGAACATTGACATTCATTTTTCACTACCCCCTAGTGCTCAGGCACTGAGAACTTGTTTGGAGACAGCGCTGTGGCCACTGGCATTGGTATTAAGAGGAGCTAAATCTTCTTGACACATTATATCACTCATTTGTTCTGCCACTTCAGTGAGCATAACAACTTCAGTGGTGGTTTTAGGCTCTTGAAAGAGCAGTAAATACATGATTTCTTTTTTTTTTTTCCTGCTGTGACCTGAACACTTGCTTCTCAAGCTCCTCTTGAATCATGGCATTGTGGTTGTGTATGCTACTGTGAAGAACTGGGATCATGGATAAAGGCAAAAACTTGCCTGGGAAGCCAATTCAGCTTTCTTTTCCAAGGTTTATGTTCTGTTGAACGTATGGCTTTTGATGGTGTAGCACATTGAACCACTTTCATGTTGTGTAGAAAAAGCAATTCTAGTTAAGGCATAGTACTAATAGGATTTTCAGACTACTAGGCAGCATGCTACAGTGAATAAATCCCCTAAATGTCATTCTGTTGCCCTAAGGTTTTATTGCTGGTTCTGCTAGTAATCTGTTGTGCATGTCAGGGAGAAAGAAGTAAGCTCGCTTCCTCCTTAATTTATCTACTTGGATTATATGCCCTTTAGTCATGGACTTTTTTACTTTTGTAAAAATAAAAAATAGCACGGTGGAGTTCTCTTGGCTTGAGAACATGAATGCTACTTGGATGCTGTTATACTGGGAATTCTCCATCTGGTGGTTACAGGTGGCTGATAATTCTGAAAAGGAGCACACCCACTGTACGCACTGCAGTGCTCTGTGGTAATCTGCGGGTGCAGGTGGTGTTCTTTCCTTGCCCCAGTAGTAATTAGTTGCATTTTCTGTAGTGCTTTAGTTGTGGAAATCACAATGTGTGATAGAGCTGGGTTTGTGGGAAACTAGTGCAGCAAGCCAGCACAAATAGTGCATAGCAATGTTTCTTTAGACGTTGATTAGACTTGAGATGAAAAACAGGTTTAGCTTTTAATTTGTTCTGTATTACTACACTTTTTTTCTACCCTTAATACTGGTTTCTGGGTTTGTTGAAATTCTTTGTCCCTCTTCTTGACCCTGTTGAATCTTAATTACAGTTGTCTTATGTCTTTGTACTGTTTGTTCTTGCTCACTGTTGGTCATTCAGCTTTGTTATCAAACATTTTGGAGAAAAAAGAAATCATTACCTGCAAGTCTTATTTCTACTCAAAATCAGCTCTTGCCTAACTAGTTTCAGATGCCATTTAGATTTCTTTGATGGCTTCTGCTGTTCTGATCTGTAGGAGGACATTTCGGCTAATCCGCAGGTCCCATTTTACACCTGTTTTTTCATACTTTTTCCTTCCCCAAATTACCTGTGCCTGTCCTCCACTGCCTACATCACCAAATTTTGTTGATGGGCTCTTAGTTCTCTAAATCCTTGACAGCCTGTTGTTCCCTTCTTGCCTCAGGCGAACTTCATGCTGAAGATGTGTTCCTCTGTAGGAATATGTTGCTTTTGTATCCTAGCTGTGGTTGTCTCTCTCCCTCTTCCTTCTTGTTTCCTCGTTTGGCTTCAGCCTTTAACTTTGTCTTTAACTTGGCTTTAACTTAAACACCATCCTCAAACTCTCCTATTTTTAATCTCTGATCTTCTAGGAGCTGTCCTTCTTGGCACAAATACAAGCTCATCAGACATTGTCACTTCATTTTCCAACTAATGTAAATTCTGAATCCTAGTTTGGCATGATGATGGAAGCTCGTATATTTGTACTCAATCACTCCCTTAATCTACAGTCACTGATGACCGTTACCAGTTGTGAACAGTTAGTGTAGCACAAACAAAAAATATTTCTCTTGGTCAGTCAAATTTCATCTGTCCCTATTACTTGGGTGTTTTTTCCTTGACTTTTGTACAAATGCTTAGTTGTCGTCTTGTGTTCAAGAGGCTGAGGAATTGCAATGTCATTGTGTATTTTGACTTCCACAGTTTCCAGGTTTCCTGTTTAGGTTCCTGGTTAATGCTACTTTCTTCTTTTGAGACTTACACACCAGATCTGTGGTGGCTTTCTTGGTTTATACAGCCTCATGTTTTCTGGAGTGTCAGCTGTCTGTGGTATGAATTGTGTTGGAATGATCGTGCTAGTCTAGCTACTCACAAGACACAGTAAGGCAAGCTCTGAAGTGGATTGGGAAAAAGAAGCAGAAGGGGAGAAATTATTTCCTTCTCTCACAAGTCTTAGATAATAACATGTTTAGTGGAAAAGCTGATAAGTATTGATTCGCGCTAAATTCTGAGATGGCTTTCCTGTGAGACCCACTTGTGTTGAAAGGAAACGGTAAAACATTGCCAGACATTGCTTTCATAAAACATTCTTGTTTTTCAAAGATGTTGCTTAGCTGCAAACATTTAAAGTTAACAGTTAATAAGTTGATTTGAATTCAGAGTCTGAATCCCTCAGTTACATTGCGTAGTAGCGATCCATTTTCTAATAGGTTTAAGTGAGATGGAGTACTTCGTGTGTTACTACCTCAAGCCAAGTCTACAATGCTGATTTTTACTGAATGTAGTAGAGTGTTAGGGTGACCAAAGTCCATGTGCTTCCCACAGGCATCCAAATGGCCAGCAGCAGGCAGCTAATTAAATATCCATATTGTCCTGGAGTTTTCAATGCTTTTTTTGCTTCCCATCTAAGCTTGCTCTGTCTGTCTGTGTATCTATCTACTTATTTATTTGGCAGAGAAGGCTGAAGGTTTGTGTAGAATACAGTTCTCTCTGATTATTTTGAGGATTATTAATCAGTAAATCCAGAGGAGCTTGATCACTCTTCTGTTTATAGATACAGCATGTCTCAGACATGCTTGCTAGTTCTGTTTATGAATGGGTACATAGAGGGTTTGTTTCCTCATTGTTCAGGAAGGCTTGGGAGATGTTGAATCACCAAACAATGAAAAACTAAATGAATACATAATTCAGAAAATACTTGTCCTCTGTTGTCCTCTATTTGAGTATTCAGAAGACTCCTTTTGGAAGTCTGCACGCATATGAAAAATGTTCTCAGAAGCAGCTTGCAGTGTCATGCATTGCGGTGCCAGCGTCTTACTAAAGCTTTTGCAATATACGAAAAGAGTGAACAGAAGAATGGAGAGGCTATGTATTTTAATGTAGAATAAGTGGCCTATGAATAAGGTAAGCTGTTTAGTTTTTCTTGGAAGAACCATGCTTTTGGTGGTTAAAAAGATAACTCAATGGTAAAACGTTTCATATCCTGTTCTTTGTTTTTACTGCCTTTAATTGAAGACTATACCAATACACAATGCAGATGCTTCAGTGCAACTGTGAGCTCTGTGCGTTTCCTGTTAACTGTTGACTACCTTGTGAAGCTTAGGGCAGGTTGTGGGCCTATAAGCACCTGTTTCTGTGGTCTGAGTATGAGAGCTTGGAAGAGAAACTAATAGCGGCCAACGTGTACTCCAGTCTGGCTAGTCTTGGCTAGGTCATAGCGGTGAACAGGCATGCCTCGGAGACTCTGCACTTCTCATAGCTTATACAAGCAAGTCTTGTGAAAGGTACAGGAGCTCTGTGGATTGCCTCCATGGGGAACGTTGCTTCCTCTTTAATTGCAGTGAGCAGTAGGTTTCTTGGCCTGAAACAGCCACCCACCTCTAGCCTCTGGGCTCCCATTGGCCTTTTTCATTGATAATGCCAATTGCATTTTCCTATGTGAGAAACACTTTGGTTTCTGGTGAAAACTATTTTTACAGTGAGGAAAGCGACTGTTTTTTTTTGTGTTTCTGGCTCTGTTTCAACATGGCTTTGAAATGCAAGTAGGCAGGAAAAATATTTTTGTCTGCTCGATAATGTGCCAGAGCAACTGACACTAAGGAATAGAGTAAGAAGTAAAACTTAGACAAAGGTCATTCTATCTTCTAGCTTCTTACAATTTTTTATTTTTTTTTTCAGTAATTTGGTGGTTCCAAAGTAATTCAGTGATGCAATTACCTTGCATCCCTGTAGGCTCTAATGTTGTGTATGTTTCTGGAGTTCTTTAGACTAAGTGACCTCTGTCAAGTGTGTCAGCAGCACAACTGCAAAAGTAGTACTGGGTGGTTCAGAGTAAGACGAGAGGGTGAAGCAGTTTGAGTCCTAATCTACTGTTGTAGATCACATTCCATTTCTGAGAGGTATGAATAACGTATTAATAAAAAAAGTTTATTTTTAAACAATTGTTATCCAGTACACATCCTGGCTTATCAGTTACCCTCCTGCAGGATATGCCATTAGCCACAAAGGGGAAAAAAATTTAGGAGACAGAGAAGTATTAAGATTATTCAGGTGCTCAGGAGGCTATTCTTCTTTTTCAGCAATGATACAAGTGTTGATAACTGAATTTGCATTTCATGTTTCTTTAAATAATTAATGTCTAACATCATGCTAATGTCTAACATCATTTACTGAGACCGTTTTAGTGAAAGGACTACCTCAGGTGAGCAGAGACTCCTTTTTGTGTGCTGTCTTGCATGAGAAGTGAATTACCTCAACAACTATACAATTCTTTTCAAGATCACATCACATTCTATAACTTAGCACAATACCGTAGAGGTAACTAATTTCTCTCTGTTAAATGTGATTCAGTAAATGATTAAGTCATCAAATCAATACTTAATGATAAAGAGTAAGTTAGTAGAATTGAGTGACAATCAAAAAAAAAATCAAGTAATTAACTTCTGCTGTTATGTTAAAGGAGAATCTCAAGAAAGGAGAATAGGGTCGTGTGAAGGCTCTGACCTGTGAGGCTTCCTGGTATAGTCCATTTATCAAGGAAAACTTAACAGAGAAGTTCTGCTGCCTAGTTCCTTCTGGAATGTTTCATGCTCTGTACTTGGAGTTCACCCCATAGGATGTTTTGGTCCAGCAGATAGTAAAACGTTTGCTTTTAAAAACAGAAGTCATGTGGCAGCATTTACTGTGCAATCTAGTCCTTAGTCCATTACGTGCACTCTCATTCTTTCCAACTCTTGAGGTTTTTTGTCATGCAAGAAAATTCATGGCTCTCTTCCTCCTTCATTCATCAGATCTTTCTTCCCTGTAAGTTGACATAATTTCCATTATAAATATATTTTTACAACATGCACTGTGGGAAGCAGTACATGGATGAATAATGCAGCAGGAAAACAAGAATGTGATCTCAGTAGTGATTATCTGCAGGGGAGTGAGGTGGTGGTAGTAGCTTATATTGAACCACTTAAGTGGAACAAATTTTTTTAATTGATCTGTTTTCCTCTTGTTTTAGGTGTTTGGAAATGCTCCTCCAAGTACAATGACAGAAAAATTTTCTGATCTCCTGCAGTTTACTACTCAAGTGTCACGACTGATGGTGACTGAGATTCGACGGAGAGCATCAAATAAATCCACAGGTATTGCATGGGGCACAAGTTTGAGGTTTGTGTAATGTCCATTGTGAATTGCACATTGGTCAGAATATGATGTGCTGCTATCCACAAAAACTGTGCATACACTGAAATAGAGTTCTTCACAGGGACCATGCATTCTTTTGCTTTGGGCTGAGAGAGAGAAGTAGGCAGCTAGAGTTTTCCTGCCCAGAGTTTGGAACGTTAAGTTCCACAATAGGACAACACACCAAAAACAAAGAGGAGTGAGCAAGCTTGAATCCTGTAATAGTAGGAAACAGAAGAGCATGTGGACAGCTGCTGTATCTTGCATGAGGTGTCTCTTGATGCTGTGTTTCATTCCTCAGATATGTTAAGGTTCCAAAACTGTACATTTAACTAAGCTGTAGGCCTAGAAGAGAATAAAAAAATGTGGAAGTACGGTGAGCCACACATGAGCACCTTCACCCCCAGCACTAGGAAAATGTTTCTAAGCCTCTCTTTCACTCAGTTCATTAAAAGGCAGGGGTGGATTTGGTTCTGTGTTGAACCCTGACCACTTGCTGGGAGTTGTGTGAAAGAGGGCAGTGAGGTGAGGAGGCATGTTGCCTTAGGCTTTCCTCTTTGTCTCTCTTTTTTTGAGCATTATTATTACGTGGAAAGAGGAGAGGTCTTTGGAGCAGTATAAAGTTTTTGCCTGCTAGGTGATTTTAAATTCTCTACTGGCTTCACAGTGTGGATTTAGATAAGGAAATAGTGAGCTAGAAAAGGCTGTGCTAACTATTATGCTTGAAGTCAAGAGTCACAAATGGTTTTATTTTTATTTTTTTCCATTTCAAGTGGAGAGACTAACAGGGAAACATTCCAGATGGCTAACAGATTAAAGTAGACGAAACCTGTGCTTTATGGGGGAACAAGAGCACACAGTTTTGGGGTATTTAGGGGAAATGAATGTCCAGCAGGCAGAATGGTGGTGTTGGTTTGAACTTCTGTTTTTCCTGGGGATCATCTGTTCTGCCTGCCAGTTGCATTCTGTTAAGAATGACCATTTTTGGATAGTACTTAAATCATATCTCTACCTAGTTTCTCCGAGGTAGCCCAGTTTTAATCCTTGCAGTCTCAGATGTTGGAGGTAAATTTTCTTGTTGTTGTGTTTGAGGATTTTTTCTTTTTTTTAATTTTTCTTTTTTTACTTCCCCCACAAGGAAACTTAACCACAGTGACTTAAAAAGATAGTTTGATACCTCTATAAGATTTCATACAATGAGTACCAATGGCTTTATTAGAAGGAAAGCAGTAATTTTTCTTAGGTTATCAGGATTGGTATTACTTCAGTCAATAAAACTATTTTAGCTTTAGTGTTGCTCCATGTACTGAAGTTGTGCTGTGATTCTTAGCCAGACCAGGGAGTTGCATTTTGCTCTCTGTAAACATCAAGTTAACAGGCTGTTAACATTCATTGTTGGTGCACTTCCATGATAAACTGTTCGGAGCTAGACAAATGTTCCCTACAATATTCAAAAGCAGAAAACCTAGGGGTTTTAGAGTACTTTTTACGGTAGAGATGAAATAATTGTGCTTACTTATTGAGAATGCCCTTTTCCTACCAAACAAAATGATAGTGTATCTCGATAGCTAGGGTGGGTAATTACATCTCCTAGAAAGTTTTCATAAGTGAAAAAATTCACTAACAGCTCTATGCAGGAAATGTCTCTGTTGGTATCCAAGTGCAAATTCCTGATGGTGTCAAGTGCTGCGTTTTAAGTAAATGAAATTACCAAACCTGTTTTTAAGAGAGAAGATTTCCCTGCAATCATTATTAAAAGTGACCTTCCCTGTTAGATAACAAAAGACAAGAAATTTAAACGAGTTTGCTTTTTATCTCTGAAGAGGTAAATGCTATTGTCAGCACTTTATGGAGGGGAATGTGATATTATATATGTTACCTGTTTTTTTCTGACTGTTTGATAATAGTGCACAGCACAACTTTTTATCGGGACTTTTAATATTTATGCTAGCAGCTATGTGAATGCCTGCCATTGTGGACACGTCTTAGTTGTTCCTGACAAACTGTAGTGGTTTTCTTAGAACAGCATTAGATGATCCAGTAGAAACTGTACCAGCACCCTATCTTAAACAGTCTCTTAATATTGCCATTGTAGTTTTCAACTACAGTTTCAACTGTACTGTTTCTCTAGTGCAAATGTAACCTTGCAGTAAGAAAAATGAAGATATTAAAATTGATAGAGTATCTTCCACATTGAGGTGTTTGCTGTACAACAGTAATGGCTTGCAGGTGACTTGAGTAGTGTCCCTGTGAGGATACATGGATGGTTTCCTTTGCCTTGTCATACCGAGCCTGTTTTGTAAGATGGTAAGGTTATAATTAAGATGGTTGTCTCTATTTTGTTGAGGGTTTTAGCTGCCAGATTTTCAACAAGTACATGCTATTTCATGTTTAAATTAATCAAAAGATCATGATGGCACTGTGCTAGAATGGACAGTCAAACTCATCTGTTTCTAATTTATTCTCTTCTGCAATAAGCCTTAGTTTTGGGATTGAGTACATCTGGCTCTCAGCTGAAAAAGACAGAGTGCTTAAACAAGGTGCAGACACTGTTGCAATCTTGGTAGAATAAATGTGTCTGCTAGTGGCAACTTTGGCTACTGATGCTGGCAAGGAAGCAACACTTTATTTTTCTTTTCATATCTTACAAAACACATACCTTGGATGGAAGTGGTTCCTCTTCGCCCCTACTGCTAGTTAAAATAAGTACAGAACTTGTGTATTGTATATATTTCAGCTGCATGCCCTAGTGTATTTGACCTATCGTAATTTATGACCAGGGCAAAAATGAGCATATGGCAATGCAAATCGGCTGGGGCCATCTCTCTGTTAGAGATGTCAGGACTTGGTGTGAGCTGGAGGTGTGCAGTGGCATTGGTGCTGGGTTCCCTCCATCCCCTGCGTGGAGGTGGCTGTGCATGGGCTGGGCAGAGCTGCTTCCTGCAGCATGGGCTGAGTGGCCCTGCACTTCTCGGGTTCTCGTCTCAGTGGATGCCTGAACCTGCTACCCAAGAGATTCTAGATACTGATGCGTTTATCATGGCATAGGGCTGTCATCCCCAGCTCAAACTGTGAATCTGGGAAACATGGTGTGGTGTTCCTGACTGCCATCAGTTGTGGATGCTCAGACACACAGCAGGAAATGGGGCAAGTATAAGAGTGCACTATACTCTGACTCATAACAGCTGCTTATGTTTCAGCACTGGAAGGTGTGCAGACATGGGATTTGATACCTTGGAATGTTTGTTGCGTGTTTTCTAAAACTGGTTTCTGAGTCAGTCCTACATTGTCTGCATCTGAAATACACCAAAATACATACTGAGAACTCCTGTTATTTAACGTGTTCAGGGAATATAAATGTTTGGTTGTCGCAGGATGGTTCCTGGACTGAAGAGAAATCTGGAGTCTGAGAAGTGCTTCCCCTGTCAGAATGTAAGTGGTTGTGGGGAAAACCTGTGAAATGTGCGCAGAAGGGTGTAAAATAGAAGAATGAGAAAAGGGTTCATTGTAGGGCTGGAACACTTCAACCCTCTGTTAAGGACAATTTCAAAAGTGTTTTTTTTTTTTTTTAATGATTTGATATGCATGCTGCTCTGTGTACAACACTGTTTTAGGCAGCTTTTAAATTCAATTTTGTTTTGTCTTACTTTCTTCATATTAGTCAAGTTTCATTCTATATTTGGAACGCTCTATGTGAATCTGTCATGATATTTACTATGTCACGCTAAATTTGCTTATTTCACCATGCCTCTAGACTGTTCAAATAATCCTCCGTCCCTTCAGAAGTAACTTTTTCATGTATTATTTATACTGTGTGATTGTTATTCTTCCCCCCGCCATTTTAACTATATTGCATAGCCAGTGAAAAATATTTTAACCTCTTTAGCCATTTCTCTAACAAATATGCTTAAAGACTACCATTATCTCAGTTAAAAAAACACATTGGGATGCCAATCTGATAATATTCATCATAATATTTAACCATTGCAGAAAAACACGTCGGTGGTATATATTCAGCCTCTGACAATATCTGCCTTTATTTTTCATTTTTAAATTCCATTAGTTTATAAACTATGCCTTTATTTTGTATTTTTATTGCAGTTAACCTCTATTGCTATCAGCAGAACTATTTTCATATTTATTTTAATTTGGCAAACGTTAGATTTATTTCTTTGTGTGTTGTGTCATTCGAGTGCATCTTGCATTTGGTAGAAGATAAACGTGGTAGTTTAAGAAAGCTCATCTTATACCAGTGGCCTTTCATGCTCCTCCCACATGGGAGTCTGAAGTTTTGTTGATAGCATTATTTGCAGTGTTTGCCTCTCTTTGAAGAGTTGGGGATGTTTATCACTGAAGAACAGTGGAGCTGGGGGCTGCTTTCTGAATTTGTGGTATGTTAGGTAACTGTGTATGGAGAGGAGAGGAGGTTAGAAGTGATCTAGCCTGTTGTGGCCATGTTTATTTTCTTCGCTGTTATTTCTTTTCCCTTGCCCTGTAGGTGACTTATCTTCACACAGCTTTCTATTTTGAATTTAGTGAAGTGGCTCCAAAGGGGAAGCAGAGTCTGATCAGTTAGCGTTGAGGAGTGATTCTTGACCAATGGCTGCTGAATCTTGTTACTTTCTATTAACCTGGAGTTAATCTTAGATGCTATTTATCAGACCTTATGTGAGGCAAGTGTAGTGCCATACAGTGCCTTTCCAAGACATCCTAGAAAGCTTGTTCTTTTATCAGCTGGTTTAGTGAGGCTAAATGCTGGCACAGTTGAGTTGTTTATCTTTTGCTCAACATTCCTCCTGTTCTGTATCATGGCAAAGGCATCAGCCCCTTCGTATCTGCTGTCTGTGATGACAGCACTGCTCCTGATTAAACAAAGGCATCTTTCCATTTTGGTTTTGGTATGTGTTCCTTTTACTAGCATGACAATTGAAACTATTATTTTCCTCTAACTCCAGGTATCTGTCTGTGTTTCCAAGTATTCTTCATGCGCAGTAGTTGAGACTTCTTGGAGGCTTGTGTAGAGAAGGCTTGTGCCCCCTGCCCACACGCACACATGCTTTTTGGTGTATACACAGATATCGTTCCCAGCAGTCTTACCTGGACTTTTGCCTATAATATCCTACTTAAGATAACAATACACTACATAGAAGTACAATGACACAATTCTGTCTACTGTAGTAGAATATCTAACTAAATGCTGAATTTGTCCTTACAGGCAACGTTACTGCCTATAAAAATAGCAGTAATGCAGTGCTGCTTTATGCTAATGATCTGAATAGGTTATATCCTGTAGCTTTCCATTTGCTGCTTTTCTGAAATCCAGGACACAAAGCATCTCTATCTCTTCTGTATGAACAGCCTTCTGCTGTTGTGTTCTACAAAGCCTCTCTTCCTTATTTACATAATCAATGTTGAAAGATCTTAGTATGGCACTAGCCATGTTACACGTGCACACTTGCAGACTTATTAAGATAGATGTATACAGATATTACCTTATAGGTCTTTGTCTCTTTGCTCATTTGCTGTTCCTAATAGTTATCACATCCATAATACTGGATTTCATCATTGCTTCTGCAGGAGGTGAAGGACTAAGGACATCTGGGCCAGTCACAGAGGATGTTATATCGAAAGGATTTCTTGAGCACTTGAAAACAAGGAAAAATTCCAGAGAAACTAAGTAAGGCTAGTGCTTACAACAAAAATGAATGGTAGTGCTATCAAATTTGCTCAGAGCAGATGACAAGAGAATTCCTTCCTGTGCTCATAATGCCACCTGTGTTTTAGGCAGTGCTTAATTAAGTCCGACAGTTTTGAAGCACCTATTTATAGTGTTTGACTGCTATGCCATTGAGGATGTCAGCAGCATGACAACTCTTTAAGAAGCAGATACTTAACCTCTCAGTCTCACTTCAAAAGATACCAAAGGAGCCCACAAGCCTTGGTGGTTTGTGAAAACCATGCCCTAAGGAGACTGTTTGTACCCTGTTTGCTTTATATCAGTCCCTAAGCAGAGACTGGTGTCCTAACTCTATAACTCTATCTGTATTCAGGTCAAAAGAGAACAGGTAGAAAAGGAATGGGTCTCTCACATCGTTCCTGGTCAGATGTGGTGGGGCACTGCCACTGCAGAAGCAGCATGTGCTTTGGGCACGGTTGACCCTGAGAATTTTGGAAAGTGGCTTTTGTCATTAATTCTGGCGTCTAAGGTAGACCTTAAATGTGGGAAATATAGCTGTGGCACCTCCAGTGCGCTTTCTAAGTTTGTCTATTTGTACCCAACTATCCAGCCAATTTTGTGGACTGACTTTTAGAAAACAAACTGCTTCCCCAGGCGGTACTGCAGGTTGGCACGTTGGGCAGCTGGTGCGCCTGCATTTCTGCGATACAATTCTGAAGGCTGAAATAGCAAGATGGAGCAAATTCTAGGCTGTTTTTATTTAGGTGAGTCTCATGCAGGGGATTTACTAGGTGCCTCCTCTTACTTTATACCAGACTTAGAAAACCCAGTGGTTTGTACAAAAAACAAAAGTAAGCCAGTAAGGTTGCAAAACAAACTTGGAAAATAGCCATTATAAACGTGAAACAAGTGTTCATTTTTGCCTTCAATCATTCTTTCACTGTGTGTTGGACTCGATGATCTTGAGGTCTCTTCCAACCTAGAAAATTCTGTGATTCTGTGTTCTTCTAGGAACATGATTATATGTTTTTTTTTCCAGATTTTAGGGAAAAATACATGTTATTTGCACCAGAAGGAAATGAAACCGATGCCAGTACAGTTGATGTTAAATCCTTCTGAATGAGACATCATTTAGACTTCCTGCTGTAAAAGAGGAAATTGCAGAGGACCAAGGGTTGGAAAGAACCTTAAGGGTCTCTGGCCCCCTGCTGCTTGCAGCCAGGCCAGCTGTTAGAAGGGGCTGTGCTGTGCAGGCCTCCACCTGGTCAGGCCTTGAAAACCTTCAAGGGCAGAGACAGCACAGCCTTGCAGGGCCCTGTCCCAGTGCCAGGCTGTATGCAGCAGGGAAGAGGCTCCATAGGGCAGTCTGAGCCTCTCCCAGTTTGGCTGAAGCCACGTGTCTCCTGCTGCGAAGGGCCTAGTTGCAGGTTTTCCATAGCTTCTCTGTTGGGTGATGCTGGGGCTGCCTCTTTTCCTGCTGAACTAGCCCCAGTTTCTCAGCCTATTCTCACAGGGCCTGTGCTCCAGCTTCCATATTTTGGTGGCCCTCTGCTGAGCAAGCTCCTGCTTGTCCTTGTCTTTCCCATGTTGGGTCCTGGTAAATGATCCAAGTGCTTCTGTTAATACAAGTGTTTCTTCACACATTGGTTTTCATTCCGTCAATTCACTGATGGATGTAGTAGCTGATGGCTTTGATCCTGAAAGGTATTAGCCTCTTTTGTGTAACGCTTCAGTTACAAATGTAAATCCAACAATTGTAGAAGCCTTTTAGGACCAGCTAGTTCATAGGCTTGCAAATGTGATTCTCCAGAAAATTATCTCTGTGGTGTAGTCCATGTTCAAAGTTTGATAAGTACTTTGCCATATAAAATGTATTTACATTAGAAGAAACTCGTGCACAAGTCTATTGTGGGAAATCTGCAGCGGACGAAGCAGACAAAAGAAGAAGAAAAATGGGTGGTTCTTCAATTGCAGATTTATTTCTTGTTTTGTAATTCCATTATCACCACTCTTAAACAATATTATGTACCTTCTTTTTCTGTTGTGATTGACACAGGAAGCATTGAAGATGATTGATGTGGAGTTATTAATGAAAAATGATTTTAAATTTTCTTTAAGCATGATGGGCAGCCCTTGTGGTGGGCATTACAGATATCTTAACGTGTATTTAGGCAGCAATGTATTAGGATTTCATTTTTTCTTCGTTTTTATTCGTGTTTGTAGTTGTACATTTTTATTGGTGTTGATAATTTGTTTCATAGGCAGAATGCTTATTTTTGTCTTTCATTGATATGGAAGGGCTGCTGATTCTGAAAGTGGTCTAATCTGCATAAAATCAGCCATAAGTTTTTAGCATTTTCATCTTAATTTAAAAAAAAAAAGTAAGATGGGGGATGCGGTAATTGTTGGTCTTAGTCTTATTTTTCGTTTTTGTTCCGTTTTTTATTCCTTCTGTTATTCTTCATCTTCCCTTCAATCCTTTCCTATTATCCTCCATACTGTTCTTTTAGTGTTGTTTTTTTTATAAATTGGATATAAGATTTTCTCACCAAACCCCCAAAGTGGTGCTGACTTAAGACGCTTGGAACAGAGTACATTGTGTTGGTAAAGCCAAAATACTTAAAGACAAGTTGCTGCGTGCTGTTGCACAACCTGTCTAGTGGTTTACAAGATGAAACCAAAAAATGTACTTTTAGCAGCCTTGTAACTTCAAAGCCAAGTGCGTGTGGAAGAACGAAATGGGTGTCAGGAGGCTATAGGCCTGAACGTAGTCCTTTTATTTTTTTATTTATTTATTTTTCCGTTCTCCAAGCAGTGCTGCAGAGCTGATTTCTTGCTTAGTATATGGACTGTTGACAAGATGTTTTGCATACTGCAGACGTTGAAATTGAATTTCTGTTTCTTTTTGCCCACTGCAGAGGCTGCAAGTCGTGCCATTGTCCAGTTTCTGGAGGTCAACCAAAGTGAAGAAGCAAGTAGAGGTTGGATGCTGCTCACCACAATTAATTTATTAGCTTCATCGGGACAGGTTAGTCTTAACAAGGCTTAAAAAAAGTTGTGGGGTCAAAGATGGAAGAACCACAGTCATAAACTCTGAGAACACACACTAAAATATGTTCTAACTACCTTTTGCTTTCTGTGCTAAGGCCCTGTTCTGTTACACTGCCACAGAACTTCTGCTTTAGCTCCTCGTGGTTTCAGTTGCCTAAAAATCATTCTTTTGGAACATGAATTTAGAATGTTCTTTTGAATGACACAGACAATTATTACTGTTCCCCAAATGCTTCTTGTGCATGCTGCTGCTTGGCCTCTGGGGTATGTCACACACAGCTCCTAAATCACTCGGTCTCAATACTTGGGCTCCCCATTTATATAAGAGGCATTGCAGGAAAATGAAGACAATAGCAGTGACAAGTGGATGATATTATGAACATTTACTGCCTCTGTTTTTGGTTCCCCCCTGCCTGCATCAGAGCGCCGTTCTGTGGCAATGTACTGAACAGCTGTGTAGTTTATTCTTTCTGCTCTAATTTGCCATTATAATTCAGCACGTCATCTTATATGCATTTAGTATGTCACCAGCCTCCACTCCAATTTGCCTTTTCTTCCCACTGATGCTTTCATATTTTCTCCTGCTATGCTCCTTATACCTACTTGTACCTTCTTGCCATGCAAGTGCATGAATTGACTGACTGTCCTCCCACTCCCATTTCTACTGTTGCAAAGAATAGATGGTTAATGAGGGCTTGGCTGAAGGTTTTGTAATTAATTCGTAAGTTTCTATTGACAAGGACTGTCAGTTTTTGTTTCTGTCATGTGCAGTGACTGCTCCTAACTGTGGCTGCTAGATGCTATTGTCACATAAATAGATGATGATGCTATCTTAAGATCACTTTTTAGATATGCGTTCAGGAATAGATGGTGAATCTGTATTGCCATGTGGACAGCTTGGAAAGGTATTAAAAAGAAAATGCCAGCATTTGAGTCAACTTGATTACCGTAGTGTGACTTTTTAAAATATAGTAATATGCTGAACTGTGTTTTTTGCTATGTTTTCTTTCTTCCCAGAAAACTGTGGACTGCATGACTACAATGTCTGTGCCTTCCACACTCGTTAAATGTCTATATCTGTTTTTTGACCTTCCACATGTGCCTGAGGTAGTTGGAGGAGCACAGAATGAGCTACCTCTTGCAGAGCGCCGAGCACTACTACAGAAAGTCTTTGTACAGGTAAGCAAGGTAAAATAGAACATACAACTTGCAGAAAGAGTGGAGGTGCTTCAAGTTGAGGAATCTCCAGAAATCACTCTTCCTTGATTCTTCACAAACTGCTATCTTAGAGTAAGATGGATTTTCTTGAAAGCAGTTGAAGTTGAATTCCCATTTCTCCTGTGTTTTTTTTAGTTCTCAGCAAGAATCCACAAAAATGAATAGAACTCTTCCATGCAGCTGCTTAAAATGAGCAACACATTGGCTATTACTCTGCTTTAATCAAACTGGGGTTAGTGTTTGGTATCTTTGGCCATTATTGATAGAAATAGACATAGCAAAAATGATTAGTACTGTTAATAATCTGTGAATTATTGTAATGTGTAATTATTTCTGTTTAATTACGGAGTACACCATACATTTTGAAATGTGTAATTTAAATGTGGGAATGAACCATCTTAGCTTGCATTTCCTCTTAGAGTTATCCCTCAGACTTTTTTCCAGATGATTTCCCCCAATTTGCCAGGGAAACCAAGGACTCCTGCTTTCTGAAGCTTCCAGTAGAGTTCTTGTGAAGGAATTTCCATATGTTCTTGTGACTAAACTGTTAGAAGGAGCTGAGAGTTACTTTTAGAAAGGGGTCGACAGTCATGCTGCCAGTTTCCAAGTGCAAACTGGAAGTGTCTGTGTAGCAAACATCTGATGAAAGTTACCAGTTACAGTTCCCCACAATATGCTGCTTCTCTGCTCTTTTTTGTCCCTCATTGAGGGCCATCAGTGGTGTTCTCAAATGAGTTAGCTGGAACAGGTGAGATTTCACATAACTCCCGGGCTCTGCTTTTACTTTGATTTAACGTATAAATGTCCTCTAGATGCAGGCAACTTTACGAAATATTCTTATGGTTTTCTGGGAGAGAGCCTCAGCTTCCCGCAGGAGATAGAAAATGGACTTTTGTGCTGGTTGGCCAAGGTGATATTTAAGGTGTCTTCCAACCTTAATGATTCTGTGACATCAAGTGTCTTCAGAACACACACAGAAGGGAGCACAGTGTAGCAGCTTTGGCAGCATAACTGCATTTTTTCCTAATTAAGGTAACTTGGCAGTTCAAATTCAGGTGACAGACATTCAGGTAGTGCTATAGCATTGCTGTAGCATTTTCTGCTATGTTTTTTTAGCTGTTTTCATTTGGCCAAGAAGGTATGGCTGTTTATCTGCCAATAACTCATCGATTAGCTTACCTGCAGGAGGAAGGAGTTTAACAGTTTTCTTCTCATAACCATTGCCCTGCTGCAGGATTTGAACATCTGAATCAGCGAAAAATAAGGTTCTGGAAGAAAGGAATATCCTGGTACCCAAACAAGCATGATGTGTCAGCCTGAGAGATTTATTTGAACTCTTCTGCTAATGCTTTTCTAGTCATTTTTAACAGAATCAAGACCTGAAATAGCCATTTGTTAAATAAGCTTGTATGGAATTTAAAATTGAGAAACAATATAGAGGGATATACATTGCTGCTCTTAACATGCATGCTAAATGGAAGAAAGTTTTGGGTTTTGCTAAGTTTAGTCAGAAACACCAATACCAATTGTAGAATATTAATATTGGATGTTTAATGACTTCCTGTTTCAGATCTTGGTAAAACTGTGCAGTTATGTGTCCCCCGCGGAAGAACTGGCTCAAAAGGATGATCTGCAGCTTTTATTCAGTGCAATAACTTCATGGTGCCCTCCCTATAATCTACCTTGGAGGAAGAGTGCAGGGGAAGTACTGATGACCATATCGCGTCATGGCCTTAGTGTCAATGTAGTGAAATACATTCATGGTACGTTTCTTTATCCAGTATTAATGTATAATTTTTTTCTTTGATTATTCTTGTAGTTACAAAATAGGCATGAAAATAACAGATCAAGGAAAACTTACAGGCTCTTTGTTTGGCTATGTAAGTGTTTACATGCATGTAAGATTTCAGAGCACTTGTATTTGCAGTTGAGTCTGCTTCATCCACATGTCAAATGAACACTGAATAACAGTGCTTCCCCTAATGTTTTGCTGTAGAGCTTACGATGACAAAAAAGGATGTGCTTTCTGTCTAATTCTTGCTATTGTTTGGGCATCTTCAGTAAATATTTGTATTGAAAAGCAGTCATTGGGCAGATGGATAGGTCTGTCATTTTTGCTGCTAGCAGTAAATCCTTAAGGGGAAGATATTTTTTCCTATCTTGTTTGGATTAGCAGCAGCAGTCCCTTGCAGTGGCAAGGTAAGCTAGCAGTGCCTCATGTATGACTGCTTGTTTAGGTAATGCTCTGGCTGGCAATTCAAGTGTCGGGACATCTGAGGAAGCCACAGGAAGAGGAGCCAGCTCCATGCATTCTTCTGATGCATTTTGAGCTATCCAGAAGCCCACATAGTAGGCTTCTGCAGTAGCCTTGTAGTAAATACTGGTGTGTTATGCTAACCAGGGAGAGCTAATCTGGAAGATTGCAGAGATAATGTTCTTTCTCACAGACATTTGCTTCTCCAGGAAGAGACCAGGTCAGATGGATACACAGTTAATATATTCAACAAGAGCAAAACCTGGGTAATGCAGGTAGTAGCAAATGCTCAAGGGAGCTTGGTGTGTGGGCACAGCAGCACCTGAGCATGAGCCCCCACATGCTTACTGATGGCGTATTGGAACAGCCTGCCTGTGCCCTGCCCCATGGTCCAGCCCAGCTTCCCTGTGGGGTTCCCAACCCAAGGCTGTTGTCCCTAGAGCCTTCTGCCTTGGATCAGCAGTGCCCCAATCCTTTGCCCAGCAGAAGTTGTCTCTAAGTACTGGTGCCACCAGTGCGACGGCCACCAGCAGACTGAATCAGCCAGACTCATTCAGGTTCACTATTGAGACAAATATTATCCTGTCTGGGACATGGAAACTGAAGGTGGTGAGAGGTTTTGGAAGATAACTTAAGGAATGCTTTACTTACGATAGATCTTCACAAGGTTCTGTTCATCATTTGTATAGGAGTGGCTACTGCCATGCAGGTTAGTAGTAAAGGATTTGTGAAAACAAAGCAAGATGACAACTGTTGTCAGAGAGGATAGTATCCATGGAAAGAGCTTTGTGAAGAAATATGTTATTGAAAATACTGGTGTTGCAGCTGTTTAAAGCTGTGTTGTGTGTTTAGGCGTTTGGAATTTGACATGTGAAATTTGGTATAATATATTTCTGATGTATTTAGGGCTTTCAGATTGTAGCACCATCTAAATGCATAAGTCCTTTTTAAAATGGAATGTTTATTTAAATGAGCTAACAGCCTTATTACAAATTTTAGGGGTACAGCATTATTGGTGACAAAAAAAAAAAAAAAAAAAAAGAACCAAACCACTATTTCCCCACACCCTGGAAAGCAAGTTTTTACAAAGTTCCACAAAACCTTTTTGTCAGTTTATGAAATACGGCACCATGCCTCCACATATTTGGCAGAAAATTTTAGTCTGTGGATTTTCTTGCCCTAGCAGCATCTTTCTAATTCTAGTAAGAAAGAAGTGAATGTACAGCATCTCTTAGAAGCACAAAATAGACATCAGTTAAATACTTTCAAATTGGATTTTAAAGGTGATGGTTATTTTACATATATCTGTAGCAGCCTTCTGATGACTTTATAATGAAGGTGTACATATATATTTGAAAAGGTTATAAAGTACAACAAATAAAATAACCCAATCCTGACTCTGTCATTTGATGTATGGCAACTGCTACCATTGTTGCTTCCTATTGCTTTGGTCCACAAAGACATGGGGTGGCATATCAAAAGATACTCTAAATTCTTTATAATGTAAATAAGTGAAAATCTTAAAAACCACTCAGCATGACCCCTCACTTCTTGATAAAAATGAACCTGACTTAAGAGATGATAACATGTACAGGGAGGTTTGTTATGTACTCAAGAAAAAAATTAAGGCTTTTTATCCCATCAAAGGAACATCCTTTCATTATCTCATGTTTTGATATGATCTTCTGGAACCTTTTGTAATTGGCCTAGCTGGAGATACTTGCACTTCTCTGGCAAATGTTGGAAATTTATAAGACGTCATTTAAGGGAGTGTCTTTGAAACACGGTTGCATCCTGAAATCTGAGTTCAGATTTGGGAAAGCTTTTCACAATGTATCGGTGGACCATGGGAGAGATGCAGAATGAGACAAGCTGTCTCCTTTTCCTCAGCAAGCAAGTATGCCAGCCAAAGAATCACTAACAAGAGCAGCAATAGGAAATCATCATGTCAAGTCTTCTGTGTTGAGTTTTACCTAACACCAGTACCATAGTACCATTCAGTGCTTTCTATAACTTTGTTTTTCAGTATGGAATAGGATGCTTTAGAGTTACTATAGCAGTTCATGTTTTTCTTTTTATTCTGCTGATTCTCCTGATTTAACTTTACTTCTATTATTATTTTTTTAATCTGGTTTTGCTTTCTCAGTCTCCTTCTTACCTGAGGTAAAGATTATCTAATGGAGAAAAAGAATCATTAATGTCAGTAAAATCCTAAATTTCTCAATCACATTTCTTTTCAGAAAAAGAATGTTTGTCCACATGTGTTCAGAATATGCAGCAGTCTGATGACCTTTCTCCCCTTGAAATAGTTGAGATGTTTGCTGGGCTTTCCTGTTTTCTCAAAGATTCCAGTGATGTGTCGCAAACGCTATTGGATGATTTTAGGATATGGCAAGGATACAACTTCCTCTGTGATCTCCTCCTCAGGTATGCAAAAGTACTTGAAGGAATGTAGACAGATGATTGAGCTTTTTCCAAAAAGAGTTCCTATTAAAGAATGGGTCAGTAGATTTGACTGAATAAATTATTAGAGATTGCTATGCAAGGATGACATTAGGACCAAAACATAAAATGATGTGCTTCCCTCCTCTTATGAAATTACATTGTTTAGCTTCTTATTCATTGGTACTGTTTACTACTCAATCTTTTTGTATGTTGTAGGAAAGCAGGTGTTTAAAGCAACTGGTGCTATTTTTTTTTTTTTTTAAGAATTCACAAAAATATTTTTTCACTGCAGCTGATGGGTTTGGTTTTGTTTCCTTTTTGTTTAAACAAATTGAAAGTACTGAAAAATCATAAACGTTCGTCCATGCTACTTGGTGTTGAAGAGATCATTTTGTACATCAGCAGAAGAGACCATTTTGTCCATCACAGAGTGCTGGAGAGAACACCCATGTTACTAGCGTATCAGTGTGGATACACATTTTTTTAATTTGAGTTCTTTTTACGGAAGGGACTGCTAACCTGCTAATACATGACAGAATATAGTGATGCCTACCAAAAGTAAATGTTGAAGTACAACCCATGATTTTATTTTTTTTCATGAAGGACATGTTGCTTATTCTTTCACAGTGAGAAAATTAGTATGTTTGCTGTGTTACTTGTGCAAAATCTAAGATATGTCCTGATTTTTTTCTGAAGTTCTGAAGATGCATGCATTGCTGTTGATATATGCATGTGTGTTTTTCAAATGCAGGACACAGACACCAGCTTTGAAGTGAAAGATGAGTGTGCACCTTATCATGTACTGGGGTCAAAGATGATGACGTGCAGTGCTGTAATAGCCATAACTGAGATGAGCTTCCATTGCTAACCGGTTTTCTGGCCATTCATTTTGGATGCTAGGTTGCTAGCTTTTGGTACTCAAGTATTAGAACTTAATCTTCTTTGAGATGTTATGGTTTTTTTTTTTTTTTTTTTTTTTTACAGTTACCAGACATAGACATGGCATGTGAAATTCTCAATAACAGTTAAAATAATTCATAAATTACCTTCTGTGCCAAAATTGCTACAATACATGCTATATTATTTTTCTTCTAGTATAAATGGTTATTTTGAGTATGAATTATATTACTTGAAACACACCAGTACACATCATAAACTTGGTTGTCTTCCAGAAACTGACAGCAAGAGGTTAGGTAGAATTTGGGGAACATGCTGTCATTAGCGATTTCATTTTCAAGTACAGCAGTGATCCTCTGTACGTCACATGTTTTAAGCAGACTTTCTTGTGAGCTTGCTCACCCTTTCAGCCAAAGAATGGGAATTCCCTGACAGTGGTATGAAAAGAGTAGGGGTGTGCGTCTCTGAAAAAGGAGAGCACAATCACACAGCACGTCAGTTTGTCATTTGACATCATTACAGTGTTAAATCACAGAAATACCTTATCCTCACTTGTTTGAGAGCTGATTGCTAAGAACCTCACGGGAACACTTGGGAGAAGGTGAACAAGGCACAGCAATGCGTGTTGTATTTGCTAGCAATCTGTATATTGTAGAGGAGATGGAAGATGGTTCAAAACACACATGCTTTTTAAGTTGTGATTTGAACATGAAATTCACTATAGTTTTGTTTCAAAAAAAGCAATCATCTCAGAGAAGCCTGGGCATTGTTCAGTGATCGTCAATAGTGCTACATTCTCCCTGGATGTGTTGTGGCTCAGAACTAATGACAGAGACTTCTTCAGGTATGCAGTACGTTTGCAAGATGCTGCGAGTCCAGCCACAATGAAGAAAGGCTTGGGAGCTGGTAACGCGGACTAATTTGTGAAGATGGTGACTTAATAAGAATCTGCCGGAGACCTGTGAGGAACAAAGGAGAGGGCATATGTTTTGAACTCAATGATATGAAAGTGCAGGGTGTACAGAGGATTCATGGAATGGAAATAGATGAGCCAGGTGCTTCTGTAAGGTTCAACCATATGTCTCACTGTGGGGAAAAGGCATAGGATGCAGAATGCTTCGAAAGGCTCTCACTGTCGTTGATCAAAGAAGAAAAACACATCTTGCATTGCGTGAGCAAATAGGAGATTGTGGTCTCTGGCTGTCTCCTGAGATCTGTAGAGAGCTAGTATGCAATTAGATGTGTTTTAATGTGTTGTATAAAATTGGGCATTCTGCTCAGCTGGTTCCCACCTGTGCTGTGCAGGCTGATGTGTTGGTGGAGAACAGCCTGCACCATTCCTGTCACTGGCCCCAGCTGCCGCTTGCTGCCCTCCCCAGCCCAGGGACATGTGAACAGTTGATGTGGACAGAAGAGAATAATCTGGGTTTCTCTGGGTTGGGGTGGAGCACATGTTGGCTTGCCAAGAAAAGGAGGATAGTTTGTTTTACTAGCCTCTTTTAGGGTCTGTTGTGACTGACTTGCTAGCAGTGAATGCTGACAAGGATCAGATGTTACAGTTCCTATTCTCTTGCATTTAGAGAGGGGGGGGTCTGTATTTCTGAAGAAGATATTTTGTTGTGCTCTTCTAGGCTTTATGTTTCTAGTCAGATACCACTTTGTTAACACAAAATATGAACTGGGAAAGTGGCACATGCAGTCTAGGAGGTTAAGTGCAGATTTATTTAATGGCAGACTATCTAAGTATTTTCCTATAAGCTTTGTGTTTGTAAGAGGAATGTAAAGGTAATTTTTAATATCTGTGCTTCTTTTTAGCAGATTTTGGGGTTCCCAGCAAGATTTATGAAGTTAATGTCTACAGGAAATAAGTACTAAGTCCTATTAAGGATTGACTTAATAGTAGGAAATGTTAATGGAGAACATGTAAAATATTGCCAGTACAGGGCAATAAAAGCATGTTCTCGAATTTAATAAAGAAAAATGGAAGAGATGTGTGATTAAAGTCATTCAAGTGAAATAAACTTTTGCTAACATGAGGTACTTGTTTTCTTTAGGTTAGAACAGGCAAAAGAGGCTGAATCTAAGGATGCTTTGAAGGACTTAGTTAATTTGATTACTTCCTTAACAACATATGGTGTTAATGAGTTGAAGCCAGCTGGTGTTACCACTGGAGTACCTTTCCTACTACCTGGATTTGCAGTGCCACAGCCTGCGGGCAAAGGTGAGTGTTCATTCTCTCCCTCCATGTATTTTTTTAAATATAAGAGAATCTGTATACCACACAAACCATTCATAGTTGAGTATAGGTTCTTTTACTAAGGTTGCATATCAAATATGCTTGTGCTAGATGTCCTTCTTCTTTGGAGTTGGTACTCACAGAAGCATGCGAACAAATTTTAACTTTGAGGACTGTAGGGCAAGTCAAACATCTCTAGTGAGATGTTTGCAGAGCTCATAGCTTCTGTGTGGACATTTTAAAAAGAGTATCAGTTTGGAAAGATGCAGTGAATTGATTTATGGTGTTTTAGGCTGATCTTATAAAACAGATGTGGAAGGCTGATGCACTGCTTTGGTGGTGCTTTTTTTGTTTTTGTTTTCATTTTCCTTCACACAGATGGGCCTTCTGTGAGCTCGTATCAGCTCATGCAAGTGTATCTTATGAGTTGTAATATGTTTTTTGAGCAGCAGTGAGTATTCACTGGTATAATCTGTGGTGTACTTGCAACCATGGTGAATTCTGATGAGGAGATAAGGTTGACTAAGTCTGAAGAGGAAAAGGTTTTTATAAAAACCAACTTAAGATTCTAGACATTTAAAATTCCATTTGATTTTGTAGGTAAATAAGTACTTTGGAATTGAGCAGGTGACTGTGTGGAGTGAGCTTGCTGCTTGGGCTTCTTTGGGGTTTTAATAACACTGGAGGCACTTGTGAAGTTTTTATGACAGAGTTGGCTTTATAGATTTATATCTTAATGGATTTGTTTTCACTGTTTCTTTCACATATCACAGGTACTTGGACAATCACTTCCTTTCTCTGGTATTGAGAAAGTTCATTGTTTACGGGAACTGTTTTCCCCTTGTGCTAAACAGAGGAAGAAGATAATAGTTATAGAGTTGAATTTGTCCATGTTCTAACTTAATGATTTTTTCCTAAGCTAATCAGATTTCTGATACTGTAGCATGAGATAACCACCATCTCTTGCATTTTCAAAATAAAATCTTTTTATTTCATTTGCTGGCATTTGTCCTGACATCTATCAGTTCCTTTTACTTGCTTTTTCATTCTATTGACAAGTTGTTTTTCTTTGGAGAACATATTAGCACATTTTCTTAATTGATTTTATTTAAATTTCTTTAGGTTTTGAACGCTGTAGAGGTGGTGAAGATTTGGTTTCTTCAGGGGTCCTTGTAACATTCAAAGATAATGCATTAACCTGCTTGATTGCCTGAAAGAACTGTTTATACTTAGTTAGAACATACCTAGTTGTATCGGTCACTGCCTCTGTTCCTGTCATATTTGTTGAGCACTATATCCAATTTCCGACATGTTTCATTACTAAGAAAGCATGTAAAAAGCCTGCTTTTAGAAACAAGTGAATGTGATCTGCAATTTAACATTAGTATTCTCCCAGTAAGTGAAATTTTTGCATGTTGTTCTTCAAGGAAGTTTCTTGTTGCCTTCTGGAGGTATACACCAGGGAAAGCAGTGAAGCTAGACACTGGAATAATTGAATTTTCTTTTAAATTGAACAACTTAGTTTATAAAAAAGGAATAAGGCAGTATTCCACAGAACATGTGCAACAAATTGGGATTCTTCTTTTATGAAAGGTTTTTGATTTATGCTAATTGTTTGATTTTAGCTTGATTGAAAATGAGGTTTAATTGTTAGAAGTTTTTTATAACTTTTCAAAAGGTGTTTGTCATGAGGTGTTTCTTGTATAATGGGATTGGTTTACTATGAGTTGTATTGTTCTTGCAAAAGTTGGAAAAGTTACCTTTGCAGCATCTTTCTAGTAGAATATATGCTCTGCTCACTGAAAAAGTGAAATCCAGGGAACATTCATAAGTGATGCCTTCTTGGGCTACGTGAATGAGATTTTATTCATCTTAAGGATACTTAGGAGAAGTTTGATCTATCTTTTAAAGATGTGAGGTCTTTATATTTTAATAATATGGCTGCTTTGTGCTTTACAACTTCTCCCATTTGTTTTAATTTCTGAATTGTTAACAGTACTTGACCTTGCCAAAGTTGTTTTTTTTTTTTTTTTTTTATTCCCAGGCCTGATTGCCACGGCCACCCTCACACCATCACCTGATTCCAGTATGATTATTCACATAAAAATTTCTAATCCAGAACTGAGCAAGAGCGTGCTCTCTCTTGAAGGAAGGCCTCTGCTGGCCTTCCAAAACCCTGTGAAGTTTCTTTGTAAGGAGCTCCCCTCCTTTTTCTCATACAAGACGTCCAATGGGTGGAAGAAACAGGATTGCTCAGAGGCTATGCATGCTGTTTAGCTTTGAGCCCAGCTGATAAGACTGTTGTTGCTTATTGCTCTGCTTAATGAGGGTCATCAGATGCGTGTTCTTCCAAACGTAGCCTACCTAATACTTGTGAAGGGCATAGTGGCCTTCCGTATTATGAAATACAGAATGCTTGACTATTGCTGTAATGAGTTTTTCTTACGGACCGTGTAGGTGCAGGCTTTAATTTTTCTCTATGACTGTATCCTGTTGCACATACTAAAAATAGGTCAACTTTCTCATCTTTTTGAAAAAATTGATCATTCATTTAGCTGCATGTGTAAACAGTTTCAGAGATGAAGATGTCATATCAGAAAGAATAGTAGATCATAGGATTTGCAATATAATTGCTTATGCAAATGCTTTTTTAAAGAGTCTGTTTTAATTTTTAAAAGATAACGTTCTTAATCACGCTTATTAGAGCGCGTGGATCATTATTAGTGACTGTGCTCATTGTTTATAACAATTCAGAACTTTCATTTTCCTTTCTTCTTCCCATCTCACTTTGTTTCCTAATTCAGGTCACAGTGTGAGGAATATCCAAGCATTTTCCGTCCTTCAGAATGCGTTTTTGAAAGCAAAAACTAGCTATCTAGCACAAATTATTCTTGATGCCATCATGAATATTTATATGGCTGACAATGCCAATTACTTCATTTTGGAATCACAGCACACATTGTCTCAGTTTGCAGAGAAAATTTCTAAGCTTCCAGAAGTACAGACCAAATACTTCGAGATGCTGGAATTTGTTGTCTTCAGCTTGAACTACATCCCCTGTAAAGAACTGATCAGTGTGAGCATCCTTTTAAAATCCAGCACTTCTCATCACTGTAGCATCATAGCCATGAAGACACTCCTGAAATTCATCCGTCATGACTACATCTTTAAAGATGTCTTCAGGGAGGTGGGACTTTTGGAGGTGATGGTAAATCTTCTTCATAAGTATGCAGCGCTTCTGAAAGATCCCACTCAGGCTCTGAACGATCAAGGTAGAGTGTGCTCTTCCAATTTACTACTGCATGTCTCTTTGGGATGGTGGAAGCTAGTGATTAAGAGAAAAAAGCAATAAAGTTTGAATGTGTATCGTAAGAGCAGAGTTCTACTGGGGACTGCTGTGCCATCCTGAAAACACACTGGGATTCCCTCTTTCTTTATGTCCTGCAAGAAGCTTGAGGCTGTGCAAATGCAAAATCATTAGAAGTTTATAATTCCCTTCTTAAATGATTTTTTAATGTATTTTTCCTAATATTTAAGTTATTTTTACATCAAAAGAAAAAATGAAGGAGCAATACAGAGACTACCTGCTTCGCTCCTGTGCACCAAGTTGTCTTTCTCAAAAAAAATGTGATTAGGCATTTCAGAAATGCACCTAAAAGTGATATCAAACATGTATCTGTGCTCTTATTAGGAACTTGTTTCCAAGTTAAAAAAAAATAAATATATATATATATATATAAAAAAAACTTCTTTTTATACTTTGGGTCTACATTTTTGTAAGAGCGTTACAAAAAAAAGGTACCAAAACTAACCACCACCAACAAAAAAACTGGCGTTCTCATGTCCAGAATTTGACATCTGAGATAAGCCATGTAGTTGTTTAGTCTGCAAAGCAAGCACTGCCAAGTGCAAGCCATATGTGCGTAGGTATGCTTTTTTTATATTCTTTACTCAAAAAGGAATAGAGTTAACATGTGTCAGTGACATTTTTCTTAATTGTAGTTGTTGGCTGTTTCACCTGGGTTTATTGTTTGAAGCTTTGCTGTTGATTTGTAGCTGTTAATTAGAGGTAGAAAGCTGTGCTGCCAGCAACTATGTTGGAAAAGACAGAGTTCCTCAAGTGCTTCTCAATAAATGGACCAAGATATCATCTGGTTAAGGTGCTACCTGGGGTGGACATTGCCCTTGTGTTGTTGCTTGGTACTTATTAGTATTTATTTATTTATTTTCTGGACTGTTACAATGTATTTAAAATACTGTGTGCCAACTTGGTTCATCTGTTATACCTGTCAAATCGTAAGCACATTTGAAGTAATTATGCAGGTGTAGTTCTGTGTTGGTGTGTAGAATTTCTCTTTGCAGGTACTCAGTACAGAACAAGACAGATACTTTTAGTCTTCACTGATTGTAGCTTGAAGTAACAACAGTTGGGGATATGAAACTACACATATAGCTGCAGTGTCAGCCACTCAGCTCACACTGCTCAAAAGCTTCTGTTAAAATTATATTTTTTTTATAAAGGGCATTTTCAAACAATCTGTAATTAAGCTTTCCCTTGGATGCATGTGTAGACGAAACATTACTTGTTTTGAAATTTGGTTAGTCTGTGTTTTCTTTAGGGAAACAAAGAAAATGAAAGCATTCATGGAAAAAAAATGAAGCAACATCTTAGAAAAGAGTGATTTTTACTGTTTTTGGCTTATGAAATTATTTTTAGGGGATTCAAGAAACTGTTCATTTGAGGACCAAAAGCAGCTGGCTTTGTTGGTTATGGAGACCCTGATGATACTATTACAAGGATCAAACACTAATGCAGGTAAGTGGAGATGCTACTGGCAAGTCATGTATAAAAATGTTACTGAGAACTTTGCGTACAGGCAAGAGAGTCTTCATTTTCTATCTTCAGGCAGTTAATCACACTGAAATATTCTCTTTCTCTTGCAAAGTTCTTTCTATAAGAGAATCAGTAGCATAAGCTGGAATGCATAAAATAAAGGAGTTTCAGATGGTTGGTTGGTTGGTTGTTTTAAATTAAGATTCTTGGGAGTTCTTTACTTGAACCACACCTCCCCCCATTTCTCCCCAAACAATACTATAATAATTTATGGTAGTTTGTATTTGTAACGTAGTTTGTATTTTGAAAAGTTTAAGCACTTAATTAGGCATGTAATTTGCTGTTGACAATGTCATGTGGACTGAAATCAGATTAAAAATGTGTGTCATTGTTAATGGAAGATGGCTTTTCCTTTTTTAGAAGTATACATTTCATATATAAAAGCCAGTATATATATATATAAATAGGGCTCACTTGCAAGCGTCCTTCTCTAAATGAGGTAGATTTATATTAGTTTATGCCTTATTTCATTATCCAACGCATGGTAACATTGACACAGACAATGTGTCTATCTCATATTAGTACAAGTTATCTCTTAGAACTTTAAAAAAAGTTTTTATATATATATATAAAAGTAATAGGTGTTCTTAAAACCTTTTACTCTATTGTATTAGAGGAAGAAGAAAAGGAGAAGGGGTAGGGAAGTGACACCACCCTGAGGAACCAGTTTCTGGCTTTGGAGGCCATGAGACATCCTTCTTTCATCAGTTTATTTCTTCTTTTTCTCAGTTCTGGCTGCTGCTTCCTACCCCTTGGTTTTGTCTGCTTCCTACCCCTTGGTTTTGTCTGCTTCCTACCCCTTGGTTTTGTCTGCTTCCTACCCCTTGGTTTTGTCTGCTTCCTACCCCTTGGTTTTGTCTGCTTCCTACCCCTTGGTTTTGTCTGCTTCCTACCCCTTGGTTTTGTTTGCTTTCATTCAAGTAGGAGAGATGAGAATCCATGACATGTGTTTAAGAACAAAATTGTGAAAGCTGTCCAGCTCAGCTGACAACTTGCTGTTTAACGATAGCTCGTGGTCTAATAGCAGAAAGCTTTTAATTTTTTTCTTATTGCTTTTGCTTGGGAAAAATATTTTCTCTAAATACAGGCTCAGTGTTCAATAGCTGCTAGACAAGTAGGACTAGTTTGCTGAACAAACTTCTGTAACAAATGAGGTTTTGCTCTTATTTGTAAGCTTTTCTCCCACAATGCTCTTCCTCATACAGGTGAGTTAATTTATACTTGTGAGTGATTTTTCTGAATAACCACAGCTGGGAAAGCAGTCCAGTTGGTCATAATAGAGAACTGATGGGTGAATTAATATTTCTCAAGGTAAAGTAATATTTACAATAAAGTATTGCTTTAAAATGGAATACAAATTAAAAAGTAATAGGCAATCAGTAGGGAGTCGGTCCAACCATTGGGTCCATCTTTAAGCCTTAGTTGGTATCTTTCACATTTTAAGAGATTCTGTGCTACCATGAGCCTTCTGACAGATTTTGGCTTCCTGCCTTTGGCAAGTTATGTGCATTGTGTCTGCTATGCTTTGTTTATTAAATCCAACAAGATGGTCATTGAAAGCATAGTGGCTTGCTAAAAAAAAAAAATAAATCCCATTGAGTTGATGGTTTGCTCTTTCTTAATTCAAGGGAGTGTTTGAGCAGGGAGATGTTCTCGAGTGCATCAGAGCTTATGTGAAGGGATCGATCTGTACCTGTAATCCACAGACTAGATTTGATTTAAGGGACTTTAAAGAACCATCAAGAAAATGAGTCTCTTGCTATTAAGTCTAAGGTTGCTGAAGGATTCTGCAGCTCTAATAGACCAGTTGAGGGCTTTGCTCCAGATTAAGAAGGAAGTGCTGGGGAAGTCTTGTGTTTTAAGAAAAAGCAAGGGAGAATTGGCTTCATCTCTTCCTCTCCTTTTTTAGGGAAGTGTGAAAAGGTATTTGTGTTAATCTGAATCCTATGGTCTTTCTCCAGGAATGAAACAAGAAATCAAGTTAAAAGTTAAAATGTGCTTCTGTACAAAATAACATGCTAAAACGTACAATGACTTTACTGAGGAAACCATCCATGATTTGTTTATATCTCTGGCAAGCTAATCTAGAGTTTGTATCAGAATATAGCAGCTGTTATTTGTGACCTACAGGAGAAAAAAAAGGTTTTCAGTTTTTCTCCTCCCATCTTTATTTATAATTTTCCTGTTTTATGGGAGAGTACATGTGCATTGAAAAGCTCTTTCTTCTAGCTTTTGACTAATGCAATTCCAGCAGATAATAGTTTTTTGTTTTATGGGTAAAAACGCTTGCATACCTTAATTCTGTCTCATTATTCAAATCCTTCAGAGGAGTTGAAATCTTGCTAGGGTAGGATGAGAGTGACTGTTATCAGTGCAAGCAAGTGAAAAACATTTCCTCTGTCTGCTGCAGTCCAGGAACTGAGTGACAACATGTCCGATATGGTTAGTGGTTGAGATTCAGAGTAGAACAATAACTGCATGTTAGTGTGTTCTGGAGGAGTGAAAATCCTGTCTGGGTATATTTTGAATGAGTTATCCAAGTGTAACAAAATTAACAATATTGGTTTTGGAAAGGCATGAATTCATATAGTCTAGCTCTGTGCAGAGGCTGACCATCTGCGTGTAGGTCATTCTGAGCAGATCTTCGGAGTAGCTATTGAAAAACCTACCCAGAAGGTTTTTATACAGTGTTCCTACCTCAATGGTCCTAGTGATTTATCACTTGTCGATGTTCTTCCTCACAGACAATGCATTCTCTGTTTTGAGTTAAGCTGAAATCTTTGTCATCTATCCTATTGTTGATGCTCTTGGAGGGCAGCAGCAGATCATTAATATATTTAAAATGGTCACGTGTAGGTTGGACAACTTATATTCTCTTGCTATGTCTCAGGTGCAATATGCATCCTTCTTAATATCCTGTGGTATTAATTTGCATTTTTCTTCCTGTGCAATATTTAGACTTAATTGTCTTGTAATATGTTTGTAATCCTCTGAAACCTCCAGTGTTGTCTAAGCCATTTCACTGCTGCACTTGTTTTCAGGTTCTGCCAAGCTTGTTGTTTGAGGTCACTTTTAGAGATGGCTTTGGCATTCTGTCCACCAAACATTTACGTCTGCAAGCTTGGCTTTGTCCACACACTTGATAAGTATGCTCTTTAATATGTCAGCAAAAGCATTTTTCACAACACTCAAGATAACCCCCAGTGGTTTGTCCTTTGCCAAATCAGAAAGGCATAGCAGAGAAGCAGGCATAACTCTGAGCTGATGTTTCAATTAGTTATGCATTTAGTCTGTCATGGTTGCATTTAGGCTATTTTGTTGGGTTGTTGGTAAGAATGCTGTGGATAACACTACCAGAAGCATTCCTAAAGCTGAGATACATTGCATAGGCTGCTTCCCTTTTACCCACTGAGCTAGTTATCCTGTCAAGGGGGAGGAAAAAAACACAATACTGTTGATTTAGTTTATAACTCTTTTCAATGGTGATTGAAGAAACGGGCTAATTAGGCTGAAATAATAAGGTTCCAGAGAGAAATTAGCATAGATGACAGGTGAATCATGTGAATCCATTATACACTTCTGCATTTATTGCTCAGCCTTGGTTTTCCCATGACAGGAAAGGCAGAATCGGAAAACAATCAGAAAGGAGTGATGCGAAGGGAAGGTTACGTATGGGAGCTTCTACATAAGGAGAGTTTAAAACAACAAAAAAACAGGATTGTTTTATTTCTAAAGATGAATGAGAGGAAGTGGTGTAAATATGTGATGACATCTTTGAAGGACCGAAACTGCCTTGTAATTCATAAGTGGCAGGTCTCTCTTGCTGTTAAGCAGCCATCCTGACCTCACCAGGGAAGTTGGAAGCAAACATCAGTTCCTCTTTGCTACTTCTCAGTACTGAGTTCAACTCCAAGAGAAGTAAAAGAAAGTGCATGAAACACATCAGAGGTGTGGTATGGCACCACAGATGTTGTTTCTAAGGACCACAGAGTTCAAAAGCCACATTTTGATCAGTGGCTCCAAGTTCAGGAGTATGATAGAGCTGTACAGGAGAAACAGGTAAGAAACCATTACTCAGAAAAGTTGTGTTTGTTGTTAGTGCAGTATGATGGGGACGTGAGCACAGTGGTAATGTATCCAGAGGTCGGCAGAGGTTTTAGGTCAGCACGCACAGTCACACAAACAGGCTTTATTGAGCCTTGTGCTGTTTCATCCCATACTCAAAGCCTCAAAGCTTAGTTTCTGGCTTTAAACTCTGTGTCTCTTAAGGTTTCTTGAATATTCAGTAACTAATGAGAGAAATTCAAATTTAGGTGTCCCCAGACCCAGACAGATTCACAGGGTGGTCAGAAACCTAGGCTGAGAGCGGGGGAATTACGAAATGTTACCTCGCTATTTGTGAATCATAGATAGTCCTGGGTTGGAAGGGACCTCTAGGCGTCATCAAGTCCAACTCCTGTGGTCTCTTCAGAAGATAACTCCAGCAGGAGATGCTGCAGTTGCCCTATGGAGGGGTGCCACCAACTTCACTGCCTCAGGGTTTGAGTTCTCTACTTCTGCCATGTCCAAGTCTGTATCTCATCCAAAGAATGTAAGAGAAAGCAAGAGGCAAAAACTTGGAAATGGATCATGGAAGTTGGTATATATAAATTAGAGTGAATGTCTTGACTAGCTCATTAATAGTTCTTGTAATTTAAACTGCCTTTGTAATTTACGGTTCTGAAGAAAATTATCTCTTTTGATGCCATAATGTAGCATCGTTCCATTAGCTTACTCTGTTTTTACCTTAAGTAATTGCACAGGCCACTACTCTTGCTATTAATGCTGTGCTAAATACCTGTTATATGTTCTGTAAAAATTTCCATTTCTTGTTTATTATGTTTTCAGAATGGATTTTCAATTAATATTGCATGTGTTCTTCTGCATATCAAATAAACTTGAGAATAATGATTTGTTTAAGCTCTATCACTCTTGAGATGGATCATGGCAGAAGAAAACTTCTGTACTGTCCTGCAATCCTCGTGGATAAAGTGAATTGGTGCTCAGTCAGTGCTTGTAGCTTGGCTGCTCTTTTTCAGAAGCCCAGTTACATTTGGGCAATGAACAAAATGTAATACAAACACGATCCTTAAGCAAAATAGCCAATAGTCTTCCTTAAAGATACAGATTTTGTTGCATTTTTATGTTCTTTCTGTCCGTGAGTCTTCAAACTCTAGCACAAAAAGAATGTTTGTTGAAGTGATAGGATCGGTGAGGAGGTTATTAGAACAGGGATGGGTGGGGACCGCGGTGGGCTTTGGGTTTGGTTGGGTGCTGAACACGCTATTCACCCCCTCCATGTTTTGGGCTGAGGCCAACTGTATGAAGTTCAACAAGACCAAGTGCCAGGTCCTGCACCTGGGGCGCAACAACCCCAAGCAGAGCTACAGGCTGGGAGCTGAGTGGTTGGAAAGCTGCCTGGCAGAGAAGGACCTGGGAGTATTGGTTGATAGTTGGCTGAATATGAGCCAGCAGTGTGCTCAGGTGGCCAAGAAGGCCAACAGCATCCTGGCTTGCATAAGCAGTGTGGACAGCAGGGGTGAGGAAGTGCCTTTCCCACTTTACTTGGCTCTGGTGAGGCCGCACCTCGAGTACTGTGTTCAGTTTTGGGCCCCTCGCTACAAGAAGGACATGGAGGTGCTCGAGAGAATCCAGAGAAGAGCAACGAAGCTGGTGAGGGGCCTGGAGAACAAGTCCTACGAGGAGCGGCTGAGGGAGCTGGGCTTGTTCAGCCTGGAGAAGAGGAGGCTCAGGGGTGACCTTATCGCTCTCTACAGGTACCTAAAAGGAGGCTGTAGCAAGGTTGGGGGTTGGCCTGTTCTCCCAGGTGCCTGGTGACAGGACGAGGGGGAATGGGCTAAAGTTGCACTGGGGAGTTTTAGGTTGGATATTAAGAAGAACTTCTTTACTGAAAGGGTTGTTAGGCATTGGAATGGGCTGCCCAGGGAAGTGTTTGCGTCACCATCCCTGGAGGTCTTTAAAAGATGTTTAGATGTAGAACTTAGTGATATGGTTTAGTGGAGGACTGGTTAGTGTTAGGTCAGAGGTTGGACTAGGTGATCTTGGAGGTCTCTTCCAACCTAGATGATTCTGTGATTCTGTAACTGTACCCTTGTTTTCAGCAGCCTTAGTGAAAAACACTGCAAGAAGAGTATCATTGCAGTTCTGTTTTGTTTAGCCTGAGAGAGGCAAACAGCAGTAAAAGTTGTTAAAAATCTGTATGACTAAAACCCTGTAAATCAATCTAAGAAGTAAAACTAAATGCTTTTCATGTTCTTTGTTGTTATTTGTTACTGACTGTATTTTTTGTTGTTGTTGTTACTTGTGCTCCTATCCTTACACCACTCCCATCCTCACCCCCAATCTGCATAGGTATTTTCAGGGAGTTTGGTGGTGCGAGATGTGTGCACAACATTGTGAAGTATCCCCAATGTCGACAGCACGCACTGATGATCATTCAGCAGTTGGTGTTATCGCCTAGTGGAGATGATGATATGGGCACTTTGTTGGGACTGATGCACTCTGCTCCACCTATGGAACTGCAGCTGAAAACGGACATCTTAAGGGTAAATGAAGTATTGCTTAGGACGTTTACTCTGAAGCCACTCATTCACTTGTTTTACTTGTTTGTAAAAAGAATACACTGAGAAGGGGATTTGGATGGGTGGATGGATGATATTGAACTACTGAAGTTATGGAGTTAAAATGAGTACATTTGATGCATTTTTTGGCTTCTCTCCATCCATTGCAGTTTTCAGAATCACAGAGATTAAAGCTAGTGAATGAATTTGTGATTTTAGTGCTAATCACTTGTAATCAGCCTTAGGAAATGAGGTTCTCCAACTATGATGATCTTCCCTGGCAGGGTATTATTCAGTTAAATACATTGAGAATACATGGGGAAAAAAGCAAGCATGTAATACACAAGTGTTTTTTCAGCACTAGCTTGTGTTTTCTTGAGGCAGACCTGCTTTGTTATTAAACATTTAAAACTAATGCACTGTGGTATGAATCAATATAAATATTAATCATGGTAACTGCAGCAGAAGATAATTCGAGGGGGTGGGGGGGAAAACAAAAACAAAACTAGCAAAACACTTTTAAGCAAAACAGTGGAAACATTGGAAAGGAAGACTGGGAGTGGAGGAAGAGAAGACTGTTCTTTCTTACACATTTTTTTTTTGGTTGCTAATGTAGACCCACAATTTCTTCTCAAAATAGCTAATGCTATTTTTAAAATTAACATGGTGATATTGTGTGAGGGTAGAAAAACTATGGCAAGTAGTAATAGGTAAATGAATTTTACTGGAAAGAACTCACACATTTAGGTTCATCTCTGTTATAAGGAGCTGCAGTATTGCTCTAGCTGAGGAGCAGCCTTATATTATTCTGCAAGAGAAAAAGGAAAGGTAATAAAATGTGTCATTTTACATTTTTTGTATATCAGTGTCTTCACTAATTTTTAAGTGTGTCTCATTCATGATAATTAAGGGCAGAGAAAAATTACTGCAGTTCCCAGTGGATTTAAGGTAGTATGTCAAGGTTCCTGACTCTGTCTGACCTGTTGTTGTTTTTGCCTGCCGTCTGTCCTGTGTTCAGAAGCTTTGGTAATGGAACTGACAGCTAAGAAGGATGAAGTGATATGTCCCTAACTATTATCCAGGTTTGGCAGGGAAAATTAGATAATGCCCTCAAAGGAGTGAAAAACAGTCTGTTTCATTACTCTTCAAAACAGCATGATTCTGAAGAAATAAACACTGGGTTGTGGAAGACTTATTTTTTTTCTAGCTTAGTTTGTTGTACCAGGGATGGCTTTCTACTGTCTGTGATCCTTTATAGAAAGGATTTTTTTGGTATTCATTATTCACATGTGGGTCGAACTTCCCATGACAACTGGCTTGTTTTGGTTGGATGAGATTTGTACCTGCCCCCATTCACCCTGGTTTCACAAAGGTATTTATATTATCCTGTGATACCTTTATTATTATTATTCTACAATCACGCATACTGTGGCCTTGTGTTCATTCAGCCAGTAACATTTTCTACATATTTGTTTCCATCTCAGGCTATTTTTGATTGACTGCTCTTTTAAAGCTATGTTTCATTCAGTTCAAAGATTTATGCGTTTCATTGTAGAGAGAGGCTAAAGCTAAGAATTTTTGTGCTTTTTTTTTTTTTTGCTAAATCTTTGCTGTTTTGTTGTGTTTGAGTGCCTGTAGTACCTAGCCAAGTGCTTATACTTTATATATTTTTACAGCCTATGTTAGTGTTCTCCAAGGTTTTAAGTGGTTTGATTTCTTGTAGCTACAGGCAGTAGTTTGCCTGCTCTTGTTTCAAATTGTTTGTGAAGTATGGTGGCAGAGCAGGTGCCTCTCTAACAGCCGTAGTCTCTTAGTGGTAAGGCAGAGAATAATTTGGTGATTTTGGGTCCATTATAGATGTAGTCAAGCCTTTTTTTGTTGGCCGGATCATTTACATCCTTACTATCTAATTTCTAAATTAGGGCTAATGCTTTGCTTCTTCCTCCAATCTTTGTCTTTTTGTTTCGTAACCTCTTGATGACATGGACTTTTACAAAGATCTCTGGAGACTTGATGCATTACCAAATTCTGACAAATACTAATAATTTTGCTTGTATCTCAAAAGAAAATATTCCTGTGTTTTTTTCAAGCTATTAGTAATGCTGCAGGTTTTTTTTTTCTTCTTTGTTTTGATGGGTTTTTTTGTCCGTAGGCCCTACTCTCTGTGCTAAGAGAGAGCCACCGCACAAGAACTGTTTTTAGAAAAGTTGGTGGATTTGTGTATGTCACGTCTCTGCTCGTTGCTATGGAAAAATCTTTGTGCTCACCACCGAAGAATGGCTGGGAGAAAGTAAACCAGAATCAAGTGTTTGAACTGCTCCACACTGTGTTCTGCACATTGACTGCAGCAATGCGCTACGAGCCAGCCAACTCTCATTTCTTCAAAACAGAGATCCAGTATGAAAAACTGGCAGATGCTGTTCGCTTGCTTGGCTGTTTCTCAGACTCAAGAAAAATAAGCCCATTGAATGTCTTTCCTTCAAATACACAACTATTTCAAAGACTATTGGAGGATGACTTAATACCCCTGGATTCTGTCTCACCTATGTTAAGACACTGCAGCAAACTTTTTATTTACCTCTACAAGGTAGCAACAGATTCTTTTGACAGGTATGACCTTTGCTGTTTTTTCCCTGGTATTCCCCTAAATAGTTTCCTTCAAATGTCTTCATTGCAAGCTTTTATATACCCATGTTAATCTATTTCTTTGTTCCTTTACTCCAGTGAGAGGAATAAGGTGTCTGCATCTGACCAAATATTGACTTAGCTTGCTGGTGTTCTCAAGGGTATGCAATATTCCCTCTGATGTTGAATGTTTTTGTTATGGTAGCAATTAAAATACAGATGTCAGTTTGTGATTATATTTGCTGACTTTAAGCAGCCCGTTGGTTGATACGCAGACTACTTGGTTGCTTTGTCATATAAAACGACTGGAACTTTATGCATTTATTAAGCCAAATGAAAAATTGGTTGTTGAATATGACACCTTAACTTATTGTTTGCTTTAATATATGAGACTGAAAACTAAGTCACTGGATAAGATGATGAATTTACTTTGTTTTAGACGGATAGGCATGTTCTACAAAGCTCTACCTAGCCTGAAATTGTTTTAAAAATGAGACAAGTCGTAGATTGTTTTAAAAATGAGACAGTCCTAGATTTAAGCAGGTAGAATTTAATGACACCTGACACGAGGAATGAAAAGTAGTGCATGTCTTTTAGGTTGATTCAAAAATGACAACAAAGCGTATTGAAGTATGTGTTTAAGATTTACTTGTCTAAAGGTAATTCTTACTTAAAATACAAGGTACTAAGAAGTAAAATATAGACATAGGCTTTCTATGTAGGTTCGGCACCCCAGCTAATTAATGAACATAACTCTGTTTTCTCAAAGATGTGCCATTGAATTTAGAATCAAACCAAGGATCTGATTTTCCAAGCGTGGCAGGTGTGAATGTGTATGGTGAAATCCTAATACATCTGCAGGTTGGTCAGGCTTTCTTCAAGTAGGTGACTAGTAACATACCAAAATAATGGTTTTGTTTATGAAAAATTTGCTTCCAAAATATGAAATCATCATCTGTAGTTTAAAAAAGACAAAACAACAGTGACAAATACAAAACAAAGAAATCACCAACCAAGTAAAGAAATGAATTTCTTATTCTCATTTCGAAAGATCATTAAAACATTCAGATTGAGGGAGGAAAATGTGTATTAAGAATGCATTGCACATGCTTTAGTAAATTGTAGTACTGGCTAACAGTAGAGTATGAGGATTCAATGGGGTAAGTAAATCCCATAGTGCTCGGGCATAAGCTACGTCATTAATTTCCTTTTTTACTTTTGCTGTCATCTTCAGTGACTGCTTTTTCCCTTCTTCAATTTTCTGATGCTCAGTTCTTGTAAAGTTCATGTTGCTTTTATCTCTTAACCACATTGATCATACTTGCTCAGGCTTTACTTTCCTTCATTTCTGCTGTCTGACGTAAAAATGTTCTGTTCTGCTAGCGTGATCATGTTGATAAACTCTACGAATACTGACCAAGTGCTGCAGAGTCATGCCACACAGCAAGGATATGCTTTTGCATGTCCGCGTGTTCACCTGGTGCATGTTGCTCAGTAGCGTCCTCTGTCGTCTGTGTTGTTTCTGAAGAACAGATCCTAGAAAAGACTTCATTGGTGATGGTTGTGGAAAACTAACAAGCTTTTGGCCTCTGGTTTCTTCTCTAACCTCTCTGTCCTACCCCTGTGTGTTTTGTCTGTAGTCGTGCAGAACAGATCCCTCCTTGCCTGACAAATGAGACTTCTCTCCCCTCTCCCTGGGGTACGCCAGCTTTGTCCAGGAAAAGGTACTGAACCTTTTAAGATCAGTTGATCTCAGTTCTGTTTTCTCACTGTTGTTTCTTCATTCTCATTTTTCTCTGAAGTGGCTATTATTTATGAGATGTGTGTTTTTGCTTTTATATTTCCTGGGTAAAATAAACATAAAGGTATGTTTCATAGCAAATTGTAGGTAGTGATGCCAATACATGACATCCAAATATCCAAATATCTCCATACACCTGAATCACTTGGAGCTAAGTTCCTGTTTGAAAACGAACAAGGTCTGCGTAAGAAGTGGTCTAAGGGAGATATAAATTACACTATCAGGAGCAGCTCGAAGAAGTTCAGACAAGGCTAGTCGATCAAGTAATAGAGCAGGATTTCTTTTCCCCTAACTAATTTTTTTCAGGAAGAGGTACTTTCAGTCTGAAGGTTGATGGCTTGTTAGGGTGGTCATTCATAACAGTCAGATGGGCTTTTTACCTTGTCTGCTGCTTCCTTTCCCTCCCTAGAGGGGTGATACGAGTAATGTATAAGCATGGGTAAATGAATTTTTTGCAGTTGGTGCTGACATATTGGTAGATAACATTTGATTAACAGTTTGGCAGAATTTTGAGTTCTTTTCTCTGCCTAGAGAAATGCTTTTGAACTGTTTTCCCTGTTTTTATGAAAGTACTTCTTACATGGAAAACTACATAGGGAAGTTAGTGAATTTTAAAATGCTGTGCAAAACATACACTTAATAATGTTTGCTTTTAGGTTATACCTTTTGGCTATACTGCTCACAGAAAAACAAATTGTCTGGTTGTGATAGGTATCCCCTTTCCAGGTCATTGTATGCAGTGTTGAAGGGCAGGCAGTTTGACCATCTGCTTGTTTGTGAATCATAGTGAGTATCGACTTGGAGTTTAATTTGGATCTCCCTGTACTGCTGTATTATAATTTCCAAGTGTATTTAATGAGGTTGATGTGATAGTGATGGTTAGGACGTGTACAAGTAAAATTTATGCTTAAAAGTAGATGGAAGTTTGTTCTTACAGAGCATCTTGGAGTGGGGTTTCATTAGACTGAAGAACTTTGCTAAATACAAGCAGGTTTTTGAATTGTATTCTGTAAATTTTGTGTTGAGGCTCTCAAAGTGATGTTGTAAAGCAGCAACAGTTTTCTTGTTCAGATGTGGGTCGGAAGATTTTTGCTCAAGTACCACTGCTAGGATGCATGAAAAAAATGGCCCTTATTTCCATCTCGGCATTAAGAAGGTGAAAAGGGTTAAGGTGCTTACTGTGAGTAATAGAAGAGCAGAACAACTTGTCACTACTTAATCATGTTATAAATGAAGTCTCAACTCAATCTGAATTTTGTAATATTTATAAAACAAATATTTCGAAAAGGTATAAAAGGCAAGTAAACAGCACTTGGTGCACAGGGAGTCTACGCAAACATTCTAAATATACAGAACGTGGCTTTACATACTAAACCCGAGTATGCCTATACAATCAGGAAAGGTAACAAACAATCCTTTAAGTTCCATAACTTACTAAAATCGCGTACACCTAAACATATGTACAATCAGAAAAGGCAACAAATAATCCTTTAAGTTTCATTACTAAACAATCTCCATTTTCCATTCCTTTTGAGCGATATGACTTGCTTTAAGTTGTCAAGCAACTCGGCCTTCAGGCCTTATGTATCCCATTCTTCCCGGATCGAAGAAAAGCATATCCATCTCCTTTTCAGGGCCAATAGGCCTGGGTCAAAAGGCACGTCCAGGTCACCAGGGGGCGTAACAGCAAAGGCCTGCGATGGCTGTAGCAGCAGAGGGGCCGATGGTGTAGCAGTCGGATCAGGAAAGGAGCCCGTAGCTCCCTCACTGTCTGGCAAACCACACGTTTCTGACTGTGGTCCCACATGGCTCTTTAAGGCCTCAGAGACTGCTCGCCAGGTGCTGAGTAATCCTGCTGCAACCTTTTTAGTTGCAGAGTCCCACACCTTGACCTCAGTTTGGTCCCATATTTCAGGCTCATAAACTGTCTGATTGTTAATAAGGAGAATAAGCCGTAAGGTTACCAGGACAGTCTTCATTTCTAAGGACGTATGCGCAACTGCTTACCATATTACCATACTACCCCATAACGCGCTACTTCTTACCAGCGAGGGGCAGTTGTGTGTGCGGCTCTGCTTCTCTCAGCTCGAGCTTCTTCCCAGCTCCGGTGTGCCCATTTCCAGCGACTTTCAGTACGAGCTTCTCTGAGCAGTTTGCCGAGTTTGGCCAAACCGATCTTCATGAGGCAATCGAAGTGCCTGTTCCCGTCCTGGTCTCCATTCTGCCAGCCTGTTCCTCTTCACTTCTTTTTCCTGCTTCTTTACTGATGACATAACTTCATCGCGTTGCCTTTTTTTTTTTTTTTTTTTTTGTCTTGAGGACAGGCTCCCCTCTTACACCCTTCTCCCCACAGCAGTCCTTTTCAAAACAACTTTTCATTGGTCAAACAACTTTGCATATAACAGCAACAGCAAACACCCGGAAACTTCCATGCCTTAATGGCTGGAGAACAAGCAACCCCAGACGGCATGGAGTCTCCTGAATCACCCTTCTTTGTTCCCTCTAAACTCTTTTATATTCCTGATGGCCTCATCGTTAAGAGTCCAATGTTATCTCAACCACGGGGCTTTCCAACCCCCATGGCCACATTCCCAAATCTCCCCCTTCTTTATTAATATCAACCATTTTCTTGACACGAATTACCACTCCATATATAACAATCACATTTACATTTGAAAGAGAAAACCACGACTACTTCTACCTACCTGGTATTTCAAGCACTAAGTTCGTTTGAAACATTAGTGGAAGAGAGTTTGTGGAAATACTTGGGAAAATTGATTTGTACAGATAATTATTTTTTTCTTAAACCTGTTGTTATAAATGAGGTCTGAATTCAATCTGAATTTTGTAATATTTATAAAACAAATATTTCTAAAAGGTATAAAAGACAAGTAAACAGCGCTGGGTGTGCGGGGAGTCTATGCTCCACCAACATGCACACACACATATCAAACATTCTAAATACATGTATACAGAACATTGCTTTACATAATAACCCGAGTATGCCTATACATACATACAATCAGGATAGGTAACCAGGTAAACAATCCTTTAAGTTCCATAACTTAACCGTCTCCATTTTCCATTCCTTTTGAACAATGTCTTGCTTTAAGTTGTCTCCTTTTCAAGGCCAATAGGCCTGGGTCAAAAGGCACGTCCAGGTCAACAGGGGGCATAACAGCAAAGGCCTTCGATGGCTGTAGCAGCAGAAGGGCCGATGGCGTAGCAGTCGGATCAGTAAAGGAGCCTGCAGCTCCCTCACTATCTGGCAAGCCACACGTTTCTGATTGTGGCTCCACATGGCTCTTTAAGGCCTCAGAGATTGCTCGCCAGGTGCCGAGCAATCCCTCTGCAACCCTGTCGTTTTTAGTTGCAGAGTCCCACACCTTGACCTCAGTTTGGTCCCATATTTCAGGCTCATAAACTGTCCGATTGTTAATAAGGAGAATGAGCTGTAAGGTTACCAGGACAGTCTTTGTTCCTAAGGACGTATGCTTCCCCATAATGCGCAACTGCTTACCAGCGAGAGGCAGGTGTGTGCACAGGTCCGCTTCTCTCAGCTCGAGCTTCTCTCCAGCTCCAGTGCCGCCTATTTCCAGCGACGAGCTTCTCTGAGCAGTTTGCCGAGTTTGGCTGAACCGATCTTCATGAGGCAATCGAAGTGCCTGTTCCCGTCCTGGTCTCCATTCTGCCAGCCTGTTCCTCTTCACTTCTTTTTCCTGCTTCTTTATTGATATAACTTCATGGTGCTGCCTTTTTTATCTTGAGGGCAGGCTCCCCTCTTATACCCTTCTCTCCACAGCAGTTCTTTTCAAAACAACTTTTCATTGGTCAAACAACTCTGAATGTAGCAGCAACAGCAAACACTCAGAAACTTCCATGCCTTAACGGCTGGAGAACAAGAGAACCAGCTGGGGAACAAGAAACCTGAGACTGCATGGAGTTTCCTGAATCACCCTTCTTTGTTTCCTCTAAACTCTTTTATATTCCTGATGGCCTGGTCGTTAAGAGTCTAATGTTATCTCAACCACGGGGTTTTCCAACCCCCATGGCCGCATTCCCAAATCTCCCCCTTCTTTATTAATACCAACCATTTTCTCGACACGAATTACCACTCCATATATAACACTGTCATACTATTCCGTGTGCGATGCAAGTGTTAGCTAAAGGAGTTAAGCATCAGAAATTTCATCTTGAAGAATGCGCTTTGTAACAAGTGCATCTTGTTCCAGATGGCAAATTTCTGTAGAGCTGTCAATAATCTTTATGACAGAGGTGCTTTTGTTGAAACTCTCTTCATCCAGCCCATTTTCTGGACAGTACAGGAAGATTGTGCTATGTTAACTAACATCCCATCTAAAGCTAAGTTAACCAGTGCTTCTGGCTTTAAATCCACACGATATTGCTGTTTCTTGTTGTTTTGTGTGGTCAAGAGGCAGCCATCAAAATGTTTAGGACAGAACTGTACTCGCAGCCGTCCCTACACCCATTGTGTCCTGTTTTTGTCAGAGGAAAAAAAAGAAAAGGGCTTCCTGTTGGGAAGTGCCTGATGGCTGGGCACAGAGTCCGAGTGTTGTTTCTGCTGAAGTTACATCTCCGTCACTGAGAGCAGGAGGGACAAAATAGTTTTCTTGGTTGATGTGATAGACAGGAGAACCTTTTTTAGCTGGATTCACTTTCTGAAAACATGGCAAGCAGTACTTGATTCTCAGTTAAACTGTTGCATAAGATGCATGTTTTCCTTCTTAGGAATAAGCATATATGATAAATACTTGGTCTATATATGTAATAAAGAAGATTGATAGAAAACGAGATTGTTGTAACAGTTGTTGGAAGGCTAAGAACACATGGGCTGCTGGCAGGAGTGTGTACCGAGAAAAACTTGGTTCCCGTAGGTTAGTTTGAGGCTGCCTATAGTTGTTTGCTAGTGTCTTTTATAAGTATTTGTTAAAGAAAACGGGGATTACTTTGTTGCAAGCTGAATCCTTTCCAGAGAACAGGAAGGGTGGTAGCTTCTGCATGCTGTCACTGCAAGTAGGCTGGAAACAAGGAAGAGGTTAGGCAACTTTTATGTTCTTTAGGCTGTATAGCACCTAGGCAACAGATGATTCTCAAAGACACTTGATTGCAGTAAATTGAGAATCCTCTGGGTTGTCTTTGGGGAAACGCATCCAATGGGTTTGAGAAGAAGAAAGTGCTTGGGATGTTGACCTGAGGGAAGGAGAAGGAGAGGAATGTCTGCGTACCAGTCTAACTTCACAGCAGCTGTTGAAGAATAAAATAAAATGCAAAGCTCGTAATACATGGGGTTGTAATGGCGATTTGTTTTTCTGTCCTGCAGGCACACCTATCATTCTGTTTCGATGCCTCCTGTTTGCCCTCAGAAAAACATACCTGATGTGAAACTCCAGACAGGTTCCACTTCTGTGCAAAGCTCTGACGCAGTTGTTATCCACCCTGGTGCTATGCTTGCAATGCTGGATCTCCTGGCCTCTGTTGGATCAACTACACACCCAGAGGTAGAGAAAAAATCTGCTGTCTTCAGCTTTGAGAGAGACTAGGTTAAAGGGTGGCTACAGAAAGTAGAAAAGAGGTGGTGTAAACTCAATTCATGCCAAGAAGCTAATATGTTTCACAGAATTACCAAGTTATGTAGTTGATTATATAGGAAGAGGTCTGATAGAAATTTTCTTATGTTAGCTTGGATTCGCTTATTTCTTTCAAACGCCTGGCAAAGATATATAAGTTCAAAAATACTGTCTGAAATGGCTGTCAGATATGCTTCCAAGCATTGTGATGAGTTCTTGTTTGCCCTAATGTGTAGTATGCAGAGGACATGGGGTTGGACATTGCAGCTCAGTACATACGATCTGTTTGAAATAGCTGGAATAAGTTCTGTCTCTGAATGGTACTACCTGCTTTGTACAATTCCCAATCCCAAACCCCTACTGGTGGTTTGTATGTGAAGGATTTGTTGCAAGTTTTTAGCAAAAAACTTACTTTAATGTTTTATATTTGAGATGACTTCCCTGAAGAACACTTTCTATTAAAAAAAGTTTGAAAAGTTTACAAGAATTTACAAGGCCTTTTATGTTGTCCTCTACTGGTGATGAGCATGGAGATGTTGTGTATTCAGGGTTTTAATTTGGCTGTTATGTTGTGTATACCTTGTTTTCTACAGATAATAATGCTGATAGGTTAGTAAAAATAGCTTCTCTGTCAGAAAAATAATTTAGTGCACTTTAAGCAGAGCTTCTAAACTGACTCTCTTCTCTTGGGGAGAGTGCAGGTTAGAGTAACCATCAGTAACCTTTTTTTTTTCTTCACAAGGGCCATGGTAGTCCTTCATATCGCTGATTTTTTTTTTCCTCTTCAAAAAAAGTGATGGAAGGGTTCATTGCTCCTGCAAGATGCACATGCATCTGAGGACGGGATATTTTGTGTATCAATTGCTTAAGGGTAGTTTTCCTTTAGTTATGATGCATAGGGGCTTCCTTCTATTTGTCTTCTCTGTTTGTGTCCTCTCAACTTGCATATGCTTTTTCCTTTTTTTCAGCATGCGCTGGACCTCCAGCTAGCAGTGGCCAATATCCTGCAATCTCTTGTACACACGGAGCGAAACCAGCAAGTCATGTGCGAAGCCGGGCTTCATGCACGACTTCTACAAAGATGCAGTGCTGCTCTGGCTGATGAGGACCATTCTCTGCATCCCCCACTTCAGAGGATGTTTGAAAGACTGGCTTCCCAGGCCTTGCAGCCAATGGTGCTGAGGTCAGAAAGATGCCATTGAACTCCTGCAGAGCTGAGTCCTTGTGCCTGCATTGTGGCTGGCTGGCTGTAAATCGCTTGGATTGTTAGAGAGCATAAATGACCTTGTGTGGTAGTGATGGCACAGAATCCTGTTTTACATTTTCTTAAATAGACCATCTCACTTCTGTTAATTGCTGTGTACCCCTGGAGATGTTGGGCACCAGGGGAAGGAGGAGTGTGGTGGGGGGAAATATGTTTATTTTTTTCCACAGAGGTTGCACTGAACTTCTGTAATTCTTTCCTTCCTGCAAGTAGTGAGTAGCTATCCAAAATGCATTTCCTGGCCAGGTTGTTAGGAAGAGGAAACGTGATGAATGTAAAACAACACTGCCATAGAAGGGAATTGATTCCTAGATTCTGTGCAATGTTAAATATCTCAAATAACAAAAGTTTCAGGCTAGCTGTTTGATTTGGCCCTTTACTTTGTGTGAAGGGAACACAGGATTGCTATAGAAGAAATGTCTGGAAAAATCAAGCCTTTGTAGCAAGAGTTGGGCTTGCTGCTCTCCTCTTCAACTTCGGTAGTGCTGTCTGGCCTTACTTGGGACAAACTCTGTTGTGAAGTAACATTTTCTGAGAACAGACAAAAGAATAAGTAAAAGAAGTGGCTTTAGGTTAAAAATTTGCATAAATTGTAATGATGCTTAGTGATGCATAGCTTTGAAAAGTTCATCTTTTAAAAAATTTATAAACATTTTAAAAACATCCTGGATGTTTTTTACATCCGTGCTGCTTCTAGAGAAGCACATTTGAAAAGTTTGTCGTGAGCGTATTTGGAAGCATTTGATAAGTACACACGCAGCATTATGATACTTTGAATTGCTTGCTGGATCTCAACTAGCATAAGGAAGGATTTAATTTTATAATCTCGTGGGGGCTGCTAAGTGGCTGACCTGTAGCCAGAACAACTTGTCTGTTCCCTTTAGTGGCATCTCGTGGTACTGCAGTGAGCATGTGTGTTGTTAATCTCATCACAGGGACTTCATCTTCCCTAAACCATAGATATGGATCCTACAGATAACTGTAGATACAGACATTAGAGACATACATAAACACAGATGTTGGTAGCTGCGAAACTATCCTCTACCTAAAATGGGACAGATGGGTTAACCAATGCACAGGTCGCTTTCTCATGTCAGCTTGTGGCCTGTACTTATAGGTGAGTTCAGCTTGCTGGGTATGCAACAGGGAGCATCCTGATCCTCACCCCTAAGAATGCGGTAGCCTTATTGCCAAGAAATCGGGTGCTTTGTTCAACTATTGAAATAATGGTAATGAAATAATGATTGAAATGAGAGCAACTTTTGATAGTATGTCTTCAAAATTTGAGTTGTTCCAAATGGATCAAGTGTGTTTCTTGGAATTATTCATTACTTTATTCAGCTTCTTGGTTAAAAATCTATTTAATACAAGAAATTGTCATCTTCTTGTTTCAGTGGTGTTTTATTTGGTTTGTTGCCATTCTGGGTTAAAATATTTACGATACAATTTGTAATTTTTTAATCCTCTTTCCTAGGGAATTTTTATGCTTGGGAAATCCTTTAAATTGCGGAGCTTGGGACAAAAAGCTGTTGAAGCAGTATCGAGTGCACAAACCAAGCTCACTGAGTTTTGAACCGGAAATGAGAAGTAAGTGCTAAAGTACTAGAAATTTGTTTAATGATCAATGATATCCCTCAGTTGCATACTTACATATATTAAAAAAAAAAAAAAAGAAAAAAAGAAAAAAGAAAAGAAAAAAAAGCATAGATAAACATGCAGAAGGACCTCACTTGGCCCCAGCCTTGTCCAGCCTTGTGTGAATGTGAAATCATCAGGACGGTTAGATTAGAATTAAACATGGAGGGACCATTGTAATTTATTTCATACACATACAGTGAAGTAATGATAATTTCTGATTTTATGAATGTTAACTATTAAATATGAAGCACTTGTTTACTGGGAAGGTGATGGAGCACTGGTACAAGTTAGGTTGCCCAGAGAGGTTGTGGAGTTCCCCTCCTTCCAGATACTCAAAAGCTGCCTGGATGTGCTCCTGGGCTAAGTACTAGGTGGCCCTGCTTGAGCAGATTCTGTGATTCCATGGTAGTAGATTGCTTTTTAGGTCTTTAGTAAATGCTGAAATCGTAGTTATTTAACAGTAAAAAGAAAAAATATTCTCAGATACTTTTATGTGCCCATCATTTCATGACATCTGTGTAGTCTCTCTCACAGGTACAGCAAAGTGGCAGATAAAGTAACTGAAACTGCTACATGCAAGCACAACTGTGTTGATTTTAGCTACGCTCTAGAACTTGGGTCATCATTAGCATCACTAGTAATGAGTTTTAAACTCTCCGTATTTCTTTGTAACCCAACAAGAAAAACATGGCAGAATCTCAATTTCATAATGATTTCTCAAAAAGAGGTAGAAGTTGGATTGGGGGCATCCACTCTGAATTACTTAAAATTCAGCAATTCCCTTTTTTAACCATTCACTATTTTTTCGTAACAGATATTTGCGTTTTCCCTCATTGCTCGTTTTCAATATACTTACTTCCCTAACGTATTAAAACTTAGATATTTAATATTATGTGGTAACCATGTTACATTTTAAGGGATTGGTAAAGATTTTAATGGAAAGCACAGTCACACCATCCTTGGGAAAAAAAAATAATTAAAATCAGCTTTGGTTTTACTCATGTAATTAACTTTGAGAGAAGGTATTAACAACGTACTTTGACGGGATACTCAATAGGCATTGTTAGATCATAGATGCATATGCACTGTGAAAATGTTCATTATACCTTTGTGGGGTTTCCTGTCACTATCTGTCGTATAGAATACCTCATACAGCAATGGCTTGTCAGCTACAATTATCGCACTAGAATAATTACATCTGTTTTCCAGATACTAAATGAATCAGCCTTGTAAGCTGTCCTGAATGTCTGTAATGGGCTGTTTGAGTTGAATATCAGTGGATTCTTCTGGCCAATCTGATCTCTTTCACACCCACTCTTCCCTCTTATTATCTATCTGTTGTAAAGGTTGGGAGCAGCCACTCATGTAGTAGAGGAAAGACACAGTGGGTGGTAGTACTAGGAGAATATTGCTAAGTTTCCAAAGCATGTGATACTTATTTTGATAAATAAGACATTGTCTTGGTCATCATACAGCCAGTTGTAAAGCATTGTTAAAACTATTTTAATTGAAATGTTTGAATTATTTATAAGGAACTAGCATGTGTCCTGGATGGTGCTAAGCTAGAAGCATTCAATACTTTCCCTTCACTGTGTATGCAACCCTGATACTTTCTTTTCTATCTCTGAGGTAGAAAAATGTGACTGAATTCCCTCCAGTGTGTGTGATGTCATCAGGTTAGGTATATTGGAAAAGAGACGAGAGATTCAGATTGTCTCTATGTCAGCCCTGCATTTCTGTATTTATGTTTAGCAGGGTATTATTACAGCGCAGGGGAGGAGTAAATGGTGAAAACTGACAGTGTGAGCTGGAAAAGTTACTAACCCGGGGAGAGAAGGCAAAGCTAGCTCTCTGGATATACCAGCAGTTACCGTGTTAAATTACTAGGCAGAGCTTTTTGAGTCTGCCTGCTTATTGTGAGCTCCGATACTTTGAGTTTAGAGCTGTTACATCTGATAAACACAAGGCAGAGGTTTTCCTGTTGGTTAGGCCATGTAACAGGAATGCTTCCAAGGCTTGTAGAAGGAATGCTTTCTGGTGTGAGGTAATGAGGTGGGTTGTTGGCTCGGTTTCTGGCATTACCGCTGACTTGCTGTGCTGTCCATCACATGAGATGTTCCTCTCTTGGTGTCAGCTGAATTGTTTCATAACAAGATCAGTGCTTCCCAACTCCCAATCTCCTAACCAAGAGGCTGAACCTGACATTGATTGTTCAGCCGCTGCACTGGAAGCAGTTCCTGAACAGTCCCAATCAGTGGCCTGTGAATGCCTCCTTTTTGCAACATTTTGTTTCTTGGCTTCTTACTGTAGATAGCATGGTTACGTCAATGGAAGGTCTGGGTTCAGACAGCGTCTTTGGTTTGCACGAAGACAGCCACTATCGGATAAGCAAGAGTCTGCTCAAGCCAGCAGAAGGTAGCACTGTGCCCCTGACAAGAGTCAAGTGCCTGGTGTCCATGACAACGCCACATGACATCAGGCTTCATGGATCATCCCTTACTCCTGCCTTCATCGAATTTGACACCTCTCTCGAGGGGTTCGGGTAAGGTAACACGTGCCTCTCGAGGAGCAGAGGGCACAGTGCCATGTTTCATTATCTTCTTCCTTCATGGTAATTTTTAAGGGACTATTCTCAAACTGGAAACAAAACGATTCTTTAAAGAAAAGACAGGAATACTTGATGCTGCATAAACTTCCATTCTGTCATTAATGACGTCAAGTCAGTACTTGCTTGCCATGTGTGCAAGTGTAAGCCCATACATATGTAAATGTTGATAGTACCCTCGGATCTAGATTTTGTGCGCCTTTTATAATGAAGGGATGATAATACACCCTTGCACACAGTAGCTGCTAGAATTTCCATCCAATGTCTGAATGGCCCAGGTGCTCTGAAACCTGCTTAAAATTGCTGAAGAACTTGGAAATGGGGAAGCAGGAAAAGCAGATAGATACGTCAAGCAGAAACTATGTTGAGTCCCAATAAGTGGAAAAATTGTTAATTAACTGGAGGCGTAAAGTAAATGTAACAATTATTAACTCCTTCTATATTGTAGCACCTGGTGTCACTAATGTCTTGCTTTTTCTACCATGATTTAACTCAACTGTTCAGAAGATTAAAACATCACACCTTTGTCAGCATATATTTAAGCCAAATATTTTCCAAAATGGCATAGAAGAAAAAAATTAAAATCCTCATTTTGTCCCGTGCTAAGCACTAAATATCTCCAGACCTGCTGTCGAAATTAGGCTGAGATTATGATAAGACAGGTATTCCTTAACTGCATGTGACCTGATTCATAGATGGGCAGAAAAGATTTGGAAAAACAGTATCTCAAAGAGTTCAGTGTTGTTGGGTGCACTCAAGTCAGATGATTGAGGATGAAATACTGAATGATAAGTAATTGTTCTGAATTGTTCAGAAGCTTGATTAAAAGAGAAAACATCTTGACTAGAATATTTTAGTGAAAGGTGTTTTTAGTTGTACAAACAAACAATAATGGAAGATGGTGTGAAACCCAAAAGCATAACAAATTCTAATATGAGAAGAGCAGCTCCTCTTTTTCACTTTAGTCTGTTTTTATGATAATTCTGGGAAAGGCAGAAATCATCTGTTTTCCAGAGCTGTTCTACAGTTTCATAGAGCCAGCAGCAGCACCATCTGACAAAATTATTTCTCTTGTCATTTTCTTCCCAGATTTAGTATTTAGGTTACTCTTTTTCTTCTGTCTTTTTCTGTTCTGATATGGCCTTTGACAGAACCAGTTGCTTCCGAGTACTGAAGTTCCAGTTTATTAGGGACGACTGGTGTGAGAGCATAGGCTAGCTTGGGTAGTTTGGGACTCCAAAAACTCCAAGACAAATGTTGGTCAAAGTTCTGCTCTATTTGCTCAAAAAGAGAGGAACTTTTTCTCCTAAGAACAGATTGAATTAGGCTTGCAAGATTAATTGCCACTGTGATTGCTCTGGGAGATTTGTATCTGTTGTTTACACACCCAGAAGTAACCCACATAAGGCACCTGTTATCCCTTGTAATTTCACTGGGTCACCTATGAAGGATGCCCTAATCAATCAAAAGATGTAAACATATTTTGGTCTGTTTTCAAGTGCCCAGGGTGGTTCATGAACCCAACAGAGTCGACAGTTTTCTGATGGACCCCTGCAATGCTTGTAATGCCAATGATGGTAGGGGATTTGCCCTGCAAATGACATTTTCAGGGATGAAGGAACAAGTGTATGATGAGAACTGTAATCAAGATGAGGATAGCTATGACCAGAACAATGGACTGAGGGTATATGTCAACAAAGTGATGATTCCCATGGGAGTTCACTTCACCATGGGTAGGCTGATCAGTGAAACCTTCTGGGCTCATAAAATCCTCTGGTATCTAGGGGAGGTACTCCTTATATCTGTTCCCATTGTGTCTGCAGCAGCAGTGGCTCTTGTAACGACCATACTTAGCTATAGTTCTGCAAAACAGGGCCTCACTGTGAGAGTAAACATACTTACAATAAGGACGCCATTCTAGACATCTCCCAAATCCTTTGAATCTTTAACTAACTGAGTTTTTCAGAGAGAGCAGAACATCTCGAAGGCTGCAAAGGGAGTTATGGTTGTTATGGTTCTGCAGGACGGAACATTTTATGCTGTGGAGCAGCATAAGCATAAGTCTTTGTGCCTTTGCACCAAAGACACACGCTGCCAAAAGTCTCTGTATTGAAGATAGTTTTACCTCACAGGGAGAAATCTTGAGGATTCATTTCCATATAAATTCAAGGAGAGTGATAATATGCTTATGGTATGTTTTTCTAGACTGTATTTTGTTTGTATTAAACTCTGGTTATACTGACTTTGATAAACTAGTTTGTTGCTCATCTTGTATTTTAACAGCTGCCTGTTCTTGCCAAGTTTGGCTCCACATAATGCACCTACCAATAACGCTGTCACAACAGGACTTATTGATGGTGCAGTAGTCAGTGGTATTGGAACTGGTAAGTATTCAAGTCTTGTTACTGTTAGCAGTATTTTCTATCTGATAATGTTTAGTTCTGTTTTATTTCTTCATAAGACAAGAAGTGATGTTATGGTGTTGGATGTTGCACATTAATAGTTGAGACCTTTGTGTATCTTGATGTTTCTGTTGCTGTCAATTTTTGCCCTTGAGTGAATGAAAAGCAATATAAAATACAAATGTATGATGGCTTGAAAATACAAGGCTTTGAGCAGAAGTTCATATTGTTAGAAAGAGGAGTATGTGGCCAATTCTCCTTTGCTTCTTGTTCTCATGTTTTCATGCGCTTGTGTGTAAAGAATCTGGATGTGTTAAAAACAAGTTGAGGTACCAGTGGTCAGAGCAAAAGAAACACGGGATGGGTTGTAATGCTGTCCTTGTGGCTTAGTTCTGCTGAACTCTATTGAATTTATTACAGATGTAGTTACATACATTATGGTATGCTGTGGTGCTAACTGAATGTGATCAGTTAATTGAAATAAGTGTTAAGTATTAAAACAAAGCTAAAGTTTCACTGCAGTAAGGTGGAATTAGTGTTACACAGTGTGAGAAACACTCCGTAGCCAATAACTTAGGCTCAGGCAAGGATCTCAGTGAAGCAGCAATTTTATTCGCGATTGCAATGGCGGGCGCCCACAAGGAGGAGAGCGCGCCTACTAGTTCCAAAACACAGTTTATATACTTTTTGATGTCAGAACCCTCCCCTGTCTCCCCACTGAGTGGGTAATCCAGGTTCACAATCTATCTGATGCTTCACAGACAATGCATGGCCTTCAGTAGCCGGCCTGTTAAATTTCAGTTTCCTTTTGCCATTTTTACTGTTTGAAGAGGTAATGTTTCTTCACTTATCTGACTTGACTTAACACTGTGATTTTCACCTAACTGTCCTAAGGAGTCTGGTTGTCTGCATTTTACAAGGTCGCCTGCTTAAGCTTTCTTATCACTGTAAGCATACCTCAGTACCACATTCCTTCCTTCTAAACAATGTAACTGTAAAAACAACATTTATATTCCCACAACAGTAATTGATCTCTGTGAGTTCTTTGTGGCCTTTCAGGAAGGCCAACAGCATCTTGGCTTGTATCAGAAACAGTATGGCCAGCAGGTCTAGGAAAGCAATTGTCCACCTGTACTCAGCTCTGGTGAGGCCGCACCTCGAGTACTGTGTTCAGTTTTGGGCCCCTCGCTACAAGAAGGACATGGAGGTGCTTGAGCGAGCCCAGAGAAGGGCAATGAAGCTGGTGAGGGGTCTGGAGAACAAGTCCTACGAGGAGCAGCTGAGGGAGCTGGGGTTGTTCAGCCTGGAGAAGAGGAGGCTCAGGGGTGACCTTATTGCTCTCTACCTTAAAGGAGGCTGTAGCGAGGTGGGGGTTGGTCTCTTCTTCCACGTGCCTGGAGACAGGATGAGGGGGAATGGGCTTAAGTTGCACTGGGAAGGTTTAGGTTGGATGTTAGGAAGAACTTCTTTAGCGAGAGGGTTGTTAGGCATTGGGATGGGCTGCCCAGGGAAGTAGTTGAGTCACCACCCCTGGAGGTCTTTAAAAGGCATTTAGATGTAGAGCTTAGGGATATGGTTTAGTGGGGACTGTTAGTGTTAGGTCATAGGTTGGACTCGATGATCTTGAGGTCTCTTCCAACGTAGACAATTCCGTGATTCTGTGAAACCCCTCTGAATGAGGTTGATGTGATTTTTTTGTCCAGGCTTCAGTCAGAAAAAGAAAGAAGTAACATTGAATTCCACAAAGGAAAAAACTTGAGAAGTTGTAATTGGTATCAACTGAGGGACTGAACTGTTGTGGACAAAAGGATTAGGAACATGTAGGTGTCCTTAGTAGTGCTTCTCCAACTAAATAATGAGTTTTTCTTTTTGTTCTCAGGTGAACGATTTTTCCCACCGCCATCTGGTTTAAGCTATTCAACTTGGTTTTGCATTGAACATTTTAGTACACCTCCTAATAACCATCCTGTCAGACTTCTTACTGTAGTGCGGCGTGCAAATTCCTCAGAGCAGCATTATGTGTGCCTTGCCATTGTCCTCTCAGCAAAAGACCGATCACTAATTGTTTCAACTAAAGAAGAATTACTTCAGAATTATGGTAAGAGTTGTATTGTGTCATCTGTTAATCCTGACAATATTAGGATTGTTTGATTTCTAGACTAAATGGAAGTCTAGTGTGTAGAAATTGTGTGTGATAGAACTTGCAGCTTGACTAGCTTCGCTGGCTCGCTATTTGAAGGCAATCGGTCATTTGCTTTAAGTTTTAATGCTGTGATCAGTTTGCAGAAAGATTTGGTAGGTTCAATTGTCATCTGAAATGGACTGAAATTAAGTGAAGTGCTATGAATAGCAAAGCAAAGCTGTTGAGGCCACTGAATTTGCTAGGGAGAGCTATCAAGTGTGATCAGGGGCTTCAGGTTCAGCCATCTCCTTTGTCCGGCCTTGTACTTCTTCGGAGCTCCCAAACCAAATGGTCAGTTTTGACGGGTCATGACTGTGGAGGAGCTGAGGGGAGAGGAGAAGCCGCCTGTGAGTTTTAGGCTTAACTCTTTACCAGACCAATACACTTCATCTGTTCTTTCCTTTTGAGTAATAGTTAATAATAAAGATTTTTCTTGACAACTGTAATTTGTCCAAAAACCTATGCAGGCTGTTATAGAATATTCCTGTCATGATCAATGGACATGCACATTATTTCTCCTTCTCTTCTAAGCAGAAGCTCCAAGTCATTGCTCAAAACCTTAAACTTGAGCTGAAGACCCATTTTACAAGGGAATAACTAAAACTATACATTAGCAAGATAGCTTTTCTTTATCAGAAAAAAAATGAATTCTTGAAAGAAAGAATTAAATAGTTTTACATTCATATTAATTGCTTTAGCCTGCATTGGAGCAGTAAACTGTATGCTTTTAGTTTGTAAGCCCATACGCCTAACACTTGAAAGGAGATTGGGTTTGAAGAGCCTTTGTCATAGAAGATCTGAAGGCCTCTGACTACAGAGACTCCTTTTTAATTGAAAGGGGTACTATGTTGTGGTGGGCTGCTGCCCTGTCACGGTTACTAGTAGTTGGTGATATACTGTCAAGTCCTGAGATTGTCAGTACCTGAAGAACTGAGATAACAGGCCTGCCAGCATGTGGGATCAAAAGTGCTGACAGTCTGTTGTGAGAATAAAGAGAGCATTTTTAAGGATTCTTTTTGCGAACAACAATCGCACTTGAAGGTGTTTGGCTGAAGAAAAACAAATTGAGGAAAGATTATCTTTGTATCTGAAAGTTAGTTCTAAGTACTCTGCTCTTATCATTTTCCTTGTGCTATTTATAAAGAAACAGGTGTCCTCCCGGTATGCTCCATTACTGAAGTAAGAGGATTAGTGGATTCTTTTCCTTCAACATGAAAGAATAAAGAGAGATCTGAAGATCCTGCTTTCTGTTTTTTTGGTTTTTTTGTTTTTTTTTTTTTCTTCTGTTGAAGTGTTCCCTAGTGTAGAAATTTCAAGCTTTGTCTTTTTTTTTTTTGCTTTCAAGTAGAGTGTGGGTGATTCTGGTTTGTAATGGAGAAAATAACGCACCTGAGTGCTGCAAATTAATCATGTCTTCTGGTGTGAAATCTAAGGATGTGTTTTAGAGAAATTTTAAAATTGTGTACGGAAAACTGAAGTGTGTTGAAATATTCAGAAGAAGAGAGTTCCGCAGCCATTAGTGAAGACAGACATGGGAAATAGTGAAGAGTATAGGTAGGTGAATAATTAGTGATGGGTGGTCAGTAATGTGGGATACGCAGTTCCTGCTGGGACACTGGGAATGGGTTCCTCTGGCTGAAAGGCAGGCATCTCTCTCTGACCTGTCCTGCTGTTGGTGCACAGGTAGGTGATTGAGCTGACGGAGCGGTGGATGCACATCACCTTGCCCCACAGCAGGAGCTGCTCGCCTCAGGTCAGCTGTGCTATGGCCCAGGCACCACTGGTGGGACTGTTAAGCAAAGTCCAGGGGGTGGCCTCTGTGGGAAGAGGCCAGGGCTGCCCCATGCCAGCCGTGTATGGTCACAGCTGCCTCCATGGTGTCCCCACTGCAGGACAGCTGATCAAATTAGCCAGGCTGATGGCACCTCCCAGAAAGCACATTTAAAAAAAAAAAGGCAAAAGACTGCATGGAGTGAGGGGTAAGGAAAAGTAATGGTGAGAAACTGCAGACATTAAGGTTGGAGCAGGAGGATGCTCCAGAGTCCAGAGCACAGGTTCCTCTGCAGTCTTTGGAGAGGAACACATGGAGGAAGCCATGGTGGAGCAGGGAAATATGTGAAGAGGTAGTACAAGAAGTATGGGTATCTTTCTCTCTACAGTGTGAGTTAGGTGAAAAATAGCTTTGAAGGTTTAGAGTGGCATGTTATTTCCCGCAAACTACTTCTGTAAATTTTTTCTTTAAAACATCTTATTGTGACTTAAATAGTAGCATTAGAAAGTTAGTAAAAGCATAAGTAAAGGAATTACGTGTAGAATTTCAATTGGAAGGTAGAAGGGGAGAAGTAAAATATAATTGTCAAAATTATAGAAGTATCCTGAGAATTTTCTTGGATAAAATATAGGAGGAAAAAAACCAAAACCAACAGAACTAGTAAAAACAATGCTGTTGATACCAGCAAAACTATACGTGTTGGCTTATATGCAAGTATTTGCAGAAGTTCAGCCTGTTGAACTGTGATAAGGTGCTCTGAATGGTTTTTCAAAAATTACTTCTTGTATTTGAAATTTTAAAGGCAATATTTAAGAGATTATTCCTATCTTGTCAATTGTATCAATTCATATGATTTTAATTGGTTTTTTGTGACTTTGTTATATATGTACTTTCTGAAATTTTGGCTTTAACATGTCACTGTAGATTTTTTTGAATTAAGTCTGATGACATAAAAACCTTAAAACAGGCTAATGACATTTCTGCTGTTGCTCACTAAGTAGTACTTTCCCTTTAGTTGATGACTTCAGTGAAGAATCATCATTTTACGAAATTCTTCCTTGTTGTGCCCGTTTTCGCTGCGGTGAGCTCATTGCAGAAGGCCAATGGCATCACCTACTTCTGGTCATGAGTAAAGGCATGCTAAAGAACAGCACAGCTGCACTCTACCTTGATGGACAGCTTGTTAACACTGTTAAGGTAAAATAAATCCTGACATGATCATTTTTACTTGTTAGAGTGATCTTGTCTCTGTGCATATATATTTGTGTGCAAAACAAGAGGAGCCTTGCAAAAAGAAATCTTTGCTCACTACACAGCTTTGACCCAGCCATAGTCGTGTTAACAGGGGAACATAATGAACACAATACTGGATGAGCAGTGCAGTGCTCAGGGGAAGCAGGCATGGTGCATTGCATGTGAAGCAAGTATGGCATGGCTATGCTGACGACTAGGTTAGAACAACAACAAAAAACTAAAAAGGACACATTCCAGGACCACCTAGTAGATACATAGCTTTCAAATGAGGGGGAGATTACAAAGTAAGAGACATTTTAAAATTTCTCCTTGTTGTTCCTTTCCCAACCGTCTTGCAACCCCAGAGATAGCACGCCCTTGTCAATTGATTGCCACTGATATGTTTAATGTTGTTACTAGTTGACTGTGGATGAAATATAGTTGTACAGGTCAGTATTTCAGTATTAGCTGGAACAAACTAGGAGGCCACATCCACAAATCATGGAATAGCACTGGTCCTCTCCACCAGTTGCTCTGTATTCATGACCTGTAACTGATGACGAAAAGAGTTTTTGGCACCTGGCCACTATGGAGGGAGTAAGCTAATCCTGTGATGGGGTGCAAATTAGGTAGTTTAGCGTGCTGCTATACATAGAATGATACTTTGCCTTGCAAATTTTGCTTTTTTGTATACCTCAATATAGCATTATATTAATTGCTTAATAGAGCATTATATTAAATGTTAGGCTACTTGCTATAATATACTAATTATATCTGGCTCTATGTGACTACATTCAATAGCTGGTAATAGAATTCTAACATGGTAGATAGAAAATGCCCATACAATTCTTGCTACCATTATATATATATGCCAGCATCTTATCCATATGTACATTTTATCCATACATTTGTCTAAGTGCTGTCTGACAATCTTAATGATTTGAATTCATTGGGTATCCACTTGAGAACAAAACAGCATTAATTAACAGTCAGGCATATTTTCACAAGCTGAAGAAGGAGGGGGAAAGGACACCAGGTTTTGAGGTAGTAGTATTGATTTAAAAAACAAACAAACAAAAAAAACCACAACAGTGACAGTCAGAAAGGACCATGGTTTTAGAAGAATGAGACAGCCTTATTGTTCAGCGTTTTTAAGCATAGAACTCGCACATTCTCATCCGGTATTTCTATATACACCTTCATGTTTGAAAGCCACTTCTGATCTTTGCATTTACCTTCTGGATAATGCTCTTCACTAACTTTTACCATATGGTGTCAGGCTACTATGCATTACATACCAATCATTTGTATGTCCCTGGTTTGCAAATTGCTTGCCTGAATTTCTGATCTATCTGCTTGCTTTTGATGGTACCCTGGCACTCTCAGTGACTTCACTAAGATTTTCTGAATTTTTATCCCTTACAGCTTCACTATATTCATAGTAGTCCTAGTGGCTCTGGTTCTGCTAATCCTCCTGTAGTCAGCACTGTCTATGCCTATATTGGCACACCACCCGCACAGCGCCAGCTCTCTTCGTTGGTGTGGCGTTTGGGCCCTACACATTTCCTGGAGGATGTTTTGCCTGCCCCAGGTGTTAGCACCATTTATGAGCTGGGACCAAATTATGTTGGAAGCTTTCAAGCAGTATACGTACCGTGTAAGTACAATGGTAACATGTAACTTGATCCAACTTAGTTGAGTCTTTTGCATGCATATTGACAGAAGAAGTGAGAAAAAAGAATATGCAGTAGCAGAGAGGCAAAGCTGTCCATGTGAAGAAGATTAGCTGTTGTTGAAGGGGATGATATAAATCCAGATTACCATTGTAACATACTTTTCTGGTGGTTCTGATACTGAGGTATGATAGAAGTGCTGGTATTCCTCACCTGGGTTTTAAACTAGTTAGAAAACTTAAACACTGTTATTATTCATGCTGTATATTGTATTTATCTGTAAAAAGTGAAATTGGAAAGGCATTTGAACTTGTCAGATTTTATTGATAGCACTCATGCTTATTTACACATCTGCCATTTATTCTGTGCTTTAAACGCAGCTGTCTTGAAATAAATTGTAGGGCCTAGATCAGTCAACTGAGGGATGAGGGGAAAAAGAAACAGCAGGGGTTATAGTGCAGCAGATAATCTTAAATCATGTATTGGGAAAAATTCTGGGTGATTTCATTACAATTTGTAAGTATTCTTATTTGAAACTTAAGGTATTGTAATGCAAAAAGGTATGGAAATGTGCAACTGGGGCAATAGATTCTTGAATGACTCTGGTAAGATGAGCTGTCACAATCAAGATTTTCCTGTTCTGTAGTGTTCCCTGTCTTTCTGTGCAGTTTACATTTTTCTCCTCACCAATATCAGTATACATTCATTGCTTTATGTACATACAGACATTCATTGCTTTATGTAGCTATCACTAGACCTTTAACGGAGACATAGAAAAGGGGAACATATCAAGTTGTCTTGTTCTTGGGTTGTGTTTTCCTTTGAGCACCTCCATGCTTTCTAGCTCTTCCAGTGAGAAACCATCCCCAACTCAAGGAAGGAAGTGCAGAGTGCTAAGAAACAAAGCATGTCAAGAGAACACACAGTTGTAGCATTAATGGTGAATGTTTTCCTCAGAGTGGTGATGGAAAAAAACTACAAGTATAGATAGTGTTGAGGCAACGAAAGACCAAAGTATTCAGGACAAGTAGATGGTTCTCCTTGCATATCCTGAATCAGAAAGTCTGGGAATGGCATTAAGTTGTGTGCAGATTTGTGTTTGCGCTGGCTTTTTTGACAGATAGTCAAACCTACCAAGTAAGTCTGGGTTTACTTACCAGCTAGTTGTTTACTATTTCTCCCAGAATGCACATTGGATCTGTGCAAGTTGTAATTAGCAAACCATATCACTAAGCTCTACATCTAAACGTCTTTTAAAGACCTCCAGGGATGGTGAATGAACCACTTCCCTGGGCAGCCCATCACAATGCCTAACAACCCTTTCAGTAAAGAAGTTCTTCCTAATATCCAACCTGAATCTTCTGTAGCACAACTTTAGCCCATTCCCTCTTGTTCCTATCACTGGGCACGTGGGAGAACACACCAAAGGAGCCTCCTTTAAGGTACCTGTAGAAAGCAATAAGGTCAGCCCTGAAGCCTCCTCTTCACCAGGCTGAACAACCCCAGCTGCCTCAGCCGCTCCTCGTAGGACTTGTTCTCCAGACCCCTCACCAGCTTCGTCGCCCTTCTCTGGGCTCGCTCAAGCACCTCCATGTCCTTCCTGTAGCAAGGGGCCCAAAACTGAAAACAGTACTCGAGGTGCGGCCTCACCAGAGCTGAGTACAGGTGGACAATTGCTTTCCTAGACCTGCTGGCCATACTGTTTCTGATACAAGCCAAGATGCTGTTGGCCTTCCTGGCCACCTGAGCACACTGCTGGCTCATATTCAACCAACTATCAACCAATATTCCCAGGTCCTTCTCTGCCAGGCAGCTCTCCAACCACTCATCTCCCAGCCTGTAGCTCTGCTTGGGGTTGTTGTGCCCCAGGTGCAGGACCCGGCACTTGGCCTTGTTGAACTTCATACAGCTGACCTCAGCCCATTGGTGCAGCCTATCCAGATCCTCCTGCAGAGCCTTCCTACCCTCGAGCGGATCGACACACGCACCTAACTTGGTGTCATCTGCAAACTTACTGAGGGTGCACTCAATGCCCTCACCCAGATCATTGATAAAGATACTAAAGAGGACTGGCCCCAGTACTGAGCCCTGGGGAACGCCACTAGTGACTGGTCTCCAACTGGATTTGACTCCATTCACCACAAGTCTTTGGGCCCGGCTACCCAGCCAGTTTATAACCCAATGAAGCATATGCCAGTCCAAGCCACAAGCAGCCAGTTTTTTTTAGGAGAATGTTGTGCGAAACGGTGTCAAAAGCCTTACTGAAGTCAAGGTAGACCACATCCACAGCCTTTCCCACGTCCACTAAGCGCATCACTTTGTCATAGAAGGAGATCAGGTTCATCAAACAGGACCTGCCTTGCATAAACCCATGCTGACTGGGCCTGATTGCCTGGTTGCCCTGTAAGTGCTGTGTGATGACACTCAAGATAATCTGCTCCATGAGCTTCCCTGGCACTGAGGTCAAACTGACAGGCCTATAGTTTCCTGGGTATACCCTCTGGCCCTTCTTGTAGATGGGCATCTCGTTTGCTAGCCGCCAGTCAACTGGGACCTCCCCCAATAGCCAGGACTGTTGATAAATGATGGAGAGTGGCTTGGCCAACTCTTCCCCCAGTTCTCTCAGTACCCTTGGGTGAATCCCATCTGGCCCCATCGACGTGCATACATTCAAGTGCCATAGCAGGTCGCCAACCATTTCCTCATGGATAGTGAGGGCCACATTCTGCTCCCTGTCCACTTTCCAAGGAAATTATATCTGACTTCCTAGTTGCCTGTGCTGTACTTGTTTCAAAAGTTCTCCCCCCTATTTCAGTAAGCAAGATTGCCATCTTCTGAGAATTTCTTGTGTCTTTAAACTAAGGAGTTAAAAAGCCAATACTCTTCAGGCCTTGTAAAGAGCCCTCAAAGAGCAGTTAGTTCAGGAGAATAGATTACTTCATTTGTTTGCTGAAATGTGGCAGTGTTCTCAGGGCATCCCTGTGAACAGAAGATTTTATTAGGATTTCATTTTTTAGGAAACTGAGACATCTGAAATTCACTCAAGTGAGACTTAACAGAGATGTGATAGGTATTGAACAAATTGTGTAGACCCCCATTTTTGTCACTTATTTTGGTGTTAGATGAGGAAACGTCACGCTTTTTCAATTTTATTAATATATTTCACTGGTGTTGGAGACACCTTTTGACTTGGAATGATGATGTAGAAGCAAGCAAATCTCTTTGTGAAGCTTTCTGGTGCTATGTCACATGCACTAAGTATTGTACACCACCGTCGCTTGTAGTATTTGCAGTGCCACACAAGAAGCCTTTGGTCAGGGAGCAGCAGATTTAAAAAGAAAAAAAAAAGATAGGGTTATACCTCTCTGCAATGCCTGATCCTTTTGATCTTTATTCACTCTTGTATCTCTTGTACCATTTTCTATATGCAGTTTGCTTAGCAAATCATTGTATAAAGCCTGTTGTCACACGCACAGATGCAAATGGACCAAATAATCTCATGTTTATTGAGTAGTCCCTTTCACTTCCACCTGAAGAATGGCAAAGTGAACAGCCCTTAGGCTGGACACTAATCTAGAATAGGAGTAATGTTGCCAAAAATTCAGATGAGGAGGAGTTGTCTTTTACTTCTTGGCCAAGCCACAAGCTGCCAGTTGCCATTATGTGTTAGTATAGAAGAACTTATTGAAAGGAGAGGGTTTTTTTATGTTGTCTTTCTACTTTAATAGTAGACTTGTATGCCATCAGCAGACTTGAACGCCATCATGTTAGTTTTGCCTGTGGTGAACAAATACACAAAAGCAGTATCAAATCTCAGATGTCTATAAAAGCTCTCTTCTGTGCAAGTTCTGAAATGTAACTTCCAAATTTTATTGTTAAAACTGAAAATAAGTTCCTTTTTTAAAATGAGTTTTTATTCTGTCTTTAAGGCAAAGATTCCAAATGTGAGGGAAACAATCCATCTCCAATATCTTTAGTACCTGAAGAGAAGGTCTCTTTTGGTCTCTATGCTCTCTCGGTTTCTTCATTTACAGTTGCAAAAATAAGGAAAGTTTACAACAAGTTGGATAGTAAAGCCATTGCTAAACAGGTACGTTGGAAAATGAGTTGGTTGGTGTATGACTTTTCAAGTCAGTTTACTCATAGAAACTAGGAGTGATGTACTTGTCAGAGTTGCCTACAATGACTTAAATCTTTAAAAAGAAGTGGGGGGGAGTGGTGAGATTGTAGATGTATTCTTGTTCTTCAAATTACTAGTAGTGATGTAGCTTGCCTTTTGGAGGTGTTACATCTTTTTAACGTACGTAGCAGGTACTAAGATGATATAGTTGAACAATACTTACTGAACTACAGTTGCAGATGAACAAAACTGATAGCTTAGTCTTCCGACTGTGATTCAGTTTTGGAAATCTCTGTGTTGGTTTATATTTTTCGTTTAAGTAAGGAACCATCTGGATTTTTTTTTAAATTAGATTAATCATCCTTAAACTTTGGAGAGGGCGGATTTCACTGTAGAGAATGTACAAATGACTACAGCATAGTTTAATTCTATTTTGTGTTACTCACTCTATCACAGGAGGAAAATAGGTTGAGTTCAGGCTCATACAGGAAAAAAATCTTCCCTTCATCCTTTTTTTTTTTTCTTATTCCTTAAAGCTGGCAATTTCTTCTCATGAAAATGCCACACCTGTGAAGCTGGTACATAACTCAGCAGGGCACTTGAACGGACCTGCACGCTCCATTGGTGCAGCTTTGATAGGATATTTGGGTGAGTTGAGTATCTGAGAATTATTAGGTTTAAACATCATTAAGTACTTGTCAATAAGAATTTAGTACCAGAAGATGAATCATGTAAATGATCAATGTGATTCTTCTGGTACATTGTTAAATTGATTTTACATTTTTATACTTTATTGACGTACCGTTCATCTTTTTACTGATACGGGATGCTTGTTTCTGTTTATGTAAGTACTGTTGTGGAAATGCACTTAATTGATTTTAGTTCATAAATTATTTTCCAATGTAAAATTTCCATCACCTCTCCTTCTGAGGTGTCATAATACAGTGATATTGTTTTAATAAATTAAGCGGGGTAGACTGCAAATTATTTGCTTGAACTCCCAATTAATTTATATCAGAATAAGACTTGATTTTAATTAATATATTTCCACTGCTTGTGCTCAGGAGTAAGAACATTTGTCCCCAAGCCTGTTGCCACTATACTGCAGTACATTGGTGGAGCTGCTGCTATTTTAGGACTTGTAGCCATGGCTTCAGATGTAGAAGGATTGTATGCAGCTGTGAAGGCACTAGTCTGCGTGGTAAAAAGCAATCCACTAGCCAGCAAAGAAATGGAAAGAATCAGAGGTTATCAGGTATGTAAGAAATGTCTTTAAACAGACCAGGCTAATTGAATTTCATTGTCTGTGCTCTCAAGTCCTATTGGAATGTGTCATGGTAACCTGAGTTTCTGCTCTTAAGTTTGCTGAGGTCTCGGCTCAGAGCATAGATGAGTTATTTAGGATAGCGTTCAAGGAACAGGGTGGAAAGTTTTTCTAGGTAGCTGTGTCTATTGAGCTGCTCTGCTGAATCTGACTCTTCATTAATAGCAAGGAAGAGCACAACTTAACGGTACTACCCTGTTAATGTGAGCCCGCAGCTCCAAGCCTCTGGAGCTTCTGTCTCAGTGGTCTACCAGTAAGAGAGAAGGATTTGGACACATCAAAGAAACCAAACAAGCAGACTCCTAGAATTGTTATTCTGAGGAGATTACACAGACTTCATAATTAGTGGTGGTGTTCACTTGCCAACTTAACACCTGTTAAATCTCCATTGGGGTGAAGAAAGTACAATCAGTTATGCAAAAGGGTTATTCAACTGACTTGAAAAAGGTGTTCTCATGACCAATGAACTTTGTTTCTCATGAAGATGACTTTATTGAAAGTGAAAATTTGGCGTGTGGTTTAGGCAGCATATTTACAAACCTTGTAATGCTAATGGCTACATATAGTTATGTTGAAACCTAATATTCTGTTTAGCCTGTTGTGGACCTTGACTTTGAACAAAAAAATCTAGACAGTGTTTCTTGCATGGTAAATGATCTGTGGATCATCACACAACTTATATTCTGCTTCTATTGACCTCAGCAAATAGCACAGTTTGGGGAAGAGTCATGGAAAATTGTATGTTTTTTACTTGTTGTTTTGAAGCGGATGGTGAAGTTGAGCAGAGCAAGCCAGCATTTAGCTCATGCCCTTGGCTTTGACAAGTAGCAAGGATCTGAGTTTTGTTCTGTTTTTCTAGTGTGTCGCTTAATGGGACAGAAAGTTGGGGTTATTCAGATCTATCTAGTGATGGATACTTTTCTTCAGTTACAGAGTACCTCTCATTTGTATTTATGGTGCTCCAGAGGTGCAGACTGGTCTATTGAAGACTGCCGTATCCGCATGTGTCTTGCTTTCCAGGAACACACATGTGAGCCCGTATCACATGCTGCCTTAAGCTGTGGGTAACTACCAGAGAGCTGAGAGGTGCATGTGCCTTTCAGGGCCTAGATACCATCTGCAGTTTAGAACAGAAACTTTCTCATGACCTGGAGGGGATCCTGGGTACACTCTTGTTCTAATCAACTGTAATGCCATTTTCAAGCTTTTCCACCAAAAATTTCAAGCATCAGAGGTAATTTATGGGCCTTCTCAAAAGAGATGCAGCCATTCCACCCATGCTTCATTATGCGTAGATTACGTGCTTGCATTTTCACAGGGTAATAGTTCCTTATCTGTTTATTTGTTCAAGTTGCTGGCGATGCTGTTAAAGAAGAAACGATCCCTTCTGAACAGTCACATACTTCATCTCACCTTTTCCTTGGTGGGAACTGTTGACAGTGGGCATGAGACCTCCATTATTCCAAATTCTATTGCCTTCCAGGATCTGCTCTGTGATTTTGAGGTATGTGAAGCTACGCAGAGAAGTCCTCATGATACTGGCTAATGAGTACTTGAGTAAACTGACAACATGCCTTAAATACTGAGCAACAGCAGATGAGGTTGTTATCCTGCAAACTTACTATTCTGTATATTGTACAGAACAGAAGGTCAGCAGCAATATTATTGGTAATTTTTCTTGCTGAAATGGCTTGAGTCATTCTACAAGCCATTAATGTGTACCAAGCATGTTCATGTTTTTTGTTGTTCTAGATGTTTTTTAGTTTTCTATTCCACAGTAATTTCCTTTAACTGTGTGTTCTACTGCAGTAGATACATTAAGGTGTGAAAGATGCACTGAAAGTAACAGTAGGAGGTAGATTTTTCAAAATAGCACATGGGAATCACTTCATCATGTGTCTCCTGCAATGTTAATAATAAGGTAGTTAAAAATCTGCTTGCACAGCCTATTGAAATATTGAAGTGTTCTTGTTTTAAACTGGGGAAAGTAGACAAGTTCAGAATGAAATGCTAGTGTAAAAGAGGCTGATTGACAGTGTTAAACAATGCAGAGAACTCACCATTTGGTGTTTGTCCCTTTTTTATTATCTGTATCTGACACAGACTGAGTAAAACTGTTGTGATTCTCATACACTTCAAATAAATAAAAGATACAACTACAAGATATTAATGACACGTGTCCATTTTTCACAAATGGCTCTAAAATGTGGGATTATTTATTTTACTGTTTTTATATATGCATTTAAGTATGTAAAAGCACTCCTGGAGTCTTTAAAGCGTCCTCCCTCTGAAAAAATGCCTGCCACCTAATATAGCCTTCATATTAACAAAATCAAATGGCCTTGTTAACTTTGAGAGTTTTGAAGACTTGAACACAACTGAAAAAACTATTGCCAAGATTGGTAATACACTACAATTACAGCATAAAAATCAGGAAATGAAAACTGCTCAAGTTTCTTCTTTTTTTGATAAAGAACATTAAAACTAGAAATAAGTTCATGCTGTTTAAACAATAATTCTTCAGTATTAAAAAAAAACAACTATTCTTAAACAAATCTTTTAAATAACAGTGGTTTCTTTGTGCTTGCTATTAATGAGCAGAAGTAAATGTACATCTAATAGAAGTTCTTACATGTACCTGATGTAGTATTTGTGGTAGAGGTGTTAAGTTGGATGAACAGTTTAGAAGAGAGAACACACACACACACGTTAAGGCAAGTAATATGTCTGTGATTCATTAGGAAGAATTTTTTGAGAAGCCTCAGGAAGTCACACTTTCTGACTTGTGTTTTTATAATTCCCATTTTTCAATTTTATGTATTTAGAAAGCAGTGAACCAAACATTTCATTAAAATTGGATAAATTAGGTGTTCTTAATCTTATGCTAAGCATGGTAAAGGAAAGATTGTTCTGATAATTTTAGATAATATTTAAAGAACAGCAAAAGCAAGGAAACCTTCATTTCAGACTATCTTACACACCTGAACAGAAATATTAATTATACTTTCTTCAATAGCAAGCCAATTTTAAGATTTTAAATTATAACTTGGAGTTTTCTGACTTGATGTATTTTATTACTACTTTTGAATAATAGTTTGGGGTGCTGTTTTTTTCTTTGTGTGTGTGTGTGTTGTTTGGTTTTTTTTGCTAGTAGATCTAAATTGTTGAAAATGCTGTGCAGAAATTTCTGGGTAAAGATTAAAATGGATGAAACAAAACACCACACAAAAAAAAAACCAGGGAACACCTTGAGTTCAGTGCTGGCAGAAGACAGTCAATTTCACGAAGAGAATCTTTGCTTCAGCCAAATCATCATATTGGTCCCATTCAGCATTTCACATCAGCGCTGTAAATCTCTAATAATTCCTTTGGAGCCAGTGGCATTGTACCACCTCTTTAAAGAAGAATTCCGGAAAGTGATAAACATTTTTGTCTATAACTCTAACATTCTACTGTAATAAATTTATGGAGACTGTCAGTGGGTACCAATGTGTGTTTCTTTAGTCTTTGCTAGTATAACAGACAAGTGAATTTGAAGAAGGAACAATTGAGAGGCTTGCAATCAGGCCAGGTAAATAGTAACATAGGCAACAAGTTTTACTTTATTCAAGCTTTTCATAACTTTCACTGTATGAAGCTCAAATGTTACCTCTGAATCTTGAACTGGATTTGTGTGCCAAACTTAACGTTGTTTATTCTTTATTTCAGGTCTGGCTTCATGCACCCTATGAGCTTCATCTGTCATTATTTGAGCACTTCATCGAACTTCTCACAGAGTCCAGGTATAAGTTGATGCCAGTGTACTGGTGAGACTTCCAGGATTAGGTAATATTTAGAGGGAGCTCTAGTTTTAAACTGACACCTCCTTTCCTTCCTTCCTTCCTTCAGTGAAGCTGCAAAGAATGCTAAGTTAATGAGGGAATTCCAACTTATCCCAAGACTGCTCTTGACTCTTCGAGATACGTCTCTGTCCCAGCCTACTATTGCTGCAATTAGTAATGTGCTGAGCTTTTTGCTTCAAGGCTTCCCCAGCAGCTACGACTTGCTCAGGTAGCCCACACCTATATTAATTCTGGCTTATGTGTTCTTATTATGTTGCTGACCTTGGTCAAAAGTACTTAGCGACAATACTATTGTGGAGTAACTAATGTCAAATGTTTATGTACTGAATATTTTCTTTTAAGTGACTGAGTGCATAGGTATAATAGTTTTGGTAATGCCTTGATTTCTCTATTAAATTCAGTCTATATCTCAACTAATACAACTGAATGATTAAACTGGCGTGTTTTTCAGGCAGGTAGCATTGATGCTATCCATTGTTGGTGTGACATATTGAACACTTTTAAATACCACTGATTTTTATTTCAGGTGGAATATGAGAATACTTCAGTTAAAATGCAGTTTTGATTACTCTCTCTCACTAAAGGCTAATTTAAAGATGTTTTTTCTAAATGATGACTACAGAAAAATATTTAAGATTGTCAGTTATAGTACTATTAATTATGACTGAAAATTACATTAATAGTTGCAACTCATACACACAGGAGTATTTGAAGTCCTTTTAAACAAGTTAAACTCATTGATAACTTATTTTTTTCATCTCCTGTTTGATTATAATGGAAATGAATAAAATATTGCCAGGCTTAGATACTCCTTGTGTATGAATGGGTCATAATTTCAGGTTCTTATGTTAAGTACTATTAAAGGTTTTTGAAAGCATCAGAGAGTAATTCAAGAATAAACAGTGTAGATATCGTGCTTAAACTCCGATGGAATAGATTCTACAATACAAATCTGAGTGTTTTGACATAACTTCTTTTGCTTCCTGGAAATAAAAATGAAACATATTTTACAACTTGAGATAAGTTACAGTAACTAAGGACTTTTTGAGGATTTTTCCAGAACAAAGAGGAATGTATTCAGTCTCCTTTCTTTTCATAGTATATCATCATCTTCTTCTTGAAAACCATGACCTTGTTATATCACCTGAAGCTGTAGACGTAAATATTATACCAGATGAATCATTTTTTGGGATGTAATACTTGTTTGGCTGTAAAAGTTGAAGAACAATGTTTTGTTCTGTTCTTTAATTTGTGGTGTTCATTTTACTAGGGCTTGTAGGCATCTCCACATTTGCTTTCTTGAATTTCAGAGTTGTCAAGTCCTGTAACTACAGACTTGTCTGCCAAGACTCTATTAATTGCTGTACATTACTTCAGTTTTGGGCGAGTAACTTTAGACTGAGGCTATTTTTATCAGCTTTTAGGTGTTGGAAAGTTGATGCTTTTGGATAATGCCCTTTCACTAGCGTTGTGATTTTACATTAGATGGAAATTATTGATAGATATAAGTTCATCTGTCATATCAATGCATGATGTTGTTTCTGTGTGTGTCAAGGTTTGGACAGTTCATCTCTTCCACTTTACCTACGTTTGCAGTCTGTGAGAAGTTTGTAGTCATGGAAATAAACAATGAAGAAAAGCTTGACAGCAGTAAGTCATTGCATGCTTTAGAAGCAGTAGAAGAGAAATAGTTTATGATCTCTTCTGTACTTAAATACTTAAAATGTACAACAGTATCATTAACAGTAATGTATTTTAGTTATAATATGGCTGCCAGGTTAACTGTGGAACTTGAGATTTGTGTATTGCATGCAAAGCGGTGCAAAACCCATGCACTCTTATTTTGTTTTCCTTCACTTAATACTGAATGTTGTCCTTCTGCTTCACCCACTTGTTCTTTCCTATCAGTTGTGCATCTCAGTTTTGTTATGGGGAGGGAAAAAAGAAAAGAGAATGGTTTGATAGGTGCATCTGCTAGGTGTGCCCTCCACATGTGGAGAAATGGGAAAAATAATTCACGCAGTGTAAGGTGTTTTTTTCCTCCTTAAATATATACATATGTATGTATGTATATATATCCATACTCCAAGAGTATTTCTATTTATTTTTTGAGAACATTTCTAACCTTTTTCTTTAAGGGAAAGAAGCTTTTACAGTTGTGGATTTGATTAGTCTCCCCTAGTCCAAATGATTTAACCCAGCAGTGGATTTGAACCAAATAACTGAAGTGGGTGCTCTAAGATGCTAAGTTTCTGCATCTCTTGCAATGCAGGTAGGCAGGGACCAGAGAGAGGGACAGGGTTTCTGTTGCACAGTTAGCTTGATTCATGTTGTTTCCTGAAGAACAAGGTTAGGTGATCTGCACATTTATCATTCACATGTCTCTTCTCTTTCTGAACACTTTCTCTCATTGCATTCTCAGAGATGATGAAATTCCAACTTTTTCAGTAAAAAACAATGTCTTGGGTATAGGAGAGAGATCCAAATTCATGTTCCCTCTACAGGCTGGCCATATTATTATTTTTTTCTAAGCTAAGCAGAGCTTGTGCTGCTTTTTGTCTACCAGGGACACTAGAGAACCATGGGGAGAAAGGCACACTGTGTCAGGAGTGCTAAGGGAAGCTTGAGGCAAAGGACAGTAGATTTATAGGTTATTGGTCTTGATCAGTTATGCTGTATTGCTGCCTTTGAAGATGCTTTGTTTTCTTGTCTGTGACTTAGGCACAGATCTCTGGCCCAGTATGTGTCCATTTATCTGTCTTCCTTTTTTGCGTGTCTCCACTTGAGTAGTAATTTTTTTTTTTTAACATTGTGACAAACCTGCTCCTCCTTACATAAAGTAAGGTACTAATAGAGGGATTTAAAGAATAGCAGTGAAGTTAACCTTGAGCTGTGTGTATTAGCACATTTTGGAAGAAGTGTGTTGTTTGACTGATAAGGGGTTTCGGGTTCTAACTTGATTGAAAATGAAATTAATTGTTCTTCCATTTCTTACATTTTGTATAAGCCAGAAAATGTTAGCTTTATTTTATTTTATTTTATTTTATTTTATTTTTTAATTTTATTTTTTAATTCTATCCCAGATTGCATAATGTTTAGCCAACTGTTTGGAGTTTTTATGAATCCCCTTTTTTTCCACACCCTTTCCTTTGTCAGTTTTTATGCATCTGCCTGCCAGGAACCAACTGGCTTAGCTAATGTAGACCGCCTCAGTTTAGATAACTTTCTGTGCTATCCTTCTGCCCATCTTTCAAATCGAACAAATGCTGTGTGACAACGATAATGGGGCACCAAACATTCCTCGGCAGTGTGCGCCAGGTCAAGCATAGCAGGCTGTCCACAATAGAGCATGGCTTTTTCTTGACCTGAGTAGGAACAGATCAAGTTTACTTGTGTATGGAATTTATGAATAGCATTTAAATGGTTGGAGTTCTAAAAAAAATTTTTGCTTAATTCTTTTTTTTTTAATTCACATTAATTTTGCTTAACTTTTTTTGTACTTGATGTCTAGGAACAGAAGATGATTTTGGAGGACTTGTTTCAGCTAACCTTATTCTCCTGCGGAACAGGCTTTTAGATATACTCCTGAAACTTCTATATACATCTAAAGAGAAGACAGCTGTTAATTTGCAGTAAGTACAAAAAACTTTAGATCTAGAAAGGATATTATGTTTTTAATTTCAAAGGAGAGAATTATACGGTCCACACTCTATTCACTAGTTAAATTGTGTAATTTCATAGGAACTGTTGAAGCATTTACACAGATATTTTTTTTTCCCCTTTATTAGGGCTTGTGAAGAACTGGTCAAGACCCTGGGTTTTGATTGGATTATGATGTTCATGGAAGAACATCTGCATTCCACCACGGTCACAGCTGCCATGCGAATTCTTGTGGTCTTGTTGAGTAATCAGTCCATCCTTATTAAATTTAAGGAAGGTCTCAGTGGTGGAGGCTGGCTTGATCAGACGGATTCAGTCTTGACCAATAAGATTGGTACTGTGCTAGGTACAGTATGAAAACTCTCAGATGGATACATCCTTTCTGTTACTGTTGTCTCTGCTCTGATCAGATAATGTTGCCCTTCATTTTCCTTAGAATTAAGAGTTAGATTTGCTAAGCAAAAGAGAGCAGTTCTACACATCTGCCCTTCAGCTGACATTGCACAGATATTGTTACAGTTCAGTCTTAGCTTTTTGTCTGCACAAAGCCTGCATAGCAGAACTGCAATTGGTGTCGTGTCACCATCAATGTATTGTTAAGTAAGTCCCATGGGCGGGCACATACGAGCTAAATGCTAAGGCAGCATAGCATCACAAGTGTTGTTGCAAGGTGCTACACTCAAACTAATTAAGAAAAATGTAATTGTTACATTAGTCATAGTATCATGCAGTTTTAAATCTGTGCTGCTTTGTCTAGTGAATTCTGTGCCAATAGATACACCAGTTGGGATTTGTTCTTCCTTGGGAATTTGTGTGTACAAAGCATCATCTCAGTCCTTCATTTCCTCTGCCTAGCTTGCTCTCATGATTTCCTGGGCTCATGTTGGCCCCCTTGGCCCTTATTAAAGATTTTCTTTGTGGATTCTTAGAGCATTGTTATTAGGTTATTAGACCTTTGTAGGAAGTCAGTCTCTTTGCACTGGTTTCCCATAATATATCTCTCAGGGTATTAAGCAATATATCATGATTCTCTGCATCAATAATGAACTACAAAAGTTTCAGCAGAATTTTTTATGGAAACCATATTATGTGTGTAAAGATGTATTGTTAACATACTGTAGCAACTGTTGTTGTTTAGCTACCGATTCAGGTCTTAAATCTTACAAGTGCTTCTCAGTTTGCATACACATGTCTTAAAATTTTAATCCCACTGATATTTTAGGACACTGACTTTATTTTTTTATTTGAGATTTGTTTCAAATGTCCCATAACATAATTTTCTTCAGTCCACAGAATCTTTCTAAATTAGATGTGCAATCACAGTTGGAGAACATGTGTAGTCGTCCTTTTTGGTTTTGTATTATAACGTCAATTTAACTGATGCCAGGCTAGACTGTGATGAACAAGATAATTCTAAAACTGTATCTCGTCAAATGCCAACGATTTATCTGATTACCTAATCTTCACACTGTTTTTTTTTTTTTTATTGCCTTGCAAAACATTGGCTCTGAGACTTCTCCTGAAACCGTCTGAGAGCAATTTTTGTTTAAGCTTACTGATAGTGTGGCTTCGTGGCAAGAATTTAACTTGTATATATTCTTTTAAGTAGTCAGTTTCTGTTGAGAACCATCTCTGTATTAGAGCCTCACAAAAACAGCCTGATCAACCTTACCTCTGGCAACATCAGAAAAAAAATCTGGCGGTCCGCATTGACGCAGAGACTGTTATCTTCCTGCCTCTGTGCTTACTGCAAAATGAGCACTTCTGCACTTTCTATGTGATGTTCAAAGGGGAAACGAAATGACTGAGTACAAAAGGGTCACAAAAGGTGTTTTGTGTTTCTGGCAACAGTTCAGATAAAAGTAAGAGCATTTGGTACTTCATACTGGTTGATCAGTAACAAAGCAGCTAAAGCAAGATCCCTGTGAAGTGTGCATGGAAATCATTCAGCAGCCCATTTACTTAAATCAGCTGTGGGATTGCTGGTTGTTAACATAAATGAACTACTCAATTCCAGAGATTAAGGTGTGATTTTCCTCTCAGCTAGTGAAATAACTTTTTTTCAGAAGCTGAGGTATCTTAAAAATCTGGAGTTTCTGGTAGCGGTCAACAAAGGAATCTGAGTGTGTCTGGAACAGCATTAAGCAGTCTTCATAGTGCAGGGTTATCTATGTGGTGTGGTACTGGAAGGCAATTTTTTCCTGTCGTAGTAATTAAATAATTAGATACCTGAAGTGAATTGCATAGTATATGTGTGATAACCAGTATGCAAGTTTTCCCTTGTTACAGTGTTAGATTTATGTGGAGGTACCCTCTTGAGCTCAATACTTGATTTAAGAATGAGCTTCGCAAGCATTTTTCTATTAACATTGTTGGCTCTTTGTCTTTTTATTTCAGGGTTCAATGTTGGCAGGAGCGCTGGTGGGAGATCAACAGTCCGGGAGATCAACCGGGATGCGTGTCATTTCCCGGGCTTTCCTGTCCTGCAGTCCCTTCTCCCTAAGCATACTAATGTACCTGCACTCTACTTCCTCCTCATGGCCCTTTTCCTGCAGCAGCCAGTCACTGAACTGCCTGAAAACCTGCAGGTCAGTGCACCTGTCATCAGCAGCCAGTGTAATCAGGGGTCCCAGGTAGGGATTATCTAGTAAGATGTAAGTGTAATTCTGTCTGTCATCTAAGAAATTATGGATTAACAACCCCAGTCCCCAGCAGCTGACGCAGAAGTCAGTACAACTTGTTTTGTGCTGCTCTGTGCAGGAGTGGGAGGACATGATATGGTGGGAGTACGTGGAAGCCAGCCTGGTATGGCATAGATGAAGCTAGTTTCTTTCTGGTCTGATCTGGAGCCAGGGTGACATGGAAGGGAGCATTTATTCATTTATTAAGAGCAGGGAGTTGCTGTATTAAGGAGTGTTCACAAGGTTACAGAAAAAAACAAGGTACTTATTACAGAAAGGTTTAAGGGAGACATCTTAGTTCTCAGTGGAAAAATAAAAGTGTATTAGCATTCTGTGTAGGTTGATTTTGAACTTGTTTTAACTGTATGTGAATAAATAGTCTTCAACAGAAACCTAGGAAGCCTTAGTGTAGTCTTTTATGGAGAAAAGCCACACTCCAGGTTTACAGTGTACCTGTTTAGAACAGATACTAACAGTGCTAACATCTGTTTTTTGGTGGTAAAGGGAAGGTGAAAACTATAGACCAGAAAGTATTCTGCCTGCTTATTTTCTCAAGAGGAACTAGACAGCACAGGCAACACTGTGCTGTGGGAAAGTAGAGTCACAAAGCTCATCTTCTGCTTATAGTGTTTGAAGTACAGCAATGCTAAATTGAAATCAAATGCAGCTACCTAAAATATATAGCAGTAGGTCTGTTAATGCTAGAGATTGGGCAGTTTTTCCTTTTCTTACTTCTAATGGCTTTTTGTTGTTGTTGTTTAATTACTGAAAAATACAGCATAGTGTATTTGTTTCATTCATGTTTTTCCTGTGGGACACCATGTAGGTTTTGTTAGTAGATGTGCCAAAGGCAAGTATTGATAGTGCAGCATTTGTGCTGACAGGTCGCTTCTTGTTTCAGAAGGCTTAAATACCTTGAGAAGGTGAGAGCTGCAGTTAAGTTTGTCCATGGTTGAAAGGAATTTCTTCAGTGCCTCATGACACGTGATCTCTCCATAAAGTTGTAGGGGCTGAATTTTTTCACATCCTCTAACCTTTACTGTTTAGACACTGTCAAATGAATGCATTATAGATGTAATAAAAAGCAGTATCAAATTGCACTGCAGAAAGTGTTTGTCTTTTCTGTTTCATCCTTTACAGTTTGACTTAGACTCTATTTGGACGTTTATATTTGGAGTTCCTGCCTCGTGTGGCACCATTACCTCTTCAGTACATAGTGTTTGCACAGAAGCTGCCTTCTTGTTATTGGGAATGCTGAGGAGCATGCTGAATTCTGTAAGAATAGAATTTTTGTACATATTTGTATATACGGAATTGCTTGGGTCTGCCATGTGGTCAGAAGCCAAATTAGAAATGTGAATTTTTTGTTAGTATCATAACCAACCCATCTGGGAGTTACTCGTAATACGTGCGTAAAAAGAAAACATTGTAATGAGGTTATTCTTATCTTATTTTGTTTTTCATTATCTGTGGAAATATTACTGACCATAAAATTAGCAGTGCTTTTCACAAAAAGGGTAAGCTTTACATTTTGCTGCAAGTAAAGCAAGACAAGAGATCAGAAGGATAAAAATGCTTGGAAGAGATGACTGAATTACTTCCCTGATTAACATCACAGGGAAATGTTTGAGACTCACTGTCCCATCTGCTCAGAGCAATGCGAGATGCTGATTTTTTTGTGCTTGAGAAGTCCCCTGACTATTAATAGCCACATGCTGGAGGAAATGAACTAACTGCCAGAAAAATGTGTGTTCTTTTCATTTTTTAAATCTAGTGTCAGTGTAGTCAAAGTTAGTTTCTCAGTAGGAAAATTTGTATTATTTGGGAACTAGAACATTGATTTGCTGAAAAAGATCTCATGAAATATTTCCCAAGTAGTACCTGTTTAGATGTTACCTGTTTGGTCATCACGTTTGTGAAACCCTCTGGGAAGCATTGACTACTTGCTGCTCATGTGTTGGCATATCCAGGTGTGACCAGTACACACATGTAGCAAGCACATCTAATGATGTGCTGGGGGTACACATTGCTGTTGCCACTTGTTCTGTCTCCTGCTGGCAACCTGTTCTGTCATTTTTGGCCCTCCACTTTGCAGATGCTCTTGACCTGCTCAGAGACATGCTGTCTCTTGCCCTGCTGTGTTGCTCTGTACCAGTTGATATATGTTTAGATGTGCTATTGGGTTTTTGTTTGATATGATTCAGATCATGCTTAGCAACATATTTTGAATCATCACCCTAGAACACATGTTCTTAGCCACATAGATGTGTTCAGTCTCCTCCTTGTGACATGCTTGAATACATGCTTAGGTACAGGTTACTGTCAAGTGTTGGGCTGCCATGTGTTCCTGCCGTGTGTTTATCACGTTTAGTCATGTTTGATTACATTTCTTCATGTGGTAGCAACCTGTTCTGGCCTGTTTCATTACATTTTTCTTGTCACATTTGTCATTCACTTCTGCTTCTTATGATTTCACGACACGGTGACATGTCTGACAGGCTTGGACATGTGTTATTGAAGAGTGGTTTGCATGGTTTCTGCAAGCTCATGTGTTAAAAACTGTATACGTATGCTTGGTCACGTGGTCAGGTGTTTATCATACAGTGATGTGCCCAGACAAGTGTTTTGTCACAGTTAGCAACTCATTTGTCACATGTTGGTTAGATGCACAGGCATATAGTCTGTTCATGTTTGATCAGACATCACTTCAGGTGTCTGAACAGCATGTCTTCAGTCATGTCTTCTAGGCAGCTGTTTGGCCATATGTTCTGACACATTCTCTGGTATGTTTGACATGTTCTGGTTTTGGACACTGACATGTGACTGAGCAGGCAACCAGACACATTTCTGCTCGCTTTGAACAAGCACTTGACCATGTTTGATCACATTTCGTCCCATCTCTGATGATGTGTTTAACTGCATGTTTGACAATGTGTTTGGCATACTTGATCCTACCAGTCGTCCTCCCATGTCTCTCTTCTGAAAAGAGTATTCTTCAATTAGCATCATCTATGTTAACGTGCTGTTTGTTTTTCAACCCAGCCTTGGCAGTCTGAGGAAGAAGGCTCTTGGCTTCGAGAATATCCTGTCACCTTGATGCAGTTCTTTCGCTATTTGTATCACAATGTGCCGGACCTCGTTTCCTTATGGATGAGCCCAGAATTCCTGTGTGCATTGGCAGCAACTGTGTTTCCTTTCAACATACGACCTTACTCTGAGATGGTAGGAAATTCAGTGAGTTGTTTTTTTTTTTCCTTTCTTTTCCCTTGGATGCTATTTTTGAAGATAGACCAATTAATAGTCATGTGAAGCTCTAGTTGCCATGCAGAAAAGGGTGGTCTTAAAGGCTGGGCTGGAAATTTTGTACTTGGGTTTTGAAACTGAGAGGGGTGTATGCTCAACTGCTGCTGCACAATGATACCTGAAACTTCATTTTAGGGGGAATGTACACCATTTCTTTTTTTCTAGTAGGCCATTTTTTTTCACATACAGGAATCAAATTAGCTCAGATTTACAGAAGGAAAATGACAGAGTCAGCTTGTCTTTCTCCTCTCTGTTTTGGAAGATGCGATAAAATTGAAAACTGCTTTCTCCTCCTACTTCTGTTGGGGGCTTAACCAATAAAAATATTCCTATCTGACCTGTAACTGCTGAGTTCAAGCTAGAAGGGTGTGAGTTCATCTTTGATTGCATTGCTGCTTTAAGCAGAACTATTACAGGTTATTAATTTACCTATACTTTAAGTGTTATTGAAAAGCGCTGGTATTTCTAGACCATGAAAGGGAAAGAAATAAACTGTTATTGTTAGCTGGCATCTAAAAGTAATCCATGCACTAAGAGCATGGAAGGACAGATAGCTGACTGGTTAGCAAATGCTATAACTAGGGAAGATAATGATAAAATACTGTAGAAAATATTTATTGCTGAAATACTGTCTTTTCTATTATGAATAGAAACAGATGATCAGTTTTTACAGATATATGTCGAAGAGTCTTATAAGATTATTGATTTTTGCACTTGAAGTAGATGATAGGAGTTCTTGGAGGAAAAAAAAAAAAAGAAGAAAAGTGCCATTTTCAAGCTTGTAATGCTGACTTGGCATTGACCTGTGTAAAGAATTTAGAACAGTCTTGCATATCTCCAAGTAGTTTTTTAGTCCTTTCAGTACTAAGTGCACAGGTGAAACTTTGTCTGTCTGACAATTTGAACTCTACCATTTGAAGGCTTTCCTGACTCCAAGTCTTTTTGCTTCTCCAGCATTTGTCTATCCAAATGAGGTAGACTATTCAATTCCATATGAAATAAATGCTAAGTATAGCAACAAAACACGTTAACCTAAGTTCAGCATTGAGAGAAAATTCTTGATCCATCTTCCAGCCTTTCTCAGATGTGCCATTAAATCCAGAAAGTCTACGTCTTTGGGTTTTTCTTCATTTCTTGGGAATTTTCTCATTCTGAAGCAGACAAAAATTCAGAACATTTGGTTACTTCGTATGGAAGCTGGTGATGCAATAAGTCTTTTTCAGGGAAGTCATTGTCTCCTCTTGTATTTGGAGGAAGGCGTTACATAAAAGTACTTTCTCCTTTTAATTTCTTTTGGACACGATCACCTTCAGTACTGGGAAAGTAGCTTTTACTCATTATTGCACTCTGATGAAGGTACTGCATTAAAAAAAGGGTGAGTTTGCTTTTGCTACTCTCACACAAACTTGATAGCCTTTTTCAGTCAGCTTCTATCGTGGTTTTTTGTTCACTGCTTTAGCTGCTAACTTTTTCAGAACTTCTGTCTTTTTGCTATGAGAATCTGTATTCTTGCATAGAAATTAGAAATTGCTCCGGAAGTTCTTGTTGGTAAGCATCTCCCATGTGATATGTGATCTCTGGTTCAGGGAACTCGTGTGAGCCTTTACTGATTTCTTTTTTCCTCGTCAATCAGAAACTCGAATTTGGATGTTTTGCATGTTGTATATTGGGCACCCGATACTGAACATAATCTTGCTGAAAAAAGCTTATTAGGAAACCAAATATGAAGTGAATAGCCATAGAAAGACATGTAAAGGATAGAAGAGCAAAAGCACTGCTGCTAATCTGTTGAGCTCTGGAGTTTTGACATGTTGTTTTTCACAGGTCTCTGATCTTGATGATGAAGTTGGGTCCCCAGCTGAAGAGTTCAAAGCCTTTGCAGCTGATTCTGGCATGAACAGGAGCCAGTCAGAATACTGCAATGTTGGCACCAAGACGTACCTAACTAACCATCCTGCCAAGAAGTTTGTGTTTGACTTCATGCGGGTACTGATCATTGATAACTTATGTCTCACACCAGCCAGCAAACAGACTCCACTGGTAGATCTTTTGCTAGAGGTAAAACTGATTTTTATGATTTGAACTTAGTGTAACCCTTTTTTCTCCTCAATATTTCTATTTACCTTCACCTTACCATTCAATGGAATCCTAAAAACAGTCATGAAGTAAGAGTTAGAAAATTGGAATGCTCTTGGCTCATAAATAAGTTTGCTTGCTGTTGTCAATACTTTGGAAAACCTAAGAAAGCAAACACCAGAGGTTTTTGTTTGTTTTTCTCAGCCTTCCTTTCAGAATGCTTTCTGGACTTTTTTTCTTCCTCCTGGCATTTGCATGTATTGGTGACAACCTGAAATGATTGAGCAGACAATCTGTGTGACATTTGTTGTTTTTTTTTCTTTCTGCGCTGTGTTCTTCCCTCCACATGAGTCCTACTGTCAGTTATGTTTGTGGACTCCGTAGCTTTCCTTTGGGTAGTCAAATGGCTCTGTTAGTTGCCACGCATGTAACTGAGTACTCTGTGTCAAGGTTTTGTTTATATTTTGTGCTCTTTTTGGAGCTATTGTTTTGTCATCTTAGTCACTAACTCCATTTGTCTGGAAATGCAGGAAGTGGGTTGCAACAGTCGATGTTCAACAGTGCAGCATGAGAAGTTGCAGCTTTCCTCAAGTTTTATTCTTACAGAGTATGATTCATTTGTTATACTTCCATTAGCCTGGGATAGCTGTATTAGTTTTGCTCAAAATGTAAAATCCCTACCAATCCCTAAAGAAATATTAATGTCTCAGTTTTATTTGTGTTAGAGAAAAACAAGTACCAGGACATCTGGTGTCATATGCTATAAAAATTCACGGAGTTACTACATAATCTTTCTGTTAAACTCTCTGTTAAATTTGGTGACGCGTGTGGAAAGCAGCGTTCTTGTAATGCTTAGGCTGGCAATGAGGAGTTCAATTGCTGCTTAACTGCACTACTGTATCCACACCTTCTTCAGAATGTCTTTTGAAACGTTCAGTTCAGGAGTCCATGTTCTCCTATGACTTAGCTCTTTGTTATGCTGCTTTGTCTCCCTGATTTCTTCAATAGCTGCAGGAATTTTAGAGTATGCTTATACATAATCTTAAAAGTTCCTGAGGTAGCTAGGTGTCTCTTTGCTATCGTAAAGCTAAATAAATAAATAATTAAATAAACTTTCAAGAGATGCATTTTTACATGGTCATTGGGAAGCATATTTGAGACCATGGTCATTCTGTTTCAGTTGCTTTGCTGCTATTTTAATCTGTTACAGTTTTTCAATGTTAGTTACTGGTCTAGATGGGCAGAAAATAAATATACTGGGTATAAATTGGAGTAACGCTCACTGTAAGACTGCATACAGCTGATGTATACCTGATGTCCATCCCTAAGTTTTTAGATAGAGCCAAGACTTACTGGAGATAAATTACTGTGGAAAAATAAATGATAGTTCATGAGACTTAAGAAGAACAAAAATTCACCTATAACACCTCCTCTTCCTTTTTGCTCCCTCAGAGATGCTCATTATTTTTTCACTGTGTCTCTTGAATCAGGCTTCCCCTGAAAGATCAACACGAACACAGCAGAAGGAGTTTCAGACGTATGTTCTGGATAGCGTGATGGACCACTTACTTGCAGCTGATGTTTTATCGGGTAATATAGCAATGCTTAATTATCAGTCTGTCTGACTTGAGGGAAAGTTTTTTGATATATATGTTAATTTTATTTTTTCTTTATTAATTACCTAATTTGTTAGAAATTTAGTGCCTTCATATTTTTTGTTCTGCCCTTTTTCTTTCCTTTGATGTGTAAATGGCACTGCTACAATTACATGTTCGCTCTCAGTCTCAATTGTGCCAAAGCTATAAAACAAGAGTTTCTAAAAGAAACTGCATTATGTGAATCTTTTGGATATGGAAACCTGACAAATTTCAGTCATGTCAGAAAGAAATGCAAGTGAGTCTTGTTATCTCAGAATTATCTCTCTTGTCCTTCTTGCCTTGGCAGATGATCTGTAGCTTTTCTCAATTTCTTATGGCTGGGACGTAGGTTTTTAAAAGTCACCTCAGTTTTCTTTTCTTCCTTTTGTAGAAGCAGCCCAGAAAAATCGTCTGGGATTAGTACTTCATTGAACCACCTACCAAAGAAATGCTCAGGAAGAGTTTGAAAAGCTTTTAAGCTAGATGTCAGTAGGATGGGCTGACCCAGCAGAGCATGGGTATAGATGATTATGAGGTGGCCTGTTGGAGTATCTCTGCTCAGGTGCCTGCTTTGATTTCATGGTGGCCTGCTGGACTTGCCAGGAGCTATCAGTCTGCTCTGTATTCATCCTAGATGTCCTTGTTAGTACTTTATGTACACTAAGAGCACAATTTTGGTTTCCCTGGGTGTTTCTTCTTCCAAGTTTTGTCTGGCTTCTTCCATGTATGATGCAATCAGCCACTTTGTGTGCAAGTAGTGCCAGAAATTAATAAATCTAAGTGAACCTCAGGCAAAATCAGTACCCGCTGCTTTTCTGTGAGAAATAATCTGGAGCAGACTTTTCTGGCATCCTTCTGTGAAAGCAGTAATCCAAGTGGTGAGTCTCAAGTTGTGAATTGAGTGTACTCGCACACAAAGTACAGTCTACCTTGAACAGAGTCTCAGGTGACGTTTAGTCCTCTGTCAGACATGAATCCAGAAAATAAACATTTGAGAATGTTGATGGTTAATATACCTCTCCAAATGGTAAACAAGAGCCAGTAGCAATATCCACAGAGATTTTTGTATTTCACCCTGGTTTGCACAAGATATTACTAGTTTCAGTAAGCAGGTTGGGTTTTAATTCTATGTCAAATATTTTCCTTTTAGATAGGTGCAAAAAGTTAGGTAAGTGTAAAGCTGCGCAATGTATTTTCTAGGGTGTTTGGTGTGTGCCCTGCCCCTTTTGTTTTGGTCTTTTCACTGTCAATTTCCAGTGATTACTTACCATCAAAGATCAGCATAGGTAAGTGACAACCACAAATACAGGCTGTGCGGAGAATGGATTGAAAGCAGCCTTGAGGAGAAGGAGCTGGAAATGTTGGTTGACAAGAAGCTCAGCATGACCCGGCAATGTGAGCTTGCAGCCCAGAAAGTCACCCATGCCCTGGGCTACGCCAAAAGCAGCTTGGCCAGCAGGATGAGGGAGGTGACTCTTTCCCTCTGCTCTTCTCTTGTGAGACCCCCACCTGGAGTGGTACTATGGTCAGCTTTGGGGATCCAGCACAATAAGGACATGGATGTATTAAAACAAGTTCAGAGGAGGCCACAGAGATTATCAAGGGCCTAGAGCACCTTTCCTAGTAAAGACAGGCTGAGGGAACTGGGCTGTTCACCCTGGACAGGAGAAGGCTCGAGGGAGACCTTATAGCATCCTCCCAGTGTCTAAAGGGGACTACAGAAAACCTTTTGTAGTCTCCTTTCATCAGGGAGTGTAGTGATAGGACAAGGTGTAACAGCTTTAAACTAAAAGAAGGTAGATTTAGATTGGATATAAGGAAGAAAATCTTTACTCTGAAGGTGGTGAGGCACTAAAAAAGGCTGTCCAGAGAAGTTGTGGGTGCCCCATCCCTCTAAGTGTTGAAGGCTGGGGTGGATGGGGCTTTGAGCACCCTGGTCTGGTGTAAGGTGTCCCTTCCCATTGCAGTGGGATTTGGAACTAGATCATTTTAAAGGTCCCTTCCAGCCCAAACCATTCTATGATTCTGTGACAAGGCTTTAGCTTTTTGACTAGGCTTTAGCTTGACTATCTGACTCTTCTCTTTTACAGAAGTAGAAAGCATAGACTAATGCCAATATAATTATTTCTTTTTACTGAAGAAGCTTTATTTTGCTGTTATGTAGGTGAAGATGCATCTCTGCCTATAACAAGTGGAGGAAGCTACCATGTGCTGGTGAATAATGTGTTTTATTTTACACAGCGTGTGGTAGATAAGCTTTGGCAGGGCATGTTCAACAAAGAATCCAAACTTCTTGTGGAATTCATAATCCAACTCATTGCACAGGTAACAGTGTTCTCCTATTAGCCTACTTGAAAAAACATTTTCACAATTTATGATAAAATCCATGGAGTGATGTCACTTAGCAGCCTGTGTACTACTTGTATTCCGCCTTTTGCTAATTGTGCAGTCTGGGTAGCTAACACTCCAAGATTGTAATTGTTCATGTGCTGGTGGCCTGTCTTTGGTTAGCTCATAAGTATGCCTTTTTTTTCTTCTCTTTCACTTTTTAATGAGCTTTCCTAGCATATCTTGACAGTGTGGAATGCTTTATTATGGGGCAGTTGAGTTAAAACTGCTTTTAGATGAAATTATTTTTCTAAAAGCCTGGAAAGCTTCCTAAATTCACCTCAGGAGATTTTTGGAAAGCTTCTTCGTGGTCTTTTATTGGAGACTGTTGAAGACTTCTGCTGCTCGAAATGAGAGGGAATGAAAATAGGCTGATTATTATGGATGTTCAAATTTTAAGTGCATCAGCATCTATTAGTGTCAATTTGGCCCTTGAAATCCCTGGAATTGACACTACCTATCTTGAAAAAACAGCATGGATCAATTTGTGCAAAGATTATCTGCCTGTAAATTTTTTCAGCTGACATCTGATGATGCGTGGGTTTTTTTGTTTGTTTTGTTTCTATTAGTCAAAAAGAAGATCTCAAGGACTATCACTGGATGCTATTTATCACTGCCTGAACAGGACCATCTTGTATCAGTTCTCAAGAGCCCACAAAACTGTTCCTCAGCAAGTGGCTCTCCTTGATTCTCTGAGGGTCCTTACTGTGAACAGAAACTTAATTTTGGGACCTGGAAATCATGATCAAGAGTTCATCAGCTGTCTAGCTCACTGCTTGATTAACCTGCATGTGGGAAGGTAAGTCTCTCAGACAGAAGTTTATTCCAGAACCAGGATAGTGACATAAAAATCACCCGTTCCCTCTCAGCTCTGACACCTTGTGAATAAGTCAGCAAATTCCTGACAACTGTTTATAACTTTCAAGTCAGTGAAATGCAAGCAAGCTGTAGGGATACATTTTGAAATAAAATGAGGTTTGAAGAGCCTCAGTTTAGAGAACAGTCTTACCTCCTGTTACACAGGTATTTTACAATACTAACACAAGTGCTGATCAACCATTATATTACTATGCTTTGACAGTGTGAAATATTTTTTAAGTAGAAAGAAGCTCTGGTGTGAAGTAATTAATACTTAAAGGGATCAGTCACTAGACTTAGGGTCTATTGAATATGTATTCGGTATCTTAGTAATTGAATGTATTCGAATAAGTCAAGAATTAAATTGGATGGACATGACAAATGCTGGTAACACCTGCTTGTCTGCATTGCTACAAAAGCCTGACTGGCATTTTCATTTTTCTTTCCAAAGAGTTGTAGGACTTGGGTTTTATCCCAAGACACTTGGGAAACATGATCCACAAAAACCCTTGTGTTTGCCATTCATGGCTTTGGCCACACTGGTGTTTCCTGAAATATTTCTGCTTCCTCCAGCAACATTAGTGTCCATGTCATGTCCTTTTTTAAAAACCTTCAGTTTGACTAGTGACTGCAGATCATCAGAAATCAAGTGGACAGAAATGAAGATAGTTGCTGTAGCAGTACACGTTACTCTTTGTAGCGCTTTTATTTGTTTCTGGTGGTTTTTCATTCACTGTGTATTTGTAGCAATGTTGATGGGTTTGGATTGGAAGCAGAAGCCAGGATGACTACTTGGCACATTATGATCCCCTCTGATATAGAGCCAGATGGAGTCTACAATCAAGATGTCAGTGAAGGTAATCTGAGTGATGAATCCACAGATGCCTGTTAATGATGCTGCTTTATTGTCATCAGTAGTCTTTTACCCTAGTTATACTTTGGGCAGGAGTGTGTGTGTGTGTATAAACACTAAAAACAAACAAAACACTTGAAACACCAAAACAGATACATTCAAAATAAGCTAGTGTTTTGTTAATACAGCAAGATGACTTTTTCTTACCGGATATGAACTAGAATTAGATTCCTTTATGTGTACTGAGTTGAATGCAATATAAATGGATGCTTTTAAGTGTGTGCCATGCTTCTCTATCTGACAAATCTTACAGGAGCATAGTTAAGACGTAACTGTTATAAGATGTTGAATTATTACTTACTGGAACCATTAGGATCTTCCTGTTAAGGGAAACTTATGAACTAGCTGGTAGAAGAAAGGATCGTGGTTTTGCTCTTTTTATATGTATACATTTAATATTTACGTACGTGTCTATCAGTGTATACAGATATAAAAAATACATTTGTTATTTGTGTTTGGAATTGTATGTTTTTATATAGAATGTGTATATCTGTAATATTTGTATTTATCTAGTGTTAATGTACGCATGGGTATGGGAGAAGAATTGCAACTAATTAGAGCCGGTGTTTCAGATTCACAGAGGAAAGAATTTCAAAATTCTAGATGTGTACGAATAGTGTACAAATGATAACAACCTGTCTTTTTTTTTTTTTTTTTTAAAATGCATTTCACAAGTCCTACAAGAAGGGAAGAATGTGGAGTGTAATTGCTTAATCTATTCATTTTGCTACTATAAAAATACAAATTCAATAAGCAGCTTAGAAAACGTACTGTTTATGGTCTTGTACTTAACACAGGTCGCCAGCTTCTTTTAAAAGCTATAAACAGAGTATGGACAGAGTTAATTCACAGTAAGAAACAGGTGTTAGAAGAAGTTTTCAAAGTGATGCTACCTGTCAATGATCGTGGCCAAGTGGATATAACTGTTGCAAGACCTTTACTTGAGGAAGCAAGTTTAAAGTGTTGGCAAAATCATTTGGGTAAGTGCAACTGAGGATTTACCTGTCCCAGATGTTAGATTTTCCCAAAGGGAACCATGTGCTTTGGATATTACAGTATGGACTTACCTCTTGAGTATGTGTAAACACTTTAACCTGTTAGAGCTGAACATCTGTGAAATAGTACCGGGTATGGGATATACTTACTCTGCCATACACAGGGCCTTTAGTCAACAGTTTTGCTGATCTCAGCAGCTTCCTGTGTTTGTGTGTGAGTGTGTACCAAATAGCATCCTGTGAATTACAGTGGCAGAGGACTGTTTTATTTAGCACCTTTTCATGAGCACTTGCCTTGTGGTGACCTGTTAGACGTTACTGAGGTTTGGATGTGCCAGGCAGGAAGGGAACCCATCTTGAGCATGTCCGGGTGCAGCCTACAAACTCTCCCCATGGTTGATGAAATTGGAAATGTGTGACCAAACATCACTTCTAGGGCAGCAGCAATGCTCGGACTTTTCCTTGGCAGTGAAGTCAGTTCAACATTGGAAGCAGCTTTACAGGAAAAGGACCTGGTGGACAAGTTAAGCTCATTAGCTGTGTGCCTACATTAATAAAGGCCAACTGTTGTTGGAATGATTAGTATGAGTTCAGACAGCAGATACTCAAAGTTCATCTAAAATTGAATGGACATGTTCCTTTTACAATGGAATGGTTCTGAAGTAATTTGCTGGAAATACAATACAGTTCAGAGGAAGCAGTCTAGGAGGTTCCTGGAGAGCATGGAAGATAGCTTCCTGATGCAGCTGGTTAGTGAGCCTACCAGGGGAGGTGCCCCTCTGGACCTTTGGTTCACAAACGGGAGGACTAGTGGGAGATGTGGTGGTTGGGAGCTGTCTTGGGCAGAGTGACCACAAAATGGTAGAGTTCCCTATTCTTCGCAAAGTCAGGAGGGGGACCAGTAAAACTGCTGTCTTGGACTTCTGTAGGGCTGACTTTGAGCTGTTCAGGACACTGGTTGGCAGAGTCCCTTGGGAGGCAGTCCTGAAGGGCAGAGGAGTCCAGGAAGGCTGAGAAAACATCAAGAAGGAAATCTTGAGGCTTAGGAGCGGTCTGTCCCCATGTGCCCAAAGACGAGCTGGCATAGAAGACGAAGGCCCAGTCAGCATGGGTTTATGAAAGGCAGGTCCTGCTTGACGACCCTGATCTCCTTCTGTGACAAAGTGACGTGCTAAGTGGACATGGGAAAGGCTGTGGATGTGGTCTACCTTGACTTCAGTAAGGCTTTTGACACTGTTTTGCACAACATTCTCCTAAAGAAACTGGCTGCTCGTGGCTTGGACTGGCGTATGCTTCGTTGGCTTATGAACTGGCTGGGTAGCCAGGCCCAAAGAGTTGTGGTGAATGGAGTCAAATCCAGTTGGAGACCGGTCACTAGTGGCGTTCCCCAGGGCTCAGTACTGGGGCCAGTCCTCTTTAATATCTTCATCAATGATCTGGACGAGGGCATTGAGTGCACCCTCAGTAAGTTTGCAGATGACACCAAGTTAGGTGCGTGTGTCGATCTGCTTGAGGGTAGGAAGGCTCTGCAGGAGGATCTGGACAGGCTGGAGCGATGGGCTGAGGTCAACTGCATGAAGTTCAACAAGGCCAAGTGCCGGGTCCTGCACCTGGGGCGCAATAACCCCAAGCAGAGCTACAGGCTGGGAGATGAGTGGTTGGAGAGCTGCCTGGCAGAGAAGGACCTGGGAGTGATGGTGGATAGTCGGCTGAATATATGAGCCAGCAGTGTGCTCAGGTGGCCAAGAAGGCCAACAGCATCCTGTCTTGTATAAGAAGCAGTGTGGCCAGCAGCTCTAGGGAAGTGATCGTCCCCCTGTATTCGGCTCTGGTGAGGCCGCACCTTGGGTACTGTGTTCAGTTTTGGGCCCCTCACTACAAGAAGAACATGGAGGTGCTTGAGCGAGTCCAGAGAAGGGCAATGAAGCCTGGTGAGAGGTCTGGGGTTGTTCAGCCTGGAGAAAAGGAGGCTCAGGGGTGACCTTATCGCTCTCTATAAGTACCTTAAAGGAGGCTGTAGCGAGGTGGGGGTTGGTCTGTTTTCCCACATGCCCAGTGATAGGAACAAGGGGGAATGGGCTAAAGTTGCACTGGGGAGTTTTAGGTTGGATATTAGGAAGAACTTCTTTACCGAACGGGTTGTTAGGCATTGGAATGGGCCGCCCAGGGAAGTGGTGGAGTCACCATCCCTGGAGGTCTTTAAAAGATGTTTAGATTTAGAGCTTGGTGATATGGTTCAGAGGAGGACTTGTTAGTGTTACATCAGAGGTTGGACTAGATGATCTTGGAGGCCTCTTGCAACCTAAATGATTCTGTAATTGAGGTTAATCTGGATATACAGAAAGCGTTGTTGGAAATATACAGCACTTGGTTTTGTGGTCCATGTATTTCTAGATATGCTTTGTCCCTGGCTGAATTTTGCTTGCGTTTCCACTATCTAGCTAATAGTCAGTATTTAAAAAAAAATAAAATGTTTTGAGTAGAGTTGAGGATCTTTGGAGAATATATTGGTTTGAGAAAGTAGTAGTGGATTTAAAAGAAGAAAATAATGGAAGTATTTTTTTTTTTAATCAAATTTAACGGATATACAGTGAGGTCCATTAGATGAGTGTGGGGAGAACATGAAAATTCTGAGAGCAGAACTAATCTGTGATTTTTACTAAAGTTTTAAAGTAAACATGCTAGTGTTTCTGGACTTGACGATCAACTGGGATGGCTGTATGTTCACAAAAAGGTGCACTACCCACCTAACTTTTCCTCTCAAAATGGCATACTTGTGCTGACAGACTAGATAGCAGTGTCATGATACAGCCCCTTTTTGGGTGTAGGGAGGGGTGCAATGATGACATGCTCAACTGTGTGACTTTTCATTTGTGTCTATCATTAATAACAAATGGTATAGATTTCTTTATTTTGTAACTGTTTTGAAAGAAACTGTTTCATCTGACATTGTCTCCCTTCTTTTGACTGCTCTCTTGGTTTTTAAGGGATGTAATTCAGCAACATGGAAATTGGTTGGGGTGTGGAGGGAAAGGGAGGTGACAACTTTGTTCTACGTACCAATTTTTCACTTATTCAGATGAGGACAGCACTCACAGCTGCTAGACCCTGGTTTTGATAATCAGTGAAAGGAATCATAAATCTGCTCCTCATGTTTCCGTTCAAAATTAAAAACAAAAACAAACAAACAAACAAAAAAACAACACGATTTTCTCTTGGGAATCTTTCCGTCAAAACCAAAACTGAAAAAAAAACAACACCACACACCAGAACCACAAGAAAAAAAAACAAAAAACAAAGAAACAACAATAGAAAAGGTTACTCTGTTTAGTGAAATGGCAATGACAATGAGAACAGAGAGAGAAAAAAAAAAGCCATTCCACAACATAAGATCTTTGTTTTTCAGCCCATGAGAAGAAGTGCATCAGTAGAGGGGAGGCCTTGGTTCCAACCACACAGTCCAAACTTTCACGAGTTAGCAGTGGGTTTGGCCTCTCTAAACTAACTGGTTCCAGGAGAAACCGGAAGGAGAGCGGGCTCAATAAACACAATCTTTCTACACAGGTAATGTCACTTAGTAAAATGCAATCTAAAATCCAGCATTGTATGTTCAGAGATTATGGTAAATATTGCAATATAAATGATTTTTCAGGGTGTTAGGTAAGATCTTGTGCTCGTTTCTTTTCATTGTTGAATATTGATACTGAGCATTCTCACTTCTGCATGTCCTAATCCAGCAAGCACAGCTGCCTATCTTTAACTTTAAAAGGAGAGTTAAGCTTTTATATATCTGTAATGCTTTACTGCTTTGCTAGTCTGTGTCCTAATTCAATTTGCCACACCACTTTGTAATGGAAGCCAAGATAGATGCTTGTCCTTTTTCAATGGAAGCCAAGATGATGTGCTTTTTTTTTTTTGAAAGTCCTTATAAGTATATTTTATGTATCATGACTAAACAAAGACTGCTTTTCCCTATTTTTATTGTACTACAGAAAAGAGCTCAGCAAAACATTATGTGGCGGTGAAATTGTACATTTGCTTTTCAAACCTGCTTGCATTAAAAGAAAAAAGACTAGGGTTAAAGCTGTGTGATTTCTGTCAGAAAGTACTTAGTAGGGCATTGTGAGGAGTTAATATATAATACTTTAGGCATCGAAAACAAAGGAAAGACAGGTCTGAAAGTTTTTGTAGGATGGAGTTCTTACTGTAATTAGCACTTGGAACAGCAGGGAGACTTTGGGTCATGGACAGCAGGTGTATTCCTGCCATAAAGACGTGCTGTAACTGCTGTTGACTTCATCAAGAGTTATTGGTGTCCTGTGTAAGTTGAAAAATAGCTTGCCTTTTCACTTACTGGTCTGAAAGTCATGCAGTGGACTTCTTTACAATAAAGAATTCTTAGTGTTTTTGGTCTTTTTCCTGGCAAACACATGAAAATGAAAAGGAAGAAACCCAAAAACTGAGTTGACAGGAATGGTTGTTAGGCACATTGGCAAGGGAGCAGGGTGTGAAAACAGGTGTGTGTCAGTACAGAATGATGAGAGCTGTAAAGGTTTCCATCAAATTGGGCAGCATCCACAAAATATTACCTGGAAATGGAGAAAAGTAGTAATTTTTGTCATCTAGTGTCTCTCTTTAGCTGTTTGGGAATTTTCTGATCCATTAATCATGTGCTTTCAATATTTGTCAAATGTTTGCCAGTTTATCTTAAATAACGTCCTTGTACGTGAGTTTGCTGCCTTAAAAATAACCAAACAAAACAAAACAAAAAGCATAAAACACCCTTAAAAATATTTTTGCATGGAGTAGTTTGAACTTAATCCAGAACATATTTTAGGAAGCTAGTCTTTTTGAACAAGTTAGCAAGGTGATGGATTCATGGGCTTTCCATTCAAACTAAATCTAAGCCTGATTTATAAAGTCTGGTTCTGTCTGTCTCCTTATCTCCTATTAGGAAATTTCCCAGTGGATGTTTACCCACATTGCAGTGGTTCGGGACCTGGTTGATATGCAGTATAAGGAATATCAGGAGGTATGGTTTAGAGGATTACCTGAAACTGATATTTTTGACATGTTAGGCTGTACAGATCCTGTTTCTCAGTATGTGGCTTATAAAATATTAGGAGGTTGGTGATTAAATGCTTAAATATATAGATACTATTGTTATTTTAGGGGTGTTTCTTTAATGCAGTCAAATAAAGCTAATTTTGATTTAATTGCAGCAGTAGTACCTAAGTTAAATCTTAAGTTTTTCGTATGCTGTTTTAAACCGCCTGCATGCTCTAACATGTTTCCATCTTTTTCTTATTATTCTTATTATAAAAGAGTACTTAGGCTTCTTGAAAAAAAAAAAAAGCAGAAGACATAGGAAAGCATTGTGTACAAATGCTACTTTTATAGTACTACAAACAATTTTAAGGTGCCTTTTTCACATTATTATGCAGCAATAGAAAAATGATGCTCTGTGTTTTATAGAACAAAATCATTGCACCCTGCATTTTCTTTCAAGCATCCCCACAGTCCTTTGGTTCAAAGTATTTGCTGAGGTGTGTGTTCTAAAAGTCTAAGAAATCAGCTTCCCAGAAGTTCAAGTTATTGAAAGTGACTGGCAAAAATCCACCAGATAAGTTTTGCTTTCTTCAGGTTCCCTCTTCTGTTTAAATGTAGGCAGAAAGAGCATCTGAAGTTATCTTTTTTCAATTCCTAAAATCCCCAGTGTATTAATGTTACATTTTTTCATATTTGCTGTTTACGAATGCATTCAATTATAGGTAAAAATCAAAAGCAGAGTTCATTTGTTGTTTTTTTCCTCTTATGCTTAGAGGAATACAATGTGAATCTTGCTTTTATAGTAGCTGAGACTGGAAAACGCATTAGGGTGCATAATACAATGCTACTGTAATTTTCAATTGGAAGGTTTTCTGTAATGTAGTGAAAATGACTTTGCTTGTATCAGATGCAGGCTTAAAAACATCATTGTTAATGCATATGGAAATATCTTTGTATTCAGCGTCAGCAGAATGCATTAAAATACGTGACAGAAGAGTGGTCTCAAATTGAATATGAGTTACTACGAGAGCGAGGTTTGTGGGGTCCCCCCATTGGTTCCCATCTTGACAAGTGGATGTTGGAGATGACTGAGGGTCCCTGTAGAATGAGGAAGAAGATGGTTCGAAATGACATGTTTTATATTCAGTATCCCTACATGCCTGAAGCTGAGCAAGAAACGAACTTGCTGGTAAGTAATTCAGCATTTTGTTATAATTTCATGCCCAGTTGTAAAAATCCACTTTTTTTTTTTTATATAAAAAGTTTCTCTTAAGCCCATTTTACTCTGTTGGTTTACCAACATGCCTGTTAGCCCTAAATGGTTGGTAAGGTTCAGTTATTCTTTGTAGTATATTTAGGGGCGGGACTGACCTGCTCACCACTCAAAACAGTGAATTGGAAAGCTCTACCATTTCCAGCATGAAACATGGTGTGTATGCATTAGCCAAGCAAGCATGCTGGTGAACACCAGAAGTGTCTTCATGAGCACCAAAAGGCTATGAAATGCCATACCTATGGATGGGAGGTTTCACTATGAGTTCTTGGCGTAGTGCTACATAACTGAAACAGATCTGAAAAAAAAGCAAAAACCGAATAGGCCTATTGGCCTTTGTTTGGATGTACTTCTTTCATTGATAATCTGTGAATATGAACATCGGCTACTTGGGCAGAAATGTATGTGACCTTGGAAAGCTTGGCAGTTAGTTTCTCTTTTCTTTGGAACAGCATCTTTAGGAAATGGAGCAGTCTTTATTGTGTCTTTTAGGCATGCGTGTATGTATGCATGCAGGATTTTTTTCCTCAAATCAAGAATAAAAGCCATGGTACTTAAGAAGCACAAACAAAAAAATACTGTACAGCTACCTTTACACCATTAGGTATATTTGTCTACTTGTTACCTGACACACAATAGTTTTAGCAACAGTTAAGTTCACAGAAAGTGGAGAATATATCATCATGCCTTCTTCTAAAAGTGTTCTTTTTCTGATGCATATACTTAATGCCCTGTTTTCAGTATGACCTCTCAAGTAGACTTCCTGAGACATCTGATGATGGCATTCCTCAAAAGGTAAAGAAACACACACACTGAGAGAATGTAAAATAATCACAACTTTTACAGTTTCTCCTGCATGTTCAGCAATCTTAATCAATGCTTCTACATTTGGCTTTCAACTTGCTCTTTCAGTATTTCCAGGCCTGAAGGTGGTGTTTTCCGTATTCACATTAGAATATGTTACTGTGCTCTCCTCAGCCTTCACCTAATATAACTTTCTGTAGATCTTCACTTCTTTGCTGCACACTAACAGGCTGTGTTGGGCTGTGCTGTCACTGTTCTCACTGTGTTCAGAGTTGTGGCTTGGGGTCTGAACTAATGGTCTACGGAACGTGTTTAGTAATGGGCAACATGATCATTGGGAAGCACTGCTAGGAAAATGGATGTTGTTTGCAAAGGGGACCTGGTGAACAGGGGTTTTTCCCCTTTCTAATCGTAATGGTCTGAAAGAGGCCTATTTTTGTTAGCACCACATTTGTTAACCCAATTTTGTCATTCCTGATGGTCTGCATTTTTATTGTTAATGATACGTACACAGTTGTTTCAAAATATGAATCCTACCTTAAAAGTACCAGATCTGTTAGGAACTGACTGTCCTGCAAGCGTTTATCTCTTACGAGGCTTCTCTATGAAATTGCAGTTAGTCTTGCCCATCACTAAGTATAGTGCACAGTGCATTCACTGATTTTGAATTACATTCAGCAATGAACTAATACACATAAATGAAAGTAATTGCTATACAGAAAATGAAATATAATTTGTTACTGATTTCTTTATGTTAGCAGTGCTAGTTTGGATTTTTCTTTGTAGACTTTACGTTACTACAGAGGTGTTAAAGAGTGAAGACTTACTAGAGCTCAACTTGGCAAATCAGATCACAGTGCTTTACATCTTGGATTTCTGGGGCAGGCAATTTGACCTGAAATAAGGAATCTCCATGTTGCTGCTCTTAATTGCTTAGTCATCCCAAACATCTACTTGTAGTAAAGCTGTTTTGTTTTTATGGGTCACTTAGTTTCCTGCTACATCATCAAACAGGTGGACAGCAACAAAAAAAGGAACATCACATGTTATGTATTTGCAGTTACAACCACAGAAGTGAAAAAGGAGAAGTCTTAATTGAAACGACAACTAATATTCTGCAGTTGCACATAATTTAAAGCATTTATCTGAATTTATGATATTCCATTATTATCTCAATCTAATTTGAAGAATCATGGGGTATATTGCTACAAAGTAACAAATTGTTTTTGTGATGGAGAGCTGAGCATGTTCACAAACTGAGCTTTCTAGAGTTAAGGTGTTGGCATTAAATAGTACTCAGAGAAGAAGATTTTTGACTGAAGTATAAAAACAATGGGTTTTCTTCTGTCCAGGTGCATCAGTTTGTTTTAATTTGGGAAAAGTTCTTGGCTGTGTAATAGCTCTTATCCCCATCTGTCTCTCCAGTGATGTTGCTGACCTTGTCCTCATTTAGTGGTTACTTTGGTTTCTAATATTAATTCCATAATCAAAAGAGGAATGTAAGAATTAACCTGCTAAAAGAAAGCCAACAACACACCATCACCATAGTGAAACATACCATAATCCATTGTGCTTACCCAAGGATATAAATGATGCTTGATGAATTACTTCACTTAAAATAATCCTCTTGTGCCAGTTGCCTGCCTGCAGGCCTTTAAAATCTGTATTAAAAAAAAAAAAAAAAAAGAAAAAAAAGAATTAAGAATTTTTGAGCCTTCAAATGAGGTCTCTGGCTGCTTTTAGTTCATATCAACCTCCACTTATTTTCATCTTGTCTTGAGGAAAATTTTTACTCAAACTACACCTAGCAATGAATTTGGCTGTCCAATGAATGAACTGTAGGGAGTGATGAAAGGTGGTAAAATGGCAATTTGATCTATCAATCTTAGAGCAAAAGTATCCCAGCAGTCTTTTGTGACAGTTGATAACATACTGACCACGCTTAATACGTCTCCGTGTTGTAGGCTTAGCAGCAGGCATTTCTGCAAACCCATCATTACTTCAGTGGTTCAAAAGCTCCCTTGCAAATTAGATGATTTACTGGATCTAGTGAAGAGTCTCTGTTTTTGTATGTTTTGCTGTATGTCTGCACATGCACTGTCCTGGTTTCAGTTAGGACAGAGTTAATTTTCCTCCTAGTAGCTGGTAGGGTGCTATGTTTTGGATTAGGATGAGAAGAGTGCTGATAACACGCTGATGTTTTAATTGTTGCAGAGCAGTGATTACACCAAGCCAAGGACGTTTCAGCTTCTCACTCTGTCCTGCCAGTGGTGGCTGGGGGTGCAGCAAAAGCTGGGAGGGGACAAACCCAGGACAGCTGACCCAAACTGGCCAAAGGGATATTCCATGCCATCTGGGGTCATGCTGAACAATATATAGGGGTGGCTAGCTGGGGTGGGGGGTGCGGCTGCTCAGGGCTGGGCTGGGCTTTGGTCAAGGGAAGCTCATGGAGCTTCCAGGGAAACTCAGGGAGCAGATTATCTTGAGTGTCATCACACAGCACTTACAGGGCAACCAGGTGATCAGGCCCAGTCAGCATGGGTTTATGAAAGGCAGGTCCTGCTTGACGACCCTGATCTCCTTCTGTGACAAAGTGACGTGCTAAGTGGACATGGGAAAGGCTGTGGATGTGGTCTACCTTGACTTCAGTAAGGCTTTTGACACTGTTTTGCACAACATTCTCCTAAAGAAACTGGCTGCTCGTGGCTTGGACTGGCGTATGCTTCGTTGGCTTATGAACTGGCTGGGTAGCCAGGCCCAAAGAGTTGTGGTGAATGGAGTCAAATCCAGTTGGAGACCGGTCACTAGTGGCGTTCCCCAGGGCTCAGTACTGGGGCCAGTCCTCTTTAATATCTTCATCAATGATCTGGACGAGGGCATTGAGTGCACCCTCAGTAAGTTTGCAGATGACACCAAGTTAGGTGCGTGTGTCGATCTGCTTGAGGGTAGGAAGGCTCTGCAGGAGGATCTGGACAGGCTGGAGCGATGGGCTGAGGTCAACTGCATGAAGTTCAACAAGGCCAAGTGCCGGGTCCTGCACCTGGGGCGCAATAACCCCAAGCAGAGCTACAGGCTGGGAGATGAGTGGTTGGAGAGCTGCCTGGCAGAGAAGGACCTGGGAGTGATGGTGGATAGTCGGCTGAATATATGAGCCAGCAGTGTGCTCAGGTGGCCAAGAAGGCCAACAGCATCCTGTCTTGTATAAGAAGCAGTGTGGCCAGCAGCTCTAGGGAAGTGATCGTCCCCCTGTATTCGGCTCTGGTGAGGCCGCACCTTGGGTACTGTGTTCAGTTTTGGGCCCCTCACTACAAGAAGAACATGGAGGTGCTTGAGCGAGTCCAGAGAAGGGCAATGAAGCCTGGTGAGAGGTCTGGGGTTGTTCAGCCTGGAGAAAAGGAGGCTCAGGGGTGACCTTATCGCTCTCTATAAGTACCTTAAAGGAGGCTGTAGCGAGGTGGGGGTTGGTCTGTTTTCCCACATGCCCAGTGATAGGAACAAGGGGGAATGGGCTAAAGTTGCACTGGGGAGTTTTAGGTTGGATATTAGGAAGAACTTCTTTACCGAACGGGTTGGGAGGGTGAACGAACGGCCGTGTGGTGTTCATCTGCCGGCCGGTTAAACCACAACGTGCACAAAGCACTTTGTGGGCATGCCATGTGCTGCACACAGTGTTCCTGAAGCTTGTTTACTGAAGCAAGCGAGGAGTTGACTGACTAAGCGATTGTGTTCAATTATTTCTAAGAAACCTGCTCGCTACCGGAGGGCTATAAGTTATGACAGTAAGGAGTACTACATGCGCCTAGCTTCTGGAAACCCTGCAGTCTTCCAGGACACCATAGAAGAAAATACAGTGGGTGAAACCACTCAGCAGGAGCCAGAACACGGAGAAGACACGATTGCAAGAGTCAGAGGTTAGATAATTTCTTTTGTCCCAAACTATTCTCTTTAAATATATCTGCCTTTATATCTTCTCTTGCATTCATGTTGGAATAAACATAAGGATCCTGTGGGACTCTATTTTCTGTCTTAGCATTGGATCAGCAGTTTTAGACTTCAAAAGGTTTTGCACAGCAATCTTTTTTTTTTTATTCATCTTTGTTCTTCGTTTCCAGGCCTAGTGAAGCCTCCCCTGAAACGATCTCGCTCTGCTCCTGATGGAGGAGATGATGAGAACCAGGAGCAATCACAAGATCAAGTTGTTGAGGGGAGTTCAATTGATGAAGAGGAGAAGACTGACAATACAACTTTGCTTCGACTTCTTGAAGAAGGAGAGAAGGTACTGTGTACTGCAAACAGACTAAGCATTTACTGTATTGGAATTTCTGCCCTGCATGTAGCAAGCACAAATCAACATCCTAAATAGCTTCCCTGATCTAAAGCTGCACCTGCTTAATATTCTATCAGCTTCTTCTTGCAGCATCCTTGAAACCAAATGTGTACTTGAGTTCAAAGAGGTCCTGAGCCCAAAACCCCTGTACTGGAAACGTTCTTGCTTTGCTTCTGCCTGCTATGGAGAATTCAACCTGTTGTAGAACTAAAGTTGCAAGCTATCCTGTGATTGGATTATTACACCGTCAACCTAATGAGACCCCATAAAGGAAATATACGTTGAACATGTAAATACTGCACACGATAGACTTTAAGTAATTCTTGTAATCATTAGAATGAAAAATTTTGACAGTGAATGTTTTATCCCTATGAACTGTGTTCAAAGGCTGTTCTGGTTACTTAGTATTTCATACTGTCTGTCTGAAGTATACCACTAAATAGATTTGGGATCGAGGTTGAAAGGGCTCTAGGTTGCAAAATACGCCCAAGAAACAAAGCGAGAGTGGAAAAGTCAGTAAACATAAAAATCTATTCTATATGATGGAGGCTTTATTTAAACTACCTTTAAAATCAATGATCACAAAGGTGACGTACAACCTCAATTAACAGGAAAAATAGCAGAATTTTTGTTGTATCCACAAGTAATAAAGCACTGTTTAGGTCTTGTTCTGACAAAGCAATGGTCTGAGTCTGAGCTTGCTGACCTGCTTTTGCTCACTGCGTGTTTTTCATTTCAGATTCAGCATATGTACCGCTGTGCTCGAGTTCAGGGCCTTGACACTAGCGAAGGGCTTCTTCTCTTTGGGAAAGAGCACTTCTATGTGATTGATGGATTTACCATGACTGCCACCAGAGAAATACGGGATATTGAGACACTGCCTCCAAAGTGAGTGGTTTAATAAAGAGTTTCATGAGTCTTTATAAGGTGAACAACAGGTGTTTAATGAAATTATTTTGAGTCAACTACAAAAACAGATTGTGGAAGATCTCAGGAGCACTTTCTTCTGTTGCTCACAAAATGCGAAATGTGGTGTGTGGTGTATCATGAAATAAGTTTCTTTCAATAACTTGACTCTCACAAAGATGAAAAAAATAATTTTTATAATTCATGTTCTTTTTAATCACTTTCCTATATATACCCCATCTACAGGATGCACGAGCCTATCATACCTAGGGGAGCAAGGCAAGGTCCAAGTCAACTCAAAAGAACGTGCAGCATTTTTGCCTATGAAGATATCAAGGAAGTACATAAAAGGAGATACCTTTTGCAGGTAACTTGGACACAGTATTTAGATTGAGATGCCAACTGTGGAATTTTAACAAAGTAAAATAGGTATCAGATGAGTATTTGGCAAGTGAAAACTGTTTGTTGTGTTGAAATTTAAGAGATTAAGCCTAGCATCTGATCTGAACCATGTTTGGCTTGCTGTAGTTTATTGTGTGAATTAGTGAATTGTAGCATTCTGAAAAGAGAACGGGTGGCCGCACTAAGCAGTGTGTGTTGCAATAAGTTTGAATCATGTGTCACTTGGTATGACTAAACTGGCCTACTTCTGACCTTCAGAGGTGACAAGCAAAGGTGTTAGTGGTGACATATGTTTGTCTTGTTTGTTTTCAGCCAATTGCAATTGAAGTTTTCTCAGGGGATGGACGGAACTATCTTCTGGCTTTCCAGAAGGGGGTTAGAAATAAAGTTTATCAAAGGTATTGTAAAATAACTAAAGTTACAATATTTAATCTGAATATTTGCCATTATCTGTTTTGAGCAATATTTGAACCTAAAGTGATCTGACAATGAGAAGTAGGTTGCAAGTAGTGTGAGACACTGCATAATCCTGGAGCGAACTTAATATTGCAGAGAAAAGCCACTAGGAAGCGCTAATGTCTGCACGCCAAACTTGCTGTATGTAATTAGTATGAGATATACGACTCAGTGAATGTGAGTTTAGAGAAAAAAGGGCTATTCCAATGTTTCTGAAGATGTTATGTAGCTGCTCAAAATTAGGTCACTAATTGTACCAAATGTGTTCTAAGTATGAGACAAACCTGGAACAGACACGCTAACCTTAAACTCCATTTAACTCTTGATGCAGGTTTTTGGCTGTGGTGCCATCTCTAACTGACAGTTCGGAGTCAGTGTCTGGACAGAGGCCAAATACCAGTGTAGAACAAGGGTAAGCAATACTATTCGTCACCAGCTTTTTAGCTTAATGGTTTCCAACAGATGATATTTACGTTAGGGTCCAGTTACCCTGGGGAGTATTGCAACCTCTATTTAAAACTGGGCATTACCAAATAAATAAGAAAACAATGATTTTATGTTCAGCTACTTTAAACGTTTTAATATTGTTGGCAGCATTGGTATACAGTCCTACAAATAAATACATGTTACCAGGATTAACGTTGTTGGTATACAGGTACATTCTGAAAGGAACTGGAGTACCAAAACCATTTGGCTTGTCCAAGTTTTTAAACGTATTTTCCTCAGCAGCAGCCCACCAGTTTTAGTTGTATATGCACTGAAATGCATGGATAATGTGCATTATTATGTCAGTCTGTGTTCAGAAACAAAATAAGTACTACTAATGCAAAAAGGAACTAAGTCTGATTTGTTTAAATGTAAAACTTTACAAGTTTTAATCTTTACACTTTGAATTGTAAAGATTTAACACAGGTCTTACTGGTAAGTTAGAAAATGTACTTAATCCTTCTTCCTGTTAGGTCTGGATTGCTTAGCACTTTAGTGGGAGAAAAATCTGTTACTCAAAGATGGGAGGTAAGTATAAATTCTTTTTATATTAAATTGCACATTTTGTAGCGATACATAATTAATGCATATAAGTTGCATGCTCTTGCTAGACCAAGTGGAATTTTTGGTCTGTTCTCCCACGTGCCTGGTGACAGGACAAGGGGGAATGGGCTTAAGTTGTGCCAGGGGAGTTTTAGGTTGGATCTTAGGAAGAACTTCTTTACCGAAAGGGTTGTTAGACATTGGAACAGGCTGCCCAGGGAAGTGGTGGAGTCACCATCCCTGGAAGTCTTTAAAAGACGTTCAGATGTAGAGCTTAGGGATATGGTTTAGTGGGGACTGTTAGTGTTAGGTCAGAGGTTGGACTCGATGATCTTGAGGTCTCTTCCAGCCTAGAAAATTCTGTGATTCTGTGATACTGCTTTAGAAAATGTATCTCTGTTTTTTAATGGGTTATATTTCATGATATCATCATCAAATAGTAAATGGTTCTACCATAGAAATGTAAGCTTAGAGTAGGCATTGTAACATTAAATTAAGTTTCATATATTTGGAGAGAGCTGAACATCTTGAAAGTCTGGCAGCTTAGTTGATTATTGCCAAGTGAACTGTTCAACACTGTTATGTATTCCTTCAGAGAGGAGAAATCAGTAACTTCCAGTACCTGATGCACTTAAACACTCTGGCGGGCAGATCATATAATGATCTTATGCAGTACCCTGTCTTCCCCTGGATCCTCGCAGACTATGATTCAGAGGTAAATAAAATATCTTGTCAACTTAGTAGTAAACTTTTACGCATTTGATGCTTGTAAATACTACAGCTGGCTTGCACTGCCTTGGTAAAATAGTCTTATCCTTATTTGCAGTCTTTAGATTTTATCTGTTTTACAATGTCCAGCCCACACTATCAGTGAGTAGGATATTAGAGGTGCTTAGCTGTCCCATGCAGGCGGGTCCTTGCCCATCCTCATTTTACAGTTGCTGTTGGGCTGTGCACAAGTGCATGGCATGTTCTAAGGCAATTGTTTCTCCTTCATGTAACAATGTACAAGACTGCAGCGATTTGTGTAAGTCTGCAGTAGTTTTCTGCACTACATCCTGAAGGATGTTATGCCTATGGAGAAAGCATTCATTTTTAAATAGAATTGATGTTCATTTTATTTTAAAAGGAATTGGACCTTACAAATCCCAGGACATTCAGAAACCTGGCCAAGCCCATGGGAGCTCAAACAGAAGACCGGTTAGCCCAGTACAAGAAACGATACAAAGACTGGGAAGATCCCAATGGTAAGTAACAACATATCCTGCAAGAAAAAGCGAGGGGCACATGCCTGCCATGTGATGGGAGGGAGTCATGGATTTTCATTATAAGGGTCAAGAGTTCTGGATTTAGATATACAGAGCTCTACCATGTGGGTGGGTTGTTTTTGGTTTTTTTTGTGACTTGGAAACAAGTATTAAATTGACGCAAAGGGGTGGTGATGATGATATGTATGTTGTTGTTCCATTGTTGTTTTTTTAAAATCTGAACGGCATGTTTTTATACACAAAATTGAAGAGAAAACAGTTGTATATTGAGAACTGTTAAACCTTGACTACTTGTTAGATATGGGCAAGTACATACTAAGCATGCGGTCAGTTGTCTCCTTGACTAATGTTTGAATGCTGCTGTAAGACAATAAATTGTACGGAGGAATATGAATACTTTTGCATTATCAGGGCAGTAGTTTTTTCATTTCTTGGTTTACTGCATATTTTTCTGTTAAGGAAGCATCTTTTTCTTTGCTACCCACCCTCCAAAAGAAATACATGTACTGTTATGTTCTTAAGTTTGTAATGCTTCCAAATGATAAGCAATTGAGTTGTGTATTCTCCATTTAGAGTTTCCTTATCTATTGAATCTATTGAAAATAAAACTTGTGAGTTTGTCAAAACAGCTATAATACACAATAGTTATTTTTCTGTGCTTTTATATGCAGCACAAGCTTGTTTAACTACTGTGATGCTGTTCTGGGTCAAACAGCAGGTGGCTAAGACGGTCATTTTCAGAAATGAATCGTGTTCTATGTGTATTTATGCAGATTTTTTTTCCCAGGAAATTATGACAGTGAAAGCTCTACAAATTCTGTAGCCAACAATTCTGAGATGTATTTCTGACTGAGCCTTTAATTCCAGAGCAAACAAAAAAAAATCACTGTTGGAACATTTGAAGTATTTAAAATAAAAAATGAGTAACTATGCAGTCTTGCTGGACAGAAGCTCATTGAATTAAAGCTACTGCACTGCAGCTAGAACTTAAGTGGTGGCCATGACAAAACACAAAGTTTTCAATTTCCCAAGAATGAAAATTACAAATGCCAATTTTAAATGTCTGAGGTCACAGAGTAAATACAATGCATCACTAGTTAGTACTGTCACCAGTAACTGTTGTCACCTACTGTTACTTAACTTCTTTATTTCTTCTATGTTGATGATTTTTAATTTTTGGCAGGTGAAACTCCAGCTTATCATTATGGGACCCACTATTCATCTGCCATGATAGTGGCTTCTTACCTTGTCCGGATGGAGCCTTTTACACAGATTTTTTTACGGCTACAGGTAAGAAGTACAAGACCTTTTTTCCTGTTGCTTTCCTGCTGTACTTTTGAGACCTACGTGAAAAATATGATCAGTCTGCTGATCTCATGAAATACGTTAGAAAAAATATCTCGAGTGATCGCAGGTGGGATAGGACCAAAAACATTCAGGATGTTTGATGTTTATTTGTAATAGATTTAATGGAATTCACATTTCGTCATGTAGTTCAAACATTTAGAAATATGTATGGAACAAAATAGCTCCAGACAAAAAACAAAGGTTTTATTATAAAGACAAATACACTTCTCATTGTGCTTTATTTGTCTGCCATTGAAAGAATCTTGTGCCAGTTCTTCAGTTTACTATGGAGGTGTTGAAAGATGCTAAATTTAAAACCTATACTTCTATCCCAAGATACAATTCAGTACTGAGTGTTAAAGTAAACCAAAATTTGCAGAGCCTGGCATCTTTTGGCAGTTTGACAGGTAACTGGGCTCAAAACATTGTTTCCAGTATTTTCCTGGACAGAAGCCACCAGGCAAAATATGTACGTGTGTGTGTATATATATATATATATATTTATTTATTTTTTTTTTTTCCTTTGGCACAGCGTTTCACCAGAAGAGACTAAACTTTGAAGTAGAACTAGGTGTCTCTCTCCTTCAAATCTGGTAGATCTGTCTTCATACTTTGTGCACTATTATTTTGTTCCACAGCATAAAATAATGCAGCAGTTAAGATTCTTTGTGTTACAGGAAGAAACATGCTATGTTTTATAATGTATTTATTAGGCAGAGTATGTTCTGGTTTGCCTTCTTGCAGCACAGCAAATTTGTCCAAGCTACTCCGATGATCTTGCTTTGTCCCACAGGGTGGTCACTTTGACCTGGCTGACCGAATGTTCCACAGTGTCCGGGAGGCCTGGTATTCAGCGTCAAAGCACAACATGGCAGACGTGAAGGAGCTCATCCCGGAATTTTTCTACCTCCCTGAGTTCCTGCTCAATTCCAACAATTTTGACCTAGGTAGGCCAAAACACTCCCTGACAAAAGTCCCTCTCATTTTTCCTATGAGAAGATTACATTGAAATCTTGATAATTTATTTTAAGATATACTTTACTTTCACATATGTAAAATAGACCAAACATGGTCTATTATTCACAGATTTCATCCATTAAAGAAAATAAGACTCAATAGCAGTTTGAAATAAGTGCTTGGAGTGTGGGTGACAGATAATAACAAGAATCTAAGAAACTAATTCTAAACCTCTGCTTTAACTAAGTGAAGCTTACAAAGCTGCAAAACAGATCAATGGAGCAATCACCAGTAAAGAATACATCTCTTCTAAGTGAATCTCTCAAGTCTTGCAGTGCATTATGATGGTAATGGAAACAATATAACTCCAGGTTTAAAAGCCTTAAGAAAAAGTTCAAAAATTAAGAAGTGCTAAACACAACTATCATATCAAAAAGACATTTCTCAGTTTCACTAAAGATTTTTATTACATCTTTATTAATTAATCTTTATTAAAGATTATTATTTTATTTTTTATTTTATTCATGAAACAATTTCTAACATGCAAGTCAAAAAAATGATCAGCATTGAGTTGTGGTGCAGTGATTGCTGTAGCCACCAGATGGACTGCTTCTTGAGCACCAACTTACAGTAGGTGGGCTGGCTGCTTTTGTGCAAGCTGAATTGACAGTATGGGACTCAGATTGTGTAGTGGCCACAAAAGACCACAGGACTGGCTGTTTTCATGATCTTTTGCATGCTACAGTAGGTCTTTCCTATGGTAGGGAGAGGAAATAAGAAATGTACCTAACTAGAAATACTAAGACAAGAACTTGTGTTCAAAGAGCACTTCATTGGGAAATGTAAAGGTTTTGAGTTCAGACTTCTATGTTGTGAAGCTGTAAGAAAACTGAGTAATCTAATCAACTCCCCAAGCTAGAAAAATTGTTTGCTTTGAAGAGCATACTCTGAACTAGTATTGTCTACATCAAAAGCCATTGCAAGGAGTATTTGAGTTCTTTATTTTCTACTCTTGCTGACTATCACACCGGAATAACCAAGTCAGAATTTTTCAGGTTTTACTGCCTGATGTTTAAAAATTAGACAGTATTTAAAATAAAGGTCTGAAAGGCCTTTCTTTATAAAGGAAAGGTGTTAAATTTTGTTGTTGTTAATTAACTGTTGCTATTGCTATGTGGTTTAACTGTTTGTCTCCAAATCTTTGTTTGTTTGTGTTTTGTTTTTTTTTTACAGGTTGCAAACAAAATGGCACTAAACTTGGAGATGTAATACTTCCCCCGTGGGCAAAAGGAGACCCTCGTGAATTTATCAGAGTTCATCGGGAGGTAATTTGAGTTTTAATAATGGAAGTAGAAAATGTCGTTTGTGACATTACACTGTGAATGAAACCTGGCTTGATTCGTGCCGTCACAGCTACCAGCCAGTCCATGTGTTCTGGGTTGATGGCTGTTTGTTACAAATGGCTGCAGAGCTGGTGTTTACTCCACTTCATTTTTGGCTAGAGAGTAAGCTGAGACAACAGGTGCTTCAGCTTTAACAAAAAAAAAATAGAGAATATATCAATGTATTCTGCTTCTTTCTTTATGGCAGGTGTAGTATACTTGACCAATGACTGACATGGCTAATTTTAATGTATGCACTTTGAATTTCAGGCTCTGGAATGCGACTTTGTGAGTGCACATCTGCATGAGTGGATTGACTTGATCTTTGGCTATAAACAGCAAGGTCCTGCGGCAGTTGAAGCTGTAAATGTCTTTCATCATCTCTTCTATGAGGGGCAAGTGGACATATACAACATCAATGATCCATTAAAAGAGACAGCTACTATAGGATTCATTAATAACTTCGGACAGATACCAAAGCAGGTACACCATTTGCAGAATTTCTATTTGCAAGATGATGCTTGAGATGAAATACATTTAAGAGAAAAGGAGGAGCAAAACTTCCTGGAAGTGTATGTCCATAAATCTTCTTCCAGGGACGTTGAATCATTTGCATCTCCAAAACAGATACAATTAAGATAAATTTTGAGCTTTGCTCATGAGATGGAAATGTCTTTTTTCCATTTTGCACTCTCAAAATAAAGGTGAAATGAATTACGGTTCGATTAAAAAAAAAAAAAAAGGGCATGGGAAAAATGAGTACGTTGCTGCTGTGAAGCATACCGCTTAATATCGAGGGGAACAATGAAAACAACATTTTAAGGTAAAGTCTGGTATTTAGGTATATCAACGTATCTTGTAATAAAATAATTTCTATTTTTTAAAGCAGCTCTAGGAGATACTGGGTTTGACCACGTCTTTTATTGAGAGAATTTGTTGAAAAAGCACTCAGTATTTCCTTTACAAGGATTGACATTTAAAGGTCCTGTACTACTCATGCATAGATTTATCTTTTAAGTGCAGTTTTAAAGTTTGAGTACTCTTTAAGTGAGATTACACTAAATTAATATACTTAATGAAGTGGTACTTTGAATTTTTATTTTTTGGGGGAGGATTTTTTTTCCCTTGAATTAGATGTTGCTGTAGGATTTTTTGTTTATTTGTCTTTTATCGAATGATAAAAGTTAAATTTTTTTCATGTCATGAGTTAATTTTTCCAATCCTTGATCTGGTGGAAACTACAGATACATTCAACAATTCACTGGGAACACAAATGCAGGTTTGGAGCTCTAGACTGTAGCAGAAGCACATGGTTTCACAGGAGCCACAAGATATATCAGAACAGGCAACGTGGCAAAAATAAACAGCACAGTACTGATAAGAGTGACAAGAGGGCAAATGTTAGGGTGTTAAACGAGAACCTGATTTTGACCAGTTCACTTGAAATTATTGGAGGAAACCTGCAACAGAATTCGACATCATCTTATGAATCACTTTTGGCATCCTTGCTTGCTTTACGTCATCTGCTTTTGCAGCTGGAGGTAGCTTTAAAAATAATTTGCTCATTATATCCTAGTTGTTTTTTGTATTAATTGGTGAAGTCTCATCAAAATGTTTACTATAATTTATTAATGAACACTGAATAGTGGTGAGTCCATGAACACTGAGGACAGTTAAGTAGAATTTACTGATCTGTAGAATTTTGATAAGGTGAATGGGACACTACTGATCTTTTTAAGACGGTGCTCTTGCAAACCTGTAATTTTTGATCATAAGTAATTTTTTTGATGAATTTCAGCTTTTTAAAAAACCACACCCTCCAAAGCGTGTTAGAAGCCGACTGAATGGAGAGGTTGTAGGAACCTCTGTACCCCCTGGTTCCACAAGTGACAAGATTTTTTTCCATCATTTAGACAACCTACGACCATCTCTTGCACCAGTGAAAGGTAAAACAAACCACAACGCTTATTTCTGTTTCTTTCACAGAGCTTTCAGAGTTTCAACGAGAGAGTGTTTTTCCACATTTTGTTTAGTTTTAACTTTTATTCATAATGCTTGTAAATTTGAGAGAAAGAAATTTAAAATACCCCAATGGTCTAAGGTTATTATTACTTAGCTTAAAGTATACTTGGAAAGTGCCAAATCTGTGCCAGTTGGCAGTAACTTCTTAAAAGACACGGATAAAATGGGGCCTAAGCACCTTTTTCAAGTTTTAATGTGGAAAAAAGTGTTTGAAGCAAATTGCAAAGGTGTCTGAAGGATATTCAGAGTACTTTGTTTCTGGGCCAGCAGAGGCTTCTGTTTATTTGCTATAGCAGAAGGATTGTTTTTCTCAGTGCTAACAAATACCGAGAATGTCGGCAGGAAAGGTTGGTTGCTGCAGTGAGACCAAAAAAGTGGGTTTTGACCTCATACGTGATATTGCAGTGAACAAAAGTTAATTGTCCATGAGGTAGGTAAATCCTATGCAGTGTTTTATGTCATAGATGTTTAAATGAATGTGTGTATTGTGTAAAAAGAAAAGGACGTACCATTACACAGAACGTAGCAGGGCTATACTTGAGGACAGGAAACAGGAAGCCTGTATTTGCAAAATTAGATAAATAAATAGGTAAGTACTTAGGAATGTAGACTGTGGGAATATTTGTCCAAGATCATGGAATCATCCAGGCTGGAAAAGACCTCTAAGATCATCTAGTCCAACCTCTAACCTAGCATTGTCAAGTCAGTCACTAAACCATGTTACTAAGTTCTACATCTACACATCTCTCAAAGACCTCCCAGAATGGTGACTCAACCACTTCCCTGGGCAGCCTTTTCTAGTGCCACACAACCCTTTTAGTAAGGAAATATCTCCTAATATCCGATGTAAACCACCCCTGGTGCAACCTGAGGCTATTTTCCCCTATTTTATCCCTTGGAGGTTGGGAGGAGAGCCCAATCCCCATCTCACTATGGCAGCCTTTAAGGTAATGGTAAAGTACCATAAGGTCTTTCTTGAGCCTTCCTTTATCCAAGCTAATCAACCCCAGCTCCCTCAGCCGCTCCTCATAAGGCTTACTTTCTAGACCCTTCACCACCTTCGTTACCCTTCTTGGGACACACTCCAGCACCTCAATGTCTTTTTGTAGCGAGGGGCCCAAAATGATGTTGGCATCAATACCAAAAAAAAAAAAAAAGTAATATTTTAATTGTGCTGAAAATGGTGCAATCATTTCTAACGAGAAATGTCAAAGATGTAATAATGTCTGTGCGACGTTAAGCTTGAAGGATACTTCATGCAGCATTGCAGTTGGGACCAGAGCAATTGTATAATCTCTGGCTTTTGTAGAGCATCAGGTATTTAATGGGATCAGATAGTTTCTGTCTTTGCATTCAGTAAAAGATAACTCTTCTTTTCTAGAGCTCAAGGAGCCTGTGGGACAGATCGTGTGTACTGATAAAGGCATTCTGGCAGTAGAACAGAATAAGGTTCTCATCCCACCTACTTGGAATAAAACTTTTGCTTGGGGCTATGCAGACCTCAGCTGTAGACTGGGTACCTACGAGTCAGACAAGGTTTGTCATCTGAAATTGGATTTAGTGCTGAAAGCAATCAACTATTCAATAGTGAAAGAAATCCAGGAATGGAAACTTAGTTTGCATGTCAATGAAATAATATTTGCTTGTACTGTGTATGTTTTATTGCCCCCATCTGGTTATCTTCATGAGAACATGAGCAGAATGACATAAGCTAATTCATAATAATTTTTAACAAGCCTGAAAAACAAACAAAAAATCAAAGAATGCCAGTTCACCTCTTGTGTTCTCACCAATTCACCTCTTGTGTTCTCTCAGGAGCCATTTTATGGCTGAAGCTGGAATTACTTCTGTTTGTGGGAAACGTAAAAGAGGCAGCAACAATATCTTAGTTACTTAATGGTCCAGCATTCATTGGGTGGCACTTGGGCTTTTATTTTTTCCTACCAAGTTCCAATTCTGCGAGTAATTCTTTGTTTTCTTTACTTCCAGGCAGTAATTGTTTATGAATGTTTGTCAGAATGGGGTCAGATACTGTGTGCCATTTGTCCCAACCCCAAACTAGTTATCACTGGGGGAACAAGCACAGCTGTGTGTGTGTGGGAAATGGGCATCTCCAAAGAAAAAGCTAAAGCCCTCACACTAAAACAGGTAAAGTACAATGAAGTTGCCTATTAGGCAAACTATGTTCCAAGATCCAGGGAAGTATGAAAGGAGTATTGCTTGCTCAGTAAGCTTTGGAACAGTGAATCAGGTAGACCTTTAGAAATCTAAGTAGTCACGGTACTGATCTGCATTGAAAATTGGCAAACTGTGTCTTTAGAATTGCATTGGTTTGAGGATAGTTGACCACTATGAGCTTTTTGGAGATGCAGGGAATTGGGTAGCAATGTTAACAACAGTATAAAGATGTATTTTGTGTGAAATAATCTGTGTTATTGTAGTGCTGCCCCCATCTGAAAACTATCAGGGATGGCAGTGAAGGAGACTGTCTCAACTGTTCATTTTCCTTTTTCTAAGTACTTCTGTCTTTTCTTTTGGAGTTGTTATGTTTAAATTACATTTTTGGTCAAAACTTTGCGCTTTCTGACAGTAATATGGTATTTGTTGAGCATAGTATACTTGTTCAAGATAACTTTATGTTGTTGTTTCTTTGTTAATTCAAGACATTATCTTTTTATACAACAAACAAATACCTGTGGTTTTGTCAGTTGCAGTTAAGTACAGAGGAAGTCTTGTGTGTCTATTAAAAAAAAACAAAAACAAAAACAAAAAACATCACCAACCCACCACCACCAAAAAAATAAATAAATCTCAAAGTATTCTAGAAGCTGCGTGTCATCGTTCTAGGTAGTCAGATTATAAGTGCTATTGTTCCTGGTAGCATCTTAATAATAGGATTTTTTTTTTCCTAGTGGAAAGCTTCAGCTCAAACTAATCAGAAGAAATTTAGAGAATTTTTAACGAACTTCCCAACAGTAGTCTCCAACAATGACTGTCCAAAGCTGTGTTTCCAAAGCTTTTTGCTTATGCAAGATAAAACACCATAACCTGAGTTTCAGGGTAGTGTAATTAAGTTGCTTTGCTTTCATCTTCTTGCAGCAGTGGGGTCAGAGTAAATGCAAGACTGGTCGCTGCAGCTTATCTGATGACTTGTAACTTGATAAATGTGAAAAATTCAACTGTATTCCAGACTCCTGTTTCAATGGTTAGTTGAGGCCTAAAATCTAAAAGATGAGTCTTCTCAAAGCAGCTGCTTGTAACTTTCTCCTCCTTGCAATTAACCTTGACTTTTTGATTATAATTTTGTCTTCTCTTCCTTCATCTTCTCTCAAACATCAACAGATGTTTAAATAGGAGCCGTTTGATATTTACAGTGAAATCCTATTTTCAGAAAATGACTCCTATTAATTTCAATTATGGAAGTAGTCGCAACTAAATACTTCCAGTCTCAGTCCAGTTGGATCTTCTGATAGGTTATTGATGTTTACTTTACCTGAATCTCTTCAGGTTTAATGTAGTCATTTTTGTGCGCTCTCCTGATTGCACTATGTTCCCCCTTGGTTTTGTTTTGCAGGCATTACTGGGTCATACTGACACTGTCACATGCTTAACAGCATCGCTAGCTTATCACATAATTGTGAGTGGATCACGGGATCGCACCTGCATCATTTGGGATTTGAATAAACTCTCATTTCTAACACAGCTTCGAGGTCACAGGGCTCCAGTTTCAGCACTCTGTATAAATGAATTAACGGTAAGAAACAAACACCATTCACCCAAGTGCGGTGGGAGCAGTAGGCAAGAAATTATTAACATGAAGAAAAGCAGACTAGGCTATTCCGTTAATATGGAGAAACTTGATAACTCACATTAAAATGAATGACCTGGTTTAGGGAATAATCTGCATCTTTTGTCCAGAGGAGCACGTGGGTTTGTTCCATGCAGAGCGACTTAAGCTTGGCAGAGCTTATTAACAGTGCTGGCAGCAGTGTAACCAATGCAGTGTTCAGAGTGGTTTGTCAAACTTGTCATGGGAGTGAGGAGACTATTATATGTGACCTTGGGTGATTTCTGCTCTCTTAGGCTTAATTTAAAGGAAGCAGAAGGTGCATTAGATGAAGCTGTAGTGACAATTATAGCAGAAACAGACATATCCTAAGAGCTCCTCTCTCTGAAACTCCTATAAGTTGCATTTTGCCATTTATCCAGTGCCCATGAGCATCAAAACATTTGCCTGAGATGAAACCTTTCTTAGTTGGTCCATCTGATCTGGATGGACCATGCTTCATCTGGAGCAATCTAATGGATGAAATCTAAATAAAATGGTGCTGAAATGCCAAGAGGGGGGTAGCAAGAGGTACAGTTTATTAGCTGCTCATCATTGCTGCAGTGTTGCCAGAATAGTAAACCACAGCTACCATATTCCTTTTGCACTAGTTGAAGTTGGGCCTTCTTTTGCTCTTTTTCCAATAGAGAAACAAATTAAATTAAAGGCAGTATGTATCAGTGAAAAAGAGTGAAGGCACCTTGAGCTAGGTCATTTAATTGGGAATGGCAAGTACTTTAAATATACTGTTGGCTGCTTCTGCTATGAAAAGTGGAGGAATTGGTCTATTCATTATATGCTGTAAATACAATGGACTGGTTGTAACTAGGTTTGCTTTTGTACGAACAGTTTTTAAAAATGCATATTGTTCTCAAGGTTTTTTTAGGTGGTCAAACTCAGGAACTACTGAAAAGTTCCTGGTGAGATGCTTTAATAAATAAATTCAGCTTATATTTTTGCTTAATTAAAACTCAAGACTTGTATTGAAATATGAAGGTGTTACTGGTCTTTTTAGGGGGATATCGTATCATGTGCTGGCACTTACATCCATGTATGGAGTATTAACGGCAGCCCTACCGCAAGCGTGAACACTTTCACTGGTCGAAGCCAGCAAATCATGTGTTGCTTTGTGTCAGAGATGAATGAGTGGGATACCCAGAATGTCATAGTGACGGGACATTCAGATGGAGTTGTCAGGGTAGGTACCAGGAATCAGTGTTTGGAAAAATAAATTTATGCCTTTGTAATAGTAAATAGGTAAGTCATGTCTATCCAAGACAGGGTCTTGGCTAGTATCAAAAGCAGTCCTATACTGGTATGCTCCACCTGTACAGTTCATGCACATGTGTAGATGTCTTCCTATACCCCCTTGAAAACAGGACTTAAAATGGTGATGTGACCTGCCTGTTGTGCTACCAGTGTTTGGTTCTCATAATTCCTCTTAACTCTAGAAGTAGCTAGGAAGAACTCTTAAGAGTTCAGTATGTGTCAGTTGCCTTATCCTCTGTCCCTCCAGTTCTGGCGGATGGAGTTTTTGCAAGTACCAGAAACACCAGCTCCAGAGCCCGCGGAGGTGCTGGAAATGCAAGAGGATTGTCAGGAAGCACAAATAGGTACGTCTCCTACCCACAGTTTGGTATTTCCTTCTTAACTGATCACTTCTATATGTAGGTAAAATCCTATGTAGAGCAGAACAGATGATAGATGTTCTTCTCTCAGTGGAGAATATAAGTCCTTTAGGCATAACAGACAATCTGAGATTTTATTCACCACCTTTCTTATGGTAGTTTCATATTGTAATGAGTAAGGAAAATCATGGCCATCACGCCCTTTATTTTGGGGGGGGGTAGGTGGGGGGTAAGGTCCTTTCTTGGATTGTTTCTGTCAGCGAACCCAGTGGATATATGTTGCCATTGTCTCAAAGCTATGTATTTCTTTATCTTGAAATAAAACGATAGCACAACAGCAGAGTTAAGAACAACACAATGTTCTATCAGTAGATTAGACAAATAATGCTGGCTTCTGTGAGCTTAAGAACTTGATCTGTGCTTTATGGACATTGGTTTAACTCATCTTTCTCTTTTCATCTTCATGTTGAAGATATGATCTGGATGTGGATCCTATGATACTCATTAGTAATTGTTATATAAATAAAGCTCAGATGTTCAGTGTAGCTGGGAATATCAGCATCTGGGACAGTTGCATTTTTACAAGCAAAGCTTGTTGTTAACATGTCTGCATGCTGGTTTTCAGTCAACCCGAGTCTTTCTATTGATGTTTACTTGCGTAAAGTTTCCTTAGTAGCAGGAGGACCTTTTTTCCTAACTTAAGTAGTTTTGAAAGTTTTGCTCATTGTTTCTTTCATAGCGTACCGCAGAACTATTGTAGGAACTACCTACAGCTAAGGAATGCTGTATTCTGACAGACCAGTGCAAAAAAAAGATGAACAGCACAGTGGTTCCTGCTGGTATTTACAGTGGTGGGAGACTGATCTCTTGCAAAGGCTATGAGATTTCAGCATGTGGTTTCCCTCTGGTCGTGCTGTAGTGGCACCTGTTGGGTTGTCTGTAATGGAGCAGCAGAACAGGATAAAAGCTCACCTTATAAGCAGTCCTGCTAACAACATCCTCTCTCCTGTTGCATGAATCCAGGGCAGGAAGCCCACGAAGAGGACAGCAGCGACTCCGACGCAGATGATCCGTGCATCGACCAGGATGTGAAAGCTCAGGAGAGCCAGAGTCAACCAGGCAGCACCAGCCACAGACCTAGGTCATCATCAAATAGAGTGGCAGCAGCATGGTCAGCAGACAGTGGCTCTGACGACTCCAGGCGTTGGTCAGACCAGCTCAGCTTGGATGAGAAAGATGGCTTTATCTTTGTGAATTATTCTGAGGGACAAGGAAAAATGCATCCCCATGCTCAGGTTAACCACCCGCACCCCAGCTATGCTGAAGCACGGCACTATAGCAAGCTTAAACCAGGTAAAACAAATTGGGCACACTTCCTTGGTCAGAAAAATATGCTGTCAGCATTGACCTAAAAGGCAGTGTCTCTGCAGCTTTGAGCAGTGTTGGCTGATAAATTACAGAAGGATCAATGAAGAGAAAAGTTTATTTAATGAGGTTGCATTTTGTTTGATTTTTTTTTCCCCTGCAAAACTTTGGTGGATTTGCCCTAGCTGGCAGCTAAGCTGCTCACTCACCATCCCTGCAGCAGGATGTGGGGACAGAATAGTAAGAGCAAAAGCAAAGAAATTCATGGGTCAAGCTATGGATAGTATAATAAGTAAAGTAAAGAGGAAGATAAAACAGAACAAGTGGTACAAAGGCACTTGCCACCTCCCACAAGAAGACTGATGCCTGACCAGTCCCAGAGCAAATGGCTGCTTTAATAAAAAGTGCCCTCCCCTCAGTTCTATTGCTGAGCATGGTGTTACCTGACATGCAGTATCCCTTTGGTCCATTGGGGTCAGCTGCTGAGTTCCCTCCCAGCTTCTTGCATACCCCCAGACTATTTGCTGGTGGGAGGAGGAAGAATGGGGAAAAAAGAGAAAACCTTAGCACTGTGCAAGTACTGCTCAGTAGTAGCCAAAACACTGGTGTTTCTTCAATGCTATTTTAGTCACATAACCAAAGCACAGCACAATATGGGCTGTTATGAAAAAAAATGAACCACAGTCAGAAATCTTAATCTGGGCTATTGCAGGGAAAACACTCTCAGTCCTGTCAGGCTTTGTGTCTGGGTTTCACTGTATATGTCACCTTCTTTGCAACTACCAGCTGGACCTGGGGAAATGCGAGGCTGTTGGCTTTATATTGTGTTCTCTACTTTTGTGCATGCATCAAGGAGCAGCTGTTTTCCCTGAGTGAAACTTGAGTCTCAGAGAGTTGTCAGTCTCTGGAGAGAGAAAGATTATTCCTTTCTCCAAAGTCACATGTCTGGTTATGTTGGGGAGGAAGGGGGTAACAAAAACGAGAATAAGCAAATTTGCTTTTTTTCACCTTCTACTTCCTGCTCACTTCTAGGATACAGATGGGAGCGTCAGCTAGTGTTTAGGAGCAAACTAACTATGCACACAGCATTTGATCGCAAAGACAATGCACATCCAGCGGAAATCACCGCACTCGGCATCTCTAAGTGAGTATCTCTCACTTACCTGACGCGTTTTTTTTTTTTTTACCTGATTACCTGACGCGTTTTTTGGCATTGTTGGGAGATGTAGTATGAAGCAGACAGCATTCTTGGCATAATGTTGTTCTGTGGTTCTTTAGGTTAGAGCAGTAGTTGATATCTTGGTCATAAAATGTCATTTAATATTCTGACATGTAAAATCAACTGTTTATGTCTGTGAGCTCTAGTTGTTAAGGGAATGCTTTTCTTTTTTCTTGCAGGGATCACAGCAGAATTCTTATTGGTGATGGTCGCGGCAGAGTGTTCAGCTGGTCTGTGAGCGATCAGCCAGGCCGATCTGCAGCTGATCACTGGGTGAAGGACGAGGGGGGAGACAGCTGTTCCGGCTGCGCTGTCCGGTTTTCACTCACTGAGAGGCGTCACCACTGCAGGAACTGTGGACAGCTCTTCTGCCAAAAGTAAGTCAGCCACAAGTCTCTTGCAGACTCTTTTTCATATAGAATTTTAGACTGGTTAAAGTTATTGCATACCACCAAATTCTGCTAACAGACTGACATTTTCCACTCCCTTACCAAAACAGAACTGATGAATAAAAACCATCAGTGCTTTGAAATTTCCAGGCAGGAGATGGTAAAGGCAGATAAGCCCGTTTATAAAAAAAAAAAAAAAAAAAAAAAAAAAAAAAAAAAACAGTTAAGATTTCAGCTGACAATAGATGTCAACTGAGAATGAAATCTGGTGCCAGTTTTGAAAGTTCCCTGTTGCCCATCTAGGGAGACAAAGTCTTGAACTCTAGGCATAGTATCTTAGCAAAGGAAAAAAAAAAAAAAAAGCTTCTTTTTCAGCAAATAGCTCATCTTGTCAGTCTAGAAGCAACACAGTCAAAATGCAAACAGTGCACAGAACTGTAAGGATGCTGATTTCAGTAACATGCAGCCTCAGACAGCAAAGCATGTAACACAGGATATACATGAGCTCCCCCTAGCCACGAGCAGAGGTGGGAGTCTCTTTTCTTGTCCAGGGGGTTGGAGACAGTACTTAAGGTTTCATCTATGCAGCCGTACTTAGAGTCTAAACTAGTAAGGATGATTGTTTGGAAGCTACCTCACATGCAGAGTCATATTATTGATGCTGTGGTGACCGTACAAATTAAATCCTGCTTCTGCCAGGCTGCGTTATATTTCTACATCAGAATTTGTTTGGATGGTGTTCTGGTATTCGAAGTCATGATAATTTTTTTTTCAACTGGGAAAAAAAATGGTCTGTCTGGGAGAGGACCAGAGCTCACAGCAGTGTTTTCCTCTACAGGTGCAGTCGGTTTCAATCTGAAATCAAGCGTCTGAAGATTTCATCGCCAGTCAGAGTCTGCCAGAACTGTTTCTACAACTTGCAGCACGAGCGGGGTTTGGAGGAGGGGCCCAGGAATTGATAGGGTATTGGCAAACAAAGAGCCCGTCCAGCCCCAAAGTCACTCCAAGATCTCATGAGAGTACTGTGCTGTGATCAGAAGGGATTAGAATATTGTCTGTTTACACTTAAGATTATACTGCTTTTTAAGCACTGAAAGTATAAGGGATCACTGAATTGATTTGTGTTGATGGAAGGTGAATGATGAGGTTAACGGCATATTTAAGTGACAGCAAGGCCCAGTAAGACATAGTTGATAACTTCAAATACAATAAAATTGTCAACCTCTAACTCTGTTGACATGGTATAAAGAAAATTCTCACTTATCCTAAACATCAGTTCTTGTCTTGTTTTTGTAGAGCTAGTTATCTTTACCGGGGCAAGAGGGGAGGGGAAGGCTTTTTAGAAGATAGTTGTAAATCTGCCTTCTTCACAAGCAACTGTGTAATTAGATACACAGTTATATTATATGTAAATAGATACAATGGCCTTTTTATCTAAATATGAACTTAACTGCCTGTTACACGGGATTTCAGATTAACCGCTATACTTTGTGTGGCATCTTTATCTCATCTATCAACTTAAATATGAATGTTTAAATAACAACAACAAAAAAAGAAAACTCAAAGGCATTATGTGTATTTCAGTTAAAAATCTAGTCTGTGCATGTTTGTTCTTTCTGTTGCCCACAATATCTTTATTTAAAAAAAAAAAAAGGCTATTCATGGGATTACATGTTTGTTTTTTTTTTTTCAAAAGAAAAAAAAATTTTTGAAAATAGTACTTGGAATATTTTATTCTAGCTGTAAGATAACCAGGAACTAAAATTGTACACTTCGGTTGCATTTTATACCAAACTGTTTACCACTTCGTGTTGTTCATATTTAACAAGGCCTCTTTTATACATATGTCAGAGCTAAAGTTTTGTTAATGACTTAATGTTCATTAGCAGCTGATTCATGCAGTGCAAGAACCAGCTTTTACCTTATTTAAATGAATAGCAATTGGCTTGCGTACAGGTACAGAATTAATTTCTTGTGCATAGAATTTAACCTCCTGTCCCGTAGCTTATTTGCAAAAAAATGTTTGGAACAACATAGTTGTTGCTCTGAAACAGGTTAGTGCTGGTCCTGGCAGAAATGCTTCTCAGAGCTATCTTCACGTGTCAGCAAATGGCATGAACTTGAGGACAGCAGTAGATTTCCATTACCATTTTTAAAGTTTTAATATGAATTAAATTGCAGGTTTTGTTTGTTTGTTTTTTACTACTCTCACTTGTTTTGCACTACATGTGGGATAAAGTAGAGACACGGACATCCACTGAGATTGGAACACATGCATCAGATAGGCCCATGGACTACTCTCCAAAGGAGGTCTTGACAGTGGTTTTTTTTTTTGTTTGTTTGTTTTGTTTCTTTAAAGTATATGTATGTATTTTGTAAATGAGTGATAAACTGATATAGATCTAGATACGCTGGCAGTGGGTTCTTCTAAATAACAGTAACGATATGACCCAAGCCAACAGAAGACAGGTGGCTCCGCTAGAATGTCATTGAGTGTCTTTGCTCCAGATGGTGAGATTGTTCTTCACTGGAGTGAATTGGGTGGACTCTGGTCCCTGGACTGCAGGTGGTTAATGCTGTTGTTGGAATTGCAGCCTGGAAAATATGGGATCCTCTGTGGTAGCATGAGCAACTTCCAGAGGGTTGCCAATGCCAAGGGGGCACACTGTCTTCTCTTGACTGGGGCTTCTAGGGGAGAATAATTTGTTAATCCTGACCACTTACTCTTTAACCTGGTATCACATGTTTATGCACTGAAGGTTAAATATGTATTTTGATACAAGTTTGTTTATTATGTATGTGCTGGTCTGTAAAATGAGATAAATTACTGTTTTGGTATGTATACTAGGTCCCCAAATGAACAGAAAGACTACTCAGCAGTGTGCAAGGGCTCTAGAGTAAAAACAGGTTTGATTAAATGAGCTGACCCAAATAGATCCTTCTGGATCCGGGCTGTGATGATGATGAAGTAGCTACGTTGCATGGCTCCCTTGGCAGATTTATTGTTAAAACCAGAGGGGGGAAGTTCTCAAATGTGTGTGGAGTGTTTGAATGTCTGTATCCAGATGTTCTCTCTAACATTGCCTTGACCCTTCCCAAATTGATGCAAAACCAGCATAGTTCAGAAGATAGGCTGGTAGCCTACACTTTTTCTGTTGGAAGAAAAGGCTATTTTAACAACTACTAAATGCCTTTGAGTACTCAGAGATTCCCTCTCCCTGCCTCCAGTTTTCAAATCAAAACCAAATTTAAGGAAGAATTAATTTCCACAGACTAGAGCTTTTACAGCCACATTATTAAACCCTAATAAAAACAGGGCTACTGTGACAGTAACTCTGATATACGCTAAACATGGAAAGAAAAATCTGACAGATAGTATTAGTGCAGGCTCATGAAGATCATGGGCTGTGGGTGGTGATATGGTTGATGGTGTTTGACCACATAGGCATGTTGTATGGTTGTTGATGTAGGTGTTTTACTTTTGTCAGCGTGCTAAAACCAAGGTTGTTATGCCTTGCAAAGTCTGTAACATAGAGTTTAGTCCAAATTTGCATTTTGCAAACTGATAACCACAGCCTTCTGACTTAATTCTTTGGTTGAGCTGTTCCAAATACACATTCTCACAACTAAGAGGTGTGGAAGGGAAAAAAAAAAAAAACAAATGAAACACCTGCTGGTATTCCCTCTGGCAACTGGTGCTGTGGGCAACCGCTTTGTTCACTTGGGAGTGGTTTTTCTTTTCAAGGTTCTAATGCAAATACTTTGTTTTCCATGTAAAAATTTGTTGCGCAAAAATATACTCATGTACACTAACATCAGTAGACTGTAATCTCTGCAAGTACCTCACACGTCTTCACCTGCCTTGTTCTTTGTAGGATATTTACTCATGTACTCTTAACATTCATATGTAGTGTGCAACTGTAATGTCACGCTTATGAGAGGAGTTGGCTGCCTCCAGCCTACAGTCATCAATTCAATAGCAAAACACTTTAGATAAGTTATTTTGCACTTTCTTATGTATAAAATTGGTAGATACTTATATTTGCTTTGTATCATTTAAAGACTTCTTTTGTTTCAGTAAATGAACTGTGTATAAAATATTTATGCAGTTACAACTGTTTTTAGAAAGTATTTTTAATTTCAGCAAGTTTGGTTACTTGTTGCATGACTATTAACAGAGCTGACTTTTTGTGTCAGTACAATGTATATTTTTTTTGTCCTGTTATTAACTTGTAAGCCCTAGTTAAATGACCATTTATTTGTACAGCATCAGGAGTAAATTGAAGATAACTGGCTAAGACTGGAGTGTGGAATTTTGTACTATATTGTAGAATCCAATATCTGTTTTTTGGTGGTTATGTAAAAGGCCTGATAATTTACTATCTAGTGTGCAATCTGTGATATCTGAATGTTCATTGTATATTTGTCTCCAATGAAAAAAGGTAGAGTAACACAATTACAATACATGATTAAATGCAATAGTTCAGGTACTTAAGTATTTTTTTTTTTCATTTCAAATAAATACCTGCTATTTACCACCAAAAAGCTGTTTTGCATTTGTTGGAAAGAAGCAACATTTGCAGCTGAATAAACATTTTTAAAATGGGAGTGGTAATTGATGAGTACCATGTTTCTTTATCCTCAGAAAGAGTAAATTTCTACCATTTGATACAGTTTTGTTTTCTGAACACCGGTACATTCATCCACAATGATGCAGTGTTGATATTGTGAATCTCTGTATAATTGGTTTTGGTTTATGAGTGTCATTTTAGTTTGTGAAGCCAGCAGAATTTGACAGTGTTTAGAAGAGTAGGCAGTACTGATCCAGGGAAGGCAGACAGTAAAGAATGATTAAAGTCAAACTCCATGATGACGTGGCAAGAGGAGGAAGTATTTAAAAACTTAAATCATCTTTCTCACGGAGAGGACAACTGCTAAAGCAGAACTTGACCTTATCTGGTGAGATACAGATTAAGATCCCCAAATATATATGTTTACTAATTCTTCAACCAATTTTTAAACTATTTTCTGACTTGGTAATGCTAAAGAAGGTGGGTTTTCAGTGTGGTAGTTACTTACATAGCAATGCTGGCTGCTAACATTTTTTCTCTACTTAAAAACCAGGCTTTGATGAAGTTGGACCTACCGTGTTCCTTGGCTGATTAACACTAGAACTCATGCTGCATTCTTGGTATTTATCAGTAAGTGTATTATTTGGCTGTAAAAGTCATTTCTACTGATGATTTTAACTGTCTGTGCTTACTGCATTAAATGTGAACTCATTTCATGAAGGCTTGGTGGTGCGTGTGTGTGTGGGGGGGTGTTCAGAGTGTATTTAATTGTGCTCTTGGGTACTGGTTCTTTTGGGGTCACTGCCCTCTCCGTGGAGGGTGAGATGCCCTCCTACCCTTAGTTCCAGGATGGTCTGTGTGGCAGAACCTCTCGCTGTATGATATTTAAATCTTTTTTTCTCACTGGCAAAAATGAGTTAGCTCTCTTCATAGATTGGTTAAAACTTGTGCTTAATTTCATTTTGACTGATGCAAAGAACTTGTGGTTAGTTGCATAAATAATTTTCAGAGCTTTTCTTCTGTCTTCCAGACGTATGTTCCCACGAACTCAATCTAGTCTCTTATGGGTTCTTTTGGGGATAGTCTCTGTTTTGTTTGTTGCTGGTGGAGATGAATTCTTTTGAAAACTTTTACTGATGGCTGTGTGATAACTTGGTGAAACCCTGCTCATAAGATGAGGCTTTGGGTGCTGAAAGTCTTCATCTTGGACCTGGCTGGCTGAGTGTCTCTGCCTGCTTCTCTCAGTCATGCAGCGGAGTAAGCGGTGGTAGGAGTGAGAGATAACACTGGAGCACAGCCACACAGCTGTCTAATTTGTAGTCTTCTCTGTGTGAATATTGTTATTTGAACTGGCTACATAATCTGATATCAAAGTAAATTAAATAAGAAGAAAGGCTTGAGAAAGGTTCAGTGCATTATAATAGATAGTTTTTTCTAGCTGTGGGAAAGAAGTGTTGTGTGAAATCTGTTGTAAACTTCTTTTTTGACCTTAAACTGAAACTGATAAGATGCACCGGACTGAAAAGTTGGTGAAAAAATCAAGCTCCTCTGATCAAAATTCAGTAGCTACTTCTGCAGTTTGCCTAAAAAAGGGCCCTCGTAACTGTAACTTCAGTGGTAGGGCTGAGCAACATGCAAGGATAAATGAAGGTGAGCTAACACCTGCTTTGGAAGGTCCTTATTAGTGCAAGGAAATGCAGCAGGCCTTCCTCTGTGACCAGGGGGATTAGCATTCCTTTGCACTTGCCTGCAGTCAGCTGGAAGGGGTTAGTCTGAGCCATGCCCATTCAATTAATAACTGAATTTCTATTTCCCTTGGCACTTCAGCTCGTTGTGGTGGACAGGCTGCTAGCGTATGCTGAACAGCCAGCTGGTAGGGGACTGGACCAGGCGGTGTCCTTCCAGTGGGATGCGGATTTGCATTACTGCTGGGATTGAGGCATGATGAGTTGCAGTCCTGCTGATGCTGGGCAGCCCATAAAATCCTCACGAGGATGACCACTACTCTGATCATCCATCAGCAGATGCCTTTAAGGCTACTTGTGTAGGACATAAACCCAAAGGGAGTTCAAGTGCAGTCTCTTAGTCTTCCTAGAAGTTGTGTCAAGCCAGAAGTGGAGTTTGGCTGTTTATTTACAGTGAGCGCTTTGTCTTTCACAGAACCTACAGAAAATACACATTTCTTTACTATGTGCTTGTGGGATCTTTTTTTCCTTTTAGCCAAAAAATGACAGAGGCAATGCGGGTGGTCACTTGTGTTTGCTGGGGAGTGCACTGGGCATTATTTCTGGAGGGTTAGGGTCCCAGCCCTGTCTTTGCCTGTGCTGGGTGGCCTCAGAGGGCGTGTGGCTTGGGCAAGAGCAGCTCTGATGCTCACACCCACCCACCCACAGACCTTGGGAAGACTTCACTGTATGGCTTACCACGCTCCCTAGCTTCTGGTGGGGGCCTCCGGTGGCTTTCATGGAAAGCAAGCACGCAAGCACGTAGCTATGTGTAACAGGCTTTTTTTTTTTTTTTTTCTTCAAGGAAAAAGAAAGTGAAAAACGTTTTTCAAAGGGAATCAAGGTTTGCAATGGACAACATCCACTGTCCTAATAGTTGAAAACTTTGCATTTCTCTGATAAAGAGTCAAAGTCCTGTTGAGGCATAGTCTGAAGAGAGTGAAAGCACGTGCAGGTTGTGTTTAATTTCTTCCCTCTCTCAGTTTAGGCAGTGATGCTGCTCCCCACCTTGCTGAAGGGTCCCTCTTCTCTGTTTTCAGGTCAGCCTCCCGCTGCCAGGGCTGCACTATCTCCTGTCCCTGCTGGTCCCAGGCTGTGTGTAACACCACCAAAGGTGGAGTGGGAAAGCAGGGCTTTGAACTACCGAGCTCCTGTTGCATGAAGCTCACAGGAAGTTCAATCTGCAAATGCTGTGGGCTTTGAATGTATTGTTTTTTTTTCTCCTGACTGCAGTGAAATTCATCTCAGGTTGCTCTGGTCAGCTTATGGTAAAGAGTAGAGAAAGGTCTTCAAGTGGTAAAAGCAAACTGAGTTTGAGCATGGGCCAGAACACTGGCCAGGTAGCTGTTAGTTCAGCCCGCTTTCTGTCTTCCAGGGCCACCCGGTCCTGTCAAAAAATGGCTGTAGTCATGTGTTGGTGACCAGGGAGAGGAAATGAAGCATGCTGATATTGACTGCTACTGTGCACGGAGAAGGGTTTGGCAAAGCCAGCTCCCGTCTGGTTTCAAAGCGAGTGGGAATCATAGAATATCCCAAGTTGTGTTATATATGGAGTGGTAATTCGTGTCGAGAAAATGGTTGATATGAATAAAAAAGGGGGAGATTTGGAAATTTGGCTGTGGGGGTTGGAAAGCCCCGTGGTTAATGATAACATTAGACTCTTAACGATGAGGCCATCAGGAATGTAAAGAGTTTAGAGGGAACAAAGAAGGGTGATTCAGGAGACTCCATGCCATCTGGGGTTGCTTGTTCTCCAGCCATTAAGGCATGGAAGTTTCTGTGTGTTTGCTGTTGCTGTTTTATGCAAAGTTGTTTGACCAATTAAAAGTTGTTTTGAAAAGAACTGCTGTGGAGAGAAGGGTATAAGAGGGGAGCCTGTCCTCAAGACAAAAAAAAAAAAAAAAAAAGGCAACGCAATATAATGAAGCAATGTAATGAAGCTATGTCGTCAATGGGGAGGCAGAAAGAAGGAATGAAAAGGAACAGGCTAGCGGAACGGAGACCAGGACGGGAACAGGCACATTGATCACCTCATGAAGATCGGTTCGGCCAAACTCAGCAAACTGCTCAGAGAAGCTCGTACTGAAAGTCGCTGGAAACGGGCGCACCGGAGCTGGAGAGAAGCTCAAGCTGAGAGAAGCGGAGCCGCGCACACAACTGCCCCTCGCTGGTAAGCAGCTGCGCATTATGGGGAATCATACGTCCTTAGGAACGAAGACTGTCCTGGTAGCCTTACAGTTTATTCTCCTTATTAACAATCAGACAGCTTATGATCCTGAAATATGGGACCAAATTAATGTCAAGGAAGGTGTAGGACTCTGCAACTAAAACCGACAAGGTTGCAATGGAATTGCTCGGCACCTGGCGAGCAGTCTCTGAGGCTTTAAAGAGCCGTGTGAGGCCACAATCACAAACGTGTGGTTTGCCAGACAGTGAGGGAGCTGCGGGCTCCTTTACCGATCCGACTGCTACGCCATCACACCCACCACCGCTACTGCCATCGCAGGCCTTTGCTGTTACACCCCCTGGTGACCTGGACATGACTTTTGACCCAGGCCTCATTGGCCTTGAAAAGGAGATGGATACGCTTTTCTTCGATCCAGGAAGAACGGGATACATAAGGCCTGAAGGCTAAGTTGCTTGACAACTTAAAGCGAGACATATTGTTCAAAAAGAATGGAAAATGGAGACTTGTTTGTAGTCAAGAAAAGGAATGGAAAATGGAGACTTTTAAGTCATGGAACTTAAAGGATTGTTTGTTACCTTTCCTGATTGTACGTATGTATAGGCATACTTGGGTTTAGTATGTAAAGCAATGTTCTGTATATTTAGAATGTTTGATGTTTGTGTGTGCGTGTTGGTGGGAGCGTAGACTCCCCGCACACCCAGCGCTGTTTACTTGCCTTTTATACCTTTTATAAGTATAAATATTACAAAATTTAGATTGAGTTGAGACTTCATTTATAACAGTTGGAAGGGACCCATAAGGATCATCAAGTCTAACTCCTGGCACCGCACAGGTCTATCCAAAAAGCTTTAGTCTGGGATTCAGCAATGTAAGTTCACGATGGGATGGAGGAGATGGCTTAAGTTGGATTTTTCATTGTATCAGGCAGGTTTCAGTATAACCAAATACCGCTCTTAGGCTGCAGAAAGGAATGGATGCTACTCTTTTCTGAAATGTTGTGTTATTAATTATTGCCCTTACAGCTAGAGTAGTATTAAAAGTGATTGTGACTGTATAGTGCAGAGAGGTGACAAGTAGCTGTTTTGGCAAGAGGGTTACTGTCTGGGTGAGAAGGATAGCTGCTGGGACAGGAGTAGATGTGGCAAGTTGTCTTGGAGCCGAGTGATACTCTTAGAGCCTCATCTTTCATTCCGCGGGGGGGGCAGGGGTGGAGAGGGAAGGCACCGAAACCTATTTTGCTTAAATCAGTTCTCTTCTGGGATGCAAAGGCAGAAGGGTGGAAGGAGCCTTATCCATCCAAGCAGCACGTCCATGTGGGGAGCAGTGATGTGGTTCCTGCTGTGTTTGGGGGCTTGAGGGGTACTGGGGGTGGGCATAGGGGGGCGGGCTGAGAGAGACTGGCTTGTGGCATGGGTCGAGCAGACCTACAAGGCAACATCCTGTGTGGCACAGGGGGCAGCTCTGGGGCTGTGGTGTACAAAAGCCCTGCTAAGGATGCAATAGCAAAGCCACAGCCTTCTGTGAACTCTCCACTGTAAACCTGGGTCTGTGAGAATAGTGTCTTGCAAGATTGAGGGCAGCTCAAATGCTGGTGTTGGAGCCATAAAATCCTCAACAGGCATCCAGCAGGCCAGCATCCGGTTCTCCAGCACAAGATCACAGTTGGTGAGAGACATGACAGCTCGCTGCAATCATGCCTGCCTTGGGCTCCATTGCAGCTCTGTGGGGCAGAGGGACCTCCCAGGGCAGGGATTCAGTTCAAGGGAGAGCTGCAGAGAGGTTAAAGTGCTGCATGACAGGTAACGTCCTCTGGGGGAGCATAGGTTACAAATGCAAATATTGATGTATGTCTGTGCTTGCACACAGAGCAAGGCTCTTGCCCAACAGCAGTGAGGAAATCCATGTGTCATCAGCCACGACCCCTTGTGCAGGTGGGCTATGGAGGGTACATTGATGCAGGCTGCCCTCTGCTCCTGTGAAAAGCTTCCAGCCCTTCCCAGCGGCCCAGCTTCTCTGAATGCGCCATACCAGAGCAAGCACTGCTTTTTTGCTCTCCCACTACTCCCACTACTATCTTGGTGAGGTTGGGCAGGGAACTGCCGTGGTGCTGCTGGAACACAGCCACCTCCTTCCTCTCCAGATGGTGTAAATTAACCAGCAGGTCACAGGGACACTCATTATGGGACAAATGCTCTGATTACCGACTAACCTGGCAGCCATTTCGCAGCTACTTCAAAAGGGCAGGTATGAGGAAACGGCAAAACTGTCCGCGAGGTTTCTCAACACCCTGTCTGAGCTTCAAAAGTTTACTTACTTGGAGCAGTGATTACAAGACCCTTACTACTGTTATATATGGAGTGGTAATTCGTGTCGAGAAAATGGTTGATATGAATAAAAAAGGGGGAGATTTGGGAATGTGGCCATGGGGGTTGGAAAGCCCCGTGGTTAATGATAACATTAGACTCTTAACAATGAGGCCATCAGGAATATAAAAGAGTTTAGAGGGAACAAAGAAGGGTGATTCAGGAGACTCCATGCCGTCTGGGGTTGCTTGTTCTCCAGCCATTAAGGCATGGAAGTTTCTGGGTGTTTGCTGTTGCTGTTATATGCAAAGTTGTTTGACCAATGAAAAGTTGTTTGAAAAGGACTGGCCCTGACAAAATAAAGCCGGCAGAGGATGCTGACAGCACAGAGATGTTTTGCACAGCCTTTGCACAGGCTGTTGCTGGCTGAATACCTTTGTAGGCATAGCTTTGCTTATCAAAAGCTTTTTATGGCACAGGTTAAGGCTTGGGGTTATCATGACAGTCACAACAGAGCTTGAAAAACAAAACAAATAGTTGGCAGTGTGTGGTGGGGAAAAGAATATTACATTTGTGGTGATACAACTCTGGAAGCAAATTCTTTATTTAAAGATCTTTTTCAAGCATTCCAGTACAGCCTTTCTGTCCCACTGTACATTTGAGTATATGAGTTACAAATTTGAAGACAGATGTTGTTTAAAAAAAAATCAAATAATGAGGGAGGTGGGGGAAGGGAAATTAATATTTCAATAAAATGAAGTAGATTAATTATGGACAATGATTACACCAAACAACATCAAACCTCAGGAATTAAAGACAGTCCTAAGGCAAACTGTGAAATGAACATATGCAATTCTACTTGTCTGTAGAAAGTTATGACACACGCCACTGCCCAAGCATTTGATGTGCTGGGTAAAGGGGGAACTCCAGTGGGTATTTGTGCACTGAGAACAGCAGCTTCAGAACCAAGCTGGGGAGTTGCTACAATGTATGTTCATCTGGTTCAGTACGTGATCAATGGACCTATAAGTGATCTTACTTAACAGAAATGACTATTATACCAGTTTAACTACTGTTTCGTGCTACTGCCTTAGCTAGAAACCCTGATGCCTTTGACAACAGCACATACGCCTGCTGAGACAGAAAAGGTCATCTGATACCCCAATTCATGTAGAATCCTGTGGTGACTCTCAGCTCCTCAGAATTTTCATTTCCCCAAATACATAAAAAGCAGTAATGTCTAATTTCTCTCTCATCCCCACTCTCAACCACAAACAGTGCTACATGGTTATTCACCAACCCTGAACTTTTCAAACAAAACAGGACGAGTCGTTAAGAGGGCAGTGCATTAAATAAGCTGTTATAGCTCACCCTCATTTCTATTTCTTGCATTACCATCACCTTCCAGACAGACCTGCTTTCCTCTATCATGGCTGCAAATGAGGTCCTACTGTAGGGAGTTCCGTCTATGAAGCATGAAACCCCACTTTCTGGGTGGTGGAGAGACCAGGCTGCAACTCCAGTTGCAGCCTGAACAGCTCTCCTAGTAAATCCTCCAGCAACAGGCCTCCTGTGCCTTCCAAGTCTTCATAATAAAAACAAGTAACAAGCTGGACAACATTTTTTGCTTTTCCATACCTGCAGACCACCCTCCTGCAGTACCTGTATGTTAGAGAAGTAGCACTGTTCCAGGAGGAGTGTTCAGGCAAGAAAATAATGCTTACTAGATAGATCTCACGGAGTTCAGAATCCAGCTAAAAAAGGCAGGAAAAAATAAAAAAAACTTGCTGTGGTTTGTTCAGTAGGTAACCTTTAATGTTCAGTTGAGCTTACAATTTAAGAAAAAAAAAAATAATTCTTTTAATTGATACAACAGTTGAAAGAGAGCTAGAGAGCAAATTGAGATTCTGTTGAATTTCATTCATAATTTAAGATACAAGTAGATCCTGCAATAATAAACCCCTTTGATAGGCAACTATTGTTGTAGACAGTAGATAATTAGCTTTTTGTTGTAGACAATTAGCTTTTATTCCCTCAGGTTAAAAGAAACCCTCTACTAGGCAAGATAATTTTGCGTGTTCTTGTGGCTTCAATCTGATCATTTGTAGAGCTGCTGTAAGTAGCAGAAGGCCTGCTGACTAGGGAGGAAAAAAAAAATACAAGCACACCTTCATTAGAGCAGATCAGTACATATCTCTGGTGGGGGACCAGGTGCGGAGAGGTTCCTTTGCTGGGTATTATCCAGGGTGCTGCTAATTTGATCCCCTGGTACCACGACGACAAGACAGTTGTGTTTACCATGACATAACTTGATTCTTCCAACTTTCATAGTCCATGCAAGGGATTTTCAGTGCCATACACTGAGTCCCACTGAAGGCATTGGCGGAGCCCACTCTGTTTATGTGCTATTGGCGCCCAAATAGCCCCAAAACTAAAATGGAAATGCTGGGACTACTTGAACGACTCTTCAGTAAGAAGTGTCAAATGACTGAAGAACCCATCACCCAGGACACTGCAGGTTTTGCCTGATTTCCTTGAAAAAAAACTAAGTTTGGCACAGTTGCCATTTAAATCCCAAGGGAGTTTACTGTCATGGTTGCAGGAAAAGGCAAGGATGTTGTTGAGGAGAAAGATCCTGGTAGTGGCGTGTCTGTACAAAATGATGATTCTGACTGGCACTTAAGAGTCTGGCAGTGCAAAAAATGAAGTCAGAAATCCCCACAAACCAGTGTGAAGGTGCCTCTATGCTTAATGGAGAGAGGACTGGGCAGAATACTGTGCCACTTGGCAAGGAGTTTTGTCTTAATTGGTAGTTTGTTTACTTTAGAATGAGATGCAGAAAACTAGAGGGAACAGGCAGGGAATAACCTGTGCATAAGAAATGCATCTTTGTAGTCTTTTGTCAGTTGCTCATTAACTTTTGTGTAGAGCAAAACAACTAGTATCTGTTAGATACATCTGCTAATTGATTTGTAAAATTCACTGGTAGCTATACAAAGTGCCTGTTGTTTTTCACCTACTGGTAATCTTTCAACTTCAATGTGCTTTAGTGGTTCAACAGGCAGGTTGCACTGCGTGCTAAAATCTTTATTCCCATCCACTTTCAGTCACTACATTTCAGTGTCGGGAGATGCCCCTTTGCAGCAGGATATAACTCTGAAATTAGCTCTGCTTTGAGCAGGAGGCTGCACTAGATAACACTGAACATTCCTTTGTAGCCAAAGTTTTCCTGTGATTGTATAAAGGCAGTAATATCTAATCACCTCGTATTTTGGAAAGCTTTGTCTTATCCCTTCCTTTCTATAATACAGAAGCAGTTATGGATGGATCTTTCCTCTGAGATGACAACCAGTCTGTTAGAGGAAATAAAAGTGCCCAACAACTTCATTATCTATGAAATTTTCTACCAGATAGGGATAAAACAAAAAATGCCCCCAAATCTCCAGTTAGTATAAAAATGATTTCATTTTACATATAGGTCAATGCTTGGAAGTTATTTTAACTGCCAGGCTATTCCTCAGAGCACCTGCTCTTCATTTGCAGCGTTACTCATTACCAGCCTGCATTTCATACTATGCATTCAGCTTGGCAAGTATCCAGTACTGCTCAAAAAAACAAACACGTACTTGTCACAAACACCCCCGGCACCCTTGACATCTTCTGTCTGGATACTGGCGTTTGCCACCGAATGTGTTGATGGGGCTTGTCCAAATCCCTATGCTGCTGCTCATGCCTGTCTGACACTTGACACCAAAACTGCCCCCACAGCAACTCCCTCTGCAGAACTGACTCTAATCCTTCCTCTGCCCAGAGTAAGATGGCTACATGCTGTGGCTAGCCCTCAGCTGAGAGCTATCGCGCTTGCTATTTCAGCAGGTCAGCTCCTCACTGGGAGTCACCAGTTCAGGTTGCAGTGCAAATGGGTCAAAACCACATTGCCAGCACAGCTCTCCAAACCTCTGTTAGGTGTTTCCTCTCTGCAAGTGCTCAGGATCAGGAGAGGCTGTCTCTTGCTGGTTTTACTACAAACAGGCTGTGGCGATTTTCAAACCTACCACAGGCTGGGAACTAGAAGTTCTCAATCAAAAGTGACCTTTTGCCTCAAGTAAACAAGGCTGAGCCCAGGATGAAACATGTTGATCTCAGGTGAAGACTGAACCCCAGTGCTGGGGCAATTCTGGGGAGAGAGAAGGGATTATAATTGTAAACCAATGACACACTCATTCAAGATGCCTGGGCAACAGCAACAAATACAATAGAGATTTACAAATACTGATTCATGAGTTTTTTATACTTATGAACCGAATATTGACACTATACATACCATATAATACACCAGGTAATGGGACAAAATGAGCATACTCTCTAAACCCAGAGAATTAATGCTGTCGGTACAATGCTGAGCTCTGCAGGGTGCTCCTAGGCCTGCAGCCAGAGGCGAGGAAGAACATGTGGAATGATTGTGTTGTAACCCTGGGCCTGCAAAGGGCTAAAAATAATGAAGATGCCTATGTCACACTCAAAAATGAGAATCGGACCAGGCATCTCAGAAATATTTTTCCTTGTTGTAAGGTGGTTTAGTATCAGGCAATTTCACTCACTTCTGTTCATTTTGTTTGGCTGGTTTGTTTGGTATGTAAAATTGCATGGTTGGAAACAGCTAAAATCTACTGTTGCAAATGTGGGAAGAGCATGATTTTTCCTCTGCCCTTATTTCCTTACAGCAGGGTGATTCAGACGCCACAGGAATTGCATGCCTGATTTGGAGCAGAGGAAGAATGAGGTCTGACAGAGCCATGCTGGGACAGCTCTTCACCTGCTGCCAACACGCTGACACGTCACCTGCAGTCTTGTCACAGTGGCGAGCTGAGCTGGCTCAGAGCTCTGGCCATTGGTGCCTTGCTGGACACAGACTCTCAACAGAAAGGGAAGCAGATACATTTCCTTTAAGTACAAAACTACCTTTTGGTGTCCCAGTATCTGACACCCACTAGAAACAAATCCCCCAGACTTACAAAGATTACTGTACGTTATTAAAATGCTCACTCATTTCTCTAGCTTTCTTGCTTTGAGCATTTTACACCTCTCTGTATACCACGAGGAGACCCAGGACATCTTGACTAACTGAAAAAAAACTTCAGCAGAGGGCAGGAAAATGCTCAGATATTTATGAAGAAATAATAAACAAACTCATTTCTTAGACATCCAAAGAATCTTGAATAGAAAACTCTTTGAAATGTTTATTTTTTTCTTAGGGGGAAAAAGGAGAACAGAAAAAAAAAATAAAAGGACATTGAAATTGATGGGAGTCTCAGCAATTCAAAAAATGTGCTGCTTTTTCCCTCCTACACGCTTCTGTTAAGCCACTGGCACACCAAAGACAATGCAGTGCAAGGGGCTGCTGCATGGTCCACAGAGATGGTACAGGCTTTAGACCCAATGGAGAGACGTTCCTCTCTGTCCAACAGCACATGGCTCTAGCCTGCTCTGTCTCTTGGGAGCTGAAGGATGGCAGATAACATCAGTGAGAGTCTAAAGCCCTGCAAAGAAGCACTGTCTTAGGATGTTGTTCAGGAACACTGAATGCCACTGGCACCAGAATATAACCACAGGTTAATCGCTTCTGAAACTTCCCCCTTGTATTTCACCTCCTTCTGGAAACACGGGGAGTTCTGGGTGGCTGTATGGCAGAGGAAAACAACAAAACCTGTTTTTGTCTCGCTAGGAAAACTGTGTGCTTGTTCCCCTGTGGATTAACGTACAAAGAAGATGGCGCATGGCTCAGTCTCAGACTTTCACAGCTGCCAGGTAACTAAGAGTCCTAGGTAATACAGGTTGGTGTGAAACAAATGTGCAATAGCTCCAGCCTCAGGTGGAGGCCTAGAGACTTGTCTATGTGAACCAAGAGGTGTGAAGAGCTGCTGGGACTAGAAACCCAAAGAAATAGCTGCCTCAATGCCAATCTGAATAAACGAGCACAGTAAAATGCAATCAACTGCAAGCAGTAATGTGACATTACGCACCGAGGGAGCGGTGGCATCTTCCGTAACACCGAAGACAGGAGAGATGAACAAGACATTCAGCCAGCTTATGAACAGATGGATGTGCTCTCTTGTAGCACACTGTGTCCAGATTATTGCAGGAAAGGATAGCTGTGGCAGGACTTCATGCCCACCTCCCACTGGAGGCAAAACTGCGGCTGAAGGAGAAGTTGATCTCGCTGTTTTTATACTTTCCCCATGCTCCAAAAGGCACTATGACAACCGTGCTGTTGTCCTCAGTGCCAAATTGCATTGCCTGAGAGAAGAAACAAGTTGTTAGCATCATCATCTTGCTTAGAAAGGGAAACTAGCACCTGACACATGGGACAGCATGCTCTGAGACCTGACACTTCCTTGCTTCTTCCCAGCTCTAATGCTGCAGGTTCTTGTATACCTCAGAGCTTTCCATGGGATATGCCACCATCCAGAATCCTAGTGAGAAACTGACCATTTCTGTCTGTGCTGATGACATTCAGCACTGCAGTAAACTGCAGTTACTGTCCAGCACAGTTCTGTGGCTCATGAACTAAGTGCATCAATTGAAATGTCTGTATGTTTCTGGCAAGGATATGGCAAGACCCTGGGAAGGAAAGGCCAGACAACTAGACTACTGGCCATGTAAGTCAGAATAGTTCAATTCACTGCTGAATGCATGGTTGTGTTTTTTTTTCTTTGAAATACAAAAAGAAAAAAAACAACAAACAAGTGCACCAAGAGTAAACAACCATTTCTTCATAGCTTAGTTTTCTGCTTTTGTCTTTGCCATGTGCTGAAAAGGACCCAACGGAGCACACTGAGCACCTGCACAGTCTGTGTCATCAGTCAGCTGCATTACCTTTGCAGCAGAGCTTTGGTGCTTCGAGAAACCCTGGCATTACCTGCTCAGTAACAACATGGGCAGCTTCAGCAGGATCATGGCACTGGTTAATGAAGTCACAGATCTCCTGACTGTTCACCATGAAGTTAATACCATCTGTAGTAAGGACCAGGAAGCTGTCATCTGCATGATGTAACTGAAATAAAGGCACAAAGTATGCACAACAGTAGAGCGAGTGCTGCAAGGTAAAACCGTTGCCTTGATTTTTTCAGTTGATTTTGGTTGGTTGGTTGTTTTTTTTGTGTTTGTTTTTGTTTTGTTTTTTACCTTCTGTTGCAAAGCAACTTTCTGGGAGTTCTGCCTGTTCTTTGTGCATGAGAACTAACTGTTCTAAGAAGCAGCCATCCCAAAAGACCAATGCTATATACATTGCCCAGTAAACAAAATGCTTCCTTAAACCAAGGATTTCAGTGAAGACACATTAAGTGCTGCAGTCATCTCCTAAGCCCCTCAAGCCACTGCTTTGTGTTGGACTGAGAGCAAATGAACACAAAGTTCCTCATGCCCCAGGATGGGCATTGGGGAAAAATATGGAACAGAATATGACCTAAGAGGAGAGCCTTGTTTTTTTCTTCATGCAAACACGAATGCAACTGTGCTGAATACCTGGTTGTTAACCTGCTTTCTGGACAATTGTGGAGCTATGTTAAGACGCATGTAACTGCCCTTCCCTCTTCCTTTCCTCCCAGGTGTATGACCCTCTACATATTGCACTGTTCTCAGTGATGACTTTGTATCAGTATTATCCTCAGAATTAGGTATCTGACCGCAAGCTCCAAACCATTTGACACCTTGGTATTTCAGTAATGGATATCACACATGGTCTTTCTTCACTTATCCTATATTATATTGTGATAACTGGGATTTAGAAGTTAACCTGGTTCCTGGTTGAATTTACTACTGGGTCAAAATTTTCTTCTGCCTTTAAATGTTAATCTGAAATAACTTAATTAGAATGAGTCTTGCATTACTTCCCCACTAAAACAAAATCAAAGATTGGTTCCACCTGTGTACACTGAGTGGTTACCACTACATGCTTTAAATATCTATGTTGCCCCTTAGTCCAAATGTTGCTGTCCCTGTTAACCAGGCCTTCTTTTACCTGAACCCTTTTTGTTTCTGGCTGGGCTATCACGCCACTGTTCTTAAGATCCAAATCTCCTATGCTCCGCGTCATTGCAAGTCTACCATTCACGTGTGGTTGTCCCAAACTGTTCCATGCAACGAAGCCACCATACTTCCTGATCCTGTCCAGAGGCACAAAAGAGAAAGCGAATGTGAGTTACTGATTTAGACTGAGTTACTGATTCCCCCGTCTGTTAGCTGCAGTTTCTGCCACTCTCTGCTAATGCAGGATGGGGTACTGAGGACCTGAGCGGAAAGATTGAGATTTGTTTTTTGCTGTTTGAAGGGTTCCACAGAAGGAATGAGAAGGCTTTGTCCTGACCTGAGAACCACAGTATGTTCTTCAGGTCTTGGCTTTCACTTGGCACTCTTGGACAAGTCTTTGAACTGTGTGGTCATGGCTCGGTACCCAGTCCTAGCCATGCTGATCGTACTGCTGTGACAGTTTTTGTTCGCATAGGACTTTACAAATCCCCAGTCCCCTAAATGGAAGCAAATGATGTAATAGAGGCTGTGCCACTTTCTCTTTAGCTTGGAGTGTTATGTTCATCTCCAGTCTTTTTCCCAGGTCCAACCTGGCAGCAGCACAGACTGACTGAAGCCCTTCCCCAAGAAGCCACAATATCATCCACCAGGTACCTTTCCTTCTCCTCCTTCCTTTCTGGCGTATGGTCAATAGTGAGTTTCATAGCCTTTCCTTTTCGACACAGCAGGGCACGGCTGTCTCCCACACTTGCCACAACCAACTGAATACCATCCTGGAGCAGGGCCACTGTCGCAGTGGTCCCAGAGTTCATCAGAGTTGCTACAAACATCAGAGAGAGAGAGGTTTTAACACTGCCTTAAAGCATGGGAGCATTTACAAGACAGTAACAGTGCCAATTGGTTAAACCAAAGACTTGTGCTCTACGTTACCAGTAAGTAACTGCTTTTAAGTTTAAACTAAAGCTACATATCTATTAAAAATACAGTGAGTAAACATGCATATAGGACTTAAGTAGGGGAGAGAGAGAGGAAGTGGAAAAGATAAGTATTTCTGTGCAACAACATGGCTCCATGTAAAGAGGGCTAGTGGAGTAAAAGCAGTGTAAAGTGCAGTGGCTTCTTTTCAGCCTGTAGCAAATAGGTTTTACTTTCCACTGGTTCTTCTCAAGATACAGGATTATTGTCTTTATCCCTGGGCACAGTGACTGCATGGATAGCCCACCATAAAGCTGACAGTTCTTTCCTTCTGCTAGGTGGTAAAGTGGGCAACTGAGTAATTGTGATTGTAGCTGCATGTTGTTCACCAGAAGAGAACCTCCAGATCATTCCCTACTGCAGTCTGTAGGGTTCTCCAGTTGCTGTCAGAATTATTAATAATCTACTTCTAGTTACCCCAGGTTTGACAGGAGACAAAGGGTTCAGCCAGCAGGCACTGGCTTTTTTGAGAAAGGGACTCAGCTCTCTTCAGATCACACAGATTTGTCGGAGGTCACAGTACTAAGCCAGAGCTGCATTCTGCTTTCCTTACATTGCAAACAAGTGTGGTCACCTGGCAGTAGTGATTGCCCCTGGGCAATCTGCCCTCAGCACAGGTGGGATCACTTGGATTTTTGCTGCCTAGAGGGCAAGCCAGAGCTCTAGCTGCTGTCTTCCTCTTCTGACAGGGCAAGGAAGTGATCTTATCTGTGATCAGAGACCAGGTTGGATTAACTGTTGAATGCACACTTTCTTGTTGCAATTTCTTACAAGGGGTGAGGATGTGGGGGAGGAACATGCTTAAACTAGAAAATACTAGTCTGTCTAATTTCAGAATAGATGTGAGGTTTTATCTGCGGTGAATGAAATGCCAAAAGAACTGCCTAGCTCTCATTTTGGACTTCAAAGTTTTTTGAAGGGAAGTGCACTTTTGCAGCTAGTATCACATGCAACACTGGCTAGGGAGAGCTGCCTGGAAAACACGAAGTCCTGCTGACTTGAGCTCTGTAAGTAAAACACCTGGCTGGGAACAGCAATTGCCACAAATTCACAATGCAAATCCCTTTGGAAAGCCCTCTGTAAGCCTCTTGTAGTCTGGGGTTTTCTAGAAATTGTTTTTAAAAGCTAGCCCATTGCACAGAGAATTTTTGTGTTAATTTAGGAATGAAAATCCCCGGTTTATATTCCTACTTTCACATGAGTAATGGTTGAAGGTGTTCCCACCACTGCTTCTGTAGAACTTGGCTGCAACCACGTGTGCTCCTCCTGTCCCTGGCCCTGCAGCACTGGCCCCCAGGGCGGTGGCATGAACCTGAGACACGACCATACAAGGCCCTGAGAGATGCATGGAGCCTTGTTGTAAGGTGAAAGCAGAGAGCTCATGAAACAAAACAACCTCTCAAAACCATCTAAACTAAGCTTGTTTTATTACTTAAAACAGGTATTATTACTGCTGCGATGGCTTGGTTAACCAACTTAAGCAACAAGTCGATGGTAAACATCCACCATGGTGACATAGAACGCATCTTGGACTATGTTACAGTTGCGATGCAGACTACTGTATTCAAAACCATGCAAATGGCCGTAGCCTCTGAGTATTCAGGTCAGCACGGACATCTTGCTTCTAATTGGAAGCAAGGACTAGTCTGGTACAGGCTCACTTTGAGGCATATTATGAAAATAAGGTAATAACAAGTAGCAGTGTGATCAGAAATGTTTGTAGATACAGTAAAATACCTGTTTTAGCCAACAGCAAAAAGAAGTGACATGAAGAACCTACATAAAATGACCTTGTTTATTTCAAAGAAAATAGGTTTTATATAGACATCAAAATTAATGCTGCTAGTCTCCCATCTCATTACTTATTTTGGAAGTATGCTGACAAACACATATGGTTTCAGAAATGGTTACCATCCATAGTCATTCATTCATGATTGACTGTAAATATTTGGTCATTCAGGTGAATCTGCATCTTTACAGTGCCAACTATCAAAGCCAAAAGAGCTGCTATGAGGAAGCAGAGGGATGGTACTTGAGAGCAATCGAAGATACCATACAGAACTGCAGTAATGGTCATAGCGACTCATTCCTTAGAAATGTGTATGAGTTAAATGGCTCTTTGAGAAACATAAATGCCACTCCTGCTCACTTCTCTGGGACCAATTCACGATCTGAGTAAGGTTGAAGAACATGGATCTAATTAGACTAAAGGGATTATGTGATCTCTTGCACAGTTCCAAAACAAAGGAGTGAGGATGGGGTAACGTTTCTAATGCTTTACTATGACTGCTGCTAGGTTATTTAATAACACAAAAATATATTGCATCAGCACATCTCCTGGTTTTTAAAATTAAAAGGTTTATCGTGTTTACCTAACAGTATCACTATAAAACTAAGATCTTTCAATAGGTTTTTAACACTCACTGGACATTTTTTACTGCAAGTCATCTCAACTAATGTGACAAAGAGGATGTGTGAACCTTCCAGTAGTCCAGGCTAGGAACCGCCAGACTCCTTCACCTGGGACAAAATTCAGCAGATCTCTCTTTCCACTGAAGCCCAGCATATAGTGTCCAGGGCCTCCAGTTCTAGAGCTGCTAAACCAGGTACAGTGTCTGCCACAAATAACATGTACACAGAGGCAAATAGGAAATTGACCCAGGGACTTTGTTCAAACAAAATAAACCTGCAACACTGGAGATGAAAGAATAAGGGCTGCAAAACAGGGGAGGGTAGTCACTTTGGGTTTACCCACGCTGTCTTTTGCAGGATATACAGGAAGTCCCGATGAGCAGTGTGAAGTCCAGTTTGGCCATATTTGAGACTTACACATGCATTTTGTCCAGGGACGGGAATTGCTGCCACTCTTGCTTTGTCACTAAAACTGTGTGTCAAAACCAGTTGTTCTTGAGTCCAAAAAAAAGCTTTTTTTTTTTTTTCTTTTTGGCGGGGGGGGGGGGGGGGGGGGGGATGTTGGTAAGTAACCAATCTCTAAGTCAACCAAACAAATACATTGGTGTAAGATGTAGCTGTCTCATGTATGGTAACAGCAGCCACTGTACAGAAAATTTTCAGAACAAAATACAGCCCAATCTGTTTTCTCAAGCTAGTTTTCTAATAAAAATAAATATCAAACAAAAATGGAGAGTTCAGTCCAGTACCAACTAAAATGGAGCCATTTTAATGAAGGGCGCTGAATGACTTATTCTGACCTTTGGCCAAAATGCAAAGAAATACCCCTGTAATATTGTAATTTGCATCTTCTACCTTGATTAGATAAGAGTTTGAGCCCTTGGGTAAAAAAGCTGTCTTTGTGTTGTTGATGTTATGCAATACTTAAGCAAAATTTCTGCAGCTCTCCCTTTTCTTCAGTGTTGCAGGTTAACATATTAAAAGAAAGAATAATCATGTGCTTGAATTATAAAACAAAAAACTACTTTTTAAATTTAATTATTTTTTAAGACTTTTGCTGTTTACTCAGCATGTTAAGTTGCAGGTGTGCCTTTCACATATAGAACCATCAGAAAATACCTGACTAAGTTTTATTAAGATGGCTATTCCAGAAGTGACTGGCAATGTGATTAGAGTTGGGTGCACTGAATGTGGAGGGCAATAGAAAGCATGCTGGCCTGTTGTTTTCTTTGCATGGGGGATTGTGCCTGCAGTCAACAGAAGCAGTAGCAGTACCTTAAAGGACCGTATTAGGCTGGGACAGGGTTTGTTTCCTGTTTCTCCAGAATGATGTTCTAATTGCCTCGAGCACATGGTTCACTTGTTTATTTCTGTCCCTGCTCAGGAAAGCTATTCAGCTTTTATGTTTAGTTTTTTTTTTTTTTTACTACCAGTCAAAAGTAACAGAAAACTCTGTCTATCTCTGTTAGGGGTTGTCACATGGATGATATGGTTGGTCATTGTGAACTCTCTTTACTGTATACTGTATGTTAAATAAGCTGGGATTTAACAGTGACTGGATATATTTGAATGTGTAGAAGTGAAATAAAGGGAGTTTCCAATAAGATATCAAACACTGTGCTTCAAGGCTCAGGCATATCTCTGAGCTCTTAATTATGAGAAATTATTTATGTGGGGGACAGCTTATCCCTGATATGCCAGAGGAAGTTCCTTATGCTTTTGTCTAAAACTGTCGGAGGGGATACTGGAACGGTCTGCAGGTCAGTATAGCAGTCCAGCTGCACGAGTTAACCTGCATGCCAAGCACAGCAGCAATATTGGAACGCATACGTACACCTGTATTTTTTATTGAAAGCTCAAAGAAAGCATTACTGTACGTATTTTCCAATTATAATTGCAAATAACTACAAGCAGCAGTGTTCTTGAAGACAGAGCTAAATTTTCTGACAACGCATGTCTCTAGTCCTATTACATGTGTCCTATTATATGTGTGCCAAATGTTCTCCCCCCCCCCCCCCAAATATTATTATAAACATTGTGCTAGCCAAAATCCATGCAATTTTGGCTCTAGAGGTTTGTCCTGGGAGTCATGGTCCTTGTAACAGCCAGGCACATGTTAGATGTTTTCAAAGCAGAGTAAAGATCATGATCAAGTGCTGTATCTTTCACAGATGCAGTGAAAAGGAGCGTACAAACCCTGGCAGGCATATCAGTGGAAACAAGACTAAGCTATTTTTTGCACTTGATGAGCTCTGGCAGAGATTCATAAAGAGGTCGGTCTTGATGAGCATCCAGCATATCCCAGATACCTGGTGTTATGCAACCAACCACCATTTTCAAAAAACTTGGGCAACTCTCTTGAACATCACTTCTAGAATAGCCACGGTTATTCGGATTTTTTGCCAGGAAACTGAATCAGTTTGGAATTAGTCTTCTAACAAGGATATATGCAAGCATTGAATCTTATGTAACTTTAAAAACAGAAGCAGCAACAAAAACATAAGCACCAAATAGTCATCAGAGTATTGAAGTTTTTATGAAGATAAACAAAAAGCATGCCTTGTTCATAAATCTGCACTTGTCTGTGCACAGTGCTGCTCCACTCTTTCCCTTATAGCTTGATTTCCAGCTGGGCAACCATCCGAGAGCACTGGGCACTTCCAGATCCTGCTGGCTCCTGTGAGAGCATGCAGGCATTCAGTCTACCTAAGAAATGCTGAGTACTTTGCAGAACATGGCCACAGCAGATGTTAAATGATTGCTTTTCCCCTTCATGTTTTTGAACCTAGAACTTTTTTTAATAAAGAGGGTTTGTTTGATGTCTTGATAGCTGTTATATAAATTTGCTGGCATTTGTGTTGTTTCAGTAAGGGGCCCTACTTAGCGAGTTAAATGGTATGATAAAATGCAACAAGTAGTTCCAAAATGCTCGGCTTGCTGCACAACTTGTATGTCAAATATTTTCCTTGTTCAGTTCTTCAAGTCTCAACTACAAAATGTTATAATCAGAAACTGTGTTCAGAACAACAAAGTATAGTATACTCAGTATGGTTGCCAAACATCCTTGTCAAGGAGTTGCTCTGAAACTTGACAATGGTCACAGGAATGAGGAAAACCAAGAGCTGTCTTAATAACGAAGGGCTGGGGTGGAGTACAAATAAAACTAATTATCATGTTACTAAAAACAGAAAGGTCCCGATCCAGTGAAGCACATGAGCTTGTATTCAGATGTTTTCTTGAAAATGGGCTTCTAATATAATGTGGAAGGAAACTCTTGGATGCAAAAGCTTATTGGCTCTACTGATAAGCCTCTCATTAGCTCTGCAAAAACTGACTTGATAGGTCAAAAATCATTTGGGATTCTTTACCACATTTTTTTAATAATAGAGGTTGTCTTGACTATAAAATATAATATAATGGAGAAAATAACTTGACAGATAAAATTCCACCCTTTTTAAGGGCTGCGTTTCAGAACCTGGGACTTCTTTTGCTGGTACGTTAGTTTGCATCAGGTAAGAGGACGTATGTACTTCCCTCACAGTGCTGCAACAACCAGGCTTCCTGCCCTGCCAGTAGATGTTTAAGTCTACGTAGGTTTGTGTAGAACTTTAAAGTGTAGGAAACCACTCCAATAATAGATTATTTTCACTTGCTTAAAGAAGTAGCCCAAAAACATGGTATAACTTTAGTCCCTAAAGGACTTGTTGGTTTTATGTCTTTCTTGGACAGAAAGCTTTTCCCATTTATGCTCTTATAGAACCACCTGCTGTATCACCAGCATCTGCAGCAGCTCTCTGCGACACTTTGTTGTTGGTGGTGCTGGTTTTTGGTTGGTTGTTTGGATTTTTGTTTTGTTGTGTTTATTTTTGTTTTGTTTTGTTTTTTTACACAGTGGGTGAACTAACTCTTGAAATAGTATCTTATTGCAGAGAAAACTCTTGTGACAGAAATGGGACAAGGACCTTCCCAAATTACTCCCAATAAGCCCCAGGAGCTTTAACTGGAACTTCAGACGTGTGTAGTCTCTAGACATATACAGGAGAACTTGATGAACAGCCAGGACTAAGAAATCTAAAAGTGCTAGTGCTGGCTTTACCACAGCCAACCTTGTTCTCCTCTTAACTGATGTTTTCCCTTTCATACTCATCTCCTCTGTTGATTCTCTCCGTGCAGAAGCAGTACTGGTTGTATTAATTGTGGCTTACATTCCTCCTTGACTGCAACGGCCAAGTCAGAAAGGGGAACTTTTGACAGTGTTCCTTTCAGCTCAAGGGAATAACAGCTCTTCAACAGGGAAAAAAAATATATGAAAAAATTATCACCCAGGAAAGTTATGCTGCATGCTAATTTAAATCACTCCTTGCTAACTTGAGAAATGCTTTTCTGGACAGAATCATAGTAACAAAAAATCAATTAAGATTATACCGAAACTCAGATTAATAACTTCCCCAGTAAATTTGACCTAGACTTCTTACAGCTTTTTCATTTTTAGGCAGGTAAAGCATAATTGTTTCATTTGCAGTAAGTGAACAGAGAAAAAAGCTATGTTAAACAAAACTGTTTTCAAGAGGTTTTTAGGATGTCTTAGTTCAAAACTATTGAACAGGTAAGAAAATTGTCTTTCCCCACACCTATAAGAAAGCAGAGTATTTTTTACCTACCATCAGCAGACAGATGAGCATGCCTTTCATATGCATTGTTTATTTCTAGAAAAGCATTGTTCAAAACGTTTTCCAAGTTTTCCTCCTGAGCAAGAAATTCTCTGGAAACAAACAAAAAAATTAAACTTTTTTTATGAGAAATATTCACCTTAACCAATCTCTTCTGTAGACTTATTTCCTCCCTGATTAATGCTGGATTACACTGAAAAGGTAATACTGTTTTATTAACAACTTGCACTGGAAGCACCATCTTGTAATTTTGTAAATAGATCAAGTGCTTCTTCCAACACCCACACATGTGACACGGAGCTCCAGAGGAGCATCAACAAGCCGTGCAGGTCAGCAATTGCAGTGCCCCCCACCTGACAAGGGACAATTCACATGCTCTGTGTTTCCAGCCCTTTCCTGGAAGGTGGGTACAATCACATTCTCTTTTCTCATCTTTGCAGGCTTGTTCCATGGGGCAGGGAGTACACAGAGAAGTACTCGATGCCATGTCTGTTGTTAAGGGAAGTGTTCACCATCTGGTGTTCCTGCTGCCCCTTTTGGACTAAGTGGCTGTATAACAGAGGATGACTAGCGGCAGTGTGTCACCCACAGTTCGTTTTTGGCCCTAAAGAAGGAAGCTCTACGGTAAGTCGTTGGCCACATGTTCACTCAACCCACGCTTACTTGATATATTTTTCCATGTTCTTAGCACAGAAGTCTGCTGCCGCCACCCCGCCATGTCCATCATAAACTGCAAAGTACAGGACATCCTCTGTCAGCTGAGCATAATCAAAGCGGTCTTCGTTTTCCTTCCGCTTGCCAATATGACTAGCACAGCCCACATTGCTCAGGCTGACTTTGGGAATTGGCGTCCCATACTTTATGCTTGGTGGGAGGAGAATAGGTTCATCAATGCGATTGTCCCAGATGCCAAATGTGTCCCATGTGGCAGGTCGCCCACTCCCGTCTGGATCGAAGCGGGATGCACGACGTTCAGAGGTGGAACTGTAGCACTCAACCGTTGGACGCTTCTCGTCTTGCAAGAGGCGGGACGTCAGAAGGGCTCTCCGTACTTGATACCCTCCGTTTCTTACCAAATGGATTAAAGCAGCTGTTGACATAACTTGTCTTCGCAGAGAATCGTAGGAACGAACAAACGTTCAGCAATAAAAGACAGCGGCTGGAATGTCTAAGAACAAAGAGAGAGTCCATCAAGAAAGAAGCAGCACAGGAAGGGGGATTTTCAGTTACATCATTCAGGAAACAATTTCACAGTCAGAGGCTGCTAATCATACATGGCACAGCACTGCCTAGAAGAGACTACAGAACGATCTGCATGACTCATCGAGAAACAATCCTAAACAGATCAGCCAACATCTACAGTTCTAATAAGGAATGCTGCAGATAAATCAAAGTAAGGAATCCTCCATCAGGATAGCCTGTATTTTCAGAGGTAGCTAGGGTTGTGATGGAGCTAGTGAGAGTGATAATGACTTTGTTCCAAGAGCTGACTTTCTGCATAAGAGACATGACATTACGTTCTGTTTCATTTCATTAGTACTTGCATTTTACTTGTCAAAACAGACTCGGGAAGTGAATTGTGATTTTTATTTTTTTTCAGGCCAGGAACCACTAAGAGTGTATCCGTAGACATGTACAATTACTCACTTGAACTTCACAAAATGGAGCCCATGCAGCTCTGAGCTTTCTGTCTGGCCTGATGTTCTCTACTCAGACCCAATCCTGAAATGGGATCCCTTGGGAAACAAGGAGACCAAGTTCTTCCACTGACTTTTATTTGGATGTCTTTTCTGGTCCAGATGCATTAAACACACCAGCTGGCTCAGCACAGCTAGAAACTGATTAATGCTTATTCATCTAGGATGCTGAAAAATACAGAGATCATCTTATTTAACCATTTGCAGAATAATGCTTAACATGATGAAAGTCAAGCAAGCTGGGGTGCATTGGGTAATAAGTCCACATTGTTGCACCAGATAAGTTTGAACTGGACCACCATATCCCTGAAACTAAGCGTGCTAGGTTTTCAGCAAGGAATTGCTCTTGTTATTGCTGTATGTTTGTGGGTGTGTTGGGTAGTTACCGAGAGCAGAATTACAAGTGAAAGATGTTCTATACTGTAATGAAGGGATTAAAAATAAACAGGCTTGTGATGAACGCTAAAGCATCAAATGTCACAAATATCTGATGTAATCCAGAGGCAAAGAGCAAGCAATACATGTACTCCTGAAACACAGTTATTCAGGGCTGGAGCAGCCTGCTGTTGTATTCCAGACAGCAATTGCAGCTGTGGTTTTGAAATACTGGTTTAAACTATTTTTTTAAATCCTGCACAAAATCTGTGCTTGCAGAAATGTTCAGTCAAAGGTAGGTTTGTAAGCAGTTGCTTTATTAGAAGGTGGCTGTGACATGAGCTTTCTGCAGGCCTACAGTAAACCTGTCATTCACAGCTCAAAGCATATAGTTCTAGACGCCTCTTGGCTTATCTTGAATACACTTCCTGTACTTAACATCTAACTTTAACATCTAACTTTAGGTTAGATGTTAGGAAGAACTTCTTTACTGAAAGGGTTGTTAGGCACTGGAACAGGCTGCCCAGGGAGGTGGTGGAGTCACCATCCCTGGAAGTCTTTAAAAGACGTTTAGATGTGGAGCTTAGGGATATGGTTTAGTGGGGACTGTTAGTGTTAGGTTAGAGGTTGGACTCGATGATCTTGAGGTCTCTTCCAACCTAGAAATTCTGTGATTCTGTGATTCTGTGATTCCTTATGTGAGGAAATATATGTGTTTATTTATCATTTACAGCGTAACAGTTCACTCAATAAATATCAGACAAGCTGGGAATCAATATTGTAACAGATGAAATTGGCCTTGGCTACCAGCTGAGTGCAACTGACCAATGTCAATTTCGAGTGATCTTCCATTTTATTCCTGGATGTCTGCAATATCTCACCCTTATTTCACTATACTCACGGGTGCTTAATAACTCATTTACTTTCTTGACTGTTTATTTTCTGTTGCCCTTGACTCACAGCAACAGTATGGTGAAGCACAGCATGACAAAATTCAAAGCCTGCCAACTTAGGAAACCCGCACTCAGATTCACTTCCGTCAGCTTGAAAGAACATGAAAAGCTAGCTATATTTAGACTTCCCAGTATCCACAGCATGAAGTGGAAGATTAATCCAAAATACAGAGCTAATTAATGTGTTTATTCCCATCAAACAGATCTCTCAAAAGTCCTTTTTCTCCAGGCAAGTACAAACAGCAATGGCTGGCTTTTCTCTGCAAGCAAGGAATAGGAAACGGAGCTGTAACTGTCGTGATGTAAATAGTTAGGCTTTCAGCTGGCCGGAGCACAGGCTGTACTTTCCTAGCGGATACGTTGCCAAACCCTGAGCAAGTCTATCGGGGACAAACAAGATGAAGGCATTTTAAAAGGCAGTGCTGGTGCTACAGCCCAAGTGCATGCAGCAAGGCTGTAGATGCTCCATCTGATCCTGATAGTCTGCACCTATTTAACCTACAAAAATAATTTTTCTAGATAGCCAAGAACATGCAGTAATTGCGGTTAATGATTAAGCCATAGTTCAAGCTGTATGGTGCCCCTTTGGCAGGGTGGCAGCTTCACGGAAAAGTCTCCATACCGAGATGAAAGAAAAAAGGAAAAAAACACCGCAACCCAAGAAGAAAGAATACATGCCTGGCGCCCCACTGAGCTGAATACGTGCAAACTGGGACGCGAACCCCTCAGCATGCCCTGAATAAGGTGAGCTTCCCCTGCCGCCCCCCGCCGCGCCTCACCGCTCACCTCCTCCTCCCGTGCCCGGCAGCCGGCGGCGACGAACGACGCCTCCCCCAGCCTGCTCCGGACACAGGGCGCTGCTCCCGACCGCCTTCCCCGAGGCCGCCGAGCCCAGCAGCCCGGCCCCTCTCAGCCCGGCCCCTCGCCGGCCCAATGGCGGCGGCGGCGGCGGCCGAGCCCCCCCCGCCGCCCACACCCTGCCTGTGTCAGCGCCGGGCGCCCGGCCCAGGCGGGGCTGTGAGCAGCTGAAGGAGATCCGAACAGAAAAAGGACGGGAAGGGAGAAACCGTTTTGGTGTCCTTTGAGTGCCTGGTTCTCAGGCTGGTACGCTGTGTTCCTGCAGGGGGTGTGGCATCCCTGGCGTGCTGCTAATGCAGAAGGGAGCGTGCTGGGCCGGGGTGGCGGTGGTACGGCTTCAGCAGACGCCCAGGCTGCGGTCTGTTCGCAGTGCTGCCTCTGACACGGTTTTCCTTCCTAGGAGAAGACGCGTCAGCTGTGCATCAGCCACCGTAGGACTCGCCTCCGTCCATCTTGGACAGCTTGCTTCTGTTCTGGTAAAGCTCAGAAATAAAATCCTGCGTCTAAACACCGTATAGATTCTGGGAAGGTCAGATAAAAAACACGATTTAGACAGTTAGCAGTTTATTAAAGCAAAGGTCATGTTTCTGTATATAGCAATCCTGTCTTTTCTGAAAAGATCACTAGTAACCAAATGGTTGTTTCACATGCTTGAAACTTTAAATGGCTTTTGATTTTTCAGGCAGCTTATTGGGAAACAGAAGTAGATTATTTCTGTGCTTTTATGCCCTATTCTTACCTACAGGATAAAGAAAGTTAGGATAGGATGCTCCTAGCTGCTTGCATTCTGCCTTTGGCATTCTCCATTCATAGTGTGTGAGTGGTACAAGCTGAATTTGCCCTGCAACTTGTTACATTGTGAAGCATTAGAAGTTAGGGGCTGCAGTGCTTGAAAATAGTGCTGTATGTGGATCAGTTGCATGGCATGAGGCATGCACGTTGAAAAGCCACACTGCTTGGCTTGCACACAGTGCCTTGCTGTCCTGCAGCTGTGGGTGTGTGGGAAGCTTGCTGCTGCCTGCCATACTCACCACTGCAGGGGGGTGCAGGGCTTTTTTCTTCCTCAGACTCCCATGCACCCCAGCTCAAAGGGAAAGAAAGTGATTGTGAATGGCAGTTGCTTTTATAGAGCTATTAAGTGCAGCTCTTAACTGAGCACAGCTTGTATTCCTTTCTGGTCATTGACCCGTGGCATCTGGGCCGTTGGATATCCTATCCTTCAGTCTCCTACTGAATGTTTAGGATCAGCAGGAATATAAAGCTCTGAGTGGGGTTACTGGTGGAGAATCATTTGCAGAGTCATTAATGTAAAGAAGCACCACTTCAGCCCTTCTCCACTACTTTACAGTTATTTACTTTTTTAGATTTTAGATTGCTGTTCCTGTTTGGAATGGACATCTGGGATTTAAGTCCACTTCAGCAGAACTGACTTGAGGATCTTAAAAGGAACGTTATTCAGGTGAAAAACACTTCACAGCAAGGGCATTCCCCTAGCATTTGACACCATCTGGCTGTGAGCCTGACTGGATGCCCAGGTCATGCTGGCATCCTGGGGTTAGACTGCTCCCTCTCTGCTCCTGGCTGCAAGGTCCAAGCTTGTTCTTGCTGCTGCAGACACAGGAGTAACTTTCTCCTGACAATACCTCTCTGTTACCTGACCAGTTAATTGCTGTAAAGCTTCTGTGTGAGGCTTCTCTCCTAAAGCATCGAGAGGCAGGCCCAGCAAAATTTGTGAAAGCTGCCTGTCATGGCCTCTGAAAGTATGGTGCTCATCATGGGGACTTCTTTCACTCTGCCCTGGCTTGCAGGAGGTCTGGCTTTCTGGATGGTTTCTGCCTGTCCTACCAGTAGATGCCTAAAGAAAATAAAATCAGAGGGTTGCTTTGAAAGATAGGCAGCTTCTCTGGCTTCTGGCCTGAGCTAAAATTGGATCAAGTATTCAAGAGGGGAGAAGAGGAAATGCAAGCACCCATGTCTCTGAGAGTTGCTATGTCTGAAATAGCCCACATGTGTTGACCTTCAGAGCTGGGCTGAAGCACTACTCAGCCATTTGCTCTGGCCGCCTGCTGGGTTAAGCTGGAACAAGAACGCAGATGCGAAAGAGTAGAATGCGCACCTCCTCATTTGGCTTTCGAAAGAAAATGGACTAACAAGTTACTCTAGCGAACGGTTTGGGGTTGATTGGGCAAGTTCTCCTGACTCTGGGAACTTGTCAGGACTACCTGTCTTCTCTTTCTAATGTTATTTTTCATAATACTCACCGCAAACCGTTGCCAAATCTGAAAAAGTTACAGGGAGGTCGCCTGTGATGTCTTTGCATCACTCTGGAAAGGGGGATGCGTTGCACAGAGGTGCAACTCTTTTTCTGTAATCTCTCATCAAAACTTTCCGGGTAAATGGATCCTTCAGCCCGTTGGATATGGATGACCTGCAGGGTTGTCTGCCATTCCCATGATACAGATAGCTGCAGAGCGGGTACTGAGTGGGAAGGAGATCCGAGCGACAGCTAATGTTGCTGTCAAGAGTACCGTGGGATGGGAGCAGCTGGTGACAGGATGCAGAAGGAGAACTCGATGAGAAGGAGCTGCTCTGCAAGGTGGAGGCAGGCAATGACCTGAGAGGAGCAAAATCAGCAGGGGAAGGTGGGATTGGGGTGGGGGGTGGGGGGTTGTTAGGAATGTTAAGAGAGGAGGAGCAGCTGACAGGACAACATTTCCTTTTCCTACAGAGGGAGATAATGATGGAAAACTGGCCCCCAGGAAATGCTTGCCATTTGCCATTCAGTCTGTAAAGCTGCACGCGCGTCTTCCTGAGAATGACTGCGCGTGTGTGGCGTCGCAGTCCATGAGCTGCTTGGGCAGGGATCTCTCCATGCGGGGTGGCGAGCCCCCAGGAAAGCCATCATCTGGCAGAAGAAAGCCCAGGGGGACTTCTCAGAGGTAAGAAGCCTTCAGACATACAGGGACCCCAAACTTGTACATGTATTCCAAAGGTGCAAGACAAACATCCGTGGCACGATCAAGGACGGCTTCTCAGAGGTAAGCAGCTTTCCCTTTGTTTCCCTGTCCTCTCAGGAGCCCTCCTTACGCTCTTTGGGCGTGCTTGAGGCCCTTAACACTCATTTTCTCCTCTACTTAGCATTCATAGTCCCTGCCATGGGCAATAATTGCCTTGAGTGACCTGAAAATTAAACTGATACTCACATTTTAAAGAAAAGAGAGGGAGTTAGGAGAATCTTATCGAGTAGAGATAGAGCACTGACAGCATTAAACTAGGATGCTACTCAGTGTCTTTGCTAACTATGGTGCATTGTGCAAATTAACTAAAGTAAGAAGCCTTGGGCCCCTTACCAAGGTCAGTCTCCTAAGAAGAGTATGAGCCTATCTTAAGAAACTGGTAGAAACTGGTCCTGCGGATGGACAAGAGCCAAGGAGCAACTGAGTCTGCGCAAAGACAAGAGGTCAACTAGCAGTGACGAGGAGGAGTCATCAATCTTCATCCCCACGACTCCCCACGACCACCACCAGAATACACTGTGCAAGCGCAGATGGGAGGAGTTTATGGAAACGACTCCTTGGAACTAATTTTAATACGAAGCAGGGACAGGTTATGAATATGTATATATGTATTGTGAAACTTCATGCATATGTAACTCTTTACTGCATAAAACCAAGGCAAATTGCTGTGTCAGGTGTGCATGACTACCCCCTGTGCTGCCCAGTGCTGAATAAGCATACCTACTTTACAATCTTATTGATTGTGTAGTCCATTTTCCACAAGTCAGTATAGCATTGAAGAAGCTTCCAGGGTGGAGTGTAGCTGTGCTACACAAAAGACCTCAAGATCTCCAACCTTAGATGTTGATCACACCGGGGAACCTGGCGTGCTGACTCCAAGAGGAACAGTACGGAGTGCAGAGCAGAGCGGAGGTGCCGTGGCTAGGCTCTGTGACGAGACGGGAACTTGGTTGTTCTTGTGCATATCCGAGACTGATTTCCAGTGGAATAACAGTGCTATGGGGTGCAGTCAGACCCTGAGAGCAAAGATACACTCACTTTGGAAAGACTCTGAAATGGGGTGGAAGGAACAACAGAGATGGACAGTTTTACCTCAGGGCCACCGAATTTATTTGGGCAAGTTTCAGAACAAATTTTTGAGCAATTCCAGCCTCCGGAGGAGGTGTTCCTGTTCCCCTTGCAATATGCAATGAGGACCAAGCATACCCGGACCTTCTTAATAATTAAAAAAAAAAAAAAACCAAACACAAAAAGTTTTTTTTAAAAAAAAGGCAACACAGGGGCAACTCTGCCCTAAGTTGTGTAAGCGCATAAAACTGTGAGTGGCAGTTTGTTTTTTGTTTTTTGTTTTTTGTTTTTTTTTTAGCTCGCACATCAGCGCTGCTCCGGGAAGCCGTGCCTGCCGTTCTGCTTCCACCCATGCACGGAGCCGGATGGCGCGGCGGCGCCTGGTGCCACCTGGCGGCCGAACAGCGAGCGGTGTTGTAGACGAAGAGGGGCTGCACGGCTCGTCGCTCTCTGCTGCCACCTGCTGGCGAGAGGGAGGCACTGCAGGCGGAGAGGATGCGCATGCGCTGTAGCAATTGCCATGATTCGTGCCCCCGCAGCATGCCGGGAGTTGTGGTATTTGGGCTCCGGTTCTTCAAGTTCTTCAAGTCAGTTGCAGGGTTCTTTGGTCAGGCTGGAGTCTATGGATTTCTGGATTTTAAGTGCTTGGAATTCACTTAATAGAGGGATATTTAGTAGAGGTTGCTAGCTCACTGTTTTTTGGGATGGCAGCAGTGGGCATGTGAGGGGTAGTCCGTTTCAGGTTTAGGGACAGTTTGTTATATTTCTGGAGCTTTTGTCTGTGGTTTTGCTGTCTGTCGAGTCTTTAGAACTTGCAGCCTTCTAGTCTTTATGTCCTTGAATTTACATATCAGAAGTATGTTTATGAGGGCTTGCCAGGTACGTTGTTTTTGGGAAACCATGGGGTACAGTTCCTTGACCGCATAAGTGCAGTACTGCGAAGAGAGTGATCAGGGTCACCTTCTTCATCTCTAAAGAATAAGTCTGTTCGGGCACATTTTAGCGCGGCGCCGCCCGGGCACATTTCTCAGGTAAGCTAGTGAGCAGCTGAGGTAAAGGAGCTGGGAATGTTAGCGTAGCAGACACATAACCACAACGTGATTATATGAAGGTGCTTTATTCAGCGCTGGAAACCAGGGGCAGGTGCCCAAATCTGGCTTCAAATCCCGTTACATCCCGACCGCATATTTATATTCTTGGAGACACATAAATTCATACATATTCATTTCAGGTTGCAACATCAGCCGCAAGGACTCCTCCCTTGACTCCTCCCTACTTGCACATGCGCAGCACCATCTGGTGGTCTTCATGATGAAGTAAAGAGTCTTCCTCTCGGTTGAACTATTCACCTTTCTTCTCTGCGCATGCTCTTTCCAACCCTCCATGTGTTTTTGCCATCTTCCAAGTTCTTATCAGAGGTCGAGATGTATCTGTTCATCCTCAGGATCTTTCTGTGAAGAATCTCGCGTCTCTTTATCAGATTAGGAGCTTATTGATAGATACCTAGGAAATACTACAACATCTATCTCAAGACAGTAACTCCTTAAAAAGAGATAGTGCAGGATACTAAAATATGTGCTAATGCTAACATTTCTAACATTTCCCCTAAAATATGTGCTAACGCCAGGAGATAGTGCAGGATACTAAAATATGTGCTAATGCTAACATTTCTAACATTTCCCCTAAAATATGTGCTAACGCCAGGAGATAGTGCAGGATACTAAAATATGTGCTAATGCTAACATTTCTAACATTTCCCCTAAAATATGTGCTAACGCCAGGAGATAGTGCAGGATACTAAAATATGTGCTAATGCCAACAGGAACAGGGAGGTATTGCACAAAGGTATGTTGCATCAGTAGTAGTCAGCGTTGCAGAGGAGGTGAGTGTCAGGGCTGGCGTGCTAGTGAGTGCTGGTTCTCTGTTTCTGCAGGTGATGATGAACATGTTTGAGCTAATTCCATTTAAAAAAGTTCCAGTTACTTGCCAGGTCGTATTGTCCTTTCAACATTAAAAGCTGCAGCAAAAGCATCGGGATTGTTGCTTCTAGAAACACCCCAGGTGTCTTGTCTGACCTGTGCATGTTGTTCCAGTAAAGCAGATTTTAAAAACAAAAAAACAAACAAACAAACAAACAAACAAAAACCAGCTGGTCCTGCTCTCTTCCTACTTTCTTGTGCTTTGCCCCTCCCCTTTCCCAGGTGATTGGGTTTGGGTGCTGGGTGGGGCCAAATGGTATACAAGCCCCAGGCATGCCATCAGAGAGCTCCTTCTGCCTGGGCTGCTCTTTGGGGTATGTGGGGTATGTGATTTTCCTTCAGTCAGTTGCAGGGTTCTTTGGTCAGGCTGGAGTCTATGGATTTCTGGATTTTAAGTGCTTGGAATTCACTTAATAGAGGGATATTTAGTAGGGGTTGCTGGCTCACTGTTTTTTGGGATGGTGGGATACTCTTCTGTTTTTGAGCTATATTTGAATCTCTATATGTACAAAACCACTTGTGTAACTCTCCAGAGGACTAAAAACAGCTGGATTGCATGCTACAAGTGGCTTGACAGTGTAGGTGCAGCATTACCAAGAGACTGAGCAGGGTCATGTCAGACTTACCTTTTTCATCTGCAAAGGTTAAGTCTGTGATTACCCCTGCTGGGGCTGCTGTGTGTGCATGTCTTTTTGGCTTTTGCGGAGCTCAGTTGTTTGTTTTTTTGTGTGTGTATACTCTCACTTTTTGTTTTTTTTTGAGGGGTAAAGAGTGTGTGTGCTGATCATGGTTGGCAGGAGGAGGTGGTGAGCTGCTCAGGACTGGTAGGTTTGGTTTCTAGGAGTGTGCGGCATCCTTCCTGTGCGATGCGACTGATTGTTGGGCGGGAACGTTCGAGCTATTGTGTCTTAAACAATGTAGCTTGTGTAGTGTGTGTTGTGTGGCCTGGGCAGAGTTTGCTGTGGTGCTGTGAGCGAAGAATGTCAGTTACAGAATCACAGAATCACAGAATTTCTAGGTTGGAAGAGACCTCAAGATCATCGAGTCCAACCTCTAACCTAACACTAACAGTCCCCACTAAACCATATCCCTAAGCTCCACATCTAAACGTCTTTTAAAGACTTCCAGGGATGGTGACTCCACCACCTCCCTGGGCAGCCTGTTCCAGTGCCTAACAACCCTTTCAGTAAAGAAGTTCTTCCTAACATCTAACCTAAAACTCCCCTGGCGCAACTTAAGCCCATTCCCCCTCGTCCTGTCACCAGGCACGTGGGAAAACAGGCCAACCCCCACCTCACTACAGCCTCCTTTAAGGTATCCGTAGAGAGCGATAAGGTCGCCCCTGAGCCTCCTCTTCTCCAGGCTGAACAAGCCCAGCTCCCTCAGCCGCTCCTCGTAGGACTTGTTCTCCAGGCCCCTCACCAGCTTCGTCGCCCTTCTCTGGACCCGCTCAAGCACCTCCATGTCCCTCTTATAGCGAGGGGCCCAAAACTGAACACAGTACTCGAGGTGCGGCCTCACCAGAGCCGAGTACAGGGGGACGATCACCTCCCTAGCCCTGCTGGCCACACTGTTTTTGATACAAGCCAGGATGCCGTTGGCCTTCTTGGCCACCTGAGCACACTGCTGGCTCATATTCAGCCGACTATCCACCATCACTCCCAGGTCCTTCTCTGCCAGGCAGCTCTCCAACCACTCATCTCCCAGCCTGTAGCTCTGCTTGGGGTTATTGCGCCCCAGGTGCAGGACCCGGCACTTGGCCTTGTTGAACTTCATGCAGTTGACCTCAGCCCATCGCTCCAGCCTGTCCAGATCCTCCTGCAGAGCCTTCCTACCCTCAAGCAGATCGACACATGCACCTAACTTGGTGTCATCTGCAAACTTACTGAGGGTGCACTCAATGCCCTCGTCCAGATCATTGATGAAGATATTAAAGAGGACTGGCCCCAGCACCGAGCCCTGGGGGACGCCACTAGTGACTGGCCTCCAACTGGACTTGACTCCATTTACCACGACTCTTTGGGCCCGGCTATCCAGCCAGTTTCTAACCCAACGAAGCGTGCGCCAGTCCAAGCCAAGAGCAGCCAGTTTCTTGAGGAGAATGCTGTGGGTGACGGTGTCAAAAGCCTTGCTGAAGTCAAGGTAGACCACATCCACAGCCTTTCCCTCGTCCACCCAGCGCGTCACTTTGTCATAGAAGGAGATCAGGTTCGTCAAGCAGGACCTGCCTTGCATAAACCCATGCTGACTGGGCCTGATCGCCTGCTTGCCCTTCAAGTGCCGCATGATGACTCCCAAGAGGATCTGCTCCATGAGCTTCCCTGGTACTGAGGTCAAACTGACAGGCCTGTAGTTTCCCGGGTCTGCCCTCCGGCCCTTCTTATAGATGGGCATCACATTTGCTAGCCGCCAGTCAGCTGGGACCTCCCCTGATAACCAGGACTGCCGATAAATGATGGATAGGGGTTTGGCCAGCTCCTCTGCCAGTTCTCTCAGCACCCTCGGGTGGATCCCATCCGGCCCCATCGACTTGTGCACATCCAAGTGCCGTAGCAGGTCACCAACCAGTTCTTCATGGATGGTGAGGGCCACATCCTGCTCCCCATCCCCTTCCACCAGCTCAGGGTACTGGGTATCCAGTGAACAACCAGTACTGCCGCTAAAGACTGAGGCAAAGAAGGCATTGAGCACCTCTGCCTTTTCCTCATCTCTTGTAACTAAGTTTCCCCCCGCATCCAGTAAAGGATGGAGATTCTCCTTAGTCCTCCTTTTTGTGTTGATGTATTTATAAAAACGTTTTTTGTTATCTTTAACAGCAGTAGCCAGACTGAGCTCCAGATGAGCTTTGGCCTTTAGCTGGTGAGCAGCTGAAGTAACGGAGCTGGGAAGAGAGAGGTATTGCAGCAGGTACGCTGTGTCTGTGAGGAGCCTCAGAGTGTGCTTTTCTCTTGTCTCTGCAGGTGCTTCATGCAGTTGTGGACAGGGAAGGGAAATCCCCATGTCAAGGAGCAGTGAGGGAAGGTGAGTGCTGTAAAGCTGGTCATCCCTTATCTGAAGTGAAGGGAAGATGCTCAGGTGTTTCCCTCTGAGGGGCTGAGGTGAGGCTGTTTAGGACAGAGGAGCAGTGTGGCAGGTGGTTGCTTGCAAGCACAGTGGTCATTTTGTCCTTTTACGTTCCCAGGTGGCGTGGGTGATGCTGGACGCTCCTGTTGAGCGCGGACCTATGTTCCAGGTACAGAGGCAAGTGGACTGCTGTTTTGAAAGGATAAAACTAAAGATGGGGTCCCTTATGTTGTTGAGGGATGGGTGCTACTGCTTGCAGCTGAATGTTTATCTTCTGACTCTGTTTTCCTTTGTTCAGGCTGAAATGCAGTGTGCAGTGCAGGATGTTTTGACCCGAGCTGCCTCTGGAGTGACTCTGGTGTGTGATGAGCAGAGGTAGCTGTTATTTTTGGGGTGTGGTTGTCACTGCAGTTATTTTCCTACATCCAATAGAGTAAAATTCCAGTTTGCCTTTTAGAGGTGCTATAAGTGGCTAAAGAGAACAGATAGAATCATCTGCCATGTGGGGCAGGCAAGCGGCTGAGGTAGAGGAGGGGATGAGAGTAACTGTCCGAAGGGTGCTGTTGCTTTTGCTGCTGTGATTGCTTTCTCTCCTGTTTATCGGGTGCCACAGACAAGGTGGGCTGAGATAGGCTTTAGAGTAGGAGGAAAGCAGGTAGCTAGAATGCTGCATGGTTCCTGAGCAAGGTGTTGTAGAGGACAAAGGTCGTCTGGCGTGGCAGTTCCTGATGGCGGTCTTCTTTGGTAGGCAAAGAGGTGCCCGAAGCCTTGTCCTGTGTAGCCTGAGCATGAGGATGCTCATGAGGAACGCCTCACTGAGGATGAAGCATGCTTCCCAGCAGTTCCCAGGACTGTGTTGAAGCTGAAAAGCTGTGTCTGTGTTTGGGTTGCACCTTAGTGAGTGTAGGGATGGGTTTTAAGTCAGTGCAGCAGAAGGCCTGGACCCAGTGTCCTGTAGTGTGTTTTGGCCTATCAGCATAGCCTTCTGGTTTTCAGACAGCCTACTGAAGTGATTTTTCCTGCGAGTGGAATGGAATTGATTTTTTTGGTGTATAATCTGTTCTGCTCCTGGATTTTTCTTTCTATGTAAATGAAAGTTTGAGCTAATTCCAGTTGAAAAAGCTTCAGTTACTTGCTTGGTCATATTGTGCTTTTAATATTCAAAGCTGCAGCAAAAGCATGGGAATTGTTGCTTCTAGAAACACCCCAGTTCTCCTGTCTGCACTGTGCATGCTGTGGAGCTAAGCCATGTAAATAAGTAAATAAAGCACACCTGTTGCTGCTCCTGCTCTCTTCCTACTTTCTTGTGCTTTGTCCCTCCCCTTTCCCAGGTGATTGGGTTTGGGTGCTGGGTGGGGCCAAATGGTATACAAGCCCCAGGCATGCCATCAGAGAGCTCCTTCTGCCTGGGCTGCTCTTTGGGGTATGTGGGGTATGTGATTTTCCTTCAGTCAGTTGCAGGGTTCTTTGGTCAGGCTGGAGTCTATGGAATTCTGGATTTATTTTTTTTTGCCTCCTCCTCTACCACCTCTAACTCTTTTTTCTTTTTTTATTTTTTTAGGTCTCCTCCTCCACTACCTCTTCCAGACATTTTTTTTTTTTTTGGCAGCCTCCCCCAACACCCCTTCCTCTTTTGTTTTTTTTCTAAGGCCTCCCCCCTACCTACTCCTCCTCTTTTTTTCTTCATTTTTTTTAGCCCTTCTCCTCCACAACCTCCTTAAAAATTAGGACGTGCCAAACCCTATCCCAAAAGCTTAGGACACTCTAAACCCTATCCCAAAAGCTTAGGACACTCTAAACCCTATCCCAAAAGCTTAGGACACTCTAAACCCTATCCCAAAAGCTTAGGACACTCTAAACCCTATCCCAAAAGCTTAGGACACTCTAAACCCTATCCCGAAAGCTTAGGACACTCTAAACCCTATCCCGAAAACATAGAACACTCTAAACCTTGTCCCAAAAATGCGGGACTGCTTGAAGCCCGATCCTGAAAAAACAGGACGTGCCAAGCCCAAACCCCAAAAATTAGGATACTCAAAACCCTGCCCCTGGAGAACCTAACCTGAAAAGAAAAACTTAAGATCTTAAAACCCTAACTGAATATCTGACCAAAAATAAAGCCCTAAGACCCTAACCCTAAAAAATGTATCAACACTGCAACCCAAAAAATTCTAAAACCCTAACACGCTAACCCTGAAACCCTTAAAACTCTAATCCCCAAATCCTCAAAATGCTAACCGTTAAAACTCCAGCCCTAAAAACCTTAAAATCCTAAACATAAACCCTGAAACCCCTTACCCTGAAACCCAACCCTAGTGCCCTATCCCTGAAACCTTAAAACCCTGAATCAATCTGTAGCCAATAACATAGGCTGAGTCGAGGATCTCAGTACAGTAGCATTTTTATTCGAGATTACAATGGCGGGCGTGCTGCAAGCAGGAGGGTGCCTACTAATTCCATACACAGTTTATATACACTTTTTTTCTGCCAAGGACTGGGACCCTCCCCTGTCTCCCCATTAACTGTGCCATTCAAGATTCATAATCTATCTAGTGCTTCACAGAAAATACACAGCTGCTGGCCTGTTACAAGTCACATTTGAGGTTTTTACTCTTTGAGGGGGTAATGTTTCTTACACCATGATTTCCACCTAATTGCTGTAAGGATTCTGGTTGTCTGTGTTTTATTATTTATTATAACAGACAACCTTGTAAAAGTCCCAAACAGGATTACAATCAAAGTTTACAATTCATTAAACAAATAGAGGTAAGCAAACAGCCCTGGGTGCACCGGGAGTCTCTGCTCCACCAAGACACACACCTGTTACATCAGGCAGCTGGTTTTTATGCTCCTAGGCTAATACATATTCATTACTACTTCTAGAAAAGGTAGGGTTATTATAATTAGTTCCCGGAATCTGAACCCTCCCACTGGTGCACACGTTATCAGTCTCCGGTGGTCCCTCTGGGGGTCTCTCGTGCTGAAAGCTCGTAGTCTTCCTCCCAGGCTTTTCCCTTGTCCTTCTCCTTTGTCCATCTTGGCTGGATGTCAGAGACTTGCATAGTGTCCCATGCAACAGTTGTAATAGCTAGCAGTTATTCTGAAACCCCTTTGTTCTCTTATCCCCTGTTGACCTGAATTGCTGGACCATTCCTTTGCAAGATACAAGAACTATATACACTAACCACTCTGGTTTTCTTAGTCTTGTGGTTATACAAGGGTATGTAAGACAGAAGGTCACATTTCATCATATCATGTGGCCCTAGCATTGTTCCATATTGACACGCACCAGATGAACACATTTCACACTGTTAAGCTCTCTTATCACTGCAAGCATATCTCAATACCACCTTCCTTCCCTCTAAAGGATGTAACTGCGCAAAAACAACATTTTTACTCCTACAACCTTGATCCCCTTACCCTGAAATCCTTATTCCCCTTAAACCTAACAACTCTAACCACAACCCTAACCCTTATTATCAACCCCCTAATGCTAATGACCCTGACCTTAATCCAAACCCCAAACTGCCCCTAACCCCAGACAACCAACAACGAAACACACAGACACAAAGACGGAAACTACAGAAAAGGCAAAACCCTGGATACAGGCCCCAAATCACAAACACGCGACCAAAACGCTACAGAAAAGCCCCAGACGCAAGCCCCAAACGCTACAGCTAGGCCTCAAAAGCTCAAGATGCATCCCAAAGAAAAAATGCAGACCCCAAACATTACAGAAAAGCCCCCAAACCCAGGCTGCAGAAGTCTACAAGCAGGCCCCAAACTGCCAACTGAAGCAGGCACCGACCACACCCAGATGCAGCCCACAACTGCCCACAAGCAGCTCCCACCCCCTCCCAAGAACTGGACCCCACCCAGACGCAGGCCCCAGATACAGCCCCCCCCCCCCCCCCCCCCAGACACAGGTCCCAAAGGTGTACAAGCAGCCCAGACCCCCCCCTCCGAGACCCAGGCCCCTAAACTGTACAAACAGCTCCCAATCCACCCCAACTCAGGCCCCTACAGTGCACAAGCAACTCCTAACACCCCTCCCCCCCCCAGACAAAGACACCCAGAGGCACATCCCAAAGGCGTATAATCAGCTCCCAACCCCCCTCAACACTGGTTAACAAGCAGCTCCGCCACCCCCCTGGACACTGGCTCCAACCCCCTTACCCCCAGACACAGACCCCAAAAACCTAAACACAGGACCTAAACTCTACAGGTAGGCTCCAAAACCCATGACAGAGGCCCCAATGGCTCCAGACAGGTCCCAAATCCGTGACACAGGCCCCAAACGCCAAACATATGCCAAAAAAAGTATTAGTGCTGGTGCCAAATGTTACAGACAGGACCAAAAGCCCAGGGAAAAGCCCCAGATGCTCAAGGCTGAGACATAACGTGGCTTTCTGAATTACTAGAAAGCAGCTTTCATTCTCAGATAGGTGCGCGCAGGCTAGATGAGTATGGGGCTTCAGGCACCTCTTCACCTGAGGAAACACTGCCATCGGGCACCGCTGTGCCAGACAAGCTTTTTCTGCTTGAACACCCTTCTCAGATGCCCTGCGGCATTCAAGTGACCCGCTTTCCTGAGATTCTAAAGACTGATGTTACAACACACCTTGCCTGGGGCACGCAATGAACAGAAGAGAAAGCCACCGCAGTGCTTGGAAACCATCCCTGCACGTGCCGCTACTTGTCGCTATCTAGCCTCATCTCAAATCCTCAGCCACTTCTGTGGAGAGCCTGCCACAGCAACCACAAAGCAGGACGGACAGCTTTCAATGTCACCTTGTGCTACTTGGCCACTCTGCTCCAACCCAGCTCATGACTAGCCCCTCTTCTTGCACAGCTCTTCAGAGTGCAGTTTGCTCCTTTGAGCCTGTGAGAGACACCTGTGAAAGAAAAAGAAAAGCTTGCCTCTGTACCTGGAACATAGGTCTGCGCTCAACAGGAGCATCCAGCATCACCCACGCCACCTGGGAACATAAAAGGACAAAATGACCACGCCTCAGTGAGGCATTCCTCATGAGCATCCTCATGCTCAGGCTACACAGGACAAGGCTTCGGGCACCTCTTTGCCTACCAAAGAAGACCGCCATCAGGAACTGCCACGCCAGACGACCTTTGTCCTCTACAACACCTTGCTCAGGAACCATGCAGCATTCTAGCTACCTGCTTTCCTCCTACTCTAAAGCCTATCTCAGCCCACCTTGTCTGTGGCACCCGATAAACAGGAGAGAAAGCAATCACAGCAGCAAAAGCAACAGCACCCTTCGGACAGTTACTCTCATCCCCTCCTCTACCTCAGCCGCTTGCCTGCCCCACATGGCAGATGATTCTATCTGTTCTCTTTAGCCACTTATAGCACCTCTAAAAGGCAAACTGGAATTTTACTCTATTGGATGTAGGAAAATAACTGCAGTGACAACCACACCCCAAAAATAACAGCTACCTCTGCTCATCACACACCAGAGTCACTCCAGAGGCAGCTCGGGTCAAAACGTCCTGCACTGCACACTGCATTTCAGCCTGAACAAAGGAAAACAGAGTCAGAAGATAAACATTCAGCTGCAAGCAGTAGCACCCATCCCTCAACAACATAAGGGACCCCATCTTTAGTTTTATCCTTTCAAAACAGCAGTCCACTTGCCTCTGTACCTGGAACATAGGTCCGCGCTCAACAGGAGCGTCCAGCATCACCCACGCCACCTGGGAACGTAAAAGGACAAAATGACCACTGTGCTTGCAAGCAACCACCTGCCACACTGCTCCTCTGTCCTAAACAGCCTCACCTCAGCCCCTCAGAGGGAAACACCTGAGCATCTTCCCTTCACTTCAGATAAGGGATGACCAGCTTTACAGCACTCACCTTCCCTCACTGCTCCTTGACATGGGGATTTCCCTTCCCTGTCCACAACTGCATGAAGCACCTGCAGAGACAAGAGAAAAGCACACTCTGAGGCTCCTCACAGACACAGCGTACCTGCTGCAATACCTCTCTCTTCCCAGCTCCGTTACTTCAGCTGCTCACCAGCTAAAGGCCAAAGCTCATCTGGAGCTCAGTCTGGCTACTGCTGTTAAAGATAACAAAAAACGTTTTTATAAATACATCAACACAAAAAGGAGGACTAAGGAGAATCTCCATCCTTTACTGGATGCGGGGGGAAACTTAGTTACAAGAGATGAGGAAAAGGCAGAGGTGCTCAATGCCTTCTTGCCTCAGTCTTTAGCGGCAGTACTGGTTGTTCTCTGGATACCCAGTACCCTGAGCTGGTGGAAGGGGATGGGGAGCAGGATGTGGCCCTCACCATCCATGAAGAACTGGTTGGTGACCTGCTACGGCACTTGGATGTGCACAAGTCGATGGGGCCGGATGGGATCCACCCGAGGGTGCTGAGAGAACTGGCAGAGGAGCTGGCCAAACCCCTATCCATCATTTATCGGCAGTCCTGGTTATCAGGGGAGGTCCCAGCTGACTGGCGGCTAGCAAATGTGATGCCCATCTATAAGAAGGGCCGGAGGGCAGACCCGGGAAACTACAGGCCTGTCAGTTTGACCTCAGTACCAGGGAAGCTCATGGAGCAGATCCTCTTGGGAGTCATCATGCGGCACTTGAAGGGCAAGCAGGCGATCAGGCCCAGTCAGCATGGGTTTATGCAAGGCAGGTCCTGCTTGACGAACCTGATCTCCTTCTATGACAAAGTGACGCGCTGGGTGGACGAGGGAAAGGCTGTGGATGTGGTCTACCTTGACTTCAGCAAGGCTTTTGACACCGTCACCCACAGCATTCTCCTCAAGAAACTGGCTGCTCTTGGCTTGGACTGGCGCACGCTTCGTTGGGTTAGAAACTGGCTGGATAGCCGGGCCCAAAGAGTCGTGGTAAATGGAGTCAAGTCCAGTTGGAGGCCAGTCACTAGTGGCGTCCCCCAGGGCTCGGTGCTGGGGCCAGTCCTCTTTAATATCTTCATCAATGATCTGGACGAGGGCATTGAGTGCACCCTCAGTAAGTTTGCAGATGACACCAAGTTAGGTGCATGTGTCGATCTGCTTGAGGGTAGGAAGGCTCTGCAGGAGGATCTGGACAGGCTGGAGCGATGGGCTGAGGTCAACTGCATGAAGTTCAACAAGGCCAAGTGCCGGGTCCTGCACCTGGGGCGCAATAACCCCAAGCAGAGCTACAGGCTGGGAGATGAGTGGTTGGAGAGCTGCCTGGCAGAGAAGGACCTGGGAGTGATGGTGGATAGTCGGCTGAATATGAGCCAGCAGTGTGCTCAGGTGGCCAAGAAGGCCAACGGCATCCTGGCTTGTATCAAAAACAGTGTGGCCAGCAGGGCTAGGGAGGTGATCGTCCCCCTGTACTCGGCTCTGGTGAGGCCGCACCTCGAGTACTGTGTTCAGTTTTGGGCCCCTCGCTATAAGAGGGACATGGAGGTGCTTGAGCGGGTCCAGAGAAGGGCGACGAAGCTGGTGAGGGGCCTGGAGAACAAGTCCTACGAGGAGCGGCTGAGGGAGCTGGGCTTGTTCAGCCTGGAGAAGAGGAGGCTCAGGGGCGACCTTATCGCTCTCTACAGGTACCTTAAAGGAGGCTGTAGCGAGGTGGGGGTTGGCCTGTTTTCCCACGTGCCTGGTGACAGGACGAGGGGGAATGGGCTTAAGTTGCGCCAGGGGAGTTTTAGGTTAGATGTTAGGAAGAACTTCTTTACTGAAAGGGTTGTTAGGCACTGGAACAGGCTGCCCAGGGAGGTGGTGGAGTCACCATCCCTGGAAGTCTTTAAAAGACGTTTAGATGTGGAGCTTAGGGATATGGTTTAGTGGGGACTGTTAGTGTTAGGTTAGAGGTTGGACTCGATGATCTTGAGGTCTCTTCCAACCTAGAAATTCTGTGATTCTGTGATTCTGTAACTGACATTCTTCGCTCACAGCACCACAGCAAACTCTGCCCAGGCCACACAACACACACTACACAAGCTACATTGTTTAAGACACAATAGCTCGAACGTTCCCGCCCAACAATCAGTCGCATCGCACAGGAAGGATGCCGCACACTCCTAGAAACCAAACCTACCAGTCCTGAGCAGCTCACCACCTCCTCCTGCCAACCATGATCAGCACACACACTCTTTGCCCCTCAAAAAAAACCAAAAAGTGAGAGTATACACACACAAAAAAACAAACAACTGAGCTCCGCAAAAGCCAAAAAGACATGCACACACAGCAGCCCCAGCAGGGGTAATCACAGACTTAACCTTTGCAGATGAAAAAGGTAAGTCTAACATGACCCTGCTCAGTCTCTTGGTAATGCTGCACCTACACTGTCAAGCCACTTGTAGCATGCAATCCAGCTGTTTTTAGTCCTCTGGAGAGTTACACAAGTGGTTTTGTACATATAGAGATTCAAATATAGCTCAAAAACAGAAGAGTATCCCACCATCCCAAAAAACAGTGAGCCAGCAACCCCTACTAAATATCCCTCTATTAAGTGAATTCCAAGCACTTAAAATCCAGAATTCCATAGACTCCAGCCTGACCAAAGAACCCTGCAACTGACTGAAGGAAAATCACATACCCCACATACCCCAAAGAGCAGCCCAGGCAGAAGGAGCTCTCTGATGGCATGCCTGGGGCTTGTATACCATTTGGCCCCACCCAGCACCCAAACCCAATCACCTGGGAAAGGGGAGGGGCAAAGCACAAGAAAGTAGGAAGAGAGCAGGACCAGCTGGTTTTTGTTTGTTTGTTTGTTTGTTTGTTTGTTTGTTTGTTTGTTTGTTTGTTTTTAAAATCTGCTTTACTGGAACAACATGCACAGGTCAGACAAGACACCTGGGGTGTTTCTAGAAGCAACAATCCCGATGCTTTTGCTGCAGCTTTTAATGTTGAAAGGACAATACGACCTGGCAAGTAACTGGAACTTTTTTAAATGGAATTAGCTCAAACATGTTCATCATCACCTGCAGAAACAGAGAACCAGCACTCACTAGCACGCCAGCCCTGACACTCACCTCCTCTGCAACGCTGACTACTACTGATGCAACATACCTTTGTGCAATACCTCCCTGTTCCTGTTGGCATTTGCACATATTTTAGTATCCTGCACTATCTCCTGGCGTTAGCACATATTTTAGGGGAAATGTTAGAAATGTTAGCATTAGCACATATTTTAGTATCCTGCACTATCTCTTTTTAAGGAGTTACTGTCTTGAGATAGATGTTGTAGTATTTCCTAGGTATCTATCAATAAGCTCCTAATCTGATAAAGAGACGCGAGATTCTTCACAGAAAGATCCTGAGGATGAACAGATACATCTCGACCTCTGATAAGAACTTGGAAGATGGCAAAAATACATGGAGGGTTAGAAAGAGCATGCGCAGAGAAGAAAGGTGAATAGTTCAACCGAGAGGAAGACTCTTTACTTCATCATGAAGACCACCAGATGGTGCTGCGCATGTGCAAGTAGGGAGGAGTCAAGGGAGGAGTCCTTGCGGCTGATGTTGCAACCTGAAATGAATATGTATGAATTTATGTGTCTCCAAGAATATAAATATGCGGTCGGGATGTAACGGGATTTGAAGCCAGATTTGGGCACCTGCCCCTGGTTTCCAGCGCTGAATAAAGCACCTTCATATAATCACGTTGTGGTTATGTGTCTGCTACGCTAACATTTTGGCGACCCAGATGGGATGGCGTGGGCACTGCTGAGGCGGATCGTGTCTCGATTTCGCTCCAGCCGGCACCAAGGAGTTTCTCGGGGAGCCATCGACCGCGACCGACCTCCTCTGCTCACGATGAACCACGGGATAGGTAAGCAAAGGTGCTTTCTGGTTTTCGGTACCGATCTGGTCTGGAAAGCCTGCTGGTCAGACGCGGCGAAAGCCATGCTCTTTTGGGTAGGAAGCTTCCAGGGTGAGCCTAGGCGCCGTCCGTCAGACGGAGTGAAAGCTCCGCAGGTTCGGCATTGGAGGTTGGTATTGGTAGTTGTGTTGATTTGTGTCAAAAGGGGGGTCGGCACGATATTGGGTAAAGCACACTGCTGTTCTGACAGCTTTTAGGAAGTGTCCTGCTGCTTAGGCGGAACCTCATTGCTTCGGCAACTTTTGCTGCTATAGTAATTCTCAAATCCTGTCACTGTGATTACTGTTAATAAGATTATTAGATTATCATGAAAGCGCTAAAAGAGATTTTGGGTCAGGATGCTCCTATTCCACGGACATCCCCACTCGGGTGCTTATTAGCACATTGGAAAGAGGACGGTTTTGGTCAAGAAATGTGAAAAGGGAAACTGATTGACTATTGTAATGTCTGGTGGCCACAATACAAGTTAGAGGATCAAGAGACTTGGCCCGAGAATGGGACACTACAGTACAATACAATTTTACAGTTAATGTTATTTTGTAAAAGGGAAGGAAAGTATGACGAGCTTCCATATGTAGAATTGTTCTTTTATTTGCGCTGAAAACCTGAATGGCAGCATGCCTGCAGAATAATGGTGTTTAATACCTTAAATGAGAATCGTTGTGCATGTGCTAAGGAGGGACGTTGCATACAGCATCAGGCAATAGAAAATAGTAAACATAATGGAGAAATGAATGATGGAAATATAGATTTGGAGATTGCGCCGTTAGCTCTGGAAGAACAGGTAGAGGAAGAAGAGGAAAATGAGGAAAAGTCCCCAACTTTAGCCTCTCCTGTCTCATGTAGAACTCGACAACGGCAGAGAATAGGAGGGATTGTGGATGAACGGTGGGGGGAAGATCGTTGCACCCCTCAGGCAGGGAGTAGGGGCAGAAGGACCGGTATATGTCAAGGCACCTTTCTCGGCCGGAGATTTAGTAATTTGGAAACAGGCAGCCGGAACTTATAGAGAAAATCCGGACAAAGTTGCAAGAGTGGTGAAAATGATAATTAAAACTCAGAATCCGGATTGGGATGACTTACAGGTAGTTCCCAGCTCCTTTACCTCAGCTGCTCACTAGCTTTACCTGAGAAATGTGCCCGGGCGGTGCCGCACTAAAATGTGCCCTGACTTTTAAAGCTCGTTACTCTCTTGAACGCGACACACCAAGCACAAACATCCAAATGTAAATTCTGCAGTTCTTGCGCATGACTGTCACCGCTCAATTGACTCTGTACTCCAGGTGGCTTATTGTATCCTGGGACTGGGTTTATGCAATTAAATAACATGTGCACATCAGTATCAGAAGGAAAAATTACACCAACAAGTTTGGGGCCAGGTTCTCAGGAATAAGCATCCCCTTTCCCCTCAGCAAGGTAGGAAAAATGTCACATATATTTGCAATCCCCTTCCTCACTCTTCTTTTCCCCCTTTCCTCTTCTTTTTGTCCTGATCCCTCCATTTTCCTTTTCCAAATGCCCTTGTTCCTGTTTTGCTGCACTGCAACCATCATCTCTGGGAGCTGCAAGGAAAAGCACAATTGAAAACTAAAAATGATGGTAAACACATCACAGGGTTTTCTCACATGGTTGCAAAGGTGTGCTATGTCCATTGGAGCCGTAAATCAGATTTCTTTCAGAGCCTTACAGTAATCAGCATTGGCTGGCAGTCCAGCTGGGGCGCAAATCTGAGGCTTCTTAAAAACTTGCACCTTTGTTTTGTATTTATGGAATATCTATGGCAAAGAGCTTATTTCCCAATTATTTTTCCCCTGTTTCTGGGCATTTAGAATGGGTCATTCTAAACCAGCCGTGACTTGGTTGCCTGGAGAAAAGCATCATAAAGAGGAGTTGTCCTGGCTGCAGGCTGGGGCTGGCACCCTAGCAGGAACAGCCCCTTCACCACCTTGGTAAGAGGAGGCAGAAGCTGAATTGAGTGGGCTGAGGAGACGGCTTGCCCTGTGGCCCTGGGGTTTGCCAGACCCACTTGTGCTGGTCCCGCTCCCTGCTGACAATCAGTGAGCTCTCCAGAGGCTGGGAACCCAGACCCTTTGACCTGCTGCGTTGCTGCCATCTGAGCAGCAGTCTTGCTTGCGGGGTTGCTGCAGCAGCGCTGCCCCACGCCCCTCAGCCTCTGCTAACGGAGTATTCCTGCAGCTTCCCCCTGCATTTCCCTGGGCACGGCTTTTTCACCTACTTTTGTGTCAAGCCCCAGGAGTTACTCTGGAGTAAACATATGTATAACATGAAACACACATGTATATGTGCATACACATATAAACACTTGTATAAACGCACACGGCCAGCACATACCCGTTTGTTTATCACCTCATATCTGTATATGTGTTCCCAGGGACAAAAGCAAGCGTTTCTTTAAGCCTGCTTCTAGAAACATGGCACTATGCGCACGGGGCAGCTTGATGTCTTATTTACATTTGGATGTTTGTGCTCGGTGTGTCGCATTCAAGAGAGTAGCGAGCTTTACTTCACATTAAATAATCTTTGGTTCTGTGCATATAAAAAATGCAGCTGGGCTGTTTCCTCAATAAGATGTCCTTTTTTCTATTACTGTTATCAGAGAGGATCAAAATAGACAGATGCATTTACTGTTTTCCATCAAAAGATAATAAAAAGAAACAGTTTATAAAATCAGATTATATGAAAAATTGCCTAATGATTATAATTTCTAAACCCATTGCTGAATAATGATGTATTCAAGAGTTGTCATTGAATGATGAAAGAAACCTAATATGAAAGATTTTCCCTATGAAGAATGACTACAGATGGATTGCACAGAGATACAATCCTCTGATAAAGGACAATAAGAGCCTCTAGAACACTTAATAACAGACTACTCAGGATGAATTGAGTATTGCAATAAAGGCCCATAAATTAAAAAGTTTCAAAATGATTTCTGATAAAAGACATGCCAAGGTGAAATAAAAAAATCCTTGATATCAACAGATATACTGGCTGCAGCACGTTAGGTAATAGAAAATGCACTCCGTAAACTCAAAACAATTGATTTTCAAGAGAATGCTCTCACGTGCTATACACAGCAAGCTTTCACCTGGAACAACGTGTGAGGCAAACTTGGGGTGGAGGTATGTGAGCCCCATGCTCAGCTGCTCCCATGGGTGCAAGAGGAGCCTGGGGCTGCAGCTGTGCCCGTATGGTCACCTGGCCCCCATATGATGCCCCTGGGGGCACCACCTGTGCCATCCCCACCATCAAGCGTCCTTGGGGACCAAGGGAGAGCCAGGAGCCCCATGAAGGAACCAGATCCTGAGACGTTCTTTGTGATTTTTTTCTTCCTTTTTACTGTGTCTCCTTTCTGGCCAGGTCTGGCTCTCTGCAGCCCACAAACGGTCTCAGAGGAGGAGAATGGTATCTAAGATGTTCCTTGTCCTTTGGCATCTGGTGCCAGACCAATGAACCAGCCAGCACAGTGTGTCTGAGGCACCTGGCTATAGCCAAGCATGTGCACGTGTACAGGAGAAGGTAAAATATGTTTGTGAGGTGTTAGAGGGGCTCTGTAATGCAGATGGCTGTGCTCAAAATAGCCATGTTTGCTTGCTGGGGCACAGAGAACCAAGATGATTTATTATAAGCAGTGCCAGCATATATTATTCATGTTGGAGGCAAGGAAAGGTCTTTGATATGTATCTGAAAAAGCTTCAGATCCATAAAAGAGATAAATTTGTATGGATAGTGTCACCCGGAGTATAGATGAAACTCTCAGAGACATCTTCATATCTCATAGTGCAGCATAGCACTCTTATACATATTCGATCTGTGCATTAATTTCAGTTAAAAGAGAAATTCATTACCATATCTCTACACAATGAGGGCTGACCCAGCCCCGGATTTTTCAGGCACATCATTAAGCTTTTGTTTGCTTTTGATGCACACCACAGCCCCTGTTTGTTTGCATGCTCTGGGAGCCTTGCTTTACAGACTTCCCTCTGGAGCCCACCATTTTTGGGTCAAAATGACATCAGCCCACCCCAAATCCCACATCGTTTAGCCCGGCAGTGAGGGAATGACAGCATTAGCTCTGCTCTCCTCCTGTCCAGAGGGCCCAAAAAGCAGAGACACCACACCGCTCAGACACAGCAAGTGTCTTTGCAGGGTCCTGCCGTTGCTGTGAGCACAGGGATGTTTGTTCCCCTAAACACACCTTCTGTGACAGCCATGTAAAGCTATCCCTGCCTTCATTAACAGTTTTGTGCTAGTAATAATGAGTAGTAATAACAAGTAACATCACGTTTTCCTGCAGGTAGGATAACAGCTCGATTTGGCAGCAGCACCAGTGCTCCCTGCCTGCCCTGCTGCCTCATGGCCCTGGTGTTTTCCTGCAAACCAGGCTGGCTGCAGCGGGGCAGCCCTCCTGCAGGCAGAGGGTGCATCAGCTGCGTGCTGCATCAGATCGGGGTTTTGTTTGCTGCTGCTCCTCTTTTATTAGACACGATGGCTCTCCCCAGCTATATAAGCAGGAGCCAGAGGTAACCTGGACAGCTTCAGGGAGGCTTCCAGGGGGTTCGCCCAGACACCCAAAACCAGAGATGGACCCCGCCTGGTGTGCTGGGTCCTTTTGGCGGGTGGTAATGTGGCACCAAGGAGAAAGCACCTCTGCTAAGGAGGCACGCAGCCTGCAGCTGCAGGCGCGCTTCCTCCCCAGCGCCTCATGGCTGCCAAAAGCAGGGCTGAGAGGTCCCCAGCCTCCAGCACCCTGCTTGCCACCGAGGGCACAGCACTTGGGATGGCGGCGGGGAAGGGGACACAGCAGCGTTTCGGGTGGCATGCAGAGATCCGGACAGGCCTTGCGGGGAAATACCGCACCTGATCTCGCCCCCGGCGGCCCAGAGCCATGTGCCATGGTGCTGCGGGCGCGGAGATGTGGGGCCCGGCCACAAGATGTCAGCGGAGATCGCAGCATCGCCGCCCGCCTGCCTGCTCCGCTACCCGTAGCCGCCCGCCCCCTCTCAGCCGGGCGCCCCCGGTCCTCCTGGCCCTCCCCCGCCGGTCCCTCCGGCTCCCCCAGCCCCCCCGGTTCTCTGCTGGCAGCCTCTGGGCGCCATGCACTGCCCAAGGTGGGAAGCGCAGGAGTCAGCATCAGGGCTGTGCCCAGCTGCCCCACACACGGGGGCATGATGCTGGTACTGGGCCTCCAGCCATACGTGGAGCTCCTTGGTTTCCCCCAGTCTCCTCTCCATGCTTGCTCTCTATTCCTCCACCTCTGCACATCTTGTCCCACTGACTCACCTGTGCTGACATCTCTCCAGCATCGCTGGCCTCCCCTCCACACGACATAAGGGTGGCAAACAGCGACACAGCCCTTAGGGCACTGCACAGCCTGGCCTGGCATGGCATGGTATGATACACCACAGCATGGCACAGAATGGCATGGAACGGCATAGCACAGCACAGCATGGTATTGTGGTGGTTTTACCGTGCTGGGCAGCTAAACCCCACAACCGCTCTCTCACTCCCCCTCTTCTTAGATGAGGAGGGGGAGAAGTAAAGCAAAGAACGACTCACGGGTTGAGATAAGGATAATTTAATTAAAGGGAAATAATAATAATTAAATAAAGATTAGTATGATCTAAACAATTTAAATAATTAAAGATTATTATGATCTAAACAATTTAACTAAAGGGAAATAAAAAGGGAAAGGGGAAAAGGGAGGGGGAAAGGGAAAATAAAAAGAAGGGAGGAAAACAAACAAAATAAATGAAAACTATGTGGAAGTACAGAGGAAAGAAATTACTCTCTACTTCCCACAAATGAGCGATGATTGACCACGTCCTTGAAGCAGGGCCTCAACGCACGTAGCCGGTGTTCGGGAGGAGGACCGACATTTTCACCACGAGAGCCCACCCCTCCCCTCTTCTTCCTGTTTCCACCTTTTATTGCTGAGTGTGACATCACATGGTATGGAATATCCCGTTGGTTGGTTTAGGTCAGCTGCCTTGGTGATGTTTCTCTTCTCACTTTTTGCCCACCCCCCAGGAGGGTTAGAGAGAGGCCAGATGCTGTGCCACTACTGCTCAGCAGTAGACACAACACTGGTGTGATAACACTGCTGTTCCAGCTACAAGTGCAGAGTACAGCACTGTATGGGCTGCTGCTGGGAAAGTTAACATTCCAGCCAGACCCAGTACAGGTATGGCACAGCATGGCACAGCACAGCATGGTATGGCACGATATCACACAGAATCACACAGAATTTCTAGGTTGGAAGAGACCTCAAGATCATCGAGTCCAACCTCTAACCTAACACTAACAGTCCCCACTAAACCATATCCCTAAGCTCTACATCTAAACGTCTTTTAAAGACTTCCAGGGATGGTGACTCCACCACCTCCCTGGGCAGCCTGTTCCAGTGCCTAACAACCCTTTCAATAAAGAAGTTCTTCCTAACATCTAACCTAAAACTCCCCTGGCGCAACTTTAGCCCATTCCCCCTCGTCCTGTCACCAGGCACGTGGGAAAACAGGCCAACCCCCACCTCACTACAGCCTCCTTTAAGGTATCCGTAGAGAGCGATAAGGTCGCCCCTGAACCTCCTCTTCTCCAGGCTGAACAAGCCCAGCTCCCTCAGCCGCTCCTCGTAGGACTTGTTCTCCAGGCCCCTCACCAGCTTCGTCGCCCTTCTCTGGACCCGCTCAAGCACCTCCATGTCCTTCTTATAGCGAGGGGCCCAAAACTGAACACAGTACTCGAGGTGCGGCCTCACCAGAGCCGAGTACAGGGGGACGATCACTTCCCTAGCCCTGCTGGCCACACTGTTTTTGATACAAGCCAGGATGCCGTTAGCCTTCTTGGCCACCTGAGCACACTGCTGGCTCATATTCAGCCGACTATCCACCATCACTCCCAGGTCCTTCTCTGCCAGGCAGCTCTCCAACCACTCATCTCCCAGCCTGTAGCTCTGCTTGGGGTTATTGTGCCCCAGGTGCAGGACCCGGCACTTGGCCTTGTTGAACTTCATGCAGTTGACCTCAGCCCATTGGTGCAGCCTATCCAGATCCTCCTGCAGAGCCTTCCTACCCTCGAGCAGATCGACACACGCACCTAACTTGGTGTCATCTGCAAACTTACTGAGGGTGCACTCAATGCCCTCGTCCAGATCATTGATGAAGATATTAAAGAGGACTGGCCCCAGCACCGAGCCCTGGGGGACGCCACTAGTGACTGGCCTCCAACTGGACTTGACTCCATTCACCACGACTCTTTGGGCCCGGCTATCCAGCCAGTTTCTAACCCAACGAAGCGTGCGCCAGTCCAAGCCAAGAGCAGCCAGTTTCTTGAGGAGAATGCTGTGGGAGACGGTGTCAAAAGCCTTGCTGAAGTCAAGGTAGACCACATCCACAGCCTTTCCCTCGTCCACCCAGCGCGTCACGTTGTCATAGAAGGAGATCAGGTTTGTCAAGCAGGACCTGCCTTGCATAAACCCATGCTGACTGGGCCTGATCGCCTGCTTGCCCTTCAAGTGCCGCATGATGACTCCCAAGAGGATCTGCTCCATGAGCTTCCCTGGTACTGAGGTCAAACTGACAGGCCTGTAGTTTCCCGGGTCTTGTAGATGGGCGTCACATTTGCTAGCCGCCAGTCAGCTGGGACCTCCCCTGATAACCAGGACTGCCGATAAATGATGGATAGGGGTTTGGCCAGCTCCTCTGCCAGTTCTCTCAGTACCCTTGGGTGAATCCCATCCGGCCCCATCGACTTGTGCACATCCAAGTGCCGTAGCAGGTCACCAACCAGTTCTTCGTGGATGGTGAGGGCCACATCCTGCTCCCCATCCCCTTCCACCAGCTCAAGGTACTGGGTATCCAGAGAACAACCGGTACTGCCGCTAAAGACTGAGGCAAAGAAGGCATTGAGCACCTCCACCTTTTCCTCATCTCTTGTAACTAAGTTTCCCCCCGCATCCAGTAAAGGATGGAGATTCTCCTTAGTCCTCCTTTTTGTGCTGATGTATTTATAAAAATGTTTTTTGTTATCTTTAACAGCAGTAGCCAGACTGAGCTCCAGATGAGCTTTGGCCTTCCTAATTTTGTCCCTGCACAGCCTCGCTAAATCCTTATAGTCCTCCCTAGTGGCCTGCCCACTTTTCCAAAGATTATAAACCCTCTTTTTTCTCCTAAGCTCAAGCCACAGTTCTCTGTTGAGCCAGGCTGGTCTTCTTCCCTGCTGGCTCATCTTTGGGCACATGGGGACAGACCGCTCCTGCGCCATTAAGATTTCCCTCTTGAAGAGCGCCCAGCCTTCCTGGACCCCTCTGTCCTTCAGAACCTCCTCCCAAGGAACTCCACCAACTAGTGTCCTGAGCAGCCCAAAGTCAGCCCTCCGAAAGTCCAATACAGTGGTTTTACTGGTCCCCTTCCTGGCCTCGCCAAGAATAGAGAACTCCACCATTTCATGGTCACTCTGCCCAAGACAGCTCCCGACAATCACATCCTCCACCAGTCCCTCTCTGTTTGTGAAGAGAAGGTCTAGCGGGGCACCACCCCTGGTAGGTTCACTAATCAGCTGCGTCAGGAAGCTATCTTCCACGCTCTCCAGAAACCTCCTAGACTGCTTTCTCTGGGCTGTGTTGTGCTTCCAGGATATGTCAGGGAAGTTGAAGTCTCCCACGAGTACAAGCGCTGAAGATTTCGCAACTTTTGTCAGCTGCCTGTAGAACGCCTCATCCATCTCCCCATCCTGGTTCAGCGGTCTATAGCAGACCCTGACCAGGACACTAGCCTTGTTGTCCCTGCCGATCCTAACCCACAGGGACTCGACCTTGTCATTCCTAGCCTCGAGTTCTACAACCTCGAAAGACTCTCTAATATAGAGAGCCACACTGCCACCCCTTCTGTGCTGCCTGTCCCTTCTGAAGAGCTTATAGCCAGTCATTGCAGCACTCCAGTCATGAGAGTGGTCCCACCACATCTCCGTGATGGCAACCAAGTCGTAGCCTGCCTGCTGCACGATGGCTTCCAGCTCCTCCTGTTTGTTACCCATGCTGCGTGCATTGGTGTAGATGCACTTCAGCTGGGCCTTTACCTTATCCTCTGGCCTTGCCATTGTTCCCCCTGGCACAGTCCCAACAATCCTTGCTTCAGCCCCATCCCCCTTCTTACCTAGTTTAAAGCCCTCTCAATGAGCCCCGCCAGCTCCTGGCCCAGGATTCTTTTTCCCCTAAAGGATAGGGACCCGTCCACGGCCATCAGGCCAGGTGCTGAGTAAAGTGCCCCATGGTCGAAAAAGCCAAGATTTCTGCGTTGGCACCAGCCCCGGAGCCCCGTGTTTAACAGGTGGGCTTTCCGTGTCCTCTCCGTACCCTTCCCTGCCACCATAGGGATGGATGAAAACACCACCTGCACTCCCGCTCCATCCACTAACCGTCCCAGCCCCCTAAAGTCTCTTTTTATAGCCCTCAGGCTTCTCTCTTCAATGTTGTCACTGCCCGCCTGGACTATCAAAAGAGGATAATAATCAGAGGGGCGTACCAGGTTGGGAAGCTTCCTGGCAACATCCCTGACCCTGGCCCCAGGGAGGCAGCAGACTTCCCTACGGGTAGGGTCAGGCCGACAAATAGGGCCCTCTGTTCCCCTAAGAACAGAGTCTCCAACAACAATAACCCTCCTGTCTTTCTTGATGGAGGCAGTCCTGAGGCGTGGAGTCGACCTCCTCGCCCTAGGCATCCTCCTGGGAACACTTGCTACCTCTTCCTCAGCTACTGGTCTGTCGAGCTCCAGGGCCTCCAACCTGTTGTGTAAGGGCACCTGGGAAGGTGGGGCCGGAAGGGGAGGGCATCGCCTGCGATGTCGAGCAGGGACCTGTCTCCATTCCTCCTCAACTCTTAGGTCCCCTCCCTCTGCCCGACAGCGACAGGGCAGGGGGTCCACCCCCATTTGGGGTGTCTCACCCTGGTACCTCTCCTTGAGGCCCTGCAGGGAGTTACTCCACCAGTCTATCTCCCGCTCACACTCCCTGATGGCCCTCAACCTCTCCACCTCCTCCTTGAACTCCGCCACCATGCGGATCAGGTCATCCACCTGATCGCACCTCATGCACGCAGTTTCTCTGCCTCCAGCCGATGGCAGAAACAGGCTCAGACACTCCCTGCATCCGGTGACCTGAACTGCTGCATTCTTTAACGGGTAGTCGGTCTGGGTGCATACCGACTTCCTGGAGAGCACACCGTGCCTGGTGGAGACCATATGGCACGGCACAGCATGGTATGGCACAGCATGGCACAGCACGGCATGGTATAGAACAGCATGGCACAGCACAACATAGTATGGTACAGCACGGCATGGTATGGCACACTGTTGAGGGAATTTTGAAACAGCATAGATCCCACGGCCTGCTGCAGCTGAGCAAACCAAGCTACCAGGGCAACTGTGAGAAGTTCCCATGACAGTGTTCCCACATCGCCCAATTGAAGAATTTAGAAAAATACTGTTACCAGCAGCTGGTGTCGAGGACAAAGTCTACGTGACTACTAATCACAAGGGGGTTGTTTTCTTGCAGGTGGGGTTGTTTTCTTCTAGTTGTTTGTCTGAGTGCTTTTGACCAATAATCTTGTGTGAAACACTATCCACCCCTGTTAAGTTCACTATAAAAGTTAGGCTATTCGAGCAATAAAATGAAGCATGATCTGACTCTACTGGTGTCTGTCATGCTTTCGGACGTGCTTCCTGCAACAGCACACCACGGCACACCACAGCACAGTATGGCACAGCATGGCACAATATGGCAAACCACGGCACGGTGTGGCACAGAATGGCACAGCATGGCACGATATGGCACAGCATGACATGGTATGGCACAGAACAACATGCTACGGCACAGCACAGCATGATACAGCACGCTATTGCACATCACGGCACAGTATGGCACACCATGACATGGTGTAACACAGCATGACATGGTATGGCATGGTTTGGCACAGCACAGCACGGTGTGGCACAGCACAGCATGGTATGACATAGCACAGCACGGTATGGTACAGCTCGGCATGGTATAGCACAGCACGACATAGTACGGCACAGTATGGCACAACATGGCACAGCACTGCACGGCACAAAATGGAACACAGTTGCACGGCACGGCACGGTATGGCACAGCACGGAACATCATGGCATGGTAAGGCAAAGCACGGAACAGAATGGCATGGTATGGCAAAACAGTACAGCACGACATGGTATTGATCTTATCAGTGTTTACAAATGTCTTAAGTGTGGGAGACAGAGGGATTTGGCTAACCTCTTTTCAGTGGTTTGTGGGGACAGGACAAGGGGCAATGGCCACAAAATGGAGCATAGGAAGTTCTGCACCAACATGTGAAAGAACTTCACAGTGCGGGTGCTGGAACAGGCTGCCCAGGGAGGTTGTGGAGTCTCTGGAGATATTCAAGGCCTGTCTGGATGCCTACCTGGGCAACCTGCTCTCGGGAACCTGCTTTGGCAGGGGAGTTTGACCCAATGATCTCTGGAGGTCCCTTCCAACCCCTACAATTCTGTGATTCTGTATGGCACAGCATGGCACAGTATGGCACAGCACGGCACAGCACAGTGCAATTTGTTCTCTCACTGCACAGCCGTACATCTGTGCTCGTATTGTAATTCTTGGGTGCTTAACTTGTGAGCTGCCTGCTCAGTTAGGTACTGGGCCAAACAATTTTAGCAGCACTGCAGTGCCATGGTGTGTACTATGAACGTAGCCCTGTAAATCATTACTGATTTAACTCCAGGACTGGGCAGACATACGGCTCTGATATACAACTTCCCAGCATTGATCCTAGCCAACCCCACTGACAAACCATGATAGATGCTACCAAATGGACAGAAATTTTCAAGCAAAGTGCTGCTGTCACTCTCAAGCTTTTTTTCTGGCACCACTGAGGCAGCATTAAGAGAAGGGGCCAACTGGTGCAGTAACACTTGTGTCTGCACAGGTGGCACTATGTGGCTGGCAGCGTGTGACCAGCAAAAGCACTGCCTAAAGGACACCCACAAGGACCTCTCTCCCAGCACCTATGGGAGCACAGGCAGGGCAACACCAGCATCGTCAAAAATGATGGGCCGGTGATGGTCTATCACCTTCCCCAGTCCTGTCCAAGCAGGTAATAGAAAGCCCTGAAAAAGATGTAAGAAAATTAGTTTCAAACATAGTGCCACTTAAAAAATGCAGTAGACTTTTCTGCAGCCATCTTCAGGTGTCCCTGCCCTTTGAGTGCACCTACTTCAGTTTTTCCACTACAAGCAGTGGTGCTAGCAATTTTTCTCCCCTTTTAAACCAGGGCAGAGATCACACAAGAATGTAATTGCATGAATCCAGTAAATGAGACTCTAAAACTAGATGTGTATTCTGGGGTTCCCAATAAAACCCAATAAAAGGGATCGATAAGCCCCAAGTAAGATTTTATGTCCTTCTGGAACATGAAACTGATCTAAATCCAGCTAGGGTGTCAGGGCAGGCGTTTTGTGGACACAGACAGACTGTTACAAAGAACAATTGCAGGCATTAAGAAAATGCAGTCGCTCCCTTTGGCCAGAACCATCCAACTTCCAGCACAACGAGGTGCTGGGTTCCAGTTACCGACAGACACAAAATCCACCAGAGCCAAGGCAGTGATAAATGGCATCAAGGCGGAGGGCTCTGAGCTGCAGGCCAGTTACATGGCCCCTGGGGCACTGGTACCAAACCATCCTCACCAGTGGGAATGGGAAGGAGCTCCCCAGAGATGTGCTCCCCAGAGACCAGAAGAAAAAAGGTCTGATTGTCTTTCCAGAACAAAGGACGGATATTTTCTGGGTAAACTAGTCTGCTTCAAAACAAAATACATATATTTTTTGGTTGGAACGGGCTCTCCACACAAAATTTCCATGGGCTAAATTGGAGTTTTCACGTTGGGGCAGCCCAATAGTCAGGATGGTGTGAAGCACTGCAAACTGAGGCAAGTGGAAAACAAGGCTAAGCCATGGCAGAATAATCTTTTTCTGCATCCACTGGGACTCTCTCCTCTCCAACGCAAGCATAAACACACTTCACATAATGCTATTCTCAGTCAGAAGATTATCTGTAAACTCGTGCAGGCATAAAGAGGAGGTCTGCTCCACAATGAGACACTGTCCTGGTTTCAGTTAGAACAGAGTTAATTTTGTTCCTAGTAGCCGGTGGAATGCTATGCTTTGGCTTAGAAAGAGAAGAGTGCTGATAACACCCCGATGTTTTAATTATTACAGAGCAGTGCTTGTACTAAGCCAAGGACATCTCAACTTCTTGCTCTGTCCTGTCAACAGGCAGGCTGGGGGTGCAGCAAGAACTGGGAGGGGACAGACCCAGAACAGGTGACCCAAACTAGCCAAAGGGGTATTCCATACCATCTGACGTCACGCTAAACAATATATAGGGTGGCTAGCCGGGGGGAGGGCGGACCGGACTGCTCGGGGTTAGGCTGGGCATCGGTCAGCGGGTGGTGAGCAATTGCATTGTGCATCACTTGTTTGTACATGTTATTATTAGTAGTACTATTATCATCATTGTATCATTATTATTATTATTACTATTATTATTATTATTACTATTATTATTTTCTTGTCTTATTAAACTGTCTTTATCTCAACTCACAGGCCTCACTCTCCATTTCTCTCCCCCGTCCCAGAGAGGGAGGGGGGAGGGTGAGCGAACGGCTGTGTGGTGTTTAGCTGCCGGCCGGGTTAAACCACTACAGTCTTTTTGGCGCCCAACGTGGGGCACGAAAGGTTGAGATAACGGCAGACCTGATCAGAGTGTGTTAAACTAAGATTGTTATAAGTATTAGACCTGCTTAATAGTCACTTGTCATAATGCTGATTGCTTTAATCTCAAGTCTGCTGCGCCTGTTTTTCAAATTGAGCAATATAGCACATTATTTTCCGTATGTGCTCTCTGTCATGTTGTTTATCCTGTCCGGGCCCTGGTTTCAGACCATTATGGTACTGTGTCTTGTAACAGTGGCTTATGAGACGATGAAATATCTGGTTATGACTCTAACTTGGTATTTGTACTCAGTTACATCGTCGACTTTATACTTTGGAAACCGTATCTTGGAAACTATTAGCAATTATACCTGTTGTTTCTTTTCATCAGGGAGTGAATCTGTGGAGGGGAGAGGGGAAGATATTTTCCCTTACTCGATCACTCTCCCTTTCTCCTTCACCACCCCCTTATCCTCTTTGATCACCCTCCCTTTCTCCTTCACCACCCTCTTATCTTCCGAGCTTGTTACAATAGCTCTCCAAGATATTGAATATCCTTGGGATACTCAGACCAGCATGGTCTTGCTCTTATGCCTCCTGAATGTGCTTCAGGTTTTGCTTAAAGTTAAACAACTATTTGGGAAGCTCATTCGGAGATCTACCCGGAGGCAGTATAGTTGTGGGTGGCAGGGAGTATGGGAGGATATGGGCAGACATTTAGAGCAGTTAGCACCCCCAGTGTTTTGGAAATTCACCCCTGAACAACTGAAAAATCCTAAAAAACTGGCAGAATGTTTGAAAAAAAGGTGTCATGACTCTGGCAGTTCCAAAGTAACACAAATCATTATAACGTGCTGGGGCCTGGCTAATGCCTATCGAGCTGCCATTGATACTGCTATCAACTTAGTGACAGACCCTGCGGCCACTCCAAGTCCTGTGACAGATCCAATGGCCACTGCGACTCCTATGGTGGACTCTGCAGCCGCTCCAGTTCCAGCTCCTGCAGACACTCCAGTTCCAGGTCCTGCAGCTGCTCCAGCTCCGGTTCCTGCAGACGCTCCAGCTCCAGCTCCTGCAGACACTCCAGTTCCAGCTCCTGCAGCTGCTCCAGCTCCTGTGGCTGGGTCAGAGAAACGAGCTGTTGCAGTGCAAGTCGACCCTGCCGGGGGTATTCCAACCCCTGTGGCAGGCCCTGTAACGGGGTCAGAGAAACGAGCTGTTGCAGTGCAAGTCGACCCTGCCGGGGGTATTCCAACCCCTGTGGCAGGCCCTGTAACCGGGTCAGAGAAACGAGCTGTTGCAGTGCAAGTCGACCCTGCCGGGGGTATTCCAACCCCTGTGGCAGGCCCTGTAACCGGGTCAGAGAAACGAGCTGTTGCAGTGCAAGTCGACCCTGCAGAGGGTATTCTAACCCCTGTGGCAGGCCCTGTAACGGGGTCAGAGAAACGAGCTGTAGCAGTACAAGTCGACCCTGCAGAGGGTATTCCAATCCCTGTGGCAGGCCCTGTAATGGGGTCAGAGAAACGAGCTGTAGCAGTGCAAGTTGACCCTGCAGAGGGTATTCCAATCCCTGTGGCAGACCTTGTAACGGGGCCAGAGAGACGAGCTGTAGCAGTGCAAGTAGCCCCAGTACACAAGATGAAAAGATGGTATAGAGATTCAGGTCGTTTAGAACGCAGAGAATCTTCTGCCAAATCTGATGGAGACGACGATGCTGGGCCATCAGGGCTTCAGGTGGAGGAAGATGACGACGCCGAAAAAGCAACAATAACTACCCGAAACCTAAGCGAGCGTGAGTTACGAGATGTGCGAAAAGATTTTGGTCGCTGTATAGGTGAGCAGCTTGTCACCTGGCTGCTCCGGTGTTGGGACGCTGGAGCCAATTGTGTGGAATTGTCTGGCATTGAAGCCAGACGGCTGGGATCCCTTGCTAGAGACGCAGGCATTGACAAAGCAATTGCAAATGGAGCACAATCTCTCAGCCTCTGGAGGCGTCTCCTCTCAGCTGTGAGGGAAAGGTATCCCTTCAAGGAAGAACTTTTATGTGTACCAGGCAAGTGGACCACTATGGAGAAGGGAATCCAGTACCTGAGGGAATTAGCCGTACGGGAAGTGATTTATGAGGATCCAGTCCCCGGACAAACATCCAAAGATCCAGATGGAGTCAGGTGTACACGACCCATGTGGCGGAAGTTTGTACGGAGTGCACCATCATCATATGCCAGCTCATTGGCAGTAATGGCCTGGAAAAAGGATGAGGAACCCATAATAGATGAAGTGGCTAAACAACTCCGGCAGTACGAAGAAAGTCTCTCCTCTTCCTTACAGGCCTGCGTCTCAGCTGTGGAGAAACTTTCTGAAGAGTTCCACCAACTTAAAGAGAATCTATCTTCCTCCCCACCTGAACAAACCAGTGTCCACCGACCAAAAGAGAACACTTGGGAGAAACTTTCTGAAAAGGTTCACCAACTTGAAGAGAGATTATTCTCCTTCGCACCTGTACAAAGCAGTGTCTCAGCTATCAGGGGTAGGCGGTCATCTACACAAAGAAGACAATATGGTGGGTACTCACCCCGTGCCACCCTGTGGTTTTACTTACGAGACCATGGAGAGGACATGAGAAAATGGGATGGAAAATCCACCGCAACCCTAGAGGCACGGGTACGTGAGTTGCAAAAGAAAACAATCGGGAAAAAGGGATTCTCTGAAAAGGTTGCTGCTCCAACTTCCAGCAGACAGTCCTTCAAACCCAGAATTGAAGAAGATTCTGACCAGGATTAGGGGGGCCCTGCCTCCAGCCAGGGGGAGGAAAGGGACAATCGAGTTTATTGGACTGTGTGGATTCGATGGCCTGGCACGTCAAACGCACAGAAGTATAAGGCTTTAGTAGACACCGGTGCACAATGTACTCTAATGCCATCGAGCTATAAAGGGCCAGAGCCCATCTGTATTTGTGGAGTGACAGGGGGATCTCAGCAGTTGACTGTATTGGAGGCTGAAGTGAGTCTGACTGGGAATGAGTGGGAAAAGCATCCCATCGTGACTGGCCCGGATGCTCCATGTATCCTTGGCATAGACTATCTTAGAAGAGGATATTTCAAGGACCCAAAAGGGTTCCGCTGGGCTTTTGGTATAGCTGCCTTAGAGACAGAGGGCATTAAACAATTATCTACCTTGCCTGGTCTTTCAGAGGACCCCTCTGTTGTGGGGTTGCTGAGGGTCGAAGAACAGCAAGTGCCAATTGCTACTACAACTGTGCACCGGCGGCAATATCGCACTAACCGAGACTCCCTGATTCCCATCCATAAGCTAATTCGTCAATTGGAGAGCCAAGGAGTGATCAGCAAGACTCATTCACCTTTCAATAGTCCCATATGGCCAGTGCGAAAGTCTAATGGTGAGTGGAGACTAACAGTGGACTATCGTGGCCTGAACGAAGTCACACCACCATTGAGTGCTGCAGTGCCGGAAATGCTGGAACTCCAGTACGAACTTGAATCGAAGGCAACCAAGTGGTACGCCACAATTGATATCACTAATGCATTTTTCTCCATCCCTCTAGCAGCAGAGTGCAGGCCACAATTTGCTTTCACTTGGAGGGGAGTCCAATATACTTGGAATCGGCTGCCCCAGGGGTGGAAACACAGCCCTACCATTTGCCATGGACTGATTCAATCTGCACTGGAGCAGGGGGAAGCTTCTGAACACTTGCAGTACATCGATGACATTATTGTGTGGGGTGACACAGCAGAGGAAGTTTTCGAGAAAGGAAAGAAAATAGTCCAAATCCTTCTGAAAGCTGGTTTTGCCATAAAACAAAATAAAGTCAAAGGACCTGCACGAGAGATCCAGTTTTTAGGAATAAAATGGCAAGATGGACGTCGTCAAATTCCAATGGATGTGATCAACAAAATAACAGCTATGTCTCCACCAACTAGCAAAAAAGAAACACAAACTTTCCTAGGTGTTGTGGGGTTTTGGAGAATGCACATTCCAAATTACAGTCTGATCGTAAACCCGCTTTACCAAGTAACCCGTAAGAAGAATGAGTTTGAGTGGGGCCCTGAGCAACGGCAGGCCTTTGAACAAATTAAGCAGGAAATAGTTCATGCAGTAGCCCTTGGGCCAGTCCGAACAGGACCAGAAGTGAAGAATGTGCTCTACACTGCAGCCGGGGAGAACGGCCCCACCTGGAGCCTCTGGCAGAAAGAACCTGGGGAAACTCGAGGTCGGCCCCTGGGGTTTTGGAGTCGGGGATACCGAGGATCTGACGTACAGCGCCCCATTCACAAATCAAAAATTGACCTGTGTAGTGGTTTAACCCGGCTGGCAGCTAAACACCACACAGCCGTTCGCTCACCCTCCCCCCTCCCTCTCCGGGACGGGGGAGAGAAATGGAAAGTGAGGCCTGTGAGTTGAGATAAAGACAGTTTAATAAGACAAGAAAATAATAATAGTAATAATAATAATAATAATAATAATAATAATAATGATACAATGATGATAATAGTACTACAAATAATAACATGTACAAACAAGTGATGCACAATGCAGTGGCTCACCACCCGCTGACCGATGCCCAGCCTAACCCCGAGCAGTCCGGCCCGCCATCCCCCCGGCTAGCCACCCTATATATTGTTTAGCGTGACGTCAGATGGTATGGAATACCCCTTTGGCTAGTTTGGGTCACCTGTTCTGGGTCTGTCCCCTCCCAGTTCTTGCTGCACCCCCAGCCTGCCTGTTGACAGGACAGAGCAAGAAGTTGAGATGTCCTTCGTTTAGTACAAGCACTGCTCTGCAATAATTAAAACATCGGGGTGTTATCAGCACTCTTCTCATTCTAAGCCAAAGCATAGCATTCCACCGGCTACTAGGAACAAAATTAACTCTGTTCTAACTGAAACCAGGACAAGGTTGTTCAGAAAGAGCGAACACAGAGAGTCCAGTTGCTTGTGGGGCTGCGTGAAGGCTCCACTGGGGAGTTCAGTTGTACCCATAGGCTTCCTTTGGGGGCAATTTTTGATGGGCGAAAGGGGCGCTCTACGTGAATTCTGGGCTCCTATTTTCAATTCCTCTCAGATTCCGGGAAGGGATGTATTTAGGGTTGTTCAGAAAGAGCGAACACAGAGAGTCCAGTTGCTTGTGGGGCTGCGTGAAGGCTCCCGTGGGGAGTTCAGCTGTACCGAAAGGCTTCCTTTGGGGGCAATTTTTGATGGGCGAAAGGAGCTTTGTACGCCGTTTCTGGGGTCCTATTTTCAATTCCTCTCAGATTCCTTATAGGGAGATATTTAGGGTTTTTAAGAAAGAGCGAACACAGAGAGTCCAGTTGCATGTGGGGCTGCGTAAAGGCTCCCCTGGGGAGTTCAGTTGTACCCATAGGCTTCCTTTGGGGGCAATTTTTGATGGGCGAAAGGGGCTCTGTACGTGATTTCTGGGGTCCTATTTTCAATTCCTCTCAGATTCCTTGTAGGGAGATATTTAGGGTTTTTAAGAAAGAGCGAACACAGAGAGTCCAGTTGCTTCTGGGGCTGCGTAAAGTCTCCCCTGGGGAGTTCAGTTTTACCCAAAGGATTCCTTTCAGGGCAATTTTTGATGGGTGAAAGGGGCTCTGTACGTGATTTCTGGGGTCATAATTTAAATTCCCCTCTGTTTCCGGTTAGGGATGTATTAAGGTTGTTCAGAAAGAGCGAACACAGAGAGTCCAGTTGCTTGTGGGGCTGCGTGAAGGCTCCCCTGGGGAGTTCAGTTGTACCCAAAGGCTTCCTTTGGGGGCAATTTTTGATGGGCGAAAGGGGCTCTGTACGCCATTTCTGGGGTCCTATTTTAAATTCCTCTCAGATTCCGGGTACGGATGTATTTAAGATTGTTCAGAAAGAGCGAACACAGAGAGTCCAATTGCATTTTGGGCTGCGTAAAGTCTCCCCTGGGGAGTTCAGTTGTACCGAAAGGCTTCCTTTGGGGGCAATTTTTGATATGTGAATGGGGCTCTGTACGCCGTTTCTGGGGTCCTATTTTCAATTCCTCTCAGATTCCGGGAAGGGATGTATTTAGGGTTGTTCAGAAAGAGCGAACACAGAGAGTCCAGTTGCTTGTGGGGCTGCGTGAAGGCTCCCCTGGGGAGTTCAGTTGTACCGAAAGGCTTCCTTTGGGGGCAATTTTTGATGAGTGAAAGGGGCTTTGTACGCGGTTTCTGGGGTCCTATTTTCAATTCCTCTCAGATTCCTTGTAGGGAGATATTTAGGGTTTTTAAGAAAGAGCGAACACAGAGAGTCCAGTTGCTTGTGCTGTTGCGTGAAGGCTCCCCTTTTGAGTTCAGTTTTACCCATAGGCTTCCTTTGGGGGCAATTTTTGATGGGTGAAAGGGGCTCTGTACGTGCTTTCTGGGGTCATAATTTCAATTCCCCTCTGTTTCCGGTTAGGGATGTATTAAGGTTGTTCAGAAAGAGCAAACACAGAGAGTCCAGTTGCATGTGGGGCTGCGTAAAGGCTCCCCTGGGGAGTTCAGCTGTACCGAAAGGCTTCCTTTGGGGGCAATTTTTGATGGGTGAAAGGGGCTCTGTACGTGATTTCTGGGGTCATATTTTCAATTCCCCTCTGTTTCCGGTTAGAGATGTATTAAGGTTGTTCAGAAAGAGCGAACACAGAGAGTCCAGTTGCTTGTGGGGCTGCATGAAGGCTCCCCTGGGGAGTTCACTTTTTCCCAAAGGATTACTTTCAGGGCAATTTTTGATGGGCGAAAGGGGCTTTGTACGCGGTTTCTGGGGTCCTATTTTCAATACCTCTCAGATTCCTTGTAGGGAGATATTTAGGGTTTTTAAGAAAGAGCGAACACAGAGAGTCCAGTTGCTTCTGGGGCTGCGTAAAGTCTCCCCTGGGGAGTTCAGTTTTACCCAAAGGATTCCTTTCAGGGCAATTTTTGATGGGTGAAAGGGGCTCTGTACGTGATTTCTGGGGTCATATTTTCAATTCCCCTCTGTTTCCGGTTAGAGATATATTAAGCTTGTTCAGAAAGAGCGAACACAGAGAGTCCAGTTGCTTGTGGGGCTGCATGAAGGCTCCCCTGGGGAGTTCATTTTTTCCCAAAGGATTCCTTTGGGGGAAATTTTTGATGGGCGAAAGGGGCTTTGTACGCGGTTTCTGGGGTCCTATTTTCAATTCCTCTCAGATTCCTTGTAGGGAGATATTTAGGGTTTTTAAGAAAGAGCGAACACAGAGAGTCCAGTTGCTTCTGGGGCTGCGTAAAGTCTCCCCTGGGGAGTTCAGTTTTACCCAAAGGATTCCTTTCAGGGCAATTTTTGATGGGTGAAAGGGGCTCTGTACGTGATTTCTGGGGTCATAATTTCAATTCCCTTCTGCTTCCAGTTAGGGATGTATTAAGGTTGTTCAGGAAGAGCGAACACAGAGAGTCCAGTTGCTTGTGGGGCTGCGTGAAGGCTCCCCTGGGGAGTTCAGTTGTACCCAAAGGAATCCTTTCAGGGCAATTTCTAATTTGTGAATGGGGCGCTGTACCTGACTTCTGGGGTCAAATTTTCAATTACTCAGATTCCGGGAAGGGATGTATTTAGGGTTGTTCAGAAAGAGCGAGCACAGAGGGTCCAGTTGCTTGTGTGGCTGCGTGAAGGCTCCCCTGGGGAGTTCAGTTGTACCCATAGGCTTCCTTTGGGGGCAATTTTTGATGGGCGAAAGGGGCTCTGTACGTGATTTCTGGGGTCATAATTTCAATTCCCCTCTGTTTCCGGTTAGAGATGTATTAAGGTTGTTCAGAAAGAGCGAACACAGAGAGTCCAGTTTCTTGTGGGGCTGCTTGAAGGCTCCCCTGGGGAGTTCAGTTTCACCCAAAGGATTCCTTTCAGGGCAATTTTTGATTTCTGATTGGGGCGCTGTACGCCGTTTCTGGGGTCCTATTTTCAATTCCTCTCAGATTCCGGGAAGGGATGTATTTAGGGTTGTTCAGAAAGAGCGAACACAGAGAGTCCAGTTGCATGTGGGGCTGCGTGAAGGCTCCCCTGGGGAGTTCAGTTTTACCGAAAGGCTTCCTTTGGGGGAAATTTTTGATGGGCAAAAGGGGCTTTGTACGCGGTTTCTGGGGTCCTATTTACAATTCCTCTCAGATTCCTTGTAGGGAGATATTTAGGATTTTTAAGAAAGAGCGAACAAAGAGAGTCCAGTTGCTTGTGGGGCTGCGTGAAGGCTCCCCTGGGGAGTTCAGTTTTACCCAAAGGATTCCTTTCAGGGCAATTTTTGATATGTGAATGGGGCGCTGTACATGATTTCTGGGGTCCTCTTTTAAATCCCTCTCAGATTCTGGGAAGGGATGTATTTAAAGTTGGTCACAAAGAACGAACACAGAGAGTCCAGTTGCGTGTGGGGCTGCGTGAAGGCTCCCCTGGGGAGTTCAGTTGTACAGAAAAGCTTCATTTGAGGGATATTTTGGATGGGCAAAAGGGGCTCTGTACGCCGTTTCTGGGGTCATATTTTCGATTCCTCTCAGATTCCTTGTAGGGAGATATTTAGGGTTTTTAAGAGCGAACACAGAGAGTCCAGTTGCATTTGGGTCTGAGTAAAGACTCCCCTGGCGAGTTCAGTTGTACCCAAAGGATTCCTTTGGGGGCAATTTTTGATGGGTGAAAGGGGCTCTGTACGCCGTTTCTGTGGTCCTATTTTCAATTCCTCTCAGATTCCGGGAAGGGATGGATTAAGAGTTGTTCAGAAAGAGCGAACACAGAGAGTCCAGTTGCATGTGGGGATGCGTAAAGGCTCCCCTGGGGAGTTCAGTTGCACCCATAGGCTTCCTTTGGGGGCAATTTTTGATGGGTGAAAGGGGCGCTGTACGTGATTTCTGGGGTCCTATTTTCAATTCCCCTCTGTTTCCGGTTAGGGATGTATTTAGGGTTGTTTTAGAAAGAGCGAACACAGAGAGTCCAATTGCATGTGGGGCTGCGTAAAGGCTCCCCTGGGGAGTCTTCTGCCGGGACCGGAGCCCAAGGGCTCGGTACTGCAGGACTTAGAACCGAACGGGAACGAACCTCCGTTCCCCGTGACATCCAGCCCCCGAGCCGGCGGACGACAGAATCCCGCTTACCGGCACGGGTGGCACCCGCGTTGCTTCTGACCGCTCAACCGTTGCCCCTGGATCACCTTCCCCGAGCCGCCCGAGACGGTAGAATGTCCTTGTTGCGGCTAGCACAAACGTCGCCCAAGACCTAAGCGTAGGGGCTCGGGACATCCGGACCCACGCGGCCCGTGGACGGACACCCGAAACCGGCCATCGCCATGCTAGAGCCACCCGATGCTCGACCTTAATCCGTTGCGGCTAGCAAACACTTCTGCCGGGATAGGAGCCCAGGGCTCGATACGGCCGTTCTCCGCACCGAAAAGGAACGAACCTCCGTTCCCCGTGACGGCCAGCCCCCGAGCCGGCGGAGGACAGCCTCCCGCTTCGCGGCATTGCCGGTCCCGTCGGCGGTCGTGGAGGGACACCCGTTGTCCCTGAATTGCCTTCCCCGAGAAAGTGCGGCTAGCAAACACTTCTGAGGGGACCGGAGCCCTAGGGCTCGGTACGGCAGGACATCAAACCGAACGGGAACGAACATCCGTTCCCCGTGACGGTCAGCCCCCGAGCCAGCGAACGACAGCCTCCCGCTTCGCGGCATTGCCGGTTCCGTCGAAATTCGTGACCGGACACCCGTTGTCCCTGAATCGCAATCCCCGAGAAAGTGCGGCTAGCAAACTCTTCTGCCGGAACCGGAGCCCTAGGACTCGGTACGGCAGGACATCGTACCGAACGGGAACGAACCTCCGTTCCCCGTGACAGCCAGCCCCCAAGCCGGCGGACGACAGCCTCCCGCTTCTCGGCATTGCCGGTACCGTCGGCGCTCGTGGCCGGACACCCGTTGTCCCTGGATCGCCTTCCACGATTAAGTGCGGCTAGCAAACTCTTCTGCCGGGATAGGAGCCCAGGGCTCGATACGGCCGTTCTCCGCACCGAAGGGGAACGAACCTCCGTTCCCCGTGACGACCCGTCCTGGAGCCAGCGGACGACAGACTGCCGATTCCCGTCACGGGTGGATCCCACGCTGCATCTGACCGTTCACCCGTTGTCCCTGGATCGCCGTCCCCGAAAAAGTGCGGCTAGCAAACTCTTCTGCCGGGACCGGAGCCCTAGGGCTCGGTACGGCAGGACTTCGAACCGAAAGGGAACGAACCTCCGTTACCCGTGACGGTCAGCCCCCGAGCCGGCGGACGACAGCCTCCCGCTTCTCGGCATTGCCGGTCCCGTCGCCGGTTGTGGCCGGACACGCGTTGTCCCTGGATCGCCTTCCCCGAGAAAGTGCGGCTAGCAAACACTTCTGCCGGGGCCGGAGCCCAAGGGCTCGTTACGGCAGGACTTCCAACCGAACGGGAACGAACCTCCGTTCCCCGTGACGGTCAGCCCCCGAGCCGGCGGACGACAGCCTCCCGCTTCGCGGCATTGCCGGTCCCGTCGGCGGTCGTGACAGGACACCCGTTGTCCCTGGATCGATTTCCCCGAGAAAGTGAGGCTAGCAAACACTTCTGCCGGGATAGGAGCCAAAGGGCTCGGTATGGCAGGACATAGAACCGAAGGGGAACGAACCTCCATTCCCCGTGACGGCCAGTCCCCGAGCCGGCGAACGACAGCCTCCCGCATCGCGGCATTGCCGGTTCCGTCGAAATTCGTGGCCGGACACCCGTTGTCCCTGGATCGCCTTCCTTGAGAAAGTGCGGCTAGCAAACACTTTTGCCGGGACCGGAGCCAAGGGGCTCGGTATGGCAGGACATCGTACCGAACGGGAACGAACCTCCGTTCCCCGTGACGGCCAGCCCCCGAGCCGGCGGACGACAGACTGCCGATTCCCGTCACGGGTGGATCCCACGCTGCATCTGACCGTTCACCCGTTGTCCCTGGATCGCCGTCCCCGAAAAAGTGCGGCTAGCAAACTCTTCTGCCGTGACCGGAACCCTAGGGCTCGGTACAGCAGGACTTCGAACCGAAAGGGAACGAAACTCCGTTACCCGTGACGGCCAGACCCCGAGCCGGCGGACGACAGCCTCCCGCTTCGCGGCATTGCCGGTTCCATCTTCGTTCGTGGAGGGACACCCGTTGTCCCTGGATCGCCTTCCACGAGAAAGTGCGGCTAGCAAACTCTTCTGCCGTGACCGGAGCCCAAGGGCTCGGTATGGCAGGACTTCGAACCGAAGGGGAACGAACCTCCGTTCCCCGTGACGGTCAACCCCGAGCCGGCGGACGACAGCCTCCCGCTTCGCGGCATTGCCGGTTCCGTCGAAATTCGTGACCGGACACCCGTTGTCCCTGGATCGCCTTCCCCGAGAAAGTGCGGCTAGCAAACTCTTCTGCCGGGATAGGAGCCCAGGGCTCGATACGGCCGTTCTCCGCACCGAAGGGGAACGAACCTCCGTTCCCCGTGACGGCCCGTCCTGGAGCCGGAGGACGACAGACTGCCGATTCCCGTCACGGGTGGATCCCACGCTGCATCTGACCGTTCACCCGTTGTCCCTGGATCGCCTTCCCCGAAAAAGTGCGGCTAGCAAACACTTCTGCCGGGACCGGAGCCCAAGGGCTCGGTACGGTAGGAATTCCACCCGAACCGGAACGAACCTCCGTTCCCCGTGACAGCCAGTCCCCGAGCCGGTGGACGACAGCCTCCCGCTTCGCGGCATTGCCGGTCCCGTCGCCGCTTGTACCGGACACGCGTTGTCCCTGGATCGCCTTCCCCGAGAAAGTGCGTCTAGCAAACACTTCTGCCGGGGCCGGAGCCCAAGGGCTCGTTACGGCAGGACTTCCAACCGAACGGGAACGAACCTCCGTTCCCCGTGACGGTCAGCCCCCGAGCCGGCGGACGACAGCCTCCCGCTTCGCGGCATTGCCGGTCCCGTCGGCGGTCGTGACAGGACACCCGTTGTCCCTGGATCGACTTCCCCGAGAAAGTGAGGCTAGCAAACACTTCTGCCGGGATAGGAGCCCAAGGGCTCGGTATGGCAGGACTTCGAACCGAAGGGGAACGAACCTCCGTTCCCCGTGACGGCCAGTCCCCGAGCCGGCGAACGACAGCCTCCCGCTTCGCGGCATTGCCGGTTCCGTCGAAATTCGTGGCCGGACACCCGTTGTCCCTGAATCGCCTTCCTTGAGAAAGTGCTGCTAGCAAACACTTTTGCCGGGACCGGAGCCAAGGGGCTCGGTATGGCAGGACATCGTACCGAACTGGAACGAACCTCCGTTCCCCGTGACGGCCAGCCCCCGAGCCGGCGGACGACAGAATCCCGCTTACCGGCACGGGTGGCACCCGCGTTGCTTCTGACCGCTCAACCGTTGCCCCTGGATCACCTTCCCCGAGCCGCCCGAGACGGTAGAATGTCCTTGTTGCGGCTAGCACAATCGTCGCCCAAGACCGAAGCGTAGGGGCTCGGGACATCCGGACCCACGCGGCCCGTGGACGGACACCCGAAACCTGCCATCGCCATGCCCGAGCCTCCCGATGCTCGACCTTAATCCGTTGCGGCTAGCAAACCCTTCTGCCGGGATCGGAGCCCAGGGGCTCGATAAGGCCGTTCTCCGCACCGAAGGGGAACGAACCTCCGTTCCCCGTGACGGCCCGTCCTGGAGCCGGCGGACGACAGACTGCCGATTCCCGTCACGGGTGGATCCCACGCTGCATCTGACCGTTCACCCGTTGTCCCTGGATCGCCTTCCCCGAAAAAGTGCGGCTAGCAAACTCTTCTGCCGTGACCGGAGCCCTAGGGCTCGGTACGGCAGGACTTCGAACCGAAAGGGAACGAAACTCCGTTACCCGTGACGGCCAGACCCCGAGCCGGCGGACGACAGCCTCCCGCTTCTCGGCATTGCCGGTCCCGTCGCCGGTTGTGGCCGGACACGCGTTGTCCCTGGATCGCCTTCCCCGAGAAAGTGCGGCTAGCAAACTCTTCTGCCGGGATAGGAGCCCAGGGCTCGATACGGCCGTTCTCCGCACCGAAGGGGAACGAACCTCCGTTCCCCGTGACGGCCCGTCCTGGAGCCGGAGGACGACAGACTGCCGATTCCCGTCACGGGTGGATCCCACGCTGCATCTGACCGTTCACCCGTTGTCCCTGGATCGCCTTCCCCGAAAAAGTGCGGCTAGCAAACACTTCTGCCGGGACCGGAGCCCAAGGGCTCGGTACGGTAGGAATTCCACCCGAACCGGAACGAACCTCCGTTCCCCGTGACAGCCAGTCCCCGAGCCGGTGGACGACAGCCTCCCGCTTCGCGGCATTGCCGGTCCCGTCGCCGCTTGTACCGGACACGCGTTGTCCCTGGATCGCCTTCCCCGAGAAAGTGCGTCTAGCAAACACTTCTGCCGGGGCCGGAGCCCAAGGGCTCGTTACGGCAGGACTTCCAACCGAACGGGAACGAACCTCCGTTCCCCGTGACGGTCAGCCCCCGAGCCGGCGGACGACAGCCTCCCGCTTCGCGGCATTGCCGGTCCCGTCGGCGGTCGTGACAGGACACCCGTTGTCCCTGGATCGACTTCCCCGAGAAAGTGAGGCTAGCAAACACTTCTGCCGGGATAGGAGCCCAAGGGCTCGGTATGGCAGGACTTCGAACCGAAGGGGAACGAACCTCCGTTCCCCGTGACGGCCAGTCCCCGAGCCGGCGAACGACAGCCTCCCGCTTCGCGGCATTGCCGGTTCCGTCGAAATTCGTGGCCGGACACCCGTTGTCCCTGAATCGCCTTCCTTGAGAAAGTGCTGCTAGCAAACACTTTTGCCGGGACCGGAGCCAAGGGGCTCGGTATGGCAGGACATCGTACCGAACGGGAACGAACCTCCGTTCCCCGTGACGGCCAGCCCCCGAGCCGGCGGACGACAGAATCCCGCTTACCAGCACGGGTGGCACCCGCGTTGCTTCTGACCGCTCAACCGTTGCCCCTGGATCACCTTCCCCGAGCCGCCCGAGACGGTAGAATGTCCTTGTTGCGGCTAGCACAATCGTCGCCCAAGACCGAAGCGTAGGGGCTCGGGACATCCGGACCCACGCGGCCCGTGGACGGACACCCGAAACCTGCCATCGCCATGCTAGAGCCTCCCGATGCTCGACCTTAATCCGTTGCGGCTAGCAAACCCTTCTGCCGGGATCGGAGCCCAGGGGCTCGATAAGGCCGTTCTCCGCACCGAAGGGGAACGAACCTCCGTTCCCCGTGACGGCCCGTCCTGGAGCCTGCGGACGACAGACTGCCGATTCCCGTCACGGGTGGATCCCACGCTGCATCTGACCGTTCACCCGTTGTCCCTGGATCGCCTTCCCCGAAAAAGTGCGGCTAGCAAACTCTTCTGCCGTGACCGGAGCCCTAGGGCTCGGTACGGCAGGACTTCGAACCGAAAGGGAACGAAACTCCGTTACCCGTGACGGCCAGACCCCGAGCCGGCGGACGACAGCCTCCCGCTTCTCGGCATTGCCGGTCCCGTCGCCGGTTGTGGCCGGACACGCGTTGTCCCTGGATCGCCTTCCCCGAGAAAGTGCGTCTAGCAAACACTTCTGCCGGGGCCGGAGCCCAAGGGCTCGGTACGGTAGGAATTCCACCCGAACCGGAACGAACCTCCGTTCCCCGTGACAGCCAGTCCCCGAGCCGGTGGACGACAGCCTCCCGCTTCGCGGCATTGCCGGTCCCGTCGGCGATCGTGACAGGACACCCGTTGTCCCTGGATCGACTTCCCCGAGAAAGTGAGGCTAGCAAACACTTCTGCCGGGATAGGAGCCCAAGGGCTCGGTATGGCAGGACTTCGAACCGAAGGGGAACGAACCTCCGTTCCCCGTGACGGCCAGTCCCCGAGCCGGCGAACGACAGCCTCCCGCTTCGCGGCATTGCCGGTTCCGTCGAAATTCGTGGCCGGACACCCGTTGTCCCTGGATCGCCTTCCTTGAGAAAGTGCGGCTAGCAAACACTTTTACCGGGACCGGAGCCAATGGGCTCGGTATGGCAGGACATCGTACCGAACGGGAACGAACCTCCGTTACCCGTGACGGCCAGCCCCCGAGCCGGCGGACGACAGCCTCCCGCTTTGCGGCATTGCCGGTTCCATCTTCGTTCGTGGAGGGACACCCGTTGTCCCTGGATCGCCTTCCACGAGAAAGTGCGGCTAGCAAACTCTTCTGCCTGGACCGGATCCCAAGGGCTCGGTATGGCAGGACTTCGAACCGAAGGGGAACGAACCTCCGTTCCCCGTGACGGTCAACCCCGAGCCAGCGAACGACAGCCTCCCGCTTCGCGGCATTGCCGGTTCCGTCGAAATTCGTGACCGGACACCCGTTGTCCCTGGATCGCCTTCCCCGAGAAAGTGCGGCTAGCAAACTCTTCTGCCGGGATAGGAGCCCAGGGCTCGATAAGGCCGTTCTCCGCACCGAAGGGGAACGAACCTCCGTTCCCCGTGACGGCCCGTCCTGGAGCCGGCGGACGACGGACTGCCGATTCCCGTCACGGGTGGATCCCACGCTGCATCTGACCGTTCACCCGTTGTCCCTGGATCGCCTTCCCCGAGAAAGTGCGTCTAGCAAACACTTCTGCCGGGGCCGGAGCCCAAGGGCTCGGTACGGTAGGAATTCCACCCGAACCGGAACGAACCTCCGTTCCCCGTGACAGCCAGTCCCCGAGCCGGTGGACGACAGCCTCCCGCTTCGCGGCATTGCCGGTCCCGTCGCCGCTTGTACCGGACACGCGTTGTCCCTGGATCGCCTTCCCCGAGAAAGTGCGTCTAGCAAACACTTCTGCCGGGGCCGGAGCCCAAGGGCTCGTTACGGCAGGACTTCCAACCGAACGGGAACGAACCTCCGTTCCCCGTGACGGTCAGCCCCCGAGCCGGCGGACGACAGCCTCCCGCTTCGCGGCATTGCCGGTCCCGTCGGCGGTCGTGACAGGACACCCGTTGTCCCTGGATCGACTTCCCCGAGAAAGTGAGGCTAGCAAACACTTCTGCCGGGATAGGAGCCCAAGGGCTCGGTATGGCAGGACATAGAACCGAAGGGGAACGAACCTCCGTTCCCCGTGACGGCCAGTCCCCGAGCCGGCGAACGACAGCCTCCCGCTTCGCGGCATTGCCGGTTCCGTCGAAATTCGTGGCCGGACACCCGTTGTCCCTGAATCGCCTTCCCTTAGAAAGTGCGGCTTGCAAACACTTTTGCCGGGACCGGAGCCAAGGGGCTCGGTATGGCAGGACATCGTACCGAACGGGAACGAAACTCCGTTACCCGTGACGGCCAGCCCCCGAGCCGGCGGACGACAGCCTCCCGCTTCTCGGCATTGCCGGTCCCGTCGCCGGTTGTGGCCGGACACGCGTTGTCCCTGGATCGCCTTCCCCGAGAAAGTGCGTCTAGCAAACACTTCTGCCGGGGCCGGAGCCCAAGGGCTCGGTACGGTAGGAATTCCACCCGAACCGGAACGAACCTCCGTTCCCCGTGACGGCCAGTCCCCGAGCCGGCGGACGACAGCCTCCCGCTTCGCGGCATTGCCGGTTCCAACTTCGTTCTTGGAGGGACACCCGTTGTCCATGGATCGCCTTCCACGAGAAAGTGCGGCTAGCAAACTCTTCTGCCTGGACCGGAGCCCAAGGGCTCGTTACGGCAGGACTTCCAACCGAACGGGAACGAACCTCCGTTCCCCGTGACGGTCAGCCCCCGAGCCGGCGGACGACAGCCTCCCGCTTCGCGGCATTGCCGGTCCCGTCGGCGGTCGTGACAGGACACCCGTTGTCCCTGGATCGACTTCCCCGAGAAAGTGAGGCTAGCAAACACTTCTGCCGGGATAGGAGCCCAAGGGCTCGGTATGGCAGGACATAGAACCGAAGGGGAACGAACCTCCGTTCCCCGTGACGGCCAGTCCCCGAGCCGGCGGACGACAGCCTCCCGCTTCGCGGCATTGCCGGTTCTGTCGAAATTCGTGGCCAAACACCCGTTGTCCCTGGATCGCCTTCCTTGAGAAAGTGCGGCTAGCAAACACTTTTGCCGGGACCGGAGCCAAGGGGCTCGGTATGGCAGGACATCGTACCGAACGGGAACGAACCTCCGTTCCCCGTGACGGCCAGTCCCCGAGCCGGCGGACGACAGCCTCCCGCTTCGCGGCATTGCCGGTTCTGTCGAAATTCGTGGCCAAACACCCGTTGTCCCTGGATCGCCTTCCTTGAGAAAGTGCGGCTAGCAAACACTTTTGCCGGGACCGGAGCCAAGGGGCTCGGTATGGCAGGACATCGTACCGAACGGGAACGAACCTCCGTTCCCCGTGACGGCCAGCCCCCGAGCCGGCGGACGACAGACTGCCGATTCCCGTCACGGGTGGATCCCACGCTGCATCTGACCGTTCACCCGTTGTCCCTGGATCGCCTTCCCCGAAAAAGTGCGGCTAGCAAACTCTTCTGCCGTGACCGGAGCCCTAGGGCTCGGTACAGCAGGACTTCGAACCGAAAGGGAACGAAACTCCGTTCCCCGTGACGGCCAGACCCCGAGCCGGCGGACGACAGCCTCGCGCTTCTCGGCATTGCCGGTCCCGTCGCTGGTTGTGGCCGGACACGCGTTGTCCCTGGATCGCCTTCCCCGAGAAAGTGCGTCTAGCAAACACTTCTGCCGGGGCCGGAGCCCAAGGGCTCGGTACGGTAGGAATTCCACCCGAACCGGAACGAACCTCCGTTCCCCGTGACGGCCAGTCCCCGAGCCGGTGGACGACAGCCTCCCGCTTCGCGGCATTGCCGGTCCCGTCGCCGCTTGTAGCCGGACACGCGTTGTCCCTGGATCGCCTTCCCCGAGAAAGTGCGGCTAGCAAACACTTTTACCGGGACCGGAGCCAAGGGGCTCGGTATGGCAGGACATCGTACCGAACGGGAACGAACCTCCGTTCCCCGTGACGGCCAGCCCCCGAGCCGGCGGACGACAGACTGCCGATTCCCGTCACGGGTGGATCCCACGCTGCATCTGACCGTTCACCCGTTGTCCCTGGATCGCCTTCCCCGAAAAAGTGCGGCTAGCAAACTCTTCTGCCGTGACCGGAGCCCTAGGGCTCGGTACGGCAGGACTTCGAACCGAAAGGGAACGAAAGTCCGTTCCCCGTGACGGCCAGACCCCGAGCCGGCGGACGACAGCCTCCCGCTTCTCGGCATTGCCGGTCCCGTCGCCGGTTGTGGCCGGACACGCGTTGTCACTGGATCGCCTTCCCCGAGAAAGTGCGTCTAGCAAACACTTCTGCCGGGGCCGGAGCCCAAGGGCTCGGTACGGTAGGAATTCCACCCGAACCGGAACGAACCTCCGTTCCCCATGACAGCCAGTCCCCGAGCCGGTGGACGACAGCCTCCCGCTTCGCGGCATTGCCGGTCCCGTCGCCGCTTGTACCGGACACGCGTTGTCCCTGGATCGCCTTCCCCGAGAAAGTGCGGCGAGCAAACACTTCTGCCGGGGCCGGAGCCCAAGGGCTCGGTACGGTAGGAATTCCACCCGAACCGGAACGAACCTCCGTTCCCCGTGACGGCCAGTCCCCGAGCCGGTGGACGACAGCCTCCCGCTTCGCGGCATTGCCGGTCCCGTCGCCGCTTGTAGCCGGACACGCGTTGTCCCTGGATCGACTTCCCCGAGAAAGTGCGGCTAGCAAACACTTTTACCGGGACCGGAGCCAAGGGGCTCGGTATGGCAGGACATCGTACCGAACGGGAACGAACCTCCGTTCCCCGTGACGGCCAGCCCCCGAGCCGGCGAACGACAGCCTCCCGCTTCGCGGCATTGCGGGTTCCGTCGAAATTCGTGGCCAGACACCCGTTGTCCCTGAATCGCCTTCCCTTAGAATGTGCGGCTAGCAAACACTTTTGCCGGGACCGGACCAAGGGGCTCGGTATGGCAGGACATCGTACCGAACGGGAACGAACCTCCGTTCCCCGTGACGGCCAGCCCCCGAGCCGGCGGACAACAGAATTCCGCTTACCGGCACGGGTGGCACCCGCGTTGCTTCTGACCGCTCAACCGTTGCCCCTGGATCACCTTCCCCGAGCCGCCCGAGACGGTAGAATGTCCTTGTTGCGGCTAGCACAAACGTCGCCCAAGACCGAAGCGTAGGGGCTCGGGACATCCGGACCCACGCGGCCCGTGGACGGACACCCGAAACCTGCCATCGCCATGCCCGAGCCACCCGATGCTCGACCTTAATCCGTTGCGGCTAGCAAACCCTTCTGCCGGGACATGAGCCCAGGGGTTCGATAAGGCCGTTCTCCGCACCGAAGGGGAACGAACCTCCGTTCCCCGTGACGGCCCGTCCTGGAGCCTGCGGACGAAAGACTGCCGATTCCCGTCACGGGTGGATCCCACGCTGCATCTGACCGTTCACCCGTTGTCCCTGGATCGCCTTCCCCGAAAAAGTGCGGCTAGCAAACTCTTCTGCCGTGACCGGAGCCCTAGGGCTCGGTACGGCAGGACTTCGAACCGAAAGGGAACGAAACTCCGTTCCCCGTGACGGCCAGACCCCGAGCCGGCGGACGACAGCCTCCCGCTTCTCGGCATTGCCGGTCCCGTCGCTGGTTGTGGCCGGACACGCGTTGTCCCTGGATCGCCTTCCCCGAGAAAGTGCGTCTAGCAAACACTTCTGCCGGGGCCGGAGCCCAAGGGCTCGGTACGGTAGGAATTCCACCCGAACCGGAACGAACCTCCGTTCCCCGTGACGGCCAGTCCCCGAGCCGGTGGACGACAGCCTCCCGCTTCGCGGCATTGCCGGTCCCGTCGCCGCTTGTAGCCGGACAAGCGTTGTCCCTGGATCGACTTCCCCGAGAAAGTGCGGCTAGCAAACACTTTTACCGGGACCGGAGCCAAGGGGCTCGGTATGGCAGGACATCGTACCGAACGGGAACGAAACTCCGTTACCCGTGACGGCCAGTCCCCGAGCCGGCGGACGACAGCCTCCCGCTTCTCGGCATTGCCGGTCCCGTCGCCGGTTGTGGCCGGACACGCGTTGTCCCTGGATCGCCTTCCCCGAGAAAGTGCGTCTAGCAAACACTTCTGCCGGGGCCGGAGCCCAAGGGCTCGGTACGGTAGGAATTCCACCCGAACCGGAACGAACCTCCGTTCCCCGTGACGGCCAGTCCCCGAGCCGGCGGACGACAGCCTCCCGCTTCGCGGCATTGCCGGTTCCAACTTCGTTCTTGGAGGGACACCCGTTGTCCATGGATCGCCTTCCACGAGAAAGTGCGGCTAGCAAACTCTTCTGCCTGGACCGGAGCCCAAGGGCTCGTTACGGCAGGACTTCCAACCGAACGGGAACGAACCTCCGTTCCCCGTGACGGTCAGCCCCCGAGCCGGCGGACGACAGCCTCCCGCTTCGCGGCATTGCCGGTCCCGTCGGCGGTCGTGACAGGACACCCGTTGTCCCTGGATCGACTTCCCCGAGAAAGTGAGGCTAGCAAACACTTCTGCCGGGATAGGAGCCCAAGGGCTCGGTATGGCAGGACATAGAACCGAAGGGGAACGAACCTCCGTTCCCCGTGACGGCCAGTCCCCGAGCCGGCGGACGACAGCCTCCCGCTTCGCGGCATTGCCGGTTCTGTCGAAATTCGTGGCCAAACACCCGTTGTCCCTGGATCGCCTTCCTTGAGAAAGTGCGGCTAGCAAACACTTTTGCCGGGACCGGAGCCAAGGGGCTCGGTATGGCAGGACATCGTACCGAACGGGAACGAACCTCCGTTCCCCGTGACGGCCAGCCCCCGAGCCGGCGGACGACAGACTGCCGATTCCCGTCACGGGTGGATCCCACGCTGCATCTGACCGTTCACCCGTTGTCCCTGGATCGCCTTCCCCGAAAAAGTGCGGCTAGCAAACTCTTCTGCCGTGACCGGAGCCCTAGGGCTCGGTACGGCAGGACTTCGAACCGAAAGGGAACGAAACTCCGTTCCCCGTGACGGCCAGACCCCGAGCCGGCGGACGACAGCCTCGCGCTTCTCGGCATTGCCGGTCCCGTCGCTGGTTGTGGCCGGACACGCGTTGTCCCTGGATCGCCTTCCCCGAGAAAGTGCGTCTAGCAAACACTTCTGCCGGGGCCGGAGCCCAAGGGCTCGGTACGGTAGGAATTCCACCCGAACCGGAACGAACCTCCGTTCCCCGTGACGGCCAGTCCCCGAGCCGGTGGACGACAGCCTCCCGCTTCGCGGCATTGCCGGTCCCGTCGCCGCTTGTAGCCGGACACGCGTTGTCCCTGGATCGCCTTCCCCGAGAAAGTGCGGCTAGCAAACACTTTTACCGGGACCGGAGCCAAGGGGCTCGGTATGGCAGGACATCGTACCGAACGGGAACGAACCTCCGTTCCCCGTGACGGCCAGCCCCCGAGCCGGCGGACGACAGACTGCCGATTCCCGTCACGGGTGGATCCCACGCTGCATCTGACCGTTCACCCGTTGTCCCTGGATCGCCTTCCCCGAAAAAGTGCGGCTAGCAAACTCTTCTGCCGTGACCGGAGCCCTAGGGCTCGGTACGGCAGGACTTCGAACCGAAAGGGAACGAAAGTCCGTTCCCCGTGACGGCCAGACCCCGAGCCGGCGGACGACAGCCTCCCGCTTCTCGGCATTGCCGGTCCCGTCGCCGGTTGTGGCCGGACACGCGTTGTCACTGGATCGCCTTCCCCGAGAAAGTGCGTCTAGCAAACACTTCTGCCGGGGCCGGAGCCCAAGGGCTCGGTACGGTAGGAATTCCACCCGAACCGGAACGAACCTCCGTTCCCCATGACAGCCAGTCCCCGAGCCGGTGGACGACAGCCTCCCGCTTCGCGGCATTGCCGGTCCCGTCGCCGCTTGTACCGGACACGCGTTGTCCCTGGATCGCCTTCCCCGAGAAAGTGCGGCGAGCAAACACTTCTGCCGGGGCCGGAGCCCAAGGGCTCGGTACGGTAGGAATTCCACCCGAACCGGAACGAACCTCCGTTCCCCGTGACGGCCAGTCCCCGAGCCGGTGGACGACAGCCTCCCGCTTCGCGGCATTGCCGGTCCCGTCGCCGCTTGTAGCCGGACACGCGTTGTCCCTGGATCGACTTCCCCGAGAAAGTGCGGCTAGCAAACACTTTTACCGGGACCGGAGCCAAGGGGCTCGGTATGGCAGGACATCGTACCGAACGGGAACGAACCTCCGTTCCCCGTGACGGCCAGCCCCCGAGCCGGCGAACGACAGCCTCCCGCTTCGCGGCATTGCGGGTTCCGTCGAAATTCGTGGCCAGACACCCGTTGTCCCTGAATCGCCTTCCCTTAGAATGTGCGGCTAGCAAACACTTTTGCCGGGACCGGACCAAGGGGCTCGGTATGGCAGGACATCGTACCGAACGGGAACGAACCTCCGTTCCCCGTGACGGCCAGCCCCCGAGCCGGCGGACAACAGAATTCCGCTTACCGGCACGGGTGGCACCCGCGTTGCTTCTGACCGCTCAACCGTTGCCCCTGGATCACCTTCCCCGAGCCGCCCGAGACGGTAGAATGTCCTTGTTGCGGCTAGCACAAACGTCGCCCAAGACCGAAGCGTAGGGGCTCGGGACATCCGGACCCACGCGGCCCGTGGACGGACACCCGAAACCTGCCATCGCCATGCCCGAGCCACCCGATGCTCGACCTTAATCCGTTGCGGCTAGCAAACCCTTCTGCCGGGACATGAGCCCAGGGGTTCGATAAGGCCGTTCTCCGCACCGAAGGGGAACGAACCTCCGTTCCCCGTGACGGCCCGTCCTGGAGCCTGCGGACGAAAGACTGCCGATTCCCGTCACGGGTGGATCCCACGCTGCATCTGACCGTTCACCCGTTGTCCCTGGATCGCCTTCCCCGAAAAAGTGCGGCTAGCAAACTCTTCTGCCGTGACCGGAGCCCTAGGGCTCGGTACGGCAGGACTTCGAACCGAAAGGGAACGAAACTCCGTTCCCCGTGACGGCCAGACCCCGAGCCGGCGGACGACAGCCTCCCGCTTCTCGGCATTGCCGGTCCCGTCGCTGGTTGTGGCCGGACACGCGTTGTCCCTGGATCGCCTTCCCCGAGAAAGTGCGTCTAGCAAACACTTCTGCCGGGGCCGGAGCCCAAGGGCTCGGTACGGTAGGAATTCCACCCGAACCGGAACGAACCTCCGTTCCCCGTGACGGCCAGTCCCCGAGCCGGTGGACGACAGCCTCCCGCTTCGCGGCATTGCCGGTCCCGTCGCCGCTTGTAGCCGGACAAGCGTTGTCCCTGGATCGACTTCCCCGAGAAAGTGCGGCTAGCAAACACTTTTACCGGGACCGGAGCCAAGGGGCTCGGTATGGCAGGACATCGTACCGAACGGGAACGAAACTCCGTTACCCGTGACGGCCAGTCCCCGAGCCGGCGGACGACAGCCTCCCGCTTCTCGGCATTGCCGGTCCCGTCGCCGGTTGTGGCCGGACACGCGTTGTCCCTGGATCGCCTTCCCCGAGAAAGTGCGTCTAGCAAACACTTCTGCCGGGGCCGGAGCCCAAGGGCTCGGTACGGTAGGAATTCCACCCGAACCGGAACGAACCTCCGTTCCCCGTGACGGCCAGTCCCCGAGCCGGCGGACGACAGCCTCCCGCTTCGCGGCATTGCCGGTTCTGTCGAAATTCGTGGCCGGACACCCGTTGTCCCTGGATCGCCTTCCTTGAGAAAGTGCGGCTAGCAAACTCTTCTGCCGTGACCGGAGCCCTAGGGCTCGGTACGGCAGGACTTCGAACCGAAAGGGAACGAAACTCCGTTCCCCGTGACGGCCAGACCCCGAGCCGGCGGACGACAGCCTCCCGCTTCTCGGCATTGCCGGTCCCGTCGCCGGTTTTGGCCGGACACGCATTGTCCCTGGATCGCCTTCCCCGAGAAAGTGCGTCTAGCAAACACTTCTGCCGGGGCCGGAGCCCAAGGGCTCGGTACGGTAGGAATTCCACCCGAACCGGAACGAACCTCCGTTCCCCGTGACAGCCAGTCCCCGAGCCGGTGGACGACAGCCTCCCGCTTCGCGGCATTGCCGGTCCCGTCGCCGCTTGTACCGGACACGCGTTGTCCCTGGATCGCCTTCCCCGAGAAAGTGCGGCGAGCAAACACTTCTGCCGGGGCCGGAGCCCAAGGGCTCGGTACGGTAGGAATTCCACCCGAACCGGAACGAACCTCCGTTCCCCGTGACGGCCAGTCCCCGAGCCGGTGGACGACAGCCTCCCGCTTCGCGGCATTGCCGGTCCCGTCGGCGGTCGTGACAGGACACCCGTTGTCCCTGGATCGACTTCCCCGAGAAAGTGCGGCTAGCAAACACTTTTACCGGGACCGGAGCCAAGGGGCTCGGTATGGCAGGACATCGTACCGAACGGGAACGAACCTCCGTTCCCCGTGACGGCCAGTCCCCGAGCCGGCGAACGACAGCCTCCCGCTTCGCGGCATTGCGGGTTCCGTCGAAATTCGTGGCCGGACACCCGTTGTCCCTGAATCGCCTTCCCTTAGAATGTGCGGCTAGCAAACACTTTTGCCGGGACCGGACCAAGGGGCTCGGTATGGCAGGACATCGTACCGAACGGGAACGAACCTCCGTTCCCCGTGACGGCCAGCCCCCGAGCCGGCGGACAACAGAATTCCGCTTACCGGCACGGGTGGCACCCGCGTTGCTTCTGACCGCTCAACCGTTGCCCCTGGATCACCTTCCCCGAGCCGCCCGAGACGGTAGAATGTCCTTGTTGCGGCTAGCACAAACGTCGCCCAAGACCGAAGCGTAGGGGCTCGGGACATCCGGACCCACGCGGCCCGTGGACGGACACCCGAAACCTGCCATCGCCATGCCCGAGCCACCCGATGCTCGACCTTAATCCGTTGCGGCTAGCAAACCCTTCTGCCGGGACATGAGCCCAGGGGTTCGATAAGGCCGTTCTCCGCACCGAAGGGGAACGAACCTCCGTTCCCCGTGACGGCCCGTCCTGGAGCCTGCGGACGACAGACTGCCGATTCCCGTCACGGGTGGATCCCACGCTGCATCTGACCGTTCACCCGTTGTCCCTGGATCGCCTTCCCCGAGAAAGTGCGGCTAGCAAACACTTTTACCGGGACCGGAGCCAAGGGGCTCGGTATGGCAGGACATCGTACCGAACGGGAACGAAACTCCGTTACCCGTGACGGCCAGTCCCCGAGCCGGCGGACGACAGCCTCCCGCTTCTCGGCATTGCCGGTCCCGTCGCCGGTTGTGGCCGGACACGCGTTGTCCCTGGATCGCCTTCCCCGAGAAAGTGCGTCTAGCAAACACTTCTGCCGGGGCCGGAGCCCAAGGGCTCGGTACGGTAGGAATTCCACCCGAACCGGAACGAACCTCCGTTCCCCGTGACGGCCAGCCCCCGAGCCGGCGAACGACAGCCTCCCGCTTCGCGGCATTGCCGGTTCCGTCGAAATTCGTGACCGGACACCCGTTGTCCCTGGATCGCCTTCCCCGAGAAAGTGCGGCTAGCAAACTCTTCTGCCGGGATAGGAGCCCAGGGCTCGATAAGGCCGTTCTCCGCACCGAAGGGGAACGAACCTCCGTTCCCCGTGACGGCCCGTCCTGGAGCCGGCGGACGACGGACTGCCGATTCCCGTCACGGGTGGATCCCACGCTGCATCTGACCGTTCACCCGTTGTCCCTGGATCGCCTTCCCCGAAAAAGTGCGGCTAGCAAACTCTTCTGCCGGGACCGGAGCCCTAGGGCTCGGTACGGCAGGACTTCGAACCGAAAGGGAACGAAACTCCGTTACCCGTGACGGCCAGACCCCGAGCCGGCGGACGACAGCCTCCCGCTTCTCGGCATTGCCGGTCCCGTCGCCGGTTGTGGCCGGACACGCGTTGTCCCTGGATCGCCTTCCCCGAGAAAGTGCGTCTAGCAAACACTTCTGCCGGGGCCGGAGCCCAAGGGCTCGGTACGGTAGGAATTCCACCCGAACCGGAACGAACCTCCGTTCCCCGTGACAGCCAGTCCCCGAGCCGGTGGACGACAGCCTCCCGCTTCGCGGCATTGCCGGTCCCGTCGCCGCTTGTACCGGACACGCGTTGTCCCTGGATCGCCTTCCCCGAGAAAGTGCGGCTAGCAAACACTTTTACCGGGGCCGGAGCCCAAGGGCTCGTTACGGCAGGACTTCCAACCGAACGGGAACGAACCTCCGTTCCCCGTGACGGTCAGCCCCCGAGCCGGCGGACGACAGCCTCCCGCTTCGCGGCATTGCCGGTCCCGTCGGCGGTCGTGACAGGACACCCGTTGTCCCTGGATCGACTTCCCCGAGAAAGTGAGGCTAGCAAACACTTCTGCCGGGATAGGAGCCCAAGGGCTCGGTATGGCAGGACATAGAACCGAAGGGGAACGAACCTCCGTTCCCCGTGACGGCCAGTCCCCGAGCCGGCGGAAGACAGCCTCCCGCTTCGCGGCATTGCCGGTCCCGTCGCCGCTTGTAGCCGGACACGCGTTGTCCCTGGATCGCCTTCCCCGAGAAAGTGCGGCTAGCAAACACTTCTGCCGGGCCGGAGCCCAAGGGCTCGTTACGGCAGGACTTCCAACCCCAACGGGAACGAACCTCCGTTCCCCGTGACGGCCAGTCCCCGAGCCGGCGGACGACATACTGCCGATTCCCGTCACGGGTGGATCCCACGCTGCATCTGACCGTTCACCCGTTGTCCCTGGATCGCCGTCCCCGAAAAAGTGCGGCTAGCAAACTCTTCTGCCGTGACCGGAGCCCTAGGGCTCGGTACGGCAGGACTTCGAACCGAAAGGGAACGAAACTCCGTTCCCCGTGACGGCCAGACCCCGAGCCGGCGGACGACAGCCTCCCGCTTCTCGGCATTGCCGGTCCCGTCGCCGGTTGTGGCCGGACACGCGTTGTCCCTGGATCGCCTTCCCCGAGAAAGTGCGTCTAGCAAACACTTCTGCCGGGGCCGGAGCCCAAGGGCTCGGTACGGTAGGAATTCCACCCGAACCGGAACGAACCTCCGTTCCCCGTGACGGCCAGTCCCCGAGCCGGTGGACGACAGCCTCCCGCTTCGCGGCATTGCCGGTCCCGTCGCCGCTTGTAGCCGGACACGCGTTGTCCCTGGATCGCCTTCCCCGAGAAAGTGCGGCTAGCAAACACTTTTACCGGGACCGGTGCCAAGGGGCTCGGTATGGCAGGACATCGTACCGAACGGGAACGAACATCCGTTCCCCGTGACGGCCAGCCCCCGAGCCGGCGGACGACAGACTGCCGATTCCCGTCACGGGTGGATCCCACGCTGCATCTGACCGTTCACCCGTTGTCCCTGGATCGCCTTCCCCGAAAAAGTGCGGCTAGTAAACTCTTCTGCCGGGACCGGAGCCCTAGGGCTCGGTACGGCAGGACTTCGAACCGAAAGGGAACGAAACGCCGTTCCCCGTGACGGCCAGACCCCGAGCCGGCGGACGACAGCCTCCCGCTTCTCGGCATTGCCGGTCCCGTCGCCGGTTGTGGCCGGACACGCGTTGTCCCTGGATCGCCTTCCCCGAGAAAGTGCGTCTAGCAAACACTTCTGCCGGGGCCGGAGCCCAAGGGCTCGGTACGGTAGGAATTCCACCCGAACCGGAACGAACCTCCGTTCCCCGTGACGGCCAGTCCCCGAGCCGGTGGACGACAGCCTCCCGCTTCGCGGCATTGCCGGTCCCGTCGCCGCTTGTACCGGACACGCGTTGTCCCTGGATCGCCTTCCCCGAGAAAGTGCGGCTAGCAAACACTTTTACCGGGACCGGAGCCAAGGGGCTCGGTATGGCAGGACATCGTACCGAACGGGAACGAACCTCCGTTCCCCGTGACGGCCAGCCCCCGAGCCGGCGGACGACAGACTGCCGATTCCCGTCACGGGTGGATCCCACGCTGCATCTGACCGTTCACCCGTTGTCCCTGGATCGCCTTCCCCGAAAAAGTGCGGCTAGCAAACTCTTCTGCCGTGACCGGAGCCCTAGGGCTCGGTACGGCAGGACTTCGAACCGAAAGGGAACGAAACTCCGTTCCCCGTGACGGCCAGACCCCGAGCCGGCGGACGACAGCCTCCCGCTTCTCGGCATTGCCGGTCCCGTCGCCGGTTGTGGCCGGACACGCGTTGTCCCTGGATCGCCTTCCCCGAGAAAGTGCGTCTAGCAAACACTTCTGCCGGGGCCGGAGCCCAAGGGCTCGGTACGGTAGGAATTCCACCCGAACCGGAACGAACCTCCGTTCCCCGTGACGGCCAGTCCCCGAGCCGGTGGACGACAGCCTCCCGCTTCGCGGCATTGCCGGTCCCGTCGCCGCTTGTAGCCGGACACGCGTTGTCCCTGGATCGCCTTCCCCGAGAAAGTGCGGCTAGCAAACACTTTTACCGGGACCGGAGCCAAGGGGCTCGGTATGGCAGGACATCGTACCGAACGGGAACGAACCTCCGTTCCCCGTGACGGCCAGCCCCCGAGCCGGCGGACGACAGACTGCCGATTCCCGTCACGGGTGGATCCCACGCTGCATCTGACCGTTCACCCGTTGTCCCTGGATCGCCTTCCCCGAAAAAGTGCGGCTAGCAAACTCTTCTGCCGGGACCGTAGCCCTAGGGCTCGGTACGGCAGGACTTCGAACCGAAAGGGAACGAAACTCCGTTCCCCGTGACGGCAAGACCCCGAGCCGGCGGACGACAGCCTCCCGCTTCTCGGCATTGCCGGTCCCGTCGCCGGTTGTGGCCGGACACGCGTTGTCCCTGGATCGCCTTCCCCGAGAAAGTGCGTCTAGCAAACACTTCTGCCGGGGCCGGAGCCCAAGGGCTCGGTACGGTAGGAATTCCACCCGAACCGGAACGAACCTCCGTTCCCCGTGACGGCCAGTCCCCGAGCCGGTGGACGACAGCCTCCCGCTTCGCGGCATTGCCGGTCCCGTCGCCGCTTGTAGCCGGACACGCGTTGTCCCTGGATCGCCTTCCCCGAGAAAGTGCGGCTAGCAAACACTTTTACCGGGACCGGAGCCAAGGGGCTCGGTATGGCAGGACATCGTACCGAACGGGAACGAACCTCCGTTCCCCGTGACGGCCAGCCCCCGAGCCGGCGAACGACAGCCTCCCGCTTCGCGGCATTGCGGGTTCCGTCGAAATTCGTGGCCGGACACCCGTTGTCCCTGAATCGCCTTCCCTTAGAATGTGCGGCTAGCAAACACTTTTGCCGGGACCGGACCAAGGGGCTCGGTATGGCAGGACATCGTACCGAACGGGAACGAACCTCCGTTCCCCGTGACGGCCAGCCCCCGAGCCGGCGGACAACAGAATTCCGCTTACCGGCACGGGTGGCACCCGCGTTGCTTCTGACCGCTCAACCGTTGCCCCTGGATCACCTTCCCCGAGCCGCCCGAGACGGTAGAATGTCCTTGTTGCGGCTAGCACAAACGTCGCCCAAGACCGAAGCGTAGGGGCTCGGGACATCCGGACCCACGCGGCCCGTGGACGGACACCCGAAACCTGCCATCGCCATGCCCGAGCCACCCGATGCTCGACCTTAATCCGTTGCAGCTAGCAAACCCTTCTGCCGGGACATGAGCCCAGGGGTTCGATAAGGCCGTTCTCCGCACCGAAGGGGAACGAACCTCCGTTCCCCGTGACGGCCCGTCCTGGAGACTGCGGACGACAGACTGCCGATTCCCGTCACGGGTGGATCCCACGCTGCATCTGACCGTTCACCCGTTGTCCCTGGATCGCCGTCCCCGAAAAAGTGCGGCTAGCAAACTCTTCTGCCGTGACCGGAGCCCTAGGGCTCGGTACGGCAGGACTTCGAACCGAAAGGGAACGAAACTCCGTTCCCCGTGACGGCCAGACCCCGAGCCGGCGGACGACAGCCTCCCGCTTCTCGGCATTGCCGGTCCCGTCGCTGGTTGTGGCCGGACACGCGTTGTCCCTGGATCGCCTTCCCCGAGAAAGTGCGTCTAGCAAACACTTCTGCCGGGGCCGGAGCCCAAGGGCTCGGTACGGTAGGAATTCCACCCGAACTGGAACGAACCTCCGTTCCCCGTGACGGCCAGTCCCCGAGCCGGTGGACGACAGCCTCCCGCTTCGCGGCATTGCCGGTCCCGTCGCCGCTTGTAGCCGGACAAGCGTTGTCCCTGGATCGACTTCCCCGAGAAAGTGCGGCTAGCAAACACTTTTACCGGGACCGGAACCAAGGGGCTCGGTATGGCAGGACATCGTACCGAACGGGAACGAAACTCCGTTCCCCGTGACGGCCAGTCCCCGAGCCGGCGGACGACAGCCTCCCGCTTCTCGGCATTGCCGGTCCCGTCGCCGGTTGTGGCCGGACACGCGTTGTCCCTGGATCGCCTTCCCCGAGAAAGTGCGTCTAGCAAACACTTCTGCCGGGGCCGGAGCCCAAGGGCTCGGTACGGTAGGAATTCCACCCGAACCGGAACGAACCTCCGTTCCCCGTGACGGCCAGTCCCCGAGCCGGCGGACGACAGCCTCCCGCTTCGCGGCATTACCGGTTCTGTCGAAATTCGTGGCCGGACACCCGTTGTCCCTGGATCGCCTTCCTTGAGAAAGTGCGGCTAGCAAACTCTTCTGCCGTGACCGGAGCCCTAGGGCTCGGTACGGCAGGACATAGAACCGAAGGGGAACGAAACTCCGTTCCCCGTGACGGCCAGACCCCGAGCCGGCGGACGACAGCCTCCCGCTTCTCGGCATTGCCGGTCCCGTCGCCGGTTGTGGCCGGACACGCGTTGTCCCTGGATCGCCTTCCCCGAGAAAGTGCGTCTAGCAAACACTTCTGCCGGGGCCGGAGCCCAAGGGCTCGGTACGGTAGGAATTCCACCCGAACCGGAACGAACCTCCGTTCCCCGTGACAGCCAGTCCCCGAGCCGGTGGACGACAGCCTCCCGCTTCGCGGCATTGCCGGTCCCGTCGCCGCTTGTACCGGACACGCGTTGTCCCTGGATCGCCTTCCCCGAGAAAGTGCGGCGAGCAAACACTTCTGCCGGGGCCGGAGCCCAAGGGCTCGGTACGGTAGGAATTCCACCCGAACCGGAACGAACCTCCGTTCCCCGTGACGGCCAGTCCCCGAGCCGGTGGACGACAGCCTCCCGCTTCGCGGCATTGCCGGTCCCGTCGCCGCTTGTAGCCGGACACGCGTTGTCCCTGGATCGACTTCCCCGAGAAAGTGCGGCTAGCAAACACTTTTACCGGGACCGGAGTCAAGGGGCTCGGTATGGCAGGACATCGTACCGAACGGGAACGAACCTCCGTTCCCCGTGACGGCCAGCCCCCGAGCCGGCGAACGACAGCCTCCCGCTTCGCGGCATTGTGGGTTCCGTCGAAATTCGTGGCCGGACACCCGTTGTCCCTGAATCGCCTTCCCTTAGAATGTGCGGCTAGCAAACACTTTTGCCGGGACCGGACCAAGGGGCTCGGTATGGCAGGACATCGTACCGAACGGGAACGAACCTCCGTTCCCCGTGACGGCCAGCCCCCGAGCCGGCGGACAACAGAATTCCGCTTACCGGCACGGGTGGCACCCGCGTTGCTTCTGACCGCTCAACCGTTGCCCCTGGATCACCTTCCCCGAGCCGCCCGAGACGGTAGAATGTCCTTGTTGCGGCTAGCACAAACGTCGCCCAAGACCGAAGCGTAGGGGCTCGGGACATCCGGACCCACGCGGCCCGTGGACGGACACCCGAAACCTGCCATCGCCATGCCCGAGCCACCCGATGCTCGACCTTAATCCGTTGCGGCTAGCAAACCCTTCTGCCGGGACATGAGCCCAGGGGTTCGATAAGGCCGTTCTCCGCACCGAAGGGGAACGAACCTCCGTTCCCCGTGACGGCCCGTCCTGGAGCCTGCGGACGACAGACTGCCGATTCCCGTCACGGGTGGATCCCACGCTGCATCTGACCGTTCACCCGTTGTCCCTGGATCGCCTTCCCCGAGAAAGTGCGGCTAGCAAACACTTTTACCGGGACCGGAGCCAAGGGGCTCGGTATGGCAGGACATCGTACCGAACGGGAACGAAACTCCGTTACCCGTGACGGCCAGTCCCCGAGCCGGCGGACGACAGCCTCCCGCTTCTCGGCATTGCCGGTCCCGTCGCCGGTTGTGGCCGGACACGCGTTGTCCCTGGATCGCCTTCCCCGAGAAAGTGCGTCTAGCAAACACTTCTGCCGGGGCCGGAGCCCAAGGGCTCGGTACGGTAGGAATTCCACCCGAACCGGAACGAACCTCCGTTCCCCGTGACAGCCAGTCCCCGAGCCGGTGGACGACAGCCTCCCGCTTCGCGGCATTGCCGGTCCCGTCGCCGCTTGTAGCCGGACAAGCGTTGTCCCTGGATCGATTTCCCCGAGAAAGTGCGTCTAGCAAACACTTCTGCCGGGGCCGGAGCCCAAGGGCTCGGTACGGTAGGAATTCCACCCGAATCGGAACGAACCTCCGTTCCCCGTGACGGCCAGTCCCCGAGCCGGTGGACGACAGCCTCCCGCTTCGCGGCATTGCCCGTCCCGTCGCCGCTTGTAGCCGGACAAGCGTTGTCCCTGGATCGACTTCCCCGAGAAAGTGCGGCTAGCAAACACTTTTACCGGGACCGGAACCAAGGGGCTCGGTATGGCAGGACATCGTACCGAACGGGAACGAAACTCCGTTCCCCGTGACGGCCAGTCCCCGAGCCGGCGGACGACAGCCTCCCGCTTCTCGGCATTGCCGGTCCCGTCGCCGGTTGTGGCCGGACACGCGTTGTCCCTGGATCGCCTTCCCCGAGAAAGTGCGTCTAGCAAACACTTCTGCCGGGGCCGGAGCCCAAGGGCTCGGTACGGTAGGAATTCCACCCGAACCGGAACGAACCTCCGTTCCCCGTGACGGCCAGTCCCCGAGCCGGCGGACGACAGCCTCCCGCTTCGCGGCATTACCGGTTCTGTCGAAATTCGTGGCCGGACACCCGTTGTCCCTGGATCGCCTTCCTTGAGAAAGTGCGGCTAGCAAACTCTTCTGCCGTGACCGGAGCCCTAGGGCTCGGTACGGCAGGACTTCGAACCGAAAGGGAACGAAACTCCGTTCCCCGTGACGGCCAGACCCCGAGCCGGCGGACGACAGCCTCCCGCTTCTCGGCATTGCCGGTCCCGTCGCCGGTTGTGGCCGGACACGCGTTGTCCCTGGATCGCCTTCCCCGAGAAAGTGCGTCTAGCAAACACTTCTGCCGGGGCCGGAGCCCAAGGGCTCGGTACGGTAGGAATTCCACCCGAACCGGAACGAACCTCCGTTCCCCGTGACAGCCAGTCCCCGAGCCGGTGGACGACAGCCTCCCGCTTCGCGGCATTGCCGGTCCCGTCGCCGCTTGTACCGGACACGCGTTGTCCCTGGATCGCCTTCCCCGAGAAAGTGCGGCGAGCAAACACTTCTGCCGGGGCCGGAGCCCAAGGGCTCGGTACGGTAGGAATTCCACCCGAACCGGAACGAACCTCCGTTCCCCGTGACGGCCAGTCCCCGAGCCGGTGGACGACAGCCTCCCGCTTCGCGGCATTGCCGGTCCCGTCGCCGCTTGTAGCCGGACACGCGTTGTCCCTGGATCGACTTCCCCGAGAAAGTGCGGCTAGCAAACACTTTTACCGGGACCGGAGCCAAGGGGCTCGGTATGGCAGGACATCGTACCGAACGGGAACGAACCTCCGTTCCCCGTGACGGCCAGCCCCCGAGCCGGCGAACGACAGCCTCCCGCTTCGCGGCATTGTGGGTTCCGTCGAAATTCGTGGCCGGACACCCGTTGTCCCTGAATCGCCTTCCCTTAGAATGTGCGGCTAGCAAACACTTTTGCCGGGACCGGACCAAGGGGCTCGGTATGGCAGGACATCGTACCGAACGGGAACGAACCTCCGTTCCCCGTGACGGCCAGCCCCCGAGCCGGCGGACAACAGAATTCCGCTTACCGGCACGGGTGGCACCCGCGTTGCTTCTGACCGCTCAACCGTTGCCCCTGGATCACCTTCCCCGAGCCGCCCGAGACGGTAGAATGTCCTTGTTGCGGCTAGCACAAACGTCGCCCAAGACCGAAGCGTAGGGGCTCGGGACATCCGGACCCACGCGGCCCGTGGACGGACACCCGAAACCTGCCATCGCCATGCCCGAGCCACCCGATGCTCGACCTTAATCCGTTGCGGCTAGCAAACCCTTCTGCCGGGACATGAGCCCAGGGGTTCGATAAGGCCGTTCTCCGCACCGAAGGGGAACGAACCTCCGTTCCCCGTGACGGCCCGTCCTGGAGCCTGCGGACGACAGACTGCCGATTCCCGTCACGGGTGGATCCCACGCTGCATCTGACCGTTCACCCGTTGTCCCTGGATCGCCTTCCCCGAAAAAGTGCGGCTAGCAAACTCTTCTGCCGTGACCGGAGCCCTAGGGCTCGGTACGGCAGGACTTCGAACCGAAAGGGAACGAAACTCCGTTCCCCGTGACGGCCAGACCCCGAGCCGGCGGACGACAGCCTCCCGCTTCTCGGCATTGCCGGTCCCGTCGCCGGTTGTGGCCGGACACGCGTTGTCCCTGGATCGCCTTCCCCGAGAAAGTGCGGCTAGCAAACACTTTTACCGGGACCGGAGCCAAGGGGCTCGGTATGGCAGGACATCGTACCGAACGGGAACGAACCTCCGTTCCCCGTGACGGCCAGTCCCCGAGCCGGCGGACGACAGCCTCCCGCTTCTCGGCATTGCCGGTCCCGTCGCCGGTTGTGGCCGGACACGCGTTGTCCCTGGATCGCCTTCCCCGAGAAAGTGCGTCTAGCAAACACTTCTGCCGGGGCCGGAGCCCAAGGGCTCGGTACGGTAGGAATTCCACCCGAACCGGAACGAACCTCCGTTCCCCGTGACGGCCAGCCCCCGAGCCGGCGGACGACAGCCTCCCGCTTCGCGGCATTGCCGGTTCCGTCGAAATTCGTGACCGGACACCCGTTGTCCCTGGATCGCCTTCCCCGAGAAAGTGCGGCTAGCAAACTCTTATGCCGGGATAGGAGCCCAGGGCTCGATAAGGCCGTTCTCCGCACCGAAGGGGAACGAACCTCCGTTCCCCGTGACGGCCCGTCCTGGAGCCGGCGGACGACGGACTGCCGATTCCCGTCACGGGTGGATCCCACGCTGCATCTGACCGTTCACCCGTTGTCCCTGGATCGCCTTCCCCGAAAAAGTGCGGATAGCAAACTCTTCTGCCGGGACCGGAGCCCTAGGGCTCGGTACGGCAGGACTTCGAACCGAAAGGGAACGAAACTCCGTTACCCGTGACGGCCAGACCCCGAGCCGGCGGACGACAGCCTCCCGCTTCTCGGCATTGCCGGTCCCGTCGCCGGTTGTGGCCGGACACGCGTTGTCCCTGGATCGCCTTCCCCGAGAAAGTGCGTCTAGCAAACACTTCTGCCGGGGCCGGAGCCCAAGGGCTCGGTACGGTAGGAATTCCACCCGAACCGGAACGAACCTCCGTTCCCCGTGACAGCCAGTCCCCGAGCCGGTGGACGACAGCCTCCCGCTTCGCGGCATTGCCGGTCCCGTCGCCGCTTGTACCGGACACGCGTTGTCCCTGGATCGCCTTCCCCGAGAAAGTGCGGCTAGCAAACACTTTTACCGGGGCCGGAGCCCAAGGGCTCGTTACGGCAGGACTTCCAACCGAACGGGAACGAACCTCCGTTCCCCGTGACGGTCAGCCCCCGAGCCGGCGGATGACAGCCTCCCGCTTCGCGGCATTGCCTGTCCCGTCGGCGGTCGTGACAGGACACCCGTTGTCCCTGGATCGACTTCCCCGAGAAAGTGAGGCTAGCAAACACTTCTGCCGGGATAGGAGCCCAAGGGCTCGGTATGGCAGGACATAGAACCGAAGGGGAACGAACCTCGGTTCCCCGTGACGGCCAGTCCCCGAGCCGGCGGAAGACAGCCTCCCGCTTCGCGGCATTGCCGGTCCCGTCGCCGCTTGTAGCCGGACACGCGTTGTCCCTGGATCGCCTTCCCCGAGAAAGTGCGGCTAGCAAACACTTCTGCCGGGGCCGGAGCCCAAGGGCTCGTTACGGCAGGACTTCCAACCCCAACGGGAACGAACCTCCGTTCCCCGTGACGGCCAGTCCCCGAGCCGGCGGACGACATACTGCCGATTCCCGTCACGGGTGGATCCCACGCTGCATCTGACCGTTCACCCGTTGTCCCTGGATCGCCTTCCCCGAAAAAGTGCGGCTAGCAAACTCTTCTGCCGTGACCGGAGCCCTAGGGCTCGGTACGGCAGGACTTCGAACCGAAAGGGAACGAAACTCCGTTCCCCGTGACGGCCAGACCCCGAGCCGGCGGACGACAGCCTCCCGCTTCTCGGCATTGCCGGTCCCGTCGCCGGTTGTGGCCGGACACGCGTTGTCCCTGGATCGCCTTCCCCGAGAAAGTGCGTCTAGCAAACACTTCTGCCGGGGCCGGAGCCCAAGGGCTCGGTACGGTAGGAATTCCACCCGAACCGGAACGAACCTCCGTTCCCCGTGACGGCCAGTCCCCGAGCCGGTGGACGACAGCCTCCCGCTTCGCGGCATTGCCGGTCCCGTCGCCGCTTGTAGCCGGACACGCGTTGTCCCTGGATCGCCTTCCCCGAGAAAGTGCGGCTAGCAAACACTTTTACCGGGACCGGAGCCTAGGGGCTCGGTATGGCAGGACATCGTACCGAACGGGAACGAACCTCCGTTCCCCGTGACGGCCAGCCCCCGAGCCGGCGGACGACAGACTGCCGATTCCCGTCACGGGTGGATCCCACGCTGCATCTGACCGTTCACCCGTTGTCCCTGGATCGCCTTCCCCGAAAAAGTGCGGCTAGTAAACTCTTCTGCCGGGACCGGAGCCCTAGGGCTCTGTACGGCAGGACTTCGAACCGAAAGGGAACGAAACGCCGTTCCCCGTGACGGCCAGACCCCGAGCCGGCGGACGACAGCCTCCCGCTTCTCGGCATTGCCGGTCCCGTCGCCGGTTGTGGCCGGACACGCGTTGTCCCTGGATCGCCTTCCCCGAGAAAGTGCGTCTAGCAAACACTTCTGCCGGGGCCGGAGCCCAAGGGCTCGGTACGGTAGGAATTCCACCCGAACCGGAACGAACCTCCGTTCCCCGTGACAGCCAGTCCCCGAGCCTGTGGACGACAGCCTCCCGCTTCGCGGCATTGCCGGTCCCGTCGCCGCTTGTAGCCGGACACGCGTTGTCCCTGGATCGCCTTCCCCGAGAAAGTGCGGCTAGCAAACACTTTTACCGGGACCGGAGCCAAGGGGCTCGGTATGGCAGGACATCGTACCGAACGGGAACGAACCTCCGTTCCCCGTGACGGCCAGTCCCCGAGCCGGCGGACGACAGCCTCCCGCTTCTCGGCATTGCCGGTCCCGTCGCCGGTTGTGGCCGGACACGCGTTGTCCCTGGATCGCCTTCCCCGAGAAAGTGCGTCTAGCAAACACTTCTGCCGGGGCCGGAGCCCAAGGGCTCGGTACGGTAGGAATTCCACCCGAACCGGAACGAACCTCCGTTCCCTGTGACGGCCAGTCCCCGAGCCGGCGGACGACAGCCTCCCGATCGCGGCATTGCCGGTTCCAACTTCGTTCGTGGAGGGACACCCGTTGTCCCTGGATCGCCTTCCACGAGAAAGTGCGGCTAGCAAACTCTTCTGCCTGGACCGGAGGCAAGGGCTCGGTATGGCAGGACATAGAACCGAAGGGGAACGAACCTCCGTTCCCCGTGACGGCCAGCCCCCGAGCCGGCGGACGACAGCCTCCCGCTTCGCGGCATTGCCGGTTCCGTCGAAATTCGTGACCGGACACCCGTTGTCCCTGGATCGCCTTCCCCGAGAAAGTGCGGCTAGCAAACTCTTATGCCGGGATAGGAGCCCAGGGCTCGATAAGGCCGTTCTCCGCACCGAAGGGGAACGAACCTCCGTTCCCCGTGACGGCCCGTCCTGGAGCCGGCGGACGACGGACTGCCGATTCCCGTCACGGGTGGATCCCACGCTGCATCTGACCGTTCACCCGTTGTCCCTGGATCGCCTTCCCCGAAAAAGTGCGGCTAGCAAACTCTTCTGCCGGGACCGGAGCCCTAGGGCTCGGTACGGCAGGACTTCGAACCGAAAGGGAACGAAACTCCGTTACCCGTGACGGCCAGACCCCGAGCCGGCGGACGACAGCCTCCCGCTTCTCGGCATTGCCGGTCCCGTCGCCGGTTGTGGCCGGACACGCGTTGTCCCTGGATCGCCTTCCCCGAGAAAGTGCGTCTAGCAAACACTTCTGCCGGGGCCGGAGCCCAAGGGCTCGGTACGGTAGGAATTCCACCCGAACCGGAACGAACCTCCGTTCCCCGTGACAGCCAGTCCCCGAGCCGGTGGACGACAGCCTCCCGCTTCGCGGCATTGCCGGTCCCGTCGCCGCTTGTACCGGACACGCGTTGTCCCTGGATCGCCTTCCCCGAGAAAGTGCGGCTAGCAAACACTTTTACCGGGGCCGGAGCCCAAGGGCTCGTTACGGCAGGACTTCCAACCGAACGGGAACGAACCTCCGTTCCCCGTGACGGTCAGCCCCCGAGCCGGCGGATGACAGCCTCCCGCTTCGCGGCATTGCCTGTCCCGTCGGCGGTCGTGACAGGACACCCGTTGTCCCTGGATCGACTTCCCCGAGAAAGTGAGGCTAGCAAACACTTCTGCCGGGATAGGAGCCCAAGGGCTCGGTATGGCAGGACATAGAACCGAAGGGGAACGAACCTCGGTTCCCCGTGACGGCCAGTCCCCGAGCCGGCGGAAGACAGCCTCCCGCTTCGCGGCATTGCCGGTCCCGTCGCCGCTTGTAGCCGGACACGCGTTGTCCCTGGATCGCCTTCCCCGAGAAAGTGCGGCTAGCAAACACTTCTGCCGGGGCCGGAGCCCAAGGGCTCGTTACGGCAGGACTTCCAACCCCAACGGGAACGAACCTCCGTTCCCCGTGACGGCCAGTCCCCGAGCCGGCGGACGACATACTGCCGATTCCCGTCACGGGTGGATCCCACGCTGCATCTGACCGTTCACCCGTTGTCCCTGGATCGCCTTCCCCGAAAAAGTGCGGCTAGCAAACTCTTCTGCCGTGACCGGAGCCCTAGGGCTCGGTACGGCAGGACTTCGAACCGAAAGGGAACGAAACTCCGTTCCCCGTGACGGCCAGACCCCGAGCCGGCGGACGACAGCCTCCCGCTTCTCGGCATTGCCGGTCCCGTCGCCGGTTGTGGCCGGACACGCGTTGTCCCTGGATCGCCTTCCCCGAGAAAGTGCGTCTAGCAAACACTTCTGCCGGGGCCGGAGCCCAAGGGCTCGGTACGGTAGGAATTCCACCCGAACCGGAACGAACCTCCGTTCCCCGTGACGGCCAGTCCCCGAGCCGGTGGACGACAGCCTCCCGCTTCGCGGCATTGCCGGTCCCGTCGCCGCTTGTAGCCGGACACGCGTTGTCCCTGGATCGCCTTCCCCGAGAAAGTGCGGCTAGCAAACACTTTTACCGGGACCGGAGCCTAGGGGCTCGGTATGGCAGGACATCGTACCGAACGGGAACGAACCTCCGTTCCCCGTGACGGCCAGCCCCCGAGCCGGCGGACGACAGACTGCCGATTCCCGTCACGGGTGGATCCCACGCTGCATCTGACCGTTCACCCGTTGTCCCTGGATCGCCTTCCCCGAAAAAGTGCGGCTAGTAAACTCTTCTGCCGGGACCGGAGCCCTAGGGCTCTGTACGGCAGGACTTCGAACCGAAAGGGAACGAAACGCCGTTCCCCGTGACGGCCAGACCCCGAGCCGGCGGACGACAGCCTCCCGCTTCTCGGCATTGCCGGTCCCGTCGCCGGTTGTGGCCGGACACGCGTTGTCCCTGGATCGCCTTCCCCGAGAAAGTGCGTCTAGCAAACACTTCTGCCGGGGCCGGAGCCCAAGGGCTCGGTACGGTAGGAATTCCACCCGAACCGGAACGAACCTCCGTTCCCCGTGACAGCCAGTCCCCGAGCCTGTGGACGACAGCCTCCCGCTTCGCGGCATTGCCGGTCCCGTCGCCGCTTGTAGCCGGACACGCGTTGTCCCTGGATCGACTTCCCCGAGAAAGTGCGGCTAGCAAACACTTTTACCGGGACCGGAGCCAAGGGGCTCGGTATGGCAGGACATCGTATCGAACGGGAACGAACCTCCGTTCCCCGTGACGGCCAGCCCCCGAGCCGGCGAACGACAGCCTCCCGCTTCGCGGCATTGCGGGTTCCGTCGAAATTCGTGGCCGGACACCCGTTGTCCCTGAATCGCCTTCCCTTAGAATGTGCGGCTAGCAAACATTTTTGCCGGGACCGGACCAAGGGGCTCGGTATGGCAGGACATCGTACCGAACGGGAACGAACCTCCGTTCCCCGTGACGGCCAGCCCCCGAGCCGGCGGACAACAGAATTCCGCTTACCGGCACGGGTGGCACCCGCGTTGCTTCTGACCGCTCAACCGTTGCCCCTGGATCACCTTCCCCGAGCCGCCCGAGACGGTAGAATGTCCTTGTTGCGGCTAGCACAAACGTCGCCCAAGACCGAAGCGTAGGGGCTCGGGACATCCGGACCCACGCGGCCCGTGGACGGACACCCGAAACCTGCCATCGCCATGCCCGAGCCACCAGATGCTCGACCTTAATCCGTTGCGGCTAGCAAACCCTTCTGCCGGGACATGAGCCCAGGGGTTCGATAAGGCCGTTCTCCGCACCGAAGGGGAACGAACCTCCGTTCCCCGTGACGGCCCGTCCTGGAGCCTGCGGACGACAGACTGTCGATTCCCGTCACGGGTGGATCCCACGCTGCATCTGACCGTTCACCCGTTGTCCCTGGATCGCCTTCCCCGAAAAAGTGCGGCTAGCAAACTCTTCTGCCGTGACCGGAGCCCTAGGGCTCGGTACGGCAGGACTTCGAACCGAAAGGGAACGAAACTCCGTTCCCCGTGACGGCCAGACCCCGAGCCGGCGGACGACAGCCTCCCGCTTCTCGGCATTGCCGGTCCCGTCGCCGGTTGTGGCCGGACACGCGTTGTCCCTGGATCGCCTTCCCCGAGAAAGTGCGTCTAGCAAACACTTCTGCCGGGGCCGGAGCCCAAGGGCTCGGTACGGTAGGAATTCCACCCGAACCGGAACGAACCTCCGTTCCCCGTGACGGCCAGTCCCCGAGCCGGTGGACGACAGCCTCCCGCTTCGCGGCATTGCCGGTCCCGTCGCCGCTTGTAGCCGGACAAGCGTTGTCCCTGGATCGCCTTCCCCGAGAAAGTGCGGCTAGCAAACACTTTTACCGGGACCGGAGCCAAGGGGCTCGGTATGGCAGGACATCGTACCGAACGGGAACGAAACTCCGTTCCCCGTGACGGCCAGTCCCCGAGCCGGCGGACGACAGCCTCCCGCTTCTCGGCATTGCCGGTCCCGTCGCCGGTTGTGGCCGGACACGCGTTGTCCCTGGATCGCCTTCCCCGAGAAAGTGCGTCTAGCAAACACTTCTGCCGGGGCCGCAGCCCAAGGGCTCGGTACGGTAGGAATTCCACCCGAACCGGAACGAACCTCCGTTCCCCGTGACGGCCAGTCCCCGAGCCGGCGGACGACAGCCTCCCGATCGCGGCATTGCCGGTTCCAACTTCGTTCGTGGAGGGACACCCGTTGTCCCTGGATCGCCTTCCACGAGAAAGTGCGGCTAGCAAACTCTTCTGCCGGGGCCGGAGCCCAAGGGCTCGGTACGGTAGGAATTCCACCCGAACCGGAACGAACCTCCGTTCCCCGTGACGGCCAGTCCCCGAGCCGGTGGACGACAGCCTCCCGCTTCGCGGCATTGCCGGTCCCGTCGCCGCTTGTAGCCGGACAAGCGTTGTCCCTGGATCGCCTTCCCCGAGAAAGTGCGGCTAGCAAACACTTTTACCGGGACCGGAGCCAAGGGGCTCGGTATGGCAGGACATCGTACCGAACGGGAACGAAACTCCGTTCCCCGTGACGGCCAGTCCCCGAGCCGGCGGACGACAGCCTCCCGCTTCTCGGCATTGCCGGTCCCGTCGCCGGTTGTGGCCGGACACGCGTTGTCCCTTGATCGCCTTCCCCGAGAAAGTGCGGCTAGCAAACAATTTTACCGGGGCCGGAGCCCAAGGGCTCGTTACGGCAGGACTTCCAACCGAACGGGAACGAACCTCCGTTCCCCGTGACGGTCAGCCCCCAAGCCGGCGGACGACAGCCTCCCGCTTCGCGGCATTGCCGGTCCCGTCGCCGCTTGTGGCCGGACACGCGTTGTCCCTGGATCGCCTTCCCCGAGAAAGTGCGTCTAGCAAACACTTCTGCCGGGGCCGGAGCCCAAGGGCTCGGTACGGTAGGAATTCCACCCGAACCGGAACGAACCTCCGTTCCCCGTGACGGCCAGTCCCCGAGCCGGCGGACGACAGCCTCCCGATAGCGGCATTGCCGGTTCCAACTTCGTTCGTGGAGGGACACCCGTTGTCCCTGGATCGCCTTCCACGAGAAAGTGCGGCTAGCAAACTCTTCTGCCTGGACCGGAGCCCAAGGGCTCGGTATGGCAGGACATAGAACCGAAGGGGAACGAACCTCCGTTCCCCGTGACGGCCAGCCCCCGAGCCGGCGGACGACAGCCTCCCGCTTCGCGGCATTGCCGGTTCCGTCGAAATTCGTGACCGGACATGCGTTGTCCATGGATCGCCTTCCCCGAGAAAGTGCGGCTAGCAAACTCTTATGCCGGGATAGGAGCCCAGGGCTCGATAAGGCCGTTCTCCGCACCGAAGGGGAACGAACCTCCGTTCCCCGTGACGGCCCGTCCTGGAGCCGGCGGACGACGGACTGCCGATTCCCGTCACGGGTGGATCCCACGCTGCATCTGACCGTTCACCCGTTGTCCCTGGATCGCCTTCCCCGAAAAAGAACGGCTAGCAAACACTTCTGCCGGGACCGGAGCCCTAGGGCTCGGTATGGCAGGACTTCGAACCGAAAGGGAACGAAACTCCGTTACCCGTGACGGCCAGACCCCGAGCCGGCGGACGACAGCCTCCCGCTTCTCGGCATTGCCGGTCCCGTCGCCGGTTGTGGCCGGACACGCGTTGTCCCTGGATCGCCTTCCCCGAGAAAGTGCGTCTAGCAAACACTTCTGCCGGGGCCGGAGCCCAAGGGCTCGGTACGGTAGGAATTCCACCCGAACCGGAACGAACCTCCGTTCCCCGTGACAGCCAGTCCCCGAGCCGGTGGACGACAGCCTCCCGCTTCGCGGCATTGCCGGTCCCGTCGCCGCTTGTACCGGACACGCGTTGTCCCTGGATCGCCTTCCCCGAGAAAGTGCGGCTAGCAAACACTTTTACCGGGGCCGGAGCCCAAGGGCTTGTTACGGCAGGACTTCCAACCGAACGGGAACGAACCTCCGTTCCCCGTGACGGCCAGCCCCCGAGCCGGCGGACAACAGAATTCCGCTTACCGGCACGGGTGGCACCCGCGTTGCTTCTGACCGCTCAACCGTTGCCCCTGGATCACCTTCCCCGAGCCGCCCGAGACGGTAGAATGTCCTTGTTGCGGCTAGCACAAACGTCGCCCAAGACCGAAGCGTAGGGGCTCGGGACATCCGGACCCACGCGGCCCGTGGACGGACACCCGAAACCTGCCATCGCCATGCTAGAGCCTCCCGATGCTCGACCTTAATCCGTTGCGGCTAGCAAACCCTTCTGCCGGGACATGAGCCCAGGGGTTCGATAAGGCCGTTCTCCGCACCGAAGGGGAACGAACCTCCGTTCCCCGTGACGGCCCGTCCTGGAGCCTGCGGACGACAGACTGCCGATTCCCGTCACGGGTGGATCCCACGCTGCATCTGACCGTTCACCCGTTGTCCCTGGATCGCCTTCCCCGAAAAAGTGCGGCTAGCAAACTCTTCTGCCGTGACCGGAGCCCTAGGGCTCGGTACGGCAGGACTTCGAACCGAAAGGGAACGAAACTCCGTTACCCGTGACGGCCAGACCCCGAGCCGGCGGACGACAGCCTCCCGCTTCTCGGCATTGCCGGTCCCGTCGCCGGTTGTGGCCGGACACGCGTTGTCCCTGGATCGCCTTCCCCGAGAAAGTGTGTCTAGCAAACACTTCTGCCGGGGCCGGAGCCCAAGGGCTCGGTACGGTAGGAATTCCACCCGAACCGGAACGAACCTCCGTTCCCCGTGACGGCCAGTCCCCGAGCCGGTGGACGACAGCCTCCCGCTTCGCGGCATTGCCGGTCCCGTCGCCGCTTGTAGCCGGACAAGCGTTGTCCCTGGATCGCCTTCCCCGAGAAAGTGCGGCTAGCAAACACTTTTACCGGGACCGGAGCCAAGGGGCTCGGTATGGCAGGACATCGTACCGAACGGGAACGAAACTCCGTTACCCGTGACGGCCACTCCCCGAGCCGGCGGACGACAGCCTCCCGCTTCTCGGCATTGCCGGTCCCGTCGCCGGTTGTGGCCGGACACGCGTTGTCCCTGGATCGCCTTCCCCGAGAAAGTGCGTCTAGCAAACACTTCTGCCGGGGCCGGAGCCCAAGGGCTCGGTACGGTAGGAATTCCACCCGAACCGGAACGAACCTCCGTTCCCCGTGACGGCCAGTCCCCGAGCCGGCGGACGACAGCCTCCCGATCGCGGCATTGCCGGTTCCAACTACGTTCGTGGAGGGACACCCGTTGTCCCTGGATCGCCTTCCACGAGAAAGTGCGGCTAGCAAACTCTTCTGCCTGGACCGGAGCCCAAGGGCTCGGTATGGCAGGACATAGAACCGAAGGGGAACGAACCTCCGTTCCCCGTGACGGCCAGTCCCCGAGCCGGCGGACGACAGCCTCCCGCTTCGCGGCATTGCCGGTTCCGTCGAAATTCGTGACCGGACACCCGTTGTCCCTGGATCGCCTTCCCCGAGAAAGTGCGGCTAGCAAACTCTTATGCCGGGATAGGAGCCCAGGGCTCGATAAGGCCGTTCTCCGCACCGAAGGGGAACGAACCTCCGTTCCCCGTGACGGCCCGTCCTGGAGCCGGCGGACGACGGACTGCCGATTCCCGTCACGGGTGGATCCCACGCTGCATCTGACCGTTCACCCGTTGTCCCTGGATCGCCTTCCCCGAAAAAGTGCGGCTAGCAAACTTTTCTGCCGGGACCGGAGCCCTAGGGCTCGGTACGGCAGGACTTCGAACCGAAAGGGAACGAAACTCCGTTACCCGTGACGGCCAGACCCCGAGCCGGCGGACGACAGCCTCCCGCTTCTCGGCATTGCCGGTCCCGTCGCCGGTTGTGGCCGGACACGCGTTGTCCCTGGATCGCCTTCCCCGAGAAAGTGCGTCTAGCAAACACTTCTGCCGGGGCCGGAGCCCAAGGGCTCGGTACGGTAGGAATTCCACCCGAACCGGAACGAACCTCCGTTCCCCGTGACAGCCAGTCCCCGAGCCGGTGGACGACAGCCTCCCGCTTCGCGGCATTGCCGGTCCCGTCGCCGCTTGTACCGGACACGCGTTGTCCCTGGATCGCCTTCCCCGAGAAAGTGCGGCTAGCAAACACTTTTACCGGGGCCGGAGCCCAAGGGCTCGTTACGGCAGGACTTCCAACCGAACGGGAACGAACCTCCGTTCCCCGTGACGGTCAGCCCCCGAGCCGGCGGACGACAGCCTCCCGCTTCGCGGCATTGCCGGTCCCGTCGGCGGTCGTGACAGGACACCCGTTGTCCCTGGATTGACTTCCCCGAGAAAGTGAGGCTAGCAAACACTTCTGCCGGGATAGGAGCCCAAGGGCTCGGTATGGCAGGACATAGAACCGAAGGGGAACGAACCTCGGTTCCCCGTGACGGCCAGTCCCCGAGCCGGCGGAAGACAGCCTCCCGCTTCGCGGCATTGCCGGTCCCGTCGCCGCTTGTAGCCGGACACGCGTTGTCCCTGGATCGCCTTCCCCGAGAAAGTGCGGCTAGCAAACACTTCTGCCGGGGCCGGAGCCCAAGGGCTCGTTACGGCAGGACTTCCAACCCCAACGGGAACGAACCTCCGTTCCCCGTGACAGCCAGTCCCCGAGCCGGCGGACGACATACTGCCGATTCCCGTCACGGGTGGATCCCACGCTGCATCTGACCGTTCACCCGTTGTCCCTGGATCGCCTTCCCCGAAAAAGTGCGGCTAGCAAACTCTTCTGCCGTGACCGGAGCCCTAGGGCTCGGTACGGCAGGACTTCGAACCGAAAGGGAACGAAACTCCGTTACCCGTGACGGCCAGACCCCGAGCCGGCGGACGACAGCCTCCCGCTTCTCGGCATTGCCGGTCCCGTCGCCGGTTGTGGCCGGACACGCGTTGTCCCTGGATCGCCTTCCCCGAGAAAGTGTGTCTAGCAAACACTTCTGCCGGGGCCGGAGCCCAAGGGCTCGGTACGGTAGGAATTCCACCCGAACCGGAACGAACCTCCGTTCCCCGTGACGGCCAGTCCCCGAGCCGGTGGACGACAGCCTCCCGCTTCGCGGCATTGCCGGTCCCGTCGCCGCTTGTAGCCGGACAAGCGTTGTCCCTGGATCGCCTTCCCCGAGAAAGTGCGGCTAGCAAACACTTTTACCGGGACCGGAGCCAAGGGGCTCGGTATGGCAGGACATCGTACCGAACGGGAACGAAACTCCGTTACCCGTGACGGCCACTCCCCGAGCCGGCGGACGACAGCCTCCCGCTTCTCGGCATTGCCGGTCCCGTCGCCGGTTGTGGCCGGACACGCGTTGTCCCTGGATCGCCTTCCCCGAGAAAGTGCGTCTAGCAAACACTTCTGCCGGGGCCGGAGCCCAAGGGCTCGGTACGGTAGGAATTCCACCCGAACCGGAACGAACCTCCGTTCCCCGTGACGGCCAGTCCCCGAGCCGGCGGACGACAGCCTCCCGATCGCGGCATTGCCGGTTCCAACTTCGTTCGTGGAGGGACACCCGTTGTCCCTGGATCGCCTTCCACGAGAAAGTGCGGCTAGCAAACTCTTCTGCCTGGACCGGAGCCCAAGGGCTCGGTATGGCAGGACATAGAACCGAAGGGGAACGAACCTCCGTTCCCCGTGACGGCCAGTCCCCGAGCCGGCGGACGACAGCCTCCCGCTTCGCGGCATTGCCGGTTCCGTCGAAATTCGTGACCGGACACCCGTTGTCCCTGGATCGCCTTCCCCGAGAAAGTGCGGCTAGCAAACTCTTATGCCGGGATAGGAGCCCAGGGCTCGATAAGGCCGTTCTCCGCACCGAAGGGGAACGAACCTCCGTTCCCCGTGACGGCCCGTCCTGGAGCCGGCGGACGACGGACTGCCGATTCCCGTCACGGGTGGATCCCACGCTGCATCTGACCGTTCACCCGTTGTCCCTGGATCGCCTTCCCCGAAAAAGTGCGGCTAGCAAACTTTTCTGCCGGGACCGGAGCCCTAGGGCTCGGTACGGCAGGACTTCGAACCGAAAGGGAACGAAACTCCGTTACCCGTGACGGCCAGACCCCGAGCCGGCGGACGACAGCCTCCCGCTTCTCGGCATTGCCGGTCCCGTCGCCGGTTGTGGCCGGACACGCGTTGTCCCTGGATCGCCTTCCCCGAGAAAGTGCGTCTAGCAAACACTTCTGCCGGGGCCGGAGCCCAAGGGCTCGGTACGGTAGGAATTCCACCCGAACCGGAACGAACCTCCGTTCCCCGTGACAGCCAGTCCCCGAGCCGGTGGACGACAGCCTCCCGCTTCGCGGCATTGCCGGTCCCGTCGCCGCTTGTACCGGACACGCGTTGTCCCTGGATCGCCTTCCCCGAGAAAGTGCGGCTAGCAAACACTTTTACCGGGGCCGGAGCCCAAGGGCTCGTTACGGCAGGACTTCCAACCGAACGGGAACGAACCTCCGTTCCCCGTGACGGTCAGCCCCCGAGCCGGCGGACGACAGCCTCCCGCTTCGCGGCATTGCCGGTCCCGTCGGCGGTCGTGACAGGACACCCGTTGTCCCTGGATCGACTTCCCCGAGAAAGTGAGGCTAGCAAACACTTCTGCCGGGATAGGAGCCCAAGGGCTCGGTATGGCAGGACATAGAACCGAAGGGGAACGAACCTCGGTTCCCCGTGACGGCCAGTCCCCGAGCCGGCGGAAGACAGCCTCCCGCTTCGCGGCATTGCCGGTCCCGTCGCCGCTTGTAGCCGGACACGCGTTGTCCCTGGATCGCCTTCCCCGAGAAAGTGCGGCTAGCAAACACTTCTGCCGGGGCCGGAGCCCAAGGGCTCGTTACGGCAGGACTTCCAACCCCAACGGGAACGAACCTCCGTTCCCCGTGACAGCCAGTCCCCGAGCCGGCGGACGACATACTGCCGATTCCCGTCACGGGTGGATCCCACGCTGCATCTGACCGTTCACCCGTTGTCCCTGGATCGCCTTCCCCGAAAAAGTGCGGCTAGCAAACTCTTCTGCCGTGACCGGAGCCCTAGGGCTCGGTACGGCAGGACTTCGAACCGAAAGGGAACGAAACTCCGTTCCCCGTGACGGCCAGACCCCGAGCCGGCGGATGACAGCCTTCCGCTTCTCGGCATTGCCGGTCCCGTCGCCCGTTGTGGCCGGACACGCGTTGTCCCTGGATCGCCTTCCCCGAGAAAGTGCGTCTAGCAAACACTTCTGCCGGGGCCGGAGCCCAAGGGCTCGGTACGGTAGGAATTCCACCCGAACCGGAACGAACCTCCGTTCCCCGTGACGGCCAGTCCCCGAGCCGGTGGACGACAGCCTCCCGCTTCGCGGCATTGCCGGTCCCGTCGCCGCTTGTAGCCGGACACGCGTTGTCCCTGGATCGCCTTCCCCGAGAAAGTGCGGCTAGCAAACACTTTTACCGGGACCGGAGCCAAGGGGCTCGGTATGGCAGGACATCGTACCGAACGGGAACGAACCTCCGTTCCCCGTGACGGCCCGTCCTGGAGCCGGCGGACGACAGACTGCCGATTCCCGTCACGGGTGGATCCCACGCTGCATCTGACCGTTCACCCGTTGTCCCTGGATCGCCGTCCCCGAAAAAGTGCGGCTAGTAAACTCTTCTGCCGGGACCGGAGCCCTAGGGCTCGGTACGGCAGGACTTCGAACCGAAAGGGAACGAAACGCCGTTCCCCGTGACGGCCAGACCCCGAGCCGGCGGACGACAGCCTCCCGCTTCTCGGCATTGCCGGTCCCGTCGCCGGTTGTGGCCGGACACGCGTTGTCCCTGGATCGCCTTCCCCGAGAAAGTGCGTCTAGCAAACACTTCTGCCGGGGCCGGAGCCCAAGGGCTCGGTACGGTAGGAATTCCACCCGAACCGGAACGAACCTCCGTTCCCCGTGACGGCCAGTCCCCGAGCCGGTGGACGACAGCCTCCCGCTTCGCGGCATTGCCGGTCCCGTCGCCGCTTGTAGCCGGACACGCGTTGTCCCTGGATCGCCTTCCCCGAGAAAGTGCGGCTAGCAAACACTTTTACCGGGACCGGAGCCAAGGGGCTCGGTATGGCAGGACATCGTACCGAACGGGAACGAACCTCCGTTCCCCGTGACGGCCAGCCCCCGAGCCGGCGGACGACAGACTGCCGATTCCCGTCACGGGTGGATCCCACGCTGCATCTGACCGTTCACCCGTTGTCCCTGAATCGCCTTCCCCGAAAAAGTGCGGCTAGTAAACTCTTCTGCCGTGACCGGAGCCCTAGGGCTCGGTACGGCAGGACTTCGAACCGAAAGGGAACGAAACTCCGTTCACCGTGACGGCCAGACCCCGAGCCGGCGGACGACAGCCTCCCGCTTCTCGGCATTGCCGGTCCCGTCGCCGGTTGTGGCCGGACACGCGTTGTCCCTGGATCGCCTTCCCCGAGAAAGTGCGTCTAGCAAACACTTCTGCCGGGGCCGGAGCCCAAGGGCTCGGTACGGTAGGAATTCCACCCGAACCGGAACGAACCTCCGTTCCCCGTGACGGCCAGTCCCCGAGCCGGTGGACGACAGCCTCCCGCTTCGCGGCATTGCCGGTCCCGTCGCCGCTTGTAGCCGGACACGCGTTGTCCCTGGATCGACTTCCCCGAGAAAGTGCGGCTAGCAAACACTTCTGCCGGGACCGGAGCCAAGGGGCTCGGTATGGCAGGACATCGTACCGAACGGGAACGAACCTCCGTTCCCCGTGACGGCCAGCCCCCAAGCCGGCGAACGACAGCCTCCCGCTTCGCGGCATTGCGGGTTCCGTCGAAATTCGTGGCCGGACACCCGTTGTCCCTGAATCGCCTTCCCTTAGAATGTGCGGCTAGCAAACACTTTTGCCGGGACCGGACCAAGGGGCTCGGTATGGCAGGACATCGTACCGAACGGGAACGAACCTCCGTTCCCCGTGACGGCCAGCCCCCGAGCCGGCGGACAACAGAATTCCGCTTACCGGCACGGGTGGCACCCGCGTTGCTTCTGACCGCTCAACCGTTGCCCCTGGATCACCTTCCCCGAGCCGCCCGAGACGGTAGAATGTCCTTGTTGCGGCTAGCACAAACGTCGCCCAAGACCGAAGCGTAGGGGCTCGGGACATCCGGACCCACGCGGCCCGTGGACGGACACCCGAAACCTGCCATCGCCATGCCCGAGCCACCCGATGCTCGACCTTAATCCGTTGCGGCTAGCAAACCCTTCTGCCGGGACATGAGCCCAGGGGTTCGATAAGGCCGTTCTCCGCACCGAAGGGGAACGAACCTCCGTTCCCCGTGACGGCCCGTCCTGGAGCCTGCGGACGACAGACTGTCGATTCCCGTCACGGGTGGATCCCACGCTGCATCTGACCGTTCACCCGTTGTCCCTGGATCGCCTTCCCCGAAAAAGTGCGGCTAGCAAACTCTTCTGCCGTGACCGGAGCCCTAGGGCTCGGTACGGCAGGACTTCGAACCGAAAGGGAACGAAACTCCGTTCCCCGTGACGGCCAGACCCCGAGCCGGCGGACGACAGCCTCCCGCTTCTCGGCATTGCCGGTCCCGTCGCCGGTTGTGGCCGGACACGCGTTGTCCCTGGATCGCCTTCCCCGAGAAAGTGCGTCTAGCAAACACTTCTGCCGGGGCCGGAGCCCAAGGGCTCGGTACGGTAGGAATTCCACCCGAACCGGAACGAACCTCCGTTCCCCGTGACGGCCAGTCCCCGAGCCGGTGGACGACAGCCTCCCGCTTCGCGGCATTGCCGGTCCCGTCGCCGCTTGTAGCCGGACAAGCGTTGTCCCTGGATCGCCTTCCCCGAGAAAGTGCGGCTAGCAAACACTTTTACCGGGACCGGAGCCAAGGGGCTCGGTATGGCAGGACATCGTACCGAACGGGAACGAAACTCCGTTCCCCGTGACGGCTAGTCCCCGAGCCGGCGGACGACAGCCTCCCGCTTCTCGGCATTGCCGGTCCCGTCGCCGGTTGTGGCCGGACACGCGTTGTCCCTGGATCGCCTTCCCCGAGAAAGTGCGTCTAGCAAACACTTCTGCCGGGGCCGGAGCCCAAGGGCTCGGTACGGTAGGAATTCCACCCGAACCAGAACGAACCTCCGTTCCCCGTGACGGCCAGTCCCCGAGCCGGGGAACGACAGCCTCCCGATCGCTGCATTGCCGGTTCCAACTTCGTTCGTGGAGGGACACCCGTTGTCCCTGGATCGCCTTCCACGAGAAAGTGCGGCTAGCAAACTCTTCTGCCTGTACCTGAGCCCAAGGGCTCGGTATGGCAGGATTTCGAACCGAAGGGGAACGAACCTCCGTTCCCCGTGACGGTCAACCCCGAGCCGGCGGACGACAGCCTCCCGCTTCGCGGCATTGCCGGTTCCGTCGAAATTCGTGACCGGACACCCGTTGTCCCTGGATCGCCTTCCCCGAGAAAGTGCGGCTAGCAAACTCTTATGCCGGGATAGGAGCCCAGGGCTCGATAAGGCCGTTCTCCGCACCGAAGGGGAACGAACCTCCGTTCCCCGTGACGGCCCGTCCTGGAGCCGACGGACGACGGACTGCCGATTCCCGTCACGGGTGGATCCCACGCTGCATCTGACCGTTCACCCGTTGTCCCTGGATCGCCTTCCCCGAAAAAGTGCGGCTAGCAAACTCTTCTGCCGGGACCCGAGCCCTAGGGCTCGGTACGGCAGGACTTCGAACCGAAAGGGAACGAAACTCCGTTCCCCGTGACGGCCAGACCCCGAGCCGGCGGACGACAGCCTCCCGCTTCTCGGCATTGCCGGTCCCGTCGCCGGTTGTGGCCGGACACGCGTTGTCCCTGGATCGCCTTCCCCGAGAAAGTGCGTCTAGCAAACACTTCTGCCGGGGCCGGAGCCCAAGGGCTCGGTACGGTAGGAATTCCACCCGAACCGGAACGAACCTCCGTTCCCCGTGACAGCCAGTCCCCGAGCCGGTGGACGACAGCCTCCCGCTTCGCGGCATTGCCGGTCCCGTCGCCGCTTGTACCGGACACGCGTTGTCCCTGGATCGCCTTCCCCGAGAAAGTGCGGCTAGCAAACACTTTTACCGGGGCCGGAGCCCAAGGGCTCGTTACGGCAGGACTTCCAACCGAACGGGAACGAACCTCCGTTCCCCGTGACGGTCAGCCCCCGAGCCGGCGGACGACAGCCTCCCGCTTCGCGGCATTGCCGGTCCCGTCGCCGGTTGTGGCCGGACACGCGTTGTCCCTGGATCGCCTTCCCCGAGAAAGTGCGTCTAGCAAACACTTCTGCCGGGGCCGGAGCCCAAGGGCTCGGTACGGTAGGAATTCCACCCGAACCGGAACGAACCTCCGTTCCCCGTGACGGCCAGTCCCCGAGCCGGTGGACGACAGCCTCCCGATAGCGGCATTGCCGGTTCCAACTTCGTTCGTGGAGGGACACCCGTTGTCCCTGGATCGCCTTCCACGAGAAAGTGCGGCTAGCAAACTCTTCTGCCTGGACCGGAGCCCAAGGGCTCGGTATGGCAGGACATAGAACCGAAGGGGAACGAACCTCCGTTCCCCGTGACGGCCAGTCCCCGAGCCGGTGGACGACAGCCTCCCGCTTCGCGGCATTGCCGGTCCCGTCGCCGCTTGTACCGGACACGCGTTGTCCCTGGATCGCCTTCCCCGAGAAAGTGCGGCTAGCAAACACTTTTACCGGGGCCGGAGCCCAAGGGCTCGTTACGGCAGGACTTCCAACCGAACGGGAACGAACCTCCGTTCCCCGTGACGGTCAGCCCCCGAGCCGGCGGACGACAGCCTCCCGCTTCGCGGCATTGCCGGTCCCGTCGGCGGTCGTGACAGGACACCCGTTGTCCCTGGATCGACTTCCCCGAGAAAGTGAGGCTAGCAAACACTTCTGCCGGGATAGGAGCCCAAGGGCTCGGTATGGCAGGACATAGAACCGAAGGGGAACGAACCTCGGTTCCCCGTGACGGCCAGTCCCCGAGCCGGAGGAAGACAGCCTCCCGCTTCGCGGCATTGCCGGTCCCGTCGCCGCTTGTAGCCGGACACGCGTTGTCCCTGGATCGCCTTCCCCGAGAAAGTGCGGCTAGCAAACACTTCTGCCGGGGCCGGAGCCCAAGGGCTCGTTACGGCAGGACTTCCAACCCCAACGGGAACGAACCTCCGTTCCCCGTGACGGCCAGTCCCCGAGCCGGCGGACGACATACTGCCGATTCCCGTCACGGGTGGATCCCACGCTGCATCTGACCGTTCACCCGTTGTCCCTGGATCGCCTTCCCCGAAAAAGTGCGTCTAGCAAACACTTCTGCCGGGGCCGGAGCCCAAGGGCTCGGTACGGTAGGAATTCCACCCGAACCGGAACGAACCTCCGTTCCCCGTGACAGCCAGTCCCCGAGCCGGTGGACGACAGCCTCCCGCTTCGCGGCATTGCCGGTCCCGTCGCCGCTTGTACCGGACACGCGTTGTCCCTGGATCGCCTTCCCCGAGAAAGTGCGGCTAGCAAACACTTTTACCGGGGCCGGAGCCCAAGGGCTCGTTACGGCAGGACTTCCAACCGAACGGGAACGAACCTCCGTTCCCCGTGACGGTCAGCCCCCGAGCCGGCGGACGACAGCCTCCCGCTTCGCGGCATTGCCGGTCCCGTCGCCGCTTGTGGCCGGACACGCGTTGTCCCTGGATCGCCTTCCCCGAGAAAGTGCGTCTAGCAAACACTTCTGCCAGGGCCGGAGCCCAAGGGCTCGGTACGGTAGGAATTCCACCCGAACCGGAACGAACCTCCGTTCCCCGTGACGGCCAGTCCCCGAGCCGGCGGACGACAGCCTCCCGATAGCGGCATTGCCGGTTCCAACTTCGTTCGTGGAGGGACACCCGTTGTCCCTGGATCGCCTTCCACGAGAAAGTGCGGCTAGCAAACTCTTCTGCCTGGACCGGAGCCCAAGGGCTCGGTATGGCAGGACATAGAACCGAAGGGGAACGAACCTCCGTTCCCCGTGACGGCCAGCCCCCGAGCCGGCGGACAACAGAATTCCGCTTACCGGCACGGGTGGCACCCGCGTTGCTTCTGACCGCTCAACCGTTGCCCCTGGATCACCTTCCCCGATCCGCCCGAGACGGTAGAATGTCCTTGTTGCGGCTAGCACAAACGTCGCCCAAGACCGAAGCGTAGGGGCTCGGGACATCCGGACCCACGCGGCCCGTGAACGGACACCCGAAACCTGCCATCGCCATGCCCGAGCCACCAGATGCTCGACCTTAATCCGTTGCGGCTAGCAAACCCTTCTGCCGGGACATGAGCCCAGGGGTTCGATAAGGCCGTTCTCCGCACCGAAGGGGAACGAACCTCCGTTCCCCGTGACGGCCCGTCCTGGAGCCTGCGGACGACAGACTGTCGATTCCCGTCACGGGTGGATCCCACGCTGCATCTGACCGTTCACCCGTTGTCCCTGGATCGCCTTCCCCGAAAAAGTGCGGCTAGCAAACTCTTCTGCCGTGACCGGAGCCCTAGGGCTCGGTACGGCAGGACTTCGAACCGAAAGGGAACGAAACTCCGTTCCCCGTGACGGCCAGACCCCGAGCCGGCGGACGACAGCCTCCCGCTTCTCGGCATTGCCGGTCCCGTCGCCAGTTGTGGCCGGACACGCGTTGTCCCTGGATCGCCTTCCCCGAGAAAGTGCGTCTAGCAAACACTTCTGCCTGGGCCGGAGCCCAAGGGCTCGGTACGGTAGGAATTCCACCCGAACCGGAACGAACCTCCGTTCCCCGTGACGGCCAGTCCCCGAGCCGGTGGACGACAGCCTCCCGCTTCGCGGCATTGCCGGTCCCGTCGCCGCTTGTAGCCGGACAAGCGTTGTCCCTGGATCGCCTTCCCCGAGAAAGTGCGTCTAGCAAACACTTCTGCCTGGGCCGGAGCCCAAGGGCTCGGTACGGTAGGAATTCCACCCGAACCGGAACGAACCTCCGTTCCCCGTGACGGCCAGTCCCCGAGCCGGCGGACGACAGCCTCCCGATCGCGGCATTGCCGGTTCCAACTTCGTTCGTGGAGGGACACCCGTTGTCCCTGGATCGCCTTCCACGAGAAAGTGCGGCTAGCAAACTCTTCTGCCGGGGCCGGAGCCCAAGGGCTCGGTACGGTAGGAATTCCACCCGAACCGGAACGAACCTCCGTTCCCCGTGATGGCCAGTCCCCGAGCCGGTGGACGACAGCCTCCCGCTTCGCGGCATTGCCGGTCCCGTCGCCGCTTGTAGCCGGACAAGCGTTGTCCCTGGATCGCCTTCCCCGAGTAAGTGCGGCTAGCAAACACTTTTACCGGGACCGGAGCCAAGGGGCTCGGTATGGCAGGACATCGTACCGAACGGGAACGAAACTCCGTTACCCGTGACGGCCAGTCCCCGAGCCGGCGGAAGACAGCCTCCCGCTTCTCGGCATTGCCGGTCCCGTCGCCGGTTGTGGCCGGACACGCGTTGTCCCTGGATCGCCTTCCCCGAGAAAGTGCGTCTAGCAAACACTTCTGCCGGGGCCGGAGCCCAAGGGCTCGGTACGGTAGGAATTCCACCCGAACCGGAACGAACCTCCGTTCCCCGTGACGGCCAGTCCCCGAGCCGGGGAACGACAGCCTCCCGATCGCGGCATTGCCGGTTCCAACTTCGTTCGTGGAGGGACACCCGTTGTCCCTGGATCGCCTTCCACGAGAAAGTGCGGCTAGCAAACTCTTCTGCCTGGACCGGAGCCCAAGGGCTCGGTATGGCAGGACATAGAACCGAAGGGGAACGAACCTCCGTTCCCCGTGACGGCCAGCCCCCGATCCGGAGGACGACAGCCTCCCGCTTATCGGCATTGCCGGTCCCGTCGCCGGTTGTGGCCGGACACGCGTTGTCCCTGGATCGCCTTCCCCGAAAAAGTGCGTCTAGCAAACACTTCTGCCGGGGCCGGAGCCCAAGGGCTCGGTACGATAGGAATTCCACCCGAACCGGAACGAACCTCCGTTCCCCGTGACAGCCAGTCCCCGAGCCGGTGGACGACAGCCTCCCGCTTCGCGGCATTGCCGGTCCCGTCGCCGCTTGTACCGGACACGCGTTGTCCCTGGATCGCCTTCCCCGAGAAAGTGCGGCTAGCAAACACTTTTACCGGGGCCGGAGCCCAAGGGCTCGTTACGGCAGGACTTCCAACCGAACGGGAACGAACCTCCGTTCCCCGTGACGGTCAGCCCCCGAGCCGGCGGACGACAGCCTCCCGCTTCGTGGCATTGCCGGTCCCGTCGGCGGTCGTGACAGGACACCCGTTGTCCCTGGATCGACTTCCCCGAGAAAGTGAGGCTAGCAAACACTTCTGCCGGGATAGGAGCCCAAGGGCTCGGTATGGCAGGACATAGAACCGAAGGGGAACGAACCTCCGTTTCCCGTGACGGCCAGTCCCCGAGCTGGCGAACGACAGCCTCCCGCTTCGCGGCATTGCCGGTTCCGTCGAAATTCGTGGCCGGACACCCGTTGTCCCTGGATCGCCTTCCTTGAGAAAGTGCGGCTAGCAAACACTTTTACCGGGACCGGAGCCAAGGGGCTCGGTATGGCAGGACATCGTACCGAACGGGAACGAACCTCCGTTCCCTGTGACGGCCCGTCCTGGAGCCGGCGAACGACAGACTGCCGATTCCCGTCACGGGTGGATCCCACGCTGCATCTGACCGTTCACCCGTTGTCCCTGGATCGCCTTCCCCGAAAAAGTGCGTCTAGCAAACACTTCTGCCGGGGCCGGAGCCCAAGGGCTCGGTATCCAGGACTTCGAACCGAAGGGGAACGAACCTCCGTTCCCCGTGACGGTCAACCCCGAGCCGGCGGACGACAGCCTCCCGCTTCGCGGCATTGCCGGTTCCGTCGAAATTCGTGACCGGACACCCGTTGTCCCTGGATCGCCTTCCTTGAGAAAGTGCGGCTAGCAAACACTTTTACCGGGACCGGAGCCAAGGGGCTCGGTATGGCAGGACATCGTACCGAACGCGAACGAACCTCCGTTCCCCGTGACGGCCAGCCCCCGAGCCGGCAGACGACATACTGCCGATTCCCGTCACGGGTGGATCCCACGCTGCATCTGACCGTTCACCCGTTGTCCCTGGATCGCCTTCCCCGAAAAAGTGCGGCTAGCAAACTCTTCTGCCGTGACCGGAGCCGTAGGGCTCGGTACGGCAGGACTTCGAACCGAAAGGGAACGAAACTCCGTTACCCCTGACGGAGAGTCCCCGAGCAGGCGGACGACAGCCTCCCGCTTCGCGGCATTGCCGGTCCCGTCGGCGGTCGTGACAGGACACCCGTTGTCCCTAGATCGACTTCCCCGAGAAAGTGAGGTTAGCAAACACTTCTGCCGGGATAGGAGCCCAAGGGCTCGGTATGGCAGGACATAGAACCGAAGGGGAACGAACCTCCTTTCCCCGTGACGGCCAGTCCCCGAGCCGGCGAACGACAGCCTCCCGCTTCGCGGCATTGCCGGTTCCGTCGAAATTCGTGGCCGGACACCCGTTGTCCCTGAATCGCCTTCCCTTAGAATGTGCGGCTAGCAAACACTTTTGCCGGGACCGGAGCCAAGGGGTTCGGTATGGCAGGACATCGTACCGAACGGGAACGAACCTCCGTTCCCGTTGACGGCCAGTCCCCGAGCCGGTGGACGACAGCCTCCCGCTTCGCGGCATTGCCGGTCCCGTCGCCGCTTGTAGCTGGACACGCGTTGTCCCTGGATCGCCTTCCCCGAGAAAGTGCGGCTAGCAAACTCTTCTGCCGTGACCGGAACCCTAGGGCTCGGTACGGCAGGACTTCGAACCGAAAGGGAACGAAACTCCGTTACCCGTGACGGCCAGACCCCGAGCCGGCGGACGACAGCCTCCCGCTTCTCGGCATTGCCGGTCCCGTCGCCGGTTGTGGCCGGACACGCGTTGTCCCTGGATCGCCTTCCCCGAGAAAGTGCGTCTAGCAAACACTTCTGCCGGGGCCGGAGCACAAGGGCTCGGTACGGCAGGACTTCGAACCGAAAGGGAACGAACCTCCGTTCCCCGTGACAGCCAGTCCCCGAGCCGGTGGACGACAGCCTCCCGCTTCGCGGCATTGCCGGTCCCGTCGCCGCTTGTACCGGACACGCGTTGTCCCTGGATCGCCTTCCCCGAGAAAGTGCGGCTAGCAAACACTTTTACCGGGGCCGGAGCCCAAGGGCTCGTTACGGCAGGACTTCCAACCGAACGGGAACGAACCTCCGTTCCCCGTGACGGTCAGCCCCCGAGCCGGCGGACGATAGCCTCCCGCATCGCGGCATTGCCGGTCCCGTCGGCGGTCGTGACAGGACACCCGTTGTCCCTGGATCGACTTCCCCGAGAAAGTGAGGCTAGCAAACACTTCTGCCGGGATAGGAGCCCAAGGGCTCGGTATGGCAGGACATAGAACCGAAGGGGAACGAACCTCCGTTCCCCGTGACGGCCAGTCCCCGAGCCGGCGAACGACAGCCTCCCGCTTCGCGGCATTGCCGGTTCCGTCGAAATTCGTGGCCGGACACCCGTTGTCCCTGGATCGCCTTCCTTGAGAAAGTGCGGCTAGCAAACACTTTTACCGGGACCGGAGCCAAGGGGCTCGGTATGGCAGGACATCGTACCGAACGCGAACGAACCTCCGTTCCCCGTGACGGCCAGCCCCCGAGCCGGCAGACGACATACTGCCGATTCCCGTCACGGGTGGATCCCACGCTGCATCTGACCGTTCACCCGTTGTCCCTGGATCGCCTTCCCCGAAAAAGTGCGGCTAGCAAACTCTTCTGCCGTGACCGGAGCCGTAGGGCTCGGTACGGCAGGACTTCGAACCGAAAGGGAACGAAACTCCGTTACCCCTGACGGAGAGTCCCCGAGCAGGCGGACGACAGCCTCCCGCTTCGCGGCATTGCCGGTCCCGTCGGCGGTCGTGACAGGACACCCGTTGTCCCTAGATCGACTTCCCCGAGAAAGTGAGGTTAGCAAACACTTCTGCCGGGATAGGAGCCCAAGGGCTCGGTATGGCAGGACATAGAACCGAAGGGGAACGAACCTCCTTTCCCCGTGACGGCCAGTCCCCGAGCCGGCGAACGACAGCCTCCCGCTTCGCGGCATTGCCGGTTCCGTCGAAATTCGTGGCCGGACACCCGTTGTCCCTGAATCGCCTTCCCTTAGAATGTGCGGCTAGCAAACACTTTTGCCGGGACCGGAGCCAAGGGGCTCGGTATGGCAGGACATCGTACCGAACGGGAACGAACCTCCGTTCCCGTTGACGGCCAGTCCCCGAGCCGGTGGACGACAGCCTCCCGCTTCGCGGCATTGCCGGTCCCGTCGCCGCTTGTAGCTGGACACGCGTTGTCCCTGGATCGCCTTCCCCGAGAAAGTGCGGCTAGCAAACTCTTCTGCCGTGACCGGAACCCTAGGGCTCGGTACGGCAGGACTTCGAACCGAAAGGGAACGAAACTCCGTTACCCGTGACGGCCATACCCCGAGCCGGCGGACGACAGCCTCCCGCTTCTCGGCATTGCCGGTCCCGTCGCCGGTTGTGGCCGGACACGCGTTGTCCCTGGATCGCCTTCCCCGAGAAAGTGCGTCTAGCAAACACTTCTGCCGTGGCCGGAGCACAAGGGCTCGGTACGGCAGGACTTCGAACCGAAAGGGAACGAACCTCCGTTCCCCGTGACAGCCAGTCCCCGAGCCGGTGGACGACAGCCTCCCGCTTCGCGGCATTGCCGGTCCCGTCGCCGCTTGTACCGGACACGCGTTGTCCCTGGATCGCCTTCCCCGAGAAAGTGCGGCTAGCAAACACTTCTGCCGGGGCCGGAGCCCAAGGGCTCGGTACGATAGGAATTCCACCCGAACCGGAACGAACCTCCGTTCCCCGTGACAGCCAGTCCCCGAGCCGGTGGACGACAGCCTCCCGCTTCGCGGCATTGCCGGTCCCGTCGCCGCTTGTACCGGACACGCGTTGTCCCTGGATCGCCTTCCCCGAGAAAGTGCGGCTAGCAAACACTTCTGCCGGGGCCGGAGCCCAAGGGCTCGTTACGGCAGGACTTCCAACCGAACGGGAACGAACCTCCGTTCCCCGTGACGGTCAGCCCCCGAGCCGGCGGACGACAGCCTCCCGCTTCGTGGCATTGCCGGTCCCGTCGGCGGTCGTGACAGGACACCCGTTGTCCCTGGATCGACTTCCCCGAGAAAGTGAGGCTAGCAAACACTTCTGCCGGGATAGGAGCCCAAGGGCTCGGTATGGCAGGACATAGAACCGAAGGGGAACGAACCTCCGTTTCCCGTGACGGCCAGTCCCCGAGCTGGCGAACGACAGCCTCCCGCTTCGCGGCATTGCCGGTTCCGTCGAAATTCGTGGCCGGACACCCGTTGTCCCTGGATCGCCTTCCTTGAGAAAGTGCGGCTAGCAAACACTTTTACCGGGACCGGAGCCAAGGGGCTCGGTATGGCAGGACATCGTACCGAACGGGAACGAACCTCCGTTCCCTGTGACGGCCCGTCCTGGAGCCGGCGAACGACAGACTGCCGATTCCCGTCACGGGTGGATCCCACGCTGCATCTGACCGTTCACCCGTTGTCCCTGGATCGCCTTCCCCGAAAAAGTGCGTCTAGCAAACACTTCTGCCGGGGCCGGAGCCCAAGGGCTCGGTATCCAGGACTTCGAACCGAAGGGGAACGAACCTCCGTTCCCCGTGACGGTCAACCCCGAGCCGGCGGACGACAGCCTCCCGCTTCGCGGCATTGCCGGTTCCGTCGAAATTCGTGACCGGACACCCGTTGTCCCTGGATCGCCTTCCTTGAGAAAGTGCGGCTAGCAAACACTTTTACCGGGACCGGAGCCAAGGGGCTCGGTATGGCAGGACATCGTACCGAACGCGAACGAACCTCCGTTCCCCGTGACGGCCAGCCCCCGAGCCGGCAGACGACATACTGCCGATTCCCGTCACGGGTGGATCCCACGCTGCATCTGACCGTTCACCCGTTGTCCCTGGATCGCCTTCCCCGAAAAAGTGCGGCTAGCAAACTCTTCTGCCGTGACCGGAGCCGTAGGGCTCGGTACGGCAGGACTTCGAACCGAAAGGGAACGAAACTCCGTTACCCCTGACGGAGAGTCCCCGAGCAGGCGGACGACAGCCTCCCGCTTCGCGGCATTGCCGGTCCCGTCGGCGGTCGTGACAGGACACCCGTTGTCCCTAGATCGACTTCCCCGAGAAAGTGAGGTTAGCAAACACTTCTGCCGGGATAGGAGCCCAAGGGCTCGGTATGGCAGGACATAGAACCGAAGGGGAACGAACCTCCTTTCCCCGTGACGGCCAGTCCCCGAGCCGGCGAACGACAGCCTCCCGCTTCGCGGCATTGCCGGTTCCGTCGAAATTCGTGGCCGGACACCCGTTGTCCCTGAATCGCCTTCCCTTAGAATGTGCGGCTAGCAAACACTTTTGCCGGGACCGGAGCCAAGGGGCTCGGTATGGCAGGACATCGTACCGAACGGGAACGAACCTCCGTTCCCGTTGACGGCCAGTCCCCGAGCCGGTGGACGACAGCCTCCCGCTTCGCGGCATTGCCGGTCCCGTCGCCGCTTGTAGCTGGACACGCGTTGTCCCTGGATCGCCTTCCCCGAGAAAGTGCGGCTAGCAAACTCTTCTGCCGTGACCGGAACCCTAGGGCTCGGTACGGCAGGACTTCGAACCGAAAGGGAACGAAACTCCGTTACCCGTGACGGCCATACCCCGAGCCGGCGGACGACAGCCTCCCGCTTCTCGGCATTGCCGGTCCCGTCGCCGGTTGTGGCCGGACAAGCGTTGTCCCTGGATCGCCTTCCCCGAGAAAGTGCGTCTAGCAAACACTTCTGCCGTGGCCGGAGCACAAGGGCTCGGTACGGCAGGACTTCGAACCGAAAGGGAACGAACCTCCGTTCCCCGTGACAGCCAGTCCCCGAGCCGGTGGACGACAGCCTCCCGCTTCGCGGCATTGCCGGTCCCGTCGCCGCTTGTACCGGACACGCGTTGTCCCTGGATCGCCTTCCCCGAGAAAGTGCGGCTAGCAAACACTTTTACCGGGGCCGGAGCCCAAGGGCTCGTTACGGCAGGACTTCCAACCGAACGGGAACGAACCTCCGTTCCCCGTGACGGTCAGCCCCCGAGCCGGCGGACGACAGCCTCCCGCATCGCGGCATTGCCGGTCCCGTCGGCGGTCGTGACAGGACACCCGTTGTCCCTGGATCGACTTCCCCGAGAAAGTGAGGCTAGCAAACACTTCTGCCGGGATAGGAGCCCAAGGGCTCGGTATGGCAGGACATAGAACCGAAGGGGAACGAACCTCCGTTCCCCGTGACGGCCAGTCCCCGAGCTGGCGAACGACAGCCTCCCGCTTCGCGGCATTGCCGGTTCCGTCGAAATTCGTGGCCGGACACCCGTTGTCCCTGGATCGCCTTCCTTGAGAAAGTGCGGCTAGCAAACACTTTTACCGGGACCGGAGCCAAGGGGCTCGGTATGGCAGGACATCGTACCGAACGGGAACGAACCTCCGTTCCCCGTGACGGCCCGTCCTGGAGCCGGCGGACGACAGACTGCCGATTCCCGTCACGGGTGGATCCCACGCTGCATCTGACCGTTCACCCGTTGTCCCTGGATCGCCTTCCCCGAGAAAGTGCGGCTAGCAAACTCTTCTGCCGTGACCGGAGCCCTAGGGCTCGGTACGGCAGGACTTCGACCCGAAAGGGAACGAAACTCCGTTACCCGTGACGGCCAGACCCCGAGCCGGCGGACGACAGCCTCCCGCTTCTTGGCATTGCCGGTGTCGTCGCCGGTTGTGGCCGGACACGCGTTGTCCCTGGATCGCCTTCCCCGAGAAAGTGCGTCTAGCAAACACTTCTGCCGGGGCCGGAGCCCAAGGGCTCGGTACGGTAGGAATTCCACCCGAACCGGAATGAACCTCCGTTCCCCGTGACGGCCAGCCCCCGAGCCGGCGGACGACAGCCTCCCGCTTCGCGGCATTGCCGGTCCCGTCGGCGGTCGTGACAGGACACCCGTTGTCCCTGGATCGACTTCCCCGAGAAAGTGAGGCTAGCAAACACTTCTGCCGGGATAGGAGCCCAAGGGCTCGGTATGGCAGGACATAGAACCGAAGGGGAACGAACCTCCGTTCCCCGTGACGGCCAGTCCCCGAGCTGGCGAACGACAGCCTCCCGCTTCGCGGCATTGCCGGTTCCGTCGAAATTCGTGGCCGGACACCCGTTGTCCCTGGATCGCCTTCCTTGAGAAAGTGCGGCTAGCAAACACTTTTACCGGGACCGGAGCCAAGGGGCTCGGTATGGCAGGACATCGTACCGAACGGGAACGAACCTCCGTTCCCCGTGACGGCCCGTCCTGGAGCCGGCGAACGACAGACTGCCGATTCCCGTCACGGGTGGATCCCACGCTGCATCTGACCGTTCACCCGTTGTCCCTGGATCGCCTTCCCCGAAAAAGTGCGTCTAGCAAACACTTTTACCGGGGCCGGAGCCCAAGGGCTCGGTATCCAGGACTTCGAACCGAAGGGGAACGAACCTCCGTTCCCCGTGACGGTCAACCCCGAGCCGGCGGACGACAGCCTCCCGCTTCGCGGCATTGCCGGTTCCGTCGAAATTCGTGACCGGACACCCGTTGTCCCTGGATCGCCTTCCTTGAGAAAGTGCGGCTAGCAAACACTTTTACCGGGACCGGAGCCAAGGGGCTCGGTATGGCAGGACATCGTACCGAACGCGAACGAACCTCCGTTCCCCGTGACGGCCAGCCCCCGAGCCGGCGGACGACATACTGCCGATTCCCGTCACGGGTGGATCCCACGCTGCATCTGACCGTTCACCCGTTGTCCCTGGATCGCCTTCCCCGAAAAAGTGCGGCTAGCAAACTCTTCTGCCGTGACCGGAGCCGTAGGGCTCGGTACGGCAGGACTTCGAACCGAAAGGGAACGAAACTCCGTTACCCCTGACGGAGAGTCCCCGAGCAGGCGGACGACAGCCTCCCGCTTCGCGGCATTGCCGGTCCCGTCGGCTGTCGTGACAGGACACCCGTTGTCCCTAGATCGACTTCCCCGAGAAAGTGAGGCTAGCAAACACTTCTGCCGGGATAGGAGCCCAAGGGCTCGGTATGGCAGGACATAGAACCGAAGGGGAACGAACCTCCTTTCCCCGTGACGGCCAGTCCCCGAGCCGGCGAACGACAGCCTCCCGCTTCGCGGCATTGCCGGTTCCGTCGAAATTCGTGGCCGGACACCCGTTGTCCCTGAATCGCCTTCCCTTAGAATGTGCGGCTAGCAAACACTTTTGCCGGGACCGGAGCCAAGGGGTTCGGTATGGCAGGACATCGTACCGAACGGGAACGAACCTCCGTTCCCCGTGACGGCCAGTCCCCGAGCCGGTGGACGACAGCCTCCCGCTTCGCGGCATTGCCGGTCCCGTCGCCGCTTGTAGCTGGACACGCGTTGTCCCTGGATCGCCTTCCCCGAGAAAGTGCGGCTAGCAAACTCTTCTGCCGTGACCGGAACCCTAGGGCTCGGTACGGCAGGACTTCGAACCGAAAGGGAACGAAACTCCGTTCCCCGTGACGGCCAGACCCCGAGCCGGCGGACGACAGCCTCCCGCTTCTCGGCATTGCCGGTCCCGTCGCCGGTTGTGGCCGGACACGCGTTGTCCCTGGATCGCCTTCCCCGAGAAAGTGCGTCTAGCAAACACTTCTGCCGGGGCCGGAGCACAAGGGTTCGGTACGGTAGGAATTCCACCCGAACCGGAACGAACCTCCGTTCCCCGTGACGGCCAGTCCCCGAGCCGGTGGACGACAGCCTCCCGCTTCGCGGCATTGCCGGTCCCGTCGCCGCTTGTAGCCGGACACGCGTTGTCCCTGGATCGCCTTCCCCGAGAAAGTGCGGCTAGCAAACACTTTTACCGGGACCGGAGCCAAGGGGCTCGGTATGGCAGGACATCGTACCGAACGCGAACGAACCTCCGTTCCCCGTGACGGCCAGCCCCCGAGCCGGCGGACGACAGACTGCCGATTCCCGTCACGGGTGGATCCCACGCTGCATCTGACCGTTCACCCGTTGTCCCTGAATCGCCTTCCCCGAAAAAGTGCGGCTAGTAAACTCTTCTGCCGGGACCGGAGCCCTAGGGCTCGGTACGGCAGGACTTCGAACCGAAAGGGAACGAAACTCCGTTCCCCGTGACGGCCAGACCCCGAGCCGGCGGACGACAGCCTCCCGCTTCTCGGCATTGCCGGTCCCGTCGCCGCTTGTAGCCGGACACGCGTTGTCCCTGGATCGACTTCCCCGAGAAAGTGCGGCTAGCAAACACTTTTACCGGGACCGGAGCCAAGGGGCTCGGTATGGCAGGACATCGTACCGAACGGGAACGAACCTCCGTTCCCCGTGACGGCCAGCCCCCGAGCCGGCGAACGACAGCCTCCCGCTTCGCGGCATTGCGGGTTCCGTCGAAATTCGTGGCCGGACACCCGTTGTCCCTGAATCGCCTTCCCTTAGAATGTGCGGCTAGCAAACACTTTTGCCGGGACCGGACCAAGGGGCTCGGTATGGCAGGACATCGTACCGAACGGGAACGAACCTCCGTTCCCCGTGACGGCCAGCCCCCGAGCCGGCGGACAACAGAATTCCGCTTACCGGCACGGGTGGCACCCGCGTTGCTTCTGACCGCTCAACCGTTGCCCCTGGATCACCTTCCCCGAGCCGCCCGAGACGGTAGAATGTCCTTGTTGCGGCTAGCACAAACGTCGCCCAAGACCGAAGCGTAGGGGCTCGGGACATCCGGACCCACGCGGCCCGTGAACGGACACCCGAAACCTGCCATCGCCATGCCCGAGCCACCAGATGCTCGACCTTAATCCGTTGCGGCTAGCAAACCCTTCTGCCGGGACATGAGCCCAGGGGTTCGATAAGGCCGTTCTCCGCACCGAAGGGGAACGAACCTCCGTTCCCCGTGACGGCCCGTCCTGGAGCCTGCGGACGACAGACTGTCGATTCTCGTCACGGGTGGATCCCACGCTGCATCTGACCGTTCACCCGTTGTCCCTGGATCGCCTTCCCCGAAAAAGTGCGGCTAGCAAACTCTTCTGCCGTGACCGGAGCCCTAGGGCTCGGTACGGCAGGACTTCGAACCGAAAGGGAACGAAACTCCGTTCCCCGTGACGGCCAGACCCCGAACCGGCGGACGACAGCCTCCCGCTTCTCGGCATTGCCGGTCCCGTCGCCGGTTGTGGCCGGACACGCGTTGTCCCTGGATCGCCTTCCCCGAGAAAGTGCGTCTAGCAAACACTTCTGCCTGGGCCGGAGCCCAAGGGCTCGGTACGGTAGGAATTCCACCCGAACCGGAACGAACCTCCGTTCCCCGTGACGGCCAGTCCCCGAGCCGGTGGACGACAGCCTCCCGCTTCGCGGCATTGCCGGTCCCGTCGCCGCTTGTAGCCGGACAAGCGTTGTCCCTGGATCGCCTTCCCCGAGAAAGTGCGTCTAGCAAACACTTCTGCCTGGGCCGGAGCCCAACGGCTCGGTACGGTAGGAATTCCACCCGAACCGGAACGAACCTCCGTTCCCCGTGACAGCCAGTCCCCGAGCCGGTGGACGACAGCCTCCCGCTTCGCGGCATTGCCGGTCCCGTCGCCGCTTGTACCGGACACGCGTTGTCCCTGGATCGCCTTCCCCGAGAAAGTGCGGCTAGCAAACACTTTTACCGGGGCCGGAGCCCAAGGGCTCGTTACGGCAGGACTTCCAACCGAACGGGAACGAACCTCCGTTCCCCGTGACGGTCAGCCCCCGAGCCGGCGGACGACAGCCTCCCGCATCGCGGCATTGCCGGTCCCGTCGGCGCTCGTGACAGGACACCCGTTGTCCCTGGATCGACTTCCCCGAGAAAGTGAGGCTAGCAAACACTTCTGCCGGGATAGGAGCCCAAGGGCTCGGTATGGCAGGACATAGAACCGAAGGGGAACGAACCTCCGTTCCCCGTGACGGCCAGTCCCCGAGCTGGCGAACGACAGCCTCCCGCTTCGCGGCATTGCCGGTTCCGTCGAAATTCGTGGCCGGACACCCGTTGTCCCTGGATCGCCTTCCTTGAGAAAGTGCGGCTAGCAAACACTTTTACCGGGACCGGAGCCAAGGGGCTCGGTATGGCAGGACATCGTACCGAACGGGAACGAACCTCCGTTCCCCGTGACGGCCCGTCCTGGAGCCGGCGGACGACAGACTGCCGATTCCCGTCACGGGTGGATCCCACGCTGCATCTGACCGTTCACCCGTTGTCCCTGGATCGCCTTCCCCGAGAAAGTGCGGCTAGCAAACTCTTCTGCCGTGACCGGAGCCCTAGGGCTCGGTACGGCAGGACTTCGACCCGAAAGGGAACGAAACTCCGTTACCCGTGACGGCCAGACCCCGAGCCGGCGGACGACAGCCTCCCGCTTCTTGGCATTGCCGGTCCCGTCGCCGGTTGTGGCCGGACACGCGTTGTCCCTGGATCGCCTTCCCCGAGAAAGTGCGTCTAGCAAACACTTCTGCCGGGGCCGGAGCCCAAGGGCTCGGTACGGTAGGAATTCCACCCGAACCGGAATGAACCTCCGTTCCCCGTGACGGCCAGTCCCCGAGCCGGCGGACGACAGCCTCCCGCTTCTTGGCATTGCCGGTGTCGTCGCCGGTTGTGGCCGGACACCCGTTGTCCCTGGATCGACTTCCCAAGAAAGTGCGTCTAGCAAACTCTTCTACCTGGACCGGAGCCCAAGGGCTCGGTATGGCAGGATTTCGAACCGAAGGGGTACGAACCTCCGTTCCCCGTGACGGTCAACCCCGAGCCGGCGGACGACAGCCTCCCGCTTCGCGGCATTGCCGGTTCCGTCGAAATTCGTGACCGGACACCCGTTGTCCCTGGATCGCCTTCCCCGAGAAAGTGCGGCTAGCAAACTCTTCTGCCGGGATAGGAGCCCAGGGCTCGATAAGGCCGTTCTCCGCACCGAAGGGGAACGAACCTCCGTTCCCCGTGACGGCCCGTCCTGGAGCCGGCGGACGACGGACTGCCGATTCCCGTCACGGGTGGATCCCACGCTGCATCTGACCGTTCACCCGTTGTCCCTGGATCGCCTTCCCCGAAAAAGTGCGGCTAGCAAACTCTTCTGCAGGGAAAAGCCCTAGGGCTCGGTACGGCAGGACTTCGAACCGAAAGGGAACGAAACTCCGTTACCCGTGACGGCCAGACCCCGAGCCGGCGGACGACAGCCTCCCGCTTCTCGGCATTGCCGGTCCCGTCGCCGGTTGTGGCCGGACACGCGTTGTCCCTGGATCGCCTTCCCCGAAAAAACGCGTCTAGCAAACACTTCTGCCGGGGCCGGAGCCCAAGGGCTCGGTACGATAGGAATTCCACCCGATCCGGAACGAACCTCCGTTCCCCGTGACAGCCAGTCCCCGAGCCGGTGGACGACAGCCTCCCGCTTCGCGGCATTGCCTGTCCCGTCGCCGCTTGTACCGGACACGCGTTGTCCCTGGATCGCCTTCCCCGAGAAAGTGCGGCTAGCAAACACTTTTACCGGGGCCGGAGCCCAAGGGCTCGTTACGGCAGGACTTCCAACCGAACGGGAACGAACCTCCGTTCCCCGTGACGGTCAGCCCCCGAGCCGGCGGACGACAGCCTCCCACATCGCGGCATTGCCGGTCCCGTCGGCGGTCGTGACAGGACACCCGTTGTCCCTGGATCGACTTCCCCGAGAAAGTGAGGCTAGCAAACACTTCTGCCGGGATAGGAGCCCAAGGGCTCGGTATGGCAGGACATAGAACCGAAGGGGAACGAACCTCCGTTCCCCGTGACGGCCAGTCCCCGAGCCGGCGAACGACAGCCTCCCGCTTCGCGGCATTGCCGGTTCCGTCGAAATTCGTGGCCGGACACCCGTTGTCCCTGGATCGCCTTCCCCGAGAAAGTGCGGCTAGCAAACTCTTCTGCCGTGACCGGAACCCTAGGGCTCGGTACGGCAGGACTTCGAACCGAAAGGGAACGAAACTCCGTTACCCGTGACGGCCAGACCCCGAGCCGGCGGACGACAGCCTCCCGCTTCTCGGCATTGCCGGTCCCGTCGCCGGTTGTACCGGACACGCGTTGTCCCTGGATCGCCTTCCCCGAGAAAGTGCGGCTAGCAAACACTTTTACCGGGGCCGGAGCCCAAGGGCTCGTTACGGCAGGACTTCCAACCGAACGGGAACGAACCTCCGTTCCCCGTGACGGTCAGCCCCCGAGCCGGCGGACGACAGCCTCCCGCATCGCGGCATTGCCGGTCCCGTCGGCGGTCGTGACAGGACACCCGTTGTCCCTGGATCGACTTCCCCGAGAAAGTGAGGCTAGCAAACACTTCTGCCGGGATAGGAGCCCAAGGGCTCGGTATGGCAGGACATAGAACCGAAGGGGAACGAACCTCCGTTCCCCGTGACGGCCAGTCCCCGAGCTGGCGAACGACAGCCTCCCGCTTCGCGGCATTGCCGGTTCCGTCGAAATTCGTGGCCGGACACCCGTTGTCCCTGGATCGCCTTCCTTGAGAAAGTGCGGCTAGCAAACACTTTTACCGGGACCGGAGCCAAGGGGCTCGGTATGGCAGGACATCGTACCGAACGGGAACGAACCTCCGTTCCCCGTGACGGCCCGTCCTGGAGCCGGCGGACGACGGACTGCCGATTCCCGTCACGGGTGGATCCCACGCTGCATCTGACCGTTCACCCGTTGTCCCTGGATCGCCTTCCCCGAAAAAGTGCGGCTAGCAAACTCTTCTGCAGGGAAAAGCCCTAGGGCTCGGTACGGCAGGACTTCGAACCGAAAGGGAACGAAACTCCGTTACCCGTGACGGCCAGACCCCGAGCCGGCGGACGACAGCCCCCCATCTTCTCGGCATTGCCGGTCCCGTCGCCGGTTGTGGCCGGACACGCGTTGTCCCTGGATCGCCTTCCCCGAGAAAGTGCGTCTAGCAAACACTTCTGCCGGGGCCGGAGCCCAAGGGCTCGGTACGGTAGGAATTCCACCCGAACCGGAACGAACCTCCGTTCCCTGTGACGGCCAGTCCCCGAGCCGGCGGACGACAGCCTCCCGCTTCGCGGAATTGCCGGTTCCATCTTCGTTCGTGGAGGGACACCCGTTGTCCCTGGATCGACTTCCCCGAGAAAGTGCGTCTAGCAAACTCTTCTGCCTGGACCGGAGCCCAAGGGCTCGGTATGGCAGGATTTCGAACCGAAGGGGAACGAACCTCCGTTCCCCGTGACGGTCAACCCCGAGCCGGCGGACGACAGCCTCCCGCTTCGCGGCATTGCCGGTTCCGTCGAAATTCGTGACCGGACACCCGTTGTCCCTGGATCGCCTTCCTTGAGAAAGTGCGTCTAGCAAACTCTTCTGCCGGGATAGGAGCCCAGGGCTCGATAAGGCCGTTCTCCGCACCGAAGGGGAACGAACCTCCGTTCCCCGTGACGGCCCGTCCTGGAGCCGGCGGACGACGGACTGCCGATTCCCGTCACGGGTGGATCCCACGCTGCATCTGACCGTTCACCCGTTGTCCCTGGATCGCCTTCCCCGAAAAAGTGCGGCTAGCAAACTCTTCTGCCGGGACCGGAGCCCTAGGGCTCGGTACGGCAGGACTTCGAGCCGAAAGGGAACGAAACTCCGTTACCCGTGACGGCCAGACCCCGAGCCGGCGGACGACAGCCTCCCGCTTATCGGCATTGCCGGTCCCGTCGCCGGTTGTGGCCGGACACGCGTTGTCCCTGGATCGCCTTCCCCGAAAAAGTGCGTCTAGCAAACACTTCTGCCGGGGCCGGAGCCCAAGGGCTCGGTACGGTAGGAATTCCACCCGAACCGGAACGAACCTCCGTTCCCCGTGACAGCCAGTCCCCGAGCCGGTGGACGACAGCCTCCCGCTTCGCGGCATTGCCGGTCCCGTCGCCGCTTGTACCGGACACGCGTTGTCCCTGGATCGCCTTCCCAGAGAAAGTGCGGCTAGCAAACACTTTTACCGGGATCGGAGCCAAGGAGCTCGGTATGTCAGGACATCGTACCGAACGGGAACGAACCTCCGTTCCCCGTGACGGCCAGCCCCCGAGCCGGCGGACGACAGACTGCCGATTCCCGTCACGGGTGGATCCCACGCTGCATCTGACCGTTCACCCGTTGTCCCTGGATCGCCTTCCCCGAAAAAGTGCGTCTAGCAAACACTTCTGCCGGGGCCGGAGCCCAAGGGCTCGGTATCCAGGACTTTGAACCGAAGGGGAACGAACCTCCGTTCCCCGTGACGGTCAACCCCGAGCCGGCGGACGACAGCCTCATGCTTCGCGGCATTGCCGGTTCCGTCTAAATTCGTACCGGACACCCGTTGTCCCTGGATCGCCTTCCCCGAGAAAGTGCGGCTAGCAAACTCTTCTGCCGGGATAGGAGCCCAGGGCTCGATAAGGCCGTTCTCCGCACCGAAGGGGAACGAACCTCCGTTCCCCGTGACGGTCAGCCCCCGAGCCGGCGGACGACAGCCTCCCGCTTCGCGGCATTGCCTGTCCCGTCGGCGGTCGTGACAGGACACCCGTTGTCCCTGGATCGACTTCCCCGAGAAAGTGAGGCTAGCAAACACTTCTGCCGGGATAGGAGCCCAAGGGCTCGGTATGGCAGGACTTCGAACCGAAGGGGAACGAACCTCCTTTCCCCGTGACGGCCAGTCCCCGAGCCGGCGAACGACAGCCTCCCGCTTCGCGGCATTGCCGGTTCCGTCGAAATTCGTGACCGGACACCCGTTGTCCCTGGATCGCCTTCCTTGAGAAAGTGCGGCTAGCAAACACTTTTACCGGGACCGGAGCCAAGGGGCTCGGTATGGCAGGACATCGTACCGAACGGGAACGAACCTCCGTTCCCCGTGACGGCCAGCCCCCGAGCCGGCGGACGACATACTGCCGATTCCCGTCACGGGTGGATCCCACGCTGCATCTGACCGTTCACCCGTTGTCCCTGGATCGCCTTCCCCGAAAAAGTGCGGCTAGCAAACACTTCTGCCGTGACCGGAGCCGTAGGGCTCGGTACGGCAGGACTTCGAACCGAAAGGGAACGAAACTCCGTTACCCCTGACGGAGAGTCCCCGAGCAGGCGAACGACAGCCTCCCGCTTCGCGGCATTGCCGGTCCCGTCGGCGGTCGTGACAGGACACCCGTTGTCCCTAGATCGACTTCCCCGAGAAAGTGAGGCTAGCAAACACTTCTGCCGGGATAGGAGCCCAAGGGCTCGGTATGGCAGGACATAGAACCGAAGGGGAACGAACCTCCGTTCCCCGTGACGGCCAGTCCCCGAGCCGGCGAACGACAGCCTCCCGCTTCGCGGCATTGCCGGTTCCGTCGAAATTCGTGGCCGGACACCCGTTGTCCCTGGATCGCCTTCCCCGAGAAAGTGCGGCTAGCAAACTCTTCTGCCGTGACCGGAACCCTAGGGCTCGGTACGGCAGGACTTCGAACCGAAAGGGAACGAAACTCCGTTACCCGTGACGGCCAGACCCCGAGCCGGCGGACGACAGCCTCCCGCTTCTCGGCATTGCCGGTCCCGTCGCCGGTTGTACCGGACACGCGTTGTCCCTGGATCGCCTTCCCCGAGAAAGTGCGGCTAGCAAACACTTTTACCGGGGCCGGAGCCCAAGGGCTCGTTACGGCAGGACTTCCAACCGAACGGGAACGAACCTCCGTTCCCCGTGACGGTCAGCCCCCGAGCCGGCGGACGACAGCCTCCCGCATCGCGGCATTGCCGGTCCCGTCGGCGGTCGTGACAGGACACCCGTTGTCCCTGGATCGACTTCCCCGAGAAAGTGAGGCTAGCAAACACTTCTGCCGGGATAGGAGCCCAAGGGCTCGGTATGGCAGGACATAGAACCGAAGGGGAACGAACCTCCGTTCCCCGTGACGGCCAGTCCCCGAGCTGGCGAACGACAGCCTCCCGCTTCGCGGCATTGCCGGTTCCGTCGAAATTCGTGGCCGGACACCCGTTGTCCCTGGATCGCCTTCCTTGAGAAAGTGCGGCTAGCAAACACTTTTACCGGGACCGGAGCCAAGGGGCTCGGTATGGCAGGACATCGTACCGAACGGGAACGAACCTCCGTTCCCCGTGACGGCCCGTCCTGGAGCCGGCGGACGACGGACTGCCGATTCCCGTCACGGGTGGATCCCACGCTGCATCTGACCGTTCACCCGTTGTCCCTGGATCGCCTTCCCCGAAAAAGTGCGGCTAGCAAACTCTTCTGCAGGGAAAAGCCCTAGGGCTCGGTACGGCAGGACTTCGAACCGAAAGGGAACGAAACTCCGTTACCCGTGACGGCCAGACCCCGAGCCGGCGGACGACAGCCCCCCATCTTCTCGGCATTGCCGGTCCCGTCGCCGGTTGTGGCCGGACACGCGTTGTCCCTGGATCGCCTTCCCCGAGAAAGTGCGGCTAGCAAACACTTCTGCCGGGGCCGGAGCCCAAGGGCTCGGTACGGTAGGAATTCCACCCGAACCGGAATGAACCTCCGTTCCCCGTGACGGCCAGCCCCCGAGCCGGCGGACGACAGCCTCCCGCTTCGCGGCATTGCCGGTCCCGACGGCGGTCGTGACAGGACACCCGTTGTCCCTGGATCGACTTCCCCGAGAAAGTGAGGCTAGCAAACACTTCTGCCGGGATAGGAGCCCAAGGGCTCGGTATGGCAGGACATAGAACCGAAGGGGAACGAACCTCCGTTTCCCGTGACGGCCAGTCCCCGAGCTGGCGAACGACAGCCTCCCGCTTCGCGGCATTGCCGGTTCCGTCGAAATTCGTGGCCGGACACCCGTTGTCCCTGGATCGCCTTCCTTGAGAAAGTGCGGCTAGCAAACACTTTTACCGGGACCGGAGCCAAGGGGCTCGGTATGGCAGGACATCGTACCGAACGGGAACGAACCTCCGTTCCCCGTGACGGCCCGTCCTGGAGCCGGCGAACGACAGACTGCCGATTCCCGTCACGGGTGGATCCCACGCTGCATCTGACCGTTCACCCGTTGTCCCTGGATCGCCTTCCCCGAAAAAGTGCGTCTAGCAAACACTTCTGCCGGGGCCGGAGCCCAAGGGCTCGGTATCCAGGACTTCGAACCGAAGGGGAACGAACCTCCGTTCCCCGTGACGGTCAACCCCGAGCCGGCGGACGACAGCCTCCCGCTTCGCGGCATTGCCGGTTCCGTCGAAATTCGTGACCGGACACCCGTTGTCCCTGGATCGCCTTCCTTGAGAAAGTGCGGCTAGCAAACACTTTTACCGGGACCGGAGCCAAGGGGCTCGGTATGGCAGGACATCGTACCGAACGCGAACGAACCTCCGTTCCCCGTGACGGCCAGCCCCCGAGCCGGCGGACGACATACTGCCGATTCCCGTCACGGGTGGATCCCACGCTGCATCTGACCGTTCACCCGTTGTCCCTGGATCGCCTTCCCCGAAAAAGTGCGGCTAGCAAACTCTTCTGCCGTGACCGGAGCCGTAGGGCTCGGTACGGCAGGACTTCGAACCGAAAGGGAACGAAACTCCGTTACCCCTGACGGAGAGTCCCCGAGCAGGCGGACGACAGCCTCCCGCTTCGCGGCATTGCCGGTCCCGTCGGCTGTCGTGACAGGACACCCGTTGTCCCTGGATCGACTTCCCCGAGAAAGTGAGGCTAGCAAACACTTCTGCCGGGATAGGAGCCCAAGGGCTCGGTATGGCAGGACATAGAACCGAAGGGGAACGAACCTCCTTTCCCCGTGACGGCCAGTCCCCGAGCCGGCGAACGACAGCCTCCCGCTTCGCGGCATTGCCGGTTCCGTCGAAATTCGTGGCCGGACACCCGTTGTCCCTGGATCGCCTTCCCTTAGAATGTGCGGCTAGCAAACACTTTTGCCGGGACCGGAGCCAAGGGGTTCGGTATGGCAGGACATCGTACCGAACGGGAACGAACCTCCGTTCCCCGTGACGGCCAGTCCCCGAGCCGGTGGACGACAGCCTCCCGCTTCGCGGCATTGCCGGTCCCGTCGCCGCTTGTAGCCGGACACGCGTTGTCCCTGGATCGCCTTCCCCGAGAAAGTGCGGCTAGCAAACACTTTTACCGGGACCGGAGCCAAGGGGCTCGGTATGGCAGGACATCGTACCGAACGCGAACGAACCTCCGTTCCCCGTGACGGCCAGCCCCCGAGCCGGCGGACGACAGACTGCCGATTCCCGTCACGGGTGGATCCCACGCTGCATCTGACCGTTCACCCGTTGTCCCTGAATCGCCTTCCCCGAAAAAGTGCGGCTAGTAAACTCTTCTGCCGGGACCGGAGCCCTAGGGCTCGGTACGGCAGGACTTCGAACCGAAAGGGAACGAAACTCCGTTCCCCGTGACGGCCAGACCCCGAGCCGGCGGACGACAGCCTCCCGCTTCTCGGCATTGCCGGTCCCGTCGCCGGTTGTGGCCGGACACGCGTTGTCCCTGGATCGCCTTCCCCGAGAAAGTGCGTCTAGCAAACAGTTTTACCGGGGCCGGAGCCCAAGGGCTCGGTACGGTAGGAATTCCACCCGAACCGGAACGAACCTCCGTTCCCCGTGACGGCCAGTCCCCGAGCCGGTGGACGACAGCCTCCCGCTTCGCGGCATTGCCGGTCCCGTCGCCGCTTGTAGCCGGACAAGCGTTGTCCCTGGATCGACTTCCCCGAGAAAGTGCGGCTAGCAAACACTTTTACCGGGACCGGAGCCAAGGGGCTCGGTATGGCAGGACATCGTACCGAACGGGAACGAACCTCCGTTCCCCGTGACGGCCAGCCCCCGAGCCGGCGAACGACAGCCTCCCGCTTCGCGGCATTGCGGGTTCCGTCGAAATTCGTGGCCGGACACCCGTTGTCCCTGAATCGCCTTCCCTTAGAATGTGCGGCTAGCAAACACTTTTGCCGGGACCGGACCAAGGGGCTCGGTATGGCAGGACATCGTACCGAACGGGAACGAACCTCCGTTCCCCGTGACGGCCAGCCCCCGAGCCGGCGGACAACAGAATTCCGCTTACCGGCACGGGTGGCACCCGCGTTGCTTCTGACCGCTCAACCGTTGCCCCTGGATCACCTTCCCCGAGCCGCCCGAGACGGTAGAATGTCCTTGTTGCGGCTAGCACAAACGTCGCCCAAGACCGAAGCGTAGGGGCTCGGGACATCCGGACCCACGCGGCCCGTGAACGGACACCCGAAACCTGCCATCGCCATGCCCGAGCCACCAGATGCTCGACCTTAATCCGTTGCGGCTAGCAAACCCTTCTGCCGGGACATGAGCCCAGGGGTTCGATAAGGCCGTTCTCCGCACCGAAGGGGAACGAACCTCCGTTCCCCGTGACGGCCCGTCCTGGAGCCTGCGGACGACAGACTGTCGATTCCCGTCACGGGTGGATCCCACGCTGCATCTGACCGTTCACCCGTTGTCCCTGGATCGCCTTCCCCGAAAAAGTGCGGCTAGCAAACTCTTCTGCCGTGACCGGAGCCCTAGGGCTCGGTACGGCAGGACTTCGAACCGAAAGGGAACGAAACTCCGTTCCCCGTGACGGCCAGACCCCGAGCCGGCGGACGACAGCCCCCCATCTTCTCGGCATTGCCGGTCCCGTCGCCGGTTGTGGCCGGACACGCGTTGTCCCTGGATCGCCTTCCCCGAGAAAGTGCGTCTAGCAAACACTTCTGCCGGGGCCGGAGCCCAAGGGCTCGGTACGGTAGGACTTCGAACCGAAAGGGAACGAAATTCCGTTCCCCGTGACGGCCAGCCCCCGAGCCGGCGGACGACAGCCTCCCGCTTCGCGGAATTGCCGGTTCCATCTTCGTTCGTGGAGGGACACCCGTTGTCCCTGGATCGACTTCCCCGAGAAAGTGCGTCTAGCAAACTCTTCTGCCTGGACCGGAGCCCAAGGGCTCGGTATGGCAGGATTTCGAACCGAAGGGGAACGAACCTCCGTTCCCCGTGACGGTCAACCCCGAGCCGGCGGACGACAGCCTCCCGCTTCGCGGCATTGCCGGTCCCGTCGCAGCTTGTACCGGACACGCGTTGTCCCTGGATCGCCTTCCCCGAGAAAGTGCGGCTAGCAAACACTTTTACCGGGGCCGGAGCCCAAGGGCTCGTTACGGCAGGACTTCCAACCGAACGGGAACGAACCTCCGTTCCCCGTGACGGTCAGCCCCCGAGCCGGCGGACGACAGCCTCCCACATCGCGGCATTGCCGGTCCCGTCGGCGGTCGTGACAGGACACCCGTTGTCCCTGGATCGACTTCCCCGAGAAAGTGAGGCTAGCAAACACTTCTGCCGGGATAGGAGCCCAAGGGCTCGGTATGGCAGGACATAGAACCGAAGGGGAACGAACCTCCGTTCCCCGTGACGGCCAGTCCCCGAGCCGGCGAACGACAGCCTCCCGCTTCTTGGCATTGCCGGTTCCGTCGAAATTCGTGGCCGGACACCCGTTGTCCCTGGATCGCCTTCCCCGAGAAAGTGCGGCTAGCAAACTCTTCTGCCGTGACCGGAACCCTAGGGCTCGGTACGGCAGGACTTCGAACCGAAAGGGAACGAAACTCCGTTACCCGTGACGGCCAGACCCCGAGCCGGCGGACGACAGCCTCCCGCTTCTCGGCATTGCCGGTTCCGTCGAAATTCGTGGCCGGACACCCGTTGTCCCTGGATCGCCTTCCTTGAGAAAGTGCGGCTAGCAAACACTTTTACCGGGACCGGAGCCAAGGGGCTCGGTATGGCAGGACATCGTACCGAACGGGAACGAACCTCCGTTCCCCGTGACGGCCCGTCCTGGAGCCGGCGGACGACGGACTGCCGATTCCCGTCACGGGTGGATCCCACGCTGCATCTGACCGTTCACCCGTTGTCCCTGGATCGCCTTCCCCGAAAAAGTGCGGCTAGCAAACTCTTCTGCAGGGAAAAGCCCTAGGGCTCGGTACGGCAGGACTTCGAACCGAAAGGGAACGAAACTCCGTTACCCGTGACGGCCAGACCCCGAGCCGGCGGACGACAGCCCCCCATCTTCTCGGCATTGCCGGTCCCGTCGCCGGTTGTGGCCGGACACGCGTTGTCCCTGGATCGCCTTCCCCGAGAAAGTGCGTCTAGCAAACACTTCTGCCGGGGCCGGAGCCCAAGGGCTCGGTACGGTAGGAATTCCACCCGAACCGGAACGAACCTCCGTTCCCCGTGACGGCCAGTCCCCGAGCCTGTGGACGACAGCCTCCCGCTTCCCGGCATTGCCGGTCCCGTCGCCGCTTGTAGCCGGACACGCGTTGTCCCTGGATCGCCGTCCCCGAAAAAGTGCGGCTAGCAAACTCTTCTGCCGTGACCGGAACCCTAGGGCTCGGTACGGCAGGACTTCGAACCGAAAGGGAACGAAATTCCGTTCCCCGTGACGGCCAGCCCCCGAGCCGGCGGACGACAGCCTCCCGCTTCGCGGAATTGCCTTTTCCATCTTCGTTCGTGGAGGGACACCCGTTGTCCCTGGATCGACTTCCCCGAGAAAGTGCGTCTAGCAAACTCTTCTGCCTGGACCGGAGCCCAAGGGCTCGGTATGGCAGGATTTCGAACCGAAGGGGAACGAACCTCCGTTCCCCGTGACGGTCAACCCCGAGCCGGCGGACGACAGCCTCCCGCTTCGCGGCATTGCCGGTTCCGTCGAAATTCGTGACCGGACACCCGTTGTCCCTGGATCGCCTTCCCCGAGAAAGTGCGGCTAGCAAACTCTTCTGCCGGGATAGGAGCCCAGGGCTCGATAAGGCCGTTCTCCGCACCGAAGGGGAACGAACCTCCGTTCCCCGTGACGGCCCGTCCTGGAGCCGGCGGACGACGGACTGCCGATTCCCGTCACGGGTGGATCCCACGCTGCATCTGACCGTTCACCCGTTGTCCCTGGATCGCCTTCCCCGAAAAAGTGCGGCTAGCAAACTCTTCTGCCGGGACCGGAGCCCTAGGGCTCGGTACGGCAGGACTTCGAGCCGAAAGGGAACGAAACTCCGTTACCCGTGACGGCCAGACCCCGAGCCGGCGGACGACAGCCTCCCGCTTATCGGCATTGCCGGTCCCGTCGCCGGTTGTGGCCGGACACGCGTTATCCCTGGATCGCCTTCCCCGAAAAAGTGCGTCTAGCAAACACTTCTGCCGGGGCCGGAGCCCAAGGGCTCGGTACGATAGGAATTCCACCCGAACCGGAACGAACCTCCGTTCCCCGTGACAGCCAGTCCCCGAGCCGGTGGACGACAGCCTCCCGCTTCGCGGCATTGCCGGTCCCGTCGCCGCTTGTACCGGACACGCGTTGTCCCTGGATCGCCTTCCCAGAGAAAGTGCGGCTAGCAAACACTTTTACCGGGACCGGAGCCAAGGAGCTCGGTATGTCAGGACATCGTACCGAACGGGAACGAACCTCCGTTCCCCGTGACGGCCAGCCCCCGAGCCGGCGGACGACAGACTGCCGATTCCCGTCACGGGTGGATCCCACGCTGCATCTGACCGTTCACCCGTTGTCCCTGGATCGCCTTCCCCGAAAAAGTGCGTCTAGCAAACACTTCTGCCGGGGCCGGAGCCCAAGGGCTCGGTATCCAGGACTTTGAACCGAAGGGGAACGAACCTCCGTTCCCCGTGACGGTCAACCCCGAGCCGGCGGACGACAGCCTCATGCTTCGCGGCATTGCCGGTTCCGTCTAAATTCGTACCGGACACCCGTTGTCCCTGGATCGCCTTCCCCGAGAAAGTGCGGCTAGCAAACTCTTCTGCCGGGATAGGAGCCCAGGGCTCGATAAGGCCGTTCTCCGCACCGAAGGGGAACGAACCTCCGTTCCCCGTGACGGTCAGCCCCCGAGCCGGCGGACGACAGCCTCCCGCTTCGCGGCATTGCCTGTCCCGTCGGCGGTCGTGACAGGACACCCGTTGTCCCTGGATCGACTTCCCCGAGAAAGTGAGGCTAGCAAACACTTCTGCCGGGATAGGAGCCCAAGGGCTCGGTATGGCAGGACTTCGAACCGAAGGGGAACGAACCTCCTTTCCCCGTGACGGCCAGTCCCCGAGCCGGCGAACGACAGCCTCCCGCTTCGCGGCATTGCCGGTTCCGTCGAAATTCGTGACCGGACACCCGTTGTCCCTGGATCGCCTTCCTTGAGAAAGTGCGGCTAGCAAACACTTTTACCGGGACCGGAGCCAAGGGGCTCGGTATGGCAGGACATCGTACCGAACGGGAACGAACCTCCGTTCCCCGTGACGGCCAGCCCCCGAGCCGGCGGACGACATACTGCCGATTCCCGTCACGGGTGGATCCCACGCTGCATCTGACCGTTCACCCGTTGTCCCTGGATCGCCTTCCCCGAAAAAGTGCGGCTAGCAAACTCTTCTGCCGTGACCGGAGCCGTAGGGCTCGGTACGGCAGGACTTCGAACCGAAAGGGAACGAAACTCCGTTACCCCTGACGGAGAGTCCCCGAGCAGGCGAACGACAGCCTCCCGCTTCGCGGCATTGCCGGTCCCGTCGGCGGTCGTGACAGGACACCCGTTGTCCCTGGATCGACTTCCCCGAGAAAGTGAGGCTAGCAAACACTTCTGCCGGGATAGGAGCCCAAGGGCTCGGTATGGCAGGACATAGAACCGAAGGGGAACGAACCTCCGTTCCCCGTGACGGCCAGTCCCCGAGCCGGCGAACGACAGCCTCCCGCTTCGCGGCATTGCCGGTTCCGTCGAAATTCGTGGCCGGACACCCGTTGTCCCTGGATCGCCTTCCCCGAGAAAGTGCGGCTAGCAAACTCTTCTGCCGTGACCGGAACCCTAGGGCTCGGTACGGCAGGACTTCGAACCGAAAGGGAACGAAACTCCGTTACCCGTGACGGCCAGACCCCGAGCCGGCGGACGACAGCCTCCCGCTTCTCGGCATTGCCGGTCCCGTCGCCGGTTGTACCGGACACGCGTTGTCCCTGGATCGCCTTCCCCGAGAAAGTGCGGCTAGCAAACACTTTTACCGGGGCCGGAGCCCAAGGGCTCGTTACGGCAGGACTTCCAACCGAACGGGAACGAACCTCCGTTCCCCGTGACGGTCAGCCCCCGAGCCGGCGGACGACAGCCTCCCGCATCGCGGCATTGCCGGTCCCGTCGGCGGTCGTGACAGGACACCCGTTGTCCCTGGATCGACTTCCCCGAGAAAGTGAGGCTAGCAAACACTTCTGCCGGGATAGGAGCCCAAGGGCTCGGTATGGCAGGACATAGAACCGAAGGGGAACGAACCTCCGTTCCCCGTGACGGCCAGTCCCCGAGCAGGCGAACGACAGCCTCCCGCTTCGCGGCATTGCCGGTTCCGTCGAAATTCGTGGCCGGACACCCGTTGTCCCTGGATCGCCTTCCTTGAGAAAGTGCGGCTAGCAAACACTTTTACCGGGACCGGAGCCAAGGGGCTCGGTATGGCAGGACATCGTACCGAACGGGAACGAACCTCCGTTCCCCGTGACGGCCCGTCCTGGAGCCGGCGGACGACGGACTGCCGATTCCCGTCACGGGTGGATCCCACGCTGCATCTGACCGTTCACCCGTTGTCCCTGGATCGCCTTCCCCGAGAAAGTGCGGCTAGCAAACTCTTCTGCCGTGACCGGAGCCCTAGGGCTCGGTACGGCAGGACTTCGACCCGAAAGGGAACGAAACTCCGTTACCCGTGACGGCCAGACCCCGAGCCGGCGGACGACAGCCTCCCGCTTCTTGGCATTGCCGGTCCCGTCGCCGGTTGTGGCCGGACACGCGTTGTCCCTGGATCGCCTTCCCCGAGAAAGTGCGTCTAGCAAACACTTCTGCCGGGGCCGGAGCCCAAGGGCTCGGTACGGTAGGAATTCCACCCGAACCGGAATGAACCTCCGTTCCCCGTGACGGCCAGTCCCCGAGCCGGCGGACGACAGCCTCCCGCTTCTTGGCATTGCCGGTGTCGTCGCCGGTTGTGGCCGGACACCCGTTGTCCCTGGATCGACTTCCCCGAGAAAGTGCGTCTAGCAAACTCTTCTGCCTGGACCGGAGCCCAAGGGCTCGGTATGGCAGGATTTCGAACCGAAGGGGTACGAACCTCCGTTCCCCGTGACGGTCAACCCCGAGCCGGCGGACGAGAGCCTCCCGCTTCGCGGCATTGCCGGTTCCGTCGAAATTCGTGACCGGACACCCGTTGTCCCTGGATCGCCTTCCCCGAGAAAGTGCGGCTAGCAAACTCTTCTGCCGGGATAGGAGCCCAGGGCTCGATAAGGCCGTTCTCCGCACCGAAGGGGAACGAACCTCCGTTCCCCGTGACGGCCCGTCCTGGAGCCGGCGGACGACGGACTGCCGATTCCCGTCACGGGTGGATCCCACGCTGCATCTGACCGTTCACCCGTTGTCCCTGGATCGCCTTCCCCGAAAAAGTGCGGCTAGCAAACTCTTCTGCAGGGAAAAGCCCTAGGGCTCGGTACGGCAGGACTTCGAACCGAAAGGGAACGAAACTCCGTTACCCGTGACGGCCAGACCCCGAGCCGGCGGACGACAGCCTCCCGCTTCTCGGCATTGCCGGTCCCGTCGCCGGTTGTGGCCGGACACGCGTTGTCCCTGGATCGCCTTCCCCGAAAAAGTGCGTCTAGCAAACACTTCTGCCGGGGCCGGAGCCCAAGGGCTCGGTACGATAGGAATTCCACCCGATCCGGAACGAACCTCCGTTCCCCGTGACAGCCAGTCCCCGAGCCGGTGGACGACAGCCTCCCGCTTCGCGGCATTGCCGGTCCCGTCGCCGCTTGTACCGGACACGCGTTGTCCCTGGATCGCCTTCCCCGAGAAAGTGCGGCTAGCAAACACTTTTACCGGGGCCGGAGCCCAAGGGCTCGTTACGGCAGGACTTCCAACCGAACGGGAACGAACCTCCGTTCCCCGTGACGGTCAGCCCCCGAGCCGGCGGACGACAGCCTCCCACATCGCGGCATTGCCGGTCCCGTCGGCGGTCGTGACAGGACACCCGTTGTCCCTGGATCGACTTCCCCGAGAAAGTGAGGCTAGCAAACACTTCTGCCGGGATAGGAGCCCAAGGGCTCGGTATGGCAGGACATAGAACCGAAGGGGAACGAACCTCCGTTCCCCGTGACGGCCAGACCCCGAGCCGGCGGACGACAGCCTCCCGCTTCGCGGCATTGCCGGTTCCATCTTCGTTCGTGGAGGGACACCCGTTGTCCCTGGATCGCCTTCCCCGAGAAAGTGCGGCTAGCAAACTCTTCTGCCGTGACCGGAACCCTAGGGCTCGGTACGGCAGGACTTCGAACCGAAAGGGAACGAAACTCCGTTACCCGTGACGGCCAGACCCCGAGCCGGCGGACGACAGCCTCCCGCTTCTCGGCATTGCCGGTCCCGTCGCCGGTTGTACCGGACACGCGTTGTCCCTGGATCGCCTTCCCCGAAAAAGTGCGTCTAGCAAACTCTTCTGCCGTGACCGGAACCCTAGGGCTCGGTACGGCAGGACTTCGAACCGAAAGGGAACGAAATTCCGTTCCCCGTGACGGCCAGACCCCGAGCCGGCGGACGACAGCCTCCCGCTTCGCGGAATTGCCGGTTCCATCTTCGTTCGTGGAGGGACACCCGTTGTCCCTGGATCGACTTCCCCGAGAAAGTGCGTCTAGCAAACTCTTCTGCCTGGACCGGAGCCCAAGGGCTCGGTATGGCAGGATTTCGAACCGAAGGGGAACGAACCTCCGTTCCCCGTGACGGTCAACCCCGAGCCGGCGGACGACAGCCTCCCGCTTCGCGGCATTGCCGGTTCCGTCGAAATTCGTGACCGGACACCCGTTGTCCCTGGATCGCCTTCCCCGAGAAAGTGCGGCTAGCAAACTCTTCTGCCGGGATAGGAGCCCAGGGCTCGATAAGGCCGTTCTCCGCACCGAAGGGGAACGAACCTCCGTTCCCCGTGACGGCCCGTCCTGGAGCCGGCGGACGACGGACTGCCGATTCCCGTCACGGGTGGATCCCACGCTGCATCTGACCGTTCACCCGTTGTCCCTGGATCGCCTTTCCGAAAAAGTGCGGCTAGCAAACTCTTCTGCCGGGACCGGAGCCCTAGGGCTCGGTACGGCAGGACTTCGAACCGAAAGGGAACGAAACTCCGTTACCCGTGACGGCCAGACCCCGAGCCGGCGGACGACAGCCTCCCGCTTATCGGCATTGCCGGTCCCGTCGCCGGTTGTGGCCGGACACGCGTTGTCCCTGGATCGCCTTCCCCGAAAAAGTGCGTCTAGCAAACACTTCTGCCGGGGCCGGAGCCCAAGGGCTCGGTACGATAGGAATTCCACCCGATCCGGAACGAACCTCCGTTCCCCGTGACAGCCAGTCCCCGAGCCGGTGGACGACAGCCTCCCGCTTCGCGGCATTGCCGGTCCCGTCGCCGCTTGTACCGGACACGCGTTGTCCCTGGATCGCCTTCCCCGAGAAAGTGCGGCTAGCAAACACTTTTACCGGGACCGGAGCCATGGAGCTCGGTATGTCAGGACATCGTACCGAACGGGAACGAACCTCCGTTCCCCGTGACGGTCAACCCCGAGCCGGCGGACGACAGCCTCCCGCTTCGCGGCATTGCCGGTTCCGTCGAAATTCGTGACCGGACACCCGTTGTCCCTGGATCGCCTTCCCCGAGAAAGTGCGGCTAGCAAACTCTTCTGCCGGGATAGGAGCCCAGGGCTCGATAAGGCCGTTCTCCGCACCGAAGGGGAACGAACCTCCGTTCCCCGTGACGGTCAGCCCCCGAGCCGGCGGACGACAGCCTCCCGCTTCGCGGCATTGCCTGTCCCGTCGGCGGTCGTGACATGACACCCGTTGTCCCTGGATCGACTTCCCCGAGAAAGTGCGGCTAGCAAACTCTTCTGCCCGGATAGGAGCCCAGGGCTCGATAAGGCCGTTCTCCGCACCGAAGGGGAACGAACCTCCGTTCCCCGTGACGGTCAGCCCCCGAGCCGGCGGACGACAGCCTCCCGCATCGCGGCATTGCCGGTCCCGTCGGCGGTCGTGACAGGACACCCGTTGTCCCTAGATCGACTTCCCCGAGAAAGTGAGGCTAGCAAACACTTCTGCCGGGATAGGAGCCCAAGGGCTCGGTATGGCAGGACATAGAACCGAAGGGGAACGAACCTCCGTTCCCCGTGACGGCCAGTCCACGAGCCGGCGAACGACAGCCTCCCGCTTCGCGGCATTGCCGGTTCCGTCGAAATTCGTGACCGGACACCCGTTGTCCCTGGATCGCCTTCCCCGAGAAAGTGCGGCTAGCAAACTCTTCTGCCGGGATAGGAGCCCAGGGCTCGATAAGGCCGTTCTCCGCACCGAAGGGGAACGATCCTCCGTTCCCCGTGACGGTCAGCCCCCGAGCCGGCGGACGACAGCCTCCCGCTTCGCGGCATTGCCGGTTCCATCTTCGTTCGTGGAGGGACACCCGTTGTCCCTGGATCGCCTTCCCCGAGAAAGTGCGTCTAGCAAACTCTTCTGCCTGGACCGGAGCCCAAGGGCTCGGTATGGCAGGACTTCGAACCGAAGGGGAACGAACCTCCGTTCCCCGTGACGGTCAATCCCGAGCCGGCGGACGACAGCCTCCCGCTTCGCGGCATTGCCGGTCCCGTCGGCGGTCGTGACAGGACACCCGTTGTCCCTAGATCGACTTCCCCGAGAAAGTGAGGCTAGCAAACACTTCTGCCGGGATAGGAGCCCAAGGGCTCGGTATGGCAGGACATAGAACCGAAGGGGAACGAACCTCCGTTCCCCGTGACGGCCAGTCCCCGAGCCGGCGAACGACAGCCTCCCGCTTCGCGGCATTGCCGGTTCCGTCGAAATTCGTGGCCGGACACCCGTTGTCCCTGGATCAAATTCCCCGAGAAAGTGCGGCTAGCAAACTCTTCTGCCGTGACCGGAACCCTAGGGCTCGGTACGGCAGGACTTCGAACCGAAAGGGAACGAAACTCCGTTACCCGTGACGGCCAGACCCCGAGCCGGCGGACGACAGCCTCCCGCTTCTCGGCATTGCCGGTCCCGTCGCCGGTTGTACCGGACACGCGTTGTCCCTGGATCGCCTTCCCCGAGAAAGTGCGGCTAGCAAACACTTTTACCGGGGCCGGAGCCCAAGGGCTCGTTACGGCAGGACTTCCAACCGAACGGGAACGAACCTCCGTTCCCCGTGACGGTCAGCCCCCGAGCCGGCGGACGACAGCCTCCCGCATCGCGGCATTGCCGGTCCCGTCGGCGGTCGTGACAGGACACCCGTTGTCCCTGGATCGACTTCCCCGAGAAAGTGAGGCTAGCAAACACTTCTGCCGGGATAGGAGCCCAAGGGCTCGGTATGGCAGGACATAGAACCGAAGGGGAACGAACCTCCGTTCCCCGTGACGGCCAGTCCCCGAGCTGGCGAACGACAGCCTCCCGCTTCGCGGCATTGCCGGTTCCGTCGAAATTCGTGGCCGGACACCCGTTGTCCCTGGATCGCCTTCCTTGAGAAAGTGCGGCTAGCAAACACTTTTACCGGGACCGGAGCCAAGGGGCTCGGTATGGCAGGACATCGTACCGAACGGGAACGAACCTCCGTTCCCCGTGACGGCCCGTCCTGGAGCCGGCGGACGACGGACTGCCGATTCCCGTCACGGGTGGATCCCACGCTGCATCTGACCGTTCACCCGTTGTCCCTGGATCGCCTTCCCCGAAAAAGTGCGGCTAGCAAACTCTTCTGCAGGGAAAAGCCCTAGGGCTCGGTACGGCAGGACTTCGAACCGAAAGGGAACGAAACTCCGTTACCCGTGACGGCCAGACCCCGAGCCGGCGGACGACAGCCTCCCGCTTCTCGGCATTGCCGGTCCCGTCGCCGGTTGTGGCCGGACACGCGTTGTCCCTGGAACGCCTTCCCCGAGAAAGTGCGTCTAGCAAACACTTCTGCCGGGGCCGGAGCCCAAGGGCTCGGTACGGTAGGAATTCCACCCGAACCGGAACGAACCTCCGTTCCCCGTGACGGCCAGTCCCCGAGCAGGTGGACGACAGCCTCCCGCTTCGCGGCATTGCCGGTCCCGTCGCCGCTTGTAGCCGGACACGCGTTGTCCCTGGATCGCCGTCCCCGAAAAAGTGCGGCTAGCAAACTCTTCTGCCGTGACCGGAACCCTAGGGCTCGGTACGGCAGGACTTCGAACCGAAAGGGAACGAAATTCCGTTCCCCGTGACGGCCAGCCCCCGAGCCGGCGGACGACAGCCTCCCGCTTCGCGGAATTGCCGGTTCCATCTTCGTTCGTGGAGGGACACCCGTTGTCCCTGGATCGACTTCCCCGAGAAAGTGCGTCTAGCAAACTCTTCTGCCTGGACCGGAGCCCAAGGGCTCGGTATGGCAGGATTTCGAACCGAAGGGGAACGAACCTCCGTTCCCCGTGACGGTCAACCCCGAGCCGGCGGACGACAGCCTCCCGCTTCGCGGCATTGCCGGTTCCGTCGAAATTCGTGACCGGACACCCGTTGTCCCTGGATCGCCTTCCCCGAGAAAGTGCGGCTAGCAAACTCTTCTGCCGGGATAGGAGCCCAGGGCTCGATAAGGCCGTTCTCCGCACCGAAGGGGAACGAACCTCCGTTCCCCGTGACGGCCCGTCCTGGAGCCGGCGGACGACGGACTGCCGATTCCCGTCACGGGTGGATCCCACGCTGCATCTGACCGTTCACCCGTTGTCCCTGGATCGCCTTCCCCGAAAAAGTGCGGCTAGCAAACTCTTCTGCCGGGACCGGAGCCCTAGGGCTCGGTACGGCAGGACTTCGAGCCGAAAGGGAACGAAACTCCGTTACCCGTGACGGCCAGACCCCGAGCCGGCGGACGACAGCCTCCCGCTTATCGGCATTGCCGGTCCCGTCGCCGGTTGTGGCCGGACACGCGTTGTCCCTGGATCGCCTTCCCAGAGAAAGTGCGGCTAGCAAACACTTTTACCGGGACCGGAGCCAAGGAGCTCGGTATGTCAGGACATCGTACCGAACGGGAACGAACCTCCGTTCCCCGTGACGGCCAGCCCCCGAGCCGGCGGACGACAGACTGCCGATTCCCGTCACGGGTGGATCCCACGCTGCATCTGACCGTTCACCCGTTGTCCCTGGATCGCCTTCCCCGAAAAAGTGCGGCTAGCAAACTCTTCTGCCGTGACCGGAGCCGTAGGGCTCGGTACGGCAGGACTTCGAACCGAAAGGGAACGAAACTCCGTTACCCCTGACGGAGAGTCCCCGAGCAGGCGGACGACAGCCTCCCGCTTCGCGGCATTGCCGGTCCCGTCGGCGGTCGTGACAGGACACCCGTTGTCCCTAGATCGACTTCCCCGAGAAAGTGAGGCTAGCAAACACTTCTGCCGGGATAGGAGCCCAAGGGCTCGGTATGGCAGGACATAGAACCGAAGGGGAACGAACCTCCGTTCCCCGTGACGGCCCGTCCTGGAGCCGGCGGACGACGGACTGCCGATTCGCGGCATTGCCGGTTCCGTCGAAATTCGTGGCCGGACACCCGTTGTCCCTGGATCGACTTCCCCGAGAAAGTGCGTCTAGCAAACTCTTCTGCCTGGACCGGAGCCCAAGGGCTCGGTATGGCAGGATTTCGAACCGAAGGGGAACGAACCTCCGTTCCCCGTGACGGTCAACCCCGAGCCGGCGGACGACAGCCTCCAGCTTCGCGGCATTGCCGGTTCCGTCGAAATTCGTGACCGGACACCCGTTGTCCCTGGATCGCCTTCCCCGAGAAAGTGCGGCTAGCAAACTCTTCTGCCGGGATAGGAGCCCAGGGCTCGATAAGGCCGTTCTCCGCACCGAAGGGGAACGAACCTCCGTTCCCCGTGACGGTCCGTCCTGGAGCAGGCGGACGACGGACTGCCGATTCCCGTCACGGGTGGATCCCACGCTGCATCTGACCGTTCACCCGTTGTCCCTGGATCGCCTTCCCCGAAAAAGTGCGTCTAGCAAACACTTCTGCCGGGATAGGAGCCCAAGGGCTCGGTATGGCAGGACTTCGAACCGAAGGGGAACGAACCTCCGTTCCCCGTGACGGTCAACCCCGAGCCGGCGGACGACAGCCTCCCGCTTCGCGGCATTGCCGGTTCCGTCGAAATTCGTGACCGGACACCCGTTGTCCCTGGATCGCCTTCCCCGAGAAAGTGCGGCTAGCAAACTCTTCTGCCGGGACCGGAGCCCAGGGCTCGATAAGGCCGTTCTCCGCACCGAAGGGGAACGAACCTCCGTTCCCCGTGACGGCCCGTCCTGGAGCCGGCGGACGACGGACTGCCGATTCCCGTCACGGGTGGATCCCACGCTGCATCTGACCGTTCACCCGTTGTCCCTGGATCGCCTTCCCCGAAAAAGTGCGGCTAGCAAACTCTTCTGCCGGGACCGGAGCCCTAGGGCTCGGTACGGCAGGACTTCGAACCGAAAGGGAACGAAACTCCGTTCCCCGTGACGGCCAGACCCCGAGCCGGCGGACGACAGCCTCCCGCTTATCGGCATTGCCGGTCCCGTCGCCGCTTGTACCGGACACGCGTTGTCCCTGGATCGCCTTCCCCGAAAAAGTGCGTCTAGCAAACACTTTTACCGGGACCGGAGCCAAGGAGCTCGGTATGTCAGGACATCGTACCGAACGGGAACGAACCTCCGTTCCCCGTGACGGCCAGCCCCCGAGCCGGCGGACGACAGACTGCCGATTCCCGTCACGGGTGGATCCCACGCTGCATCTGACCGTTCACCCGTTGTCCCTGGATCGCCTTCCCCGAAAAAGTGCGTCTAGCAAACACTTCTGCCGGGGCCGGAGCCCAAGGGCTCGGTATCCAGGACTTCGAACCGAAGGGGAACGAACCTCCGTTCCCCGTGACGGTCAACCCCGAGCCGGCGGACGACAGCCTCCCGCTTCGCGGCATTGCCGGTTCCGTCGAAATTCGTGACCGGACACCCGTTGTCCCTGGATCGCCTTCCCCGAGAAAGTGCGGCTAGCAAACTCTTCTGCCGGGATAGGAGCCCAGGGCTCGATAAGGCCGTTCTCCGCACCGAAAGGGAACGATCCTCCGTTCCCCGTGACGGTCAGCCCCCGAGCCGGCGGACGACAGCCTCCCGCTTCGCGGCATTGCCTGTCCCGTCGGCGGTCGTGACAGGACACCCGTTGTCCCTGGATCGACTTCCCCGAGAAAGTGAGGCTAGCAAACACTTCTGCCGGGATAGGAGCCCAAGGGCTCGGTATGGCAGGACTTCGAAACGAAGGGGAACGAACCTCCTTTCCCCGTGACGGCCAGTCCCCGAGCCGGCGAACGACAGCCTCCCGCTTCGCGGCATTGCCGGTTCCGTCGAAATTCGTGGCCGGACACCCGTTGTCCCTGGATCGCCTTCCTTGAGAAAGTGCGGCTAGCAAACACTTTTACCGGGACCGGAGCCAAGGGGCTCGGTATGGCAGGACATCGTACCGAACGGGAACGAACCTCCGTTCCCCGTGACGGCCCGTCCTGGAGCCGGCGGACGACAGACTGCCGATTCCCGTCACGGGTGGATCCCACGCTGCATCTGACCGTTCACCCGTTGTCCCTGGATCGCCTTCCCCGAAAAAGTGCGGCTAGCAAACTCTTCTGCCGTGACCGGAGCCCTAGGGCTCGGTACGGCAGGACTTCGAACCGAAAGGGAACGAAACTCTTTTCCCCGTGACGGCGAGACCCCGAGCCGGCGGACGACAGCCTCCCGCTTCGCGGCATTGCCGGTTCCGTCGAAATTCGTGACCGGACACCTGTTGTCCCTGGATCGCCTTCCCCGAGAAAGTGCGGCTAGCAAACTCTTCTGCCGGGATAGGAGCCCAGGGCTCGATAAGGCCGTTCTCCGCACCGAAGGGGAACGAACCTCCGTTCCCCGTGACGGCCCGTCCTGGAGCCGGCGGACGACAGACTGCCGATTCCCGTCACGGGTGGATCCCACGCTGCATCTGACCGTTCACCCGTTGTCCCTGGATCGCCTTCCCCGAAAAAGTGCGGCTAGCAAACTCTTCTGCCGTGACCGGAGCCGTAGGGCTCGGTACGGCAGGACTTCGAACCGAAAGGGAACGAAACTCCGTTACCCCTGACGGAGAGTCCCCGAGCAGGCGGACGACAGCCTCCCGCTTCGCGGCATTGCCGGTCCCGTCGGCGGTCGTGACAGGACACCCGTTGTCCCTAGATCGAGTTCCCCGAGAAAGTGAGGCTAGCAAACACTTCTGCCGGGATAGGAGCCCAAGGGCTCGGTATGGCAGGACATAGAACCGAAGGGGAACGAACCTCCGTTCCCCGTGACGGCCAGTCCCCGAGCCGGCGAACGACAGCCTCCCGCTTCGCGGCATTGCCGGTTCCGTCGAAATTCGTGGCCGGACACCCGTTGTCCCTGGATCGCCTTCCCCGAGAAAGTGCGGCTAGCAAACTCTTCTGCCGTGACCGGAACCCTAGGGCTCGGTACGGCAGGACTTCGAACCGAAAGGGAACGAAACTCCGTTCCCCGTGACGGCCAGACCCCGAGCCGGCGGACGACAGCCTCCCGCTTATCGGCATTGCCGGTCCCGTCGCCGCTTGTACCGGACACGCGTTGTCCCTGGATCGCCTTCCCCGAAAAAGTGCGTCTAGCAAACACTTTTACCGGGACCGGAGCCAAGGAGCTCGGTATGTCAGGACATCGTACCGAACGGGAACGAACCTCCGTTCCCCGTGACGGCCAGCCCCCGAGCCGGCGGACGACAGACTGCCGATTCCCGTCACGGGTGGATCCCACGCTGCATCTGACCGTTCACCCGTTGTCCCTGGATCGCCTTCCCCGAAAAAGTGCGTCTAGCAAACACTTCTGCCGGGGCCGGAGCCCAAGGGCTCGGTATCCAGGACTTCGAACCGAAGGGGAACGAACCTCCGTTCCCCGTGACGGTCAACCCCGAGCCGGCGGACGACAGCCTCCCGCTTCGCGGCATTGCCGGTTCCGTCGAAATTCGTGACCGGACACCCGTTGTCCCTGGATCGCCTTCCCCGAGAAAGTGCGGCTAGCAAACTCTTCTGCCGGGATAGGAGCCCAGGGCTCGATAAGGCCGTTCTCCGCACCGAAAGGGAACGATCCTCCGTTCCCCGTGACGGTCAGCCCCCGAGCCGGCGGACGACAGCCTCCCGCTTCGCGGCATTGCCTGTCCCGTCGGCGGTCGTGACAGGACACCCGTTGTCCCTGGATCGACTTCCCCGAGAAAGTGAGGCTAGCAAACACTTCTGCCGGGATAGGAGCCCAAGGGCTCGGTATGGCAGGACTTCGAAACGAAGGGGAACGAACCTCCTTTCCCCGTGACGGCCAGTCCCCGAGCCGGCGAACGACAGCCTCCCGCTTCGCGGCATTGCCGGTTCCGTCGAAATTCGTGGCCGGACACCCGTTGTCCCTGGATCGCCTTCCTTGAGAAAGTGCGGCTAGCAAACACTTTTACCGGGACCGGAGCCAAGGGGCTCGGTATGGCAGGACATCGTACCGAACGGGAACGAACCTCCGTTCCCCGTGACGGCCCGTCCTGGAGCCGGCGGACGACAGACTGCCGATTCCCGTCACGGGTGGATCCCACGCTGCATCTGACCGTTCACCCGTTGTCCCTGGATCGCCTTCCCCGAAAAAGTGCGGCTAGCAAACTCTTCTGCCGTGACCGGAGCCCTAGGGCTCGGTACGGCAGGACTTCGAACCGAAAGGGAACGAAACTCTTTTCCCCGTGACGGCGAGACCCCGAGCCGGCGGACGACAGCCTCCCGCTTCGCGGCATTGCCGGTTCCGTCGAAATTCGTGACCGGACACCTGTTGTCCCTGGATCGCCTTCCCCGAGAAAGTGCGGCTAGCAAACTCTTCTGCCGGGATAGGAGCCCAGGGCTCGATAAGGCCGTTCTCCGCACCGAAGGGGAACGAACCTCCGTTCCCCGTGACGGCCCGTCCTGGAGCCAGCGGACGACAGACTGCCGATTCCCGTCACGGGTGGATCCCACGCTGCATCTGACCGTTCACCCGTTGTCCCTGGATCGCCTTCCCCGAAAAAGTGAGGCTAGCAAACTCTTCTGCCGTGACCGGAGCCGTAGGGCTCGGTACGGCAGGACTTCGAACCGAAAGGGAACGAAACTCCGTTACCCCTGACGGAGAGTCCCCGAGCAGGCGGACGACAGCCTCCCGCTTCGCGGCATTGCCGGTCCCGTCGGCGGTCGTGACAGGACACCCGTTGTCCCTAGATCGAGTTCCCCGAGAAAGTGAGGCTAGCAAACACTTCTGCCGGGATAGGAGCCCAAGGGCTCGGTATGGCAGGACATAGAACCGAAGGGGAACGAACCTCCGTTCCCCGTGACGGCCAGTTCCCGAGCCGGCGAACGACAGCCTCCCGCTTCGCGGCATTGCCGGTTCCGTCGAAATTCGTGGCCGGACACCCGTTGTCCCTGGATCGCCTTCCCCGAGAAAGTGCGGCTAGCAAACTCTTCTGCCGTGACCGGAACCCTAGGGCTCGGTACGGCAGGACTTCGAACCGAAAGGGAACGAAACTCCGTTACCCGTGACGGCCAGCCCCCGAGCCGGCGGACGACAGCCTCCCGCTTCGCGGAATTGCCGGTCCCGTCGCCGCTTGTAGCCGGACACGCGTTGTCCCTGGATCGCCGTCCCCGAAAAAGTGCGGCTAGCAAACTCTTCTGCCGTGACCGGAACCCTAGGGCTCGGTACGGCAGGACTTCGAACCGAAAGGGAACGAAATTCCGTTCCCCGTGACGGCCAGCCCCCGAGCCGGCGGACGACAGCCTCCCGCTTCGCGGAATTGCCGGTTCCATCTTCGTTCGTGGAGGGACACCCGTTGTCCCTGGATCGACTTCCCCGAGAAAGTGCGTCTAGCAAACTCTTCTGCCTGGACCGGAGCCCAAGGGCTCGGTATGGCAGGATTTCGAACCGAAGGGGAACGAACCTCCGTTCCCCGTGACGGTCAACCCCGAGCCGGCGGACGACAGCCTCCCGCTTCGCGGCATTGCCGGTTCCGTCGAAATTCGTGACCGGACACCCGTTGTCCCTGGATCGCCTTCCCCGAGAAAGTGCGGCTAGCAAACTCTTCTGCCGGGATAGGAGCCCAGGGCTCGATAAGGCCGTTCTCCGCACCGAAGGGGAACGAACCTCCGTTCCCCGTGACGGCCCGTCCTGGAGCCGGCGGACGACGGACTGCCGATTCCCGTCACGGGTGGATCCCACGCTGCATCTGACCGTTCACCCGTTGTCCCTGGATCGCCTTCCCCGAAAAAGTGCGGCTAGCAAACTCTTCTGCCGGGACCGGAGCCCTAGGGCTCGGTACGGCAGGACTTCGAGCCGAAAGGGAACGAAACTCCGTTACCCGTGACGGCCAGACCCCGAGCCGGCGGACGACAGCCTCCCGCTTATCGGCATTGCCGGTCCCGTCGCCGGTTGTGGCCGGACACGCGTTATCCCTGGATCGCCTTCCCCGAAAAAGTGCGTCTAGCAAACACTTCTGCCGGGGCCGGAGCCCAAGGGCTCGGTACGATAGGAATTCCACCCGAACCGGAACGAACCTCCGTTCCCCGTGACAGCCAGTCCCCGAGCCGGTGGAAGACAGCCTCCCGCTTCGCGGCATTGCCGGTCCCGTCGCCGCTTGTACCGGACACGCGTTGTCCCTGGATCGCCTTCCCAGAGAAAGTGCGGCTAGCAAACACTTTTACCGGGACCGGAGCCAAGGAGCTCGGTATGTCAGGACATCGTACCGAACGGGAACGAACCTCCGTTCCCCGTGACGGCCAGCCCCCGAGCCGGCGGACGACAGACTGCCGATTCCCGTCACGGGTGGATCCCACGCTGCATCTGACCGTTCACCCGTTGTCCCTGGATCGCCTTCCCCGAAAAAGTGCGTCTAGCAAACACTTCTGCCGGGGCCGGAGCCCAAGGGCTCGGTATCCAGGACTTTGAACCGAAGGGGAACGAACCTCCGTTCCCCGTGACGGTCAACCCCGAGCCGGCGGACGACAGCCTCATGCTTCGCGGCATTGCCGGTTCCGTCTAAATTCGTGACCGGACACCCGTTGTCCCTGGATCGCCTTCCCCGAGAAAGTGCGGCTAGCAAACTCTTCTGCCGGGATAGGAGCCCAGGGCTCGATAAGGCCGTTCTCCGCACCGAAGGGGAACGAACCTCCGTTCCCCGTGACGGTCAGCCCCCGAGCCGGCGGACGACAGCCTCCCGCTTCGCGGCATTGCCTGTCCCGTCGGCGGTCGTGACAGGACACCCGTTGTCCCTGGATCGACTTCCCCGAGAAAGTGAGGCTAGCAAACACTTCTGCCGGGATAGGAGCCCAAGGGCTCGGTATGGCAGGACTTCGAACCGAAGGGGAACGAACCTCCTTTCCCCGTGACGGCCAGTCCCCGAGCCGGCGAACGACAGCCTCCCGCTTCGCGGCATTGCCGGTTCCGTCGAAATTCGTGACCGGACACCCGTTGTCCCTGGATCGCCTTCCTTGAGAAAGTGCGGCTAGCAAACACTTTTACCGGGACCGGAGCCAAGGGGCTCGGTATGGCAGGACATCGTACCGAACGGGAACGAACCTCCGTTCCCCGTGACGGCCAGCCCCCGAGCCGGCGGACGACATACTGCCGATTCCCGTCACGGGTGGATCCCACGCTGCATCTGACCGTTCACCCGTTGTCCCTGGATCGCCTTCCCCGAAAAAGTGCGGCTAGCAAACTCTTCTGCCGTGACCGGAGCCGTAGGGCTCGGTACGGCAGGACTTCGAACCGAAAGGGAACGAAACTCCGTTACCCCTGACGGAGAGTCCCCGAGCAGGCGAACGACAGCCTCCCGCTTCGCGGCATTGCCGGTCCCGTCGGCGGTCGTGACAGGACACCCGTTGTCCCTAGATCGACTTCCCCGAGAAAGTGAGGCTAGCAAACACTTCTGCCGGGATAGGAGCCCAAGGGCTCGGTATGGCAGGACATAGAACCGAAGGGGAACGAACCTCCGTTCCCCGTGACGGCCAGTCCCCGAGCCGGCGAACGACAGCCTCCCGCTTCGCGGCATTGCCGGTTCCGTCGAAATTCGTGGCCGGACACCCGTTGTCCCTGGATCGCCTTCCCCGAGAAAGTGCGGCTAGCAAACTCTTCTGCCGTGACCGGAACCCTAGGGCTCGGTACGGCAGGACTTCGAACCGAAAGGGAACGAAACTCCGTTACCCGTGACGGCCAGACCCCGAGCCGGCGGACGACAGCCTCCTGCTTCTCGGCATTGCCGGTCCCGTCGCCGGTTGTACCGGACACGCGTTGTCCCTGGATCGCCTTCCCCGAGAAAGTGCGGCTAGCAAACACTTTTACCGGGGCAGGAGCCCAAGGGCTCGTTACGGCAGGACTTCCAACCGAACGGGAACGAACCTCCGTTCCCCGTGACGGTCAGCCCCCGAGCCGGCGGACGACAGCCTCCCGCATCGCGGCATTGCCGGTCCCGTCGGCGGTCGTGACAGGACACCCGTTGTCCCTGGATCGACTTCCCCGAGAAAGTGAGGCTAGCAAACACTTCTGCCGGGATAGGAGCCCAAGGGCTCGGTATGGCAGGACATAGAACCGAAGGGGAACGAACCTCCGTTCCCCGTGACGGCCAGTCCCCGAGCTGGCGAACGACAGCCTCCCGCTTCTTGGCATTGCCGGTTCCGTCGAAATTCGTGGCCGGACACCCGTTGTCCCTGGATCGCCTTCCTTGAGAAAGTGCGGCTAGCAAACACTTTTACCGGGACCGGAGCCAAGGGGCTCGGTATGGCAGGACATCGTACCGAACGGGAACGAACCTCCGTTCCCCGTGACGGCCCGTCCTGGAGCCGGCGGACGACGGACTGCCGATTCCCGTAACGGGTGGATCCCACGCTGCATCTGACCGTTCACCCGTTGTCCCTGGATCGCCTTCCCCGAAAAAGTGCGGCTAGCAAACTCTTCTGCAGGGAAAAGCCCTAGGGCTCGGTACGGCAGGACTTCGAACCGAAAGGGAACGAAACTCCGTTACCCGTGACGGCCAGACCCCGAGCCGGCGGACGACAGCCCCCCATCTTCTCGGCATTGCCAGTCCCGTCGCCGGTTGTGGCCGGACACGCGTTGTCCCTGGATCGCCTTCCCCGAGAAAGTGCGTCTAGCAAACACTTCTGCCGGGGCCGGAGCCCAAGGGCTCGGTACGGTAGGAATTCCACCCGAACCGGAACGAACCTCCGTTCCCCGTGACGGCCAGTCCCCGAGCCGGTGGACGACAGCCTCCCGCTTCCCGGCATTGCCGGTCCCGTCGCCGCTTGTAGCCGGACACGCGTTGTCCCTGGATCGCCGTCCCCGAAAAAGTGCGGCTAGCAAACTCTTCTGCCGTGACCGGAACCCTAGGGCTCGGTACGGCAGGACTTCGAACCGAAAGGGAACGAAATTCCGTTCCCCGTGACGGCCAGCCCCCGAGCCGGCGGACGACAGCCTCCCGCTTCGCGGAATTGCCGGTTCCATCTTCGTTCGTGGAGGGACACCCGTTGTCCCTGGATCGACTTCCCCGAGAAAGTGCGTCTAGCAAACTCTTCTGCCGGGATAGGAGCCCAAGGGCTCGGTATGGCAGGATTTCGAACCGAAGGGGAACGAACCTCCGTTCCCCGTGACGGTCAACCCCGAGCCGGCGGACGACAGCCTCCCGCTTCGCGGCATTGCCGGTTCCGTCGAAATTCGTGACCGGACACCCGTTGTCCCTGGATCGCCTTCCCCGAGAAAGTGCGGCTAGCAAACTCTTCTGCCGGGATAGGAGCCCAGGGCTCGATAAGGCCGTTCTCCGCACCGAAGGGGAACGAACCTCCGTTCCCCGTGACGGCCCGTCCTGGAGCCGGCGGACGACGGACTGCCGATTCCCGTCACGGGTGGATCCCACGCTGCATCTGACCGTTCACCCGTTGTCCCTGGATCGCCTTCCCCGAAAAAGTGCGGCTAGCAAACTCTTCTGCCGGGACCGGAGCCCTAGGGCTCGGTACGGCAGGACTTCGAGCCGAAAGGGAACGAAACTCCGTTACCCGTGACGGCCAGACCCCGAGCCAGCGGACGACAGCCTCCCGCTTCGCGGCATTGCCGGTCCCGTCGCCGCTTGTACCGGACACGCGTTGTCCCTGGATCGCCTTCCCAGAGAAAGTGCGGCTAGCAAACACTTTTACCGGGACCGGAGCCAAGGAGCTCGGTATGTCAGGACATCGTACCGAACGGGAACGAACCTCCGTTCCCCGTGACGGCCAGCCCCCGAGCCGGCGGACGACAGACTGCCGATTCCCGTCACGGGTGGATCCCACGCTGCATCTGACCGTTCACCCGTTGTCCCTGGATCGCCTTCCCCGAAAAAGTGCGTCTAGCAAACACTTCTGCCGGGGCCGGAGCCCAAGGGCTCGGTATCCAGGACTTTGAACCGAAGGGGAACGAACCTCCGTTCCCCGTGACGGTCAACCCCGAGCCGGCGGACGACAGCCTCATGCTTCGCGGCATTGCCGGTTCCGTCTAAATTCGTACCGGACACCCGTTGTCCCTGGATCGCCTTCCCCGAGAAAGTGCGGCTAGCAAACTCTTCTGCCGGGATAGGAGCCCAGGGCTCGATAAGGCCGTTCTCCGCACCGAAGGGGAACGAACCTCCGTTCCCCGTGACGGTCAGCCCCCGAGCCGGCGGACGACAGCCTCCCGCTTCGCGGCATTGCCTGTCCCGTCGGCGGTCGTGACAGGACACCCGTTGTCCCTGGATCGACTTCCCCGAGAAAGTGAGGCTAGCAAACACTTCTGCCGGGATAGGAGCCCAAGGGCTCGGTATGGCAGGACTTCGAACCGAAGGGGAACGAACCTCCTTTCCCCGTGACGGCCAGTCCCCGAGCCGGCGAACGACAGCCTCCCGCTTCGCGGCATTGCCGGTTCCGTCGAAATTCGTGACCGGACACCCGTTGTCCCTGGATCGCCTTCCTTGAGAAAGTGCGGCTAGCAAACACTTTTACCGGGACCGGAGCCAAGGGGCTCGGTATGGCAGGACATCGTACCGAACGGGAACGAACCTCCGTTCCCCGTGACGGCCAGCCCCCGAGCCGGCGGACGACATACTGCCGATTCCCGTCACGGGTGGATCCCACGCTGCATCTGACCGTTCACCCGTTGTCCCTGGATCGCCTTCCCCGAAAAAGTGCGGCTAGCAAACTCTTCTGCCGGGACCGGAGCCCTAGGGCTCGGTACGGCAGGACTTCGAACCGAAAGGGAACGAAACTCCGTTCCCCGTGACGGCCAGACCCCGAGCCGGCGGACGACAGCCTCCCGCTTCTCGGCATTGCCGGTCCCGTCGCCGGTTGTGGCCGGACACGCGTTGTCCCTGGATCGCCTTCCCCGAGAAAGTGCGGCTAGCAAACACTTTTACCGGGGCCGGAGCCCAAGGTCTCGTTACGGCAGGACTTCCAACCGAACGGGAACGAACCTCCGTTCCCCGTGACGGTCAGCCCCCGAGCCGGCGGACGACAGCCTCCCGCATCGCGGCATTGCCGGTCCCGTCGGCGGTCGTGACAGGACACCCGTTGTCCCTGGATCGACTTCCCCGAGAAAGTGAGGCTAGCAAACACTTCTGCCGGGATAGGAGCCCAAGGGCTCGGTATGGCAGGACATAGAACCGAAGGGGAACGAACCTCCGTTCCCCGTGACGGCCAGTCCCCGAGCTGGCGAACGACAGCCTCCCGCTTCGCGGCATTGCCGGTGTCGTCGCCGGTTGTGGCCGGACACGCGTTGTCCCTGGATCGCCTTCCCCGAGAAAGTGCGTCTAGCAAACACTTCTGCCGGGGCCGGAGCCCAAGGGCTCGGTACGGTAGGAATTCCACCCGAACCGGAATGAACCTCCGTTCCCCGTGACAGCCAGTCCCCGAGCCGGTGGACGACAGCCTCCCGCTTCGCGGCATTGCCGGTCCCGTCGCCGCTTGTACCGGACACGCGTTGTCCCTGGATCGCCTTCCTTGAGAAAGTGCGGCTAGCAAACACTTTTACCGGGACCGGAGCCAAGGGGCTCGGTATGGCAGGACATCGTACCGAACGGGAACGAACCTCCGTTCCCCGTGACGGCCCGTCCTGGAGCCGGCGGACGACAGACTGCCGATTCCCGTAACGGGTGGATCCCACGCTGCATCTGACCGTTCACCCGTTGTCCCTGGATCGCCTTCCCCGAAAAAGTGCGTCTAGCAAACACTTCTGCCTGGACCGGAGCCCAAGGGCTCGGTACGGCAGGACTTCGAACCGAAGGAGAACGAACCTCCGTTCCCCGTGACGGTCAACCCCGAGCCGGCGGACGACAGCCTCCCGCTTCGCGGCATTGCCGGTTCCGTCGAAATTCGTGACCGGACACCCGTTGTCCCTGGATCGCCTTCCCCGAGAAAGTGCGGCTAGCAAACTCTTCTGCCGGGATAGGAGCCCAGGGCTCGATAAGGCCGTTCTCCGCACCGAAGGGGAACGAACCTCCGTTCCCCGTGACGGCCAGTCCCCGAGCCGGCGGACGACAGCCTCCCGCTTCGCGGCATTGCCTGTCCCGTCGGCGGTCGTGACAGGACACCCGTTGTCCCTGGATCGACTTCCCCGAGAAAGTGAGGCTAGCAAACACTTCTGCCGGGATAGGAGCCCAAGGGCTCGGTATGGCAGGACTTCGAACCGAAGGGGAACGAACCTCCGTTCCCCGTGACGGCCAGTCCCCGAGCCGTCGAACGACAGCCTCCCGCTTCGCGGCATTGCCGGTTCCGTCGAAATTCGTGGCCGGACACCCGTTGTCCCTGGATCGCCTTCCTTGAGAAAGTGCGGCTAGCAAACACTTTTACCGGGACCGGAGCCAAGGGGTTCGGTATGGCAGGACATCGTACCGAACGGGAACGAACCTCCGTTCCCCATGACGGCCAGCCCCCGAGCCGGCGGACGACATACTGCCGATTCCCGTCAAGGGTGGATCCCACGCTGCATCTGACCGTTCACCCGTTGTCCCTGGATCGCCGTCCCCGAAAAAGTGCGTCTAGCAAACTCTTCTGCCGTGACCGGAACCCTAGGGCTCGGTACGGCAGGACTTCGAACCGAAAGGGAACGAAATTCCGTTCCCCGTGACGGCCAGACCCCGAGAAGCGGACGACATCCTCCCGCTTCGCGGAGTTGCCGGTTCCATCTTCGTTCGTGGAGGGACACCCGTTGTCCCTGGATCGCCTTCCCCGAGAAAGTGCGGCTAGCAAACTCTTCTGCCGGGATAGGAGCCCAGGGCTCGATAAGGCCGTTCTCCGCACCGAAGGGGAACGAACCTCCGTTCCCCGTGACGGCCCGTCCTGGAGCCGGCGGACGACGGACTGCCGATTCCCGTCACGGGTGGATCCCACGCTGCATCTGACCGTTCACCCGTTGTCCCTGGATCGCCTTCCCCGAAAAAGTGCGGCTAGCAAACTCTTCTGCCGGGACCGGAGCCCTAGGGCTCGGTACGGCAGGACTTCGAACCGAAAGGGAACGAAACTCCGTTCCCCGTGACGGCCAGACCCCGAGCCGGCGGACGACAGCCTCCCGCTTCTCGGCATTGCCGGTCCCGTCGCCGGTTGTGGCCGGACACGCGTTGTCCCTGGATCGCCTTCCCCGAAAAAGTGCGTCTAGCAAACACTTCTGCCGGGGCCGGAGCCGTAGGGCTCGGTACGATAGGAATTCCACCCGAACCGGAACGAACCTCCGTTCCCCGTGACAGCCAGTCCCCGAGCCGGTGGACGACAGCCTCCCGCTTCGCGGCATTGCCGGTCCCGTCGCCGCTTGTACCGGACACGCGTTGTCCCTGGATCGCCTTCCCCGAGAAAGTGCGGCTAGCAAACACTTTTACCGGGACCGGAGCCAAGGAGCTCGGTATGTCAGGACATCGTACCGAACGGGAACGAACCTCCGTTCCCCGTGACGGCCAGCCCCCGAGCCGGCGGACGACAGACTGCCGATTCCCGTCACGGGTGGATCCCACGCTGCATCTGACCGTTCACCCGTTGTCCCTGGATCGCCTTCCCCGAAAAAGTGCGTCTAGCAAACACTTCTGCCGGGGCCGGAGCCCAAGGGCTCGGTATCCAGGACTTCGAACCGAAGGGGAACGAACCTCCGTTCCCCGTGACGGTCAACCCCGAGCCGGCGGACGACAGCCTCCCGCTTCGCGGCATTGCCGGTTCCGTCGAAATTCGTGACCGGACACCCGTTGTCCCTGGATCGCCTTCCCCGAGAAAGTGCGGCTAGCAAACTCTTCTGCCGGGATAGGAGCCCAGGGCTCGATAAGGCCGTTCTCCGCACCGAAGGGGAACGAACCTCCGTTCCCCGTGACGGTCAGCCCCCGAGCCGGCGGACGACAGCCTCCCGCTTCGCGGCATTGCCTGTCCCGTCGGCGGTCGTGACATGACACCCGTTGTCCCTGGATCGACTTCCCCGAGAAAGTGCGGCTAGCAAACTCTTCTGCCGGGATAGGAGCCCAGGGCTCGATAAGGCCGTTCTCCGCACCGAAGGGGAACGAACCTCCGTTCCCCGTGACGGTCAGCCCCCAAGCCGGCGGACGACAGCCTCCCGCTTCGCGGCATTGCCGGTCCCGTCGGCGGTCGTGACAGGACACCCGTTGTCCCTAGATCGACTTCCCCGAGAAAGTGAGGCTAGCAAACACTTCTGCCGGGATAGGAGCCCAAGGGCTCGGTATGGCAGGACATAGAACCGAAGGGGAACGAACCTCCGTTCCCCGTGACGGCCAGTCCCCGAGCCGGCGAACGACAGCCTCCCGCTTCGCGGCATTGCCGGTTCCGTCGAAATTCGTGACCGGACACCCGTTGTCCCTGGATCGCCTTCCCCGAGAAAGTGCGGCTAGCAAACTCTTCTGCCGGGATAGGAGCCCAGGGCTCGATAAGGCCGTTCTCCGCACCGAAGGGGAACGAACCTCCGTTCCCCGTGACGGTCAGCCCCCGAGCCGGCGGACGACAGCCTCCCGCTTCGCGGCATTGCCTGTCCCGTCGGCGGTCGTGACAGGACACCCGTTGTCCCTGGATCGACTTCCCCGAGAAAGTGAGGCTAGCAAACACTTCTGCCGGGATAGGAGCCCAAGGGCTCGGTATGGCAGGACTTCGAACCGAAGGGGAACGAACCTCCTTTCCCCGTGACGGCCAGTCCCCGAGCCGGCGAACGACAGCCTCCCGCTTCGCGGCATTGCCGGTTCCGTCGAAATTCGTGACCGGACACCCGTTGTCCCTGGATCGCCTTCCTTGAGAAAGTGCGGCTAGCAAACACTTTTACCGGGACCGGAGCCAAGGGGCTCGCTATGGCAGGACATCGTACCGAACGGGAACGAACCTCCGTTCCCCGTGACGGCCCGTCCTGGAGCCGGCGGACGACAGACTGCCGATTCCCGTCACGGGTGGATCCCACGCTGCATCTGACCGTTCACCCGTTGTCCCTGGATCGCCTTCCCCGAAAAAGTGCGGCTATCAAACTCTTCTGCCGTGACCGGAGCCCTAGGGCTCGGTACGGCAGGACTTCGAACCGAAAGGGAACGAAACTCTTTTCCCCGTGACGGCCAGACCCCGAGCCGGCGGACGACAGCCTCCCGCTTCGCGGCATTGCCGGTTCCATCTTCGTTCGTGGAGGGACACCCGTTGTCCCTGGATCGCCTTCCCCGAGAAAGTGCGTCTAGCAAACTCTTCTGCCTGGACCGGAGCCCAAGGGCTCGGTATGGCAGGACTTCGAACCGAAGGGGAACGAACCTCCGTTCCCCGTGACGGTCAACCCCGAGCCGGCGGACGACAGCCTCCCGCTTCGCGGCATTGCCGGTTCCGTCGAAATTCGTGACTGGACACCTGTTGTCCCTGGATCGCCTTCCCCGAGAAAGTGCGGCTAGCAAACTCTTCTGCCGGGATAGGAGCCCAGGGCTCGATAAGGCCGTTCTCCGCACCGAAGGGGAACGAACCTCCGTTCCCCGTGACGGCCCGTCCTGGAGCCGGCGGACGACAGACTGCCGATTCCCGTCACGGGTGGATCCCACGCTGCATCTGACCGTTCACCCGTTGTCCCTGGATCGCCTTCCCCGAAAAAGTGCGGTTAGCAAACTCTTCTGCCGTGACCGGAGCCGTAGGGCTCGGTACGGCAGGACTTCGAACCGAAAGGGAACGAAACTCCGTTACCCCTGACGGAGAGTCCCCGAGCAGGCGGACGACAGCCTCCCGCTTCGCGGCATTGCCGGTCCCGTCGGCGGTCGTGACAGGACACACGTTGTCCCTAGATCGACTTCCCCGAGAAAGTGAGGCTAGCAAACACTTCTGCCGGGATAGGAGCCCAAGGGCTCGGTATGGCAGGACATAGAACCGAAGGGGAACGAACCTCCGTTCCCCGTGACGGCCAGTCCCCGAGCCGGCGAACGACAGCCTCCCGCATCGCGGCATTGCCGGTTCCGTCGAAATTCGTGGCCGGACACCCGTTGTCCCTGGATCGCCTTCCCCGAGAAAGTGCGGCTAGCAAACTCTTCTGCCGTGACCGGAACCCTAGGGCTCGGTACGGCAGGACTTCGAACCGAAAGGGAACGAAACTCCGTTACCCGTGACGGCCAGACCCCGAGCCGGCGGACGACAGCCTCCCGCTTCTCGGCATTGCCGGTCCCGTCGCCGGTTGTACCGGACACGCGTTGTCCCTGGATCGCCTTCCCCGAAAAAGTGCGTCTAGCAAACTCTTCTGCCGTGACCGGAACCCTAGGGCTCGGTACGGCAGGACTTCGAACCGAAAGGGAACGAAATTCCGTTCCCCGTGACGGCCAGACCCCGAGCCGGCGGACGACAGCCTCCCGCTTCGCGGAATTGCCGGTTCCATCTTCGTTCGTGGAGGGACACCCGTTGTCCCTGGATCGACTTCCCCGAGAAAGTGCGTCTAGCAAACTCTTCTGCCTGGACCGGAGCCCAAGGGCTCGGTATGGCAGGATTTCGAACCGAAGGGGAACGAACCTCCGTTCCCCGTGACGGTCAACCCCGAGCCGGCGGACGACAGCCTCCCGCTTCGCGGCATTGCCGGTTCCGTCGAAATTCGTGACCGGACACCCGTTGTCCCTGGATCGCCTTCCCCGAGAAAGTGCGGCTAGCAAACTCTTCTGCCGGGATAGGAGCCCAGGGCTCGATAAGGCCGTTCTCCGCACCGAAGGGGAACGAACCTCCGTTCCCCGTGACGGCCCGTCCTGGAGCCGGCGGACGACGGACTGCCGATTCCCGTCACGGGTGGATCCCACGCTGCATCTGACCGTTCACCCGTTGTCCCTGGATCGCCTTCCCCGAAAAAGTGCGGCTAGCAAACTCTTCTGCCGGGACCGGAGCCCTAGGGCTCGGTACGGCAGGACTTCGAACCGAAAGGGAACGAAACTCCGTTACCCGTGACGGCCAGACCCCGAGCCGGCGGACGACAGCCTCCCGCTTCTCGGCATTGCCGGTCCCGTCGCCGGTTGTGGCCGGACACGCGTTGTCCCTGGATCGCCTTCCCCGAAAAAGTGCGTCTAGCAAACACTTCTGCCGGGGCCGGAGCCCAAGGGCTCGGTACGATAGGAATTCCACCCGAACCGGAACGAACCTCCGTTCCCCGTGACAGCCAGTCCCCGAGCCGGTGGACGACAGCCTCCCGCTTCGCGGCATTGCCGGTCCCGTCGCCGCTTGTACCGGACACGCGTTGTCCCTGGATCGCCTTCCCCGAGAAAGTGCGGCTAGCAAACACTTTTACCGGGACCGGAGCCAAGGAGCTCGGTATGTCAGGACATCGTACCGAACGGGAACGAACCTCCGTTCCCCGTGACGGTCAACCCCGAGCCGGCGGACGACAGCCTCCCGCTTCGCGGCATTGCCGGTTCCGTCGAAATTCGTGACCGGACACCCGTTGTCCCTGGATCGCCTTCCCCGAGAAAGTGCGGCTAGCAAACTCTTCTGCCGGGATAGGAGCCCAGGGCTCGATAAGGCCGTTCTCCGCACCGAAGGGGAACGAACCTCCGTTCCCCGTGACGGTCAGCCCCAGAGCCGGCGGACGACAGCCTCCCGCTTCGCGGCATTGCCTGTCCCGTCGGCGGTCGTGACATGACACCCGTTGTCCCTGGATCGACTTCCCCGAGAAAGTGCGTCTAGCAAACTCTTCTGCCGGGATAGGAGCCCAGGGCTCGATAAGGCCGTTCTCCGCACCGAAGGGGAACGAACCTCCGTTCCCCGTGACGGTCAGCCCCCGAGCCGGCGGACGACAGCCTCCCGCTTCGCGGCATTGCCGGTCCCGTCGGCGGTCGTGACAGGACACCCGTTGTCCCTAGATCGACTTCCCCGAGAAAGTGAGGCTAGCAAACACTTCTGCCGGGATAGGAGCCCAAGGGCTCGGTATGGCAGGATATAGAACCGAAGGGGAACGAACCTCCGTTCCCCGTGACGGTCAACCCCGAGCCGGCGGACGACAGCCTCCCGCTTCGCGGCATTGCCGGTTCCGTCGAAATTCGTGGCCGGACACCCGTTGTCCCTGGATCGCCTTCCCCGAGAAAGTGCGGCTAGCAAACTCTTCTGCCGGGACCGGAGCCCAGGGCTCGATAAGGCCGTTCTCCGCACCGAAGGGGAACGAACCTCCGTTCCCCGTGACGGCCCGTCCTGGAGCCGGCGGACGACGGACTGCCGATTCCCGTCACGGGTGGATCCCACGCTGCATCTGACCGTTCACCCGTTGTCCCTGGATCGCCTTCCCCGAGAAAGTGCGGCTAGCAAACTCTTCTGCCGGGACCGGAGCCCTAGGGCTCGGTACGGCAGGACTTCGAACCGAAAGGGAACGAAACTCCGTTACCCGTGACGGCCAGACCCCGAGCCGGCGGACGACAGCCTCCCGCTTATCGGCATTGCCGGTCCCGTCGCCGCTTGTACCGGACACGCGTTGTCCCTGGATCGCCTTCCCCGAAAAAGTGCGTCTAGCAAACACTTTTACCGGGACCGGAGCCAAGGAGCTCGGTATGTCAGGACATCGTACCGAACGGGAACGAACCTCCGTTCCCCGTGACGGCCAGCCCCCGAGCCGGCGGACGACAGACTGCCGATTCCCGTCACGGGTGGATCCCACGCTGCATCTGACCGTTCACCCGTTGTCCCTGGATCGCCTTCCCCGAAAAAGTGCGTCTAGCAAACACTTCTGCCGGGGCCGGAGCCCAAGGGCTCGGTATCCAGGACTTCGAACCGAAGGGGAACGAACCTCCGTTCCCCGTGACGGTCAACCCCGAGCCGGCGGACGACAGCCTCCCGCTTCGCGGCATTGCCGGTTCCGTCGAAATTCGTGACCGGACACCCGTTGTCCCTGGATCGCCTTCCCCGAGAAAGTGCGTCTAGCAAACTCTTCTGCCGGGATAGGAGCCCAGGGCTCGATAAGGCCGTTCTCCGCACCGAAAGGGAACGATCCTCCGTTCCCCGTGACGGTCAGCCCCCGAGCCGGCGGACGACAGCCTCCCGCTTCGCGGCATTGCCTGTCCCGTCGGCGGTCGTGACAGGACACCCGTTGTCCCTGGATCGACTTCCCCGAGAAAGTGAGGCTAGCAAACACTTCTGCCGGGATAGGAGCCCAAGGGCTCGGTATGGCAGGACTTCGAAACGAAGGGGAACGAACCTCCTTTCCCCGTGACGGCCAGTCCCCGAGCCGGCGAACGACAGCCTCCCGCTTCGCGGCATTGCCGGTTCCGTCGAAATTCGTGGCCGGACACCCGTTGTCCCTGGATCGCCTTCCTTGAGAAAGTGCGGCTAGCAAACACTTTTACCGGGACCGGAGCCAAGGGGCTCGGTATGGCAGGACATCGTACCGAACGGGAACGAACCTCCGTTCCCCGTGACGGCCCGTCCTGGAGCCGGCGGACGACAGACTGCCGATTCCCGTCACGGGTGGATCCCACGCTGCATCTGACCGTTCACCCGTTGTCCCTGGATCGCCTTCCCCGAAAAAGTGCGGCTAGCAAACTCTTCTGCCGTGACCGGAGCCCTAGGGCTCGGTACGGCAGGACTTCGAACCGAAAGGGAACGAAACTCTTTTCCCCGTGACGGCGAGACCCCGAGCCGGCGGACGACAGCCTCCCGCTTCGCGGCATTGCCGGTTCCGTCGAAATTCGTGACCGGACACCTGTTGTCCCTGGATCGCCTTCCCCGAGAAAGTGCGGCTAGCAAACTCTTCTGCCGGGATAGGAGCCCAGGGCTCGATAAGGCCGTTCTCCGCACCGAAGGGGAACGAACCTCCGTTCCCCGTGACGGCCCGTCCTGGAGCCGGCGGACGACAGACTGCCGATTCCCGTCACGGGTGGATCCCACGCTGCATCTGACCGTTCACCCGTTGTCCCTGGATCGCCTTCCCCGAAAAAGTGCGGCTAGCAAACTCTTCTGCCGTGACCGGAGCCGTAGGGCTCGGTACGGCAGGACTTCGAACCGAAAGGGAACGAAACTCCGTTACCCCTGACGGAGAGTCCCCGAGCAGGCGGACGACAGCCTCCCGCTTCGCGGCATTGCCGGTCCCGTCGGCGGTCGTGACAGGACACCCGTTGTCCCTAGATCGAGTTCCCCGAGAAAGTGAGGCTAGCAAACACTTCTGCCGGGATAGGAGCCCAAGGGCTCGGTATGGCAGGACATAGAACCGAAGGGGAACGAACCTCCGTTCCCCGTGACGGCCAGTCCCCGAGCCGGCGAACGACAGCCTCCCGCTTCGCGGCATTGCCGGTTCCGTCGAAATTCGTGGCCGGACACCCGTTGTCCCTGGATCGCCTTCCCCGAGAAAGTGCGGCTAGCAAACTCTTCTGCCGTGACCGGAACCCTAGGGCTCGGTACGGCAGGACTTCGAACCGAAAGGGAACGAAACTCCGTTACCCGTGACGGCCAGACCCCGAGCCGGCGGACGACAGCCTCCCGCTTCTCGGCATTGCCGGTCCCGTCGCCGGTTGTACCGGACACGCGTTGTCCCTGGATCGCCTTCCCCGAGAAAGTGCGGCTAGCAAACACTTTTACCGGGGCCGGAGCCCAAGGGCTCGTTACGGCAGGACTTCCAACCGAACGGGAACGAACCTCCGTTCCCCGTGACGGTCAGCCCCCGAGCCGGCGGACGACAGCCTCCCGCATCGCGGCATTGCCGGTCCCGTCGGCGGTCGTGACAGGACACCCGTTGTCCCTGGATCGACTTCCCCGAGAAAGTGAGGCTAGCAAACACTTCTGCCGGGATAGGAGCCCAAGGGTTCGGTATGGCAGGACATAGAACCGAAGGGGAACGAACCTCCGTTCCCCGTGACGGCCAGTCCCCGAGCTGGCGAACGACAGCCTCCCGCTTCGCGGCATTGCCGGTTCCGTCGAAATTCGTGGCCGGACACCCGTTGTCCCTGGATCGCCTTCCTTGAGAAAGTGCGGCTAGCAAACACTTTTACCGGGACCGGAGCCAAGGGGCTCGGTATGGCAGGACATCGTACCGAACGGGAACGAACCTCCGTTCCCCGTGACGGCCCGTCCTGGAGCCGGCGGACGACGGACTGCCGATTCCCGTCACGGGTGGATCCCACGCTGCATCTGACCGTTCACCCGTTGTCCCTGGATCGCCTTCCCCGAAAAAGTGCGGCTAGCAAACTCTTCTGCAGGGAAAAGCCCTAGGGCTCGGTACGGCAGGACTTCGAACCGAAAGGGAACGAAACTCCGTTACCCGTGACGGCCAGACCCCGAGCCGGCGGACGACAGCCTCCCGCTTCTCGGCATTGCCGGTCCCGTCGCCGGTTGTGGCCGGACACGCGTTGTCCCTGGATCGCCTTCCCCGAGAAAGTGCGTCTAGCAAACACTTCTGCCGGGGCCGGAGCCCAAGGGCTCGGTACGGTAGGAATTCCACCCGAACCGGAACGAACCTCCGTTCCCCGTGACAGCCAGTCCCCGAGCCGGTGGACGACAGCCTCCCGCTTCCCGGCATTGCCGGTCCCGTCGCCGCTTGTAGCCGGACACGCGTTGTCCCTGGATCGCCTTCCCAGAGAAAGTGCGGCTAGCAAACTCTTATGCCGGGATAGGAGCCAAGGAGCTCGGTATGTCAGGACATCGTACCGAACGGGAACGAACCTCCGTTCCCCGTGACGGCCAGCCCCCGAGCCGGCGGACGACAGACTGCCGATTCCCGTCACGGGTGGATCCCACGCTGCATCTGACCGTTCACCCGTTGTCCCTGGATCGCCTTCCCCGAAAAAGTGCGTCTAGCAAACACTTCTGCCGGGGCCGGAGCCCAAGGGCTCGGTATCCAGGACTTTGAACCGAAGGGGAACGAACCTCCGTTCCCCGTGACGGTCAACCCCGAGCCGGCGGACGACAGCCTCATGCTTCGCGGCATTGCCGGTTCCGTCTAAATTCGTACCGGACACCCGTTGTCCCTGGATCGCCTTCCCCGAGAAAGTGCGGCTAGCAAACTCTTCTGCCGGGATAGGAGCCCAGGGCTCGATAAGGCCGTTCTCCGCACCGAAGGGGAACAAACCTCCGTTCCCCGTGACGGTCAGCCCCCGAGCCGGCGGACGACAGCCTCCCGCTTCGCGGCATTGCCTGTCCCGTCGGCGGTCGTGACAGGACACCCGTTGTCCCTGGATCGACTTCCCCGAGAAAGTGCGGCTAGCAAACACTTTTACCGGGACCGGAGCCAAGGGGCTCGGTATGGCAGGACATCGTACCGAACGGGAACGAACCTCCGTTCCCCGTGACGGCCAGCCCCCGAGCCGGCGGACGACATACTGCCGATTCCCGTCACGGGTGGATCCCACGCTGCATCTGACCGTTCACCCGTTGTCCCTGGATCGCCTTCCCCGAAAAAGTGCGGCTAGCAAACTCTTCTGCCGTGACATGAGCCCTAGGGCTCGGTACGGCAGGACTTCGAACCGAAAGGGAACGAAACTCCGTTACCCCTGACGGAGAGTCCCCGAGCAGGCGGACGACAGCCTCCCGCTTCGCGGCATTGCCGGTCCCGTCGGCGGTCGTGACAGGACACCCGTTGTCCCTAGATCGACTTCCCCGAGAAAGTGAGGCTAGCAAACACTTCTGCCGGGATAGGAGCCCAAGGGCTCGGTATGGCAGGACATAGAACCGAAGGGGAACGAACCTCCGTTCCCCGTGACGGCCAGTCCCCGAGCCGGCGAACGACAGCCTCCCGCTTCGCGGCATTGCCGGTTCCGTCGAAATTCGTGGCCGGACACCCGTTGTCCCTGGATCGCCTTCCTTGAGAAAGTGCGGCTAGCAAACACTTTTGCCGGGAGCGGAGCCAAGGGGTTCGGTATGGCAGGACATCGTACCGAACGGGAACGAACCTCCGTTCCCCGTGACGGCCAGTCCCCGAGCCGGTGGACGACAGCCTCCCGCTTCGCGGCATTGCCGGTCCCGTCGCCGCTTGTAGCTGGACACGCGTTGTCCCTGGATCGCCTTCCCCGAGAAAGTGCGGCTAGCAAACTCTTCTGCCGTGACCGGAACCCTAGGGCTCGGTACGGCAGGACTTCGAACCGAAAGGGAACGAAACTCCGTTACCCGTGACGGCCAGACCCCGAGCCGGCGGACGACAGCCTCCCGCTTCTCGGCATTGCCGGTCCCGTCGCCGGTTGTACCGGACACGCGTTGTCCCTGGATCGCCTTCCCCGAGAAAGTGCGGCTAGCAAACACTTTTACCGGTGCCGGAGCCCAAGGGCTCGTTACGGCAGGACTTCCAACCGAACGGGAACGAACCTCCGTTCCCCGTGACGGTCAGCCCCCGAGCCGGCGGACGACAGCCTCCCGCATCGCGGCATTGCCGGTCCCGTCGGCGGTCGTGACAGGACACCCGTTGTCCCTGGATCGACTTCCCCGAGAAAGTGAGGCTAGCAAACACTTCTGCCGGGATAGGAGCCCAAGGGCTCGGTATGGCAGGACATAGAACCGAAGGGGAACGAACCTCCGTTCCCCGTGACGGCCAGTCCCCGAGCTGGCGAACGACAGCCTCCCGCTTCGCGGCATTGCCGGTTCCGTCGAAATTCGTGGCCGGACACCCGTTGTCCCTGGATCGCCTTCCTTGAGAAAGTGCGGCTAGCAAACACTTTTACCGGGACCGGAGCCAAGGGGCTCGGTATGGCAGGACATCGTAGCGAACGGGAACGAACCTCCGTTCCCCGTGACGGCCCGTCCTGGAGCCGGCGGACGACAGACTGCCGATTCCCGTAACGGGTGGATCCCACGCTGCATCTGACCGTTCACCCGTTGTCCCTGGATCGCCTTCCCCGAGAAAGTGCGGCTAGCAAACTCTTCTGCCGTGACCGGAGCCCTAGGGCTCGGTACGGTAGGAATTCCACCCGAACCGGAATGAACCTCCGTTCCCCGTGACAGCCAGTCCCCGAGCCGGTGGACGACAGCCTCCCGCTTCGCGGCATTGCCGGTGTCGTCGCCGGTTGTGGCCGGACACGCGTTGTCCCTGGATCGCCTTCCCCGAGAAAGTGCGTCTAGCAAACACTTCTGCCGGGGCCGGAGCCCAAGGGCTCGGTACGGTAGGAATTCCACCCGAACCGGAATGAACCTCCGTTCCCCGTGACAGCCAGTCCCCGAGCCGGTGGACGACAGCCTCCCGCTTCGCGGCATTGCCGGTCCCGTCGCCGCTTGTAGCCGGACACGCGTTGTCCCTGGATCGCCTTCCCCGAGAAAGTGCGGCTAGCAAACACTTTTACCGGGACCGGAGCCAAGGAGCTCGGTATGTCAGGACATCGTACCGAACGGGAACGAACCTCCGTTCCCCGTGACGGCCAGCCCCCGAGCCGGCGGACGACAGACTGCCGATTCCCGTCACGGGTGGATCCCACGCTGCATCTGACCGTTCACCCGTTGTCCCTGGATCGCCTTCCCCGAAAAAGTGCGTCTAGCAAACACTTCTGCCGGGGCCGGAGCCCAAGGGCTCGGTATCCAGGACTTCGAACCGAAGGGGAACGAACCTCCGTTCCCCGTGACGGTCAACCCCGAGCCGGCGGACGACAGCCTCCCGCTTCGCGGCATTGCCGGTTCCGTCGAAATTCGTGACCGGACACCCGTTGTCCCTGGATCGCCTTCCCCGAAAAAGTGCGGCTAGCAAACTCTTCTGCCGTGACCGGAGCCCTAGGGCTCGGTACGGCAGGACTTCGAACCGAAAGGGAACGAAACTCCGTTACCCCTGACGGAGAGTCCCCGAGCAGGCGGACGACAGCCTCCCGCTTCGCGGCATTGCCGGTCCCGTCGGCGGTCGTGACAGGACACCCGTTGTCCCTAGATCGACTTCCCCGAGAAAGTGAGGCTAGCAAACACTTCTGCCGGGATAGGAGCCCAAGGGCTCGGTATGGCAGGACATAGAACCGAAGGGGAACGAACCTCCGTTCCCCGTGACGGCCAGTCCCCGAGCCGGCGAACGACAGCCTCCCGCTTCGCGGCATTGCCGGTTCCGTCGAAATTCGTGGCCGGACACCCGTTGTCCCTGGATCGCCTTCCTTGAGAAAGTGCGGCTAGCAAACACTTTTGCCGGGAGCGGAGCCAAGGGGTTCGGTATGGCAGGACATCGTACCGAACGGGAACGAACCTCCGTTCCCCGTGACGGCCAGTCCCCGAGCCGGTGGACGACAGCCTCCCGCTTCGCGGCATTGCCGGTCCCGTCGCCGCTTGTAGCTGGACACGCGTTGTCCCTGGATCGCCTTCCCCGAGAAAGTGCGGCTAGCAAACTCTTCTGCCGTGACCGGAACCCTAGGGCTCGGTACGGCAGGACTTCGAACCGAAAGGGAACGAAACTCCGTTACCCGTGACGGCCAGACCCCGAGCCGGCGGACGACAGCCTCCCGCTTCTCGGCATTGCCGGTCCCGTCGCCGGTTGTACCGGACACGCGTTGTCCCTGGATCGCCTTCCCCGAGAAAGTGCGTCTAGCAAACACTTCTGCCGGGGCCGGAGCCCAAGGGCTCGGTACGGTAGGAATTCCACCCGAACCGGAACGAACCTCCGTTCCCCGTGACGGCCAGTCCCCGAGCCGGTGGACGACAGCCTCCCGCTTCCCGGCATTGCCGGTCCCGTCGCCGCTTGTAGCCGGACACGCGTTGTCCCTGGATCGCCTTCCCAGAGAAAGTGCGGCTAGCAAACACTTCTACCGGGACCGGAGCCAAGGAGCTCGGTATGTCAGGACATCGTACCGAACGGGAACGAACCTCCGTTCCCCGTGACGGCCAGCCCCCGAGCCGGCGGACGACAGACTGCCGATTCCCGTCACGGGTGGATCCCACGCTGCATCTGACCGTTCACCCGTTGTCCCTGGATCGCCTTCCCCGAAAAAGTGCGTCTAGCAAACACTTCTGCCGGGGCCGGAGCCCAAGGGCTCGGTATCCAGGACTTTGAACCGAAGGGGAACGAACCTCCGTTCCCCGTGACGGTCAACCCCGAGCCGGCGGACGACAGCCTCATGCTTCGCGGCATTGCCGGTTCCGTCTAAATTCGTACCGGACACCCGTTGTCCCTGGATCGCCTTCCCCGAGAAAGTGCGGCTAGCAAACTCTTCTGCCGGGATAGGAGCCCAGGGCTCGATAAGGCCGTTCTCCGCACCGAAGGGGAACAAACCTCCGTTCCCCGTGACGGTCAGCCCCCGAGCCGGCGGACGACAGCCTCCCGCTTCGCGGCATTGCCTGTCCCGTCGGCGGTCGTGACAGGACACCCGTTGTCCCTGGATCGACTTCCCCGAGAAAGTGCGGCTAGCAAACACTTTTACCGGGACCGGAGCCAAGGGGCTCGGTATGGCAGGACATCGTACCGAACGGGAACGAACCTCCGTTCCCCGTGACGGCCAGCCCCCGAGCCGGCGGACGACATACTGCCGATTCCCGTCACGGGTGGATCCCACGCTGCATCTGACCGTTCACCCGTTGTCCCTGGATCGCCTTCCCCGAAAAAGTGCGGCTAGCAAACTCTTCTGCCGTGACCGGAGCCCTAGGGCTCGGTACGGCAGGACTTCGAACCGAAAGGGAACGAAACTCCGTTACCCCTGACGGAGAGTCCCCGAGCAGGCGGACGACAGCCTCCCGCTTCGCGGCATTGCCGGTCCCGTCGGCGGTCGTGACAGGACACCCGTTGTCCCTAGATCGACTTCCCCGAGAAAGTGAGGCTAGCAAACACTTCTGCCGGGATAGGAGCCCAAGGGCTCGGTATGGCAGGACATAGAACCGAAGGGGAACGAACCTCCGTTCCCCGTGACGGCCAGTCCCCGAGCCGGCGAACGACAGCCTCCCGCTTCGCGGCATTGCCGGTTCCGTCGAAATTCGTGGCCGGACACCCGTTGTCCCTGGATCGCCTTCCTTGAGAAAGTGCGGCTAGCAAACACTTTTGCCGGGAGCGGAGCCAAGGGGTTCGGTATGGCAGGACATCGTACCGAACGGGAACGAACCTCCGTTCCCCGTGACGGCCAGTCCCCGAGCCGGTGGACGACAGCCTCCCGCTTCGCGGCATTGCCGGTCCCGTCGCCGCTTGTAGCTGGACACGCGTTGTCCCTGGATCGCCTTCCCCGAGAAAGTGCGGCTAGCAAACTCTTCTGCCGTGACCGGAACCCTAGGGCTCGGTACGGCAGGACTTCGAACCGAAAGGGAACGAAACTCCGTTACCCGTGACGGCCAGACCCCGAGCCGGCGGACGACAGCCTCCCGCTTCTCGGCATTGCCGGTCCCGTCGCCGGTTGTACCGGACACGCGTTGTCCCTGGATCGCCTTCCCCGAGAAAGTGCGGCTAGCAAACACTTTTACCGGTGCCGGAGCCCAAGGGCTCGTTACGGCAGGACTTCCAACCGAACGGGAACGAACCTCCGTTCCCCGTGACGGTCAGCCCCCGAGCCGGCGGACGACAGCCTCCCGCATCGCGGCATTGCCGGTCCCGTCGGCGGTCGTGACAGGACACCCGTTGTCCCTGGATCGACTTCCCCGAGAAAGTGAGGCTAGCAAACACTTCTGCCGGGATAGGAGCCCAAGGGCTCGGTATGGCAGGACATAGAACCGAAGGGGAACGAACCTCCGTTCCCCGTGACGGCCAGTCCCCGAGCTGGCGAACGACAGCCTCCCGCTTCGCGGCATTGCCGGTTCCGTCGAAATTCGTGGCCGGACACCCGTTGTCCCTGGATCGCCTTCCTTGAGAAAGTGCGGCTAGCAAACACTTTTACCGGGACCGGAGCCAAGGGGCTCGGTATGGCAGGACATCGTAGCGAACGGGAACGAACCTCCGTTCCCCGTGACGGCCCGTCCTGGAGCCGGCGGACGACAGACTGCCGATTCCCGTAACGGGTGGATCCCACGCTGCATCTGACCGTTCACCCGTTGTCCCTGGATCGCCTTCCCCGAGAAAGTGCGGCTAGCAAACTCTTCTGCCGTGACCGGAGCCCTAGGGCTCGGTACGGTAGGAATTCCACCCGAACCGGAATGAACCTCCGTTCCCCGTGACAGCCAGTCCCCGAGCCGGTGGACGACAGCCTCCCGCTTCGCGGCATTGCCGGTGTCGTCGCCGGTTGTGGCCGGACACGCGTTGTCCCTGGATCGCCTTCCCCGAGAAAGTGCGTCTAGCAAACACTTCTGCCGGGGCCGGAGCCCAAGGGCTCGGTACGGTAGGAATTCCACCCGAACCGGAATGAACCTCCGTTCCCCGTGACAGCCTGTCCCCGAGCCGGTGGACGACAGCCTCCCGCTTCGCGGCATTGCCGGTCCCGTCGCCGCTTGTAGCCGGACACGCGTTGTCCCTGGATCGCCTTCCCCGAGAAAGTGCGGCTAGCAAACACTTTTACCGGGACCGGAGCCAAGGAGCTCGGTATGTCAGGACATCGTACCGAACGGGAACGAACCTCCGTTCCCCGTGACGGCCAGCCCCCGAGCCGGCGGACGACAGACTGCCGATTCCCGTCACGGGTGGATCCCACGCTGCATCTGACCGTTCACCCGTTGTCCCTGGATCGCCTTCCCCGAAAAAGTGCGTCTAGCAAACACTTCTGCCGGGGCCGGAGCCCAAGGGCTCGGTATCCAGGACTTCGAACCGAAGGGGAACGAACCTCCGTTCCCCGTGACGGTCAACCCCGAGCCGGCGGACGACAGCCTCCCGCTTCGCGGCATTGCCGGTTCCGTCGAAATTCGTGACCGGACACCCGTTGTCCCTGGATCGCCTTCCCCGAAAAAGTGCGGCTAGCAAACTCTTCTGCCGTGACCGGAGCCCTAGGGCTCGGTACGGCAGGACTTCGAACCGAAAGGGAACGAAACTCCGTTACCCCTGACGGAGAGTCCCCGAGCAGGCGGACGACAGCCTCCCGCTTCGCGGCATTGCCGGTCCCGTCGGCGGTCGTGACAGGACACCCGTTGTCCCTAGATCGACTTCCCCGAGAAAGTGAGGCTAGCAAACACTTCTGCCGGGATAGGAGCCCAAGGGCTCGGTATGGCAGGACATAGAACCGAAGGGGAACGAACCTCCGTTCCCCGTGACGGCCAGTCCCCGAGCCGGCGAACGACAGCCTCCCGCTTCGCGGCATTGCCGGTTCCGTCGAAATTCGTGGCCGGACACCCGTTGTCCCTGGATCGCCTTCCTTGAGAAAGTGCGGCTAGCAAACACTTTTGCCGGGAGCGGAGCCAAGGGGTTCGGTATGGCAGGACATCGTACCGAACGGGAACGAACCTCCGTTCCCCGTGACGGCCAGTCCCCGAGCCGGTGGACGACAGCCTCCCGCTTCGCGGCATTGCCGGTCCCGTCGCCGCTTGTAGCTGGACACGCGTTGTCCCTGGATCGCCTTCCCCGAGAAAGTGCGGCTAGCAAACTCTTCTGCCGTGACCGGAACCCTAGGGCTCGGTACGGCAGGACTTCGAACCGAAAGGGAACGAAACTCCGTTACCCGTGACGGCCAGACCCCGAGCCGGCGGACGACAGCCTCCCGCTTCTCGGCATTGCCGGTCCCGTCGCCGGTTGTACCGGACACGCGTTGTCCCTGGATCGCCTTCCCCGAGAAAGTGCGTCTAGCAAACACTTCTGCCGGGACCGGAGCCCAAGGGCTCGGTACGGTAGGAATTCCACCCGAACCGGAACGAACCTCCGTTCCCCGTGACGGCCAGTCCCCGAGCCGGTGGACGACAGCCTCCCGCTTCCCGGCATTGCCGGTCCCGTCGCCGCTTGTAGCCGGACACGCGTTGTCCCTGGATCGCCTTCCCAGAGAAAGTGCGGCTAGCAAACACTTCTACCGGGACCGGAGCCAAGGAGCTCGGTATGTCAGGACATCGTACCGAACGGGAACGAACCTCCGTTCCCCGTGACGGCCAGCCCCCGAGCCGGCGGACGACAGACTGCCGATTCCCGTCACGGGTGGATCCCACGCTGCATCTGACCGTTCACCCGTTGTCCCTGGATCGCCTTCCCCGAAAAAGTGCGTCTAGCAAACACTTCTGCCGGGGCCGGAGCCCAAGGGCTCGGTATCCAGGACTTTGAACCGAAGGGGAACGAACCTCCGTTCCCCGTGACGGTCAACCCCGAGCCGGCGGACGACAGCCTCATGCTTCGCGGCATTGCCGGTTCCGTCTAAATTCGTACCGGACACCCGTTGTCCCTGGATCGCCTTCCCCGAGAAAGTGCGGCTAGCAAACTCTTCTGCCGGGATAGGAGCCCAGGGCTCGATAAGGCCGTTCTCCGCACCGAAGGGGAACAAACCTCCGTTCCCCGTGACGGTCAGCCCCCGAGCCGGCGGACGACAGCCTCCCGCTTCGCGGCATTGCCTGTCCCGTCGGCGGTCGTGACAGGACACCCGTTGTCCCTAGATCGACTTCCCCGAGAAAGTGCGGCTAGCAAACACTTTTACCGGGACCGGAGCCAAGGGGCTCGGTATGGCAGGACATCGTACCGAACGGGAACGAACCTCCGTTCCCCGTGACGGCCAGCCCCCGAGCCGGCGGACGACATACTGCCGATTCCCGTCACGGGTGGATCCCACGCTGCATCTGACCGTTCACCCGTTGTCCCTGGATCGCCTTCCCCGAAAAAGTGCGGCTAGCAAACTCTTCTGCCGTGACCGGAGCCCTAGGGCTCGGTACGGCAGGACTTCGAACCGAAAGGGAACGAAACTCCGTTACCCCTGACGGAGAGTCCCCGAGCAGGCGGACGACAGCCTCCCGCTTCGCGGCATTGCCGGTCCCGTCGGCGGTCGTGACAGGACACCCGTTGTCCCTAGATCGACTTCCCCGAGAAAGTGAGGCTAGCAAACACTTCTGCCGGGATAGGAGCCCAAGGGCTCGGTATGGCAGGACATAGAACCGAAGGGGAACGAACCTCCGTTCCCCGTGACGGCCAGTCCCCGAGCCGGCGAACGACAGCCTCCCGCTTCGCGGCATTGCCGGTTCCGTCGAAATTCGTGGCCGGACACCCGTTGTCCCTGGATCGCCTTCCTTGAGAAAGTGCGGCTAGCAAACACTTTTGCCGGGAGCGGAGCCAAGGGGTTCGGTATGGCAGGACATCGTACCGAACGGGAACGAACCTCCGTTCCCCGTGACGGCCAGTCCCCGAGCCGGTGGACGACAGCCTCCCGCTTCGCGGCATTGCCGGTCCCGTCGCCGCTTGTAGCTGGACACGCGTTGTCCCTGGATCGCCTTCCCCGAGAAAGTGCGGCTAGCAAACTCTTCTGCCGTGACCGGAACCCTAGGGCTCGGTACGGCAGGACTTCGAACCGAAAGGGAACGAAACTCCGTTACCCGTGACGGCCAGACCCCGAGCCGGTGGACGACAGCCTCCCGCTTCTCGGCATTGCCGGTCCCGTCGCCGGTTGTACCGGACACGCGTTGTCCCTGGATCGCCTTCCCCGAGAAAGTGCGGCTAGCAAACACTTTTACCGGTGCCGGAGCCCAAGGGCTCGTTACGGCAGGACTTCCAACCGAACGGGAACGAACCTCCGTTCCCCGTGACGGTCAGCCCCCGAGCCGGCGGACGACAGCCTCCCGCATCGCGGCATTGCCGGTCCCGTCGGCGGTCGTGACAGGACACCCGTTGTCCCTGGATCGACTTCCCCGAGAAAGTGAGGCTAGCAAACACTTCTGCCGGGATAGGAGCCCAAGGGCTCGGTATGGCAGGACATAGAACCGAAGGGGAACGAACCTCCGTTCCCCGTGACGGCCAGTCCCCGAGCTGGCGAACGACAGCCTCCCGCTTCGCGGCATTGCCGGTTCCGTCGAAATTCGTGGCCGGACACCCGTTGTCCCTGGATCGCCTTCCTTGAGAAAGTGCGGCTAGCAAACACTTTTACCGGGACCGGAGCCAAGGGGCTCGGTATGGCAGGACATCGTAGCGAACGGGAACGAACCTCCGTTCCCCGTGACGGCCCGTCCTGGAGCCGGCGGACGACAGACTGCCGATTCCCGTAACGGGTGGATCCCACGCTGCATCTGACCGTTCACCCGTTGTCCCTGGATCGCCTTCCCCGAGAAAGTGCGGCTAGCAAACTCTTCTGCCGTGACCGGAGCCCTAGGGCTCGGTACGGTAGGAATTCCACCCGAACCGGAATGAACCTCCGTTCCCCGTGACAGCCAGTCCCCGAGCCGGTGGACGACAGCCTCCCGCTTCGCGGCATTGCCGGTGTCGTCGCCGGTTGTGGCCGGACACGCGTTGTCCCTGGATCGCCTTCCCCGAGAAAGTGCGTCTAGCAAACACTTCTGCCGGGGCCGGAGCCCAAGGGCTCGGTACGGTAGGAATTCCACCCGAACCGGAACGAACCTCCGTTCCCCGTGACGGCCAGTCCCCGAGCCGGTGGACGACAGCCTCCCGCTTCCCGGCATTGCCGGTCCCGTCGCCGCTTGTAGCCGGACACGCGTTGTCCCTGGATCGCCTTCCCAGAGAAAGTGCGGCTAGCAAACACTTCTACCGGGACCGGAGCCAAGGAGCTCGGTATGTCAGGACATCGTACCGAACGGGAACGAACCTCCGTTCCCCGTGACGGCCAGCCCCCGAGCCGGCGGACGACAGACTGCCGATTCCCGTCACGGGTGGATCCCACGCTGCATCTGACCGTTCACCCGTTGTCCCTGGATCGCCTTCCCCGAAAAAGTGCGTCTAGCAAACACTTCTGCCGGGGCCGGAGCCCAAGGGCTCGGTATCCAGGACTTTGAACCGAAGGGGAACGAACCTCCGTTCCCCGTGACGGTCAACCCCGAGCCGGCGGACGACAGCCTCATGCTTCGCGGCATTGCCGGTTCCGTCTAAATTCGTACCGGACACCCGTTGTCCCTGGATCGCCTTCCCCGAGAAAGTGCGGCTAGCAAACTCTTCTGCCGGGATAGGAGCCCAGGGCTCGATAAGGCCGTTCTCCGCACCGAAGGGGAACAAACCTCCGTTCCCCGTGACGGTCAGCCCCCGAGCCGGCGGACGACAGCCTCCCGCTTCGCGGCATTGCCTGTCCCGTCGGCGGTCGTGACAGGACACCCGTTGTCCCTGGATCGACTTCCCCGAGAAAGTGCGGCTAGCAAACACTTTTACCGGGACCGGAGCCAAGGGGCTCGGTATGGCAGGACATCGTACCGAACGGGAACGAACCTCCGTTCCCCGTGACGGCCAGCCCCCGAGCCGGCGGACGACATACTGCCGATTCCCGTCACGGGTGGATCCCACGCTGCATCTGACCGTTCACCCGTTGTCCCTGGATCGCCTTCCCCGAAAAAGTGCGGCTAGCAAACTCTTCTGCCGTGACCGGAGCCCTAGGGCTCGGTACGGCAGGACTTCGAACCGAAAGGGAACGAAACTCCGTTACCCCTGACGGAGAGTCCCCGAGCAGGCGGACGACAGCCTCCCGCTTCGCGGCATTGCCGGTCCCGTCGGCGGTCGTGACAGGACACCCGTTGTCCCTAGATCGACTTCCCCGAGAAAGTGAGGCTAGCAAACACTTCTGCCGGGATAGGAGCCCAAGGGCTCGGTATGGCAGGACATAGAACCGAAGGGGAACGAACCTCCGTTCCCCGTGACGGCCAGTCCCCGAGCCGGCGAACGACAGCCTCCCGCTTCGCGGCATTGCCGGTTCCGTCGAAATTCGTGGCCGGACACCCGTTGTCCCTGGATCGCCTTCCTTGAGAAAGTGCGGCTAGCAAACACTTTTGCCGGGAGCGGAGCCAAGGGGTTCGGTATGGCAGGACATCGTAGCGAACGGGAACGAACCTCCGTTCCCCGTGACGGCCAGTCCCCGAGCCGGTGGACGACAGCCTCCCGCTTCGCGGCATTGCCGGTCCCGTCGCCGCTTGTAGCTGGACACGCGTTGTCCCTGGATCGCCTTCCCCGAGAAAGTGCGGCTAGCAAACTCTTCTGCCGTGACCGGAACCCTAGGGCTCGGTACGGCAGGACTTCGAACCGAAAGGGAACGAAACTCCGTTACCCGTGACGGCCAGACCCCGAGCCGGCGGACGACAGCCTCCCGCTTCTCGGCATTGCCGGTCCCGTCGCCGGTTGTACCGGACACGCGTTGTCCCTGGATCGCCTTCCCCGAGAAAGTGCGGCTAGCAAACACTTTTACCGGTGCCGGAGCCCAAGGGCTCGTTACGGCAGGACTTCCAACCGAACGGGAACGAACCTCCGTTCCCCGTGACGGTCAGCCCCCGAGCCGGCGGACGACAGCCTCCCGCATCGCGGCATTGCCGGTCCCGTCGGCGGTCGTGACAGGACACCCGTTGTCCCTGGATCGACTTCCCCGAGAAAGTGAGGCTAGCAAACACTTCTGCCGGGATAGGAGCCCAAGGGCTCGGTATGGCAGGACATAGAACCGAAGGGGAACGAACCTCCGTTCCCCGTGACGGCCAGTCCCCGAGCTGGCGAACGACAGCCTCCCGCTTCGCGGCATTGCCGGTTCCGTCGAAATTCGTGGCCGGACACCCGTTGTCCCTGGATCGCCTTCCTTGAGAAAGTGCGGCTAGCAAACACTTTTACCGGGACCGGAGCCAAGGGGCTCGGTATGGCAGGACATCGTAGCGAACGGGAACGAACCTCCGTTCCCCGTGACGGCCCGTCCTGGAGCCGGCGGACGACAGACTGCCGATTCCCGTAACGGGTGGATCCCACGCTGCATCTGACCGTTCACCCGTTGTCCCTGGATCGCCTTCCCCGAGAAAGTGCGGCTAGCAAACTCTTCTGCCGTGACCGGAGCCCTAGGGCTCGGTACGGTAGGAATTCCACCCGAACCGGAATGAACCTCCGTTCCCCGTGACAGCCAGTCCCCGAGCCGGTGGACGACAGCCTCCCGCTTCGCGGCATTGCCGGTGTCGTCGCCGGTTGTGGCCGGACACGCGTTGTCCCTGGATCGCCTTCCCCGAGAAAGTGCGTCTAGCAAACACTTCTGCCGGGGCCGGAGCCCAAGGGCTCGGTACGGTAGGAATTCCACCCGAACCGGAATGAACCTCCGTTCCCCGTGACAGCCAGTCCCCGAGCCGGTGGACGACAGCCTCCCGCTTCGCGGCATTGCCGGTCCCGTCGCCGCTTGTAGCCGGACACGCGTTGTCCCTGGATCGCCTTCCCCGAGAAAGTGCGGCTAGCAAACACTTTTACCGGGACCGGAGCCAAGGAGCTCGGTATGTCAGGACATCGTACCGAACGGGAACGAACCTCCGTTCCCCGTGACGGCCAGCCCCCGAGCCGGCGGACGACAGACTGCCGATTCCCGTCACGGGTGGATCCCACGCTGCATCTGACCGTTCACCCGTTGTCCCTGGATCGCCTTCCCCGAAAAAGTGCGTCTAGCAAACACTTCTGCCGGGGCCGGAGCCCAAGGGCTCGGTATCCAGGACTTCGAACCGAAGGGGAACGAACCTCCGTTCCCCGTGACGGTCAACCCCGAGCCGGCGGACGACAGCCTCCCCCTTCGCGGCATTGCCGGTTCCGTCGAAATTCGTGACCGGACACCCGTTGTCCCTGGATCGCCTTCCCCGAAAAAGTGCGGCTAGCAAACTCTTCTGCCGTGACCGGAGCCCTAGGGCTCGGTACGGCAGGACTTCGAACCGAAAGGGAACGAAACTCCGTTACCCCTGACGGAGAGTCCCCGAGCAGGCGGACGACAGCCTCCCGCTTCGCGGCATTGCCGGTCCCGTCGGCGGTCGTGACAGGACACCCGTTGTCCCTAGATCGACTTCCCCGAGAAAGTGAGGCTAGCAAACACTTCTGCCGGGATAGGAGCCCAAGGGCTCGGTATGGCAGGACATAGAACCGAAGGGGAACGAACCTCCGTTCCCCGTGACGGCCAGTCCCCGAGCCGGCGAACGACAGCCTCCCGCTTCGCGGCATTGCCGGTTCCGTCGAAATTCGTGGCCGGACACCCGTTGTCCCTGGATCGCCTTCCTTGAGAAAGTGCGGCTAGCAAACACTTTTGCCGGGAGCGGAGCCAAGGGGTTCGGTATGGCAGGACATCGTACCGAACGGGAACGAACCTCCGTTCCCCGTGACGGCCAGTCCCCGAGCCGGTGGACGACAGCCTCCCGCTTCGCGGCATTGCCGGTCCCGTCGCCGCTTGTAGCTGGACACGCGTTGTCCCTGGATCGCCTTCCCCGAGAAAGTGCGGCTAGCAAACTCTTCTGCCGTGACCGGAACCCTAGGGCTCGGTACGGCAGGACTTCGAACCGAAAGGGAACGAAACTCCGTTACCCGTGACGGCCAGACCCCGAGCCGGCGGACGACAGCCTCCCGCTTCTCGGCATTGCCGGTCCCGTCGCCGGTTGTACCGGACACGCGTTGTCCCTGGATCGCCTTCCCCGAGAAAGTGCGTCTAGCAAACACTTCTGCCGGGGCCGGAGCCCAAGGGCTCGGTACGGTAGGAATTCCACCCGAACCGGAACGAACCTCCGTTCCCCGTGACGGCCAGTCCCCGAGCCGGTGGACGACAGCCTCCCGCTTCCCGGCATTGCCGGTCCCGTCGCCGCTTGTAGCCGGACACGCGTTGTCCCTGGATCGCCTTCCCAGAGAAAGTGCGGCTAGCAAACACTTCTACCGGGACCGGAGCCAAGGAGCTCGGTATGTCAGGACATCGTACCGAACGGGAACGAACCTCCGTTCCCCGTGACGGCCAGCCCCCGAGCCGGCGGACGACAGACTGCCGATTCCCGTCACGGGTGGATCCCACGCTGCATCTGACCGTTCACCCGTTGTCCCTGGATCGCCTTCCCCGAAAAAGTGCGTCTAGCAAACACTTCTGCCGGGGCCGGAGCCCAAGGGCTCGGTATCCAGGACTTTGAACCGAAGGGGAACGAACCTCCGTTCCCCGTGACGGTCAACCCCGAGCCGGCGGACGACAGCCTCATGCTTCGCGGCATTGCCGGTTCCGTCTAAATTCGTACCGGACACCCGTTGTCCCTGGATCGCCTTCCCCGAGAAAGTGCGGCTAGCAAACTCTTCTGCCGGGATAGGAGCCTAGGGCTCGAAAAGGCCGTTCTCCGCACCGAAGGGGAACAAACCTCCGTTCCCCGTGACGGTCAGCCCCCGAGCCGGCGGACGACAGCCTCCCGCTTCGCGGCATTGCCTGTCCCGTCGGCGGTCGTGACAGGACACCCGTTGTCCCTGGATCGACTTCCCCGAGAAAGTGCGGCTAGCAAACACTTTTACCGGGACCGGAGCCAAGGGGCTCGGTATGGCAGGACATCGTACCGAACGGGAACGAACCTCCGTTCCCCGTGACGGCCAGCCCCCGAGCCGGCGGACGACATACTGCCGATTCCCGTCACGGGTGGATCCCACGCTGCATCTGACCGTTCACCCGTTGTCCCTGGATCGCCTTCCCCGAAAAAGTGCGGCTAGCAAACTCTTCTGCCGTGACCGGAGCCCTAGGGCTCGGTACGGCAGGACTTCGAACCGAAAGGGAACGAAACTCCGTTCCCCGTGACGGCCAGTCCCCGAGCCGGCGAACGACAGCCTCCCGCTTCGCGGCATTGCCGGTTCCGTCGAAATTCGTGGCCGGACACCCGTTGTCCCTGGATCGCCTTCCTTGAGAAAGTGCGGCTAGCAAACACTTTTGCCGGGAGCGGAGCCAAGGGGTTCGGTATGGCAGGACATCGTACCGAACGGGAACGAACCTCCGTTCCCCGTGACGGCCAGTCCCCGAGCCGGTGGACGACAGCCTCCCGCTTCGCGGCATTGCCGGTCCCGTCGCCGCTTGTAGCTGGACACGCGTTGTCCCTGGATCGCCTTCCCCGAGAAAGTGCGGCTAGCAAACTCTTCTGCCGTGACCGGAACCCTAGGGCTCGGTACGGCAGGACTTCGAACCGAAAGGGAACGAAACTCCGTTCCCCGTGACGGCCAGACCCCGAGCCGGTGGACGACAGCCTCCCGCTTCTCGGCATTGCCGGTCCCGTCGCCGGTTGTACCGGACACGCGTTGTCCCTGGATCGCCTTCCCCGAGAAAGTGCGGCTAGCAAACACTTTTACCGGTGCCGGAGCCCAAGGGCTCGTTACGGCAGGACTTCCAACCGAACGGGAACGAACCTCCGTTCCCCGTGACGGTCAGCCCCCGAGCCGGCGGACGACAGCCTCCCGCATCGCGGCATTGCCGGTCCCGTCGGCGGTCGTGACAGGACACCCGTTGTCCCTGGATCGACTTCCCCGAGAAAGTGAGGCTAGCAAACACTTCTGCCGGGATAGGAGCCCAAGGGCTCGGTATGGCAGGACATAGAACCGAAGGGGAACGAACCTCCGTTCCCCGTGACGGCCAGTCCCCGAGCTGGCGAACGACAGCCTCCCGCTTCGCGGCATTGCCGGTTCCGTCGAAATTCGTGGCCGGACACCCGTTGTCCCTGGATCGCCTTCCTTGAGAAAGTGCGGCTAGCAAACACTTTTACCGGGACCGGAGCCAAGGGGCTCGGTATGGCAGGACATCGTAGCGAACGGGAACGAACCTCCGTTCCCCGTGACGGCCCGTCCTGGAGCCGGCGGACGACAGACTGCCGATTCCCGTAACGGGTGGATCCCACGCTGCATCTGACCGTTCACCCGTTGTCCCTGGATCGCCTTCCCCGAGAAAGTGCGGCTAGCAAACTCTTCTGCCGTGACCGGAGCCCTAGGGCTCGGTACGGTAGGAATTCCACCCGAACCGGAATGAACCTCCGTTCCCCGTGACAGCCAGTCCCCGAGCCGGTGGACGACAGCCTCCCGCTTCGCGGCATTGCCGGTGTCGTCGCCGGTTGTGGCCGGACACGCGTTGTCCCTGGATCGCCTTCCCCGAGAAAGTGCGTCTAGCAAACACTTCTGCCGGGGCCGGAGCCCAAGGGCTCGGTACGGTAGGAATTCCACCCGAACCGGAATGAACCTCCGTTCCCCGTGACAGCCAGTCCCCGAGCCGGTGGACGACAGCCTCCCGCTTCGCGGCATTGCCGGTCCCGTCGCCGCTTGTAGCCGGACACGCGTTGTCCCTGGATCGCCTTCCCCGAGAAAGTGCGGCTAGCAAACACTTTTACCGGGACCGGAGCCAAGGAGCTCGGTATGTCAGGACATCGTACCGAACGGGAACGAACCTCCGTTCCCCGTGACGGCCAGCCCCCGAGCCGGCGGACGACAGACTGCCGATTCCCGTCACGGGTGGATCCCACGCTGCATCTGACCGTTCACCCGTTGTCCCTGGATCGCCTTCCCCGAAAAAGTGCGTCTAGCAAACACTTCTGCCGGGGCCGGAGCCCAAGGGCTCGGTATCCAGGACTTCGAACCGAAGGGGAACGAACCTCCGTTCCCCGTGACGGTCAACCCCGAGCCGGCGGACGACAGCCTCCCGCTTCGCGGCATTGCCGGTTCCGTCGAAATTCGTGACCGGACACCCGTTGTCCCTGGATCGCCTTCCCCGAAAAAGTGCGGCTAGCAAACTCTTCTGCCGTGACCGGAGCCCTAGGGCTCGGTACGGCAGGACTTCGAACCGAAAGGGAACGAAACTCCGTTACCCCTGACGGAGAGTCCCCGAGCAGGCGGACGACAGCCTCCCGCTTCGCGGCATTGCCGGTCCCGTCGGCGGTCGTGACAGGACACCCGTTGTCCCTAGATCGACTTCCCCGAGAAAGTGAGGCTAGCAAACACTTCTGCCGGGATAGGAGCCCAAGGGCTCGGTATGGCAGGACATAGAACCGAAGGGGAACGAACCTCCGTTCCCCGTGACGGCCAGTCCCCGAGCCGGCGAACGACAGCCTCCCGCTTCGCGGCATTGCCGGTTCCGTCGAAATTCGTGGCCGGACACCCGTTGTCCCTGGATCGCCTTCCTTGAGAAAGTGCGGCTAGCAAACACTTTTGCCGGGAGCGGAGCCAAGGGGTTCGGTATGGCAGGACATCGTACCGAACGGGAACGAACCTCCGTTCCCCGTGACGGCCAGTCCCCGAGCCGGTGGACGACAGCCTCCCGCTTCGCGGCATTGCCGGTCCCGTCGCCGCTTGTAGCTGGACACGCGTTGTCCCTGGATCGCCTTCCCCGAGAAAGTGCGGCTAGCAAACTCTTCTGCCGTGACCGGAACCCTAGGGCTCGGTACGGCAGGACTTCGAACCGAAAGGGAACGAAACTCCGTTCCCCGTGACGGCCAGACCCCGAGCCGGCGGACGACAGCCTCCCGCTTCTCGGCATTGCCGGTCCCGTCGCCGGTTGTACCGGACACGCGTTGTCCCTGGATCGCCTTCCCCGAGAAAGTGCGGCTAGCAAACACTTTTACCGGTGCCGGAGCCCAAGGGCTCGTTACGGCAGGACTTCCAACCGAACGGGAACGAACCTCCGTTCCCCGTGACGGTCAGCCCCCGAGCCGGCGGACGACAGCCTCCCGCTTCGCGGCATTGCCGGTTCCGTCGAAATTCGTGGCCGGACACCCGTTGTCCCTGGATCGCCTTCCTTGAGAAAGTGCGGCTAGCAAACACTTTTACCGGGACCGGAGCCAAGGGGCTCGGTATGGCAGGACATCGTAGCGAACGGGAACGAACCTCCGTTCCCCGTGACGGCCCGTCCTGGAGCCGGCGGACGACAGACTGCCGATTCACGTAACGGGTGGATCCCACGCTGCATCTGACCGTTCACCCGTTGTCCCTGGATCGCCTTCCCCGAGAAAGTGCGGCTAGCAAACTCTTCTGCCGTGACCGGAGCCCTAGGGCTCGGTACGGCAGGACTTCGAACCGAAAGGGAACGAAACTCCGTTACCCGTGACGGCCAGACCCCGAGCCGGCGGACGACAGCCTCCCGCTTCTTGGCATTGCCGGTGTCGTCGCCGGTTGTGGCCGGACACGCGTTGTCCCTGGATCGCCTTCCCCGAGAAAGTGCGTCTAGCAAACACTTCTGCCGGGGCCGGAGCCCAAGGGCTCGGTACGGTAGGAATTCCACCCGAACCGGAATGAACCTCCGTTCCCCGTGACAGCCAGTCCCCGAGCCGGTGGACGACAGCCTCCCGCTTCGCGGCATTGCCGGTCCCGTCGCCGCTTGTAGCCGGACACGCGTTGTCCCTGGATCGCCTTTCCCGAGAAAGTGCGGCTAGCAAACACTTTTACCGGGGCCGGAGCCAAGGGGCTCGGTATGGCAGGACATCGTACCGAACGGGAACGAACCTCCGTTCCCCGTGACGGCCAGTCCCCGAGCCGGCGAACGACAGCCTCCCGCTTCGCGGCATTGCCGGTTCCGTCGAAATTCGTGGCCGGACACCCGTTGTCCCTGGATCGCCTTCCCCGAGAAAGTGCGTCTAGCAAACACTTCTGCCGGGGCCGGAGCCCAAGGGCTCGTTACGGCAGGACTTCCAACCGAACGGGAACGAACCTCCGTTCCCCGTGACGGTCAGCCCCCGAGCCGGCGGACGACAGCCTCCCGCTTCGCGGCATTGCCGGTTCCGTCGAAATTCGTGGCCGGACACCCGTTGTCCCTGGATCGCCTTCCTTGAGAAAGTGCGGCTAGCAAACACTTTTACCGGGACCGGAGCCAAGGGGCTCGGTATGGCAGGACATCGTACCGAACGGGAACGAACCTCCGTTCCCCGTGACGGCCAGCCCCCGAGCCGGCGGACGACGGACTGCCGATTCCCGTCACGGGTGGATCCCACGCTGCATCTGACCGTTCACCCGTTGTCCCCGGATCGCCTTCCCCGAAAAAGTGCGGCTAGCAAACTCTTCTGCCGTGACCGGAACCCTAGGGCTCGGTACGGCAGGACTTCGAACCGAAAGTGAACGAAACTCCGTTACCCGTGACGGCCAGACCCCGAGCCGGCGGACGACAGCCTCCCGCTTCGCGGCATTGCCGGTTCCAACTTCGTTCGTGGAGGGACACCCGTTGTCCCTGGATCGCCTTCCACGAGAAAGTGCGGCTAGCAAACTCTTCTGCCTGGACCGGAGCCCAAGGGCTCCGTATGGCAGGACTTCGAACCGAAGGGGAACGAAACTCCGTTCCCCGTGACGGCCAGACCCCGAGCCGGCGGACGACAGCCTCCCGCTTCGCGGCATTGCCGGTCCCGTCGCCGGTTGTGGCCGGACACGCGTTGTCCCTGGATCGCCTTCCCCGAGAAAGTGCGTCTAGCAAACACTTCTGCCGGAGCCGGAGCCCAAGGGCTCGTTACGGCAGGACTTCCAACCGAACGGGAACGAACCTCCGTTCCCCGTGACGGTCAGCCCCCGAGCCGGCGGACGACAGCCTCCCGCATCGCGGCATTGCCGGTCCCGTCGGCGGTCGTTACAGGACACCCGTTGTCCCTGGATCGACTTCCCCGAGAAAGTGAGGCTAGCAAACACTTCTGCCGGGATAGGAGCCCAAGGGCTCGGTATGGCAGGACTTCGAACCGAAGGGGAACGAACCTCCGTTCCCCGTGACGGCCAGTCCCCGAGCCGGCGAACGACAGCCTCCCGCTTCGCGGCATTGCCGGTTCCGTCGAAATTCGTGGCCGGACACCCGTTGTCCCTGGATCGCCTTCCCCGAGAAAGTGCGGCTAGCAAACACTTTTACCGGGACCGGAGCCAAGGGGCTCGGTATGGCAGGACATCGTAGCGAACGGGAACGAACCTCCGTTCCCCGTGACGGCCAGCCCCCGAGCCGGCGGACAACAGAATCCCGCTTACCGGCACGGGTGGCACCCGTGATGCTTCTGACCGCTCAACCGTTGCCCCTGGATCACCTTCCCCGAGCCGTCCGAGACGGTAGAATGTCCTTGTTGCGGCTAGCACAAACGTCGCCCAAGACCGAAGCGTAGGGGCTCGGGACATCCGGACCCACGCGGCCCGTGGACGGACACCCGAAACCTGCCATCGCCATGCTAGAGCCTCCCGATGCTCGACCTTAATCCGTTGCGGCTAGCAAACCTTTCTGCCGGGATCGGAGCCCAGGGGCTCGATAAGGCCGTTCTCCGCACCGAAGGGGAACGAACCTCCGTTCCCCGTGACGGCCCGTCCTGGAGCCTGCGGACGACAGACTGCCGATTCCCGTCACGGGTGGATCCCACGCTATATCTGACCGTTCACCCGTTGTCCCTGGATCGCCGTCCCCGAAAAAGTGCGGCTAGCAAACTCTTCTGCCGTGACCGGAGCCCTAGGGCTCGGTACGGCAGGACTTCGAACCGAAAGGGAACGAAACTCCGTTCCCCGTGACGGCCAGACCCGGAGCCGGCGGACGACAGCCTCCCGCTTCGCGGAATTGCCGGTTCCATCTTCGTTCGTGGAGGGACACCCGTTGTCCCTGGATCGCCTTCCACGAGAAAGTGAGGCTAGCAAACTCTTCTGCCTGGACCGGAGCCCAAGGGCTCGGTATGGCAGGACTTCGAACCGAAGGGGAACGAACCTCCGTTCCCCGTGACGGTCAACCCCGAGCCGGCGGACGACAGCCTCCCGCTTCGCGGCATTGCCGGTTCCGTCGAAATTCGTGACCGGACACGCGTTGTCCCTGGATCGCCTTCCTTGAGAAAGTGCGGCTAGCAAACTCTTCTGCGGGGATAGGAGCCCAGGGCTCGATAAGGCCGTTCTCCGCACCGAAGGAGAACGAACCTCCGTTCCCCGTGACGGCCCGTCCTGGAGCCGGCGGACGACGGACTGCCGATTCCCGTCACGGGTGGATCCCACGCTGCATCTGACCGTTCACCCGTTGTCCCTGGATCGCCTTCCCCGAAAAAGTGCGGCTAGCAAACTCTTCTGCCGTGACCGGAGCCCTAGGGCTCGGTACGGCAGGACTTCGAACCGAAAGGGAACGAAACTCCGTTACCCGTGACGGCCAGACCCCGAGCCGGCGGACGACAGCCTCCCGCTTATCGGCATTGCCGGTCCCGTCGCCGGTTGTGGCCGGACACGCGTTGTCCCTGGATCGCCTTCCCCGAAAAAGTGCGTCTAGCAAACACTTCTGCCGGGGCCGGAGCCCAAGGGCTCGGAACGATAGGAATTCCACCCGAACCGGAACGAACCTCCGTTCCCCGTGACAGCCAGTCCCCGAGCCGGTGGACGACAGCCTCCCGCTTCGCGGCATTGCCGGTCCCGTCGCCGCTTGTACCGGACACGCGTTGTCCCTGGATCGCCTTCCCCGAGAAAGTGCGGCTAGCAAACACTTTTACCGGGGCCGGAGCCCAAGGGCTCGTTACGGCAGGACTTCCAACCGAACGGGAACGAACCTCCGTTCCCCGTGACGGTCAGCCCCCGAGCCGGCGGACGACAGCCTCCCGCATCGCGGCATTGCCGGTCCCGTCGTCGGTCGTGACAGGACACCCGTTGTCCCTGGATCGACTTCCCCGAGAAAGTGAGGCTAGCAAACACTTCTGCCGGGATAGGAGCCCAAGGGCTCGGTATGGCAGGACATCGTACCGAACGGGAACGAACCTCCGTTCCCCGTGACGGCCAGCCCCCGAGCCGGCGGACGACATATTGCCGATTCCCGTCAAGGGTGGATCCCATGCTGCATCTGACCGTTCACCCGTTGTCCCCGGATCGCCTTCCCCGAAAAAGTGCGGCTAGCAAACTCTTCTGCCGTGACCGGAACCCTAGGGCTCGGTACGGCAGGACTTCGAACCGAAAGGGAACGAAACTCCGTTACCCGTGACGGCCAGACCCCGAGCCGACGGACGACAGCCTCCCGCTTCGCGGCATTGCCGGTTCCAACTTCGTTCGTGGAGGGACACCCGTTGTCCCTGGATCGCCTTCCCCGAGAAAGTGCGGCTAGCCAACTCTTCTGCCTGGACCGGAGCCCAAGGGCTCGGTATGGCAGGACTTCGAACCGAAGGGGAACGAAACTCCGTTCCCCGTGACGGCCAGACCCCGAGCCGGCGGACGACAGCCTCCCGCTTCGCGGCATTGCCGGTCCCGTCGCCGGTTGTGGCCGGACACGCGTTGTCCCTGGATCGCCTTCCCCGAAAAAGTGCGGCTAGCAAACACTTCTGCCGGGGCCGGAGCCCAAGGGCTCGTTACGGCAGGACTTCGAACCGAAGGGGAACGAACCTCCGTTCCCCGTGACGGTCAGCCCCCGAGCCGGCGGACGACAGCCTCCCGCTTCGCGGCATTGCCGGTCCCGTCGGCGGTCGTGACAGGACACCCGTTGTCCCTGGATAGACTTCCCCGAGAAAGTGAGGCTAGCAAACACTTCTGCCGGGATAGGAGCCCAAGGGCTCGGTATGGCAGGACTTCGAACCGAAGTGGAACGAACCTCCGTTCCCCGTGACGGCCAGTCCCCGAGCCGGCGAACGACAGCCTCCCGCTTCGCGGCATTGCCGGTTCCGTCGAAATTCGTGGCCGGACACCCGTTGTCCCTGGATCGCCTTCCTTGAGAAAGTGCGGCTAGCAAACACTTTTACCGGGACCGGAGCCAAGGGGCTCGGTATGGCAGGACATCGTACCGAACGGGAACGAACCTCCGTTCCCCGTGACGGCCAGCCCCCGAGCCGGCGGACGACGGACTGCCGATTCCCGTCACGGGTGGATCCCACGCTGCATCTGACCGTTCACCCGTTGTCCCCGGATCGCCTTCCCCGAAAAAGTGCGGCTAGCAAACTCTTCTGCCGTGACCGGAACCCTAGGGCTCGGTACGGCAGGACTTCGAACCGAAAGTGAACGAAACTCCGTTACCCGTGACGGCCAGACCCCGAGCCGGCGGACGACAGCCTCCCGCTTCGCGGCATTGCCGGTTCCAACTTCGTTCGTGGAGGGACACCCGTTGTCCCTGGATCGCCTTCCACGAGAAAGTGCGGCTAGCAAACTCTTCTGCCTGGACCGGAGCCCAAGGGCTCCGTATGGCAGGACTTCGAACCGAAGGGGAACGAAACTCCGTTCCCCGTGACGGCCAGACCCCGAGCCGGCGGACGACAGCCTCCCGCTTCGCGGCATTGCCGGTCCCGTCGCCGGTTGTGGCCGGACACGCGTTGTCCCTGGATCGCCTTCCCCGAGAAAGTGCGTCTGGCAAACACTTCTGCCGGAGCCGGAGCCCAAGGGCTCGTTACGGCAGGACTTCCAACCGAACGGGAACGAACCTCCGTTCCCCGTGACGGTCAGCCCCCGAGCCGGCGGACGACAGCCTCCCGCATCGCGGCATTGCCGGTCCCGTCGGCGGTCGTTACAGGACACCCGTTGTCCCTGGATCGACTTCCCCGAGAAAGTGAGGCTAGCAAACACTTCTGCCGGGATAGGAGCCCAAGGGCTCGGTATGGCAGGACTTCGAACCGAAGGGGAACGAACCTCCGTTCCCCGTGACGGCCAGTCCCCGAGCCGGCGAACGACAGCCTCCCGCTTCGCGGCATTGCCGGTTCCGTCGAAATTCGTGGCCGGACACCCGTTGTCCCTGGATCGCCTTCCCCGAGAAAGTGCGGCTAGCAAACACTTTTACCGGGACCGGAGCCAAGGGGCTCGGTATGGCAGGACATCGTAGCGAACGGGAACGAACCTCCATTCCCCGTGACGGCCAGCCCCCGAGCCGGCGGACAACAGAATCCCGCTTACCGGCACGGGTGGCACCCGTGATGCTTCTGACCGCTCAACCGTTGCCCCTGGATCACCTTCCCCGAGCCGTCCGAGACGGTAGAATGTCCTTGTTGCGGCTAGCACAAACGTCGCCCAAGACCGAAGCGTAGGGGCTCGGGACATCCGGACCCACGCGGCCCGTGGACGGACACCCGAAACCTGCCATCGCCATGCTAGAGCCTCCCGATGCTCGACCTTAATCCGTTGCGGCTAGCAAACCTTTCTGCCGGGATCGGAGCCCAGGGGCTCGATAAGGCCGTTCTCCGCACCGAAGGGGAACGAACCTCCGTTCCCCGTGACGGCCCGTCCTGGAGCCTGCGGACGACAGACTGCCGATTCCCGTCACGGGTGGATCCCACGCTATATCTGACCGTTCACCCGTTGTCCCTGGATCGCCGTCCCCGAAAAAGTGCGGCTAGCAAACTCTTCTGCCGTGACCGGAGCCCTAGGGCTCGGTACGGCAGGACTTCGAACCGAAAGGGAACGAAACTCCGTTCCCCGTGACGGCCAGACCCGGAGCCGGCGGACGACAGCCTCCCGCTTCGCGGAATTGCCGGTTCCATCTTCGTTCGTGGAGGGACACCCGTTGTCCCTGGATCGCCTTCCACGAGAAAGTGAGGCTAGCAAACTCTTCTGCCTGGACCGGAGCCCAAGGGCTCGGTATGGCAGGACTTCGAACCGAAGGGGAACGAACCTCCGTTCCCCGTGACGGTCAACCCCGAGCCGGCGGACGACAGCCTCCCGCTTCGCGGCATTGCCGGTTCCGTCGAAATTCGTGACCGGACACGCGTTGTCCCTGGATCGCCTTCCTTGAGAAAGTGCGGCTAGCAAACTCTTCTGCGGGGATAGGAGCCCAGGGCTCGATAAGGCCGTTCTCCGCACCGAAGGGGAACGAACCTCCGTTCCCCGTGACGGCCCGTCCTGGAGCCGGCGGACGACGGACTGCCGATTCCCGTCACGGGTGGATCCCACGCTGCATCTGACCGTTCACCCGTTGTCCCTGGATCGCCTTCCCCGAAAAAGTGCGGCTAGCAAACTCTTCTGCCGTGACCGGAGCCCTAGGGCTCGGTACGGCAGGACTTCGAACCGAAAGGGAACGAAACTCCGTTACCCGTGACGGCCAGACCCCGAGCCGGCGGACGACAGCCTCCCGCTTATCGGCATTGCCGGTCCCGTCGCCGGTTGTGGCCGGACACGCGTTGTCCCTGGATCGCCTTCCCCGAAAAAGTGCGTCTAGCAAACACTTCTGCCGGGGCCGGAGCCCAAGGGCTCGGAACGATAGGAATTCCACCCGAACCGGAACGAACCTCCGTTCCCCGTGACAGCCAGTCCCCGAGCCGGTGGACGACAGCCTCCCGCTTCGCGGCATTGCCGGTCCCGTCGCCGCTTGTACCGGACACGCGTTGTCCCTGGATCGCCTTCCCCGAGAAAGTGCGGCTAGCAAACATTTTACCGGGGCCGGAGCCCAAGGGCTCGTTACGGCAGGACTTCCAACCGAACGGGAACGAACCTCCGTTCCCCGTGACGGTCAGCCCCCGAGCCGGCGGACGACAGCCTCCCGCATCGCGGCATTGCCGGTCCCGTCGTCGGTCGTGACAGGACACCCGTTGTCCCTGGATCGACTTCCCCGAGAAAGTGAGGCTAGCAAACACTTCTGCCGGGATAGGAGCCCAAGGGCTCGGTATGGCAGGACATCGTACCGAACGGGAACGAACCTCCGTTCCCCGTGACGGCCAGCCCCCGAGCCGGCGGACGACATATTGCCGATTCCCGTCAAGGGTGGATCCCATGCTGCATCTGACCGTTCACCCGTTGTCCCCGGATCGCCTTCCCCGAAAAAGTGCGGCTAGCAAACTCTTCTGCCGTGACCGGAACCCTAGGGCTCGGTACGGCAGGACTTCGAACCGAAAGGGAACGAAACTCCGTTACACGTGACGGCCAGACCCCGAGCCGGCGGACGACAGCCTCCCTCTTCGCGGCATTGCCGGTTCCAACTTCGTTCGTGGAGGGACACCCGTTGTCCCTGGATCGCCTTCCCCGAGAAAGTGCGGCTAGCCAACTCTTCTGCCTGGACCGGAGCCCAAGGGCTCCGTATGGCAGGACTTCGAACCGAAGGGGAACGAAATTCCGTTCCCCGTGACGGCCAGACCCCGAGCCGGCGGACGACAGCCTCCCGCTTCGCGGCATTGCCGGTCCCGTCGCCGGTTGTGGCCGGACACGCGTTGTCCCTGGATCGCCTTCCCCGAAAAAGTGCGGCTAGCAAACACTTCTGCCGGGGCCGGAGCCCAAGGGCTCGTTACGGCAGGACTTCGAACCGAAGGGGAACGAACCTCCGTTCCCCGTGACGGTCAGCCCCCGAGCCGGCGGACGACAGCCTCCCGCTTCGCGGCATTGCCGGTCCCGTCGGCGGTCGTGACAGGACACCCGTTGTCCCTGGATAGACTTCCCCGAGAAAGTGAGGCTAGCAAACACTTCTGCCGGGATAGGAGCCCAAGGGCTCGGTATGGCAGGACTTCGAACCGAAGGGGAACGAACCTCCGTTCCCCGTGACGGCCAGTCCCCGAGCCGGCGAACGACAGCCTCCCGCTTCGCGGCATTGCCGGTTCCGTCGAAATTCGTGGCCGGACACCCGTTGTCCCTGAATCGCCTTCCCTTAGAAAGTGCGGCTAGCAAACACTTTTACCGGGACCGGAGCCAAGGGGCTCGGTACGGCAGGACTTCGAACCGAAAGGGAACGAACCTCCGTTCCCCGTGACGGCCAGCCCCCGAGCCGGCGGACGACAGCCTCCCGCTTCTCGGCATTGCCGGTCCCGTCGCCGGTTGTGGCCGGACACGCGTTGTCCCTGGATCGCCTTCCCCGAGAAAGTGCGTCTAGCAAACACTTCTGCCGGGGCCGGAGCCCAAGGGCTCGGTACGGTAGGAATTCCACCCGAACCGGAACGAACCTCCGTTCCCCGTGACGGCCAGACCCCGAGCCGGCGGACGACAGCCTCCCGCTTCTCGGCATTGCCGGTCCCGTCGCCGGTTGTGGCCGGACACGCGTTGTCCCTGGATCGCCTTCCTCGAGAAAGTGCGTCTAGCAAACACTTCTGCCGGAGCCGGAGCCCAAGGGCTCGTTACGGCAGGACTTCCAACCGAACGGGAACGAACCTCCGTTCCCCGTGACGGTCAGCCCCCGAGCCGGCGGACGACAGCCTCCCGCTTCGCGGCATTGCCGGTCCCGTCGGCGGTCGTGACAGGACACCCGTTGTCCCTGGATCGACTTCCCCGAGAAAGTGAGGCTAGCAAACACTTCTGCCGGGATAGGAGCCCAAGGGCTCGGTATGGCAGGACATAGAACCGAAGGGGAACGAACCTCCGTTCCCCGTGAAGGCCAGTCACCGAGCCGGCGGACGACAGAATCCCGCTTACCGGCACGGGTGGCACCCGTGATGCTTCTGACCGCTCAACCGTTGCCCCTGGATCACCTTCCCCGAGCCGTCCGAGACGGTAGAATGTCCTTGTTGCGGCTAGCACAAACGTCGCCCAAGACCGAAGCGTAGGGGCTCGGGACATCAGGACCCACGCGGCCCGTGGACGGACACCCGAAACCTGCCATCGCCATGCTAGAGCCTCCCGATGCTCGACCTTAATCCGTTGCGGCTAGCAAACCTTTCTGCCGGGATCGGAGCCCAGGGGCTCGATAAGGCCGTTCTCCGCACCGAAGGGGAACGAACCTCCGTTCCCCGTGACAGCCCGTCCTGGAGCCGGCGGACGACATACTGCCGATTCCCGTCACGGGTGGATCCCACGCTGCATCTGACCGTTCACCCGTTGTCCCTGGATCGCCTTCCCCGAAAAAGTGCGGCTAGCAAACTCTTCTGCAGGGAAAAGCCCTAGGGCTCGGTACGGCAGGACTTCGAGCCGAAAGGGAACGAAACTCCGCTACCCGTGACGGCCAGACCCCGAGCCGGCGGACGACAGCCTCCCGCTTCTCGGCATTGCCGGTCCCGTCGCCGGTTGTGGCCGGACACCCGTTGTCCCTGGATCGCCTTCCCCGAGAAAGTGCGTCTAGCAAACACTTCTGCCGGGGCCGGAGCCCAAGGGCTCAGAACGATAGGAATTCCACCCGAACCGGAACGAACCTCCGTTCCCCGTGACAGCCAGTCCCCGAGCCGGTGGACGACAGCCTCCCGTTTCGCGGCATTGCCGGTCCCGTCGCCGCTTGTACCGGACACGCGTTGTCCCTGGATCGCCTTCCCCGAGAAAGTGCGTCTAGCAAACACTTCTGCCGGGGCCGGAGCCCAAGGGCTCGTTACGGCAGGACTTCCAACCGAAGGGGAACGAACCTCCGTTCCCCGTGACGGTCAGCCCCCGAGCCGGCGGACGACAGCCTCCCGCTTCGCGGCATTGCCGGTCCCGTCGGCTTTCGTGACAGGACACCCGTTGTCCCTGGATCGACTTCCCCGAGAAAGTGAGGCTAGCAAACACTTCTGCCGGGATAGGAGCCCAAGGGCTCGGTATGGCAGGACTTCGAACCGAAGGGGAACGAACCTCCGTTCCCCGTGACGGCCAGTCCCCGAGCCGGCGGACGACAGCCTCCCGCTTCGCGGCATTGCCGGTTCCGTCGAAATTCGTGGCCGGACACCCGTTGTCCCTGGATCGCCTTCCCCGAGAAAGTGCGTCTAGCAAACACTTCTCCCGGGGCCGGAGCCCAAGGGCTCGTTACGGCAGGACTTCCAACCGAACGGGAACGAACCTCCGTTCCCCGTGACGGTCAGCCCCCGAGCCGGCGGACGACAGCCTCCCGCTTCGCGGCATTGCCGATTCCGTCGAAATTCGTTGCCGGACACCCGTTGTCCCTGGATCGCCTTCCTTGAGAAAGTGCGGCTAGCAAACACTTTTACCGGGACCGGAGCCAAGGGGCTCGGTATGGCAGGACATCGTACCGAACGGGAACGAACCTCCGTTCCCCGTGACGGCCAGCCCCCGAGCCGGCGGACGACAGCCTCCCGCTTCGCGGCATTGCCGGTCCCGTCGGCGGTCGTGACAGGACACCCGTTGTCCCTGGATCGACTTCCCCGAGAAAGTGAGGCTAGCAAACACTTCTGCCGGGATAGGAGCCCAAGGGCTCGGTATGGCAGGACATAGAACCGAAGGGGAACGAACCTCCGTTCCCCGTGAAGGCCAGTCACCGAGCCGGCGGACGACAGAATCCCGCTTACCGGCACGGGTGGCACCCGTGATGCTTCTGACCGCTCAACCGTTGCCCCTGGATCACCTTCCCCGAGCCGCCCGAGACGGTAGAATGTCCTTGTTGCGGCTAGCACAAACGTCGCCCAAGACCGAAGCGTAGGGGCTCGGGACATCCGGACCCACGCGGCCCGTGGACGTACACCCGAAACCTGCCATCGCCATGCTAGAGCCTCCCGATGCTCGACCTTAATCCGTTGCGGCTAGCAAACCCTTCTGCCGGGATCGGAGCCCAGGGGCTCGATAAGGCCGTTCTCCGCACCGAAGGGGAACGAACCTCCGTTCCCCGTGACGGCCCGTCCTGGAGCCTGCGGACGACAGACTGCCGATTCCCGTCACGGGTGGATCCCACGCTGCATCTGACCGTTCACCCGTTGTCCCTGGATCGCCTTCCCCGAAAAAGTGCGGCTAGCAAACTCTTCTGCCAGGACCGGAGCCCTAGGGCTCGGTACGGCAGGACTTCGAGCCGAAAGGGAACGAAACTCCGTTACCCGTGACGGCCAGACCCCGAGCCGGCGGACGACAGCCTCCCGCTTCTCGGCATTGCCGGTCCCGTCGCCGCTTTTAGCCGGACACGCGTTGTCCCTGGATCGCCTTCCCCGAGAAAGTGAGGCTTGCAAACACTTCTGCCGGGATAGGAGCCCAAGGGCTCGGTATGGCAGGACATAGAACCGAAGGGGAACGAACCTCCGTTCCCCGTGACGGCCAGTCCCCGATCCGGCGAACGACAGCCTCCCGCATCGCGGCATTGCCGGTTCCGTCGAAATTCGTGGCCGGACACCCGTTGTCTCTGAATCGCCTTCCCTTAGAAAGTGCGGCTAGCAAACACTTTTGCGGGACCGGAGCCAAGGGGCTCGGTATGGCAGGACATCGTACCGAACGGGAACGAACCTCCGTTCGTCCGAATGCCTTCCTTTGAGGGCACTTTTTGATGGACGAAAGGGGCTTGGAACGCGTTTTCTTTGGAACTTTTTGAATTACTCTCCGATGCCGGGTAGGGCTATGTTTTCGGTTGCTCAGAAAGAGCGAACACAGAGGGTCTAGCTGCATTTGTGGCTGCGTGAAGGCTCCCCTAGGGAGTTCAGTTGTACCCAAAGCCTTCCTCTGGGGGTACTTTTTGATGGGCGAAAGGGGCTTTCAACGCGTTCTCTAGGGCCCTATTTTGAATTCCACTCCCGTGCTTGGTACGGCTATGTTTCAGGTTGCTCAGAAAGAGCAAACACAGAGGATCCAGCTGCATGTGGGACTGTGTGAATGCTCTCCTGGGGAGATCAGTTGTACCCAAAGCCTTCCTTTGCGGGCACCTTTTGTTTTTGCGAAAGGGGCTTTGAACGCTTTTTCTGGGGCCCTATTTGGAATTCCTCTCCCATTCCTGGTAGGGCTATGTTTCGTGTTGCTCAGAAATAGCGAACAGAGAGGGTCCAGTTGCATGTGTGGCTGCGTGAAGACTCCCCAGGGGAGTTCAGTTGTATCCAAAGCCTTCCTTTGAGGTCAAGTATTGATGGGCGAAATGGGCTTGGAATACGTTTTCTGGGGCCCTATTTCGAATTCCTCTGCGATGCCGGGTAGGGCTATGTTTCGGGTTGATCAGAAAGAGCGAACACAGAGGGTCCAGTTGCATGTGTGGCTGCGTGAAGGCTCCCCTGGGGAGTTCAGTTGTACCCTAAGCCCTCCTATGAGGGCACTTTTTGATGGGCGAAAGGGGCCTGGAATGTGTTTCCTGGGGCCGTATTTGGACTTCCTGTCCGATGACAGGTAGGGCTATGTTTCGGGTTCCTCAGAAAGAGCTAACTTAGAGGGTTCATGTGTATGTGGGGCTGAATGAATGCTCCCCTGGGGAGTTCAGTTGTTTGCAAAGCCTTCCTTTGAGGGCACTTTTTGATGGGCGAAAGGGGCTTTGAACGCGTTTTCTTTGGACCTTTTTTGAATTCCTCTCCGATGCCGGGTAGGGCAATGTTTCCGGTTGCTCAGAAAGAGCGAACACAGAGGGTCCAGTTGCATGTGTGGCTGCGTGAAGGCTCCCGTGGGGAGTTCAGTTTTACCAAAAGCCTTCCTTTGAGGGTCTTTTTTATGGGCGAAAGGGGCTTTGAACGCGTTTTCTTTGGACTTTTTTTGAATTCCTCTGCGATGTCGGGTAATGCTATGTATCGGTTTGCTCAGAAAGAGCGAACACAGAGGGTTCAATTGCATGTAGGGAAATGTAAAGGCTCCCCTGGGGAGTTCAGTTGTACCTAATGCCTTCCTTTGAGGGCACTTTTTGATGGGTGAAAGGGGCTTGGAACGCGTTTTCTTTGGACCTTTTTAGAGTTCCTCTCCAATGCCGGGTAGAGCTATGTTTCAGGTTGCTCAGAAAGAGCGAATACAGAGGGTTCATGTGTATGTTGGGCTGCATGAATGCCCCCCTGTGGAGTTGAGTTTTACCCAAAACCTTCCTTTGAGGGCAGCTTTTGATGGGCGAAAGGGGCTTTGAACGCGTTTTCTTTGGACCTTTTTTGAATTCCTCTCCCATTCTGGGTAGGTCTATATTTTGGGATGCTCAGAAAGAGTGAACACAGAGGGTCCAGTTGCACGTGTGGCTGCGTGAAGGCTCCCCTGGGGTGTTCACTAGTACCCAAAGCCTTCTTCTGGGGGCACTTTTTGATGGGCGAAAGGGGCTGGTAATGCATTTACTTTTGTCCTATTTGAAATTCCTCTCCCATGCCTGGTAGGTTAATGTTTCGTGTTGCTCAGAAAGGGCGAACAGAGAGGGTCCAGTTGCATGTGTGGCTGCGTGATGGCTCCCCTGGGGAGTTCAGTTGTATCCAAAGCCTTCCTTTGAGGTCAAGTTTTGATGGGCGAAAGGGGCTTGGAACACGTTTTCTTTGGAACTTTTTTGAATTCCTCTCCGATGACAGGTAGGGCTATGTTTCAGGTTGCTCAGAAAAAGCGAACACAGAGGGTCCAGTTGCATGTCTGGCTGCGTGAAGGCTCCCCTGGGGAGTTCAGTTGTATCCAAAGCCTTCCTTTGAGGGCAAGTTTTGATGGGCGAAAGGGGCTTGGAACACGTTTTACTTGGACCTTTTTTGAATTTTTCTCTGATGCCAGGTAGGGTTATGTTTCGGGTTGCTCAGAAAGAGCAAACACAGAGGGTCCAGTTGCATGTGTGGCTGTGTGAAGGCTCCCCAGGGGAGTTCAGTTGTACCCAAAGCCTTCCTTTGAGGGCACTTTTTGATTGTCGGAAGGGCTTGGAATGTGTTTTCTGGGGCCCTATTTGGAATTCCACTCCGATGCTGAATAGGGTTATGTTTCGGGTTGCTCAGAAAGAGCGAACACACAGGGTGCAGTTGCATGTGTGGCTGCGCAAAGGCTCCCCTGGGGAGTTCAGTTGTATCCAAAGCCTTTCTTTGAGGGCAAGTTTTGATGGGCGAAAGGGGCTTGGAATGCGTTTTCTTTGGACCTGTTTTGAATTCCTCTCCGAAGCAGTGTAGGGCTATGTTATGGGTTGCTCAGAAAGAGCGAACAGAGAGGGTTCATGTGCATGTGGGGCTGCATGAATGCTCCCCTGGGGAGTTCAGTTGTACCCAAAGCCTTCCTTTGAGGCCAATTTCTGATGGACGAAAGGGGCTTTGAACGCGTTTTCTTTGGACTTTTTTTAATTCCTCTGCAATGTCGGGTAAAGATATGTTTCGGGTTGCTCAAAAAGAGCGAACAAAGAGGGTTCAGTTGCATGTGGGGAAATGTAAAGGCTCCCCTGGGGAGTTCAGTTGTTCCCAAGGCCTTCCTTTGAGGGCACGTTTTGATGGGCGAATTGGGCTTTGAACGCGTTTTCATGGGCCTTATTTTGAATTCCTCTCCGATGCCGGGTAGGGCTGTGTTTCGGGTTGCTCAGAAAGAGCGAACACAGAGGGTTCAGTTGCATGTGGGGCTGCATGAATGCTCTCCTGGGGAGTTCCGTTGTACCCAAAGCCTTTCTCTGGGGGCACTTTCTAATGGGTGAAAGGGACTATGAACGCGTTTTCTTTGGACCTTTTTTGCATTCCTCTCCGATGCCGGGTAAAGCTATGTTTCGGGTTGCTCACAACGAGCAAACACAGAGGGTCCAGTTGCATGTGTGGCTGCGTGAAGGCTCCCCTGGGGAGTTCAGTTGTACCCAATGCCTTCCTTTGAGGGCACTTTTTGATGGACGAAAGGGGCTTGGAACGCGTTTTCTTTGGAACTTTTTGAATTACTCTCCGATGCCGGGTAGGGCTATGTTTTCGGTTGCTCAGAAAGAGCGAACACAGAGGGTCTAGCTGCATTTGTGGCTGCGTGAAGGCTCCCCTAGGGAGTTCAGTTGTACCCAAAGCCTTCCTCTGGGGGTACTTTTTGATGGGCGAAAGGGGCTTTCAACGTGTTCTCTAGGGCCCTATTTTGAATTCCACTCCCGTGCTTGGTACGGCTATGTTTCAGGTTGCTCAGAAAGAGCAAACACAGAGGATCCAGCTGCATGTGGGACTGTGTGAATGCTCTCCTGGGGAGATCAGTTGTACCCAAAGCCTTCCTTTGCGGGCACCTTTTGTTTTTGCGAAAGGGGCTTTGAACGCTTTTTCTGGGGCCCTATTTGGAATTCCTCTCCCATTCCTGGTAGGGCTATGTTTCGTGTTGCTCAGAAATAGCGAACAGAGAGGGTCCAGTTGCATGTGTGGCTGCGTGAAGACTCCCCAGGGGAGTTCAGTTGTATCCAAAGCCTTCCTTTGAGGTCAAGTATTGATGGGCGAAATGGGCTTGGAATACGTTTTCTGGGGCCCTATTTCGAATTCCTCTGCGATGCCGGGTAGGGCTATGTTTCGGGTTGCTCAGAAAGAGCGAACACAGAGGGTCCAGTTGCATGTGTGGCTGCGTGAAGGCTCCCCTGGGGAGTTCAGTTGTACCCTAAGCCCTCCTATGAGGGCACTTTTTGATGGGCGAAAGGGGCTTGGAATGTGTTTCCTGGGGCCGTATTTGGACTTCCTGTCCGATGACAGGTAGGGCTATGTTTTGGGTTCCTCAGAAAGAGCTAACTTAGAGGGTTCATGTGTATGTGGGGCTGAATGAATGCTCCCCTGGGGAGTTCAGTTGTATACAAAGCCTTCCTTTGAGGGCACTTTTTGTTGGGCGAAAGGGGCTTTGAACGCGTTTTCTTTGGACCTTTTTTGAATTCCTCTCCGATGCCGGGTAGGGCAATGTTTCCGGTTGCTCAGAAAGAGCGAACACAGAGGGTCCAGTTGCATGTGGGGCTGCATGAATGCTCTCCTGGGGATTTCCGTTTTACCCAAAGCCTTCCTCTTGGGGCACATTTTGATTGGGAAAAGGGGCTTTAAACGCGTTTTCTTTGGAGCTTTTTTGAATTCGTCTGCTATGCCGGGTAGGGCTATGTTCGGGTTGCTCTCTACGAGCAAACACAGAGGTTCCAGTTGCATGTGGGACTGCGTGAATGCTCCCGTGGGGAGTTCAGTTTTACCAAAAGCCTTCCTTTGAGGGCTCTTTTTTATGGGCGAAAGGGGCTTTGAACGCGTTTTCTTTGGACTTTTTTTGAATTCCTCTGCGATGTCGGGTAATGCTATATATCGGGTTGCTCAGAAAGAGCGAACACAGAGGGTTCAATTGCATGTAGGGAAATGTAAAGGCTCCCCTGGGGAGTTCAGTTGTACCTAATGCCTTCCTTTGAGGGCACTTTTTGATGGGTGAAAGGGGCTTGGAACGCGTTTTCTTTGGACCTTTTTAGAGTTCCTCTCCAATGCCGGGTAGAGCTATGTTTCAGGTTGCTCAGAAAGAGCGAATACAGAGGGTTCATGTGTATGTTGGGCTGCATGAACGCCCCCCTGTGGAGTTGAGTTTTACCCAAAACCTTCCTTTGAGGGCAGCTTTTGATGGGCGAAAGGGGCTTTGAACGCGTTTTCTTTGGACCTTTTTTGAATTCCTCTCCCATTCTGGGTAGGTCTATATTTTGGGATGCTCAGAAAGAGTGAACACAGAGGGTCCAGTTGCACGTGTGGCTGCGTGAAGGCTCCCCTGGGGTGTTCACTAGTACCCAAAGCCTTCTTCTGGGGGCACTTTTTGATGGGCGAAAGGGGCTGGTAATGCGTTTACTTTTGTCCTATTTGAAATTCCTCTCCCATGCCTGGTAGGTTAATGTTTCGTGTTGCTCAGAAAGGGCGAACAGAGAGGGTCCAGTTGCATGTGTGGCTGCGTGATGGCTCCCCTGGGGAGTTCAGTTGTATCCAAAGCCTTCCTTTGAGGTCAAGTTTTGATGGGCGAAAGGGGCTTGGAACACGTTTTCTTTGGAACTTTTTTGAATTCCTCTCCGAAGCCGGGTAGGGCTATGTTTCAGGTTGCTCAGAAAAAGCGAACACAGAGGGTCCAGTTGCATGTGTGGCTGCGTGATGGCTCCCCTGGGGAGTTCAGTTGTATCCAAAGCCTTCCTTTGAGGGCAAGTTTTGATGGGCGAAAGGGGCTTTGAACACGTTTTACTTGGACCTTTTTTGAATTTTTCTCTGATGCCAGGTAGGGTTATGTTTCGGGTTGTTCAGAAAGAGGAAACACAGAGGGTCCAGTTTCATGTGTGGCTGCGTGAAGGCTTGCCTGGGGAGTTCAGTTGTACCCAAAGCCTTCCTTTGAGGGCAAGTTTTGATATGCTAAAGGGGCTTGGAATGTGTTTTCTGGGGCCATATTTGGACTTCTTCTCCGATGCCAGGTAGGGTTATGTTTCGGGTTGCTCAGAAAGAGCAAACACAGAGGGTCCAGTTGCATGTGTGGCTGTGTGAAGGCTCCCCTGGGGAGTTCAGTTGTACCCAAAGCCTTCCTTTGAGGGCACTTTTTGATTGTCGGAAGGGCTTGGAATGTGTTTTCTGGGGCCCTATTTGGAATTCCACTCCGATGCTGAATAGGGTTATGTTTCGGGTTGCTCAGAAAGAGCGAACACACAGGGTGCAGTTGCATGTGTGGCTGCGCAAAGGCTCCCCTGGGGAGTTCAGTTGTATCCAAAGCCTTTCTTTGAGGGCAAGTTTTGATGGGCGAAAGGGGCTTGGAATGCGTTTTCTTTGGACCTGTTTTGAATTCCTCTCCGAAGCAGTGTAGGGCTATGTTATGGGTTGCTCAGAAAGAGCGAACAGAGAGGGTTCATGTGCATGTGGGGCTGCATGAATGCTCCCCTGGGGAGTTCAGTTGTACCCAAAGCCTTCCTTTGAGGCCAATTTCTGATGGACGAAAGGGGCTTTGAACGCGTTTTCTTTGGACTTTTTTTAATTCCTCTGCAATGTCGGGTAAAGATATGTTTCGGGTTGCTCAAAAAGAGCGAACAAAGAGGGTTCAGTTGCATGTGGGGAAATGTAAAGGCTCCCCTGGGGAGTTCAGTTGTTCCCAAGGCCTTCCTTTGAGGGCACGTTTTGATGGGCGAATTGGGCTTTGAACGCGTTTTCATGGGCCTTATTTTGAATTCCTCTCCGATGCCGGGTAGGGCTGTGTTTCGGGTTGCTCAGAAAGAGCGAACACAGAGGGTTCAGTTGCATGTGGGGCTGCATGAATGCTCTCCTGGGGAGTTCCGTTGTACCCAAAGCCTTTCTCTGGGGGCACTTTCTAATGGGTGAAAGGGACTATGAACGCGTTTTCTTTGGACCTTTTTTGCATTCCTCTCCGATGCCGGGTAAAGCTATGTTTCGGGTTGCTCACAACGAGCAAACACAGAGGGTCCAGTTGCATGTGTGGCTGCGTGAAGGCTCCCCTGGGGAGTTCAGTTGTACCCAATGCCTTCCTTTGAGGGCACTTTTTGATGGACGAAAGGGGCTTGGAACGCGTTTTCTTTGGAACTTTTTGAATTACTCTCCGATGCCGGGTAGGGCTATGTTTTCGGTTGCTCAGAAAGAGCGAACACAGAGGGTCTAGCTGCATTTGTGGCTGCGTGAAGGCTCCCCTAGGGAGTTCAGTTGTACCCAAAGCCTTCCTCTGGGGGTACTTTTTGATGGGCGAAAGGGGCTTTCAACGTGTTCTCTAGGGCCCTATTTTGAATTCCACTCCCGTGCTTGGTACGGCTATGTTTCAGGTTGCTCAGAAAGAGCAAACACAGAGGATCCAGCTGCATGTGGGACTGTGTGAATGCTCTCCTGGGGAGATCAGTTGTACCCAAAGCCTTCCTTTGCGGGCACCTTTTGTTTTTGCGAAAGGGGCTTTGAACGCTTTTTCTGGGGCCCTATTTGGAATTCCTCTCCCATTCCTGGTAGGGCTATGTTTCGTGTTGCTCAGAAATAGCGAACAGAGAGGGTCCAGTTGCATGTGTGGCTGCGTGAAGACTCCCCAGGGGAGTTCAGTTGTATCCAAAGCCTTCCTTTGAGGTCAAGTATTGATGGGCGAAATGGGCTTGGAATACGTTTTCTGGGGCCCTATTTCGAATTCCTCTGCGATGCCGGGTAGGGCTATGTTTCGGGTTGCTCAGAAAGAGCGAACACAGAGGGTCCAGTTGCATGTGTGGCTGCGTGAAGGCTCCCCTGGGGAGTTCAGTTGTACCCTAAGCCCTCCTATGAGGGCACTTTTTGATGGGCGAAAGGGGCTTGGAATGTGTTTCCTGGGGCCGTATTTGGACTTCCTGTCCGATGACAGGTAGGGCTATGTTTTGGGTTCCTCAGAAAGAGCTAACTTAGAGGGTTCATGTGTATGTGGGGCTGAATGAATGCTCCCCTGGGGAGTTCAGTTGTATACAAAGCCTTCCTTTGAGGGCACTTTTTGTTGGGCGAAAGGGGCTTTGAACGCGTTTTCTTTGGACCTTTTTTGAATTCCTCTCCGATGCCGGGTAGGGCAATGTTTCCGGTTGCTCAGAAAGAGCGAACACAGAGGGTCCAGTTGCATGTGGGGCTGCATGAATGCTCTCCTGGGGATTTCCGTTTTACCCAAAGCCTTCCTCTTGGGGCACATTTTGATTGGGAAAAGGGGCTTTAAACGCGTTTTCTTTGGAGCTTTTTTGAATTCGTCTGCTATGCCGGGTAGGGCTATGTTCGGGTTGCTCTCTACGAGCAAACACAGAGGTTCCAGTTGCATGTGGGACTGCGTGAATGCTCCCGTGGGGAGTTCAGTTTTACCAAAAGCCTTCCTTTGAGGGCTCTTTTTTATGGGCGAAAGGGGCTTTGAACGCGTTTTCTTTGGACTTTTTTTGAATTCCTCTGCGATGTCGGGTAATGCGATGTATCGGGTTGCTCAGAAAGAGCGAACACAGAGGGTTCAATTGCATGTAGGGAAATGTAAAGGCTCCCCTGGGGAGTTCAGTTGTACCTAATGCCTTCCTTTGAGGGCACTTTTTGATGGGTGAAAGGGGCTTGGAACGCGTTTTCTTTGGACCTTTTTAGAGTTCCTCTCCCATTCTGGGTAGGTCTATATTTTGGGATGCTCAGAAAGAGTGAACACAGAGGGTCCAGTTGCACGTGTGGCTGCGTGAAAGCTCCCCTGGGGTGTTCACTAGTACCCAAAGCCTTCTTCTGGGGGCACTTTTTGATGGGCGAAAGGGGCTGATAATGCGTTTACTTTTGTCCTATTTGAAATTCCTCTCCCATGCCTGGTAGGTTAATGTTTCGTGTTGCTCAGAAAGGGCGAACAGAGAGGGTCCAGTTGCATGTGTGGCTGCGTGATGGCTCCCCTGGGGAGTTCAGTTGTATCCAAAGCCTTCCTTTGAGGTCAAGTTTTGATGGGCGAAAGGGGCTTGGAACACGTTTTCTTTGGAACTTTTTTGAATTCCTCTCCGAAGCCGGGTAGGGCTATGTTTCAGGTTGCTCAGAAAAAGCGAACACAGAGGGTCCAGTTGCATGTGTGGCTGCGTGAAGGCTCCCCTGGGGAGTTCACTTGTATCCATAGACTTCCTTTGAGGGCAAGTTTTGATGGGCGAAAGGGGCTTTGAACACGTTTTACTTGGACCTTTTTTGAATTTTTCTCTGATGCCAGGTAGGGTTATGTTTCGGGTTGTTCAGAAAGAGGAAACACAGAGGGTCCAGTTTCATGTGTGGCTGCGTGAAGGCTTGCCTGGGGAGTTCAGTTGTACCCAAAGCCTTCCTTTGAGGGCAAGTTTTGATATGCTAAAGGGGCTTGGAATGTGTTTTCTGGGGCCATATTTGGACTTCTTCTCCGATGCCAGGTAGGGTTATGTTTCGGGTTGCTCAGAAAGAGCAAACACAGAGGGTCCAGTTGCATGTGTGGCTGTGTGAAGGCTCCCCTGGGGAGTTCAGTTGTACCCAAAGCCTTCCTTTGAGGGCACTTTTTGATTGTCGGAAGGGCTTGGAATGTGTTTTCTGGGGCCCTATTTGGAATTCCACTCCGATGCTGAATAGGGTTATGTTTCGGGTTGCTCAGAAAGAGCGAACACACAGGGTGCAGTTGCATGTGTGACTGCGCAAAGGCTCCCCTGGGGAGTTCAGTTGTATCCAAAGCCTTTCTTTGAGGGCAAGTTTTGATGGGCGAAAGGGGCTTGGAATGCGTTTTCTTTGGACCTGTTTTGAATTCCTCTCTGAAGCAGTGTAGGGCTATGTTATGGGTTGCTCAGAAAGAGCGAACAGAGAGGGTTCATGTGCATGTGGGGCTGCATGAATGCTCCCCTGGGGAGTTCAGTTGTACCCAAAGCCTTCCTTTGAGGGCAATTTCTGATGGACGAAAGGGGCTTTGAACGTGTTTTCTTTGGACATTTTTTAATTCCTCTGCAATGTCGGGTAAAGATATGTTTCGGGTTGCTCAAAAAGAGCGAACAAAGAGGGTTCAGTTGCATGTGGGGAAATGGAAAGGCTCCCCTGGGGAGTTCAGTTGTTCCCAAGGCCTTCCTTTGAGGGCACGTTTTGATGGGCGAATTGGGCTTGGAACGCGTTTTCATGGGCCTTATTTTGAATTCCTCTCCGATGCCGGGTAGGGCTGTGTTTCGGGTTGCTCAGAAAGAGCGAACACAGAGGGTTCAGTTGCATGTGGGGCTGCATGAATGCTCTCCTGGGGAGTTCCGTTGTACCCAAAGCCTTTCTCTGGGGGCACTTTCTAATGGGTGAAAGGGACTATGAACGCGTTTTCTTTGGACCTTTTTTGCATTCCTCTCCGATGCCGGGTAAAGCTATGTTTCGGGTTGCTCACAACGAGCAAACACAGAGGGTCCAGTTGCATGTGTGGCTGCGTGAAGGCTCCCCTGGGGAGTTCAGTTGTACCCAATGCCTTCCTTTGAGGGCACTTTTTGATGGACGAAAGGGGCTTGGAACGCGTTTTCTTTGGAACTTTTTGAATTACTCTCCGATGCCGGGTAGGGCTATGTTTTCGGTTGCTCAGAAAGAGCGAACACAGAGGGTCTAGCTGCATTTGTGGCTGCGTGAAGGCTCCCCTAGGGAGTTCAGTTGTACCCAAAGCCTTCCTCTGGGGGTACTTTTTGATGGGCGAAAGGGGCTTTGAACGCGTTCTCTAGGGCCCTATTTTGAATTCCACTCCCGTGCTTGGTACGGCTATGTTTCAGGTTGCTCAGAAAGAGCAAACACAGAGGATCCAGCTGCATGTGGGACTGTGTGAATGCTCTCCTGGGGAGATCAGTTGTACCCAAAGCCTTCCTTTGCGGGCACCTTTTGTTTTTGCGAAAGGGGCTTTGAACGCTTTTTCTGGGGCCCTATTTGGAATTCCTCTCCCATTCCTGGTAGGGCTATGTTTCGTGTTGCTCAGAAATAGCGAACAGAGAGGGTCCAGTTGCATGTGTGGCTGCGTGAAGACTCCCCAGGGGAGTTCAGTTGTATCCAAAGCCTTCCTTTGAGGTCAAGTATTGATGGGCGAAATGGGCTTGGAATACGTTTTCTGGGGCCCTATTTCGAATTCCTCTGCGATGCCGGGTAGGGCTATGTTTCGGGTTGCTCAGAAAGAGCGAACACAGAGGGTCCAGTTGCATGTGTGGCTGCGTGAAGGCTCCCCTGGGGAGTTCAGTTGTACCCTAAGCCCTCCTATGAGGGCACTTTTTGATGGGCGAAAGGGGCTTGGAATGTGTTTCCTGGGGCCGTATTTGGACTTCCTGTCCGATGACAGGTAGGGCTATGTTTCGGGTTCCTCAGAAAGAGCTAACTTAGAGGGTTCATGTGTATGTGGGGCTGAATGAATGCTCCCCTGGGGAGTTTAGTTGTATGCAAAGCCTTCCTTTGAGGGCACTTTTTGATGGGCGAAAGGGGCTTTGAACGCGTTTTCTTTGGACCTTTTTTGAATTCCTCTCCGATGCCGGGTAGGGCAATGTTTCCGGTTGCTCAGAAAGAGCGAACACAGAGGGTCCAGTTGCATGTGGGGCTGCATGAATGCTCTCCTGGGGATTTCCGTTTTACCCAAAGCCTTCCTCTTGGGGCACATTTTGATTGGGAAAAGGGGCTTTAAACGCGTTTTCTTTGGAGCTTTTTTGAATTCGTCTGCTATGCCGGGTAGGGCTATGTTCGGGTTGCTCTCTACGAGCAAACACAGAGGTTCCAGTTGCATGTGGGACTGCGTGAATGCTCCCGTGGGGAGTTCAGTTTTACCAAAAGCCTTCCTTTGAGGGCTCTTTTTTATGGGCGAAAGGGGCTTTGAACGCGTTTTCTTTGGACTTTTTTTGAATTCCTCTGCGATGTCGGGTAATGCGATGTATCGGGTTGCTCAGAAAGAGCGAACACAGAGGGTTCAATTGCATGTAGGGAAATGTAAAGGCTCCCCTGGGGAGTTCAGTTGTACCTAATGCCTTCCTTTGAGGGCACTTTTTGATGGGTGAAAGGGGCTTGGAACGCGTTTTCTTTGGACCTTTTTAGAGTTCCTCTCCCATTCTGGGTAGGTCTATATTTTGGGATGCTCAGAAAGAGTGAACACAGAGGGTCCAGTTGCACGTGTGGCTGCGTGAAAGCTCCCCTGGGGTGTTCACTAGTACCCAAAGCCTTCTTCTGGGGGCACTTTTTGATGGGCGAAAGGGGCTGATAATGCGTTTACTTTTGTCCTATTTGAAATTCCTCTCCCATGCCTGGTAGGTTAATGTTTCGTGTTGCTCAGAAAGGGCGAACAGAGAGGGTCCAGTTGCATGTGTGGCTGCGTGATGGCTCCCCTGGGGAGTTCAGTTGTATCCAAAGCCTTCCTTTGAGGTCAAGTTTTGATGGGCGAAAGGGGCTTGGAACACGTTTTCTTTGGAACTTTTTTGAATTCCTCTCCGAAGCCGGGTAGGGCTATGTTTCAGGTTGCTCAGAAAAAGCGAACACAGAGGGTCCAGTTGCATGTGTGGCTGCGTGAAGGCTCCCCTGGGGAGTTCACTTGTATCCATAGACTTCCTTTGAGGGCAAGTTTTGATGGGCGAAAGGGGCTTTGAACACGTTTTACTTGGACCTTTTTTGAATTTTTCTCTGATGCCAGGTAGGGTTATGTTTCGGGTTGTTCAGAAAGAGGAAACACAGAGGGTCCAGTTTCATGTGTGGCTGCGTGAAGGCTTGCCTGGGGAGTTCAGTTGTACCCAAAGCCTTCCTTTGAGGGCAAATTTTGGATATGCTAAAGGGGCTTGGAATGTGTTTTCTGGGGCCATATTTGGACTTCTTCTCCGATGCCAGGTAGGGTTATGTTTCGGGTTGCTCAGAAAGAGCAAACACAGAGGGTCCAGTTGCATGTGTGGCTGTGTGAAGGCTCCCCTGGGGAGTTCAGTTGTACCCAAAGCCTTCCTTTGAGGGCACTTTTTGATTGTCGGAAGGGCTTGGAATGTGTTTTCTGGGGCCCTATTTGGAATTCCACTCCGATGCTGAATAGGGTTATGTTTCGGGTTGCTCAGAAAGAGCGAACACACAGGGTGCAGTTGCATGTGTGACTGCGCAAAGGCTCCCCTGGGGAGTTCAGTTGTATCCAAAGCCTTTCTTTGAGGGCAAGTTTTGATGGGCGAAAGGGGCTTGGAATGCGTTTTCTTTGGACCTGTTTTGAATTCCTCTCTGAAGCAGTGTAGGGCTATGTTATGGGTTGCTCAGAAAGAGCGAACAGAGAGGGTTCATGTGCATGTGGGGCTGCATGAATGCTCCCCTGGGGAGTTCAGTTGTACCCAAAGCCTTCCTTTGAGGGCAATTTCTGATGGACGAAAGGGGCTTTGAACGTGTTTTCTTTGGACATTTTTTAATTCCTCTGCAATGTCGGGTAAAGATATGTTTCGGGTTGCTCAAAAAGAGCGAACAAAGAGGGTTCAGTTGCATGTGGGGAAATGGAAAGGCTCCCCTGGGGAGTTCAGTTGTTCCCAAGGCCTTCCTTTGAGGGCACGTTTTGATGGGCGAATTGGGCTTTGAACGCGTTTTCATGGGCCTTATTTTGAATTCCTCTCCGATGCCGGGTAGGGCTGTGTTTCGGGTTGCTCAGAAAGAGCGAACACAGAGGGTTCAGTTGCATGTGGGGCTGCATGAATGCTCTCCTGGGGAGTTCCGTTGTACCCAAAGCCTTTCTCTGGGGGCACTTTCTAATGGGTGAAAGGGACTATGAACGCGTTTTCTTTGGACCTTTTTTGCATTCCTCTCCGATGCCGGGTAAAGCTATGTTTCGGGTTGCTCACAACGAGCAAACACAGAGGGTCCAGTTGCATGTGTGGCTGCGTGAAGGCTCCCCTGGGGAGTTCAGTTGTACCCAATGCCTTCCTTTGAGGGCACTTTTTGATGGACGAAAGGGGCTTGGAACGCGTTTTCTTTGGAACTTTTTGAATTACTCTCCGATGCCGGGTAGGGCTATGTTTTCTGTTGCTCAGAAAGAGCGAACACAGAGGGTCTAGCTGCATTTGTGGCTGCGTGAAGGCTCCCCTAGGGAGTTCAGTTGTACCCAAAGCCTTCCTCTGGGGGTACTTTTTGATGGGCGAAAGGGGCTTTGAACGCGTTCTCTAGGGCCCTATTTTGAATTCCACTCCCGTGCTTGGTACGGCTATGTTTCAGGTTGCTCAGAAAGAGCAAACACAGAGGATCCAGCTGCATGTGGGACTGTGTGAATGCTCTCCTGGGGAGATCAGTTGTACCCAAAGCCTTCCTTTGCGGGCACCTTTTGTTTTTGCGAAAGGGGCTTTGAACGCTTTTTCTGGGGCCCTATTTGGAATTCCTCTCCCATTCCTGGTAGGGCTATGTTTCGTGTTGCTCAGAAATAGCGAACAGAGAGGGTCCAGTTGCATGTGTGGCTGCGTGAAGACTCCCCAGGGGAGTTCAGTTGTATCCAAAGCCTTCCTTTGAGGTCAAGTATTGATGGGCGAAATGGGCTTGGAATACGTTTTCTGGGGCCCTATTTCGAATTCCTCTGCGATGCCGGGTAGGGCTATGTTTCGGGTTGCTCAGAAAGAGCGAACAGAGAGGGTCCAGTTGCATGTGTGGCTGCGTGAAGGCTCCCCTGGGGAGTTCAGTTGTACCCTAAGCCCTCCTATGAGGGCACTTTTTGATGGGCGAAAGGGGCTTGGAATGTGTTTCCTGGGGCCGTATTTGGACTTCCTGTCCGATGACAGGTAGGGCTATGTTTCGGGTTCCTCAGAAAGAGCTAACTTAGAGGGTTCATGTGTATGTGGGGCTGAATGAATGCTCCCCTGGGGAGTTTAGTTGTATGCAAAGCCTTCCTTTGAGGGCACTTTTTGATGGGCGAAAGGGGCTTTGAACGCATTTTCTTTGGACCTTTTTTGAATTCCTCTCCGATGCCGGGTAGGGCAATGTTTCCGGTTGCTCAGAAAGAGCGAACACAGAGGGTCCAGTTGCATGTGGGGCTGCATGAATGCTCTCCTGGGGATTTCCGTTTTACCCAAAGCCTTCCTCTTGGGGCACATTTTGATTGGGAAAAGGGGCTTTAAACGCGTTTTCTTTGGAGCTTTTTTGAATTCGTCTGCTATGCCGGGTAGGGCTATGTTCGGGTTGCTCTCTACGAGCAAACACAGAGGTTCCAGTTGCATGTGGGACTGCGTGAATGCTCCCGTGGGGAGTTCAGTTTTACCAAAAGCCTTCCTTTTGAGGGCTCTTTTTTATGGGCGAAAGGGGCTTTGAACGCGTTTTCTTTGGACTTTTTTTGAATTCCTCTGCGATGTCGGGTAATGGTATGTATCGGGTTGCTCAGAAAGAGCGAACACAGAGGGTTCAATTGCATGTAGGGAAATGTAAAGGCTCCCCTGGGGAGTTCAGTTGTATCCAAAGCCTTCCTTTGAGGTCAAGTTTTGATGGGCGAAAGGGGCTTGGAACACGTTTTCTTTGGAACTTTTTTGAATTCCTCTCCGAAGCCGGGTAGGGCTATGTTTCAGGTTGCTCAGAAAAAGCGAACACAGAGGGTCCAGTTGCATGTGTGGCTGCGTGAAGGCTCCCCTGGGGAGTTCACTTGTATCCATAGACTTCCTTTGAGGGCAAGTTTTGATGGGCGAAAGGGGCTTTGAACACGTTTTACTTGGACCTTTTTTGAATTTTTCTCTGATGCCAGGTAGGGTTATGTTTCGGGTTGTTCAGAAAGAGGAAACACAGAGGGTCCAGTTTCATGTGTGGCTGCGTGAAGGCTTGCCTGGGGAGTTCAGTTGTACCCAAAGCCTTCCTTTGAGGGCAAATTTTGGATATGCTAAAGGGGCTTGGAATGTGTTTTCTGGGGCCATATTTGGACTTCTTCTCCGATGCCAGGTAGGGTTATGTTTCGGGTTGCTCAGAAAGAGCAAACACAGAGGGTCCAGTTGCATGTGTGGCTGTGTGAAGGCTCCCCTGGGGAGTTCAGTTGTACCCAAAGCCTTCCTTTGAGGGCACTTTTTGATTGTCGGAAGGGCTTGGAATGTGTTTTCTGGGGCCCTATTTGGAATTCCACTCCGATGCTGAATAGGGTTATGTTTCGGGTTGCTCAGAAAGAGCGAACACACAGGGTGCAGTTGCATGTGTGACTGCGCAAAGGCTCCCCTGGGGAGTTCAGTTGTATCCAAAGCCTTTCTTTGAGGGCAAGTTTTGATGGGCGAAAGGGGCTTGGAATGCGTTTTCTTTGGACCTGTTTTGAATTCCTCTCTGAAGCAGTGTAGGGCTATGTTATGGGTTGCTCAGAAAGAGCGAACAGAGAGGGTTCATGTGCATGTGGGGCTGCATGAATGCTCCCCTGGGGAGTTCAGTTGTACCCAAAGCCTTCCTTTGAGGGCAATTTCTGATGGACGAAAGGGGCTTTGAACGTGTTTTCTTTGGACATTTTTTAATTCCTCTGCAATGTCGGGTAAAGATATGTTTCGGGTTGCTCAAAAAGAGCGAACAAAGAGGGTTCAGTTGCATGTGGGGAAATGGAAAGGCTCCCCTGGGGAGTTCAGTTGTTCCCAAGGCCTTCCTTTGAGGGCACGTTTTGATGGGCGAATTGGGCTTTGAACGCGTTTTCATGGGCCTTATTTTGAATTCCTCTCCGATGCCGGGTAGGGCTGTGTTTCGGGTTGCTCAGAAAGAGCGAACACAGAGGGTTCAGTTGCATGTGGGGCTGCATGAATGCTCTCCTGGGGAGTTCCGTTGTACCCAAAGCCTTTCTCTGGGGGCACTTTCTAATGGGTGAAAGGGACTATGAACGCGTTTTCTTTGGACCTTTTTTGCATTCCTCTCCGATGCCGGGTAAAGCTATGTTTCGGGTTGCTCACAACGAGCAAACACAGAGGGTCCAGTTGCATGTGTGGCTGCGTGAAGGCTCCCCTGGGGAGTTCAGTTGTACCCAATGCCTTCCTTTGAGGGCACTTTTTGATGGACGAAAGGGGCTTGGAACGCGTTTTCTTTGGAACTTTTTGAATTACTCTCCGATGCCGGGTAGGGCTATGTTTTCTGTTGCTCAGAAAGAGCGAACACAGAGGGTCTAGCTGCATTTGTGGCTGCGTGAAGGCTCCCCTAGGGAGTTCAGTTGTACCCAAAGCCTTCCTCTGGGGGTACTTTTTGATGGGCGAAAGGGGCTTTGAACGCGTTCTCTAGGGCCCTATTTTGAATTCCACTCCCGTGCTTGGTACGGCTATGTTTCAGGTTGCTCAGAAAGAGCAAACACAGAGGATCCAGCTGCATGTGGGACTGTGTGAATGCTCTCCTGGGGAGATCAGTTGTACCCAAAGCCTTCCTTTGCGGGCACCTTTTGTTTTTGCGAAAGGGGCTTTGAACGCTTTTTCTGGGGCCCTATTTGGAATTCCTCTCCCATTCCTGGTAGGGCTATGTTTCGTGTTGCTCAGAAATAGCGAACAGAGAGGGTCCAGTTGCATGTGTGGCTGCGTGAAGACTCCCCAGGGGAGTTCAGTTGTATCCAAAGCCTTCCTTTGAGGTCAAGTATTGATGGGCGAAATGGGCTTGGAATACGTTTTCTGGGGCCCTATTTCGAATTCCTCTGCGATGCCGGGTAGGGCTATGTTTCGGGTTGCTCAGAAAGAGCGAACAGAGAGGGTCCAGTTGCATGTGTGGCTGCGTGAAGGCTCCCCTGGGGAGTTCAGTTGTACCCTAAGCCCTCCTATGAGGGCACTTTTTGATGGGCGAAAGGGGCTTGGAATGTGTTTCCTGGGGCCGTATTTGGACTTCCTGTCCGATGACAGGTAGGGCTATGTTTCGGGTTCCTCAGAAAGAGCTAACTTAGAGGGTTCATGTGTATGTGGGGCTGAATGAATGCTCCCCTGGGGAGTTTAGTTGTATGCAAAGCCTTCCTTTGAGGGCACTTTTTGATGGGCGAAAGGGGCTTTGAACGCGTTTTCTTTGGACCTTTTTTGAATTCCTCTCCGATGCCGGGTAGGGCAATGTTTCCGGTTGCTCAGAAAGAGCGAACACAGAGGGTCCAGTTGCATGTGGGGCTGCATGAATGCTCTCCTGGGGATTTCCGTTTTACCCAAAGCCTTCCTCTTGGGGCACATTTTGATTGGGAAAAGGGGCTTTAAACGCGTTTTCTTTGGAGCTTTTTTGAATTCGTCTGCTATGCCGGGTAGGGCTATGTTCGGGTTGCTCTCTACGAGCAAACACAGAGGTTCCAGTTGCATGTGGGACTGCGTGAATGCTCCCGTGGGGAGTTCAGTTTTACCAAAAGCCTTCCTTTTGAGGGCTCTTTTTTATGGGCGAAAGGGGCTTTGAACGCGTTTTCTTTGGACTTTTTTTGAATTCCTCTGCGATGTCGGGTAATGGTATGTATCGGGTTGCTCAGAAAGAGCGAACACAGAGGGTTCAATTGCATGTAGGGAAATGTAAAGGCTCCCCTGGGGAGTTCAGTTGTATCCAAAGCCTTCCTTTGAGGTCAAGTTTTGATGGGCGAAAGGGGCTTGGAACACGTTTTCTTTGGAACTTTTTTGAATTCCTCTCCGAAGCCGGGTAGGGCTATGTTTCAGGTTGCTCAGAAAAAGCGAACACAGAGGGTCCAGTTGCATGTGTGGCTGCGTGAAGGCTCCCCTGGGGAGTTCACTTGTATCCATAGACTTCCTTTGAGGGCAAGTTTTGATGGGCGAAAGGGGCTTTGAACACGTTTTACTTGGACCTTTTTTGAATTTTTCTCTGATGCCAGGTAGGGTTATGTTTCGGGTTGTTCAGAAAGAGGAAACACAGAGGGTCCAGTTTCATGTGTGGCTGCGTGAAGGCTTGCCTGGGGAGTTCAGTTGTACCCAAAGCCTTCCTTTGAGGGCAAATTTTGGATATGCTAAAGGGGCTTGGAATGTGTTTTCTGGGGCCATATTTGGACTTCTTCTCCGATGCCAGGTAGGGTTATGTTTCGGGTTGCTCAGAAAGAGCAAACACAGAGGGTCCAGTTGCATGTGTGGCTGTGTGAAGGCTCCCCTGGGGAGTTCAGTTGTACCCAAAGCCTTCCTTTGAGGGCACTTTTTGATTGTCGGAAGGGCTTGGAATGTGTTTTCTGGGGCCCTATTTGGAATTCCACTCCGATGCTGAATAGGGTTATGTTTCGGGTTGCTCAGAAAGAGCGAACACACAGGGTGCAGTTGCATGTGTGGCTGCGCAAAGGCTCCCCTGGGGAGTTCAGTTGTATCCAAAGCCTTTCTTTGAGGGCAAGTTTTGATGGGCGAAAGGGGCTTGGAATGCGTTTTCTTTGGACCTGTTTTGAATTCCTCTCCGAAGCAGTGTAGGGCTATGTTATGGGTTGCTCAGAAAGAGCGAACAGAGAGGGTTCATGTGCATGTGGGGCTGCATGAATGCTCCCCTGGGGAGTTCAGTTGTACCCAAAGCCTTCCTTTGAGGGCAATTTCTGATGGACGAAAGGGGCTTTGAACGCGTTTTCTTTGGACTTTTTTTAATTCCTCTGCAATGTCGGGTAAAGATATGTTTCGGGTTGCTCAAAAAGAGCGAACAAAGAGGGTTCAGTTGCATGTGGGGAAATGGAAAGGCTCCCCTGGGGAGTTCAGTTGTTCCCAAGGCCTTCCTTTGAGGGCACGTTTTGATGGGCGAATTGGGCTTTGAACGCGTTTTCATGGGCCTTATTTTGAATTCCTCTCCGATGCCGGGTAGGGCTGTGTTTCGGGTTGCTCAGAAAGAGCGAACACAGAGGGTTCAGTTGCATGTGGGGCTGCATGAATGCTCTCCTGGGGAGTTCCGTTGTACCCAAAGCCTTTCTCTGGGGGCACTTTCTAATGGGTGAAAGGGACTATGAACGCGTTTTCTTTGGACCTTTTTTGCATTCCTCTCCGATGCCGGGTAAAGCTATGTTTCGGGTTGCTCACAACGAGCAAACACAGAGGGTCCAGTTGCATGTGTGGCTGCGTGAAGGCTCCCCTGGGGAGTTCAGTTGTACCCAATGCCTTCCTTTGAGGGCACTTTTTGATGGACGAAAGGGGCTTGGAACGCGTTTTCTTTGGAACTTTTTGAATTACTCTCCGATGCCGGGTAGGGCTATGTTTTCGGTTGCTCAGAAAGAGCGAACACAGAGGGTCTAGCTGCATTTGTGGCTGCGTGAAGGCTCCCCTAGGGAGTTCAGTTGTACCCAAAGCCTTCCTCTGGGGGTACTTTTTGATGGGCGAAAGGGGCTTTGAACGCGTTCTCTAGGGCCCTATTTTGAATTCCACTCCCGTGCTTGGTACGGCTATGTTTCAGGTTGCTCAGAAAGAGCAAACACAGAGGATCCAGCTGCATGTGGGACTGTGTGAATGCTCTCCTGGGGAGATCAGTTGTACCCAAAGCCTTCCTTTGCGGGCACCTTTTGTTTTTGCGAAAGGGGCTTTGAACGCTTTTTTTGGGGCCCTATTTGGAATTCCTCTCCCATGCCTGGTAGGGCTGTGTTTCGTGTTGCTCAGAAATAGCGAACAGAGAGGGTCCAGTTGCATGTGTGGCTGCGTGAAGGCTCCCCTGGGGAGTTCAGTTGTACCCTAAGCCCTCCTATGAGGGCACTTTTTGATGGGCGAAAGGGGCTTGGAATGTGTTTCCTGGGGCCGTATTTGGACTTCCTGTCCGATGACAGGTAGGGCTATGTTTCGGGTTCCTCAGAAAGAGCTAACTTAGAGGGTTCATGTGTATGTGGGGCTGAATGAATGCTCCCCTGGGGAGTTTAGTTGTATGCAAAGCCTTCCTTTGAGGGCACTTTTTGATGGGCGAAAGGGGCTTTGAACGCGTTTTCTTTGGACCTTTTTTGAATTCCTCTCCGATGCCGGGTAGGGCAATGTTTCCGGTTGCTCAGAAAGAGCGAACACAGAGGGTCCAGTTGCATGTGGGGCTGCATGAATGCTCTCCTGGGGATTTCCGTTTTACCCAAAGCCTTCCTCTTGGGGCACATTTTGATTGGGAAAAGGGGCTTTAAACGCGTTTTCTTTGGAGCTTTTTTGAATTCGTCTGCTATGCCGGGTAGGGCTATGTTCGGGTTGCTCTCTACGAGCAAACACAGAGGTTCCAGTTGCATGTGGGACTGCGTGAATGCTCCCGTGGGGAGTTCAGTTTTACCAAAAGCCTTCCTTTGAGGGCTCTTTTTTATGGGCGAAAGGGGCTTTGAACGCGTTTTCTTTGGACTTTTTTTGAATTCCTCTGCGATGTCGGGTAATGCTATGTATCGGGTTGCTCAGAAAGAGCGAACACAGAGGGTTCAATTGCATGTAGGGAAATGTAAAGGCTCCCCTGGGGAGTTCAGTTGTACCTAATGCCTTCCTTTGAGGGCACTTTTTGATGGGTGAAAGGGGCTTGGAACGCGTTTTCTTTGGACCTTTTTAGAGTTCCTCTCCAATGCCGGGTAGAGCTATGTTTCAGGTTGCTCAGAAAGAGCGAATACAGAGGGTTCATGTGTATGTTGGGCTGCATGAATGCCCCCCTGTGGAGTTGAGTTTTACCCAAAACCTTCCTTTGAGGGCAGCTTTTGATGGGCGAAAGGGGCTTTGAACGCGTTTTCTTTGGACCTTTTTTGAATTCCTCTCCCATTCTGGGTAGGTCTATATTTTGGGATGCTCAGAAAGAGTGAACACAGAGGGTCCAGTTGCACGTGTGGCTGCGTGAAGGCTCCCCTGGGGTGTTCACTAGTACCCAAAGCCTTCTTCTGGGGGCACTTTTTGATGGGCGAAAGGGGCTGGTAATGCGTTTACTTTTGTCCTATTTGAAATTCCTCTCCCATGCCTGGTAGGTTAATGTTTCGTGTTGCTCAGAAAGGGCGAACAGAGAGGGTCCAGTTGCATGTGTGGCTGCGTGATGGCTCCCCTGGGGAGTTCAGTTGTATCCAAAGCCTTCCTTTGAGGTCAAGTTTTGATGGGCGAAAGGGGCTTGGAACACGTTTTCTTTGGAACTTTTTTGAATTCCTCTCTGAAGCCGGGTAGGGCTATGTTTCAGGTTGCTCAGAAAAAGCGAACACAGAGGGTCCAGTTGCATGTGTGGCTGCGTGAAGGCTCCCCTGGGGAGTTCACTTGTATCCATAGACTTCCTTTGAGGGCAAGTTTTGATGGGCGAAAGGGGCTTTGAACACGTTTTACTTGGACCTTTTTTGAATTTTTCTCTGATGCCAGGTAGGGTTATGTTTCGGGTTGTTCAGAAAGAGGAAACACAGAGGGTCCAGTTTCATGTGTGGCTGCGTGAAGGCTTGCCTGGGGAGTTCAGTTGTACCCAAAGCCTTCCTTTGAGGGCAAGTTTTGATATGCTAAAGGGGCTTGGAATGTGTTTTCTGGGGCCATATTTGGACTTCTTCTCCGATGCCAGGTAGGGTTATGTTTCGGGTTGCTCAGAAAGAGCAAACACAGAGGGTCCAGTTGCATGTGTGGCTGTGTGAAGGCTCCCCAGGGGAGTTCAGTTGTACCCAAAGCCTTCCTTTGAGGGCACTTTTTGATTGTCGGAAGGGCTTGGAATGTGTTTTCTGGGGCCCTATTTGGAATTCCACTCCGATGCTGAATAGGGTTATGTTTCGGGTTGCTCAGAAAGAGCGAACACACAGGGTGCAGTTGCATGTGTGGCTGCGCAAAGGCTCCCCTGGGGAGTTCAGTTGTATCCAAAGCCTTTCTTTGAGGGCAAGTTTTGATGGGCGAAAGGGGCTTGGAATGCGTTTTCTTTGGACCTGTTTTGAATTCCTCTCCGAAGCAGTGTAGGGCTATGTTATGGGTTGCTCAGAAAGAGCGAACAGAGAGGGTTCATGTGCATGTGGGGCTGCATGAATGCTCCCCTGGGGAGTTCAGTTGTACCCAAAGCCTTCCTTTGAGGCCAATTTCTGATGGACGAAAGGGGCTTTGAACGCGTTTTCTTTGGACTTTTTTTAATTCCTCTGCAATGTCGGGTAAAGATATGTTTCGGGTTGCTCAAAAAGAGCGAACAAAGAGGGTTCAGTTGCATGTGGGGAAATGTAAAGGCTCCCCTGGGGAGTTCAGTTGTTCCCAAGGCCTTCCTTTGAGGGCACTTTTTGATGGGCGAAAGGGGCTTTGAACGCGTTTTCATGGGCCTTATTTTGAATTCCTCTCCGATGCCGGGTAGGGCTGTGTTTCGGGTTGCTCAGAAAGAGCGAACACAGAGGGTTCAGTTGCATGTGGGGCTGCATGAATGCTCTCCTGGGGAGTTCCGTTGTACCCAAAGCCTTTCTCTGGGGGCACTTTCTAATGGGTGAAAGGGACTATGAACGCGTTTTCTTTGGACCTTTTTTGCATTCCTCTCCGATGCCGGGTAAAGCTATGTTTCGGGTTGCTCACAACGAGCAAACACAGAGGGTCCAGTTGCATGTGTGGCTGCGTGAAGGCTCCCCTGGGGAGTTCAGTTGTACCCAATGCCTTCCTTTGAGGGCACTTTTTGATGGGCGAAAGGGGCTTGGAACGCGTTTTCTTTGGAACTTTTTGAATTACTCTCCGATGCCGGGTAGGGCTATGTTTTCGGTTGCTCAGAAAGAGCGAACACAGAGGGTCTAGCTGCATTTGTGGCTGCGTGAAGGCTCCCCTAGGGAGTTCAGTTGTACCCAAAGCCTTCCTCTGGGGGTACTTTTTGATGGGCGAAAGGGGCTTTGAACGCGTTCTCTAGGGCCCTATTTTGAATTCCACTCCCGTGCTTGGTACGGCTATGTTTCAGGTTGCTCAGAAAGAGCAAACACAGAGGATCCAGCTGCATGTGGGACTGTGTGAATGCTCTCCTGGGGAGATCAGTTGTACCCAAAGCCTTCCTTTGCGGGCACCTTTTGTTTTTGCGAAAGGGGCTTTGAACGCTTTTTCTGGGGCCCTATTTGGAATTCCTCTCCCATTCCTGGTAGGGCTATGTTTCGTGTTGCTCAGAAATAGCGAACAGAGAGGGTCCAGTTGCATGTGTGGCTGCGTGAAGACTCCCCAGGGGAGTTCAGTTGTATCCAAAGCCTTCCTTTGAGGTCAAGTATTGATGGGCGAAATGGGCTTGGAATACGTTTTCTGGGGCCCTATTTCGAATTCCTCTGCGATGCCGGGTAGGGCTATGTTTCGGGTTGCTCAGAAAGAGCGAACACAGAGGGTCCAGTTGCATGTGTGGCTGCGTGAAGGCTCCCCTGGGGAGTTCAGTTGTACCCTAAGCCCTCCTATGAGGGCACTTTTTGATGGGCGAAAGGGGCTTGGAATGTGTTTCCTGGGGCCGTATTTGGACTTCCTGTCCGATGACAGGTAGGGCTATGTTTCGGGTTCCTCAGAAAGAGCTAACTTAGAGGGTTCATGTGTATGTGGGGCTGAATGAATGCTCCCCTGGGGAGTTTAGTTGTATGCAAAGCCTTCCTTTGAGGGCACTTTTTGATGGGCGAAAGGGGCTTTGAACGCGTTTTCTTTGGACCTTTTTTGAATTCCTCTCCGATGCCGGGTAGGGCAATGTTTCCGGTTGCTCAGAAAGAGCGAACACAGAGGGTCCAGTTGCATGTGGGGCTGCATGAATGCTCTCCTGGGGATTTCCGTTTTACCCAAAGCCTTCCTCTTGGGGCACATTTTGATTGGGAAAAGGGGCTTTAAACGCGTTTTCTTTGGAGCTTTTTTGAATTCGTCTGCTATGCCGGGTAGGGCTATGTTCGGGTTGCTCTCTACGAGCAAACACAGAGGTTCCAGTTGCATGTGGGACTGCGTGAATGCTCCCGTGGGGAGTTCAGTTTTACCAAAAGCCTTCCTTTGAGGGCTCTTTTTTATGGGCGAAAGGGGCTTTGAACGCGTTTTCTTTGGACTTTTTTTGAATTCCTCTGCGATGTCGGGTAATGCTATGTATCGGGTTGCTCAGAAAGAGCGAACACAGAGGGTTCAATTGCATGTAGGGAAATGTAAAGGCTCCCCTGGGGAGTTCAGTTGTACCTAATGCCTTCCTTTGAGGGCACTTTTTGATGGGTGAAAGGGGCTTGGAACGCGTTTTCTTTGGACCTTTTTAGAGTTCCTCTCCAATGCCGGGTAGAGCTATGTTTCAGGTTGCTCAGAAAGAGCGAATACAGAGGGTTCATGTGTATGTTGGGCTGCATGAATGCCCCCCTGTGGAGTTGAGTTTTACCCAAAACCTTCCTTTGAGGGCAGCTTTTGATGGGCGAAAGGGGCTTTGAACGCGTTTTCTTTGGACCTTTTTTGAATTCCTCTCCCATTCTGGGTAGGTCTATATTTTGGGATGCTCAGAAAGAGTGAACACAGAGGGTCCAGTTGCACGTGTGGCTGCGTGAAGGCTCCCCTGGGGTGTTCACTAGTACCCAAAGCCTTCTTCTGGGGGCACTTTTTGATGGGCGAAAGGGGCTGGTAATGCGTTTACTTTTGTCCTATTTGAAATTCCTCTCCCATGCCTGGTAGGTTAATGTTTCGTGTTGCTCAGAAAGGGCGAACAGAGAGGGTCCAGTTGCATGTGTGGCTGCGTGATGGCTCCCCTGGGGAGTTCAGTTGTATCCAAAGCCTTCCTTTGAGGTCAAGTTTTGATGGGCGAAAGGGGCTTGGAACACGTTTTCTTTGGAACTTTTTTGAATTCCTCTCCGAAGCCGGGTAGGGCTATGTTTCAGGTTGCTCAGAAAAAGCGAACACAGAGGGTCCAGTTGCATGTGTGGCTGCGTGAAGGCTCCCCTGGGGAGTTCACTTGTATCCATAGACTTCCTTTGAGGGCAAGTTTTGATGGGCGAAAGGGGCTTTGAACACGTTTTACTTGGACCTTTTTTGAATTTTTCTCTGATGCCAGGTAGGGTTATGTTTCGGGTTGTTCAGAAAGAGGAAACACAGAGGGTCCAGTTTCATGTGTGGCTGCGTGAAGGCTTGCCTGGGGAGTTCAGTTGTACCCAAAGCCTTCCTTTGAGGGCAAGTTTTGATATGCTAAAGGGGCTTGGAATGTGTTTTCTGGGGCCATATTTGGACTTCTTCTCCGATGCCAGGTAGGGTTATGTTTCGGGTTGCTCAGAAAGAGCAAACACAGAGGGTCCAGTTGCATGTGTGGCTGTGTGAAGGCTCCCCAGGGGAGTTCAGTTGTACCCAAAGCCTTCCTTTGAGGGCACTTTTTGATTGTCGGAAGGGCTTGGAATGTGTTTTCTGGGGCCCTATTTGGAATTCCACTCCGATGCTGAATAGGGTTATGTTTCGGGTTGCTCAGAAAGAGCGAACACACAGGGTGCAGTTGCATGTGTGGCTGCGCAAAGGCTCCCCTGGGGAGTTCAGTTGTATCCAAAGCCTTTCTTTGAGGGCAAGTTTTGATGGGCGAAAGGGGCTTGGAATGCGTTTTCTTTGGACCTGTTTTGAATTCCTCTCCGAAGCAGTGTAGGGCTATGTTATGGGTTGCTCAGAAAGAGCGAACAGAGAGGGTTCATGTGCATGTGGGGCTGCATGAATGCTCCCCTGGGGAGTTCAGTTGTACCCAAAGCCTTCCTTTGAGGGCAATTTCTGATGGACGAAAGGGGCTTTGAACGCGTTTTCTTTGGACTTTTTTTAATTCCTCTGCAATGTCGGGTAAAGATATGTTTCGGGTTGCTCAAAAAGAGCGAACAAAGAGGGTTCAGTTGCATGTGGGGAAATGGAAAGGCTCCCCTGGGGAGTTCAGTTGTTCCCAAGGCCTTCCTTTGAGGGCACTTTTTGATGGGCGAAAGGGGCTTTGAACGCGTTTTCATGGGCCTTATTTTGAATTCCTCTCCGATGCCGGGTAGGGCTGTGTTTCGGGTTGCTCAGAAAGAGCGAACACAGAGGGTTCAGTTGCATGTGGGGCTGCATGAATGCTCTCCTGGGGAGTTCCGTTGTACCCAAAGCCTTTCTCTGGGGGCACTTTCTAATGGGTGAAAGGGACTATGAACGCGTTTTCTTTGGACCTTTTTTGCATTCCTCTCCGATGCCGGGTAAAGCTATGTTTCGGGTTGCTCACAACGAGCAAACACAGAGGGTCCAGTTGCATGTGTGGCTGCGTGAAGGCTCCCCTGGGGAGTTCAGTTGTACCCAATGCCTTCCTTTGAGGGCACTTTTTGATGGGCGAAAGGGGCTTGGAACGCGTTTTCTTTGGAACTTTTTGAATTACTCTCCGATGCCGGGTAGGGCTATGTTTTCGGTTGCTCAGAAAGAGCGAACACAGAGGGTCTAGCTGCATTTGTGGCTGCGTGAAGGCTCCCCTAGGGAGTTCAGTTGTACCCAAAGCCTTCCTCTGGGGGTACTTTTTGATGGGCGAAAGGGGCTTTGAACGCGTTCTCTAGGGCCCTATTTTGAATTCCACTCCCGTGCTTGGTACGGCTATGTTTCAGGTTGCTCAGAAAGAGCAAACACAGAGGATCCAGCTGCATGTGGGACTGTGTGAATGCTCTCCTGGGGAGATCAGTTGTACCCAAAGCCTTCCTTTGCGGGCACCTTTTGTTTTTGCGAAAGGGGCTTTGAACGCTTTTTCTGGGGCCCTATTTGGAATTCCTCTCCCATTCCTGGTAGGGCTATGTTTCGTGTTGCTCAGAAATAGCGAACAGAGAGGGTCCAGTTGCATGTGTGGCTGCGTGAAGACTCCCCAGGGGAGTTCAGTTGTATCCAAAGCCTTCCTTTGAGGTCAAGTATTGATGGGCGAAATGGGCTTGGAATACGTTTTCTGGGGCCCTATTTCGAATTCCTCTGCGATGCCGGGTAGGGCTATGTTTCGGGTTGCTCAGAAAGAGCGAACACAGAGGGTCCAGTTGCATGTGTGGCTGCGTGAAGGCTCCCCTGGGGAGTTCAGTTGTACCCTAAGCCCTCCTATGAGGGCACTTTTTGATGGGCGAAAGGGGCTTGGAATGTGTTTCCTGGGGCCGTATTTGGACTTCCTGTCCGATGACAGGTAGGGCTATGTTTCGGGTTCCTCAGAAAGAGCTAACTTAGAGGGTTCATGTGTATGTGGGGCTGAATGAATGCTCCCCTGGGGAGTTTAGTTGTATGCAAAGCCTTCCTTTGAGGGCACTTTTTGATGGGCGAAAGGGGCTTTGAACGCGTTTTCTTTGGACCTTTTTTGAATTCCTCTCCGATGCCGGGTAGGGCAATGTTTCCGGTTGCTCAGAAAGAGCGAACACAGAGGGTCCAGTTGCATGTGGGGCTGCATGAATGCTCTCCTGGGGATTTCCGTTTTACCCAAAGCCTTCCTCTTGGGGCACATTTTGATTGGGAAAAGGGGCTTTAAACGCGTTTTCTTTGGAGCTTTTTTGAATTCGTCTGCTATGCCGGGTAGGGCTATGTTCGGGTTGCTCTCTACGAGCAAACACAGAGGTTCCAGTTGCATGTGGGACTGCGTGAATGCTCCCGTGGGGAGTTCAGTTTTACCAAAAGCCTTCCTTTGAGGGCTCTTTTTTATGGGCGAAAGGGGCTTTGAACGCGTTTTCTTTGGACTTTTTTTGAATTCCTCTGCGATGTCGGGTAATGCTATGTATCGGGTTGCTCAGAAAGAGCGAACACAGAGGGTTCAATTGCATGTAGGGAAATGTAAAGGCTCCCCTGGGGAGTTCAGTTGTACCTAATGCCTTCCTTTGAGGGCACTTTTTGATGGGTGAAAGGGGCTTGGAACGCGTTTTCTTTGGACCTTTTTAGAGTTCCTCTCCAATGCCGGGTAGAGCTATGTTTCAGGTTGCTCAGAAAGAGCGAATACAGAGGGTTCATGTGTATGTTGGGCTGCATGAATGCCCCCCTGTGGAGTTGAGTTTTACCCAAAACCTTCCTTTGAGGGCAGCTTTTGATGGGCGAAAGGGGCTTTGAACGCGTTTTCTTTGGACCTTTTTTGAATTCCTCTCCCATTCTGGGTAGGTCTATATTTTGGGATGCTCAGAAAGAGTGAACACAGAGGGTCCAGTTGCACGTGTGGCTGCGTGAAGGCTCCCCTGGGGTGTTCACTAGTACCCAAAGCCTTATTCTGGGGGCACTTTTTGATGGGCGAAAGGGGCTGGTAATGCATTTACTTTTGTCCTATTTGAAATTCCTCTCCCATGCCTGGTAGGTTAATGTTTCGTGTTGCTCAGAAAGGGCGAACAGAGAGGGTCCAGTTGCATGTGTGGCTGCGTGATGGCTCCCCTGGGGAGTTCAGTTGTATCCAAAGCCTTCCTTTGAGGTCAAGTTTTGATGGGCGAAAGGGGCTTGGAACACGTTTTCTTTGGAACTTTTTTGAATTCCTCTCCGAAGCCGGGTAGGGCTATGTTTCAGGTTGCTCAGAAAAAGCGAACACAGAGGGTCCAGTTGCATGTGTGGCTGCGTGAAGGCTCCCCTGGGGAGTTCACTTGTATCCATAGACTTCCTTTGAGGGCAAGTTTTGATGGGCGAAAGGGGCTTTGAACACGTTTTACTTGGACCTTTTTTGAATTTTTCTCTGATGCCAGGTAGGGTTATGTTTCGGGTTGTTCAGAAAGAGGAAACACAGAGGGTCCAGTTTCATGTGTGGCTGCGTGAAGGCTTGCCTGGGGAGTTCAGTTGTACCCAAAGCCTTCCTTTGAGGGCAAGTTTTGATATGCTAAAGGGGCTTGGAATGTGTTTTCTGGGGCCATATTTGGACTTCTTCTCCGATGCCAGGTAGGGTTATGTTTCGGGTTGCTCAGAAAGAGCAAACACAGAGGGTCCAGTTGCATGTGTGGCTGTGTGAAGGCTCCCCAGGGGAGTTCAGTTGTACCCAAAGCCTTCCTTTGAGGGCACTTTTTGATTGTCGGAAGGGCTTGGAATGTGTTTTCTGGGGCCCTATTTGGAATTCCACTCCGATGCTGAATAGGGTTATGTTTCGGGTTGCTCAGAAAGAGCGAACGCACAGGGTGCAGTTGCATGTGTGGCTGCGCAAAGGCTCCCCTGGGGAGTTCAGTTGTATCCAAAGCCTTTCTTTGAGGGCAAGTTTTGATGGGCGAAAGGGGCTTGGAATGCGTTTTCTTTGGACCTGTTTTGAATTCCTCTCCGAAGCAGTGTAGGGCTATGTTATGGGTTGCTCAGAAAGAGCGAACAGAGAGGGTTCATGTGCATGTGGGGCTGCATGAATGCTCCCCTGGGGAGTTCAGTTGTACCCAAAGCCTTCCTTTGAGGCCAGTTTCTGATGGACGAAAGGGGCTTTGAACGCGTTTTCTTTGGACTTTTTTTAATTCCTCTGCAATGTCGGGTAAAGATATGTTTCGGGTTGCTCAAAAAGAGCGAACAAAGAGGGTTCAGTTGCATGTGGGGAAATGGAAAGGCTCCCCTGGGGAGTTCAGTTGTTCCCAAGGCCTTCCTTTGAGGGCACTTTTTGATGGGCGAAAGGGGCTTTGAACGCGTTTTCATGGGCCTTATTTTGAATTCCTCTCCGATGCCGGGTAGGGCTGTGTTTCGGGTTGCTCAGAAAGAGCGAACACAGAGGGTTCAGTTGCATGTGGGGCTGCATGAATGCTCTCCTGGGGAGTTCCGTTGTACCCAAAGCCTTTCTCTGGGGGCACTTTCTAATGGGTGAAAGGGACTATGAACGCGTTTTCTTTGGACCTTTTTTGCATTCCTCTCCGATGCCGGGTAAAGCTATGTTTCGGGTTGCTCACAACGAGCAAACACAGAGGGTCCAGTTGCATGTGTGGCTGCGTGAAGGCTCCCCTGGGGAGTTCAGTTGTACCCAATGCCTTCCTTTGAGGGCACTTTTTGATGGACGAAAGGGGCTTGGAACGCGTTTTCTTTGGAACTTTTTGAATTACTCTCCGATGCCGGGTAGGGCTATGTTTTCGGTTGCTCAGAAAGAGCGAACACAGAGGGTCTAGCTGCATTTGTGGCTGCGTGAAGGCTCCCCTAGGGAGTTCAGTTGTACCCAAAGCCTTCCTCTGGGGGTACTTTTTGATGGGCGAAAGGGGCTTTGAACGCGTTCTCTAGGGCCCTATTTTGAATTCCACTCCCGTGCTTGGTACGGCTATGTTTCAGGTTGCTCAGAAAGAGCAAACACAGAGGATCCAGCTGCATGTGGGACTGTGTGAATGCTCTCCTGGGGAGATCAGTTGTACCCAAAGCCTTCCTTTGCGGGCACCTTTTGTTTTTGCGAAAGGGGCTTTGAACGCTTTTTCTGGGGCCCTATTTGGAATTCCTCTCCCATTCCTGGTAGGGCTATGTTTCGTGTTGCTCAGAAATAGCGAACAGAGAGGGTCCAGTTGCATGTGTGGCTGCGTGAAGACTCCCCAGGGGAGTTCAGTTGTATCCAAAGCCTTCCTTTGAGGTCAAGTATTGATGGGCGAAATGGGCTTGGAATACGTTTTCTGGGGCCCTATTTCGAATTCCTCTGCGATGCCGGGTAGGGCTATGTTTCGGGTTGCTCAGAAAGAGCGAACAGAGAGGGTCCAGTTGCATGTGTGGCTGCGTGAAGGCTCCCCTGGGGAGTTCAGTTGTACCCTAAGCCCTCCTATGAGGGCACTTTTTGATGGGCGAAAGGGGCTTGGAATGTGTTTCCTGGGGCCGTATTTGGACTTCCTGTCCGATGACAGGTAGGGCTATGTTTCGGGTTCCTCAGAAAGAGCTAACTTAGAGGGTTCATGTGTATGTGGGGCTGAATGAATGCTCCCCTGGGGAGTTTAGTTGTATGCAAAGCCTTCCTTTGAGGGCACTTTTTGATGGGCGAAAGGGGCTTTGAACGCGTTTTCTTTGGACCTTTTTTGAATTCCTCTCCGATGCCGGGTAGGGCAATGTTTCCGGTTGCTCAGAAAGAGCGAACACAGAGGGTCCAGTTGCATGTGGGGCTGCATGAATGCTCTCCTGGGGATTTCCGTTTTACCCAAAGCCTTCCTCTTGGGGCACATTTTGATTGGGAAAAGGGGCTTTAAACGCGTTTTCTTTGGAGCTTTTTTGAATTCGTCTGCTATGCCGGGTAGGGCTATGTTCGGGTTGCTCTCTACGAGCAAACACAGAGGTTCCAGTTGCATGTGGGACTGCGTGAATGCTCCCGTGGGGAGTTCAGTTTTACCAAAAGCCTTCCTTTGAGGGCTCTTTTTTATGGGCGAAAGGGGCTTTGAACGCGTTTTCTTTGGACTTTTTTTGAATTCCTCTGCGATGTCGGGTAATGCTATGTATCGGGTTGCTCAGAAAGAGCGAACACAGAGGGTTCAATTGCATGTAGGGAAATGTAAAGGCTCCCCTGGGGAGTTCAGTTGTACCTAATGCCTTCCTTTGAGGGCACTTTTTGATGGGTGAAAGAGGCTTGGAACGCGTTTTCTTTGGACCTTTTTAGAGTTCCTCTCCAATGCCGGGTAGAGCTATGTTTCAGGTTGCTCAGAAAGAGCGAATACAGAGGGTTCATGTGTATGTTGGGCTGCATGAATGCCCCCCTGTGGAGTTGAGTTTTACCCAAAACCTTCCTTTGAGGGCAGCTTTTGATGGGCGAAAGGGGCTTTGAACGCGTTTTCTTTGGACCTTTTTTGAATTCCTCTCCCATTCTGGGTAGGTCTATATTTTGGGATGCTCAGAAAGAGTGAACACAGAGGGTCCAGTTGCATGTGTGGCTGCGTGATGGCTCCCCTGGGGAGTTCAGTTGTATCCAAAGCCTTCCTTTGAGGTCAAGTTTTGATGGGCGAAAGGGGCTTGGAATGCGTTTTCTTTGGACCTGTTTTGAATTCCTCTCCGAAGCAGTGTAGGGCTATGTTATGGGTTGCTCAGAAAGAGCGAACAGAGAGGGTTCATGTGCATGTGGGGCTGCATGAATGCTCCCCTGGGGAGTTCAGTTGTACCCAAAGCCTTCCTTTGAGGGCAATTTCTGATGGACGAAAGGGGCTTTGAACGCGTTTTCTTTGGACTTTTTTTAATTCCTCTGCAATGTCGGGTAAAGATATGTTTCGGGTTGCTCAAAAAGAGCGAACAAAGAGGGTTCAGTTGCATGTGGGGAAATGGAAAGGCTCCCCTGGGGAGTTCAGTTGTTCCCAAGGCCTTCCTTTGAGGGCACTTTTTGATGGGCGAAATGGGCTTTGAACGCGTTTTCATGGGCCTTATTTTTATTCCTCTCCGATGCCGGGTAGGGCTGTGTTTCGGGTTGCTCAGAAAGAGCGAACACAGAGGGTTCAGCTGCATGTGGGGCTGCATGAATGCTCTCCTGGGGAGTTCCGTTGTACCCAAAGCCTTTCTCTGGGGGCACTTTCTAATGGGTGAAAGGGACTATGAACGTGTTTTCTTTGGACCTTTTTTGCATTCCTCTCCGATGCCGGGTAAAGCTATGTTTCGGGTTGCTCACAACGAGCAAACACAGAGGGTCCAGTTGCATGTGTGGCTGCGTGAAGGCTCCCCTGGGGAGTTCAGTTGTACCCAATGCCTTCCTTTGAGGGCACTTTTTGATGGACGAAAGGGGCTTGGAACGCGTTTTCTTTGGAACTTTTTGAATTACTCTCCGATGCCGGGTAGGGCTATGTTTTCGGTTGCTCAGAAAGAGCGAACACAGAGGGTCTAGCTGCATTTGTGGCTGCGTGAAGGCTCCCCTAGGGAGTTCAGTTGTACCCAAAGCCTTCCTTTGAGGTCAAGTATTGATGGGCGAAATGGGCTTGGAATACGTTTTCTGGGGCCCTATTTCGAATTCCTCTGCGATGCCGGGTAGGGCTATGTTTCGGGTTGCTCAGAAAGAGCGAACACAGAGGGTCCAGTTGCATGTGTGGCTGCGTGAAGGCTCCCCTGGGGAGTTCAGTTGTACCCTAATCCCTCCTATGAGGGCACTTTTTGATGGGCGAAAGGGGCTTGGAATGTGTTTCCTGGGGCCGTATTTGGACTTCCTGTCCGATGACAGGTAGGGCTATGTTTCGGGTTCCTCAGAAAGAGCTAACTTAGAGGGTTCATGTGTATGTGGGGCTGAATGAATGCTCCCCTGGGGAGTTTAGTTGTATGCAAAGCCTTCCTTTGAGGGCACTTTTTGATGGGCGAAAGGGGCTTTGAACGCGTTTTCTTTGGACCTTTTTTGAATTCCTCTCCCATGCCGGGTAGGGCAATGTTTCCGGTTGCTCAGAAAGAGCGAACACAGAGGGTCCAGTTGCATGTGGGGCTGCATGAATGCTCTCCTGGGGATTTCCGTTTTACCCAAAGCCTTCCTCTTGGGGCACATTTTGATTGGGAAAAGGGGCTTTAAACGCGTTTTCTTTGGAGCTTTTTTGAATTCGTCTGCTATGCCGGGTAGGGCTATGTTCGGGTTGCTCTCTACGAGCAAACACAGAGGTTCCAGTTGCATGTGGGACTGCGTGAATGCTCCCGTGGGGAGTTCAGTTTTACCAAAAGCCTTCCTTTGAGGGCTCTTTTTTATGGGCGAAAGGGGCTTTGAACGCGTTTTCTTTGGACTTTTTTTGAATTCCTCTGCGATGTCGGGTAATGCTATGTATCGGGTTGCTCAGAAAGAGCGAACACAGAGGGTTCAATTGCATGTAGGGAAATGTAAAGGCTCCCCTGGGGAGTTCAGTTGTACCTAATGCCTTCCTTTGAGGGCACTTTTTGATGGGTGAAAGGGGCTTGGAACGCGTTTTCTTTGGAGCTTTTTAGAGTTCCTCTCCAATGCCGGGTAGAGCTATGTTTCAGGTTGCTCAGAAAGAGCGAATACAGAGGGTTCATGTGTATGTTGGGCTGCATGAATGCCCCCCTGTGGAGTTGAGTTTTACCCAAAACCTTCCTTTGAGGGCAGCTTTTGATGGGCGAAAGGGGCTTTGAACGCGTTTTCTTTGGACCTTTTTTGAATTCCTCTCCCATTCTGGGTAGGTCTATATTTTGGGATGCTCAGAAAGAGTGAACACAGAGGGTCCAGTTGCACGTGTGGCTGCGTGAAGGCTCCCCTGGGGTGTTCACTAGTACCCAAAGCCTTCTTCTGGGGGCACTTTTTGATGGGCGAAAGGGGCTGGTAATGCGTTTACTTTTGTCCTATTTGAAATTCCTCTCCCATGCCTGGTAGGTTAATGTTTCGTGTTGCTCAGAAAGGGCGAACAGAGAGGGTCCAGTTGCATGTGTGGCTGCGTGATGGCTCCCCTGGGGAGTTCAGTTGTATCCAAAGCCTTCCTTTGAGGTCAAGTTTTGATGGGCGAAAGGGGCTTGGAACACGTTTTCTTTGGAACTTTTTTGAATTCCTCTCCGAAGCCGGGTAGGGCTATGTTTCAGGTTGCTCAGAAAAAGCGAACACAGAGGGTCCAGTTGCATGTGTGGCTGCGTGAAGGCTCCCCTGGGTAGTTCACTTGTATCCATAGACTTCCTTTGAGGGCAAGTTTTGATGGGCGAAAGGGGCTTTGAACACGTTTTACTTGGACCTTTTTTGAATTTTTCTCTGATGCCAGGTAGGGTTATGTTTCGGGTTGTTCAGAAAGAGGAAACACAGAGGGTCCAGTTTCATGTGTGGCTGCGTGAAGGCTTGCCTGGGGAGTTCAGTTGTACCCAAAGCCTTCCTTTGAGGGCAAGTTTTGATATGCTAAAGGGGCTTGGAATGTGTTTTCTGGGGCCATATTTGGACTTCTTCTCCGATGCCAGGTAGGGTTATGTTTCGGGTTGCTCAGAAAGAGCAAACACAGAGGGTCCAGTTGCATGTGTGGCTGTGTGAAGGCTCCCCTGGGGAGTTCAGTTGTACCCAAAGCCTTCCTTTGAAGGCACTTTTTGATTGTCGGAAGGGCTTGGAATGTGTTTTCTGGGGCCCTATTTGGAATTCCACTCCGATGCTGAATAGGGTTATGTTTCGGGTTGCTCAGAAAGAGCGAACACACAGGGTGCAGTTGCATGTGTGGCTGCGCAAAGGCTCCCCTGGGGAGTTCAGTTGTATCCAAAGCCTTTCTTTGAGGGCAAGTTTTGATGGGCGAAAGGGGCTTGGAATGCGTTTTCTTTGGACCTGTTTTGAATTCCTCTCCGAAGCAGTGTAGGGCTATGTTATGGGTTGCTCAGAAAGAGCGAACAGAGAGGGTTCATGTGCATGTGGGGCTGCATGAATGCTCCCCTGGGGAGTTCAGTTGTACCCAAAGCCTTCCTTTGAGGGCAATTTCTGATGGACGAAAGGGGCTTTGAACGCGTTTTCTTTGGACTTTTTTTAATTCCTCTGCAATGTCGGGTAAAGATATGTTTCGGGTTGCTCAAAAAGAGCGAACAAAGAGGGTTCAGTTGCATGTGGGGAAATGGAAAGGCTCCCCTGGGGAGTTCAGTTGTTCCCAAGGCCTTCCTTTGAGGGCACTTTTTGATGGGCGAAAGGGGCTTTGAACGCGTTTTCATGGGCCTTATTTTGAATTCCTCTCCGATGCCGGGTAGGGCTGTGTTTCGGGTTGCTCAGAAAGAGCGAACACAGAGGGTTCAGTTGCATGTGGGGCTGCATGAATGCTCTCCTGGGGAGTTCCGTTGTACCCAAAGCCTTTCTCTGGGGGCACTTTCTAATGGGTGAAAGGGACTATGAACGCGTTTTCTTTGGACCTTTTTTGCATTCCTCTCCGATGCCGGGTAAAGCTATGTTTCGGGTTGCTCACAACGAGCAAACACAGAGGGTCCAGTTGCATGTGTGGCTGCGTGAAGGCTCCCCTGGGGAGTTCAGTTGTACCCAATGCCTTCCTTTGAGGGCACTTTTTGATGGACGAAAGGGGCTTGGAACGCGTTTTCTTTGGAACTTTTTGAATTACTCTCCGATGCCGGGTAGGGCTATGTTTTCGGTTGCTCAGAAAGAGCGAACACAGAGGGTCTAGCTGCATTTGTGGCTGCGTGAAGGCTCCCCTAGGGAGTTCAGTTGTACCCAAAGCCTTCCTCTGGGGGTACTTTTTGATGGGCGAAAGGGGCTTTCAACGCGTTCTCTAGGGCCCTATTTTGAATTCCACTCCCGTGCTTGGTACGGCTATGTTTCAGGTTGCTCAGAAAGAGCAAACACAGAGGATCCAGCTGCATGTGGGACTGTGTGAATGCTCTCCTGGGGAGATCAGTTGTACCCAAAGCCTTCCTTTGCGGGCACCTTTTGTTTTTGCGAAAGGGGCTTTGAACGCTTTTTCTGGGGCCCTATTTGGAATTCCTCTCCCATTCCTGGTAGGGCTATGTTTCGTGTTGCTCAGAAATAGCGAACAGAGAGGGTCCAGTTGCATGTGTGGCTGCGTGAAGACTCCCCAGGGGAGTTCAGTTGTATCCAAAGCCTTCCTTTGAGGTCAAGTATTGATGGGCGAAATGGGCTTGGAATACGTTTTCTGGGGCCCTATTTCGAATTCCTCTGCGATGCCGGGTAGGGCTATTTTTCGGGTTGCTCAGAAAGAGCGAACACACAGGGTCCAGTTGCATGTGTGGCTGCGTGAAGGCTCCCCTGGGGAGTTCAGTTGTACCCTAAGCCCTCCTATGAGGGCACTTTTTGATGAGCGAAAGGGGCTTGGAATGTGTTTCCTGGGGCCGTATTTGGACTTCCTGTCCGATGACAGGTAGGGTTATGTTTCGGGTTCCTCAGAAAGAGCTAACTTAGAGGGTTCATGTGTATGTGGGGCTGAATGAATGCTCCCCTGGGGAGTTTAGTTGTATGCAAAGCCTTCCTTTGAGGGCACTTTTTGATGGGCGAAAGGGGCTTTGAACGCGTTTTCTTTGGACCTTTTTTGAATTCCTCTCCCATTCTGGGTAGGTCTATATTTTGGGATGCTCAGAAAGAGTGAACACAGAGGGTCCAGTTGCACGTGTGGCTGCGTGAAGGCTCCCCTGGGGTGTTCACTAGTACCCAAAGCCTTCTTCTGGGGGCACTTTTTGATGGGCGAAAGGGGCTGGTAATGCGTTTACTTTTGTCCTATTTGAAATTCCTCTCCCATGCCTGGTAGGTTAATGTTTCGTGTTGCTCAGAAAGGGCGAACAGAGAGGGTCCAGTTGCATGTGTGGCTGCGTGATGGCTCCCCTGGGGAGTTCAGTTGTACCCTAAGCCCTCCTATGAGGGCACTTTTTGATGGGCGAAAGGGGCTGGTAATGCGTTTACTTTTGTCCTATTTGAAATTCCTCTCCCATGCCTGGTAGGTTAATGTTTCGTGTTGCTCAGAAAGGGCGAACAGAGAGGGTCCAGTTGCATGTGTGGCTGCGTGATGGCTCCCCTGGGGAGTTCAGTTGTATCCAAAGCCTTCCTTTGAGGTCAAGTTTTGATGGGCGAAAGGGGCTTGGAACACGTTTTCTTTGGAACTTTTTTGAATTCCTCTCCGAAGCCGGGTAGGGCTATGTTTCAGGTTGCTAAGAAAAAGCGAACACAGAGGGTCCAGTTGCATGTGTGGCTGCGTGAAGGCTCCCCTGGGGAGTTCACTTGTATCCATAGACTTCCTTTGAGGGCAAGTTTTGATGGGCGAAAGGGGCTTTGAACACGTTTTACTTGGACCTTTTTTGAATTTTTCTCTGATGCCAGGTAGGGTTATGTTTCGGGTTGTTCAGAAAGAGGAAACACAGAGGGTCCAGTTTCATTTGTGGCTGCGTGAAGGCTTGCCTGGGGAGTTCAGTTGTACCCAAAGCCTTCCTTTGAGGGCAAGTTTTGATATGCTAAAGGGGCTTGGAATGTGTTTTCTGGGGCCATATTTGGACTTCTTCTCCGATGCCAGGTAGGGTTATGTTTCGGGTTGCTCAGAAAGAGCAAACACAGAGGGTCCAGTTGCATGTGTGGCTGTGTGAAGGCTCCCCTGGGGAGTTCAGTTGTACCCAAAGCCTTCCTTTGAGGGCACTTTTTGATTGTCGGAAGGGCTTGGAATGTGTTTTCTGGGGCCCTATTTGGAATTCCACTCCGATGCTGAATAGGGTTATGTTTCGGGTTGCTCAGAAAGAGCGAACACACAGGGTGCAGTTGCATGTGTGGCTGCGCAAAGGCTCCCCTGGGGAGTTCAGTTGTATCCAAAGCCTTTCTTTGAGGGCAAGTTTTGATGGGCGAAAGGGGCTTGGAATGCGTTTTCTTTGGACCTGTTTTGAATTCCTCTCCGAAGCAGTGTAGGGCTATGTTATGGGTTGCTCAGAAAGAGCGAACAGAGAGGGTTCATGTGCATGTGGGGCTGCATGAATGCTCCCCTGGGGAGTTCAGTTGTACCCAAAGCCTTCCTTTGAGGGCAATTTCTGATGGACGAAAGGGGCTTTGAACGCGTTTTCTTTGGACTTTTTTTAATTCCTCTGCAATGTCGGGTAAAGATATGTTTCGGGTTGCTCAAAAAGAGCGAACACAGAGGGTTCAGTTGCATGTGGGGAAATGTAAAGGCTCCCCTGGGGAGTTCAGTTGTTCCCAAGGCCTTCCTTTGAGGGCACGTTTTGATGGGCGAAATAGGCTTTGAACGCGTTTTCATGGGCCTTATTTTGAATTCCTCTCCGATGCCGGGTAGGGCTGTGTTTCGGGTTGCTCAGAAAGAGCGAACACAGAGGGTTCAGTTGCATGTGGGGCTGCATGAATGCTCTCCTGGGGAGTTCCGTTGTACCCAAAGCCTTTCTCTGGGGGCACTTTCTAATGGGTGAAAGGGACTATGAACGCGTTTTCTTTGGACCTTTTTTGCATTCCTCTCCGATGCCGGGTAAAGCTATGTTTCGGGTTGCTCACAACGAGCAAACACAGAGGGTCCAGTTGCATGTGTGGCTGCGTGAAGGCTCCCCTGGGGAGTTCAGTTGTACCCAATGCCTTCCTTTGAGGGCACTTTTTGATGGACGAAAGGGGCTTGGAACGCGTTTTCTTTGGAACTTTTTGAATTACTCTCCGATGCCGGGTAGGGCTATGTTTTCGGTTGCTCAGAAAGAGCGAACACAGAGGGTCTAGCTGCATTTGTGGCTGCGTGAAGGCTCCCCTAGGGAGTTCAGTTGTACCCAAAGCCTTCCTCTGGGGGTACTTTTTGATGGGCGAAAGGGGCTTTGAACGCGTTCTCTAGGGCCCTGTTTTGAATTCCACTCCCGTGCTTGGTACGGCTATGTTTCAGGTTGCTCAGAAAGAGCAAACACAGAGGATCCAGCTGCATGTGGGACTGTGTGAATGCTCTCCTGGGGAGATCAGTTGTACCCAAAGCCTTCCTTTGCGGGCACCTTTTGTTTTTGCGAAAGGGGCTTTGAACGCTTTTTCTGGGGCCCTATTTGGAATTCCTCTCCCATTCCTGGTAGGGCTATGTTTCGTGTTGCTCAGAAATAGCGAACAGAGAGGGTCCAGTTGCATGTGTGGCTGCGTGAAGACTCCCCAGGGGAGTTCAGTTGTATCCAAAGCCTTCCTTTGAGGTCAAGTATTGATGGGCGAAATGGGCTTGGAATACGTTTTCTGGGGCCCTATTTCGAATTCCTCTGCGATGCCGGGTAGGGCTATGTTTCGGGTTGCTCAGAAAGAGCGAACACAGAGGGTCCAGTTGCATGTGTGGCTGCGTGAAGGCTCCCCTGGGGAGTTCAGTTGTACCCTAAGCCCTCCTATGAGGGCACTTTTTGATGGGCGAAAGGGGCTTGGAATGTGTTTCCTGGGGCCGTATTTGGACTTCCTGTCCGATGACAGGTAGGGCTATGTTTCGGGTTCCTCAGAAAGAGCTAACTTAGAGGGTTCATGTGTATGTGGGGCTGAATGAATGCTCCCCTGGGGAGTTTAGTTGTATGCAAAGCCTTCCTTTGAGTGCACTTTTTGATGGGCGAAAGGGGCTTTGAACGCGTTTTCTTTGGACCTTTTTTGAATTCCTCTCCGATGCCGGGTAGGGCAATGTTTCCGGTTGCTCAGAAAGAGCGAACACAGAGGGTCCAGTTGCATGTGGGGCTGCATGAATGCTCTCCTGGGGATTTCCGTTTTACCCAAAGCCTTCCTCTTGGGGCACATTTTGATTGGGAAAAGGGGCTTTAAACGCGTTTTCTTTGGAGCTTTTTTGAATTCGTCTGCTATGCCGGGTAGGGCTATGTTCGGGTTGCTCTCTACGAGCAAACACAGAGGTTCCAGTTGCATGTGGGACTGCGTGAATGCTCCCGTGGGGAGTTCAGTTTTACCAAAAGCCTTCCTTTGAGGGCTCTTTTTTATGGGCGAAAGGGGCTTTGAACGCGTTTTCTTTGGACTTTTTTTGAATTCCTCTGCGATGTCGGGTAATGCTATGTATCGGGTTGCTCAGAAAGAGCGAACACAGAGGGTTCAATTGCATGTAGGGAAATGTAAAGGCTCCCCTGGGGAGTTCAGTTGTACCTAATGCCTTCCTTTGAGGGCACTTTTTGATGGGTGAAAGGGGCTTGGAACGCGTTTTCTTTGGACCTTTTTAGAGTTCCTCTCCAATGCCGGGTAGAGCTATGTTTCAGGTTGCTCAGAAAGAGCGAATACAGAGGGTTCATGTGTATGTTGGGCTGCATGAATGCCCCCCTGTGGAGTTGAGTTTTACCCAAAACCTTCCTTTGAGGGCAGCTTTTGATGGGCGAAAGGGGCTTTGAACGCGTTTTCTTTGGACCTTTTTTGAATTCCTCTCCCATTCTGGGTAGGTCTATATTTTGGGATGCTCAGAAAGAGTGAATACAGAGGGTCCAGTTGCACGTGTGGCTGCGTGAAGGCTCCCCTGGGGTGTTCACTAGTACCCAAAGCCTTCTTTTGGGGGCACTTTTTGATGGGCGAAAGGGGCTGGTAATGCGTTTACTTTTGTCCTATTTGAAATTCCTCTCCCATGCCTGGTAGGTTAATGTTTCGTGTTGCTCAGAAAGGGCGAACAGAGAGGGTCCAGTTGCATGTGTGGCTGCGTGATGGCTCCCCTGGGGAGTTCAGTTGTATCCAAAGCCTTCCTTTGAGGTCAAGTTTTGATGGGCGAAAGGGGCTTGGAACACGTTTTCTTTGGAACTTTTTTGAATTCCTCTCCGAAGCCGGGTAGGGCTATGTTTCAGGTTGCTCAGAAAAAGCGAACACAGAGGGTCCAGTTGCATGTGTGGCTGCGTGAAGGCTCCCCTGGGTAGTTCACTTGTATCCATAGACTTCCTTTGAGGGCAAGTTTTGATGGGCGAAAGGGGCTTTGAACACGTTTTACTTGGACCTTTTTTGAATTTTTCTCTGATGCCAGGTAGGGTTATGTTTCGGGTTGTTCAGAAAGAGGAAACACAGAGGGTCCAGTTTCATGTGTGGCTGCGTGAAGGCTTGCCTGGGGAGTTCAGTTGTACCCAAAGCCTTCCTTTGAGGGCAAGTTTTGATATGCTAAAGGGGCTTGGAATGTGTTTTCTGGGGCCATATTTGGACTTCTTCTCCGATGCCAGGTAGGGTTATGTTTCGGGTTGCTCAGAAAGAGCAAACACAGAGGGTCCAGTTGCATGTGTGGCTGTGTGAAGGCTCCCCTGGGGAGTTCAGTTGTACCCAAAGCCTTCCTTTGAGGGCACTTTTTGATTGTCGGAAGGGCTTGGAATGTGTTTTCTGGGGCCCTATTTGGAATTCCACTCCGATGCTGAATAGGGTTATGTTTCGGGTTGCTCAGAAAGAGCGAACACACAGGGTGCAGTTGCATGTGTGGCTGCGCAAAGGCTCCCCTGGGGAGTTCAGTTGTATCCAAAGCCTTTCTTTGAGGGCAAGTTTTGATGGACGAAAGGGGCTTGGAATGCGTTTTCTTTGGACCTGTTTTGAATTCCTCTCCGAAGCAGTGTAGGGCTATGTTATGGGTTGCTCAGAAAGAGCGAACAGAGAGGGTTCATGTGCATGTGGGGCTGCATGAATGCTCCCCTGGGGAGTTCAGTTGTACCCAAAGCCTTCCTTTGAGGGCAATTTCTGATGGACGAAAGGGGCTTTGAACGCGTTTTCTTTGGACTTTTTTTAATTCCTCTGCAATGTCGGGTAAAGATATGTTTCGGGTTGCTCAAAAAGAGCGAACAAAGAGGGTTCAGTTGCATGTGGGGAAATGGAAAGGCTCCCCTGGGGAGTTCAGTTGTTCCCAAGGCCTTCCTTTGAGGGCACTTTTTGATGGGCGAAAGGGGCTTTGAACGCGTTTTCATGGGCCTTATTTTGAATTCCTCTCCGATGCCGGGTAGGGCTGTGTTTCGGGTTGCTCAGAAAGAGCGAACACAGAGGGTTCAGTTGCATGTGGGGCTGCATGAATGCTCTCCTGGGGAGTTCCGTTGTACCCAAAGCCTTTCTCTGGGGGCACTTTCTAATGGGTGAAAGGGACTATGAACGCGTTTTCTTTGGACCTTTTTTGCATTCCTCTCCGATGCCGGGTAAAGCTATGTTTCGGGTTGCTCACAACGAGCAAACACAGAGGGTCCAGTTGCATGTGTGGCTGCGTGAAGGCTCCCCTGGGGAGTTCAGTTGTACCCAATGCCTTCCTTTGAGGGCACTTTTTGATGGACGAAAGGGGCTTGGAACGCGTTTTCTTTGGAACTTTTTGAATTACTCTCCGATGCCGGGTAGGGCTATGTTTTCGGTTGCTCAGAAAGAGCGAACACAGAGGGTCTAGCTGCATTTGTGGCTGCGTGAAGGCTCCCCTAGGGAGTTCAGTTGTACCCAAAGCCTTCCTCTGGGGGTACTTTTTGATGGGCGAAAGGGGCTTTGAACGCGTTCTCTAGGGCCCTATTTTGAATTCCACTCCCGTGCTTGGTACGGCTATGTTTCAGGTTGCTCAGAAAGAGCAAACACAGAGGATCCAGCTGCATGTGGGACTGTGTGAATGCTCTCCTGGGGAGATCAGTTGTACCCAAAGCCTTCCTTTGCGGGCACCTTTTGTTTTTGCGAAAGGGGCTTTGAACGCTTTTTCTGGGGCCCTATTTGGAATTCCTCTCCCATTCCTGGTAGGGCTATGTTTCGTGTTGCTCAGAAATAGCGAACAGAGAGGGTCCAGTTGCATGTGTGGCTGCGTGAAGACTCCCCAGGGGAGTTCAGTTGTATCCAAAGCCTTCCTTTGAGGTCAAGTATTGATGGGCGAAATGGGCTTGGAATACGTTTTCTGGGGCCCTATTTCGAATTCCTCTGCGATGCCGGGTAGGGCTATGTTTCGGGTTGCTCAGAAAGAGCGAACACAGAGGGTCCAGTTGCATGTGTGGCTGCGTGAAGGCTCCCCTGGGGAGTTCAGTTGTATCCAAAGCCTTCCTTTGAGGGCAAGTTTTGATGGGCGAAAGGGGCTTGGAATGCGTTTTCTTTGGACCTGTTTTGAATTCCTCTCCGAAGCAGTGTAGGGGTATGTTATGGGTTGCTCAGAAAGAGCGAACAGAGAGGGTTCATGTGCATGTGGGGCTGCATGAATGCTCCCCTGGGGAGTTCAGTTGTACCCAAAGCCTTCCTTTGAGGGCAATTTCTGATGGACGAAAGGGGCTTTGAACGCGTTTTCTTTGGACTTTTTTTAATTCCTCTGCAATGTCGGGTAAAGATATGTTTCGGGTTGCTCAAAAAGAGCGAACAAAGAGGGTTCAGTTGCATGTGGGGAAATGGAAAGGCTCCCCTGGGGAGTTCAGTTGTTCCCAAGGCCTTCCTTTGAGGGCACTTTTTGATGGGCGAAAGGGGCTTTGAACGCGTTTTCATGGGCCTTATTTTGAATTCCTCTCCGATGCCGGGTAGGGCTGTGTTTCGGGTTGCTCAGAAAGAGCGAACACAGAGGGTTCAGTTGCATGTGGGGCTGCATGAATGCTCTCCTGGGGAGTTCCGTTGTACCCAAAGCCTTTCTCTGGGGGCACTTTCTAATGGGTGAAAGGGACTATGAACGCGTTTTCTTTGGACCTTTTTTGCATTCCTCTCCGATGCCGGGTAAAGCTATGTTTCGGGTTGCTCACAACGAGCAAACACAGAGGGTCCAGTTGCATGTGTGGCTGCGTGAAGGCTCCCCTGGGGAGTTCAGTTGTACCCAATGCCTTCCTTTGAGGGCACTTTTTGATGGACGAAAGGGGCTTGGAACGCGTTTTCTTTGGAACTTTTTGAATTACTCTCCGATGCCGGGTAGGGCTATGTTTTCGGTTGCTCAGAAAGAGCGAACACAGAGGGTCTAGCTGCATTTGTGGCTGCGTGAAGGCTCCCCTAGGGAGTTCAGTTGTACCCAAAGCCTTCCTCTGGGGGTACTTTTTGATGGGCGAAAGGGGCTTTGAACGCGTTCTCTAGGGCCCTATTTTGAATTCCACTCCCGTGCTTGGTACGGCTATGTTTCAGGTTGCTCAGAAAGAGCAAACACAGAGGATCCAGCTGCATGTGGGACTGTGTGAATGCTCTCCTGGGGAGATCAGTTGTACCCAAAGCCTTCCTTTGCGGGCACCTTTTGTTTTTGCGAAAGGGGCTTTGAACGCTTTTTCTGGGGCCCTATTTGGAATTCCTCTCCCATTCCTGGTAGGGCTATGTTTCGTGTTGCTCAGAAATAGCGAACAGAGAGGGTCCAGTTGCATGTGTGGCTGCGTGAAGACTCCCCAGGGGAGTTCAGTTGTATCCAAAGCCTTCCTTTGAGGTCAAGTATTGATGGGCGAAATGGGCTTGGAATACGTTTTCTGGGGCCCTATTTCGAATTCCTCTGCGATGCCGGGTAGGGCTATGTTTCGGGTTGCTCAGAAAGAGCGAACACACAGGGTCCAGTTGCATGTGTGGCTGCGTGAAGGCTCCCCTGGGGAGTTCAGTGGTATCCAAAGCCTTTCTTTGAGGGCAAGTTTTGATGGGCGAAAGGGGCTTGGAATGCGTTTTCTTTGGACCTGTTTTGAATTCCTCTCTGAAGCAGTGTAGGGCTATGTTATGGGTTGCTCAGAAAGAGCGAACAGAGAGGGTTCATGTGCATGTGGGGCTGCATGAATGCTCCCCTGGGGAGTTCAGTTGTACCCAAAGCCTTCCTTTGAGGGCAATTTCTGATGGACGAAAGGGGCTTTGAACGCGTTTTCTTTGGACTTTTTTTAATTCCTCTGCAATGTCGGGTAAAGATATGTTTCGGGTTGCTCAAAAAGAGCGAACAAAGAGGGTTCAGTTGCATGTGGGGAAATGGAAAGGCTCCCCTGGGGAGTTCAGTTGTTCCCAAGGCCTTCCTTTGAGGGCACTTTTTGATGGGCGAAAGGGGCTTTGAACGCGTTTTCATGGGCCTTATTTTGAATTCCTCTCCGATGCCGGGTAGGGCTGTGTTTCGGGTTGCTCAGAAAGAGCGAACACAGAGGGTTCAGTTGCATGTGGGGCTGCATGAATGCTCTCCTGGGGAGTTCCGTTGTACCCAAAGCCTTTCTCTGGGGGCACTTTCTAATGGGTGAAAGGGACTATGAACGCGTTTTCTTTGGACCTTTTTTGCATTCCTCTCCGATGCCGGGTAAAGCTATGTTTCGGGTTGCTCACAACGAGCAAACACAGAGGGTCCAGTTGCATGTGTGGCTGCGTGAAGGCTCCCCTGGGGAGTTCAGTTGTACCCAATGCCTTCCTTTGAGGGCACTTTTTGATGGACGAAAGGGGCTTGGAACGCGTTTTCTTTGGAACTTTTTGAATTACTCTCCGATGCCGGGTAGGGCTATGTTTTCGGTTGCTCAGAAAGAGCGAACACAGAGGGTCTAGCTGCATTTGTGGCTGCGTGAAGGCTCCCCTAGGGAGTTCAGTTGTACCCAAAGCCTTCCTCTGGGGGTACTTTTTGATGGGCGAAAGGGGCTTTGAACGCGTTCTCTAGGGCCCTATTTTGAATTCCACTCCCGTGCTTGGTACGGCTATGTTTCAGGTTGCTCAGAAAGAGCAAACACAGAGGATCCAGCTGCATGTGGGACTGTGTGAATGCTCTCCTGGGGAGATCAGTTGTACCCAAAGCCTTCCTTTGCGGGCACCTTTTGTTTTTGCGAAAGGGGCTTTGAACGCTTTTTCTGGGGCCCTATTTGGAATTCCTCTCCCATTCCTGGTAGGGCTATGTTTCGTGTTGCTCAGAAATAGCGAACAGAGAGGGTCCAGTTGCATGTGTGGCTGCGTGAAGACTCCCCAGGGGAGTTCAGTTGTATCCAAAGCCTTCCTTTGAGGTCAAGTATTGATGGGCGAAATGGGCTTGGAATACGTTTTCTGGGGCCCTATTTCGAATTCCTCTGCGATGCCGGGTAGGGCTATGTTTCGGGTTGCTCAGAAAGAGCGAACACACAGGGTCCAGTTGCATGTGTGGCTGCGTGAAGGCTCCCCTGGGGAGTTCAGTGGTATCCAAAGCCTTTCTTTGAGGGCAAGTTTTGATGGGCGAAAGGGGCTTGGAATGCGTTTTCTTTGGACCTGTTTTGAATTCCTCTCCGAAGCAGTGTAGGGCTATGTTATGGGTTGCTCAGAAAGAGCGAACAGAGAGGGTTCATGTGCATGTGGGGCTGCATGAATGCTCCCCTGGGGAGTTCAGTTGTACCCAAAGCCTTCCTTTGAGGCCAGTTTCTGATGGACGAAAGGGGCTTTGAACGCGTTTTCTTTGGACTTTTTTTAATTCCTCTGCAATGTCGGGTAAAGATATGTTTCGGGTTGCTCAAAAAGAGCGAACAAAGAGGGTTCAGTTGCATGTGGGGAAATGGAAAGGCTCCCCTGGGGAGTTCAGTTGTTCCCAAGGCCTTCCTTTGAGGGCACTTTTTGATGGGCGAAAGGGGCTTTGAACGCGTTTTCATGGGCCTTATTTTGAATTCCTCTCCGATGCCGGGTAGGGCTGTGTTTCGGGTTGCTCAGAAAGAGCGAACACAGAGGGTTCAGTTGCATGTGGGGCTGCATGAATGCTCTCCTGGGGAGTTCCGTTGTACCCAAAGCCTTTCTCTGGGGGCACTTTCTAATGGGTGAAAGGGACTATGAACGCGTTTTCTTTGGACCTTTTTTGCATTCCTCTCCGATGCCGGGTAAAGCTATGTTTCGGGTTGCTCACAACGAGCAAACACAGAGGGTCCAGTTGCATGTGTTGCTGCGTGAAGGCTCCCCTGGGGAGTTCAGTTGTACCCAATGCCTTCCTTTGAGGGCACTTTTTGATGGACGAAAGGGGCTTGGAACGCGTTTTCTTTGGAACTTTTTGAATTACTCTCCGATGCCGGGTAGGGCTATGTTTTCGGTTGCTCAGAAAGAGCGAACACAGAGGGTCTAGCTGCATTTGTGGCTGCGTGAAGGCTCCCCTAGGGAGTTCAGTTGTACCCAAAGCCTTCCTCTGGGGGTACTTTTTGATGGGCGAAAGGGGCTTTGAACGCGTTCTCTAGGGCCCTATTTTGAATTCCACTCCCGTGCTTGGTACGGCTATGTTTCAGGTTGCTCAGAAAGAGCAAACACAGAGGATCCAGCTGCATGTGGGACTGTGTGAATGCTCTCCTGGGGAGATCAGTTGTACCCAAAGCCTTCCTTTGCGGGCACCTTTTGTTTTTGCGAAAGGGGCTTTGAACGCTTTTTCTGGGGCCCTATTTGGAATTCCTCTCCCATTCCTGGTAGGGCTATGTTTCGTGTTGCTCAGAAATAGCGAACAGAGAGGGTCCAGTTGCATGTGTGGCTGCGTGAAGACTCCCCAGGGGAGTTCAGTTGTATCCAAAGCCTTCCTTTGAGGTCAAGTATTGATGGGCGAAATGGGCTTGGAATACGTTTTCTGGGGCCCTATTTCGAATTCCTCTGCGATGCCGGGTAGGGCTATGTTTCGGGTTGCTCAGAAAGAGCGAACACAGAGGGTCCAGTTGCATGTGTGGCTGCGTGAAGGCTCCCCTGGGGAGTTCAGTTGTACCCTAAGCCCTCCTATGAGGGCACTTTTTGATGGGCGAAAGGGGCTTGGAATGTGTTTCCTGGGGCCGTATTTGGACTTCCTGTCCGATGACAGGTAGGGCTATGTTTCGGGTTCCTCAGAAAGAGCTAACTTAGAGGGTTCATGTGTATGTGGGGCTGAATGAATGCTCCCCTGGGGAGTTTAGTTTTATGCAAAGCCTTCCTTTGAGTGCACTTTTTGATGGGCGAAAGGGGCTTTGAACGCGTTTCCTTTGGACCTTTTTTGAATTCCTCTCCGATGCCGGGTAGGGCAATGTTTCCGGTTGCTCAGAAAGAGCGAACACAGAGGGTCCAGTTGCATGTGGGGCTGCATGAATGCTCTCCTGGGGATTTCCGTTTTACCCAAAGCCTTCCTCTTGGGGCACATTTTGATTGGGAAAAGGGGCTTTAAACGCGTTTTCTTTGGAGCTTTTTTGAATTCGTCTGCTATGCCGGGTAGGGCTATGTTCGGGTTGCTCTCTACGAGCAAACACAGAGGTTCCAGTTGCATGTGGGACTGCGTGAATGCTCCCGTGGGGAGTTCAGTTTTACCAAAAGCCTTCCTTTGAGGGCTCTTTTTTATGGGCGAAAGGGGCTTTGAACGCGTTTTCTTTGGACTTTTTTTGAATTCCTCTGCGATGTCGGGTAATGCTATGTATCGGGTTGCTCAGAAAGAGCGAACACAGAGGGTTCAATTGCATGTAGGGAAATGTAAAGGCTCCCCTGGGGAGTTCAGTTGTACCTAATGCCTTCCTTTGAGGGCACTTTTTGATGGGTGAAAGGGGCTTGGAACGCGTTTTCTTTGGACCTTTTTAGAGTTCCTCTCCAATGCCGGGTAGAGCTATGTTTCAGGTTGCTCAGAAAGAGCGAATACAGAGGGTTCATGTGTATGTTGGGCTGCATGAATGCCCCCCTGTGGAGTTGAGTTTTACCCAAAACCTTCCTTTGAGGGCAGCTTTTGATGGGCGAAAGGGGCTTTGAACGCGTTTTCTTTGGACCTTTTTTGAATTCCTCTCCCATTCTGGGTAGGTCTATATTTTGGGATGCTCAGAAAGAGTGAACACAGAGGGTCCAGTTGCACGTGTGGCTGCGTGAAGGCTCCCCTGGGGTGTTCACTAGTACCCAAAGCCTTCTTCTGGGGGCACTTTTTGATGGGCGAAAGGGGCTGGTAATGCGTTTACTTTTGTCCTATTTGAAATTCCTCTCCCATGCCTGGTAGGTTAATGTTTCGTGTTGCTCAGAAAGGGCGAACAGAGAGGGTCCAGTTGCATGTGTGGCTGCGTGATGGCTCCCCTGGGGAGTTCAGTTGTATCCAAAGCCTTCCTTTGAGGTCAAGTTTTGATGGGCGAAAGGGGCTTGGAACACGTTTTCTTTGGAACTTTTTTGAATTCCTCTCCGAAGCCGGGTAGGGCTATGTTTCAGGTTGCTCAGAAAAAGCGAACACAGAGGGTCCAGTTGCATGTCTGGCTGCGTGAAGGCTCCCCTGGGGAGTTCACTTGTATCCATAGACTTCCTTTGAGGGCAAGTTTTGGTATGCTAAAGGGGCTTGGAATGTGTTTTCTGGGGCCATATTTGGACTTCTTCTCCGATGCCAGGTAGGGTTATGTTTCGGGTTGCTCAGAAAGAGCAAACACAGAGGGTCCAGTTGCATGTGTGGCTGTGTGAAGGCTCCCCTGGGGAGTTCAGTTGTACCCAAAGCCTTCCTTTGAGGGCACTTTTTGATTGTCGGAAGGGCTTGGAATGTGTTTTCTGGGGCCCTATTTGGAATTCCACTCCGATGCTGAATAGGGTTATGTTTCGGGTTGCTCAGAAAGAGCGAACACACAGGGTGCAGTTGCATGTGTGGCTGCGCAAAGGCTCCCCTGGGGAGTTCAGTTGTATCCAAAGCCTTTCTTTGAGGGCAAGTTTTGATGGGCGACAGGGGCTTGGAATGCGTTTTCTTTGGACCTGTTTTGAATTCCTCTCCGAAGCAGTGTAGGGCTATGTTATGGGTTGCTCAGAAAGAGCGAACAGAGAGGGTTCATGTGCATGTGGGGTGCATGAATGCTCCCCTGGGGAGTTCAGTTGTATCCAAAGCCTTCCTTTGAGGGCAATTTCTGATGGACGAAAGGGGCTTTGAACGCATTTTCGTTGGACTTTTTTTAATTCCTCTGCAATGTCGGGTAAAGATATGTTTCGGGTTGCTCAAAAAGAGCGAACAAAGAGGGTTCAGTTGCATGTGGGGAAATGGAAAGGCTCCCCTGGGGAGTTCAGTTGTTCCCAAGGCCTTCCTTTGAGGGCACTTTTTGATGGGCGAAAGGGGCTTTGAACGTGTTTTCATGGGCCTTATTTTGAATTCCTCTCCGATGCCGGGTAGGGCTGTGTTTCGGGTTGCTCAGAAAGAGCGAACACAGAGGGTTCAGTTGCATGTGGGGCTGCATGAATGCTCTCCTGGGGAGTTCCGTTGTACCCAAAGCCTTTCTCTGGGGGCACTTTCTAATGGGTGAAAGGGACTATGAACGCGTTTTCTTTGGACCTTTTTTGCATTCCTCTCCGATGCCGGGTAAAGCTATGTTTCGGGTTGCTCAAAACGAGCAAATACAGAGGGTCCAGTTGCATGTGTGGCTGCGTGAAGGCTCCCCTGGGGAGTTCAGTTGTACCCAATGCCTTCCTTTGAGGGCACTTTTTGATGGACGAAAGGGGCTTGGAACGCGTTTTCTTTGGAACTTTTTGAATTACTCTCCGATGCCGGGTAGGGCTATGTTTTCGGTTGCTCAGAAAGAGCGAACACAGAGGGTCTAGCTGCATTTGTGGCTGCGTGAAGGCTCCCCTAGGGAGTTCAGTTGTACCCAAAGCCTTCCTCTGGGGGTACTTTTTGATGGGCGAAAGGGGCTTTGAACGCGTTCTCTAGGGCCCTATTTTGAATTCCACTCCCGTGCTTGGTACGGCTATGTTTCAGGTTGCTCAGAAAGAGCAAACACAGAGGATCCAGCTGCATGTGGGACTGTGTGAATGCTCTCCTGGGGAGATCAGTTGTACCCAAAGCCTTCCTTTGCGGGCACCTTTTGTTTTTGCGAAAGGGGCTTTGAACGCTTTTTCTGGGGCCTTATTTGGAATTCCTCTCCCATTCCTGGTAGGGCTATGTTTCGTGTTGCTCAGAAATAGCGAACAGAGAGGGTCCAGTTGCATGTGTGGCTGCGTGAAGACTCCCCAGGGGAGTTCAGTTGTATCCAAAGCCTTCCTTTGAGGTCAAGTATTGATGGGCGAAATGGGCTTGGAATACGTTTTCTGGGGCCCTATTTCGAATTCCTCTGCGATGCCGGGTAGGGCTATGTTTCGGGTTGCTCAGAAAGAGCGAACACAGAGGGTCCAGTTGCATGTGTGGCTGCGTGAAGGCTCCCCTGGGGAGTTCAGTTGTACCCTAAGCCCTCCTATGAGGGCACTTTTTGATGGGCGAAAGGGGCTTGGAATGTGTTTCCTGGGGCCGTATTTGGACTTCCTGTCCGATGACAGGTAGGGCTATGTTTCGGGTTCCTCAGAAAGAGCTAACTTAGAGGGTTCATGTGCATGTGGGGTGCATGAATGCTCCCCTGGGGAGTTCAGTTGTATCCAAAGCCTTCCTTTGAGGGCAATTTCTGATGGACGAAAGGGGCTTTGAACGCATTTTCGTTGGACTTTTTTTAATTCCTCTGCAATGTCGGGTAAAGATATGTTTCGGGTTGCTCAAAAAGAGCGAACAAAGAGGGTTCAGTTGCATGTGGGGAAATGGAAAGGCTCCCCTGGGGAGTTCAGTTGTTCCCAAGGCCTTCCTTTGAGGGCACTTTTTGATGGGCGAAAGGGGCTTTGAACGTGTTTTCATGGGCCTTATTTTGAATTCCTCTCCGATGCCGGGTAGGGCTGTGTTTCGGGTTGCTCAGAAAGAGCGAACACAGAGGGTTCAGTTGCATGTGGGGCTGCATGAATGCTCTCCTGGGGAGTTCCGTTGTACCCAAAGCCTTTCTCTGGGGGCACTTTCTAATGGGTGAAAGGGACTATGAACGCGTTTTCTTTGGACCTTTTTTGCATTCCTCTCCGATGCCGGGTAAAGCTATGTTTCGGGTTGCTCAAAACGAGCAAATACAGAGGGTCCAGTTGCATGTGTGGCTGCGTGAAGGCTCCCCTGGGGAGTTCAGTTGTACCCAATGCCTTCCTTTGAGGGCACTTTTTGATGGACGAAAGGGGCTTGGAACGCGTTTTCTTTGGAACTTTTTGAATTACTCTCCGATGCCGGGTAGGGCTATGTTTTCGGTTGCTCAGAAAGAGCGAACACAGAGGGTCTAGCTGCATTTGTGGCTGCGTGAAGGCTCCCCTAGGGAGTTCAGTTGTACCCAAAGCCTTCCTCTGGGGGTACTTTTTGATGGGCGAAAGGGGCTTTGAACGCGTTCTCTAGGGCCCTATTTTGAATTCCACTCCCGTGCTTGGTACGGCTATGTTTCAGGTTGCTCAGAAAGAGCAAACACAGAGGATCCAGCTGCATGTGGGACTGTGTGAATGCTCTCCTGGGGAGATCAGTTGTACCCAAAGCCTTCCTTTGCGGGCACCTTTTGTTTTTGCGAAAGGGGCTTTGAACGCTTTTTCTGGGGCCTTATTTGGAATTCCTCTCCCATTCCTGGTAGGGCTATGTTTCGTGTTGCTCAGAAATAGCGAACAGAGAGGGTCCAGTTGCATGTGTGGCTGCGTGAAGACTCCCCAGGGGAGTTCAGTTGTATCCAAAGCCTTCCTTTGAGGTCAAGTATTGATGGGCGAAATGGGCTTGGAATACGTTTTCTGGGGCCCTATTTCGAATTCCTCTGCGATGCCGGGTAGGGCTATGTTTCGGGTTGCTCAGAAAGAGCGAACACAGAGGGTCCAGTTGCATGTGTGGCTGCGTGAAGGCTCCCCTGGGGAGTTCAGTTGTACCCTAAGCCCTCCTATGAGGGCACTTTTTGATGGGCGAAAGGGGCTTGGAATGTGTTTCCTGGGGCCGTATTTGGACTTCCTGTCCGATGACAGGTAGGGCTATGTTTCGGGTTCCTCAGAAAGAGCTAACTTAGAGGGTTCATGTGTATGTGGGGCTGAATGAATGCTCCCCTGGGGAGTTTAGTTGTATGCAAAGCCTTCCTTTGAGGGCACTTTTTGATGGGCGAAAGGGGCTTTGAACGCGTTTTCTTTGGACCTTTTTTGAATTCCTCTCCGATGCCGGGTAGGGCAATGTTACCGGTTGCTCAGAAAGAGCGAACACAGAGGGTCCAGTTGCATGTGGGGCTGCATGAATGCTCTCCTGGGGATTTCCGTTTTACCCAAAGCCTTCCTCTTGGGGCACATTTTGATTGGGAAAAGGGGCTTTAAACGCGTTTTCTTTGGAGCTTTTTTGAATTCGTCTGCTATGCCGGGTAGGGCTATGTTCGGGTTGCTCTCTACGAGCAAACACAGAGGTTCCAGTTGCATGTGGGACTGCGTGAATGCTCCCGTGGGGAGTTCAGTTTTACCAAAAGCCTTCCTTTGAGGGCTCTTTTTTATGGGCGAAAGGGGCTTTGAACGCGTTTTCTTTGGACTTTTTTTGAATTCCTCTGCGATGTCGGGTAATGCTATGTATCGGGTTGCTCAGAAAGAGCGAACACAGAGGGTTCAATTGCATGTAGGGAAATGTAAAGGCTCCCCTGGGGAGTTCAGTTGTACCTAATGCCTTCCTTTGAGGGCACTTTTTGATGGGTGAAAGGGGCTTGGAACGCGTTTTCTTTGGACCTTTTTAGAGTTCCTCTCCAATGCCGGGTAGAGCTATGTTTCAGGTTGCTCAGAAAGAGCGAATACAGAGGGTTCATGTGTATGTTGGGCTGCATGAATGCCCCCCTGTGGAGTTGAGTTTTACCCAAAACCTTCCTTTGAGGGCAGCTTTTGATGGGCGAAAGGGGCTTTGAACGCGTTTTCTTTGGACCTTTTTTGAATTCCTCTCCCATTCTGGGTAGGGCTATATTTTGGGATGCTCAGAAAGAGTGAACACAGAGGGTTTAGTTGCACGTGTGGCTGTGTGAAGGCTCCCCTGGGGTGTTCACTAGTACCCAAAGCCTTCTTCTGGGGGCACTTTTTGATGGGCGAAAGGGGCTGGTAATGCGTTTACTTTTGTCCTATTTGAAATTCCTCTCCCATGCCTGGTAGGTTAATGTTTCGTGTTGCTCAGAAAGGGCGAACAGAGAGGGTCCAGTTGCATGTGTGGCTGCGTGATGGCTCCCCTGGGGAGTTCAGTTGTATCCAAAGCCTTCCTTTGAGGGCAAGTTTTGATGGGCGAAAGGGGCTTGGAATGCGATTTCTTTGGACCTGTTTTGAATTCCTCTCCGAAGCAGTGTAGGGCTATGTTATGGGTTGCTCAGAAAGAGCGAACAGAGAGGGTTCATGTGCATGTGGGGCTGCATGAATGCTCCCCTGGGGAGTTCAGTTGTATCCAAAGCCTTCCTTTGAGGGCAATTTCTGATGGACGAAAGGGGCTTTGAACGCGTTTTCTTTGGACTTTTTTTAATTCCTCTGCAATGTCGGGTAAAGATATGTTTCGGGTTGCTCAAAAAGAGCGAACAAAGAGGGTTCAGTTGCATGTGGGGAAATGGAAAGGCTCCCCTGGGGAGTTCAGTTGTTCCCAAGGCCTTCCTTTGAGGGCACTTTTTGATGGGCGAAAGGGGCTTTGAACGCGTTTTCATGGGCCTTATTTTGAATTCCTCTCCGATGCCGGGTAGGGCTGTGTTTCGGGTTGCTCAGAAAGAGCGAACACAGAGGGTTCAGTTGCATGTGGGGCTGCATGAATGCTCTCCTGGGGAGTTCCGTTGTACCCAAAGCCTTTCTCTGGGGGCACTTTCTAATGGGTGAAAGGGACTATGAACGCGTTTTCTTTGGACCTTTTTTGCATTCCTCTCCGATGCCGGGTAAAGCTATGTTTCGGGTTGCTCACAACGAGCAAACACAGAGGGTCCAGTTGCATGTGTGGCTGCGTGAAGGCTCCCCTGGGGAGTTCAGTTGTACCCAATGCCTTCCTTTGAGGGCACTTTTTGATGGACGAAAGGGGCTTGGAACGCGTTTTCTTTGGAACTTTTTGAATTACTCTCCGATGCCGGGTAGGGCTATGTTTTCGGTTGCTCAGAAAGAGCGAACACAGAGGGTCTAGCTGCATTTGTGGCTGCGTGAAGGCTCCCCTAGGGAGTTCAGTTGTACCCAAAGCCTTCCTCTGGGGGTACTTTTTGATGGGCGAAAGGGGCTTTGAACGCGTTCTCTAGGGCCCTATTTTGAATTCCACTCCCGTGCTTGGTACGGCTATGTTTCAGGTTGCTCAGAAAGAGCAAACACAGAGGATCCAGCTGCATGTGGGACTGTGTGAATGCTCTCCTGGGGAGATCAGTTGTACCCAAAGCCTTCCTTTGCGGGCACCTTTTGTTTTTGCGAAAGGGGCTTTGAACGCTTTTTCTGGGGCCCTATTTGGAATTCCTCTCCCATTCCTGGTAGGGCTATGTTTCGTGTTGCTCAGAAATAGCGAACAGAGAGGGTCCAGTTGCATGTGTGGCTGCGTGAAGACTCCCCAGGGGAGTTCAGTTGTATCCAAAGCCTTCCTTTGAGGTCAAGTATTGATGGGCGAAATGGGCTTGGAATACGTTTTCTGGGGCCCTATTTCGAATTCCTCTGCGATGCCGGGTAGGGCTATGTTTCGGGTTGCTCAGAAAGAGCGAACACAGAGGGTCCAGTTGCATGTGTGGCTGCGTGAAGGCTCCCCTGGGGAGTTCAGTTGTACCCTAAGCCCTCCTATGAGGGCACTTTTTGATGGGCGAAAGGGGCTTGGAATGTGTTTCCTGGGGCCGTATTTGGACTTCCTGTCCGATGACAGGTAGGGCTATGTTTCGGGTTCCTCAGAAAGAGCTAACTTAGAGGGTTCATGTGTATGTGGGGCTGAATGAATGCTCCCCTGGGGAGTTTAGTTGTATGCAAAGCCTTCCTTTGAGGGCACTTTTTGATGGGCGAAAGGGGCTTTGAACGCGTTTTCTTTGGACCTTTTTTGAATTCCTCTCCGATGCCGGGTAGGGCAATGTTTCCGGTTGCTCAGAAAGAGCGAACACAGAGGGTCCAGTTGCATGTGGGGCTGCATGAATGCTCTCCTGGGGATTTCCGTTTTACCCAAAGCCTTCCTCTTGGGGCACATTTTGATTGGGAAAAGGGGCTTTAAACGCGTTTTCTTTGGAGCATTTTTGAATTCGTCTGCTATGCCGGGTAGGGCTATGTTCGGGTTGCTCTCTACGAGCAAACACAGAGGTTCCAGTTGCATGTGGGACTGCGTGAATGCTCCCGTGGGGAGTTCAGTTTTACCAAAAGCCTTCCTTTGAGGGCTCTTTTTTATGGGCGAAAGGGGCTTTGAACGCGTTTTCTTTGGACTTTTTTTGAATTCCTCTGCGATGTCGGGTAATGCTATGTATCGGGTTGCTCAGAAAGAGCGAACACAGAGGGTTCAATTGCATGTAGGGAAATGTAAAGGCTCCCCTGGGGAGTTCAGTTGTACCTAATGCCTTCCTTTGAGGGCACTTTTTGATGGGTGAAAGGGGCTTGGAACGCGTTTTCTTTGGAGCTTTTTAGAGTTCCTCTCCAATGCCGGGTAGAGCTATGTTTCAGGTTGCTCAGAAAGAGCGAATACAGAGGGTTCATGTGTATGTTGGGCTGCATGAATGCCCCCCTGTGGAGTTGAGTTTTACCCAAAACCTTCCTTTGAGGGCAGCTTTTGATGGGCGAAAGGGGCTTTGAACGCGCTTTCTTTGGACCTTTTTTGAATTCCTCTCCCATTCTGGGTAGGTCTATATTTTGGGATGCTCAGAAAGAGTGAACACAGAGGGTCCAGTTGCACGTGTGGCTGCGTGAGGGCTCCCCTGGGGTGTTCACTAGTACCCAAAGCCTTCTTCTGGGGGCACTTTTTGATGGGCGAAAGGGGCTGGTAATGTGTTTACTTTTGTCCTATTTGAAATTCCTCTCCCATGCCTGGTAGGTTAATGTTTCGTGTTGCTCAGAAAGGGCGAACAGAGAGGGTCCAGTTGCATGTGTGGCTGCGTGATGGCTCCCCTGGGGAGTTCAGTTGTATCCAAAGCCTTCCTTTGAGGGCAATTTCTGATGCACGAAAGGGGCTTTGAACGCGTTTTCGTTGGACTTTTTTTAATTCCTCTGCAATGTCGGGTAAAGATATGTTTCGGGTTGCTCAAAAAGAGCGAACACAGAGGGTTCAGTTGCATGTGGGGAAATGTAAAGGCTCCCCTGGGGAGTTCAGTTGTTCCCAAGGCCTTCCTTTGAGGGCACTTTTTGATGGGCGAAATAGGCTTTGAACGCGTTTTCATGGGCCTTATTTTGAATTCCTCTCCGATGCCGGGTAGGGCAATGTTTCCGGTTGCTCAGAAAGAGCGAACACAGAGGGTCCAGTTGCATGTGGGGCTGCATGAATGCTCTCCTGGGGAGTTCCGTTGTACCCAAAGCCTTTCTCTGGGGGCACTTTCTAATGGGTGAAAGGGACTATGAACGCGTTTTCTTTGGACCTTTTTTGCATTCCTCTCCGATGCCGGGTAAAGCTATGTTTCGGGTTGCTCACAACGAGCAAACACAGAGGGTCCAGTTGCATGTGTGGCTGCGTGAAGGCTCCCCTGGGGAGTTCAGTTGTACCCAATGCCTTCCTTTGAGGGCACTTTTTGATGGACGAAAGGGGCTTGGAACGCGTTTTCTTTGGAACTTTTTGAATTACTCTCCGATGCCGGGTAGGGCTATGTTTTCGGTTGCTCAGAAAGAGCGAACACAGAGGGTCTAGCTGCATTTGTGGCTGCGTGAAGGCTCCCCTAGGGAGTTCAGTTGTACCCAAAGCCTTCCTCTGGGGGTACTTTTTGATGGGCGAAAGGGGCTTTGAACGCGTTCTCTAGGGCCCTATTTTGAATTCCACTCCCGTGCTTGGTACGGCTATGTTTCAGGTTGCTCAGAAAGAGCAAACACAGAGGATCCAGCTGCATGTGGGACTGTGTGAATGCTCTCCTGGGGAGATCAGTTGTACCCAAAGCCTTCCTTTGCGGGCACCTTTTGTTTTTGCGAAAGGGGCTTTGAACGCTTTTTCTGGGGCCCTATTTGGAATTCCTCTCCCATTCCTGGTAGGGCTATGTTTCGTGTTGCTCAGAAATAGCGAACAGAGAGGGTCCAGTTGCATGTGTGGCTGCGTGAAGACTCCCCAGGGGAGTTCAGTTGTATCCAAAGCCTTCCTTTGAGGTCAAGTATTGATGGGCGAAATGGGCTTGGAATACGTTTTCTGGGGCCCTATTTCGAATTCCTCTGCGATGCCGGGTAGGGCTATGTTTCGGGTTGCTCAGAAAGAGCGAACACAGAGGGTCCAGTTGCATGTGTGGCTGCGTGAAGGCTCCCCTGGGGAGTTCAGTTGTACCCTAAGCCCTCCTATGAGGGCACTTTTTGATGGGCGAAAGGGGCTTGGAATGTGTTTCCTGGGGCCGTATTTGGACTTCCTGTCCGATGACAGGTAGGGCTATGTTTCGGGTTCCTCAGAAAGAGCTAACTTAGAGGGTTCATGTGTATGTGGGGCTGAATGAATGCTCCCCTGGGGAGTTTAGTTGTATGCAAAGCCTTCCTTTGAGGGCACTTTTTGATGGGCGAAAGGGGCTTTGAACGCGTTTTCTTTGGACCTTTTTTGAATTCCTCTCCGATGCCGGGTAGGGCAATGTTTCCGGTTGCTCAGAAAGAGCGAACACAGAGGGTCCAGTTGCATGTGGGGCTGCATGAATGCTCTCCTGGGGATTTCCGTTTTACCCAAAGCCTTCCTCTTGGGGCACATTTTGATTGGGAAAAGGGGCTTTAAACGCGTTTTCTTTGGAGCTTTTTTGAATTCGTCTGCTATGCCGGGTAGGGCTATGTTCGGGTTGCTCTCTACGAGCAAACACAGAGGTTCCAGTTGCATGTGGGACTGCGTGAATGCTCCCGTGGGGAGTTCAGTTTTACCAAAAGCCTTCCTTTGAGGGCTCTTTTTTATGGGCGAAAGGGGCTTTGAACGCGTTTTCTTTGGACTTTTTTTGAATTCCTCTGCGATGTCGGGTAATGCTATGTATCGGGTTGCTCAGAAAGAGCGAACACAGAGGGTTCAATTGCATGTAGGGAAATGTAAAGGCTCCCCTGGGGAGTTCAGTTGTACCTAATGCCTTCCTTTGAGGGCACTTTTTGATGGGTGAAAGGGGCTTGGAACGCGTTTTCTTTGGACCTTTTTAGAGTTCCTCTCCAATGCCGGGTAGAGCTATGTTTCAGGTTGCTCAGAAAGAGCGAATACAGAGGGTTCATGTGTATGTTGGGCTGCATGAATGCCCCCCTGTGGAGTTGAGTTTTACCCAAAACCTTCCTTTGAGGGCAGCTTTTGATGGGCGAAAGGGGCTTTGAACGCGTTTTCTTTGGACCTTTTTTGAATTCCTCTCCCATTCTGGGTAGGTCTATATTTTGGGATGCTCAGAAAGAGGGAACACAGAGGGTCCAGTTGCACGTGTGGCTGCGTGAAGGCTCCCCTGGGGTGTTCACTAGTACCCAAAGCCTTCTTCTGGGGGCACTTTTTGATGGGCGAAAGGGGCTGGTAATGCGTTTACTTTTGTCCTATTTGAAATTCCTCTCCCATGCCTGGTAGGTTAATGTTTCGTGTTGCTCAGAAAGGGCGAACAGAGAGGGTCCAGTTGCATGTGTGGCTGCGTGATGGCTCCCCTGGGGAGTTCAGTTGTATCCAAAGCCTTCCTTTGAGGTCAAGTTTTGATGGGCGAAAGGGGCTTGGAACACGTTTTCTTTGGAACTTTTTTGAATTCCTCTCCGAAGCCGGGTAGGGCTATGTTTCAGGTTGCTCAGAAAAAGCGAACACAGAGGGTCCAGTTGCATGTGTGGCTGCGTGAAGGCTCCCCTGGGGAGTTCACTTGTATCCATAGACTTCCTTTGAGGTCAAGTTTTGATGGGCGAAAGGGGCTTTGAACACGTTTTACTTGGACCTTTTTTGAATTTTTCTCTGATGCCAGGTAGGGTTATGTTTCGGGTTGTTCAGAAAGAGGAAACACAGAGGGTCCAGTTTCATGTGTGGCTGCGTGAAGGCTTGCCTGGGGAGTTCAGTTGTACCCAAAGCCTTCCTTTGAGGGCAAGTTTTGATATGCTAAAGGGGCTTGGAATGTGTTTTCTGGGGCCATATTTGGACTTCTTCTCCGATGCCAGGTAGGGTTATGTTTCGGGTTGCTCAGAAAGAGCAAACACAGAGGGTCCAGTTGCATGTGTGGCTGTGTGAAGGCTCCCCAGGGGAGTTCAGTTGTACCCAAAGCCTTCCTTTGAGGGCACTTTTTGATTGTCGGAAGGGCTTGGAATGTGTTTTCTGGGGCCCTATTTGGAATTCCACTCCGATGCTGAATAGGGTTATGTTTCGGGTTGCTCAGAAAGAGCGAACACACAGGGTGGAGTTGCATGTGTGGCTGCGCAAAGGCTCCCCTGGGGAGTTCAGTTGTATCCAAAGCCTTTCTTTGAGGGCAAGTTTTGATGGGCGAAAGGGGCTTGGAATGCGTTTTCTTTGGACCTGTTTTGAATTCCTCTCCGAAGCAGTGTAGGGCTATGTTTCGGGTTGCTCAGAAAGAGCGAACAGAGAGGGTTCATGTGCATGTGGGGCTGCATGAATGCTCCCCTGGGGAGTTCAGTTGTACCCAAAGCCTTCCTTTGAGGGCAATTTCTGATGGACGAAAGGGGCTTTGAACGCGTTTTCTTTGGACTTTTTTTAATTCCTCTGCAATGTCGGGTAAAGATATGTTTCGGGTTGCTCAAAAAGAGCGAACACAGAGGGTTCAGTTGCATGTGGGGAAATGTAAAGGCTCCCCTGGGGAGTTCAGTTGTTCCCAAGGCCTTCCTTTGAGGGCACGTTTTGATGGGCAAATTGGGCTTTGAACGCGTTTTCATGGGCCTTATTTTGAATTCCTCTCCGATGCCGGGTAGGGCTGTGTTTCGGGTTGCTCAGAAAGAGCGAACACAGAGGGTTCAGTTGCATGTGGGGCTGCATGAATGCTCTCCTGGGGAGTTCCGTTGTACCCAAAGCCTTTCTCTGGGGGCACTTTCTAATGGGTGAAAGGGACTATGAACGCGTTTTCTTTGGACCTTTTTTGCATTCCTCTCCGATGCCGGGTAAAGCTATGTTTCGGGTTGCTCACAACGAGCAAACACAGAGGGTCCAGTTGCATGTGTGGCTGCGTGAAGGCTCCCCTGGGGAGTTCAGTTGTACCCAATGCCTTCCTTTGAGGGCACTTTTTGATGGACGAAAGGGGCTTGGAACGCGTTTTCTTTGGATCTTTTTGAATTACTCTCCGATGCCGGGTAGGGCTATGTTTTCGGTTGCTCAGAAAGAGCGAACACAGAGGGTCTAGCTGCATTTGTGGCTGCGTGAAGGCTCCCCTAGGGAGTTCAGTTGTACCCAAAGCCTTCCTCTGGGGGTACTTTTTGATGGGCGAAAGGGGCTTTGAACGCGTTCTCTAGGGCCCTATTTTGAATTCCACTCCCGTGCTTGGTACGGCTATGTTTCAGGTTGCTCAGAAAGAGCAAACACAGAGGATCCAGCTGCATGTGGGACTGTGTGAATGCTCTCCTGGGGAGATCAGTTGTACCCAAAGCCTTCCTTTGCGGGCACCTTTTGTTTTTGCGAAAGGGGCTTTGAACGCTTTTTCTGGGGCCCTATTTGGAATTCCTCTCCCATTCCTGGTAGGGCTATGTTTCGTGTTGCTCAGAAATAGCGAACAGAGAGGGTCCAGTTGCATGTGTGGCTGCGTGAAGACTCCCCAGGGGAGTTCAGTTGTATCCAAAGCCTTCCTTTGAGGTCAAGTATTGATGGGCGAAATGGGCTTGGAATACGTTTTCTGGGGCCCTATTTCGAATTCCTCTGCGATGCCGGGTAGGGCTATGTTTCGGGTTGCTCAGAAAGAGCGAACACAGAGGGTCCAGTTGCATGTGTGGCTGCGTGAAGGCTCCCCTGGGGAGTTCAGTTGTACCCTAAGCCCTCCTATGAGGGCACTTTTTGATGGGCGAAAGGGGCTTGGAATGTGTTTCCTGGGGCCGTATTTGGACTTCCTGTCCGATGACAGGTAGGGCTATGTTTCGGGTTCCTCAGAAAGAGCTAACTTAGAGGGTTCATGTGTATGTGGGGCTGAATGAATGCTCCCCTGGGGAGTTTAGTTGTATGCAAAGCCTTCCTTTGAGGGCACTTTTTGATGGGCGAAAGGGGCTTTGAACGCGTTTTCTTTGGACCTTTTTTGAATTCCTCTCCGATGCCGGGTAGGGCAATGTTTCCGGTTGCTCAGAAAGAGCGAACACAGAGGGTCCAGTTGCATGTGGGGCTGCATGAATGCTCTCCTGGGGATTTCCGTTTTACCCAAAGCCTTCCTCTTGGGGCACATTTTGATTGGGAAAAGGGGCTTTAAACGCGTTTTCTTTGGAGCTTTTTTGAATTCGTCTGCTATGCCGGGTAGGGCTATGTTCGGGTTGCTCTCTACGAGCAAACACAGAGGTTCCAGTTGCATGTGGGACTGCGTGAATGCTCCCGTGGGGAGTTCAGTTTTACCAAAAGCCTTCCTTTGAGGGCTCTTTTTTATGGGCGAAAGGGGCTTTGAACGCGTTTTCTTTGGACTTTTTTTGAATTCCTCTGCGATGTCGGGTAATGCTATGTATCGGGTTGCTCAGAAAGAGCGAACACAGAGGGTTCAATTGCATGTAGGGAAATGTAAAGGCTCCCCTGGGGAGTTCAGTTGTACCTAATGCCTTCCTTTGAGGGCACTTTTTGATGGGTGAAAGGGGCTTGGAACGCGTTTTCTTTGGACCTTTTTAGAGTTCCTCTCCAATGCCGGGTAGAGCTATGTTTCAGGTTGCTCAGAAAGAGCGAATACAGAGGGTTCATGTGTATGTTGGGCTGCATGAATGCCCCCCTGTGGAGTTGAGTTTTACCCAAAACCTTCCTTTGAGGGCAGCTTTTGATGGGCGAAAGGGGCTTTGAACGCGTTTTCTTTGGACCTTTTTTGAATTCCTCTCCCATTCTGGGTAGGTCTATATTTTGGGATGCTCAGAAAGAGGGAACACAGAGGGTTTAGTTGCACGTGTGGCTGCGTGAAGGCTCCCCTGGGGTGTTCACTAGTACCCAAAGCCTTCTTCTGGGGGCACTTTTTGATGGGCGAAAGGGGCTGGTAATGCGTTTACTTTTGTCCTATTTGAAATTCCTCTCCCATGCCTGGTAGGTTAATGTTTCGTGTTGCTCAGAAAGGGCGAACAGAGAGGGTCCAGTTGCATGTGTGGCTGCATGATGGCTCCCCTGGGGAGTTCAGTTGTATCCAAAGCCTTCCTTTGAGGTCAAGTTTTGATGGGCGAAAGGGGCTTGGAACACGTTTTCTTTGGAACTTTTTTGAATTCCTCTCCGAAGCCGGGTAGGGCTATGTTTCAGGTTGCTCAGAAAAAGCGAACACAGAGGGTCCAGTTGCATGTGTGGCTGCGTGAAGGCTCCCCTGGGGAGTTCACTTGTATCCATAGACTTCCTTTGAGGGCAAGTTTTGATGGGCGAAAGGGGCTTTGAACACGTTTTACTTGGACCTTTTTTGAATTTTTCTCTGATGCCAGGTAGGGTTATGTTTCGGGTTGTTCAGAAAGAGGAAACACAGAGGGTCCAGTTTCATGTGTGGCTGCGTGAAGGCTTGCCTGGGGAGTTCAGTTGTACCCAAAGCCTTCCTTTGAGGGCAAGTTTTGATATGCTAAAGGGGCTTGGAATGTGTTTTCTGGGACCATATTTGGACTTCTTCTCCGATGCCAGGTAGGGTTATGTTTCGGGTTGCTCAGAAAGAGCAAACACAGAGGGTCCAGTTGCATGTGTGGCTGTGTGAAGGCTCCCCAGGGGAGTTCAGTTGTACCCAAAGCCTTCCTTTGAGGGCACTTTTTGATTGTCGGAAGGGCTTGGAATGTGTTTTCTGGGGCCCTATTTGGAATTCCACTCCGATGCTGAATAGGGTTATGTTTCGGGTTGCTCAGAAAGAGCGAACACACAGGGTGCAGTTGCATGTGTGGCTGCGCAAAGGCTCCCCTGGGGAGTTCAGTTGTATCCAAAGCCTTTCTTTGAGGGCAAGTTTTGATGGGCGAAAGGGGCTTGGAATGCGTTTTCTTTGGACCTGTTTTGAATTCCTCTCCGAAGCAGTGTAGGGCTATGTTATGGGTTGCTCAGAAAGAGCGAACAGAGAGGGTTCATGTGCATGTGGGGCTGCATGAATGCTCCCCTGGGGAGTTCAGTTGTACCCAAAGCCTTCCTTTGAGGGCAATTTCTGATGGACGAAAGGGGCTTTGAACGCGTTTTCTTTGGACTTTTTTTAATTCCTCTGCAATGTCGGGTAAAGATATGTTTCGGGTTGCTCAAAAAGAGCGAACACAGAGGGTTCAGTTGCATGTGGGGAAATGGAAAGGCTCCCCTGGGGAGTTCAGTTGTTCCCAAGGCCTTCCTTTGAGGGCACGTTTTGATGGGCAAATTGGGCTTTGAACGCGTTTTCATGGGCCTTATTTTGAATTCCTCTCCGATGCCGGGTAGGGCTGTGTTTCGGGTTGCTCAGAAAGAGCGAACACAGAGGGTTCAGTTGCATGTGGGGCTGCATGAATGCTCTCCTGGGGAGTTCCGTTGTACCCAAAGCCTTTCTCTGGGGGCACTTTCTAATGGGTGAAAGGGACTATGAACGCGTTTTCTTTGGACCTTTTTTGCATTCCTCTCCGATGCCGGGTAAAGCTATGTTTCGGGTTGCTCACAACGAGCAAACACAGAGGGTCCAGTTGCATGTGTGGCTGCGTGAAGGCTCCCCTGGGGAGTTCAGTTGTACCCAATGCCTTCCTTTGAGGGCACTTTTTGATGGACGAAAGGGGCTTGGAACGCGTTTTCTTTGGATCTTTTTGAATTACTCTCCGATGCCGGGTAGGGCTATGTTTTCGGTTGCTCAGAAAGAGCGAACACAGAGGGTCTAGCTGCATTTGTGGCTGCGTGAAGGCTCCCCTAGGGAGTTCAGTTGTACCCAAAGCCTTCCTCTGGGGGTACTTTTTGATGGGCGAAAGGGGCTTTGAACGCGTTCTCTAGGGCCCTATTTTGAATTCCACTCCCGTGCTTGGTACGGCTATGTTTCAGGTTGCTCAGAAAGAGCAAACACAGAGGATCCAGCTGCATGTGGGACTGTGTGAATGCTCTCCTGGGGAGATCAGTTGTACCCAAAGCCTTCCTTTGCGGGCACCTTTTGTTTTTGCGAAAGGGGCTTTGAACGCTTTTTCTGGGGCCCTATTTGGAATTCCTCTCCCATTCCTGGTAGGGCTATGTTTCGTGTTGCTCAGAAATAGCGAACAGAGAGGGTCCAGTTGCATGTGTGGCTGCGTGAAGACTCCCCAGGGGAGTTCAGTTGTATCCAAAGCCTTCCTTTGAGGTCAAGTATTGATGGGCGAAATGGGCTTGGAATACGTTTTCTGGGGCCCTATTTCGAATTCCTCTGCGATGCCGGGTAGGGCTATGTTTCGGGTTGCTCAGAAAGAGCGAACACAGAGGGTCCAGTTGCATGTGTGGCTGCGTGAAGGCTCCCCTGGGGAGTTCAGTTGTACCCTAAGCCCTCCTATGAGGGCACTTTTTGATGGGCGAAAGGGGCTTGGAATGTGTTTCCTGGGGCCGTATTTGGACTTCCTGTCCGATGACAGGTAGGGCTATGTTTCGGGTTCCTCAGAAAGAGCTAACTTAGAGGGTTCATGTGTATGTGGGGCTGAATGAATGCTCCCCTGGGGAGTTTAGTTGTATGCAAAGCCTTCCTTTGAGGGCACTTTTTGATGGGCGAAAGGGGCTTTGAACGCGTTTTCTTTGGACCTTTTTTGAATTCCTCTCCGATGCCGGGTAGGGCAATGTTTCCGGTTGCTCAGAAAGAGCGAACACAGAGGGTCCAGTTGCATGTGGGGCTGCATGAATGCTCTCCTGGGGATTTCCGTTTTACCCAAAGCCTTCCTCTTGGGGCACATTTTGATTGGGAAAAGGGGCTTTAAACGCGTTTTCTTTGGAGCTTTTTTGAATTCGTCTGCTATGCCGGGTAGGGCTATGTTCGGGTTGCTCTCTACGAGCAAACACAGAGGTTCCAGTTGCATGTGGGACTGCGTGAATGCTCCCGTGGGGAGTTCAGTTTTACCAAAAGCCTTCCTTTGAGGGCTCTTTTTTATGGGCGAAAGGGGCTTTGAACGCGTTTTCTTTGGACTTTTTTTGAATTCCTCTGCGATGTCGGGTAATGCTATGTATCGGGTTGCTCAGAAAGAGCGAACACAGAGGGTTCAATTGCATGTAGGGAAATGTAAAGGCTCCCCTGGGGAGTTCAGTTGTACCTAATGCCTTCCTTTGAGGGCACTTTTTGATGGGTGAAAGGGGCTTGGAACGCGTTTTCTTTGGACCTTTTTAGAGTTCCTCTCCAATGCCGGGTAGAGCTATGTTTCAGGTTGCTCAGAAAGAGCGAATACAGAGGGTTCATGTGTATGTTGGGCTGCATGAATGCCCCCCTGTGGAGTTGAGTTTTACCCAAAACCTTCCTTTGAGGGCAGCTTTTGATGGGCGAAAGGGGCTTTGAACGCGTTTTCTTTGGATCTTTTTTGAATTCCTCTCCCATTCTGGGTAGGTCTATATTTTGGGATGCTCAGAAAGAGTGAACACAGAGGGTCCAGTTGCACGTGTGGCTGCGTGAAGGCTCCCCTGGGGTGTTCACTAGTACCCAAAGCCTTCTTCTGGGGGCACTTTTTGATGGGCGAAAGGGGCTGGTAATGCGTTTACTTTTGTCCTATTTGAAATTCCTCTCCCATGCCTGGTAGGTTAATGTTTCGTGTTGCTCAGAAAGGGCGAACAGAGAGGGTCCAGTTGCATGTGTGGCTGCGTGATGGCTCCCCTGGGGAGTTCAGTTGTATCCAAAGCCTTCCTTTGAGGTCAAGTTTTGATGGGCGAAAGGGGCTTGGAACACGTTTTCTTTGGACCTGTTTTGAATTCCTCTCCGAAGCCGGGTAGGGCTATGTTTCAGGTTGCTCAGAAAAAGCGAACACAGAGGGTCCAGTTGCATGTGTGGCTGCGTGAAGGCTCCCCTGGGGAGTTCACTTGTATCCATAGACTTCCTTTGAGGGCAAGTTTTGATGGGCGAAAGGGGCTTTGAACACGTTTTACTTGGACCTTTTTTGAATTTTTCTCTGATGCCAGGTAGGGTTATGTTTCGGGTTGTTCAGAAAGAGGAAACACAGAGGGTCCAGTTTCATGTGTGGCTGCGTGAAGGCTTGCCTGGGGAGTTCAGTTGTACCCAAAGCCTTCCTTTGAGGGCAAGTTTTGATATGCTAAAGGGGCTTGGAATGTGTTTTCTGGGGCCATATTTGGACTTCTTCTCCGATGCCAGGTAGGGTTATGTTTCGGGTTGCTCAGAAAGAGCAAACACAGAGGGTCCAGTTGCATGTGTGGCTGTGTGAAGGCTCCCCTGGGGAGTTCAGTTGTACCCAAAGCCTTCCTTTGAGGGCACTTTTTGATTGTCGGAAGGGCTTGGAATGTGTTTTCTGGGGCCCTATTTGGAATTCCACTCCGATGCTGAATAGGGTTATGTTTCGGGTTGCTCAGAAAGAGCGAACACACAGGGTGCAGTTGCATGTGTGGCTGCGCAAAGGCTCCCCTGGGGAGTTCAGTTGTATCCAAAGCCTTTCTTTGAGGGCAAGTTTTGATGGGCGAAAGGGGCTTGGAATGCGTTTTCTTTGGACCCGTTTTGAATTCCTCTCCGAAGCAGTGTAGGGCTATGTTATGGGTTGCTCAGAAAGAGCGAACAGAGAGGGTTCATGTGCATGTGGGGCTGCATGAATGCTCCCCTGGGGAGTTTAGTTGTACCCAAAGCCTTCCTTTGAGGGCAATTTCTGATGGACGAAAGGGGCTTTGAACGCGTTTTCTTTGGACTTTTTTTAATTCCTCTGCAATGTCGGGTAAAGATATGTTTCGGGTTGCTCAAAAAGAGCGAACAAAGAGGGTTCAGTTGCATGTGGGGAAATGGAAAGGCTCCCCTGGGGAGTTCAGTTGTTCCCAAGGCCTTCCTTTGAGGGCACTTTTTGATGGGCGAAAGGGGCTTTGAACGCGTTTTCATGGGCCTTATTTTGAATTCCTCTCTGATGCCGGGTAGGGCTGTGTTTCGGGTTGCTCAGAAAGAGCGAACACAGAGGGTTCAGTTGCATGTGGGGCTGCATGAATGCTCTCCTGGGGAGTTCCGTTGTACCCAAAGCCTTTCTCTGGGGGCACTTTCTAATGGGTGAAAGGGACTATGAACGCGTTTTCTTTGGACCTTTTTTGCATTCCTCTCCGATGCCGGGTAAAGCTATGTTTCGGGTTGCTCACAACGAGCAAACACAGAGGGTCCAGTTGCATGTGTGGCTGCGTGAAGGCTCCCCTGGGGAGTTCAGTTGTACCCAATGCCTTCCTTTGAGGGCACTTTTTGATGGACGAAAGGGGCTTGGAATGCGTTTTCTTTGGAACTTTTTGAATTACTCTCCGATGCCGGGTAGGGCTATGTTTTCGGTTGCTCAGAAAGAGCGAACACAGAGGGTCTAGCTGCATTTGTGGCTGCGTGAAGGCTCCCCTAGGGAGTTCAGTTGTACCCAAAGCCTTCCTCTGGGGGTACTTTTTGATGGGCGAAAGGGGCTTTGAACGCGTTCTCTAGGGCCCTATTTTGAATTCCACTCCCGTGCTTGGTACGGCTATGTTTCAGGTTGCTCAGAAAGAGCAAACACAGAGGATCCAGCTGCATGTGGGACTGTGTGAATGCTCTCCTGGGGAGATCAGTTGTACCCAAAGCCTTCCTTTGCGGGCACCTTTTGTTTTTGCGAAAGGGGCTTTGAACGCTTTTTCTGGGGCCCTATTTGGAATTCCTCTCCCATTCCTGGTAGGGCTATGTTTCGTGTTGCTCAGAAATAGCGAACAGAGAGGGTCCAGTTGCATGTGTGGCTGCGTGAAGACTCCCCAGGGGAGTTCAGTTGTATCCAAAGCCTTCCTTTGAGGTCAAGTATTGATGGGCGAAATGGGCTTGGAATACGTTTTCTGGGGCCCTATTTCGAATTCCTCTGCGATGCCGGGTAGGGCTATGTTTCGGGTTGCTCAGAAAGAGCGAACACAGAGGGTCCAGTTGCATGTGTGGCTGCGTGAAGGCTCCCCTGGGGAGTTCAGTTGTACCCTAAGCCCTCCTATGAGGGCACTTTTTGATGGGCGAAAGGGGCTTGGAATGTGTTTCCTGGGGCCGTATTTGGACTTCCTGTCCGATGACAGGTAGGGCTATGTTTCGGGTTCCTCAGAAAGAGCTAACTTAGAGGGTTCATGTGTATGTGGGGCTGAATGAATGCTCCCCTGGGGAGTTTAGTTGTATGCAAAGACTTCCTTTGAGGGCACTTTTTGATGGGCGAAAGGGGCTTTGAACGCGTTTTCTTTGGACCTTTTTTGAATTCCTCTCCGATGCCGGGTAGGGCAATGTTTCCGGTTGCTCAGAAAGAGCGAACACAGAGGGTCCAGTTGCATGTGGGGCTGCATGAATGCTCTCCTGGGGATTTCCGTTTTACCCAAAGCCTTCCTCTTGGGGCACATTTTGATTGGGAAAAGGGGCTTTAAACGCGTTTTCTTTGGAGCTTTTTTGAATTCGTCTGCTATGCCGGGTAGGGCTATGTTCGGGTTGCTCTATACGAGCAAACACAGAGGTTCCAGTTGCATGTGGGACTGCGTGAATGCTCCCGTGGGGAGTTCAGTTTTACCAAAAGCCTTCCTTTGAGGGCTATTTTATGGGCGAAAGGGGCTTTGAACGCGTTTTCTTTGGACTTTTTTTGAATTCCTCTGCGATGTCGGGTAATGCTATGTATCGGGTTGCTCAGAAAGAGCGAACACAGAGGGTTCAATTGCATGTAGGGAAATGTAAAGGCTCCCCTGGGGAGTTCAGTTGTACCTAATGCCTTCCTTTGAGGGCACTTTTTGATGGGTGAAAGGGGCTTGGAACGCGTTTTCTTTGGACCTTTTTAGAGTTCCTCTCCAATGCCGGGTAGAGCTATGTTTCAGGTTGCTCAGAAAGAGCGAATACAGAGGGTTCATGTGTATGTTGGGCTGCATGAATGCCCCCCTGTGGAGTTGAGTTTTACCCAAAACCTTCCTTTGAGGGCAGCTTTTGATGGGCGAAAGGGGCTTTGAACGCGTTTTCTTTGGACCTTTTTTGAATTCCTCTCCCATTCCGGGTAAGTCTATATTTTGGGATGCTCAGAAAGAGTGAACACAGAGGGTCCAGTTGCACGTGTGGCTGCGTGAAGGCTCCCCTGGGGTGTTCACTAGTACCCAAAGCCTTCTTCTGGGAGCACTTTTTGATGGGCGAAAGGGGCTGGTAATGCGTTTACTTTTGTCCTATTTGAAATTCCTCTCCCATGCCTGGTAGGTTAATGTTTCGTGTTGCTCAGAAAGGGCGAACACAGAGGGTCCAGTTGCATGTGTGGCTGCGTGATGGCTCCCCTGGGGAGTTCAGTTGTATCCAAAGCCTTCCTTTGAGGTCAAGTTTTGATGGGCGAAAGGGGCTTGGAACACGTTTTCTTTGGAACTTTTTTGAATTCCTCTCCGAAGCCGGGTAGGGCTATGTTTCAGGTTTCTCAGAAAAAGCGAACACAGAGGGTCCAGTTGCATGTGTGGCTGCGTGAAGGCTCCCCTGGGTAGTTCACTTGTATCCATAGACTTCCTTTGAGGGCACTTTTTGATGGGCGAAAGGGGCTTGGAATGCATTTTGTGGGGCCGTATTTGGACTTCCTCTCGCGAACACATAGGGTTCATGTGCATGTGGGGCTGCATGAATGCTCGCCTGGGGAGTTCAGTTTTGTACAAAGCCTTACTTTGAGGGCTCTTTTTTATGGGCGAAAGGGGCTTTGAACGTATTTTCTTTGGACTTTTTTTGAATTCCTCTGCGATGTCGGGTAATGCTATGTATCGGGTTGCTCAGAAAGAGCGAACACAGAGGCTTCAGTTGCATGTTGGGAAATGTAAAGGCTCCCCTGGGAATTCAGTTGTACCTAATGCCTTCCTTTGAGGGCACTTTTTGATGGGCGAAAGGGGCTTGGAACGCGTTTTCTTTGGACCTTTTTAGAATTCCTCTCCAATGCCGGGTAGGGCTGTGTTTCAGGTTGCTCAGAAAGAGCAAACACAGAGGATGCAGTTGTATGTGGGACTGCGTGAACGGACAACTGGGGAGTTCAGTTGTATTTAAAGCCTTCCTTTGATAGCACTTTTTGATGGTCCAAGGGGTTGGAATGTGTTTTCTGGGGCCCTATTTGGAATTACACACCAATGCTGGATAGGGCTATGTTTCGGGTTGCTCAAAAGAGCGAACACAGGGGGTCCACTTGCATGTCTGGCTGTGTGAAGGCTCCCCTGGGGAGTTCAGTTGTATCCAAAGCCTTCCTTTGAGGTCAAGTATGATGGGCGAAATGGGCTTGGAATACGTTTTCTGGGGCCCTATTTCGAATTCCTCTGCGATGCCGGGTAGGGCTATGTTATGGGTTGCTCAGAAAGAGCGAACACAGAGGGTCCAGTTGTATGTGTGGCTGCGTGAAGGCTCCCCTGGGGAGTTCAGTTGTACCCTAAGCCCTCCTATGAGGGCACTTTTTGATGGGCGAAAGGGGCTTGGAATGTGTTTCCTGGGGCCGTATTTGGACTTCCTGTCCGATGACAGGTAGGGCTATGTTTCGGGTTCCTCAGAAAGAGCTAACTTAGACGGTTCATGTGTATGTGGGGCTGAATGATTGCTCCCCTGGGGAGTTTAGTTGTATGCAAAGCCTTCCTTTGAGTGCACTTTTTGATGGGCGAAAGGGGCTTTGAACGCGTTTTCTTTGGACCTTTTTTGAATTCTTCTCCGATGCCGGGTAGGGCAATGTTTCCGGTTGCTCAGAAAGAGCGAACACAGAGGGTCCAGTTGCATGTGGGGCTGCATGAATGCTCTCCTGGGGATTTCCGTTTTACCCAAAGCCTTCCTCTTGGGGCACATTTTGATTGGGAAAAGGGGCTTTAAACGCGTTTTCTTTGGAGCTTTTTTGAATTCGTCTGCTATGCCGGGTAGGGCTATGTTTGGGTTGCTCTCTACGAGGAAACACAGAGGTTCCAGTTGCATGTGGGACTGCGTGAATGCTCCCGTGGGGAGTTCAGTTTTACCAAAAGCCTTCCTTTGAGGGCTCTTTTTTATGGGCGAAAGGGGCTTTGAACGCGTTTTCTTTGGACTTTTTTTGAATTCCTCTGCGATGTCGGGTAATGCTATGTATCGGGTTGCTCAGAAAGAGCGAACACAGAGGGTTCAATTGCATGTAGGGAAATGTAAAGGCTCCCCTGGGGAGTTCAGTTGTACCTAATGCCTTCCTTTGAGGGCACTTTTTGATGGGTGAAAGGGGCTTGGAACGCGTTTTCTTTGGACCTTTTTAGAGTTCCTCTCCAATGCCGGGTAGAGCTATGTTTCAGGTTGCTCAGAAAGAGCGAATACAGAGGGTTCATGTGTATGTTGGGCTGCATGAATGCCCCCCTGTGGAGTTGAGTTTTACCCAAAACCTTCCTTTGAGGGCAGCTTTTGATGGGCGAAAGGGGCTTTGAACGCATTTTCTTTGGACCTTTTTTGAATTCCTCTCCCATTCCGGGTAAGTCTATATTTTGGGATGCTCAGAAAGAGCGAACACAGAGGGTCCAGTTGCACGTGTGGCTGCGTGAAGGCTCCCCTGGGGTGTTCACTAGTACCCAAAGCCTTCTTCTGGGAGCACTTTTTGATGGGCGAAAGGGGCTGGTAATGCGTTTACTTTTGTCCTATTTGAAATTCCTCTCCCATGCCTGGTAGGTTAATGTTTCGTGTTGCTCAGAAAGGGCGAACACAGAGGGTCCAGTTGCATGTGTGGCTGCGTGATGGCTCCCCTGGGGAGTTCAGTTGTATCCAAAGCCTTCCTTTGAGGTCAAGTTTTGATGGGCGAAAGGGGCTTGGAACACGTTTTCTTTGGAACTTTTTTGAATTCTTCTCCGAAGCCGGGTAGGTCTATGTTTCAGGTTTCTCAGAAAAAGCGAACACAGAGGGTCCAGTTGCATGTGTGGCTGCGTGAAGGCTCCCCTGGGTAGTTCACTTGTATCCATAGACTTCCTTTGAGGGCACTTTTTGATGGGCGAAAGGGGCTTGGAATGCATTTTGTGGGGCCGTATTTGGACTTCCTCTCGCGAACACATAGGGTTCATGTGCATGTGGGGCTGCATGAATGCTCGCCTGGGGAGTTCAGTTTTGTACAAAGCCTTACTTTGAGGGCTCTTTTTTATGGGCGAAAGGGGCTTTGAACGTATTTTCTTTGGACTTTTTTTGAATTCCTCTGCGATGTCAGGTAATGCTATGTATCGGGTTGCTCAGAAAGAGCGAACACAGAGGCTTCAGTTGCATGTTGGGAAATGTAAAGGCTCCCCTGGGAATTCAGTTGTACCTAATGCCTTCCTTTGAGGGCACTTTTTGATGGGCGAAAGGGGCTTGGAACGCGTTTTCTTTGGACCTTTTTAGAATTCCTCTCCAATGCCGGGTAGGGCTATGTTTCAGGTTGCTCAGAAAGAGCAAACACAGAGGATGCAGTTGTATGTGGGACTGCGTGAACGGACAACTGGGGAGTTCAGTTGTATTTAAAGCCTTCCTTTGATAGCACTTTTTGATGGTCCAAGGGGTTGGAATGTGTTTTCTGGGGCCCTATTTGGAATTACACACCAATGCTGGATAGGGCTATGTTTCGGGTTGCTCAAAAGTGCGAACACAGGGGGTCCACTTGCATGTCTGGCTGTGTGAAGGCTCCCCTGGGGAGTTCAGTTGTATCCAAAGCCTTCCTTTGAGGGCACTTTTCGATGAGCGAAAGGCGCTTGGAATGCGTTTTCTTTGGACCTTTTTTGAATTCGTCTCCGATGCCGGGTAGGGCTATGTTTCGGGTTGCTCAGAAAGACCGAATACAGAGGGTCCAGTTGCATGTGGGGCTGCATGAATGCTCTCCTGGGGAGTTCCGTGTACCCAAAGCCTTCCTCTAGGGGCACTTTTTGATGGGCGAAAAGGGCTATGAATGCGTTTTCTGGGGCCCTATTTGGACTTCTTCTTTGATACTGGGTAGGGCTATGTTTCGGTTTGCTCACAAAGAGCGAATACAGAGGGTCCAGTTGCATGTGGGGCTGCATGAATGCTCTCCTGGGGAGTTCCTTGTACCCAAAGCCTTCCTCTAGGGGCACTTTTTGATGGGCGAAAAGGGCTTTGAATGCGTTTTCTGGGGCCCTATTTGGACTTCTTCTTTGATACTGGGTAGGGCTATGTTTCCGGTTGCTCAGAGAGAGCGAATACAGAGGGTCCATTTGCATGTGGGACTGCGTGAGTGCTATCCTGGGAAGTTCAGTTGTACCCAAGGACTTCCTTTGACGTCAAGTTTTAATGGGCGAAAGGGGCTTGGATCGCGTTTTCTTTGGAACTTTTTTTAATTCCTCTCCGATGCCGGGTAGGGATATGTTTCGGGTTGCTCAAAAGAGCGAACACAGAGGGTCCAGTTGCATGTGTGGCTGCGTGAAGGCTCCCCTGGGGAATTCAGTTGTATCCTAAGCCTTCCTTTGAGGGCACTTTTTGATGGGTGAAAGGGGCTTGGAACGCGTTTTCTTTGGACCTTTTTAGAGTTCCTCTCCAATGCCGGGTAGAGCTATGTTTCAGGTTGCTCAGAAAGAGCGAATACAGAGGGTTCATGTGTATGTTGGGCTGCATGAATGCCCCCCTGTGGAGTTGAGTTTTACCCAAAACCTTCCTTTGAGGGCAGCTTTTGATGGGCGAAAGGGGCTTTGAACGCATTTTCTTTGGACCTTTTTTGAATTCCTCTCCCATTCCGGGTAAGTCTATATTTTGGGATGCTCAGAAAGAGCGAACACAGAGGGTCCAGTTGCACGTGTGGCTGCGTGAAGGCTCCCCTGGGGTGTTCACTAGTACCCAAAGCCTTCTTCTGGGAGCACTTTTTGATGGGCGAAAGGGGCTGGTAATGCGTTTACTTTTGTCCTATTTGAAATTCCTCTCCCATGCCTGGTAGGTTAATGTTTCGTGTTGCTCAGAAAGGGCGAACACAGAGGGTCCAGTTGCATGTGTGGCTGCGTGATGGCTCCCCTGGGGAGTTCAGTTGTATCCAAAGCCTTCCTTTGAGGTCAAGTTTTGATGGGCGAAAGGGGCTTGGAACACGTTTTCTTTGGAACTTTTTTGAATTCTTCTCCGAAGCCGGGTAGGTCTATGTTTCAGGTTTCTCAGAAAAAGCGAACACAGAGGGTCCAGTTGCATGTGTGGCTGCGTGAAGGCTCCCCTGGGTAGTTCACTTGTATCCATAGACTTCCTTTGAGGGCACTTTTTGATGGGCGAAAGGGGCTTGGAATGCATTTTGTGGGGCCGTATTTGGACTTCCTCTCGCGAACACATAGGGTTCATGTGCATGTGGGGCTGCATGAATGCTCGCCTGGGGAGTTCAGTTTTGTACAAAGCCTTACTTTGAGGGCTCTTTTTTATGGGCGAAAGGGGCTTTGAACGTATTTTCTTTGGACTTTTTTTGAATTCCTCTGCGATGTCAGGTAATGCTATGTATCGGGTTGCTCAGAAAGAGCGAACACAGAGGCTTCAGTTGCATGTTGGGAAATGTAAAGGCTCCCCTGGGAATTCAGTTGTACCTAATGCCTTCCTTTGAGGGCACTTTTTGATGGGCGAAAGGGGCTTGGAACGCGTTTTCTTTGGACCTTTTTAGAATTCCTCTCCAATGCCGGGTAGGGCTATGTTTCAGGTTGCTCAGAAAGAGCAAACACAGAGGATGCAGTTGTATGTGGGACTGCGTGAACGGACAACTGGGGAGTTCAGTTGTATTTAAAGCCTTCCTTTGATAGCACTTTTTGATGGTCCAAGGGGTTGGAATGTGTTTTCTGGGGCCCTATTTGGAATTACACACCAATGCTGGATAGGGCTATGTTTCGGGTTGCTCAAAAGTGCGAACACAGGGGGTCCACTTGCATGTCTGGCTGTGTGAAGGCTCCCCTGGGGAGTTCAGTTGTATCCAAAGCCTTCCTTTGAGGGCACTTTTCGATGAGCGAAAGGCGCTTGGAATGCGTTTTCTTTGGACCTTTTTTGAATTCGTCTCCGATGCCGGGTAGGGCTATGTTTCGGGTTGCTCAGAAAGACCGAATACAGAGGGTCCAGTTGCATGTGGGGCTGCATGAATGCTCTCCTGGGGAGTTCCGTGTACCCAAAGCCTTCCTCTAGGGGCACTTTTTGATGGGCGAAAAGGGCTATGAATGCGTTTTCTGGGGCCCTATTTGGACTTCTTCTTTGATACTGGGTAGGGCTATGTTTCGGTTTGCTCACAAAGAGCGAATACAGAGGGTCCAGTTGCATGTGGGGCTGCATGAATGCTCTCCTGGGGAGTTCCTTGTACCCAAAGCCTTCCTCTAGGGGCACTTTTTGATGGGCGAAAAGGGCTTTGAATGCGTTTTCTGGGGCCCTATTTGGACTTCTTCTTTGATACTGGGTAGGGCTATGTTTCCGGTTGCTCAGAGAGAGCGAATACAGAGGGTCCATTTGCATGTGGGACTGCGTGAGTGCTATCCTGGGAAGTTCAGTTGTACCCAAGGACTTCCTTTGACGTCAAGTTTTAATGGGCGAAAGGGGCTTGGATCGCGTTTTCTTTGGAACTTTTTTTAATTCCTCTCCGATGCCGGGTAGGGATATGTTTCGGGTTGCTCAAAAGAGCGAACACAGAGGGTCCAGTTGCATGTGTGGCTGCGTGAAGGCTCCCCTGGGGAATTCAGTTGTATCCTAAGCCTTCCTTTGAGGGCACTTTTTGATGGGTGAAAGGGGCTTGGAATGTTTTTTCTGGGGCCGTATTTGGACTTCCTCTCCGATGACAGGTAGGGTTATGTTTCGGGTTCCTCAGAAAGAGCGAACACAGAGGGTTCATGTGCATGTGTGGCTGCATGAATGCTCTTCTGGGGAGTTCCGTTGTATCCTAAGCCTTCCTATGAGGCTACTTTTTGATGTGTGAAAGGTGCTTTGAACGCGTTTTCGTTGGAATTTTTTTTGAATTCCTCTGCGATGTCGGGTAAAGCAATGTTTCGGTTTGCTCAGAAAGAGCGAACCAGAGGGTTCAGTTGCATGTGGGGAAATGTAAAGGCTCCCCTGGGGAGTTCAGTTTTATCCAAAGACTTCCTTTGACGGCACTTTTTGATGGGCGAAAGGGGCTTGGAATGCGTTTTCTGGGGCCTTATTTGGACTTCCTCTCCGATGACAGGTAGGGCTATGTTTCGGGTTCCTCAGAAAGAGCGAATACAGAGGGTCCAGCTGCATGTGGGGCTGTATGAATGCTCCCCTGGGGAGTTCAGTGTTATCCAAAGCCTAAATTTGAGGGCACATTTTGAGGGGCGAAAGGGGCTTTGAATGCGTTTTCTGGGGCCCTCTTTGGACTTCTTCTTTTATACTGGGTAGGGCTATGTTTCCGGTTGCTCAGATAGAGTGAATACATAGGGTCCAGTTCCATGTGTGGCTGTGTGAAGACTCCCCTTGGTAGTTCATTTGTATCCCAAGCCTTCCTTTGAGGGTACTTTTTGATTGGCAAAAGGGGTTTGGAATGCGTTTTCTGGGGCCGTAATTGGACTTCTTCTCCAATGACAGTTAGGCTTAAATTTCGGGTTGCTCAGAAAGAGCGAACACAGAGGGTCCAGCTCCATGTGGGGCTGCATGAATGCTCTTCTGGCGAGTTTAGTTGTACCCAAAGCCTTCCTTTGGGGGCACTTTTTGATTGGTGAAAGAGGCTTGGAACACATTTTCTTTGGACCTTTTTTGAATTCTTCTCCGATGCCAGGTAGGGCTACGTTTCAGGTTGGTCCGAAAGAGCGAACACAGATGGTTCATGTACATGTGGGGCTGCATGTATGCTCTCCTGGGGAGTTCCGTTGTACCCAAAGCCTTCCTCTAGGGGTACTTTTTGATGGGCGAAAGGGGCTTTGAATGCGTTTTCTGGGGCCCTATTTGGACTTCTTCTTTGATACTGGGTAGGGCTATGTTTCCGTTGCTCAGAAAGAGTGAATACAGAGGGTTCAGGTGCATGTGGGACTGCGTGAGTGCTCTCCCTAGGAGTTCAGTTGTATCCAAAGCCTTCCATTGAGGGCAATTTTTGATGGGCGAAAGGGGCTTTGAATGAGTTTTCTTTGGATCTTTTTTGAATTCCTCTCCGATGCCGGGTAAGGCTATGTTTTGGGTTGCTCAGAAAGAGCGAACAGAGAGGGTCCAGTTGCATGTGTGGCTGCGTGAAGGCTCCCCTGGGGAGTTCAGTTGTATCCAAAGCCTTCCTATGAGGGCACTTTTAGATGGGCGAAAGGGGTTTGGAATGCGTTTTCTGGGGCCGTATTAGGACTTCCTCTCCGATGACAGGTAGGGCTATGTTTCAGGTTGCTCAGACTGAGCGAACACAGAGGTTCCAGCAGCATGTGGGGCTGCATGAAGGCTCCCCTGGGGAGTTCAGTTGTACCCAAAGCCTTCCTTTGAGGGCACTTTTTGATGGGCAAAAGGGGTTTGGAACGCATTTTCGTTGGACCTTTTTTGAATTCCTCTTCGATGCCGGGTAGGGCTATGTTTCGGGTTGGTCAGAAAGAGCGAACACAGAGGGTCCAGTTGCATGTGTGGCTGCGTGAAGTCTCCCCAGGGGAGTTCAGTTGAATCCATAGACTTCCATTGAGGGCACTATTTGATGGGCGAAAGGGGCTTGGAATTCATTTTCTGGGGCCTTAATTGGACTTCCTGTCCGATGACAGGTAGGCCTAGGTTATGGGTTGCTCAGAAAGATCGAACACAGCGGGTCCAGCTGCATGTGGGGCTGCATGAATACTCCCCTGGGGAGTTCAGTTGTACCCAAGGCCTTCCTTTGAGGGCACTTTTTGATGTGTGAAAGGGGCTTGGAACACATTTTCTTGGGACCTTTTTTGAATTCCTCTCCGATGCTGGGCAGGGCTATGTTTCGGGTTGGTCAGAAAGAGCGAACACAGAGGGTACAGTTACATGTGTGGCTGCATGAACGCTCTCCTGGGGAGTTCCGTTGTACCCAAAGGCTTCCTCTGGGAGCACTTTTTGATCGGCGAAAGGTGCTTGGAAGGCATTTTCTTTGGACCTTTTTCGAATTCCTCTCCGATGCCGGGTAGGGATATGTTTCGGGTTGCTGAGAAAGAGCGAACACAGATGGTTCATGTGCATATGGGGCTGCATGAATGCTCTCCTGGGGAGTTCCGTTGTACCCAAAGACTTCCTTTGACGGCACTTTTTGATGGTCGGAAGGGGTTGGAATGTGTTTTCTGTGGCCGTATTTGGACATCCTCTCCGATGAGAGGTAGGGTTATGTTTCGGCTTCCTCAGAAAGAGCGAACACAGAGGGTTCATGTGCATGTGGGGCTGCATGAATGCTCCCCTGGGGAGTTCCGTTGTATCCCAAGCCTTCCTTTGAGGGCACTTTTTGATGGGCGAAAGGGGATTGGAATGCGTTTTCTGGGGCCGTATTTGGACTTCCTCTCCAATGCCAGGTAGGGCTATGTTTCGGGTTGTTCAGAAAGAGGAAACACTGAGGGTCCAATTTCATGTGTGGCTGCGTGAAGGCTTGCCTGGGGAGTTCAGTTGTACCCAAAGGCTTCCTTTGAGGGCAAGCTTTGTTGGGCTAAAGGGGCTTGGAATGTGTTTTCTGGGGCCATATTTGGACTTCCTCTACGATGCCAGGTAGGGTTATGTTTCGGGTTTCTCAGAAAGAAAAAACACAGAGGGTCCAGTTGCATGTGTGGCTGTGTGAAGGCTCCCCTCGGGATTTCAGTTGTATCCAAAGCCTTCCTTTGAGGGCACTTTTTGATGGTCGGAAGGGCTTGGAATGTGTTTTCTGGGGCCCATTTTGGATTTCCACTCCGATGCTGGATAGGGTTATGTTTCGGGTTGCTCAGAAAGAGCAAACACAGAGGGTCTAGTTTCATGTGTGGCTGTGTGAAGGCTCCCCTGGGGAGTTCAGATGTACCCAAAGCCTTCCTTTGAGGGCACTTTTTGATGGTCGGAACGGCTTGGATTGTGTTTTCTGGGTCCCTATTTGAATTCCACACCTATGCTGGGTAAGGTTATGTTTCGGGATGCTCAGAAAGAGCAAACACAGAGGGTCCAGTTTCATGTGTGGCTGTGTGAAGGCTCCCCTGGGGAGTTCAGTTGTATCCAAAGCCTTCCTTTGAGGGTAAATTTTGATGGGCGAAAGGGGCTTGGAATGCGTTTTCTTTGGACCTTTTTTGAATTCCTCTCCGAAGCAGGGTAGGGCTATGTTATGGGTTACTCAGAAAGAGCGAACACAGAGGGTCCAGTTGCATGTGTGGCTGCGTGAAGGCTCCCCTGGGGAGTTCAGTTGTATCCAAAGCCTTCTTTTAAGGGCACTTTTTGATGGGAGAAACTGGATTGGAATGATTTTTTGGGGCCGTATTTGGACTTCCTCTCCGATGACAAGTAGGGTTATGTTTCAGCTTCCTCAGAAAGAGCGAACAGAGAGGGTTCATGTGCATGTGGGGCTGCATGAATGCTCCTCTTCGGAGTTCAGTTGTACCCAAAGCCTTCCTTTGAGGACACTTTTTGATGGTCGGAAGGGGTTGGAATGTGTTTTGTGGGGCCCTATTTGAATTTCACACCGATGCTGGGTAGGGCTATGTTTCGGGTTGCTCAGAAAGAGCAAACACAGAGGGTCCAGTTGCATGTCTGGCTGCGTGAAGGCTTCACCGGGGAGTTCAGTTGTACCCAAAGCCTTCCTTTGAGGGCAAATTTTGATGGGCGAAAGGGGCTTTGAACACGTTTTAGTTGGACCTTTTTTGAATTCCTCTCCTATGCCAGGTAGGGCTATGTTTCGGGTTGTTCAGAAACAGGAAACACAGAGGGTCCAGTTTCATGTATGGCTGCGTGAAGGCTTCCCTGGGGAGTTCAGTTGTACCCAAAGCCTTCCTTTGAGGGCAAATTTTGATGGGCGAAAGGGGCTTGGAATGCGTTTTCTTTGGAATTTTTTTTCATTCCTCTCCGAAGCAGGGTAGGGCTATGTTATGGGTTGCTCAGAAAGAGCGAACAAAGAGGTTTCAGTTGCATGTGGGGAAATGTAAAGGCTCCCCTGGGGAGTTCAGTTGTTCCCAAGGCAGTACTTTGAGGGCACTGTTTGATGGGCGAAAGGGGCTTTGAACGCGTTTTCATGGGCCTTATTTTGAATTCCTCTCCGATGCCGGGTAGGGCTATGTTTCGGGTTGCTCAGAATGAGCGAACACAGAGGGTTCAGTTGCATGTGGGCCTGCATGAATGCTCTCCTGGGGAGTTCTGTTGTACCCAAAACCCTTCTCTGGGGGCACTTTCTAATGGGTGAAAGGAACTATGAATGCGTTTTCTTTGGACCGTTTTTGAATTCCTCTCCGATGCCGGGTAGGGATATGTGTCGGGTTGCTAAAAAAGAGCAAACACAGAGGGTCCAGTTGCATGTGTGGCTGCGTGAAGGCTCCCCTGGGGAGTTCAGTTGTATCCAATGCCTTCCTTTGAGGGCTAGTTTTGATGGGCAAAAGGGGCTTGGAATGCGATTTCTGGGGCCGTATTTGGACTTCCTCTCCGATGCCAGGTAAGGCTAAGTTTCGGTTTGCTCAGAGAGAACGAACGCAGAGGGTCCAGGTGCATGTGTGGCTGCGTAAAGGCTCCCCTGGAGAGTTCAGTTGTACCCAAAGCCTTCCTCTGGGGGCACTTTTTGATGGGGGAAAGGGACTTTGAACGAATTTTCTAGTGCCCTATTTTGAATTCCTCTCCCATGCTTGGTACGGCTATGTTTCAGGTTGCTAAGAAAGAGCGAACACAGCGGATCCAGCTTCATGTGGGACTGCAAGAATGCCCTCCTGGGGAGAGAAGTTGTACGCATCGCCTTCCTTTGAGGGCACCTTATTTTTTTTGCGAAACGGGCTTTGAACACCTTCTCTCGGGTCCTATTTTGAATTCCTCTCCCAGACCTGGTAGGGCTATGTTTCGTGTTGCTCAGAAAGAGCGAACAGAGAGGGTCCAGTTGCATGTGTGGCTGCGTGAAGGCTCCCCAGGGGAGTTCAGTTGTATCCAAAGCCTTCCTTTGAGGTCAAGTTTTGATGGGAGCAAGCTGCTTGAAATGCGTTTTCTGGGGCCCTATTTTGACTTTCTCTCCATTGTCGGTTAGGGTTGTGTTTCAGGTTGCTAGGAAAGGGCGAACAGAGAGGGTTCAGTTGCATGTGTGGCTGCATGAAGGCTCCCCTGGGGAGTTTAGTTGTACCCAATGCCTTCCTTTGAGGGCACTTTTTGATGGGCGAAAGGGGCTGGAAATGCGTTTTCTTTGGTCCTATTTGGAATTCTTCTGCGATGCCGGGTAGGACTATGTTTATGTTTGCTCAGAAAGAGCGAACACAGAGGGTTCAGTTGCATGTGGGCCTGCGTGAAGGCTTCCCTGGGGAGTTCACTTGTACCCAAAGCCTTCCTCTGGGGGCACTTTTTGATTGGCGAAAGGGGCTGGAAATACGTTTTCGTTGGTCCTATTTGGAATTCCTCTACGATGCCGGGTACGGCTAGTTTTCGGGTTGCTCAGAAAGAGCGAACACAGAGGGTTCATGTGCATGTTGGGCTGCATGAATGCCCCCCTGGGGAGTTCAGTTGTACCCCAAACCTTCCTTTGACGGCAACTTTTGATCGGCGAAAGGGGTTTTGAACGCATTTTATTTGGACCTTTTTTGAATTCCTCTCCCATTCCGGGTAGGTCTATGTTTTGGGATGCTCAGAAAGAGCGAACACAGAGGGTCCAGTTGCACATGTGGCTGCGTGAAGGCTCCCCTGGGGTGTTCACTTGTACCCAAAGCCTTCTTCTGGGGGCACTTTTTGATAGGCGAAAGGGGCTGGTAATGCGTTTACTTTGGTCTTATTTGGAATTCCTGTGCGATGCCGGGTAGGGCTATGTTTCGGGTTGCTCAGAAAGAGCGAACACAGGGGGTCCAGTTGCATGTGTGGCTGCGTGAATGCTGCCCTGGGGAGTTCAGTTGTACCCTAGCCTTCGTTTGAGGGCACTTTTTAATGGGCGAAAGGGGCTTTGAACGCGTTCTCTAGGGCCCTATTTTGAATTCCACTCCCGTGCTTGGTACGGCTATGTTTCAGGTTGCTCAGAAAGAGCAAACACAGAGGATCCAGCTGCATGTGGGACTGTGTGAATGCTCTCCTGGGGAGATCAGTTGTACCCAAAGCCTTCCTTTGCGGGCACCTTTTGTTTTTGCGAAAGGGGCTTGGAACGCTTTTTCTGGGGCCCTATTTGGAATTCCTCTCCCATTCCTGGTAGGGCTATGTTTCGTGTTGCTCAGAAATAGCGAACAGAGAGGGTGCAGTTGCAGTTGGGCTGCGTTAAAGCTCCTCTGGGGAGTTCAGTTCTACCCTAAGCCTTCCTTTGAGGTCAAGTTTTGATGGGCGAAACGGGCTTGGAATGCGTTTTCTGGGGTCCTATTTGGAATTCCTCTCCTATGCTGGGTACTGCTATGTTTCGGGTTGCTCAGAAAGAGCGAACACAGAGGGTCCAGTTGCATGTGTGGCTGCGTTAAGGCTCCCCACTGGAGTTTAGTAGTAGCCAAACCTTCCTTTGATGTCAAGTTTTGATGGGCGAAAGGGGCTTGGAATGCGTTTTCTGTGGCCCTATTTGGACTTCCTCTCCAATGCCGGGTAGGGTCGTGTTTCAGATTGCTACGAAGGAGCGAACACAGAGGGTCCTGCTGCATGTTGGTCTAAGTGAAGGCTCCCCTGGGGAGTTCACTTCTACCCAAAGCCTTCATCTGGGGGCACTTTTTGATGGGCGAAAGGGGCTTTGAATGCGTTTTCTTTGGTCCTATTTGAAATTCGTCTGCGATGCCGGGTAGGACTATGTTTCGGATTGCTCAGAAAGAGCGAACACAGATGGTTCATGTGCATGTGGGGCTGCATGAATGCCCCCCTGGGGAGTTAAGTTTTATCCAAAACCTTCCTTTGAGGGCAACTTTTCATGGTCGAAAGGGGCTTTGAACGCTTTTTCTGGGTCCCTTTTTTGAATTCCTCTTCCATGCTGGGTACGGCTATATTTCAAGTTGCTCAGAAAGAGTGAACACAGAGGGTCCAGTTGCACGTGTGGCTGCGTTAAGGCTCCCTTGGGGAGTTCAGTTGTATCCAAAGCCTTCTTCTGGGGGCACTTTTAGATGGGCGAAAGGGGCGTTTAATGTGTTTCCTGGGGCCGTATTTGGACTTCCTGTCCGATGACAGGTACGGCTATGTTTCGGGTTCTTCAGAAAGAGCTAACTTAGAGCGTTCATGTGTATGTGGGGCTGAATGAATGCTCTCCTGGGGAGTTTAGTTGTATGCAAAGCCTTCCTTTGAGTGCACTTTTTGATGGGCGAAAGGGGCTTTGAAAGCGTTTTCTTTGGAACTTTTTTCAATTCTTCTCCGATGCCGGGTAAAGCTATGTTTCCGGTTGCTCAGAATGAGCGAACACAGAGGGTTCAGTTGCATGTGGGACACTGTAAAGGCTCGCCTGGGGAGTTCAGTTGTATCCCAAGCCTTCCTTTGAGGGCACTGTTTGATGGGCGAAAGAGGCTTTGAACGCGTTTTCTTTGGACCTATTTTGAATTCCTCTCCGACGTCGGGAAGGGTATGTTTTGGGTTGCTCAGAAAGAGCGAACACAGAGGGTCCAGCTTCATGTGGGGCTGCATGAATGCTGTCCTGGGGAGATCAGTTGTACCCAATGCCTTCCTTTGAGGGCACTTTTTTATGGGCGAAAGGGGCTTGGAATGCGTTTTGTTTGGACGTATTTTGAATTCCTCTCCGATGCCGGGTAGGGCTATGTTTCCGGTTGCTCAGAAAGAGCGAACACAGAGGATTTAGTTGCATGTGGGGCTGCATGAATGCTCTCCTGGGGAGTTCTGTTGTACCCAAAGCCTTCCTCTAGGGGCACATTTTGATCGGAAAAGGGGCTTTAAACGCGTTTTCTTTGGAGCTTTTTTGAATTCGTCTGCGATGCCGGGTAGGGCTATTTTTCGGGTTGCTCTCTGCGAGCAAACACAGAGACTCCAGTTGCATGTGGGACTGCGTGAATGCTCCCGTGGGGAGTTCAGTTTTACCAAAAGCCTTCCTTTGAGGGCACTTTTTGATTGGCGAAAGGGGCTTGGAACGCGTTTTCTTTGGACTTTTTTTGAATTCCTCTGCGATGTCGGGTAAAGCTATGTATTGGGTTGCTCAGAAAGAGCGAACACAGAGGGTTCAGTTGCATGTTGGGAAATGTAAAGGCTCCCCTGGGGAGTTCAGTTGTACCTAATGCCTTCCTTTGAGGGCACTTTTTGATGGTCGGAAGGGCTTGGAATGTGTTTTCTGGGGCCCTATTTGGAATTCCACACCGATTCTGGATAGGGCTATGTTTCAGGTTGCTCAGAAAGAGCGAATACAGAGGGTTCATGTGTATGTTAGGCTGCATGAATGCCCCCCGGTGGAGTTGAGTTTTACCCAAAACCTTCCTTTAAGGGCAGCATTTGATGGGCGAAAGGGACTTTGAACGCGTTTACTTTGGTCCTATTTGGAATTCCTCTGCGATGCCGGGTAGGGCTATGTTTCGGGTTGCTCAGAAAGAGCGAACACAGAGGGTCCAGTTGCATGTGTGGCTGCGTGAAGGCTCCCCTGGGGAGTTCAGTTGTACCCTAAGCCTTCCTTTGAGGGCACTTTTTGATGGGCGAAAGGGGCTTTGAACGCGTTTTCTGGGGCCCTATTTTGAATTCCTCTCCAATGCCGGGTAGGGCTATGTGTTGGTTGCTCAGAAAGAACGAACACAGCAGATCCAGCTGCATGTGGGAATGCGTGAATGCTTTCCTGGGGAGATCAGTTGTACGCAAGGCCTTCCTTTGAGGGCACCTTTTGTTTTTGCGAAAGGGGCTTTGAACGCTTTTTCTGGGGCCCTATTTGGAATTCCTCTCCCATGCCTGGTAGGGTAATGTTTCGTGTTCCTCAGAAAGGGCGAACAGAGAGGGTCCAGTTGCACGTGTGGCTGCGTGAAGGCTCCCCAGGGGAGTTCAGTTGTATCCAAAGCCTTCCTTTGAGGTCAAGTTTTGATGGGCGAAATGGGCTTGGAATACGTTTTCTGGGGCCCAATTTGGAATTCCTCTCCAGTGCCGGGTAGGGTTATGTTTCACGTTGCTCAGAAAGAGCGAACACAGAGGGTTCAGTTGCATGTGGGCCTGCGTGAAGGCTCCCCTGGGGAGTTCAGTTGTACCCAAAGCCTTCCTTGAGGGCAATTTTTGATGGGCGAAAGGGGCTTTGAATGCGTTTACTTTGGTCCTATTTGGAATTCCTCTGCGATGTCAGGTAGGGCTATGTTTCGGGTTGCTCAGAAAGAGCGAACACAGAGGGTCCAGTTGCATGTGTGGCTGCGTGCAGGCTCCCCAGGGGAGTTCAGTTGTATCCAAAGCCTTCCTTTGAGGTCAAGTTTTGATGGGTGAAAGGGGCTTGGAATACGTTTTCTGGGGCCCTATTTGGAATTCCTCTCCCATACCGGGTAGGGTTGTGTTTCAGGTGGCTAGGAAAGAGCGAACACAGAGGGTCCAGTTGCATGTGTGGCTGCGTGAAGGCTCCCATGGGGTGTTCACTTGTACCCAAAGCCTTCTTCTGGGGGTACTTTTTGATGGACGAAAGGGGCTGGTAATGCGTTTACTTTGGTCCTATTTGGAATTCCTCTGCGATGCCTGGTAGGGCTGTGTTTCGGGTTGCTCAGAAAGAGCGAGCACAGAGGATACAGCTGCATGTGGGACTACGTGAATGCTCTCCTGGGGAGATCATTTGTACAGACGGCCTTCTTTAGGGTCAGGTTTTTTTTTTTTTGAAAGGGGCTTTGAACGCTTTTTCTGGGGCCCTATTTGGAATTCGTCTCCCATGCCTGGTATGGCTATGTTTCAGGTTGCTCAGAAAGAGCGAACAGAGAGGGTCCAGTTGCAGTGGGGCTGCGTAAATGCTCCTCTGTGGAATTCAGTTCTACCCGAAGTCTTCCTTTGAGGGCAAGTTTTGATGGGTGAAAGGGTTTGGAATGTGTTTTCTTGGGCCGTATTTGGACTTCCTCTCCGATGCCAGGTAGGGCTATGTTTCGGGTTGCTCGGAAAGAGCGAACACAGAGGGTCTAGTTGCATGTGTGGCTGTGTGAAGGCTCCCCTGGGGAGTTCCGTTGTATCCAAAACCTTCCTTTGAGGGCACTTTTAGATGGGTGAAAGGGGATTGGAATGCCTTTTCTAGGGCCGTATTTAGACTTCCTGTCCGATGACAGGTAGGGCTATGTTTCGGGTTGCTCACAACGAGCAAACACAGAGGGTCCAGTTGCATGTGTGGCTGCGTGAAGGCTCCCCTGTGGACTTCAGTTGTATCCAAAGCCTTCCTTTGAGGTCAAGTTTTGATGGGCGAAAGGGGCTTGGAATACGTTTTCTGGGGCCGTATTTTGAATTGCTCTCCAATGTCGGGTAGGGTTATGTTTCAGGTTGCTAGGAAAGAGCGAACACAGAGGGTCCAGTTGCATGTGGGCCTGCGTGAAGGCTCCCCTGGGGAGTTCACTTATACCCAAAGCCTTCCTCTGGGGGCACTTTTTGATGGGCGAAAGGGGCTGGCAATGTGATTTCTTTGGTCCTATTTGGAATTACTCTGCGATGCAGGGTAGGGCTAGTTTTAGGGTTGCTCAGAAAGAGCGAACAGAGAGGGTTCATGTGCATGTTGGGCTGCATGAATGTCCCCCTGGGGAGTTCAGTTGTACCCAAAACTTCCTTTGAGGGCAGCTTTTGATGGGCGAAAGGGGCTTTGAACACGTTTTCTTTGGACCTTTTTGAATTCCTCTCCCAATCCGGGTAGGTCTATGTTTCGGGTTGCTCAGAAAGAGCGAACACAGAGGGTCCAGTTGCATGTGTGGCTGCGTGAAGGCTCCCCTGGGGTGTTCACTTGTACTCAAAGACTTCTTCTGGAGGCACGTTTTGATGGGCGAAAGGGGCTGGTAATGCGTTTATTTTCGTCCTATTTGGAATTCCTCTGCGAAGCCGGGTAGGGCTATGTTTGGGGTTGCTCAGAAAGAGCGAACAGAGAGGGTCCAGTTGCAGTGGGGCTGCGTAAATACTCCTCTGTGGAATTCAGTTCTACCCTAAGTCTTCCTTTGAGGGCAAGTTTTGATGGGTGAAAGGGTTTGGAATGTGTTTTCTGGGGCCGTATTTGGACTTCCTCTCCGATGCCGGGTAGGGCTATGTTTCGGGTTGCTCAGAAAGGGCAAACACAGAGGGTTCATGTGCATGTTGGGCTGCATGAATGCCCCCCTGGGGAGTTCAGTTGTACCCAAAAACTTCCTTTGAGGGCAACTTTGGATGTGCGAAAGGGGCTTTGAACGCATTTTATTTGGACCTTTTTTGAATTCCTCTCCCATTCCGGGTAGGTATATGTTTTGGGATGCTCAGAAAAAGCGAACACAGATGGTCCAGTTGCACGTGTGGCTGCGTGAAGGCTCCCCTGGGGTGTTCACTTGTACCCAAAGCCTTCTTCTGGGGGCACTTTTTGATGGGCGAAAGGGGCTGGTAATGCGTTTACTTTCGTCCTACTTGGAATTCTTCTGCAATGCCGGGTAGGGCTATGTTTCGGGTTGCTCAGAAAGAGCGAACACAGAGGGTCCAGTTGCATGTGTGGCTGCGTAAAGGCATCCCTGGGGAGCTTATTTGTACTCAAAGCCTTCCTCTGGGGGCACTTTTTGATCAGCGAATGGGGCTTGGAACGCGTATTCTTTGGACGTATTTGGAATTCCTCTCCGATGCCAGGTAGGGCTATGTTGACGGTTGCTCAGAAGGAGAGAACACAGAGGGTCCAGTTACATTTGTGGCTGCGTAAAGACTACCCTGGGGAGATCATTTGTACCCAAAGCCTTCCTCTGGGGGCACTTTTTGATGGGCAAAAGGGGCTTGGAACGCATTTTCTTTGGACCTTTTTGGACTTCTTCTCTGATGCTGGGTAGGGCTATGTTTCGGGTTGCTCAGAAAGAGTGAACAGAGAAGGTCCAGTTGCATGTGGGGCTGCGTAAACGCTCATCTGGGGATTTCAGTTCTACCATAAGCCTTCCTTTTATGGGCAAGTTTTGATGGGCGAAAGGGGTTTGGAATGCGTTTTCTGGGGTCCTATTTTGAATTCCTCTCCTATGCTGGGTACGGCTATGTTTCGGTTTGCTCAGAAAGAGAGAACACAGAGGGTCATGCTGCATGTTGGTCTAAGTGAAGGCTCCCCTGGGGAGTTCAGTTGTACGCGAAGCCTTTCTCTGTGGGCACTTTTCGATGGGCGAAAGGATCTGGCAACGCATTTTCTTTGGTGCTATTTGGAATTCCCCTGCGATGCCGGGTAGGGCTATATTTCGTGTTGCTCAGAAAGAGCGAACACAGAGGGTCCTGCTGCATGTGGGTCTAAGTGAAGGCTCCCCAGGGGAGTTCAGTTGTATCCAAAGCCTTCCTTTGAATTCAAGTTTTGATGGGCTAAAGGGTCTTGGAATGCGTTTTCTGGGGCCCTATTTGGACTTTCTCTCCAAAGTCGTGTAGGGTTGTGTTTCAGGTTGCTAGGAAAAAGCGAACACAGATGGTCCAGTTGTATGTGGGTCTGCGTGAAGGCTCCCCTGGGGAGTTCAGTTTTACCCAAAGCCTTCCTCTGGGGGCACGTTTTGATGGGCGAAAGGGGCTGGCAATGCGTTTTCTTTGGTCCTATTTGGAATTGCTCTGCGATGCCGTGTAGGGCTAGTTTTCGGTTTGCTCAGAAAGAGCGAACACAGATGGTTCATGTGCATGTGGGGATGCATGAATGCCCCACTGGGGATTTCTGTTGTACCCAAAGCCTTCCTCTAGGGGCACTTTTTGATGGGCGAAAGGGGCTTTGAATGCGTTTTCTGGGGCACTATTTGGACTTCTTCTTTGATACTGGGTAGAGCTATGTTTCCGGTTGCTCAGAAAGAGCGAATACAGAGGGTCCATTTGGATGTGGGACTGCGTGAGTGCTCTCCTGGGGAGTTCAGTTGTACCCAAAGCCTTCCTTTGAGGGCACTTTTTGATGGTCGGAAGGGCTTGGAATGTGTTTTCTAGGGCCCTATTTGGAATTCCACTCTGATGCTGGATAGGACTATGTTCCGAGTTGCTCAGAAAGAGCGAACACAGAGGGTCCAGTTGCATGTTTGGCTGCATGAAGGCTCCCCTGGGGAGTTCAGTTGTATCCAAAGCCTTCATTTGAGGGCAATTTTTGATGGTCGGAAGGGGTTGGAATGTGTTTTCTGGGGCCCTATTTGGACTTCCTCTCCCATACCGGGTAGGGTTTTGTTTCAGGTGGCTAGGAAAGAGCGAACACAGAGGGTCCAGTTGCATGTGTGGCTGCGTGAAGGCTCCACTGGGGAGTTCAGTTGTTCCCTAAGCCGTCCTTTGAGGGCTAATTTTGATGGGTAAAAGGGGATTGGAATGCATTTTTTAGGACCCTATTTGGACTTCTTCTCCGATACCGGCTAGGGCTATGTTTCCTGTTGCTCAGAGAGAGCGAACACAGAGGGTCCAGTTGCATGTGTGGCTGTGTGAAGGCTCCCCTGGGGAGTTCAGTTGTACCCAAAGCCTTCCTTTGAGGGCACTTTTTGATGGTCGGAAGGGGTTGGAATGTGTTTTCTGGGGCCCTATTTGGACTTCCTCTCCGATGCTGGATAGGGCTATGTTTCGGGTTGCTCAGAAAGACCAAATACAGAGGGTCCAGTTGCATATGTGGCTGCGTGAAGGCTCCCCTGGGGAGTTCAGTTGTATCCAAAGCCTTCCTTTGGGGGCACTTTTTGATGGGCAAAAGGGGCTTGGAACACGTTTTCTTTGGAATTTATTGAAGTCCTCTCCGATGCCGGGTAGGGCTATGTTTCGGGTTGCTCAGAAAGAGCGAACACAGAGGGTCCAGTTTCATGTGTGGCTGCGTGAAGGCTCACCAGGGGAATTCCGTTGTACCCAAAGTCTTCCTCTGGGGGCACTTTTGGATGGGCGAAAGGCGCTTGGAACACGTTTTCTTTGGACCTTTTTAGAATTCCTCTCCAATGCCGGGTAGGGTTATATTTCAGCTTGCTCAGAAAGAGCGAACACAGAGGGTTCAGTTGTATGTGGGCCTGTGTGAAGGCTCCCCTGGGGAGTTCACTTGTACCCAAAGCCTTCCTCTGGGTGCACTTTTTGATGGGCGAAAGGGGCTGGTAATGCCTTTTCTTTGGACCTGTTTGGACTTCCTCTCCGATGCTGGATAGGGCTATGTTTCGGGTTGCTCAGAAAGACCAAATACAGAGGGTCCAGTTGCATATGTGGCTGCGTGAAGGCTCCCCTGGGGAGTTCAGTTGTATCCAAAACCTTCCTTTGGGGGCACTTTTTGATGGGCAAAAGGGGCTTGGAACACATTTTCTTTGGACTTTATTGAAGTCCTCTCCGATGCCGTGTAGGGCTATGTTTCGGGTTGCTCAGAAAGAGCGAACACAGAGGGTCCAGTTGCATGTGTGGCTGCATGAAGGCTCCCCTGGGGAGTTCAGTTGTACCCTAAGCCTTCCTTTGAGGGCACTTTTTGATGGGCTAAAGGGTCTTTAAACTCGTTTTCTGGGGCCCTATTTTGAATTCCTTTCCGATGCCGGGTAGGGCTATATGTTGTGTTGCTCAGAAAGAGCGAACACAGAGGGTTCAGTTGCACGTGTGGCTGCGTGAAGGCTCCCCTGGGGTGTTCACTTGTACTTAAAGCCTTCTTATGGGGGTAATTTTTGATGGGCGAAGGGGGCTGGTAATGCATTTACTTTCGTCCTATTTGGAATTCCTATGCCATGCCGGGTAGGGTAACTTTCGGGTTGCTCAGAAAGAGCGAACACTGAGTGTCCAGTTGCATGTGTGGCTGCATAAAGGCTACCCTGGGTAGTTCATTTGTAAGGAAAGCATTCCTCTGGGGGCACTTTTTGATGGGCGAAAGGGGCTGTAGTTGTTTAACCCGGCCGGCAGCTAAACACCACACAGCCGTTCGCTCACCCTCCCCCCTCCCTCTCTGGGACGGGGGAAAGAAATGGAAAGTGAGGCCAGTGAGTTGAGATAAAGACAGTTTAATAAGACAAGAAAATAATAATAGTAATAATAATAATTATACTAATAGTAATAATAATAATAATGATACAATGATGATAATAGTACTACTAATAATAACATGTACAAACAAGTGATGCACAATGCAATTGCTCACCACCCGCTGACCGATGCCCAGCCTAACCCCGAGCAGTCCGGCCCGCCCTCCCCCCAGCTAGCCACCCTATATATTGTTTAGCGTGACGTCAGATGGTATGGAATACCCCTTTGGCTAGTTTGGGTCACCTGTTCTGGGCCTGTCCCCTCCCAGTTCTTGCTGCACCCCCAGCCTGCCTGTTGACAGGACAGAGCAAGAAGTTGAGATGTCCTTGGCTTAGTACAAGCACTGCTCTGCAATAATTAAAACATCGGGGTGTTATCAGCACTCTTCTCATTCTAAGCCAAAGCATAGCATTCCACCGGCTACTAGGAACAAAATTAACTCTGTTCTAACTGAAACCAGGATAGGGGCTTGGAACGCGTTTTCTTTGGACCTATTTGGACTTCCTCTCTGATGCTGGGTAGGGCTACGTTTCGGGTTGCTCAGAAAGAGCGAACACAGAGGGTCCAATTGTATGTGTGGCTGCGTAAAGGCTCCCCTGGGGAGTTCAGTTGTATCCAAAGCCTTCCTTTGAGGGCAATTTTTGATGGGCGAAAGGGGCTTGGAACGCGTTTTCTGGGGCCCTATTTTGAATTCCTCTCCGATGCCAGGTATGGCTATGTTTCAGGTTGTTCATTAAGAGCGAACACAGAGGGTCCAGTTGAATGTGTGGCTGCGTGAAGGCTCCCCTGGGGAGTTCAGTTGTATCCAAAGCTTTCCTATGAGGGCACTTTTAGATGGGCGAAAGGGGCTTGGAATGCCTTTTCTGGGGCCGTATTTGGACTTCCTCTCCGATTACAGGTAGGGCTATGTTTAGGGTTCCGTAGAAAGAACTACCTTAGAGGGTTCATGTCTATGTGGGGCTGAATGAATGCTCTCCTGGGGAGTTTAGTTGTATGCAAAGCCTTCCTTTGAGGGCACTTTTTGATGGGCGAAAGGGGCTTGGAACGCGTTTTCTTTGGACCTTTTTTGAATTCCTCTCCGATGCCGGGTAAAGCTATGTTTCGGGTTGCTCACAACGAGCAAACACAGAGGGTCCAGTTGCATGTGTGGCTGCGTGAAGGCTCCGCTGGGGAGTTCAGTTTTTTCCAAAGCCTTCCTTTGAGGGCTAATTTTGATGGGTAAAAGGGGATTGGAATGCGTTTTTTATGGCCCTTTTAGGACTTCATCTCCGATACCGGCTAGGGCTATGTTTCCTGTTGCTCAGAAAGAGCGAACACAGAGGGTCCAGTTGCATGTGGGACTGTGTGAATGCTCCCGAGGGGAGTTCAGTTGTACCAAAAGCCATCCTTTGAGGGCACTTTTTGATGGGCGAAAGGGGCTTGGAATGCGTTTTCTGGGGTCCTATTTGGACTTCCTCTGTGATGCTGGGTAGGGCAATGTTTCGGGTTGCTCAGAAAGAGCGAACACAGAGGGTCCAGCTGCATGTGGGACTGTGTGAGTGCTCTCCTGGGGAGATCATTTTTACGGAAGGCCTTCTTTGAGGGCAGGTTTTGTTTTTGTGCAAGGTGCTTTGAATGCTTTTTCTGGGGCCCTATTTGGAATTCCTCTCCCATGCATGTTATGGCTATGTTTCAGGTTGCTCAGAAAGAGCAAACAGAGAGGGTCCTGTTGCATGTGGGGCTGCGTAAATGCTCCTCTGCGGAGTTCAGCTCTACCCTAAGCCTTCCTTTGAGGGCAAGTTTTGATGGGCGAAAGGGGCTTGGAATGCGTTTTGTGGGCCCCTATTTGGACTTCCTCTCCAATGCCGGGTATGGTTGTGTTTCAGGTTGCTCAGAAAGAGCGAACACAGAGGGTCCAGTTGCATGTGTGGCTGAGTGAAGGCTCCCCTGGGGAGTTCACTTGTACCCAAAGCCTTCCTCTGGGGGCACTTTTTGATGGGTGAAAGGGGCTGGCAATGCGTTTTCTTTGGTCCTATTTGGAATTCCTCTTCGATGCCGGGTAGGACTATGTTTCGGGTTGCTCAGAAAGAGCGAACACAGAGGGTTCATGTGCATGTTGGGCTGCATGAATGCCCCCCTGGGGAGTTCAGTTGTATCCAAAACCTTCCTTTGAGGGCAACTTTTGATGGGAGGAAGGGGCTTTGAACGCGTTTTCTGGGTCCCTTTTTTGAATTCCTCTTCCATGTTTGGTAGGGCTATTTTTCAGGTTGCTCAGAAAGAGCGAACACAGAGGGTCCAGTTGCATGTGTGGCTGCGTGAAGGCTCCCCTGGGGAGTTTAGTTGTATGCAAAGCCTTCCTTTGAGGGCACTTTTTGATGGACGAAAGGGGCTTTGAACGCGTTTTCTTTGGACATTTTTGAATTCCTCTCCGATGCCGGGTAAAGCTATGTTTCGGGTTGCTCAGAAAGAGCAAACACAGAGGGTTCTTTTGCATGTGGGACACTGTAAAGGCTCCCCTGGGGAGTGCAATTGTACCCAAAGCCTTCCTTTGAGGGCACTTTTTGATGGGCGAAAGGGGCTTGGAATGTGTTTTCTGGGGCCCTATTTGGACTTCCTCTCCGATGCCAGGTAGGGGTATGTTTTGGGTTGCTCAGAAAGAGCGAATACAGAGGGTCCAGCTGCATGTGGGGCTGTATGAATGCTCTCCTGGGGAGATCAGTTGTAAGCAAGGCCTTCCTTTGAGGGCACCTTTTGTTTTTGCGAAAGGGGCTTTGAACGCGTTTTCTTTGGAGCTTTTATGAATTCGTCTGCGATGCCGGGTAGGGGTATGTTTCGGGTTGCTCACAACGAGGAAACACAGAGGGTCCAGTTGCATGTGTGGCTGCGTGAAGGCTCCGCTGGGGAGTTCAGTTTTTTCCAAAGCCTTCCTTTGAGGGCTAGTTTTGATGGGCAAAAGGGGATTGGAATGCGTTTTTAATGGCCCTTTTAGGACTTCTTCTCCGATACCGGCTAGGGCTATGTTTCCTGTTGCTCATAAAGAGCGAACAAAGAGGGTCCAGTTGCATGTGGGACTGCGTGAATGCTCCCGTGGGGAGTTCAGTTGTACCCAATGCCTTCCTTTGAGGGCACTTTTTGATGGTCGAAAGGGGCTTGGAACGAGTTTTCATTGGACCTTTTTTGAATTCCTCTCCGATGCCTGGTAGGGCTATGTGTTGGATTGCTCATAAAGAGCGAACACAGAGGGTCTAGCTGCATCTGTGGCTGCGTGAAGGCTCCCCTGGGGAGTTCAGTTGTACCCAAAGTCTTCCTCTGGGGGCACTTTTTGATGGGCGAAAGGGGCTTTGAACGCGTTTTCTAGGGCCCTATTTTGAATTCCTCTCCCATGCTTGGTAGGGCTATGTTTCAGGTTGCTCAGAAAGAGCGAACAGAGAGGGTCCAGTTGCATGTGGGGCTGCGTAAACGCTCCTCTGGGGATTTCAGTTCTACCCTAAGCCTTCCTATGAGGGTAAGTTTTGATGGGCGAAAGGGGCTTGGAATGCGTTTTCTGGGGTCCTATTTTGAATTCCTCTCCTATGCTGGGTACGGCTATGTTTAGGGTTGCTCAGAAAGAGCGAACACAGAGGGTCCTGCTGCATGTTGGTCTAAGTGAAGGCTCCCCTGGGGAGTTCAGTTGTACGCGAAGCCTTCCTCTGCGGGCACTTTTTGATGGGCGAAAGGGGCTGGCAATTCATTTTCTTTGGTGCTATTTGGAATTCCTCTGTGATGCCCGGTATGGCTATGTTTCGTGTTGCTGAGAAAGAGCGAACACAGAGGTTTCAGTTGCATGTGTGGCTGCGTGAAGGCTCTCCTGGGGAGTTCTATTGTACCCGAAGCCTTCCTCTAGGGGCAACTTTTGATGGGCGAAAGGGGCTTGGAATGCGTTTTCTTTGGACCTTTTTAGAATTCCTCTCCGATGCCGGGTCGGGCTATGTTTCAGGTTGCTCAGAAAGAGCGAACACAGAGGATGCAGTTGCATGTTGGACTGCGTGAATGGTCTCCTGGGGAGTTCAGTTGTACCCTAAGCCTTTCTTTGAGGGCACTTTTTGATGGTCGGAAGGGGTTGGAATGTGCTTTCTGGGGCCCTATTTGTAATTCCTGTCCGATGCTGGATAGGGCTATGTTTCGTGTTGCTCAGAAAGAGTGAAAACAGAGGGTCCAGTTTCATGTGTGGCTTTGTGAAGGCTCCCCTGGCGAGTTCAGTTGTATCCAAAACCTTCCTTTGAGAGCACTTTTTGATGGGCGAAAGGGGCTTGGAATGTGTTTTCTGGGGCCCTATTTGGACTTCCTCTCCGATGACAGGAAGGGCTATGTTTTCGGTTGCTCAGAAAGAGTGAACACAGAGGGTCCAGTTGCATGTGTGGCTGCGTGAAGGCTACGCTGGGCAGTTCAGTTTTTTCCAAAGCCTTCCTTTGAGGGCATGTTTTGATGGGCGAAAGGGGCTTGGAATGCCTTTTCTGGGGCCCTATTTGGACTTCCTCTACGATGACAGGAAGGGCTATGTTTTCGGTTGCTCAGAAAAAACGAACACAGAGGGTCCAGTTGCATGTGTGGCTGCATGAAGGCTCCCCTGGGGAGTTCAGTTGTACCCTAAGCCTTCCTTTGAGGGCACTTTTTGATGGGCGAAAGGGGCTTTGAAGGCTTTTTCTAGGGCCCTATTTTGAATTCCTCTCCCATGCTTGGTACGGCTATGTTTCAGGTTGCTCAGAAAGAGCGAACACAGAGGATCCAGCTGCATGTGGGACTGCGTGAATGCTCTCCTGGGGAGACCATTTGTACGGAAGGCCTTCTTTGGGGGCTGGTTTTGTTTTTGTGAAAGGGGTCTTGAACGCTTTTTCTGGGGCCCTATTTGGAATTCCTCTCCCATGCCTGGTATGGCTATGTTTCATGTTGCTCAGAAAGAGCGAACAGAGAAGGTCCAGTTGCATGTGGGGCTGCCTGAAGGCTACCCTGGGGAGTTCAGTTGTACCCAAAGATTTCTTGCGGGGGCACTTTTTGATGGGTAAAAGGGGCTGGCAATGTGTTTTCTTTGGTTCTATTTGGAATTTCTGTGCGATGCCGGGTAGGGCTATGTTTCTGGTTGCTCAGAAAGAGCGAACACAGAGGGTCTAGCTGCATCTGTGGCTGCGTGAAGGCTCCCCTGGGGAGTTCAGTTGTACCCAAAGTCTTCGTCTGGGGGCACTTTTTGATGGGCGAAAGGGGCTTTGAACGCGTTTTCTAGGGCCCTATTTTGAATTCCTCTCCCATGCTTGGTAGGGCTATGTTTCAGGTTGCTTAGAAAGAGCGAACAGAGAGGGTCCAGTTGCATGTGGGGCTGCGTAAACGCTCCTCTGGGGATTTCAGTTCTACCCTAAGCCTTCCTATGAGGGTAAGTTTTGATGGGCGAAAGGGGCTTGGAATGCGTTTTCTGGGGTCCTATTTTGAATTCCTCTCCTATGCTGGGTACGGCTATGTTTAGGGTTGCTCAGAAAGAGCGAACACAGAGGGTCCTGCTGCATGTTGGTCTAAGTGAAGGCTCCCCTGGGGAGTTCAGTTGTACGCGAAGCCTTCCTCTGCGGGCACTTTTTGATGGGCGAAAGGGGCTGGCAATTCATTTTCTTTGGTGCTATTTGGAATTCCTCTGTGATGCCCGGTATGGCTATGTTTCGTGTTGCTGAGAAAGAGCGAACACAGAGGGTCCAGTTGCATGTGTGGCTGCGTGAAGGCTCTCCTGGGGAGTTCCATTGTACCCGAAGCCTTCCTCTAGGGGCAACTTTTGATGGGCGAAAGGGGCTTGGAATGCGTTTTCTTTGGACCTTTTTAGAATTCCTCTCCGATGCCCGGTCGGGCTATGTTTCAGGTTGCTCAGAAAGAGCGAACACAGAGGATGCAGTTGCATGTTGGACTGCGTGAATGGTCTCCTGGGGAGTTCAGTTGTACCCTAAGCCTTTCTTTGAGGGCACTTTTTGATGGTCGGAAGGGGTTGGAATATGCTTTCTGGGGCCCTATTTGTAATTCCTGTCCGATGCTGGATAGGGCTATGTTTCGTGTTGCTCAGAAAGAGTGAAAACAGAGGGTCCAGTTTCATGTGTGGCTTTGTGAAGGCTCCCCTGGCGAGTTCAGTTGTATCCAAAACCTTCCTTTGAGAGCACTTCTTGATGGGCGAAAGGGGCTTGGAATGTGTTTTCTGGGGCCCTATTTGGACTTCCTCTCCGATGACAGGAAGGGCTATGTTTTCGGTTGCTCAGAAAGAGTGAACACAGAGGGTCCAGTTGCATGTGTGGCTGCGTGAAGGCTACGCTGGGCAGTTCAGTTTTTTCCAAAGCCTTCCTTTGAGGGCATGTTTTGATGGGCAAAAGGGGATTGGAATGTGTTTTTTGGGGCCCTATTTAGACTTCTTCTCCGATGCTGGATAGGGCTATGTTTCGGGTTGCTCAGAAAGAGCGAACACAGAGGGTTCAGTTGTATGTGGGGAAATGTAAAGGCTCCTCTGGGGAGTTCAGTTGTACCCAATGCCTTCCTTTGAGGGCACTTTTTGATGGGCGAAAAGGGCTTTCAACGCGTTTTCTTTGGAGCTTTTTTGAATTCGTCTGCGATGCCTTGTAGGGCTATGTTTCGGGTTGCTCACAAAGAGCAAACACAGAGGGTCCAGTTGAATGTGGTACTGCGTGAATGCTCTCCTGGGGAGTTCACTTGTACCCAAAGCCTTCCTTTGAGGGCAAGTTTGATGGGCGAGAGGGGTATGGAATGCGTTTTCTCGGGCCCTATTTGGACTTCCTCTCCGATGCTGGATAGGGCTATGTTTCGTGTTGCTCAGAAAGAGCGAACACAGAGTGTCCAGTTGCATGTGTGTCTGCGTAAAGGCTCCCCTGGGGAGTTCATTTGTACCAAAAGCCTTCCTCTGGGGCCACTTTTTGATGGGTGAAAGGGGCTTGGAAAGCGTTTTCTTTGGACCTATTTGGACTTCCTCTCTGATGCTTGGTAGGGCTATGTTTCGGGTTGCTCAGAAAGAGCGAACACAGAGGGTCCAGTTGCATGTGTGGCTGTGTGAAGGCTCCCCTAGGGAGTTCATTTGTACCCAAAGCTTTCCTCCGGGGGTACTTTTTGATGGGCGAAAGGGGCTTTGAACGCGTTTTCTAGGGCCCTATTTTGAATTCCTCTCCCATGCTTGGTACGTCTATATTTCAGGTTGCTCAGAAAGAACGAACACAGAGGATCCAGCTGCATGTGGGACTGCGTGAATGCTCTCCTGTGGAGACCATTTGTACGCAAGACCTTCCTTTGAGGGCACGTTTTGTTTTTGTGAAAGGGGCTTTGAACGCTTTTTCTGGGGCCCTATTTGTAATTCCTCTCCCATGCCTGGTATGGCTATGTTTCAGGTTGCACAGAAAGAGCGAACAGAGAGGGTCCAGTTGCATGTGGGACTGCGTGAATGCTCCTCTGGGGAGTTCAGTTGTACCCTAAGCCTTCCTTTGAGGGGAAGTTTTGATGGTTGGAAGGGGTTGGAATGTGTTTTCTGGGCCGTATTTGAACTTCCTCTCCGATGACAGGTAGGGTTATGTTTCGGGTTCCTCAGAAAGAGAGTACACAGAGGGTTCATGTGCATGTGGGGCTGCATGAATGCTCCCCTGGGGAGTTCAGGTGTATCCAAAGCCTTCCTTTGAGGGCACTCTTTGATGGGTGAAAGGGGCTTTGAACGTGTTTTCGTTGGACTTTTTTTGAATTCCTCTGCGATGTCGGGTAAAGCTATGTTTCGGGTTGCTCAGAAAGAGCGAACACTGAGGTTCCAGTTGCACATGTGGCTGCGTAAAGCCTACCCTGGGGTGTTCATTTGTACGCAAAGCCTTCCTCTGGGGGCACTTTTTGATGGGCGAAAGGAGCTTTGAAGGCTTTTTCTAGGGCCCTATTTTGAATTCCTCTCCCATGCTTGGTACGGCTATGTTTCAGGTTGCTCAGAAAGAGCGAACACAGAGGATCCAGCTGCATGTGGGACTGTGTGAATCTCTCCTGGGGAGACCATTTGTATGGAAGGCCTTCTTTGGGGGCTGGTTTTGTTTTTGTGAAAGGGGCTATGAACGCTTTTTCTGGGGCCCTATTTGGAATTCCTCTCCCATGCCTGGTATGGCTATGTTTCATGTTGCTCAGAAAGAGCGAACAGAGAGGGTCCAGTTGCATGTGGGGCTGCGTGAAGGCTACCCTGGGGAGTTCAGTTGTACCCAAAGATTTCTTCTGGGGGCACTTTTTGATGGGCGAAAGGGGCTGGCAATGCGTTTTCTTTGGTTCTATTTGGAATTCCTGTGCGATGCCGGGTAGGGCTACGTTTCGGGTTGCTCAGAAAGAGCGAACACAGAGGGTCTAGCTGCATCTGTGGCTGCGTGAAGGCTCCCCTGGGAAGTTCAGTTGTACCCAAAGTCTTCCTCTGGGGGCACTTTTTGATGGGCGAAAGGGGCTTTGAACGCGTTTTCTAGGGCCCTATTTTGAATTCCTCTCCCATGCTTGGTACGGCTATGTTTCAGGTTGCTCTGAATGATCGAACAGAGAGGGTCCAGTTGCATGTGGGGCTGCGTAAACGCTCCTCTGGGGATTTCAGTTCCACCCTAAGGCTTCCTATGAGGGTAAGTTTTGATGGGCGAAAGGGTCTTGGAATGCGTTTTCTGGGGTCCTATTTTGAATTCCTCTCCTATGCTGGGTACGGCTATGTTTCGGTTTGCTCAGAAAGAGCGAACACAGAGGGTCCTGCTGCATGTTGGTCTAAGTGAAGGCTCCCCTGGGGAGTTCAGTTGTACGCTGTAGTGGTTTATCCCGGCCGGCAGCTAAGCACCACACAGCCGTTCGCTCACCCTCCCCCCTCCGTCTCCGGGACGGGGGAGAGAAATGGATAGTGAAGCCTGTGAGTTGAGATAAAGACAGTTTAATAAGACAAGAAAATAATAATAGTAATAATAATAATTATACTAATAGTAATAATAATAATAATGATACAATGATGATAATAGTACTACTAATAATAACATGTACAAACAAGTGATGCACAATGCAATTGCTCACCACCCGCTGACCGATGCCCAGCCTAACCCCGAGCAGTCCGGCCCGCCCTCCCCCCGGCTAGCCACCCTATATATTGTTTAGCGTGACGTCAGATGGTATGGAATACCCCTTTGGCTAGTTTGGGTCACCTGTTCTGGGCCTGTCCCCTCCCAGTTCTTGCTGCACCCCCAGCCTGCCTGTTGGCAGGACAGAGCAAGAAGTTGAGATGTCCTTGGCTTAGTACAGGCACTGCTCTGCAATAATTAAAACATCGGGGTGTTATCAGCACTCTTTTCATTCTAAGCCAAAGCATAGCATTCCACCGGCTACTAGGAACAAAATTAACTCTGTTCTAACTGAAACCAGGACATCTATCCACCCCTTATTCCATACCATTTATGTCATGCTCAGGTTACACTCTTTCCCATACATTCTAGTTAGTCACCATTTTTATCTAGGGTATATAGTAGTCATGATAGTGATAACATACAATATTATATAGTAATTAACATGGTACAATCCAATTCATGGGCTATTCTCACCCAGTATTAAATCCCCTTGAGGTACACACCGGACCTCTCCGTTCTTTTGCATCACCCACCACGTATATCCAGGTCCCTGAGCAAAAGCAATTCCACGAATGGGTTTGCCTTTTCCTGAGGCAGGAGTAGCCCAGACCGTTTTACCCAGCATATTTCTTACATGCACTACAGGAACTTTATCCCCATCTACAGTACGTAACAGGTTTGATTGGGCAGGTCCAGTTCGGTTGGCGGATCCCCTAGTATTGACTAACCAGGTGGCCTTTGCCAAATGCGTATCCCAATTTTTGAACGTCCCAGCACCCATTGCTTTCAATGTAGTCTTTAACAGTCCATTATATCGTTCAACTTTCCCGGAGGCTGGTGCATGATAGGGGATGTGATACACCCACTCAATACCATGCTCTTTGGCCCAAGTGTCTATAAGGTTGTTTCGGAAATTAGTTCCATTGTCTGACTCTATTCTTTCTGGGGTGCCATGTCGCCATAGGACTTGTTTTTCAAGGCCCAGGATAGTGTTCCGGGCGGTGGCATGAGGCACAGGATATGTTTCCAGCCATCCAGTGGTTGCTTCCACCATTGTAAGTACATGGCGCTTGCCATTGCGAGTTTGAGGGAGTGTGATGTAATCAATCTGCCAGGCCTCTCCATATTTATATTTCAGCCATCGTCCTCCATACCAAAGAGGCTTTGACCGTTTGGCTTGCTTGATTGCAGCACATGTTTCACAGTCATGAATAACCTGTGTTATAGTGTCCATGGTCAGGTCCACCCCTCGATCACGAGCCCATCTGTATGTTGCATCTCTACCTTGATGGCCTGAGGTGTCATGGGCCCATCGGGCTATAAATAATTCACCTTTATGCTGCCAATCCAGGTCCACCTGAGCTACTTCAATCTTAGCAGCCTGATCCACCTGCTGGTTGTTTTGATGTTCTTCAGTAGCCCGATTCTTGGGCGTATGAGCATCTACGTGGCGTACCTTTACAGCCAGGTTCTCCACCCGAGCAGCAATATCTTGCCACAATGCAGCAGCCCAGATGGGTTTGCCCCTGCGCTGCCAGTTTTTTTGCTTCCATTGCTGTAACCATCCCCACAGGGCATTTGCTACCATCCATGAATCAGTGTAGAGATAGAGAACCGGCCATTTTCTCGTTCAGCAATGTCTAAAGCCAGCTGAATGGCCTTTACTTCTGCAAACTGACTCGATTCACCTTCTCCCTCAGCAGCTTCTGCAACTCGTCGTGTAGGGCTCCATACAGCAGCCTTCCATCTCCGATGCTTCCCCACAATACGACAAGACCCATCAGTGAACAGGGCATATTTCTTCTCATTCTCTGGTAACTGGTTGTACAGTGGGGCTTCTTCAGCACGACCCACCTCCTCCTCTGATGATATCCCAAAGTATTTGCCTTCTGGCCAGTCCATAATCACTTCCAATATCCCTGGGCGACTGGGGTTTCCTATTCGAGCCCGCTGAGTAATCAGTGCAACCCACTTGCTCCATGTAGCATCGGTTGCATGATGTGTAGGGGAGACCCTTCCTTTGAACATCCAGCCTAGTACTGGCAATCGGGGTGCTAGGAGGAGCTGCGCTTCAGTACCGACCACCTCCGAAGCAGATCGAACTCCTTCATATGCTGCCAAGATTTCCTTTTCCGTTGGAGTGTAGCGGGCCTCAGATCCTCGGTATCCCCGACTCCAAAACCCCAGGGGCCGACCTCGAGTTTCCCCAGGTTCTTTCTGCCAGAGGCTCCAGGTGGGGCCGTTCTCCCCGGCTGCAGTGTAGAGCACATTCTTCACTTCTGGTCCTGTTCGGACTGGCCCAAGGGCTACTGCATGAACTATTTCCTGCTTAATTTGTTCAAAGGCCTGCCGTTGCTCAGGGCCCCACTCAAACTCATTCTTCTTACGGGTTACTTGGTAAAGCGGGTTTACAATCAGACTGTAATTTGGAATGTGCATTCTCCAAAACCCCACAACACCTAGGAAAGTTTGTGTTTCTTTTTTGCTAGTTGGTGGAGACATAGCTGTTATTTTGTTGATCACATCCATTGGAATTTGACGACGTCCATCTTGCCATTTTATTCCTAAAAACTGGATCTCTCGTGCAGGTCCTTTGACTTTATTTTGTTTTATGGCAAAACCAGCTTTCAGAAGGATTTGGACTATTTTCTTTCCTTTCTCAAAAACTTCCTCTGCTGTGTCACCCCACACAATAATGTCATCGATATACTGCAGGTGTTCAGGAGCTTCCCCCTGCTCCAGTGCAGATTGAATCAGTCCATGGCAAATGGTAGGGCTGTGTTTCCACCCCTGGGGCAGCCGATTCCAAGTATATTGGACTCCCCTCCAAGTGAAAGCAAATTGTGGCCTGCACTCTGCTGCTAGAGGGATGGAGAAAAATGCATTAGCGATATCAATTGTGGCGTACCACTTGGCTGCCTTCGATTCAAGTTCCTACTGGAGTTCCAGCATGTCCGGCACTGCAGCACTCAATGGTGGCGTGACTTCGTTCAGGCCACGATAGTCCACTGTTAGTCTCCACTCACCATTAGACTTTCGCACTGGCCATATGGGACTATTGAAAGGTGAATGAGTCTTGCTGATCACTCCTTGGCTCTCCAATTGACGAATTAGCTTATGGATGGGAATCAGGGAGTCTCGGTTAGTGCGATATTGCCGCCGGTGCACAGTTGTAGTAGCAATTGGCACTTGCTGTTCTTCGACCCTCAGCAACCCCACAACAGAGGGGTCCTCTGAGAGACCAGGCAAGGTAGACAATTGTTTAATGCCTTCTGTCTCTAAGGCAGCTATACCAAAAGCCCACCGGAACCCTTTTGGATCCTTGAAATATCCTCTTCTAAGATAGTCTATGCCAAGGATACATGGAGCATCTGGGCCAGTCACAATGGGATGCTTTTCCCACTCATTCCCAGTCAGACTCACTTCAGCCTCCAATACAGTCAACTGCTGAGATCCCCCTGTCACTCCACAAATACAGATGGACTCTGGCCCTTTATAGCTCGATGGCATTAGAGTACATTGTGCACCGGTGTCTACTAAAGCCTTATACTTCTGTGCGTCTGACGTGCCAGGCCATCGAATCCACACAGTCCAATAAACTCGATTGTCCCTTTCCTCCCCCTGGCTGGAGGCAGGGCCCCCCTAATCCTGGTCAGAATCTTCTTCAATTCTGGGTTTGAAGGACTGTCTGCTGGAAGTTGGAGCAGCAACCTTTTCAGAGAATCCCTTTTTCCCGATTGTTTTCTTTTGCAACTCACGTACCCGTGCCTCTAGGGTTGCGGTGGATTTTCCATCCCATTTTCTCATGTCCTCTCCATGGTCTCGTAAATAAAACCACAGGGTGGCACGGGGTGAGTACCCACCATATTGTCTTCTTTGTGTAGATGACCGCCTACCCCTGATAGCTGAGACACTGCTTTGTACAGGTGCGAAGGAGAATAATCTCTCTTCAAGTTGGTGAACCTTTTCAGAAAGTTTCTCCCAAGTATTCTCTTTTGGTCGGTGGACACTGGTTTGTTCAGGTGGGGAGGAAGATAGATTCTCTTTAAGTTGGTGGAACTCTTCAGAAAGTTTCTCCACAGCTGAGACGCAGGCCTGTAAGGAAGAGGAGAGACTTTCTTCGTACTGCCGGAGTTGTTTAGCCACTTCATCTATTATGGGTTCCTCATCCTTTTTCCAGGCCATTACTGCCAATGAGCTGGCATATGATGATGGTGCACTCCGTACAAACTTCCGCCACATGGGTCGTGTACATCTGACTCCATCTGGATCTTTGGACGTTTGTCCGGGGACTGGATCCTCATAAATCACTTCCCGTACGGCTAATTCCCTCAGGTACTGGATTCCCTTCTCCATAGTGGTCCACTTGCCTGGTACACATAAAAGTTCTTCCTTGAAGGGATACCTTTCCCTCACAGCTGAGAGGAGACGCCTCCAGAGGCTGAGAGATTGTGCTCCATTTGCAATTGCTTTGTCAATGCCTGCGTCTCTAGCAAGGGATCCCAGCCGTCTGGCTTCAATGCCAGACAATTCCACACAATTGGCTCCAGCGTCCCAACACCGGAGTAGCCAGGTGACAAGCTGCTCACCTATACAGCGACCAAAATCTTTTCGCACATCTCGTAACTCACGCTCGTTTAGGTTTCGGGTAGTTATTGTTGCTTTTTCGGCGTCGTCATCTTCCTCCACCTGAAGCCCTGATGGCCCAGCATCGTCGTCTCCATCAGATTTGGCAGAAGATTCTCTGCGTTCTAAACGACCTGAATCTCTATACCATCTTTTCATCTTGTGTACCGGGGCAACTTGCACTGCTACAGCTCGTTTCTCTGGCCCCGTTACAAGGTCTGCCACAGGGATTGGAATACCCTCTGCAGGGTGGACTTGCACTGCTACAGCTCGTTTCTCTGGCCCCGTTACACGGTCTGCCACAGGGATTGGAATACCCTCTGCAGGGTTGACTTGCACTGCTAGAGCTCGTTTCTCTGGCCCCGTTACAAGGTCTGCCACAGGGATTGGAATACCCTCTGCAGGGTCGACTTGCACTGCTACAGCTCGTTTCTGTGGCCCCGTTACAAGGTCTGCCACAGGGATTGGAATACCCTCTGCAGGGTCGACTTGCACTGCTACAGCTCGTTTCTCTGACCCCGTTACAAGGCCTGCCACAGGAGTTGGAATACCCCTGGCAGGGTCGACTTGCACTGCAACAGCTCGTTTCTCTGACCCAGCCACAGGAGCTGGAGCAGCTGCAGGAGCTGGAACTGGAGTGTCTGCAGGAGCTGGAGATGGAGCAGCTGCAGGACCTGGAACTGGAGTGTCTGCAGGACCTGGAACTGGAGCGGCTGCAGAGTCCACCGTAGGAGTCGCAGTGGCCATTGGATCTGTCACAGGACTTGGAGTGGCCGCAGGGTCTGTCACTAAGTTGATAGCAGTATCAATGGCAGCTCGATAGGCATGAGCCAGGCCCCAGCACGTTATAATGATTTGTGTTACTTTGGAACTGCCAGAGTCATGACACCTTTTTTTCAAACATTCTGCCAATTTTTTAGGATTTTGCAGTTGTTCAGGGGTGAATTTCCAAAACACTGGGGGTGCTAACTGCTCTAGATGTCTGCCCATATCCTCCCATACTCCCTGCCACCCACAACTATACTGCCTCCGGGCAGATCTCCGAATGAGCTTCCCAAATAGTTGTTTAACTTTAAGCAAAACCTGAAGCACATTCAGGAGGCATAAGAGCAAGACCATGCTGGTCTGAGTATCCCAAGGATATTCAATATCTTGGAGAGCTATTGTAACAAGCTCGGAAGATAAGAGGGTGGTGAAGGAGAAAGGGAGGGTGATCAAAGAGGATAGGGGGGTGGTGAAGGAGAAAGGGAGCGTGATCGAGTAAGGAAAAATATCTTCCCCTTTCCTCTCCACAGATTCACTCCCTGATGGAAAACAACAGGTATAATTGCTAATAGTTTCCAAGATACGGTTTCCAAAGTATAAAGTCGACGATGTTACTGAGTACAAATACCAAGTTAGAGTCATGACCAGATATTTCATCGTCTCATAAGCCACTGTTACAAGACACAGTACCATAATAATCTGAAACCAGGGCCCGGACAGGATAAACAACATGACAGAGAGCACATACGGAAAATAATGTGCTATAATGCCCAGTTTGAAAAACAGGCGCAGCAGACTTGAGATTAAAGCAATCAGCATTATGACAAGTGACTATTAAGCATGTCTAATACTTATAACAATCTTAGTTTAACACACTCTGATCAGGTCTGCCGTTATCTCAACATTTCGTGCCCCAATTGGGCGCCAAAAAGACTGTAGTGGTTTAACCCGGCCGGCAGCTAAACACCACACAGCCCACCCTCCCCCCTCCCTCTCCGGGACGGGGGAGAGAAATGGAAAGTGAAGCCTGTGAGTTGAGATAAAGACAGTTTAATAAGACAAGAAAATAATAATAGTAATAATAATAATTATAGTAATAGTAATAATAATAATAATGATACAATGATGATAATAGTACTACTAATAATAACATGTACAAACAAGTGATGCACAATGCAATTGCTCACCACCCGCTGACCGATGCCCAGCCTAACCCCGAGCAGTCCGGCCAGCCCTCCCCCCGGCTAGCCACCCTATATATTGTTTAGCGTGACGTCAGATGGTATGGAATACCCCTTTGGCTAGTTTGGGTCACCTGTTCTGGGCCTGTCCCCTCCCAGTTCTTGCTGCACCCCCAGCCTGCCTGTTGGCAGGACAGAGCAAGAAGTTGAGATGTCCTTGGCTTAGTACAGGCACTGCTCTGCAATAATTAAAACATCGGGGTGTTATCAGCACTCTTTTCATTCTAAGCCAAAGCATAGCATTCCACCGGCTACTAGGAACAAAATTAACTCTGTCCTAACTGAAACCAGGACATACGCGAAGCCTTCCTCTGCGGGCACTTTTTGATGGGCGAAAGGGGCTGGCAATGCATTTTCTTTGGTGCTATTTGGAATTCCTCTGCGATGCCGGGTAGGGCTATGTTTCGTGTTGCTCAGAAAGAGCGAACACAGAGGGTCCAGTTGCATGTGTGGCTGCGTGAAGGCTCCCCAGGGGAGTTCAGTTGTATCCAAAGCCTTCCTTTGAGGGCAAGTTTTGATGGGCTAAAGGGTCTTGGAATGCGTTTTCTGGGGCCCTATTTGGACTTTCTCTCCAATGCCAGGGAGGGTTTTATTTCAGGTTGCTAGGAAAGAGCGAACACGGAGGGTTCAGTTGCATGTGGGCCTGCGTGAAGGCTCCCCTGGGGAGTTCACTTGTACCCAAATCCTTACTTTGGGGCACCTTTTGATGGGCGAAAGGGTCTGGCAATGCGTTTTCTTTGGTCCTATTTGGAATTCATCTGCGATGCCGGGTAGGACTATGTTTCGGGTTGCTCAGAAAGAGCGAACACAGAGGGTTCATGTGCATGTGGGACTGCATGAATGCCCCCCTGGGGAGTTCAGTTGTATCCAAAACTTTCCTTTGAGGGCAACTTTTGATGGGCGAAAGGGGCTTTGAACGCGTTTTCTGGGACAATGTTTTTAATTCCTCTCCGATGCCGGATAGGGTTATGAGTTGGGTTGCTCAGAAAGACCGAACACAGAGGGTCTAGCTGCATTTGGGGCTGCGTGAAGGCTCCCCTGAGTAGTTCAGTTGTACCCAAAGCCTTCCTCTGGGGGCACTTTTTGATGGGAGAAAGGGGATATGAATGCGTTTTCTAGGGCCCTATTTGGAATTCCTCTCCCATGCTTGGTACGGTTATGTTTCAGGTTGCTCAGAAAGAGCGAACACAGAGGGTCCAGTTGCATGTGGGCCGGCGTGAAGGCTCCCCTGGGGAGTTCACTTGTACCCAAAGCCTTCCTCTGGGGGCACTTTTTGATGGGCGAAAGGTGCTGGTAATGCGTTTACTTTGGTCCTATTTCGAATTCCTCTGCGATGCCGGGTTGGGCTATGTTTCGGGTTGCTCAGAAAGAACGAACACAGAGGATCCAGCTGCATGTGGGACTGCGTGAATGCTCTCCTGGGGAGACCATTTGTACGCAAGGCCTTCCTTTGAGGGCACGTTTTGTTTTTGTGAAAGGGGCTTTGAACGCTTTTTCTGGGGCCCTATTTGGAATTCCTCTCCCATGCCTGGTATGGCTATGTTTCAGGTTGCACAGAAAGAGCGAACAGAGAGGGTCCAGTTGCATGTGGGACTGCGTGAATGCTCCTCTGGGGAGTTTAGTTGTACCCTAAGCCTTCCTTTGAGGGGAAGTTTTGATGGTTGGAAGGGGTTGGAATGTGTTTTCTGGGGCCGTATTTGAACTTCCTCTCCGATGCCAGGTAGGGTTATGTTTCGGGTTCCTCAGAAAGAGAGAACACAGAGGGTTCATGCGCATGTGGGGCTACATGAATGCTCCCCTGGGGAGTTCAGGTGTATCCAAAGCCTTCCTTTGAGGGCACTCTTTGATGGGTGAAAGGGGCTTTGAACGTGTTTTCGTTGGACTTTTTTTGAATTCCTCTGCGATGTCGGGTAAAGCTATGTTTCGGGTTGCTCAGAAAGAGCGAACACAGAAGGTTCAGTTGCATGTGGGGAAATGTAAAGGCTCCCCTGGGGTGTTCATTTGTACGCAAAGCCTTCCTCTGGGGGCACTTTTTGATGGGCGAAAGGGGCTTGGAACGCGTTTTCTTTGGACCTACTTGGACTTTCTCTCTGATGCTGGGTATGGCTATGTTTCGGGTTGCTCAGAAAGAGCAAACACAGAGGGTCCAATTGCAAGTGTGGCTGCGTGAAGGTACCCCTGGGGAGTTCAGTTGTACCCAAAGCCTTCCTCCGGGGGTACATTTTGATGGGCGAAAGGGGCTTTGAACGCGTTTTCTAAGGCCCTATTTTGAATTCCTTTCCCATGCTTGGTACGGCTATGTCTCAGGTTGCTCAGAAAGAGCGAACACAGAGGATCCAGCTGCATGTGGGACTGCGTGAATGCTCTTCTGGGGAGATCATTTGTACGCAAGGCCTTCCCTTGAGGGCACTTTTTGTTTTTGTGAAAGGGGCTATGAACGCTTTTTCTGGGGCCCTATTTGGAATTCCTCCCCCATGCCTGGTAGGGCTATGTTTCGTGTTGCTCAGAAAGAGCGAACAGAGAGGGTCCAGTTGCATGTGGGGCTGCGTAAATGCTCCTCTGGGGAGTTCAGTTCTACCCTAAGCCTTCTTTTGAGCGCAAGTTTTGATGGGCGATAGAGGCTTGGAATGCGTTTTCTGGGGTCCTATTTTGAATTCCTCTCCTATGCTGAGTACGGCTATGTTTCGGGTTGCTCAGAAAGACCGAACATAGAGGGTCCAGCTGCATGTTGGTCTAAGTGAAGGCTCCCCTGGGGAGTTCAGTTGTACGCAAAGCCTTCCTGTGCGGGCACTTTTTGATGGGCGAAAGGGGCTGGCAATGCATTTTCTTTGGTGCTATTTGGAAGTCCTCTGCGATGCCGGGTAGGGCTATGTTTCGTGTTGCTCAGAAATAGCGAACTCAGAGGGTCCAGTTGCATGTGTGGCTGCGTGAAGGCTCCCCAGGGGAGTTCAGTTGTATCCAAAGCCTTCGTTTGAGGTCAAGTTTTGATGGGCGATAGGGGCTTGGAATGCGTTTTCTGGGGCCGTATTTGGACTTTCTCTCCAATGCCGGGTAAAGTTGTGTTTCAGGTTGCTAGGAAAGAGCGAACACAGAGGGTCCAGTTGCATGTGGGCCGGCGTGAAGGCTCCCCTGGGGAGTTCACTTGTACCCAAAGCCTTCCTCTTGGGGCACTTTTTGATGGGCGAAAGGGGCTGGCAATGCGTTTTTTTTGGTCCTATTTGGAATTCATCTGCGATGCCGGGTAGGACTCTGTTTCGGGTTGCTCAAAAAGAGCGAACACAGAGGGTTCATGTGCATGTGGGGCTGCGTGAATGCCCCCCTGGGGAGTTCAGTTATATCCAAAACCTTCCTTTGAGGGCATCTTTTGATGGGCGAAAGGGGCTTTGAACGCGTTTTATGGGGCCCTTTTTTGAATTCCTTTTCCATGCTGGGTACGGCTATGTTTCATGTTGCTCAGAAAGAGCGAACCCAGAGGGTCCAGTTGCATGTGTGGCTCCGTGAAGGTTCCCCTGGGCAGTTCAGTTTTATTCAAAGCCTTCCTTTGAGGGCACTTTTTGATGGTCGGAAGGGCTTGGAATTTGTTTTCTGGGGCCCTGTTTGGAATTCCAGTCCGATGCTGGATAGGGCTATGTATCGAGTTGCTCAGAAAGAGCGAACACAGAGAGTCCCATTGCATATGGGTCTGCGTATAGGCTCCCCTGGGGAGTTCAGTTTTACCCAAAGGCTTCCTTTGAAGGCAATTTTTGATTGGTGAAAGGGGCGCAGTCCGTGATTTCTGGGGTCATATTTTCAATTCCTCTCAGATTCCGGGAAGGGATGTATTTAGGTTTGTTCAGAAAGAGCGAACACAGAGAGTCCAGTTGCATGTGTGGCTGCGTGAAGGCTCCCGTGGGAAGTTCAGTTGTACCGAAAGGCTTCCTTTGGGGGAAATTTTTGATGGGCTAAAGGGGCTTTGTACGCGGTTTCTAGGGTACTATTTTCAATTCCTCTCAGATTCTGGGTAGGGAGATAATTAGGGTTTTTAAGAAAAAGCGAACACAGAGAGTCCAGTTGCATGTGGGGCTGCGTGTAGGCTGCCCTGGGGAGTTCAATTGTACCCAAAGGCTTCCTTTGGGGGTAATTATTGATGGGCGAAAGGGGTTCTGTACGCCGTTTCTGGGGTCCTATTTTCAATTCCTCTCAGATTCCGGGAAGGGATGTATTTATGGTTGTTCAGAAAGAGCCAAAACAGAGATTCCCATTGCATGTGGGGCTGCATAAATGCTCCCCTGGGGAGTTCAGTTGTACCCAAAGGCTTCCTTTGGGGGCAATTTTTGATGGTCGAAATGGGCTCTGTACGCCGTTTCTGGGGTCCTATTTTCAATTCCTCTCAGATTCCGGGAAGGGATGTATTTAGGGTTGTTCAGAAAGAGCGAACACAGAGAGTCCAGTTGCATGTGGGGCTGCGTGAAGGCTCCCGTGGGAAGTTCAGTTGTACCGAAAGGCTTCCTTTGGGGGAAATTTTTGATGGGCAAAAGGGGCTCTGTACGCCTTTTCTGGGGTCCTATTTTAAATTCCTCTCAGATTCCGGGTAGAGATGTATTTAGGGTGTTTAAGAAAGAGACGAACACAGAGAGTCCAGTTGCCTGTGGGGCTGCGTAAAGGCTCCCCTGTGGAGTTCAGTTGTACCGAAAGGCTTCCTTTCAAGGCAATTTTTGATGGGCGAAAGTGGTTCTGTACGCCGTTTCTGGGGTCCTATTTTCAATTCCTCTCAGATTCCGGGAAGGGATGTATTTATGGTTGTTCAGAAAGAGCCAACACAGAGATTCCCATTGCATGTGGGGCTGCGTAAAGGCTCCCCTGGGGAGTTCAGTTGTACCCAAAGGCTTCCTTTGGGGGCAATTTTTGATGGTCGAAAGGGGCTCTGTACGCCGTTTCTGGGGTCCTATTTTCAATTCCTCTCAGATTCCGGGAAGGGATGTATTTATGGTTGTTCAGAAAGAGCGAACACAGAGAGTCCAGTTGCATGTGGGGCTGCGTGTAGTCTCCCCTGGGGAGTTCATTTGTACCAAAAGGCTTCCTGTGGGGCCAATGTTTGAAGGGTGAAAGGTGCTCTGTACGTGATTTCTGGGGTCATATTTTAAATTCCCCTCTCTTTCCGGTTAGGGATGTATTAAGGTTGTTCAGAAAGTGCGAACACAGAGAGTCCAGTTGCTTGTGGGGCTGCGTGAAGGCTCCCCTGGGGAGTTCAGTTTTACCCAAAGGATTCCTTTCAGGGCAATTTTTGATTTGTGAATGGGGCTGTGTACGTGATTTCTGGGGTCATATTTTCAATTCCTCTCAGATTCCGGGAAGGGATGTATTTAGGGTTGTTCAGAAAGAGCCAACACAGAGAGTCCAGATGCATTTTGGGCTGCGTAATGTCTCCCCTGGGGAGTTCATTTGTACCCAAAGGCTTCCTTTGGGGGCAATTTTTGATGGTCGAAAGGGGCTCTGTACGCCGTTTCTGGGGTCCTATTTTAAATTCCTCTCAGATTCCGGGAAGGGATGTATTTAGGGTTGTTCAGAAAGAGCGAACACAGAGAGTCCCGTTGCATGTGGGGCTGCATAAATGCTCCCCTGGGGAGTTCAGTTGTACCCATAGGCTTCCTTAGGTGGCAATTTTTGATGGGTGAAAGGGGCTTTGTACGCCTTTTCTCGGGTCCTAATTTAAATTCCTCTCAGATTCCGGGAAGGGATGTATTTAGGGTTGATCAGAAAGATCCAACACAGAGAGTCCAGTTGTATTTTCGGCTGCGTGAAGGCTCCCCTGGGGAGTTCAGTTGTACCAAAAGGCTTCCTTTGGGGGCAATTTTTGATGGGCGAAAGGGGCTCTGTACGTGATTTCTGGGGTCATATTTTCAATTCCCCTCTTTTTCCGGTTAGGGATGTATTAAGGTTGTTCAGAAAGAGTGAACACAGAGAGTCCAGTTGCATGTGGGGCTGCGTGAAGGCTCCCCTGGGGAGTTCAGTTTTACCCAAAGGATTCCTTTCAGGGCAATTTTTGATATGTGAATGGGGCGCTGTACGTGATTTCTGGGGTCATATTTTCAATTACTCTCAGATTCCTGGAAGGGAGATATTTAGGGTTTTTAAGAAAGAGCGAACAGAGAGATTCCAGTTGCATGTGGGGCTGCGTGAAGGCTCCCCTGGGGAGTTCAGTTGTACCCAAAGGCTTCCTTTGGGGGCAATTTTTGATGGGTGAAAGGGGCTCTGTACGTGATTATTGGGGTCATATTTTCTATTCCCCTCTGTTTCCAGTTAGAGATGTATTAAGGTTGTTCAGAAAGAGCGAACACAGAGAGTCCAGTTGCTTGTGGGGCTGCGTGAAGGCTCCGCTGGGGAGTTCAGTTTTACCCAAAGAAATTCTTTCAGGGCAATTTTTGATTTGTGAATGGGGCGCTGTACGTGATTGCTGGGGTAATATTTTCAATTACTCTCAGATTCCGGGAAGGGATGTATTTAGGGTTGTTCAGAAAGAGCGAACACAGAGAGTCCAGTTGCATGTGGGGCTGCGTGAAGGCTCCCCTGGGGAGTTCAGTTGTACCGAAAGGCTTCCTTTGGGGGCAATTTTTGATGGGCGAAAGGGGCTCTGTACGTGATTTCTGAACAACTGGACGCTCTGTGTTCGCTCTTTCTGAGCAACCCTAAACATAGCCCTACCCGGCATCGGAGAGGAATTCCAAATAGGACCAAAGAAAACGCATTCAAAGCCCCTTTCGCCCATCAAAATGTGCGCCCAATGGAAGGCTTTGGATATAACTGAACTCCCAAGGAGAGCCTTCACTCAGACCCACATGCAACTGGACCCTCTGTGTTCGCTCTTTCTGAGCAACCTGAAACATAGCCGTAACCAGTATGGGAGAGGAATTCCAAATAGGGCCTCAAAAAACGCGTTCAAAGCCCCTTTCGCCCATCAAACAGTGCCCTCAAAGGAAGGCTTTGGGTACAAATGAACTCCCAGGGAGAGCACTCACGCAGCCCCACATACAAGTGGACACTCTGTGTTCGCTCTTTCTGAGCAACCTGAAACATAGCCCTACCCGGCATGAGAGAGGAATTAAAAATAGGGCACCAGAAAACGCGTTCAAAGCCCCTTTCGCCCATCAAAATGTACCCTCAAAGGAAGACATTGCATACAACTGATCTCCCCAGGAGAGCATTCACGCAGTCGCACATGCAGCTGGATCCTCTGTGTTAGCACTTTCTGAGCAACCTGAAACTTAGCTGTACCAAGCAGGGGAGAGGAATTCAAAATAGGGCCCCAGAAAACGCGTTCAAAGCCCCTTTTGCCCATCAAAAAGTGCCCTCAAAGGAAGGCTTTGGGACAAGTGAACACCCCAGGGGAGCCTTCACGCTGCCACACATGCAACTGGACCCTCTGTATTCGCTCTTTCTGAGCAACACGAAATACAGCCCTACCCGGCATCTCAGAGGAATTAAAATAGGACCAAATTAAACGCATAACCAGGTCCAAAAAAGGTCCAAATAAAATGCGTTCCAAGACACTTTCGCCCATCAAAATGTGCCCTCAAAGGAAGTCTTTGGATACAACTGAACTCCCCAGGGGAGCATTCACGCAGCCACACATGCAACTTTACCCTCTGTGTTCGCTCTTTCTGAGCAACCCGAAACATAGCCCTATCCAGCATCGCAGTAGAATTCCAATTAGGGCCCCAGAAAACATATTCCAACCCCTTCCGACCATCAAAAAGTGCCCTCAAAGGAAGGCTTTGGGTACAGCTGAACTCCCCAGGGGAGCCATCATGCAGCCCCACATGCACATGAACCCTCTCTGTTCGCTCTTTCTGAGCAGCCCATAACATAGCCCTACACTGCTTCGGAGAGGAATTCCAAATAGTGCCCCAGAAAACACATTCCAAGCCCTTCTGACCATCAAAAAGTGCCCTTAATGGAAGGCTTTGGGTACAACTGAAATCCCCAAGGGACCCTTCACGCAGCCCCACATGCAGCTGGGCCCTCTGTGTTCGCTATTTCTTAGCAACCCGAAACTTAGCCCTACCTGTCATCGGAGAGGAAGTCCAAATACGGCCCCAGAAAACGCATTGCAAGCCCCTTTCGCCGATCAAAAAGTGCCCTCAAAGGAAGGCTTTGGATACAACTGAACTCCGCAGGGGAGCCTTTACGCAGCCACACATGCAATTGGACCCTCAGTGTTCGCTCTTTATGAACAACCTGAAACATATCCCTACCTGGCATCGGAAAGGAATTCAAAACAGGTCCAAAGAAAACGTGTTCAAAGCCCCTTTCGCCCATCAAAAATTACCCTTAAAGGAAGGCTTTGGATAGAACTGAACTCCCCAGAAGAGCATTCATGCAGCCCCACATGCAGCTGGACCCTCTGTGTTCGCTCTTTCTGAGCAACCCGAAAGATAGCCGTACCCAGCATGGGAGAGGAATTCCAAATTGGGCCCCAGAAAACGCATTCAAGGCCCCTTTCGTCCATCAAAAATTGTCCTCAAAGGAAGGCTTTGGGTACAACTGAACTTCCCAGGGGAGCCATATCGCAGCTCCACATGCAACTGGACCCTCTGTGTTCGCTCTTTCCTAGCAACCCGATACATAGACCTACCCGGCGTCAGAGAGGTATTCAAAACAGGTCCAAAGAAAAGGAATTCCAAGCCCCTTTCACCCATCAAAAAGTGCCCCCAAAGGAATGCTTTGGGTACAAATGAACTTCCGAGGGGAGCATTCATGCAGCCACACATGCAGCTGTACGCTCTGTGTTCGCTCTTTCTGAGCAACCCGAAACATAGCCCTATCCAGCATCGGAGAGGAAGTCCAAATAGGGCCCGAGAAAACACATTCCAAACCCCTTTCGCCCATCAAACCTTGCCCTCAAAGGAAGGCTTTGGGTACAACTGAACTCCCCAGTGGTGCCTTCACACAGCCACACATGCAAATGGACCCTCTGTGTTTGCTCTTTCTGAGCAACCCAAAACATAGCCTTACCCGGCATCGGAGAGGAATTCAAAAATGGTCCAAAGAAAACGAGTTCAAAGCCCCATCAAAAATTGCCCGCAAAGGAAGATTTTCGGTACAACTGAACTCCCCAGAGGAGCCTTTACAGTGCCCCATATGCAACTGGACCTTCTCTGTTCGCTATTTCTGACCAACACGAAACATAGACTTACCCGGCATCGGAGGGGAATTCAAAAAAGGTCCAAAGAAAATGTGTTCCAAGCCCCTTTCACCCATCAAAAAGTGCCCCCAGATGAAGGCTTTGGGTGCAACTGAACTCTCCAGGGGAGGATTCATGCAGCCCCACATGCAGCTGGACCCTCTGTGTTCGCTCTTTCTGAGCAACCCGAAATTTATCCCTACCTGTCATCGGAGAGGAATTCCAAATAGGGCCCCAGAAAACACATTCCAAGCCCTTCCGACCATCAAAAAGTGCCCTCAAAGGAAGGCTTTGGCTATAACTAAACTCCACAGGAGACCATTCACGCAGTCCCACATGCAACTGCATCCTCTGTGTTCGCTCTTTTTGAGCAACCTGAAACATAGCCCTACCCGGCATCGGAGAGGAATTCTAAAAAGATCCAAAGAAAACGCGTTCCAAGCCCCTTTCGCCCATCAAAAAGTGCCCTCAAAGGAAGGCATTAGGTACAACTAAACAACCCAGGGAAGCCTTTACATTTCCCCACATGCAACTGAACCCTCTGTGTTCGCTCTTTCTGAGCAACCCGAAACATAGCTTTACGCGATATCGCAGAAGAATTCAAAAAAAGTCCAACGAAAACGCGTTCAAAACCCATTTCACACATCAAAAAGTGCCCTCAAAGGAAGGCTTAGGATACAACGGAACTCCCCCGGGGAGCATTCATGCAGCCCCACATGCACATGAAACTTCTGTGTTCGCTCTTTCTAAGGAACCCGAAACATAACCCTACCTCTCATCGGAGAGGAAGTCCAAATACGGCCCCAGAAAAAGCATTCCAAGCCCCTTTCGCCCATCAAAAAGTGCCCTCAAAGGAAGTCTATGGATACAATTGAACTCCCCAGGGGAGCCTTCACGCAGCCACACATGCAACTGGACCTTCTGTGTTCTCTCTTTCTGAGTAAACCAAAACATAGCCTTACCCGGCATCGGAGAGGAACTCAAAAATGGTCCAAAGAAAACCAGTTCAAAGCCCCTTTCGCCCATCAAAAATTGCCCGCAAAGGAAGGTTTTCGGTGCAACTGAACTCCCTAGGGGAGCCTGTACAGTGCCCCACATGCAACTGAACCCTCTGTGTTCGTGCTTTCTGAGCAACCTGAAACATAACCCTACCCGGCATTAGAGAGGAATTCCAAATAGGACCCCAGAAAACGTATTCCAAGCCCCTTTCGCCCATTAAAACTTGACGTCAAAGGAAGGCTTTGGGTACAACTGAACTCCCCAGGAGAGCACTCACGCAGTCCCACATGCAACTGGACCCTCTGTATTTGCTCTTTCTGAGCAACCGGAAACATAGCCCTACCCAGTATCAAAGAAGAAGTCCAAATAGGGCCCCAGAAAACGCATTCCAAGCCCCTTTCGCCCATCAAAAAGTGCCCCTAGAGGAAGGCTTTTGGTACACGGAACTCCCCAGGAGAGCATTCATGCAGCCCCACATGCAACTGGACCCTCTGTATTCGGTCTTTCTGAGCAACCCGAAACATAGCCCTATGCAGCATCGGAGAGGAAGTCCAAATAGGGCCCCAGAAAACACATTCCAACCCCTTCCGACCATCAAAAAGTGCCCTCAAAGGAAGGCTTTGGGTACAACGGAACTCCCCAGGAGAGCATTCACGCAGTCCCACATGCAACTGGACCCTATGTGTTTGCTCGTAGTGAGCAACCCGAAACATAGCCCTACCCGGCATCGCAGACGAATTCAAAAAAGCTCCAAAGAAAACGCGTTTAAAGCCCCTTTTGCCAATCAAAATGTGCCCCAAGAGGAAGGTTTTGGGTACAAGTGAACACCCCAGTGGAGCCTTCACGCAGCCACACGTGCAACTGGACCATCTGTGTTCGCTCCTTCTGAGCAACCTGAAACATAACGTTACCCGGCATTGGAGAGGAATTCCAAATAAGGCCCCAGAAAACATATTCCAAGCCCCTTTCGCCCATCAAAAAGTGCCCTCAAAGGAAGGCTTAGGGTACAACTGAACTCCCCAGGGGAGCCTTCACACAGCCTCACATGCAACTGGACCCTCAGAGTTCGCTCTTTCTGAGCAACCCGAAAACTAGCCCTACCCAGCATCAGATAGGAAGTCCAAATAGGTCCAAAGAAAACGCGTTCCAAGCCCCTTTCGCCCATCAAAAAGTGCCCCCAGAGGAAGGCTTTGGGTACAAGTGAACACCCCAGGGGAGCCTTCACGCAGCCACACATGCAACTGGACCCTCTGTGTTCGCTCTTTCTGAGCAACCGGAAACATAGCCCTACCCGGCATCGCAGAGGAATTCCAAATAGGACCAAAGTAAACGCATTACCAGCCCCTTTCGCCCATGAAAAAGTGCAGCCAGAAGAAGGCTTTGGGTACAAGTGAATACCCCAGGGGAGCCTTCACGCAGCCACACATGCAACTGGACCCTCTGTGTTCGCTCTTTCTGAGCATCCCAAAACATAGACCTACTCGGAATGGGAGTGGAATTCAAAAAAGGGCCCCAGAAAACGCTTTCAAAGCCCCTTTTGCCCATCAAAAGTTGCCCTCAAAGGAATGTTTTGGGTACAACTGAACTCCCCAGGGGGGCATTCATGCAGCCAAACATGCACATGAACCCTCTGTAGTCGCTCTTCCTGAGCAACCCGAAAACTAGCCCTACCCTGCATCGCAAAGGAATTCCAAATAAGACCAACGAATACGCATTGCCAGTCCCTTTCGCCCATCAAAAAGTGCCCTCAAAGGAAGTCATTTTGTACAACTGAACTCCCCAGGGGAGCATTCATGCAGCCCCACATGCAGCTGTACGCTCTGTGTTCCCTCTTTCTGAGCAATACGAAACATAGCTTTACCCGGCATCGGAGAGGAATTCAAAAAAGGTCCAAAGAAAATGCGTTCAATTCCCTTTCGCCCATGAAAAAGTGCCCTCAAAGGAAGGCTTTGCATACAACTCAACTCCCCAGGGGAGCATTCATTCAGCCCCACATACACATGAACACTCAAAGTTAGCTCTTTCTGAGGAACCTTAAACATAGCCCTACCTGGCATCGGAGAGGAAGTCCAAATACGGCCCCAGAAAACGCATTCCATGCCCCTTTCGCCCATATAAAAGTGCCCTCATAGGAAGGCTTTGGATACAACTGAACTCCCCAGGCAAGCCTTCACGCAGCCACACATGCAACTGGACCCTCTGTGTTCGCTCTTTCTGAGCAACCTGTAACATAACACTACCTGGCATTGGAGAGGAATTCAAAACAGTTCCAAAGAAAACTTGTTCAAAGCCCCTTTCGACCATCAAAAAGTGCCCTCAAAGGAAGGCTTTAGATACAACTGTACTCCCCAGGGGAGCCTTCACGCAGCCACACATGCAACTGGACCCTCTGTGTTCCCTCTTTCTGAGCTACCGGAAGCATAGCCCTACCCGGTATCGGAGAGGAGGTCCAACTAGGGTCCCAGAAAACGCATTCCATGCCCCTTTTGCCCATCAAAACTAGCCCTCAAACGAACGCATTGGGTACAACTGAACTCCCCAGGGGGCCTTCACGCAGCCACACATGCAATTGGACCCTCTGCGTTTGCTCTTTCTGAGCAACCTGAAACATAGACTTACCCGGAGTTGGAGAAGAATTCAAAACAGGTCCAAAGAAAACGCATTCAAAGCCCCTTTCGCCCATCAAAAAGTACCCCCAGAGGAAGGCTTTGGGTACAACTGAAATCCCAGGGAGCCTTCACGCTGCCACACATGCAACTGGTCCCTCTGTGTTCGCTCTTTCTGAGCAACCGGAATCATACCCTACCCGGTATCGGAGAGGAAGTCCAAATAGGGCCCCAGAAAATGCGTTCCAAGCCCCTTTTTCCCATCTAAACTAGCCCTCAAAGGAAGGCTTTGGATAAAACTGAACTCCCCAAGAGAGCCTTCACGCAGAGAGACTTCCTTTAAGGGCACTTTTTGATGGGCGAAAGGGGCTTTGAATGCGTTTTCTTTGGACCTTTTTAGAATTCCTCTCCAATGCCGGGTAGGGCTATGTTTCAGGTTGCTCAGAAAGAGCGAACAGAGAGGGTCCAGTTGCATGTGTGGCTGCGTGAAGGCTCCCCAGGGGAGTTCAGTTCTATCCAAAGCCTTCCTTTGAGGTCAAGTTTGGATGGTCGAAAGGGGCTTGGAATATATTTTCTGGGACCTTATTTGGAATTCCTCTCCAATGCCGGGTAAGGTTATGTTTCAGGTTGCTCAGAAAGTGCGAACACAGAGTGTTCAGTTGCATGTGTGGCTGCGTGAAGGCTCCCCTGGGGAGTTCACTTGTACTCAAAGCCTTCCTCTGGGGGCAGTTTTTGATGGACGAAAGGGGCTGGCAATGCGTTTTCTTTGGTCCTATTTGGAATTCCTCTGCGATGCAGGGTAGGGGTAGTTTTTGTGTTGCTCAGAAAGAGCGAACACAGAGGGTTCATGTGCATGTTGGGCTGCATGAATGCCCCCCTGGGGAGTTCAGTTGTACCCAAAGCCTTCCTCTGGGGGCACTTTTTGATGGGTGAAAGGGGCTTTGAACGCTTTTTCTTTGGACCGTATTTGAATTCCTCTCCGATGCTGGGTAGGGATATGTTTCGGGGTGCTCACAAAGAGTGAACACAGAGTGTCCAGTTTCATGTGTGGCTGTGTGAAGGCTCGCTTGGGAGTTCAATTTTATGCAAAGCCTTCATTTGAGGGCAAATTTTGAGTGGCGAAAGGGTTTTGGAATGCGTTTTCAGGGGCCCTATTTGGATTTCCTCTTTGATGCCATCTAAGGTTGTGTTTTGGGTTTCTCAGAAAGAGCAAACACAGAGGGTCCAGCTGCATTTGTGGCTGCATGAATGCTCCCCTGGGGAGATAAGTTGTACCCAATGTCTTCCTTTGAGGGCTAGTTTTGATGGGCAAAAAGGGCTTGGAATGCGTTTTCTGGGGCCCTATTTGGTCGTCCTCTCCGTTACCGGGTAGGGCTATGTTTCAGGTTGCTCAGAAAGAGGTAACACAGAGGGTCCAGTAGCATGTGTGGCTGCGTGATGGCTCCCCTGGGGAGTTCAGTTGTATGGAAAGCCTTCCTTTGAGGGCAATTTTTGATGTTCGAAAGGGGCTTTGAACACGTTTTCTTTGGACCTTTTTTGAATTCCTCTCCGATGCCAGGTAGGGTTATGTTTCAGGTTGCTCAGAAAGAGCGAACACAGAGGGTCAAGTTGCATGTGTGGCTGCGTGAAGGCTCCCCTGGGGAGTTCAGTTGTATCCATAGACTTCCTTTGAGGGCACTTTCTGATGGGCGAAAGGGGCTTGGAACGCATTTTCTTTGGAGCTTTTTTGAATTCCTCTGCGATGCCGGACAGGGCTATGTTTTGGGTTGCTCAGAAAGAGCGAACACCGAGGGTTCAGTTGCATGAGTGGTTGCGTGAAGGCTCCCCTGTGGAGTTCTGTTAGACCCAAAGCCTTCCTCTGGGGGTAATTTTTGATGGACGAAAGAGGCTTTGAACACCTTTTCTGGGGCCCAATTTGGAATTCCTCTCCCATGCTGGGTACGGCTATGTTTTGGGTTGCTCAGAAAGAGCAAACACAGAGGGTCCAGCTGCATGTGGGGCTGCATGAATGATCTCCTGGGGCATTCAGTTGTACCCAAAGCCTTCCTTTGGGGCACTTTTGATGGGCGAAAGGGGCGTTGAACGTGTTTTCTTTGGACTTTTTTTGAATTCCTCTCCGATGCCGGGTAGGGCTATGTTTCGGGTTGCTCAGAAAGAGCGAACAAAGAGGATGCAGTTGAATGTGTGGCTGTGTGAAGGCTCCCCTAGGGAGTTCAGTTGTTCCCAAAGCATTCCTTTGAGGGTACTTTTTGATGGGCGAAACGAGCTGGTTATGCGTTTACTTTGGTCCTATTTGGAATTCCTCTGAGATGCCGGGTAGGGCTATGTTTCGTGTTGCTCAGAAAGAGCGAACACAGAGGGTCCAGTTGCATGTGTGGCTGCGTGAAGGCTCCCCTGGGGAGTTCAGTTGTACCCAAAACCTTCCTTTGAGGACTAGTTTTTTTGGGCAAAATGGGCTTGGAACACGTTTTCTTTGGACGTTTTTTGATTTCGTCTCCAAATTCGGGTAGTGCTACGTTTCCGGTTGCTCAGAAAGTGCGAACACAGAGGGTCCATTTGCATGTGGGGCTGCATGAATTTTCTCCTGGGGAGTTCCGTTGTACCCAAAGCATTCCTCTGGGGGCACTTTTTGATGGGTGAAAGGGGCTTTGAATGCGTTTTCTTTGGAGCTTTTTTGAATTCCTCTGCTATGCCGGGTAGGGCTAAGTATCGAGTTGCTCACAACGGGCAAACACAGGGTCCAGTTGCATGTGTGGCTGTCTGAAGGCTCTGCTGGGCAGTTTAGTTGTTTCCAAAGCCTTCCTTTGAGGGCTAGTTTTGATGGGCAAAAGGGGATTTGAATGCGTTTTGTAGGGCCCTATTAGGACTTCTTCTCCGACACCGGCTAGGGCTATGTTTCCTGTTGCTCAGAAAGAGCGAACATAGAGGGCCCAGTTGCATGTGTGGCTGCGTGAAGGCTCCCCTGGGGTGTTCACTTGTACCCAAAGCCTTCTTCTGGGGGCACTTTTTGATGGGCGAAAGGGGCTGGTAATGCGTTTACTTTCGTCCTATTTGGAAATCCTCTGCGATGCCGGTTAGGGCTATGTTTCTTGTTGCTCAGAAAGAGCGAACATAGAGGGTCCAATTGCATGTGTGGCTGCGTAAAGGCTACCCTGGGGAGTTCATTTGTACCCAAAGCCTTCCTCTGGGGGCACTTTTTGAAGGGCGAAATGGGCTGTTATTTCGTTTACTTTGGTCTTATTTGGAATTACTCTGCGATGCCGGGTAGGGATATGTTTCGGGTTGCTCAGAAAGAGCGAACACAGAGGGTCCAGCTGCATGTGGGGCTGCATGAATGCTCTCCTGGGGAGTTCCGTTGTACCCAAAGCCTTCCTCTAGGGGCACTTTTTGATGGGCGAAAGGGTTTTTGGAATGCGTTTTCTGGGGCCCTATTTGGCATTACTCTCCATTGCCGGGCAGGGTTATGTTTAAGGTTGGTCCTAAAGAGCGAACACAGAGGGTCCAGTTGCCTGTGTGCTTGCCTAAAGACTACCCTGGCGAGTTCATTTGTACCCAAAGCCTTCCATTGGGGTCACTTTTTGATGGGCGAAAGGGGCTTGGAACGCGCTTTCGTTGGACCTATTTGGACTTCCTCTCTGATGCTGGGTTGGGCTATGTTTGGGGTTGCTCAGAAAGAGCGAACACAGAGGGTCCAGTTGCATGTGTGGCTGCGTGAAGACTACCCTGGGGAGTTCAGTTGTACCCTAAGCCCTCCTTTGAGGGCACTTTTTGATGGGTGAAAGGGGCTTTGAACGCGTTTTCTGGGGCCCTATTTTGAATTCCTCTCCGATGCCGGGTAGGGCTATGTGTTGGGTTCCTCAGAAAGAGTGAACACAGAGGGTCTAGCTGCATTTTTGGCTGAGTGAAGGCTCACCTAGGGAGTTCGGTTGTACCCAAAGCGTTCCTCTGGGGGCACTTTTTGATGGGCGAAAGGGGCTTTGAACCCATTCTCTAGGGCCCTATTTTGAATTCCACTCCCGTGCTTGGTACGGCTATGTTTCAGGTTGCTCAGAAAGAGCAAACACAGAGGATCCAGCTGCATGTGGGACTGCGTGAATGCTCTCCTGGGGAGATCAGTTGTACGCAAGGCCTTCCTTTGAGGACAGCTTTAGTTTTTGCAAAAGGGGCTTTGAACGCGTTTTCTTGGGCCCTATTTTGAATTCCTCTCCCATGCCTGGTAGGGCTATGTTTCGTGTTGCTCAGAAAAAGCGAACACATAGGGTTCATGTGCATGTGGGGCTGCATGAATGCTCCTCTGGGGAGTTCAGTTGTATCCAAAGCCTTACTTTGAGGGCTCTTTTTGATGGGCGAAAGGGGCTTTGAACGCGTTTTCTTTGGACTTTTTTTGAATTCCTCTGCGATGTCGTGTAAAGCTATGTAACGGGTTGCTCAGAAAGAGCGAACACAGAGGGTTCAGTTGCATGTTGGGAAATGTAAAGTCTCCCCTGGGGAGTTCAGTTGTACCTAATGCCTTCCTTCGAGGGCACTTTTTGATGGTCTAAGGGTTTGGAATGTGTTTTCTGGGACCCTATTTGGAATTACACACCGAAGCTGGATAGGGCTATGTTTCGGGTTGCATAGAAAGAGCGAATACAGAGGGTCCAATTGCATGTGTGGCTGCGTGATTGCTCTCCTCCGGAGTTTAGTTGTACCCAAAGCCTTCCTTTGAGCTCAATTTTTGATGGGCGAAAGGGGCTTTGAATGCGTTTTCTTTGGACCTTTTTTGAATTCCTCTCCGATGCCTGGTACGGATATGTTTAAGCTTGTTCAGAAAGAGAGAACACAGAGGGTCCAGTTGCATGCGGGACTGCGTGAAGGCTCCCCTGGGGAGTTCAGTTGTATCCAAAGCCTTCCTTTGAGTGCACTTATTGATGGGCAAAAGGGGCTTGGAACGCGTTTTCTTTGGACCTATTTGGACTTCCTCTCCGATGAGAGGTAGGTTTATGTTTCGGGTTCCTCAGAAAGAGCGAACACAGAGGGTTCATGTGCATGTGTGGCTGCATGAATGCTCTCCTGGGGAGTTCCGTTGTACCCAAAGTCTTCCTCTGGGGGCACTTTTTGATGGGCGAAAGGCGCTTGGAACGCATTTTCTTTGGACCTTTTTCGAATTCGTCTCCGATGCCGGGTAGGACTAAGTTTCGGGTTGCTGAGAAAGAGCGAACACAGATGGTTCATGTGCATGTGGGGCTGCATGAATGCTCTCCTGGGGAGTTCCGTTGTACCCAAAGCCTTCCTCTAGGGGCACTTTTTCTTGGGCGAAAGGGGCTTGGAATGCGTTTTCTGGGGCCCTATTTGGAATTCCTTTCCCATGCTGGATAGGGTTATGTTTGGAGTTGCTCAGAAAGAGTGAACACAGAGGGTCCAGTTGTATGTGTGGCTGCGTGAAGGCTCCCCTGGGCAGTTCAGTTGTATCCCAAGCCTTCGTATGAGGGCAGTTTTTGATGGGCGAATGGGGCTTGTAATGCGTTTGCTGGGGCCGTATTTGGACTTCCTCTCCGATGACAGGTAGGCTTAAATATTGGGTTGCTCAGAAAGAGCGAACAAAGAGGGTTCATGTGTATGTGGGGCTGAATTAATGCTCCCCTGGGGAGTTCAGTTGTATGCAAAGCCTTCCTTTGAGGGCACTTTTTGATGGGCTAAATGGGCTTTGAACGCGTTTTCTTTGGACCTTTTTTGAATTCCTCTCCGATGCCGGGTAGGGCAATGTTTCGGGTTGGTCAGAAAGAGCGAACACAGAGGGTCCATTTGCATGTGTGGCTGCGTGAAGTCTCCCCTGGGGAGTTCAGTTGTATCCATAGACTTCCTTTGATGGCACTTTTTGATGGGCAAAAGGGGCTTGGAATGCTTTTTCTGGGGCCGTATTTGGACTTCCTCTCCCATGACAGGTAGGGTTATGTTTCGGGTTCCTCAGAAAGAGCGAACACAGAGGGTTCATGTGCATGTTGGGCTGCATGAATGCTCCCCTGGGGAGTTCCGTTGTATCCTAAGCCTTCCTTTGAGGGCACTTTTTGATGTGTGAAAGGGGCTTTGAACGCGTTTTCGTTGGACTTTTTTTGAATTCTTCTGCGATGTCAGGTAAATCTATGTTTCGTGTTGCTCTGAAAGGGCGAACACAGTGGGTTCAAATGCATGTGGGGAAATGTAAAGGCTCCAATGGGGAGTTCAGTTGTACCTAATGCCTTCCCTTGAGGACACTTTTTGATGGGCGAAAGGGGCTTGGAACGCGTTTTCTTTGGACCTTTTTAGAATTCCTCTCCAATGCCGGGTAGGGCTATGTTTCAGGTTGCTCAGAAAGAGCGAACACAGAGGATGCAGTTGCATGTGTGGCTGTGTGAAGGCTCCCCTGGGGAGTTCAGTTGTATCCAAAGCTTTCCTTTGAGGGCACTTTTTGATGGGCGAAAGGGGCTTGGAATGCGTTTTCTGGGGCCTTATTTGGACTTCTTCTCCGATGACAGGTAGGGCTATGTTATGGTTTGCTCAGAAAGAGTGAACACAGAGGGTTCAGCTGCATGTGGGGCTGCATGAATACTCCCCTGGGGAGTTCAGTTGTACCCAAAGCCTTCCTTTGGGGGCACTTTTTGATGGGTGAAAGAGGCTTGGAACACGTTTTCTTGGGACCTTTTTTGAATTCCTCTCAGATGCCGGGTTGGGGTATGTTTCGGGTTGGTGAGAAAGAGCGAACACAGAGGGTCCAGTTGCATGTTGGGCTGCATGAATGCTCTCCTGGGGAGTTCCGTTGTACCCAAAGCCTTCGTCTAGGGGCATTTTTTCTTGGGCGAAAGTGTCTTGGAATGCGTTTTCTGGGTCCCTATTTGGAATTCCACTCCCATGCTGGATAGGGTTATGTTTGGAGTTGCTCAGAAAGAGCGAACACAGAGGGTTCATGTGTATGTGGGGCTGAATTAATGCTCCCTTGGGGAGTTCATTTTTATGCAAAGCCTTCCTTTGAGGGCACTTTTTGATGGGCTAAAGGGGCTGTGAACGCGTTTTCTTTGGACCTTTTTTGAATTCCTCTCCGATGCCGGGTAGGGCTATGTTTTGGTTTGGTCAGAAAGAGCGAACACAGAGGGTCCAGTTGCATGTGTGGCTGCATGAAGGCTCCCCTGGGGAGTTCAGTTGTATCCATAGACTTCCTTTGACGGCACTTTTTGATGGGCAAAAGGGGCGTGGAATGCTTTTTCTGGGGCCCTATTTGGACTTCCTCTACGATGAGAGGTAGGGTTATATTTCGGGTTCCTCAGAAAGAGCGAACACAGAGGGTTCATGTGCATGTGGGGCTGCATGAATGCTCTCCTTGGGAGTTCCGTTGTACCCAAAGCCTTCCTCTGGGGGCACTTTTTGATGGGCAAAAGGCGCTTTGAACGCGTTTTCTTTGGAGCTTTTTTGAATTCGTCTGCGATGCCTGGTAGGGCTATATTTCAGGTTGCTTACAAAGAGCAAACATAGAGGATGCAGTTGCATGTGTGGCTGCGTGAATGCTCCCCTGGGGAGTTCTGTTGTAACCAAAGCCTTCCTTTGAGGGCACTTTTTGATGGGCGAAAGGGGCTTTGAACGCGTTTTCTGAAGCCCTATTTTGAATTCCTCTCCGATGCCGGGTAGGGCTATGTTTCGTGTTGCTCAGAAAGAGGAAACACAGAGGCTCTAGCTGCATGTGTGGCTGCGGGAGTGGCATTCCAAGCCCCTTTCGCCCATCAAAACTTGCCCTCAAAGGAAGCCTTAGGGTACAACTAAACTCCCCAGGAGAGCATTTATGCAGCCCCACATGGAACTGAACCCTCTATGTTCACTCTTTCTGAGTAACGTGAAACATAGCCCTACCCGGCATCAGAGAGGAATTCAAAAAGGTCTAAAGAAGACGCGTTCAGAGCCCCTTTTACCCATCAAAACGTGCCCCCAGAGGAAGTCTTTGCGTACAACTGTATTCCCCAGGGGAGCCTTCACTCAGACCCACATGCAACTGCACCCTCTGTGTTCACTCTTTCTGAGCAACCTGAAACATAGCCGTAACCATCATGGGAGAGGAATTCCAAATAGGGCCCAAAAAAACGCATTCCAAGCCCCTTTCGCCCAACAAACAAGGCCCTCAAAGGAAGGCTTTTTGTACAAATGAAATCCCAGGGAGAGCACTCACGCAGCCCCACATGCAACTGGACGCTCTTTGTTCGCTCATTCTGAGGAACCCGAAACATAGCCCTACCCAGCATCAGAGAAGAAGTCCAAATAGGGCCACAGAAAATGCGTTCAAAGCCCCTTTCGCCCATCAAAAAGTGCCCCCAGAGGAAGGCTTTGGGTACAACCGAACTCCCCAGGGGGGCCTTTACACAGCCACACATGCAACTGAACCCTCTGTGTTCGCTCTTTCTGAGCAACACGAAACATAGCCCTACCCGGCATCAAAGAGAAATTCCAAAGAAGACCAAAGAAAACGCATTGCCAGCCCGTTTCACCCATCAAAAAGTGCCCCCAGAGGAAGGCTTTGGGTACAAGTGAACTCCCCAGGGGGAGCCTTCACACAGGCCCTTATGCAACCGCACCCTATCTGCTCGCTCTTTCTGAGTAACCCGAAATATAGCCCTACCCGGCATTGGAGATGAAGTCCAAATAGGGCCCCAGAAAACATATTCCAAGCCCCTTTCACCCATCAAAAAGTGCCACCAAAGGAAGGCTTAGGGTACAACTGAACTCCACAGGGGAGCCTTCACGCAGCCACAAATGCAGCTAGACCGTTTGTGTTCGCTCTTTCTGAGCAACCCAACACATAGCCCTACCCGGCATCGTAGAGGAATTCAAAAAAGGGCCCCAGAAAACGCGTTCCAAGCCCCTTTCGCCGATCAAACGTTCCCTCACAGGAAGGCTTTGTTTACAAGTGAACTCCCCAGGGGAGCATTCCCGCAGCCACACATGCAACTGGACCCTCTGTGTTCGCTCTTTCTGAGCAACCCGAAACATAGCCCTACCCGGCATCAAAGAGAAATTCCAAAGAAGACCAAAGAAAACGCATTCCCAGCCCGTTTCACCCATCAAAAAGTGCCCCCAGAGGAAGGCTTTGGGTACAAGTGAAATCCCCAGGGGGAGCCTTCACGCAGGCCCTTATGCAACCGCACCTTATCTGCTCGCTCTTTCTGAGCAACCCGAAACATAGCCCTACCCGGCATCAGAGAGGAATTCCAAATAGGACCAAAGAAACGCATTCAAAGCGTCTTTCACCCATCAAAATGTGCCCCCAATGGAAGGCTTTGGGTATAACTGAGTTCTCCATGGGAGCCTTCACTCAGACCCACATGCAACTGGACCCTTTCTGTTCACTCTTTCTTAGCAACCTGAAACATAGCCCTACCCAGCATCGGAGAGGAAGTCCAAATAGGTCCAAACAAAACGCGTTCCAAGCCCCTTTCGCCCATCAAAACTTGCCCTCATAGGAAGCCTTAGGGTACAAGTAAACGCCCCAGGAGAGGATTTATGCAGCCCCACATGCAACTGAACCCTCTATGTTCACTCTTTCTGAGTAACCTGAAACATAGCCCTACCCGGCATCACAGAGGAATTCAAAAAGGTCCAAAGATGACGCGTTCAAAGCCCCTTTTACCCATCAAAACGTGCCCCCAGAGGAAGTCTTTGCGTACAACTGTACTCCCCAGGGGAGCCTTCACTCAGACCCACATGCAACTGGACCCTCTGTGTTCGCTCTTTCTGAGCAACCTGAAACATAGCCCTACCCGGCATGGGAGAGGAATTAAAAATAGGGCCCCAGAAAACGCGTTCAAAGACCCTTTCGCCCATCAAAATGTACCCTCAAAGGAAGACATTGCATACAACTGATTTCCCCAGGAGAGCATTCACGCAGTTGCACATGCAGCTGGATCCTCTGTGTTAGCTCTTTCTGAGCAACCGGAAACATAGCTGTACCAAGCATGGGAGAGGAATTCAAAATAGGGCCCCAGAAAACGCTTTCAAAGCCCCTTTCGCCCATCAAAAAGTGCCCTCAAAGGAAGGCTTTGGGTACAAGTGAACACCCCAGGGGAGCCTTCACGCAGACCCACATGCAACTGGACCCTTTGTGTTCGCTCTTTCTGAGCAACCCGAAACATAGCCCTACCCAGCATCAGAGAGGAAGTCCAAATAGGGCCTCAGAAAACGCGTTCCAAGCCCCTTTCGCCCATCAAAAAGTGACCCCAGAGGAACGCTTTGAGTACAACCGAACTTCCCATGGGGGCCTTTACGCAACCACACATGCAACAGGACCCTCTATGTTCGCTCTTTCTGAGCAACCCGAAATATAGCCCTAGCCGGCATTGGAGATGAAATCCAAATACGGCCCCAGAAAAGATATTCCAAGCCCCTTTCACCCATCAAAAAGTGCCCCCAAAGGAAGGCTTAGGGTACAACTGAACTCCACAGGGGAGCCTTCACACAGCCACACATGCAGCTAGAGCCTCTGGGTTTGCTCTTTCTGAGCAACCCGAAATATAGCCTTACCCGGCATCTCAGAGGAATTCCAAATAGGACCAAAGTAAACGCATAACCAGCTCGTTTCGCCCATCAAAAAGTGCCCTCAAAGGAATGCTTTGGGTACAACTGAACTCCCCAGGGAAACCTTCAGGCAGCCACACAAGCAGCTGGACCCTCTGTGTTTGCTCTTTCTGAGCAACCCATAACATAGCCCTACCTGGCATTGGAGAGGAATTCAAAAAAGGTCCAAATAAAATGCGTTCCAAGACACTTTCGCCCATCAAAATGTGCCCTCAAAGGAAGTCTTTGGATACAACAGAACTCCCCAGGGGAGCATTCACGCAGCCACACATGCAACTGCATCCTCTTTTTTCGCTCTTTCTGAGCAACCTGAAACATAGCCCTACCCGGCATCGGAGAGGAATTCAAAAAAGGTCCAAAGAAAACGCATTCCAAGCCCCTTTCGCCCATCAAAATGTGCCCTCAAAGGAAGGCATTAGGTACAACTGAACTCCCCAGGGGAGCCATCACGCAACCACACATGAAACTGGACCCTCTGTGTTCCCTCTTTCCTAGCAACCTGAAACATAGCCCTACCCGGTAACGGAGAGGACGTCCAAATAGGGCCCCAGAAAACGAATTCCAAGCCAATTTGCCCATCAAAACTAGCCCTCAAAGGAAGACATTGGGTACAACTTATCTCCCCAGGGGAGCATTTATGCCGCCACAAATGCAACTGGACCCTCTGTGTTTGCTCTTTCTGAGAAACCCGAAACATAGCCCTCCCCGGCATCGGAGAGGAATTCAAAAAAGGTCCAAAGAAAACGCGTTCATAGCCCCTTTCGCCCATCAAAAAGTGTCCTCAAAGGAAGGCTTTGGATACAACTGAACTCCCGAAGCGAGCCTTCACGCAGCCACACATACAACTGGATCCTCTGTGTTCACTCTTTCTGAGCAACCTGAAACATAACCGTACCCAGCATGGAAGAGGAATTCCAAATAGGGCCCCAGAAAACGCGTTCAAAGACCCTTTCGCCCATCAAAAAGTGTCCTCAAAGGAAGGCTTTGGGTACAACTGAACTCCCCAGGGGAGCCTTTACACAGCCCCACATGCAACTGGACCCTCTGTGTTCGCTCTTTCTGAGCAACTTGAAATATAGCCCTACCCGGCATCTCAGAGGAATTCCAAATAGGACCAAAGTATACGCATAACCAGCTTGTTTCGCCCATCAAAAAGTGCCCTCAAAGGAATGCTTTGGGTACAACTGAACTCCCCAGGGGAGACATCATGCAGCCCCACATGCAGCTGGACCCTCTGTGTTCGCTCTTTCTGAGCAACCCGAAACATAGCCCTATCCAGCATCGGAGTAGAATTCCAATTAGGGCCCCAGAAAACATATTCCAACCCCTTCCGACCATCAAAAAATGCCCTCAAAGGAAGGCTTTGGGTACAGCTGAACTCCCCAGGGGAGAGATCATGCAGCCCCACATGCAGCTGGACCCTCTGTGTTCCCTGTTTCTGAGCAACCCGAAACATAGCCGTATCCAGCATCAGAGAGGAAGTCCAAATCGGGCCCCAGAAAATGCGTTCAAAGCCCCTTTCGCACATCAAAATGTGCCCCCAGAGGAAGGCTTTGGGTACAACCCAACTTCCCATGGGGGCCTTTACGCAACCACACATGCAACAGGACCCTCTAAGTTCGCTCTTTCTGAGCAACCCGAAATATAGCCCTACCCGGCTTTGGAGATGAAGTCCAAATACGGCCCCAGAAAACGCATTCAAAGCCCCTTTCGCCCATCAAAAAGTGCCCTCACAGGAAGGCTTGTGTACAACTGAACTCCCCAGGGGAGCCTTCACGCAGCCACACATGCAACTGGACCCTCTGTGTTTGCTATTTCTGAGCAACACAAAACATTGCAGTATCCAGCATGGGAGAGGAATTCAAAAAAGGGCCCCAGAAAACGCATTCAAAGCCCCTTTCGCCCATCAAAATGTGCCCCCAATGGAAGACTTTGGGTATAACTGAACTCCCCAGGGGAGCCTTCACGCAGCCACACATGCAACTGGACCCTCTGTGTTCGCTCTTTCTGAGCAACCTGAAACATAGCCCTACCCGGTATCACAGAGGAATTCAAAAAGGTCCAAAGAAGACGCGTTCAAAGCCCCTTTTACCCATCAAAACGTGCCCCCAGAGGAAGTCATTGCGTACAACTGTACTCCGCAGGGGAGCCTTCACTCAGACCCACATGCAGCTGGACCCTCTGTGTTCGCTCTTTCTGAGCAACCTGGAACATAGCCTTACCCGGCATCGGAGAGGAATTCAAAAATGTCCCAAGAAAACGCGTTCCAAGCCCCTTTCGCCCATCAAAAAGTGCCCTCAAAGGAAGGCTTTGGATACAACTGAACTCCCCAGGGGAGCATTCACGCAGGTGCACATGCAACTGGATCCTCTGTGTTCGCTCTTTCTGAGTAACCCGAAACATAGCCCTATCCGGCATGGGAGAGGAATTCAAAAAAGGTCCAAAGAAAACGCGTTCATAGCCCCTTTCGCCCATCAAAAAGTGTCCTCAAAGGAAGGTTTTGAGTACACCTGAACTCCGCTGGGGAGCCTTCACACAGCCCCACATGCAACTGGACCCTCTGTGTTCGCTCTTTCTGAGCAACCCGAAACATAGCCCTACCCAGTATCAAAGAAGAAGTCCAAATGTAGCCCCAGAAAACACATTGCCAGCCCCTTTCGCCCATAAAAATGTGCACTCAAAGGAAGGCTTTGCGTACAAGTGAACTCCCCACGGGAGCATTCATGCAGCCCCACATGCAGCTGGACCCTCTGTGTTCGCTCTTTCTGAGCAACCCGAAACATAGCCCTACCCGGCATCAGAGAGGAATTCCAAATAGGACCAAAGAAAACGCATTCAAAGCCCCTTTCGCCCATCAAAATGTGCCCCCAATGGAAGACTTTGGGTATAACTGAACTCCCCAGGGGAGCCTTCACGCAGCCACACATGCAACTGGACCCTGTGTGTTCGCTCTTTCTGAGCAACCTGAAACAGAGCCCTACCCAGCATCGGAGAGGAAGTCCAAATAGGTCCAAACAAAACACTTTCCAAGCCCCTTTCGCCCATCAAAACTTGCCCTCAAAGGAAGCCTTAGGATACAACTAAACTCCCAAGGAGAGCATTTATGCAGCCCCACATGCAACTGAACCCTCTATGTTCACTCTTTCTGAGTAACCTGAAACATAGCCCTACCCGGTATCACAGAGGAATTCAGAAAGGTCCAAAGATGACACGGTCACAGCTCCTTTTACCCATCAAAACGTGCCCCCAGAGGAAGTCTTTGCGTACAACTGTACTCCCCAGGGGAGCCTTCACTCAGACCCACATGCAACTGGACCCTCTGTGTTCGCTCTTTCTGAGCAACCCGAAACATAGCCGTAACCAGCATGGGAGAGGAATTCCAAATAGGGCCCCAAAAAACGCGTTCAAAGCCTCTTTCGCCCATCAAACAGTGCCCTCAAAGGAAGGCTTTGGGTACAAATGAACTCCCAGGGAGAGCACTCACGCAGACCCACATACAACTGGACCCTCTGTGTTCGCTCTTTCTGAGCAACCTGAAACATAGCCCTACCCGGCATGTGAGAGGAATTAAAAACAGGGCCCCAGAAAACGCGTTCAAAGACCCTTTTGCCCATCAAAATGTACCCTCAAAGGAAGACATTGCATACAACTGATCTCCCGAGGAGAGCATTCAAGCAGTCGCACATGCAGCTGAATCCTCTGTATTCGCTCTTTCTGAGCAACCTGAAACATAGCCCTACCCGGCATCGGAGAGGAATTCAAAAAATGTCCAAAGAAAACGCGTTCCAAGCCCCTTTCGCCCATCAAAAATTGCCCTCAAAGGAAGGCTTTGGATACAACTGAACTCCCCAGGGGAGCATTCACGCAGGCCCATATGAAACTGGACCCTCTGTGTTCGCTCTTTCTGAGCAACCCAAAATATAACCCTACCTGTCATCGGAGAGGAAGTCCAAATAGGGCCCCAGAAAACGCATTCCAAGCCCCTTTCACCAATCAAAAAGTGCTCTCAAAGGAAGTCTATGTATACAACTGAACGCCCCAGGGGAGCCTTCATGCAGCCACACATGCAACTGGACCATCTGTGTTCGCTCTTTCTGAGCAACCTGGAACATAGCCGTACCAGGCATCGGAGTGGAATTCAAAAATGTCCCAAGAAAACGCGTTCCAAGCCCCTTTCGCCCATCAAAAAGTGCCCTCAAAGGAAGGCTTTGGATACAACTGAACTCCCAAGGGGAGCATTCACGCAGGCACAAATGCAGCTGGACCCTCTCTGTTCGCTCTTTCTGAGCAACACAAAACATAGCCCTATAAAGCATCGGTGTGGAATTCCAAATAGGGCCCCAGAAAACACAGTACAAACCCTTCCGACCATCAAAAAGTGCCCTCAAAGGAAGGCTTTGGATACAACTGAACTTCCCAGGGGAGCCATCACGCAGCCACACATGCAACTCGACCCTCTGTGTTTGCTCGTTGTGACCAACCCGATTCATAGCCCTACCGGGTAGCGCAGAGGAATTCAAAAAAGCTCCAAAGAAAACGCATTCAAAGCCCCTTTCACACATCAGAAAGTGCCCCCAGAGAAAGGCTTTGGGTACAACTGAACTCCCCAGAATAGCATTCATGCAGCCCCACATGGAGCTGGACCCTCTGTGTTCGCTCTTTCTGAGCAACCCAAAATTTAAGCCTACCTGTCAATGGAGAGGAAGTCCAAATACGGCCCCAGAAAACGCATTCCAAGCCACTTTCGCCCAACAAAAAGTGCCACCGAAGGAAGGCTTTGGATACAACTGAACTCCCCAGGGGAGTATTCATGCAGCCTCACATGCAACTGGGCCCTCTATGTTCGCTCTTTCTGAGCAACAGGAAACATAGCCCTAGCCGGTATCGGAGAAGAAGTCCTAATAGGGCCCTACAAAACGCATTCAAATCCCCTTTTGCCCATCAAAACTAGCCCTAAAAGGAAACCTTTGGAAACAACTAAACTGCCCAGCAGAGCCTTCACGCAGCCACACATGCAACTGGACCCTGTGTTTTCCCCTTGTGAGCAACTCGATACATAGCCCTACCCGGCATCGAAGAGGAATTCAAAAAAGCTCCAAAGAAAACGCATTCAAAGCCCCTTTCACCCATCAAAAAGTGCCCACAGAGGATGGCTTTGGGTACAACGGAACTCCCCAGGAGAGCATTCATGCAGCCCCACATGCAAATGGACCCTCTGTGTTCGCTCTTTCTGAGCAACCCAAAACATAGCCCTACCCGACATTGGAGACGAAATCAAAAAGGTCGAAAGAAAACGTGTTCCAAGCCCATTTTGCCCATAAAAACTAGTCCTCAAAGGAAGGCTTTGGGGACAACTGAACTCCCCAGGGGAGCCTTTACGCAGCCACACATGCAACTGGACCCTCTGTGTTCGCTCTTTCTGAGCAACCCGAAATATAGCCGTACCCGGCATCTCAGAGGAATTCCAAATAGGACCAAAGTAAACGCATAACCAGCTCGTTTCGCCCATCAAAAAGTGCCCTCAAAGGAATGCTTTGGGTACAACTGAACTCCCTAGGGGAGCCTTCACGCTGCCACACATGCAACTGCATCCTCTTTGTTCGCTCTTTCTGAGCAACCTGAAACATAGCCCTACCCGGCATCGGAGAGGAATTCAAAAAAGGTCCAAAGAAAATGCGTTCCAACCCCCTTTCGCCCATCAAAAAGTGCCCTCAAAGGAAGGCATTAGGTACAACTGAACTCCCCAGGGGAGCATTCATGCAGCCACACATGAAACTGGACCCTCTGTGTTCCCTCTTTCCTAGCAACCTGAAACATAGCCCTACCCGGTAACGGAGAGGACGTCCAAATAGGGCCCCAGAAAACGAATTCCAAGCCAATTTGCCCATCAAAACTAGTACTCAAAGGAAGACATTGGGTACAACTTATCTCCCCAGGGGAGCATTCATGCAGCCACAAATGCAAATGGACCCTATGTGTTTGCTCTTTCGGAGAAACCCGAAACATAGCCCTACCCAGCATCGGAGAGGAATTCAAAAAAGGTCCAAAGAAAACGCGTTCATAGCCCCTTTCGCCCATCAAAAAGTGCCCTCAAAGGAAGGCTTTGGATACAACTGAACTCCCGAAGCGAGCCTTCACGCAGCCACACATACAACTGGACCCTCTGTGTTCACTCTTTCTGAGCAACCTGAAACATAACCGTACCCAGCATGGAAGAGGAATTCAAAAAAGGTCCCAAGAAAATGTGTTCCAAGCCCCTTTCACCCATCAAAAAGTGCCCCCAGAGGAAGGCTTTGGGTACAACTGAACTCCCCAGGAGAGCATTCATGCAGCCCCACATGCAGCTGGACCCTCTGTGTTTGCTCTTTCTGATCAACCCAAATAAAGCCCTACCTGGCATAGGAGAGGAAGTCCAAATACGGCCCCAGAAAACGCATTCCAAGCCCCTTTCGCCCATCAAAAAGTGCCCTCAAAGGAAGGCTTTGCATACAACTGAACTCCCCAGGGAAACCGTCACGCAGCCACACAAGCAGCTGGACCCTCTGTTTTTGCTCTTTCTGAGCAAACCATAACATGGCCCTACCTGGCATTGGAGAGGAATTCAAAAAAGGTCCAAATAAAATGCGTTCCAAGACACTTTCGCCCATCAAAAAGTGCCCTCAAAGGAAGTCTTTGGGTACAAATGAACTCCCGAGGAGAGCAATCACACAGTCCCACATGCAACTGGACCCTCTGTATTCGCTCTTTCTGAGCAACCGGAAACATAGCCCTACCCAGTATCAAAGAAGAAGTCCAAATAGGGCCCCAGAAAACGCATTCAGAGCCCCTTTCGCCCATCAAAAAGTGCCCCTAGAGGAAGGCTTTGGGTACAACTGAACTCCCCAGGAGAGCATTCATGCAGCCCCACATGCAACTGGACCCTCTGTGTTCGCTCTTTCTGACCAACCCGAAACATAGCCCTACCCGGCATCGGAGAGGAATTTAAAAAAGGTCCAAAGAAAACGCGTTCAAAGCCCCTTTTGCCCATCAAAAAGTGCCCTCAAAGGAAGGCATTTGGTACAATGGAACTCCTCAGGGGAGCATTCATGCAGCCCCACATGCAGCTGTACGCTCTGTGTTCGCTCTTTCTGAGAAACACGAAACATAGCCCTATCCAGCATCGGAGAGGAATTCGAATTAGGGCCCCAGAAATCGCGTTCAAAGCCCCTTTCGCAAAAACAAAAGGTGCCCTCAAAGGAAGGCCTTGCGTACAACTGATCTCACCAGGAGAGCATTCACGCAGTCCCACATGCAGCTGGATCCTCTGTGTTCGCTCTTTCTGAGCAACCCAACACATAGCCCTACCCGGCATTGGAGTGGAATTCAAAATAGGGCCTCAGAAAAAGGGTTCAAAGCACCTTTCGCCCATCAAAAAGTGCCCTCAAAGGAAGGCTTAGGGTACAACTGAACTCCCCAGGGGAGCCTTCACGCAGCCACACATGCAACTGGACCCTCAGAGTTCGCTCTTTCTGAGCAACCCGAAAACTAGCCCTACCCAGCATCAGAGAGGAAGTCCAAATAGGTCCAAAGAAAACGCGTTCCAAGCCCCTTTCGCCCATCAAAAAGTGCCCCCAGAGGAAGGCTTTGGGTACAAGTGAACACCCCAGGGGAGCCTTCACGCAGCCACACATGCAACTGGACCCTCTGTGTTCGCTCTTTCTGAGCATCCCAAAACATAGAATTACCCGGAATGGGAGTGGAATTCAAAAAAGGGCCCCAGAAAACGCATTCAAAGCCCCTTTCGCCCATCAAAAGTTGCCCTCAAAGGAATGTTTTGGGTACAACTGAACTCCCCAGGGGGGCATTCATGCAGCCAAACATGCACATGAACCCTCTGTGTTCGCTCTTCCTGAGCAACCCGAAAACTAGCCCTACCCTGCATCGCAGAGGAATTCCAAATAAGACCAACGAATACGCATTGCCAGCCCCTTTTGCCCATCAAAAAGTGCCCTCAAAGGAAGTCATTGGGTACAACTGAACTCCCCAGGGGAGCATTCATGCAGCCCCACATGCAGCTGTACGCTCTGTTTTCGCTTTTTCTGAGCAACCCAAAACATAGCCTTCCCGGCATCGGAGAAGAATTCAAAATAGGTCCAAAGAAAACGAGTTCAAAGCCCCTTTCACCCATGAAAAATTGCCCTCAGAGGAAGGCTTTGGGTACAAATGAACTCCCCAGGGGAGCCTTTACATTTCCCCAAATACAACTGAACCTTCGGTGTTCGCTCTTTCTGAGGAATACGAAACATAGCTTTATCCGGCATCGGAGAGAAATTCAAAAAAGGTCCAAAGAAAATGCGTTCAATTCCCTTTCGCCCATGAAAAAGTGCCCTCAAAGGAAGGCTTTGCATACAACTAAATTCCCCAGGGGAGCATTCATTCAGCCCCACATACACATGAACACTCCAAATAGGGCCCCAGAAAACGCATTCAAAGCCCCTTTCGCCCATCAAAAAGTGCTCCCAGAGGAAGACTTTGGATACAACTGAACTCCCCAGGGGAGCATTTATGCAGCCACACATGCAACAGGACCCTCTGTGTTCGCTATTTCTGAGAAACCCTAAACTTAGCCCTACCCAGCATCAGAGAGTAAGTCCAAAGAAAACGCGTTCAAAGACCCTTTCGCCCATCAAAAATTGCCCTCAAAGTAAGGCTTTGGATACAACTGAACTCCCCAGGGTAGCCTTCACACAGCCACACATGCAACTGGACCCTCTGTGTTCGCTATTTCTGAGCAACCCGAAACATTGCAGTATCCTGCATGGGAGAGGAATTCAAAAAATTGCCCCAGAAAACGTGTTCAAAGCCCCTTTCGCCCATCAAAAAGTGCCCCCAGAGGAAGGTTTTGGGTACAACTGAACTCCCCAGGGGGGCATTCATGCAGCCCCACATGCACATGAACCCTCTGTGTTTGCTCTTTCTGAGCAACCCTAATCATAGCCGTACCCGGCATCGCAGAGGAATTCCAAATAGGACGAAAGAAAACGCATTGCCAGCCCCTTTCGCCCATCAAAAAGTGCCCCCAGAGGAAGGCTTTGGGTACAAGTGAACTCCCCAGGGGAGCCTTCACGCAGGCCTACATGCAACTGAACCCTCTGTGTTCGCTCTTTCTGAGCAACCTGAAATATAACCCTACCCGGCATGGGAGAGGAAGTCCAATTAGGGCCCCAGAAAACGCATGCCAAGCCCCTTTCGCCCATCAAAACTTGACCTCAAAGGAAGGCTTTGGATACAACTGAACTCCCCAGGGGAGCCTTCACGCAGCCACACATGCAACTGGACCCTCTGTGTTCGCTCTTTCTGAGCAACCTGAAACATAGCCCTACCCGGCATGGGAGAGGAATTAAAAATAGGGCCCCAGAAAACGCGTTCAAAGCCCCTTTCGCCCATCACAAAGTTCCCTCAAAGGAAGGCTTTGGGTACAAGTGAACACCCCAAGGGGAGCCTTTACGCAGACCCACATGCAACTGGACCCTCTCTGTTCGCTCTTTCTGAGCAACCTGAAACATAGCCCTACCCGGCATCGCAGAGGAATTCCAAATAGGCTCAAAGTAAACGCATTACCAGCCCCTTTCGCCCATTATAAAGTGCCCACATAAGAAGGCTTTGGGTACAAGTGAACACCCCAGGGGAGCCTTCACGCAGCCACACATGCAACTGGACCCTCTGTGTTCGCTATTTCTGAGCAACCCGAAACATTACAGTATCCTGCATGGGAGAGGAATTCAAAAAATTGCCCCAGAAAACGTGTTCAAAGCCCCTTTCGCCCATCAAAATTTGCCCTCAAAGGAAGGATTTGGGTACAACTGAACTCCCCAGGGGGGCATTCATGCAGCCCCACATGCACATGAACCCTCTGTGTTCGCTCTTTCTGAGCAACCCTAATCATAGCCGTACCCTGCATCGCAGAGGAATTCCAAATAGGACTAAAGAAAACGCATTGCCAGCCCCTTTCGCCCATCAAAAAGGGCTCGCAGAGGAAGGCTTTGGGTACATGTGAACTCCCCGGGGGAGCCTTCACTTAGACCCACATGCAGCTGGACCCTCTGTGTTCGCTCTTTCTGAGCAACCTGAAACATATCCGTACCCAGCATAGGAGAGGAATTCAAAATAGGACCCCAGAAAACGCGTTCAAACCCCCGTTCGCGCATCAAAACTTGCCCTCAAAGGAAGGCTTAGGGTACAACTGAACTCCCCAAAGGAGCATTTACGCTGCCCCACATGCAACTGGACCGTCTGTGTTCGCTCTTTATGAGGAACCTGAAACATAGCCCTACCCGGCATGGGAGAGGAATTAAAAATAGGGCCCCAGAAAACGCGTTCAAAGACCCTTTAGCCCATCAAAATGTACCCTCAAAGGAAGGCATTGCATACAACTGATCTCCCCAGGAGAGCATTCACGCAGTCGCACATGCAGCTGGATCCTCTGTGTTAGCTCTTTCTGAGCAACATGAAACATACCCGTACCAAGCATGGAAGAGGAATTCAAAATAGGACCCCAGAAAACGCGTTCAAAGCCCCGTTCACGGATCAAAACTTGCCCTCAAAGGAAGGATTAGGGTACAACTGAACACCTCAGAGGAGCATTTACGCTGCCCCACATGCAACTGGATCCTCTGTGTTCGCTCTTTCTGAGCAACCCGAAATATAGCCCTACCCGGCATTGGAGATGACATCCAAATAGGGCCCCAGAAAACATATTCCAAGCTCCTTTCGCCCATCAAAAAGTGCCCCCAGATGAAGGCTTTGTGTAGAACTGAACTCCCCAGGGGAGCCTTCACGCAGCCACACATGCAACTGGATCCTCTGTGTTCACTCTTTCTGAGCAACCCAAAACATAGCCCTATCCGACATGAGAGAGGAATTCAAATAAGGGCCACAGAAAACGCGTTCAAAGCCCATTTCGCCCATCAAAACTAGTCCTCAAAGGAAGGTTATGAGTACAAATGAACTCCCCAGGGGAGCATTCATGCAGCCCCACATGCAACTGGACCCTGTGTTTTCCCGTTGTGAGCAACTCGATACATAGCCCTACCCGGCATCGAAGAGGAATTCAAAAAAGCTCCAAAGAAAACGCATTCAAAGCCCCTTTCACCCATCAAAAAGTGCCCACAGAGGATGGCTTTGGGTACAACGGAACTCCCCAGGAGAGCATTCATGCAGCCCCACATGCAAATGGACCCTCTGTGTTCGCTCTTTCTGAGCAACCCAAAACATAGCCCTACCCGACATTGGAGACGAAATCAAAAAGGTCGAAAGAAAACGTGTTTCAAGCCCATTTTGCCCATAAAAACTAGTCCTCAAAGGAAGGCTTTGGGGACAACTGATCTCCCCAGGGGAGCCTTTACGCAGCGACACATGCAACTGGACCCTCTGTGTTCGCTCTTTCTGAGCAACTTGAAATATAGCCGTACCCGGCATCTCAGAGGAATTCCAAATAGGACCAAAGTAAACGCATAACCAGCTCGTTTCGCCCATCAAAAAGTGCCCTCAAAGGAATGCTTTGGGTACAACTGAACTCCCTAGGGGAGCCTTCACGCTGCCACACATGCAACTGCATCCTCTTTGTTCGCTCTTTCTGAGCAACCTGAAACATAGCCCTACCCGGCATCGGAGAGGAATTCAAAAAAGGTCCAAAGAAAATGCGTTCCAACCCCCTTTCGCCCATCAAAAAGTGCCCTCAAAGGAAGGCATTAGGTACAACTGAACTCCCCAGGGGAGCATTCACGCAGCCACACATGAAACTGGACCCTCTGTGTTCCCTCTTTCCTAGCAACCTGAAACATAGCCCTACCCGGTAACGGAGAGGACGTCCAAATAGGGCCCCAGAAAACGAATTCCAAGCCAATTTGCCCATCAAAACTAGTACTCAAAGGAAGACATTGGGTACAACTTATCTCCCCAGGGGAGCATTCATGCAGCCACAAATGCAAATGGACCCTCTGTGTTTGCTCTTTCGGAGAAACCCGAAACATAGCCCTACCCAGCATCGGAGAGGAATTCAAAAAAGGTCCAAAGAAAACGCGTTCATAGCCCCTTTCGCCCATCAAAAAGTGCCCTCTAAGGAAGGCTTTGGATACAACTGAACTCCCGAAGCGAGCCTTCACGCAGCCACACATACAACTGGACCCTCTGTGTTCACTCTTTCTGAGCAACCTGAAACATAACCGTACCCAGCATGGAAGAGGAATTCAAAAAAGGTCCCAAGAAAATGTGTTCCAAGCCCCTTTCACCCATCAAAAAGTGCCCCCAGAGGAAGGCTTTGGGTACAACTGAACTCCCCAGGAGAGCATTCATGCAGCCCCACATGCAGCTGGACCCTCTGTGTTTGCTCTTTCTGATCAACCCAAATAAAGCCCAACCTGGCATAGGAGAGGAAGTCCAAATACGGCCCCAGAAAACGCATTCCAAGCCCCTTTCGCCCATCAAAAAGTGCCCTCAAAGGAAGGCTTTGCATACAACTGAACTCCCCAGGGAAACCGTCACGCAGCCACACAAGCAGCTGGACCCTCTGTTTTTGCTCTTTCTGAGCAAACCATAACAAAGCCCTACCTGGCATTGGAGAGGAATTCAAAAAAGGTCCAAATAAAATGCGTTCCAAGACACTTTCGCCTATCAAAATGTGCCCTCAAAGGAAGTCTTTGGAAACAACAGAACTGCCCAGGGGAGCATTCACGCAGCCACACATGCAACTTTACCCTCTGTGTTCGCTCTTTCTGAGCAACACGAAACATAGCCCTTTCCAGCATCGGAATAGAATTCCAATTAGGGCCCCAGAAAAAATATTCCAACCACTTCCGACCATCAAAAAGTTCCCTCAAAGGAAGGCTTTGTGTACAGCTGAACTCCCCAGTGGAGACATCATGCAGCCCCACATGCAGCTGGACCCTCTGTGTTCGCTCTTTCTGAGCAACCCGAAACATAGCCCTACCTGTCATCGGAGAGGAAGTCCATTTACGGCCCCAGAAAACGCATTCCAAGCCCCTTTCGCCCATCAAAAATTGCCCTCAAAGGAAGGCTTTGGATACAACTGAACTCCCCAGGGGAGCCTTTACGCAGCCACACATGCAACTGGACCCTCTGTGTTCGCTCTTTCTGAGCAACCGAAAACATAGCCGTACCCAGCATGGGAGAGGAAGTCCAAATTGGGCCCCAGAAAACGCGTTCAAAGCCCCTTTCGTCCATCAAAAAGTGCCCTCAAAGGAAGGCTTTGGGTACAAATGAACTCCCGAGGAGAGCAATCACACAGTCCCACATGCAACTGGACCCTCTGTGTTCGCTATTTCTGAGCAACCCGAAACATTGCAGTATCCTGCATGGGAGAGGAATTCAAAAAATTGCCCCAGAAAACGTGTTCAAAGCCCCTTTCGCCCATCAAAATTTGCCCTCAAAGGAAGGATTTGGGTACAACGGAACTCCCCAGGAGAGCATTCATGCAGCCCCACATGCACATGAACCATCTGTGTTCGCTCTTTCTGAGTAACCCAAAACATAGCCTTACCCGGCATCGGAGAGGAATTCAAAAATGGTCCAAAGAAAACGAGTTCAAAGCCCCTTTCGCCCATCAAAAAGTGCCCCTAGAGGAAGGCTTTCGGTACACGGAACTCCCCAGGAGAGCATTCATGCAGCCACACATGCAACTGGACTCACTGTGTTTGCTCTTTGTAAGCAACCCGAAACATAGCCCTACCCGGCATGGCAGACAAATTCAAAAAAGCTCCAAAGAAAACGTGTTCCAAGCCCCTTTTGCCCATCAAAAAGTGCCCCAAGAGGAAGGCTTTGGGTACAACTGAACTCCCCAGGAGAGCATTCATGCAGCCCCACATGCAACTGGACCCTCTGTGTTCGCTCTTTCTGACCAACCCTAAACATAGCCCTACCCGGCATCGGAGAGGAATTTAAAAAAGGTCCAAAGAAAACGCGTTCAAAGCCCCTTTTGCCCATCAAAAAGTGCCCTCAAAGGAAGGTATTTGGTACAATGGAACTCCTCAGGGGAGCATTCATGCAGCCCCACATGCAGCTGTACGCTCTGTGTTCGCTCTTTCTGAGAAACACGAAACATAGCCCTATCCAGCATCGGAGAGGAATTCGAATTAGGGCCCCAGAAATAGCGTTCAAAGCCCCTTTCGCAAAAACAAAAGGTGCCCTCAAAGGAAGGCCTTGCGTACAACTGATCTCACCAGGAGAGCATTCACGCAGTCCCACATGCAGCTGGATCCTCTGTGTTCGCTCTTTCTGAGCAACCCAACACATAGCCCTACCCGGCATTGGAGTGGAATTCAAAATAGGGCCTCAGAAAAAGGGTTCAAAGCCCCTTTCGCCCATCAAAAAGTGCCCTCAAAGGAAGGCTTAGGGTACAACTGAACTCCCCAGGGGAGCCTTCACGCAGCCACACATGCAACTGGACCCTCAGAGTTCGCTCTTTCTGAGCAACCCGAAAACTAGCCCTACCCAGCATCAGAGAGGAAGTCCAAATAGGTCCAAAGAAAACGCGTTCCAAGCCCCTTTCGCCCATCAAAAAGTGCCCCCAGAGGAAGGCTTTGGGTACAAGTGAACACCCCAGGGGAGCCTTCACGCAGCCACACATGCAACTGGACCCTCTGTGTTCGCTCTTTCTGAGCATCCCAAAACATAGAATTACCCGGAATGGGAGTGGAATTCAAAAAAGGGCCCCAGAAAACGCATTCAAAGCCCCTTTCGCCCATCAAAAGTTGCCCTCAAAGGAATGTTTTGGGTACAACTGAACTCCCCAGGGGGGCATTCATGCAGCCAAACATGCACATGAACCCTCTGTGTTCGCTCTTCCTGAGCAACCCGAAAACTAGCCCTACCCTGCATCGCAGAGGAATTCCAAATAAGACCAACGAATACGCATTGCCAGCCCCTTTTGCCCATCAAAAAGTGCCCTCAAAGGAAGTCATTGGGTACAACTGAACTCCCCAGGGGAGCATTCATGCAGCCCCACATGCAGCTGTACGCTCTGTTTTCGCTTTTTCTGAGCAACCCAAAACATAGCCTTCCCGGCATCGGAGAAGAATTCAAAATAGGTCCAAAGAAAACGAGTTCAAAGCCCCTTTCGCCCATGAAAAATTGCCCTCAGAGGAAGGCTTTGGGTACAAATGAACTCCCCAGGGGAGCCTTTACATTTCCCCAAATACAACTGAACCCTCGGTGTTCGCTCTTTCTGAGGAATACGAAACATAGCTTTATCCGGCATCGGAGAGAAATTCAAAAAAGGTCCAAAGAAAATGCGTTCAATTCCCTTTCGCCCATGAAAAAGTGCCCTCAAAGGAAGGCTTTGCATACAACTAAATTCCCCAGGGGAGCATTCATTCAGCCCCACATACACATGAACACTCCAAATAGGGCCCCAGAAAACGCATTCAAAGCCCCTTTCGCCCATCAAAAAGTGCTCCCAGAGGAAGACTTTGGATACAACTGAACTCCCCAGGGGAGCATTTATGCAGCCACACATGCAACAGGACCCTCTGTGTTCGCTATTTCTGAGAAACCCTAAACTTAGCCCTACCCAGCATCAGAGAGTAAGTCCAAAGAAAACGCGTTCAAAGACCCTTTCGCCCATCAAAAATTGCCCTCAAAGTAAGGCTTTGGATACAACTGAACTCCCCAGGGTAGCCTTCACACAGCCACACATGCAACTGGACCCTCTGTGTTCGCTATTTCTGAGCAACCCGAAACATTGCAGTATCCTGCATGGGAGAGGAATTCAAAAAATTGCCCCAGAAAACGTGTTCAAAGCCCCTTTCGCCCATCAAAAAGTGCCCCCAGAGGAAGGTTTTGGGTACAACTGAACTCCCCAGGGGGGCATTCATGCAGCCCCACATGCACATGAACCCTCTGTGTTTGCTCTTTCTGAGCAACCCTAATCATAGCCGTACCCGGCATCGCAGAGGAATTCCAAATAGGACGAAAGAAAACGCATTGCCAGCCCCTTTCGCCCATCAAAAAGTGCCCCCAGAGGAAGGCTTTGGGTACAAGTGAACTCCCCAGGGGAGCCTTCACGCAGGCCTACATGCAACTGAACCCTCTGTGTTCGCTCTTTCTGAGCAACCTGAAATATAACCCTACCCGGCATGGGAGAGGAAGTCCAATTAGGGCCCCAGAAAACGCATGCCAAGCCCCTTTCGCCCATCAAAACTTGACCTCAAAGGAAGGCTTTGGATACAACTGAACTCCCCAGGGGAGCCTTCACGCAGCCACACATGCAACTGGACCCTCTGTGTTCGCTCTTTCTGAGCAACCCGAAACATAGCCCTACCCGGCATGGGAGAGGAATTAAAAATAGGGCCCCAGAAAACGCGTTCAAAGCCCCTTTCGCCCATCACAAAGTTCCCTCAAAGGAAGGCTTTGGGTACAAGTGAACACCCCAAGGGGAGCCTTTACGCAGACCCACATGCAACTGGACCCTCTCTGTTCGCTCTTTCTGAGCAACCTGAAACATAGCCCTACCCGGCATCGCAGAGGAATTCCAAATAGGCTCAAAGTAAACGCATTACCAGCCCCTTTCGCCCATTATAAAGTACCCACATAAGAAGGCTTTGGGTACAAGTGAACACCCCAGGGGAGCCTTCACGCAGCCACACATGCAACTGGACCCTCTGTGTTCGCTATTTCTGAGCAACCCGAAACATTGCAGTATCCTGCATGGGAGAGGAATTCAAAAAATTGCCCCAGAAAACGTGTTCAAAGCCCCTTTCGCCCATCAAAATTTGCCCTCAAAGGAAGGATTTGGGTACAACTGAACTCCCCAGGGGGGCATTCATGCAGCCCCACATGCACATGAACCCTCTGTGTTCGCTCTTTCTGAGCAACCCTAATCATAGCCGTACCCTGCATCGCAGAGGAATTCCAAATAGGACTAAAGAAAACGCATTGCCAGCCCTTTTCGCCCATCTAAAAGGGCCCGCAGAGGAAGGCTTTGGGTACATGTGAACTCCCCGGGGGAGCCTTCACTTAGACCCACATGCAGCTGGACCCTCTGTGTTCGCTCTTTCTGAGCAACCTGAAACATATCCGTACCCAGCATAGGAGAGGAATTCAAAATAGGACCCCAGAAAACACGTTCAAACCCCCGTTCGCGCATCAAAACTTGCCCTCAAAGGAAGGCTTAGGGTACAACTGAACTCCCCAAAGGAGCATTTACGCTGCCCCACATGCAACTGGACCGTCTGTGTTCGCTCTTTATGAGGAACCTGAAACATAGCCCTACCCGGCATGGGAGAGGAATTAAAAATAGGGCCCCAGAAAACGCGTTCAAAGACCCTTTAGCCCATCAAAATGTACCCTCAAAGGAAGGCATTGCATACAACTGATCTCCCCAGGAGAGCATTCACGCAGTCGCACATGCAGCTGGATCCTCTGTGTTAGCTCTTTCTGAGCAACATGAAACATACCCGTACCAGCATGGAAGAGGAATTCAAAATAGGACCCCAGAAAACGCGTTCAAAGCCCCGTTCACGGATCAAAACTTGCCCTCAAAGGAAGGATTAGGGTACAACTGAACACCTCAGAGGAGCATTTACGCTGCCCCACATGCAACTGGATCCTCTGTGTTCGCTCTTTCTGAGCAACCCGAAATATAGCCCTACCCGGCATTGGAGATGACATCCAAATAGGGCCCCAGAAAACATATTCCAAGCTCCTTTCGCCCATCAAAAAGTGCCCCCAGATGAAGGCTTTGTGTAGAACTGAACTCCCCAGGGGAGCCTTCACGCAGCCACACATGCAACTGGATCCTCTGTGTTCGCTCTTTCTGAGCAACCCAAAACATAGCCCTATCCGACATGAGAGAGGAATTCAAATAAGGGCCACAGAAAACGCGTTCAAAGCCCATTTCGCCCATCAAAACTAGTCCTCAAAGGAAGGTTATGAGTACAAATGAACTCCCCAGGGGAGCATTCATGCAGCCCCACATGCAACTGGACCCTCTGTTTTCGCTCTTTTTGAGCAACCCGAAACATAGCCGTACCCAGCATGGGAGAGGAATTCCAAATATAGCCCCAGAAAACACATTACCAGCCCCTTTCGCCCATCAAAATGTGCTCTCAAAAAAAGGCTTTGGGTAGAACTGAACACCCCAGGGGAGCATTCATGCAGCCTCACATGCACATGAACCGTCTGTGTTCGCTCTTTCTGAGCAACCCGAAACATAGCCCTACCCGGCATCAGAGAGGAATTCCAAATAGGACCAAAGAAAACGCATTCAAAGCCCCTTTCGCCCATCAAAAAGTGCCCCCAATGGAAGGCTTTGGGTATAACTGAACTCCCCAGGGGAGCCTTCACTCAGACCCACATGCAACTGGACCCATTCTGTTCACTCTTTCTTAGCAACCTGAAACATAGCCCTACCCAGCATCGGAGAGGAAGTCCAAATAGGTTCCAAACAAAACGCATTCCAAGCCCGTTTCGCCCATCAAAACTTGCCCTCAAAGGAAGCCTTAGGGAACAACTAAACTCCCCAGGAGAGCATTTATGCAGCCCCACATGCAACTGAACCCTCTATGTTCACTCTTTCTGAGTAACCTGAAACATAGCCCTACCCGGCATCACAGAGGAATTCAAAAAGGTCCAAAGAAGACGCGTTCAAAGCCCCTTTTACTCATCAAAACGTGCCCCCAGAGGAAGTCTTTGCGTACAACTGTACTCCCCAGGGGAGCCTTCACTCAGACCCACATGCAACTGGACCCTTTCTGTTCGCTCTTTCTGAGCAACCTGAAACATAGCCGTAACCAGCATGGGAGACGAATTCCAAATAGGGCCTCAAAAAACGCGTTCAAAGCCCATTTCGCCCATCAAACAGTGCCCTCAAATGAAGGCTTAGGGTACAAATGAACTCCCAGGGAGAGCACTCACACAGCCCCACATGCAACTGGACCCTCTGTGTTCGCTCTTTCTGAGCAACCTGAAACATAGCCGTAACCAGCATGGGAGACGAATTCCAAATAGGGCCCCAGAAAACGCGTTCAAAGCCCCTTTTGCCTATCAAAAAGTGCCCTCAAAGGAAGGCTTTGGGTACAACTGTAATCCCCAGAGGAGCTTTCAGAAAGCCACACATGCAACTGGATCCTCTGTGTTCGCTCTTTCTGAGCAACCCGAAATATAGCCCTACCCAGCACTGGAGATGACGTCCAAATAGGGCCCCAGAAAACATATTCCAAGCCCCTTTCGCCCATCAAAAAGTGCCCCCAGATGAAGGGTTTGTGTACAAGTGAACTCCCCAGGGGAGCCTTCACACAGCCCCGCATGCAACTGGACCCTCTGTTTTCGCTCTTTCTGAGCAACCCGAAACATAGCCGTACCCAGCATGGGAGAGGAATTCAAAATATAGCCCCAGAAAACACATTGCCAGCCCCTTTCGCCCATCAAAATGTGCCCTCAACGGAAGGCTTTGGGTACAACTGAACTCCCCAGGGGAGCATTCATCCAGCCCCACATGCAGCTGGACCCTCTGTGTTCGCTCATTCTGAGCAACCCGAAACATAGCCCTACCCGGCATCAGAGAGGAATTCCATATAGGACCAAAGAAAAAATATTCCAAGCCCCTTTCGCCCATCAAACAGTGCCCCCAGAGGAAGTCTTTGCGTACAACTGTACTCCCCAGGGGAGCCTTCACTCAGACCCACATGCAATTGGACCCTCTGTGTTCGCTCTTTCTGAGCAACCTGAAACATAGCCCTACCCGGCATGGGAGAGGAATTTAAAATAGGGCCCCAGAAAACGCGTTCAAAGACCCTTTCGCCCATCAAAAAGTACCCCCAGAGGAAGGCTTTGGGTACAAGTGAACTCCCCAGGGGAGCCTTCACGCAGCCACACATGCAACTGGACCCTCTATGTTCGCTCTTTCTGAGCAACCTGAAACATAGCCGTACAGACCATCAGAGTAAGTCCAAATAGGGCCTCAGAAAACGTGTTCAAAGCCCCTTTCGCCCATCAAAAAGTACCCCCAGAGAAAGGCTTTGGGTACAAGGGAACTCCCCAGGGGAGCCTTCACGCAGCCACACATGCAAATGGACCCTCTGTGTTCCCTCTTTCTGACCAACCCGAAACAGAGCGGTACCCAGAATGGGAGAGGAATTCCAAATAAGGCCCCAGAAAACGCGTTTAAAGCCCCTTTCGCCCATCAAAAAGTGCTTCCAGAGGAAGACTTTGGATACAACTGAACTCCCCAGGGGAGCTTTTACGCAGCCACACATGCAACAGGACCCTCTGTGTTCGCTATTTCTGAGAAACCCTAAACATAGTCCTACCCAGCATCAGAGAGTAAGTCCAAATAGGTCCAAAGAAAACGCGTTCAAAGACCCTTTCGCCCATCAATAATTGCCCTCAAAGGAAGGTTTTGGGTACAACTGAACTCCCCAGGGGAGCCTTCACGCAGCCACACATGCAACAGGACCCTCTGTGTTCGCTATTTCTGAGAAACCCTAAACATAGTCCTACCCAGCATCAGAGAGTAAGTCCAAATAGGTCCAAAGAAAACGCGTTCAAAGACCCTTTCACCCATCAATAATTGCCCTCAAAGGAAGGTTTTGGGTACAACTGAACTCCCCAGGGGAGCCTTCACGCAGCTACACATGCAACGGGACCCTCTGTGTTTGCTCTTTCTGAGCAACCCGAAACATATCCGTACCCAGCATCACAGAGGAATTCCAAATAACACCAAAGAAAACACATTGCCAGCTCCTTTCGCCCATCAAAAAGTGCCCCCAGAGGAAGGTTTTGGGTACAAATGAACTCCCGAGGGGAGCCTTCACGCAGGCCTACATGCAACTGAACCATCTGTGTTCGCTCTTTCTGACCAACCTGAAACATAACCCTACCCGGCATTGGAGAGGAAGTCCAATTAGGGCCCCAGAAAACGAATGCCAAGCCCCTTTCGCCCATCAAAAATTGCCCCCAAAGGAAGCCTTGGGTACACCTGAACTCCCCTGGGGAGCCTTCACGCAGCCACACATGCAACTGGACCCTCTGTGTTCGCTCTTTCTGAGCAACCCGAAATATAGCCCTACCTGGCATCGGAGAGGAATTCCAAATAGGGCCCCAGAGAACGCGTTCAAAGCCCCTTTCGCCCAATAAAACGTACCCTCACAGGAAGGCATTGCATACAACTGAACTCCACAGGAGAGCATTCACGCAGTCGCACATGCAGCTGGATCCTCTGTGTTATCTCTTTCTGAGCAACCTGAAACATAGCCGTACCAAACATGGGAGAGGAATTCAAAATAGGGCCTCAGAAAACGCGTTCAAAGCCCCTTTCGCCCATCAAAAATTGCCCCCAGAGGAAGGCTTTGGGTACAACTGAACTCCCCAGGAGGGCCTTTACGCAGCCACACATGCAACTGAACCCTCTGTGTTCGCTCTTTCTGAGCAACCCGAAATATAGCCCTACCCGGCATCGGAGATGAAATCCAAATAGGGCCCCAGAAAACATATTCCAAGCCCCTTTCACCAATGAAAAAGTGCCCCCAAAGGAAGGCTTAGGGTACAACTGAACTCCACAGGCAAGCCTTCACGCAGCCACACATGCAGCTACAGCCTCTGTGTTTGCTCTTTCTGAGCAACACGAAACATAGCCCTACCCGGCATCGGAGAGGAATTCAAAATAGGGCCCCAGAAAACGCGTTCAAAGCCCCTTTCGCCCATCAAAAAGTGCCCTCACAGGAAGGCTTTGGGTATAAGTGAACTCCCCAGGGGGGCATTCATGCAGCCCCACATGCACATGAACCCTCTGTGTTCGCTCTTTGTGAGCAACCTGAAACATAGCCTTACCCGGCATAGCAGAGGAATTCCAAATAGGACGAAGGAAAACGCATTGCCAGCGCCTTTCGCCCATCAAAAATTGCCCACAGAGGAAGGCTTTGTGTACAACTGAACCCCCCGGGGTAGCCTTCACTTCGACCCACATGCAGCTGGACCCTCTGTGTTCGCTCTTTCTGAGCAACCTTAAACATATCCGTACCCAGCATAGGAGAGGAATTCAGAATAGGACCCCAGAAAATGCTTTCAAAGTCCCGTTCGCGCATCAAAACTTGCCCTCAAAGGCAGGCTTAGGGTACAACTGAATTCCCCAGAGGAGCATTTACGCTACCCCACATGCAACTGGACCGTCTGTGTTCGCTCTTTATGAGCAACCTGAAACATAGCCGTATCCAACATGGGAGAGGAATTCCAAATACTGCCCCAGAAAATGCTTTCAAAGCCCCTTTTGCCCATCAAAAATTGACCTCAAAGGAAGGCTTTGGGTACAACTGAACTCCCCAGGGGAGCCTTCACGAAGCCACACATACAATTGGATCCTCTGTGTTCGCTCATTCTGAGCAACCCGAAACATAGCCCTATCCAGCATGGGAGAGGAATTCAAATAAGGGCCCCAGAAAATGCGTTCAAAACCCCTTTCGCCCATCAAAACTTGTCCTCAAAGGAAGGTTTTGAGTACACCTGAACTCCCCTGGGGAGCCTTCACACAGCCCCACATGCAACTGGACGCTCTGTATTCGCTCTTTCTGAGCAACCCGAAACATAGCCCTACCCGGCATCAGAGAGGAATTCCAAATAGGACCAAAGAAAAAGCATTCAAAGCCCCTTTCGCCCATCAAAATGTGCTCCCAATGGAAGGCTTTGGGTATAACTGAACTCCCCTGGGGAGCCTTCACTCAGACCCACATGCAACTGGACCCTTTCTGTTCGCTCTTTCTGAGCAACCGGAAACATAGCCATACCCAGCATCAGAGAGGAATTCCAAATAGGACCAAAGAAAACGCGTTCCAAGCCCCTTTCGCCCATCAAAATATGCCTCCAGAGGAAGGCTTTGGGTACAAGTGAACTCCCCAGGGGAGCCTCCATGCAGGCCTACATGCAACTGAACCCTCTGTGTTCGCTCTTTCTGAGCAACCTGAAACATAACCCTACCCGGCATTGGAGAGGAAGTCCAAATAGGGCCCCAGAAATCGCATTCCAAGCCCCTTTCGCCCATCAAAACTTGACCTCAAAGGAAGGCTTTGGATACAACTGAACTCCCGTGGGGAGCCTTCACGCAGCCACACATGCAGCTGGACCCTCTGTGTTCGCTCTTTCTGAGCAACCTGAAACATATCCGTACCCAGCATAGGAGAGGAATTCAGAATAGGACCCCAGAAAATGCTTTCAAAGTCCCGTTCGCGCATCAAAACTTGCCCTCAAAGGCAGGCTTAGGGTACAACTGAATTCCCCAGAGGAGCATTTACGCTACCCCACATGCAACTGGACCGTCTGTGTTCGCTCTTTATGAGCAACCTGAAACATAGCCGTATCCACCATGGGAGAGGAATTCCAAATACTGCCCCAGAAAATGCTTTCAAAGCCCCTTTTGCCCATCAAAAATTGACCTCAAAGGAAGGCTTTGGGTACAACTGAACTCCCCAGGGGAGCCTTCACGAAGCCACACATACAATTGGATCCTCTGTGTTCGCTCATTCTGAGCAACCCGAAACATAGCCCTATCCAGCATGGGAGAGGAATTCAAATAAGGTCCCCAGAAAATGCGTTCAAAGCCCCTTTCGCCCATCAAAACTTGTCCTCAAAGGAAGGTTTTGAGTACACCTGAACTCCCCTGGGGAGCCTTCACACAGCCCCACATGCAACTGGACGCTCTGTATTCGCTCTTTCTGAGCAACCCGAAACATAGCACTACCTGGCATCAGAGAGGAATTCCAAATAGGACCAAAGAAAAAGCATTCAAAGCCCCTTTCGCCCATCAAAATGTGCCCCCAATGGAAGGCTTTGGGTATAACTGAACTCCCCTGGGGAGCCTTCACTCAGACCCACATGCAACTGGACCCTTTCTGTTCGCTCTTTCTGAGCAACCGGAAACATAGCCATACCCAGCATCAGAGAGGAATTCCAAATAGGACCAAAGAAAACGCGTTCAAAGCCCCTTTCGCCCATCAAAATATGCCCCCAGAGGAAGGCTTTGGGTACAAGTGAACTCCCCAGGGGAGCCTTCATGCAGGCCTACATGCAACTGAACCCTCTTTGTTCGCTCTTTCTGAGCAACCCGAAACATAGCTTTACCCGACATTGCAGATGAATTCAAAAAAAGTCCAAAGAAAACGCGTTCAAAGCCCCTTTCGCCAATCAAAAAGTGCCCTCAAAGGAAGGCTTTGGATACAACTGAACTCCCCAAAGGAGCATTCATGCAACCCCACATGCACATGAACCCTCTCTGTTCGCTCTTTCTGAGGAAGATGATACATAACCCTACCTGTCATCGGAGAGGAAGTCCAAATACGGCCCCAAAAAAGCATTCCAATCCGGTTTCTCCCATCAAAAAGTGCCCTCAAAAGAAGTCTAGGGATACAACTGAAATCCCCAGGGGAGCATTCATTCAGCCCCACATACACATGAACCCTCTGTGTTCGCTCTTTCTGAGCAACCCGAAACGTAGCCATATCCAGCATTGGAGTGGAATTCCAAATAGGGCTCCAGAAAACTCATTCAAAGCCCCTTTCGCCCATCAAAAAGTGCCCCTAGAGGAAGGCTTTGGGTACAAGTGAACTCCCCAGGGGAGCCTTCACGCAGCCACACATGCAACTGGACCCTCTATGTTCGCTCTTTCTGAGCAACCTGAAACATAGCCGTACAGACCATCAGAGTAAGTCCAAATAGGGCCTCAGAAAACGTGTTCAAAGCCCCTTTCGCCCATCAAAAAGTACCCCCAGAGAAAGGCTTTGGGTACAAGGGAACTCCCCAGGGGAGCCTTCACGCAGCCACACATGCAAATGGACCCTCTGTGTTCCCTCTTTCTGACCAACCCGAAACAGAGCGGTACCCAGAATGGGAGAGGAATTCCAAATAAGGCCCCAGAAAACGCGTTTAAAGCCCCTTTCGCCCATCAAAAAGTGCTTCCAGAGGAAGACTTTGGATACAACTGAACTCCCCAGGGGAGCTTTTACGCAGCCACACATGCAACAGGACCCTCTGTGTTCGCTATTTCTGAGAAACCCTAAACATAGTCCTACCCAGCATCAGAGAGTAAGTCCAAATAGGTCCAAAGAAAACGCGTTCAAAGACCCTTTCGCCCATCAATAATTGCCCTCAAAGGAAGGTTTTGGGTACAACTGAACTCCCCAGGGGAGCCTTCACGCAGCCACACATGCAACAGGACCCTCTGTGTTCGCTATTTCTGAGAAACCCTAAACATAGTCCTACCCAGCATCAGAGAGTAAGTCCAAATAGGTCCAAAGAAAACGCGTTCAAAGACCCTTTCACCCATCAATAATTGCCCTCAAAGGAAGGTTTTGGGTACAACTGAACTCCCCAGGGGAGCCTTCACGCAGCTACACATGCAACGGGACCCTCTGTGTTTGCTCTTTCTGAGCAACCCGAAACATATCCGTACCCAGCATCACAGAGGAATTCCAAATAACACCAAAGAAAACACATTGCCAGCTCCTTTCGCCCATCAAAAAGTGCCCCCAGAGGAAGGTTTTGGGTACAAATGAACTCCCGAGGGGAGCCTTCACGCAGGCCTACATGCAACTGAACCATCTGTGTTCGCTCTTTCTGACCAACCTGAAACATAACCCTACCCGGCATTGGAGAGGAAGTCCAATTAGGGCCCCAGAAAACGAATGCCAAGCCCCTTTCGCCCATCAAAAATTGCCCCCAAAGGAAGCCTTGGGTACACCTGAACTCCCCTGGGGAGCCTTCACGCAGCCACACATGCAACTGGACCCTCTGTGTTCGCTCTTTCTGAGCAACCCGAAATATAGCCCTACCTGGCATCGGAGAGGAATTCCAAATAGGGCCCCAGAGAACGCGTTCAAAGCCCCTTTCGCCCAATAAAACGTACCCTCACAGGAAGGCATTGCATACAACTGAACTCCACAGGAGAGCATTCACGCAGTCGCACATGCAGCTGGATCCTCTGTGTTATCTCTTTCTGAGCAACCTGAAACATAGCCGTACCAAACATGGGAGAGGAATTCAAAATAGGGCCTCAGAAAACGCGTTCAAAGCCCCTTTCGCCCATCAAAAATTGCCCCCAGAGGAAGGCTTTGGGTACAACTGAACTCCCCAGGAGGGCCTTTACGCAGCCACACATGCAACTGAACCCTCTGTGTTCGCTCTTTCTGAGCAACCCGAAATATAGCCCTACCCGGCATCGGAGATGAAATCCAAATAGGGCCCCAGAAAACATATTCCAAGCCCCTTTCACCAATGAAAAAGTGCCCCCAAAGGAAGGCTTAGGGTACAACTGAACTCCACAGGCAAGCCTTCACGCAGCCACACATGCAGCTACAGCCTCTGTGTTTGCTCTTTCTGAGCAACACGAAACATAGCCCTACCCGGCATCGGAGAGGAATTCAAAATAGGGCCCCAGAAAACGCGTTCAAAGCCCCTTTCGCCCATCAAAAAGTGCCCTCACAGGAAGGCTTTGGGTATAAGTGAACTCCCCAGGGGGGCATTCATGCAGCCCCACATGCACATGAACCCTCTGTGTTCGCTCTTTGTGAGCAACCTGAAACATAGCCTTACCCGGCATAGCAGAGGAATTCCAAATAGGACGAAGGAAAACGCATTGCCAGCGCCTTTCGCCCATCAAAAATTGCCCACAGAGGAAGGCTTTGTGTACAACTGAACCCCCCGGGGTAGCCTTCACTTCGACCCACATGCAGCTGGACCCTCTGTGTTCGCTCTTTCTGAGCAACCTTAAACATATCCGTACCCAGCATAGGAGAGGAATTCAGAATAGGACCCCAGAAAATGCTTTCAAAGTCCCGTTCGCGCATCAAAACTTGCCCTCAAAGGCAGGCTTAGGGTACAACTGAATTCCCCAGAGGAGCATTTACGCTACCCCACATGCAACTGGACCGTCTGTGTTCGCTCTTTATGAGCAACCTGAAACATAGCCGTATCCAACATGGGAGAGGAATTCCAAATACTGCCCCAGAAAATGCTTTCAAAGCCCCTTTTGCCCATCAAAAATTGACCTCAAAGGAAGGCTTTGGGTACAACTGAACTCCCCAGGGGAGCCTTCACGAAGCCACACATACAATTGGATCCTCTGTGTTCGCTCATTCTGAGCAACCCGAAACATAGCCCTATCCAGCATGGGAGAGGAATTCAAATAAGGGCCCCAGAAAATGCGTTCAAAACCCCTTTCGCCCATCAAAACTTGTCCTCAAAGGAAGGTTTTGAGTACACCTGAACTCCCCTGGGGAGCCTTCACACAGCCCCACATGCAACTGGACGCTCTGTATTCGCTCTTTCTGAGCAACCCGAAACATAGCCCTACCCGGCATCAGAGAGGAATTCCAAATAGGACCAAAGAAAAAGCATTCAAAGCCCCTTTCGCCCATCAAAATGTGCTCCCAATGGAAGGCTTTGGGTATAACTGAACTCCCCTGGGGAGCCTTCACTCAGACCCACATGCAACTGGACCCTTTCTGTTCGCTCTTTCTGAGCAACCGGAAACATAGCCATACCCAGCATCAGAGAGGAATTCCAAATAGGACCAAAGAAAACGCGTTCCAAGCCCCTTTCGCCCATCAAAATATGCCTCCAGAGGAAGGCTTTGGGTACAAGTGAACTCCCCAGGGGAGCCTCCATGCAGGCCTACATGCAACTGAACCCTCTGTGTTCGCTCTTTCTGAGCAACCTGAAACATAACCCTACCCGGCATTGGAGAGGAAGTCCAAATAGGGCCCCAGAAATCGCATTCCAAGCCCCTTTCGCCCATCAAAACTTGACCTCAAAGGAAGGCTTTGGATACAACTGAACTCCCGTGGGGAGCCTTCACGCAGCCACACATGCAGCTGGACCCTCTGTGTTCGCTCTTTCTGAGCAACCTGAAACATATCCGTACCCAGCATAGGAGAGGAATTCAGAATAGGACCCCAGAAAATGCTTTCAAAGTCCCGTTCGCGCATCAAAACTTGCCCTCAAAGGCAGGCTTAGGGTACAACTGAATTCCCCAGAGGAGCATTTACGCTACCCCACATGCAACTGGACCGTCTGTGTTCGCTCTTTATGAGCAACCTGAAACATAGCCGTATCCACCATGGGAGAGGAATTCCAAATACTGCCCCAGAAAATGCTTTCAAAGCCCCTTTTGCCCATCAAAAATTGACCTCAAAGGAAGGCTTTGGGTACAACTGAACTCCCCAGGGGAGCCTTCACGAAGCCACACATACAATTGGATCCTCTGTGTTCGCTCATTCTGAGCAACCCGAAACATAGCCCTATCCAGCATGGGAGAGGAATTCAAATAAGGTCCCCAGAAAATGCGTTCAAAGCCCCTTTCGCCCATCAAAACTTGTCCTCAAAGGAAGGTTTTGAGTACACCTGAACTCCCCTGGGGAGCCTTCACACAGCCCCACATGCAACTGGACGCTCTGTATTCGCTCTTTCTGAGCAACCCGAAACATAGCACTACCTGGCATCAGAGAGGAATTCCAAATAGGACCAAAGAAAAAGCATTCAAAGCCCCTTTCGCCCATCAAAATGTGCCCCCAATGGAAGGCTTTGGGTATAACTGAACTCCCCTGGGGAGCCTTCACTCAGACCCACATGCAACTGGACCCTTTCTGTTCGCTCTTTCTGAGCAACCGGAAACATAGCCATACCCAGCATCAGAGAGGAATTCCAAATAGGACCAAAGAAAACGCGTTCAAAGCCCCTTTCGCCCATCAAAATATGCCCCCAGAGGAAGGCTTTGGGTACAAGTGAACTCCCCAGGGGAGCCTTCATGCAGGCCTACATGCAACTGAACCCTCTGTGTTCGCTCTTTCTGAGCAACCTGAAACATAACCCTACCCGGCATTGGAGAGGAAGTCCAAATAGGGCCCCAGAAATCGCATTCCAAGCCCCTTTCGCCCATCAAAACTTGACCTCAAAGGAAGGCTTTGGATACAACTGAACTCCCCTGGGGAGCCTTCACGCAGCCACACATGCAACTGGACCCTCTGTGTTCGCTCTTTCTGAGCAACACGAAACATAGCCCTACCCAGCATCAGAGAGGAAGTCCAAACAGGGCCTCAGAAAACGCGTTCAAAGACCCTTTCGCCCATCAAAAAGTGCCCTCAAAGGAAGGCCTTGCATACAAATGATCTCCCCAGGAGAGCATTCACGCAGTCCCACATGCAGCTGGATCATCTGTGTTCCCTCTTTCTGAGCAACCTGAAACATAGCCATACCAAGCATGGGAGAGGAATTCAAAATAAGGCCCTAGAGAATGCGTTCAAAGCCCCTTTCACCCATCAAAAAGTGCCCCCAGAGGAAGGTTTATGTACAAGTGAACTCCCCAGGGGAGCCTTCACGCAGCCACAAATGCAGCTAGACCCTCTGAGTTCGCTCTTTCTTAGCAACCCAACACATAGCCCTACCCGGCATCGGAGAGGAATTCAAAATAGGGCCCCAGAAAACGTGTTCAAAGCCCATTTCGCCCTCAAAAAGTGCCCTCAAAAGAAGGCTTTGGGTACAACTGAACTCCCCAGGGGAGCCTTCACGCAGAGACACGTGCAACTGGACCCTCTGTGTTCGCTCTTTCTGAGCAACCTGAAACATAGCCCTGTCCGGCATTGCAGAAGAATTCCAAATAGGACCAAAGTAAACGCATTACCAGCCCCTTTCGCCCATCTAAAAGTGCCCCCAGAAGAAGGCTTTCGGGACAACTGAACTCCCCAGGGAGCCTTCACGCAGTCCCACTTGCAACTGGACCCTCTGTGTTCGCTCTTTCTGAGCAACACAAAACATTGCCCTATCCGGCATGTGAGAGGAATTCAAAAATGGTCCAAAGAAAACGCGTTCAAAGCCCCTTTCGCCCATCAAAAAGTGCCCCCAGAGGAAGGCTTTGCGTACAAGTGAACTCCCGAGGGGAGCCTTCATGCAGCCACACATGCAACTGAACCCTCTGTGTTCACTCTTTCTGAGCAACCTGAAACATAACCCTACCAAGCATGTGAGAGGAAGTCCTAATAGGGCCCCAGAAAACGCGTTCAAAGACCCTTTCGCCCATCAAAAAGTGCCCTCAAAGGAAGGCCTTGCATACAACTGATCTCCGCAGGAGAGCATTCACGCAGCCCCACATGCAAATGGACCCTCTGTGTTCGCTCTTTCTGAGCAACCTGAAACATAGCCATACCAAGCATGGGAGAGGAATTCAAAATAGGGCCCTAGAAAACGCGTTCAAAGCCCATTTCACCCATCAAAAAGTGCCCCCAGAGGAAGGCTTTGGGTACACCTGTATTCCCCAGGGGGGCCTTCACGCAGCCACAAATGCAGCTAGAACCTCTGTGTTCGCTCTTTCTGAGCAACCCGAAACATAGCCCTATCCGGCATCGCAGAGGATTTCAAAAAACGTCCAAAGAAAATGAGTTCCAAGCCCCTTTCGCCCATCAAAAAGTGCCCACAGAAGAAGTCTTTGGGTACAAGTGTACTCCCCAGTGGAGCCTTCACGCAGTCACACATGCAACTGGACCCTTTGTGTTCGCTCTTTCTGAGCAACCTGAAACATTGCAATACCCGGCATCGGAGAGGAATTCTAAATGTCCAAAGAAAACGCGTTCAAAGACTCTTTTGCCCTTCAAAAATTTTTCTCAAAGGAAGGCTTTAGATACAACTGAACTTCCCAGGGGAGCCTTAACGCAGCCACACATGCAACTGGACCCTCTGGGTTCGCTCTTTCTGAGGAACCGGAAACATAGCCTTACCCGGTATCGGAGAGGAAGTCCAAATAGGGCCCCAGAAAACGCATTCCAAGCACCTTTTACCCATAAAAACTACCCCTCAAAGGAAAGCATTGGGAACAACTGAACTCTCCAGAAGAGCATTCATGCAGCCCCACAGGCAACTGGACCCTCTGTGTTTCCTCTTTCTGAGCAACCCGAAACATAGCCATACAGAGCATGGGAGAGGAATTCAAAAAAGTTCTATAAAAATGCGTTCCAAGCCCCTTTCGCACATCAAAAAGTGCCCACAGAAGAAGTCTCTGGGTACAAGTGAACTCCCCAGGCGATCCTCCACGCAGCCACAAATGCAACTGGACCCTCTTTGTTCACTCTTTCTGAGCTACCAAAAATTTAAGCCTACCTGTCATCGGAGAGGAAGTCCAAATACGGCCCCAGGAAACGCATTCCAAGCCCCTTTTGCCCATCAAAACTAGCCCTCCAAGGAAGGCTTTGGGTACAACTGAACTCCCCAGGGGAGCCTTCACGCAGCCACACATGAAACTGAACCCTCTGTGTTCGCTCTTTCTGAGCAACCTGAAACATAACCCTACCCAGCATGTGAGAGGAAGTCCAAATAGGGCCCCAGAAAACGCGTTCAAAGACCCTTTCGCCCATCAAAAAGTGCCCTCAGAGGAAGGCCTTGCATACAACTGATCTCCCCAGGAGAGCATTCACGCAGCCCCACATGCAAATGGACCCTCTGTGTTCGCTCTTTCTGAGCTACCAAAAATTTAAGCCTACCTGTCATCGGAGAGGAAGTCCAAATACGGCCCCAGGAAACGCATTCCAAGCCCCTTTCGCCCATCAAAAAGTGCCCTCAAAGGAAGGCTTTGGATACAACTGAACTCCCCAGGGGAGCCTTCACACAGCCACACTTGCAACTGGACCCTCTATATTCGCTCTTTCTGAGCAACAGGAAACATAGCCCTACCAAGTATCAAAGAAGAAGTCCAAATAGGGCCCCAGAAAACGCATTCAAAGCCCCTTTCGCCCATCAAAAAGTGCCCTCAACGTTAGGCTTTGGATAAAACTGAACTCCCCAGGGGAGCATTCATGAAGCCCCACATGCACATGAACCCTCTGTGTTTGCTCTTTGTAAGCAATGCGAAATATAGCCCTACCAAGCATCGCAGAGGAATTCAAAAAAGCTCCAAAGAAAACGTGTTCAAAGCGCCTTTCGCCCATCAAAAAGTGCCACAAGAGGAAGTCTTTGGGTACAAAGGAACTCCCCAGGAGAGCATTCATGCAACCCCACATACAAGTGGACCCTCTGTATTCGCTCTTTCTGAGCAACCCGAAACATAGCCCTACCCGGCATCGCAGACGAATTCAAAAAAGGTCCCAAGAAAATGTGTTCCAAGCCCCTTTAACCCATCAAAAAGTGCCCCCAAAGGAAGGCTTTGGGTACAACTGAACTCCCCAGGGGAGTATTCATGCAGCCCCACATGCAGCTGGACCCTCTGTGTTCGCTCTTTCTGAGCAACCCATAACATAGCCCTACCTGTAATCGGAGAGGAAGTCCAAATACGGCCCCAGAAAAAGCATTCCAAGCCCCTTTCGACCATCAAAAAGTGCCCTCAACATTAGGCTTTGGATAAAACTGAACTCCCCAGGGGAGCCTTCACACAGCCACACTTGCACATGAACCCTCTGTGTTTGCTCTATGTAAGCAACCCGAAATATAGCCCTACCAGGCATCGCAGACGAACTCAAAAAAGCTCCAAAGAAAACGCGTTCAAAGCCCCTTTTGCCCATCAAAAAGTGCCCTCAAAGGAAAGCTTTGCATACAACTGAACTCCCCAGGGGAGCATTCATTCAGCCCCACATACACATGAACCCTCTGTGTTCGCTCTTTCTGAGCAACCGGAAACATAGCCCTATCCAGCATCGGAGTGGAATTCCAAATAGGGCCCCAGAAAACGCATTCAAAGCCCCTTTCGCCCATCAAAAAGTGCCCCTAGAGGAAGGCTTTGGGTACAACGGAACTCCCCAGGAGAGCATTCATGCAGCCCGACATGCACCTGAACCCTCTGTGTTTGCTCTTTCTGACCAACCCGAAACATAGCCCTACCCAGCATCGGAGAGGAATTCAAAAAAGGTCCAAAGAAAATGCGTTCCAAGCGCCTTTCGCCCATCAAAAAGTGCCCCCAGAGGAAGGCTTTGGGTACAAAGGAACTCCCCAGGAGAGCATTCATGCAGCCCCACATGAAACTGGACCCTCTGTGTTCGCTCTTTCTGAGCAACCCGAAACATAGCCCTACCCGGCATCGGAGAGGAATTCAAAAAAGGTCCCAAGAAAATGTGTTCCAAGCCCCTTTCACCCATCAGAATGTGCCCCCAAAGGAAGGCTTTGGGTACAACTGAACTCCCCAGGGGAGTATTCATGCAGCCCCACATGCAGCTGGACCCTCTGTGTTCGCTCTTTCTGAGCAACCCAAAACATAGCCCTACCTGTCATCGGAGAGGAAGTCCAAATACGGCCCCAGAAAACGCATTCCAAGCCCCTTTCGCCCATCAAAAAGTGCCCCCAGAGAAACGCTTTGGATACAACTGAACTCCCCAGGGGAGCCTTTACATTTCCCCACATGCAACTGAACCTTCTGTGTTCGCGCTTTCGGAGCAACCCGAAACATAGCTTTACCCGACATCGCAGAAGAATTCAAAAAAAGTCCAACGAAAACGCGTTCGAGGCCCCTTTCACACATCAAAAAGTGCCCTCAAAGGAAGGCTTAGGATACAACGGAACTCCACAGGGGAGCATTCATGCAGCGCCACATGCACATGAACCCTCTGTGTTCGCTCTTTCTGAGGAACCCGAAACATAACCCTACCTGTCATCGGAGAGGAAGTCCAATTACGGCCCCAGAAAAAGCATTCCAAGCCCCTTTCGCCCATCAAAAAGTGCCCTCAAAGGAAGTCTATAGATACAGCTGAACTCCCCAGGGGAGCCTTCACGCAGCCACTCATGCAACTGGACCCTCTGTGTTCTCTCTCTCTGAACAACCTTAACCATATCCGTACCCGGCATCGGAGAGGAATTCAAAAAAGGTCCAAAGAAAACGCATTCCAAGCCCCTTTCGCCCATCAAAAATTTCCCTCAAAGGAAGGCTTTGGATACAACGGAACTCCCCAGGGGAGCATTCATGCAGCGCCACATGCAGCTGGACCCTCTGTGTTCGCTCTTTCTGAGTAACCGAAAACATAGCCTTACCCGGCATCGGAGCGGTATTCAAAAATGGTCCAAAGAAAACGAGTTCAAAGCCCCTTTCGCCCATCAAAAATTGCCCGCAAAGGAAGGTTTTCGGTACAACTGAACTCCACAGGGGAGCATTTACAGTGCCCCACATGCAACTGGACCCTTTGTATTCGCTCTTTCTAAGCAAACGTACATAGCCTTACCTGTCATCGGAGAGGAAGTCCAAATACGGCCCCAGAAAACGCATTCCAAGCCCCTTTCGCCCATCAAAAAGTGACCTCAAAGGAAGGCGTTGGATACAACTGAACTCCCAAGGGGAGCCTTCACACAGCCACACATGCAACTGAACCCCTTGTGTTCGCTCTTTCTAGGCAATGCGAAACATAGACCTATCCAGCATCGGTGTGTAATTCCAAATAGGGCCCCATAAAACACATTCCAACCCCTTGGACGATCAAAAAGTGCCCTCGAAGGAAGGCTTTGGGTACAAATGAACTCCCCAGGAGTCCATTCACGCAGTCCCACATACAACTGCATCCTCTGTATTTGCTCTTTCCGAGCAACCTGAAACATAGCCCTATCCAGCATCGGAGAGGAAGTCCAAATAGGGCCCCAGAAAACACATTCCAACCCCTTCCGACCATCAAAAAGTGCCCTCAAAGGAAGGCTTTTGGTAAAACTGAACTCCCCAGGGGAGCCTTCACACAGCCACACTTGCAACTGGACCCTCTGTATTCGCTCTTTCTGAGCAACAGGAAACATAGCCCTACCAAGTATCAAAGAAGAAGTCCAAATAGGGCCCCAGAAAATGCATTCAAAGCCCCTTTCGCCCATCAAAAAGTGCCCTCAGCGTTAGGCTTTGGATAAAACTGAACTCCCCAGGGGAGCATTCATGCAGCCCCACATGCACATGAACCCTCTGTGTTTGCTAGTTGTGAGCAACCCGATACATAGCCCTACCAGGCATCGCAGAGGAATTCAAAAAAGTTCCAAAGAAAACGCATTCAAAGCCCCTTTCACCCATCAGAATGTGCCCCCAGAGAAAGGTGTTGGGTACAACTGAACTCCCCAGAAGATCATTCATGCAGCCCCACATGGCGCTGGACCCTCTGTGTTCGCTCTTTCTGAGCTACCAAAAATTTAAGCCTACCTGTCATCGGAGAGGAAGTCCAAATACGGCCCCAGGAAACGCATTCCAAGCCCCTTTCGCCCATCAAAAAGTGCCCTCAAAGGAAGGCTTTGGATACAACTGAACTCCCCAGGGGAGCATTCATGCAGCCCGACATGCACCTGAACCATCTGTGTTCGCTCATTCTGACCAACCCGAAACATAGCCCTACGCGGCATCGGAGAGGAATTCAAAAAAGGTCCAAAGAAAATGCGTTCCAAGCGCCTTTCGCCCATCAAAAAGTGCCCCCAGAGGAAGGCTTTGGGTACAAAGGAACTACCCAGGAGAGCATTCATGCAGCCCCACATGAAACTGGACCCTCTGTGTTCGCTCTTTCTGAGCAACCCGAAACATAGCCCTACGCGGCATCGGAGAGGAATTCAAAAAAGGTCCCAAGAAAATGTGTTCCAAGCCCCTTTCACCCATCAAAAAGTGCCCGCAAAGGAAGGCTTTGGATACAACTGAACTCCTCAGGGGAGCATTCATGCAGCCCCACATGCAGCTGGACCCTCTGTGTTCGCTCTTTCTGAGCAACCCGAAACATAGCCCTACCTGTCATCGGAGAGGAAGTCCAAATACGGCCCCAGAAAACGCATTCCAAGCCCCTTTCGCCCATCAAAAAGTGCCCCCAGAGAAAGGCTTTGGATACAACTGAACTCCCCAGGGGAGCCTTCACGCAGGCCCACATGCAACTGGACCCTCTGTGTTCGCTCTTTCCTAGCAACCTGAAACACAACCCTACCCGGCATTGGAGAGAAAGACCAATTAGGGCCCCAGAAAACGCATTCCAAGCCCCTTTCGCCCATCAAAACTTGACATCAAAGGAAGGTTTGGCTACTACTGAACTCCAGTGGGGAGCCTTCATGCAGCCACACATGCAACTGGACCCTCTGGGTTCGCTCTTTCTGAGCAACCCGAAACATAGCAGTACCCAGCATAGGAGAGGAATTCAAAATAGGACCCCAGAAAACGCATTCCAAGCCCCTTAAGCCCATCAAAACTTGACCTCAAAGGAAGGCTTAGGGTAGAACTGAACTCCCCAGAGGAGCATTTACGCAGCCCCACTGCAACTGCACCATCTCTGTTCGCTCTTTCTGAGCAACCTGAAACATAGCCGTACCAAGCATGGGAGAGGAATTCAAAATAGGGCCCTAGAAAATGTGTTCAGAGCCCCTTTTGCCCATCAAAAAGTACCCCCGGAGGAAGGCTTTGGGTACAACCGAACTCCCCAGGGGTGCCTTCACGCAGCCACAAATGCAGCTAGACCCTCTGTGTTCGCTCTTTCTGAGGAACCCGAAACATAATCCTACCTCTCATCGGAGAGGAAGTCCAAATACGGCCCCAGAAAAAGCATTCCAAGCCCCTTTCGCCCATCTAAAAGTGCCCTCATACGAAGGCTTAGGCTACAACTGAACTCCCCAGGGGAGCCTTCATGCAGCCACACATGCAACTGGACCCTCTGTGTTCGCTCTTTCTGAGCAACCCGAAACATAGCCCTAGCCGGCATCGCAGAGGTATTCCAAATAAGACCAAAGTAAACGCATTAACAGCCCATTTCGCCCATCAAAGAATGCCCCCAGAGGAAGGCTTTGGGTACAAACGAACTCCCCAGGGTAGCCTTTACGCAGCCACACATGAAAGAGGACCCTCTGTGTTCGCTCTTTCTGAGCAACCAGAAACATAGTCGTACCCGGCATCGCAGAGGAATTCCAAATATGAGCAAAGAAAACGCATTGCCAAACATTTTCGCCCATCAAAAATTGCCTCCAGAGGAAGGCTTTGGGTACAACTGAAATCCCCTGGGGAGCTTTCACGCAGCCACAAATGCAGCTAGACCCTCTGTGTTCGCTCTTTCTTAGCAACCCAACACATAGCCCTACCCGGCATCGGAGAGGAATTCAAAATACGGCCCCAAAAGCGCGTTCAAAGCCCCTTTCGCCCATCAAAACTTGCCCTCAAAGGAAGGCTTTGGGTACAACTGAACTCCCCAGGGGAGACTTTAAACAGCCCCACATGGAACTGAACCCTCTGTGTTCGCTCTTTCTGAGCAACCCGAAACGTATCCCACCCGGCATTGGAGAGGAATTCAAAAAGGTCCAAAGAAAACGTGTTCAAAGCCCCTTTCGACCATCAAAAGTGCATTCAGAGGAAGGCTTTTGGTACAACTGAATTCCCCAGGGGAGCGTTCATGCAGCCCCACATGCAACTGGACCCTCTGTGTTCACGCTTTCTGAGCAACCCGAAACATAGCCCTATCCAGCATCGGAGTGGGATTCAAAATAGGGCCCCAGAAGACACATTCCAAGCCCTTTTTGATAATCAAAAAGTGCTTTCACAGGAAGGTTTTGGGTACAACTGAACTCCCCAGGAGAGCATTCACGCAGCCCCACATGCAACTGGACCCTCTTTGTTCGCTCTTTTTGAGCAACCCGAAACATAGCCCTACCCGGCATCGCAGAAGAATTCCAAATAAGACCAAAGAAAACGCATTGCCAGCCCCTTTCGCCCATCAAAATGTGCCCCCAGAGGAAGGCTTTGGGTACAAGTGAACTCCCCAGGGGAGCCTTCATGCAGGCCTACATGCAACTTAACCCTCTGTGTTCGCTCTTTCTGAGCAACCTGAAACATAACCCTACCCGAAACTAGAGAGGAAATCCAAATAGGGCCCCAGAAAACGCATTCCAAGCCCCTTTCGCCCATCAAAACTTGACCTCAAAGGAAGGCTTTGTATACAACTGAACTCCCCTGGGGAGCCTTCACGCAGCCACACATGCAACTGGACCCTCTGTGTTCGCTCTTTCTGAGCAACACGAAACATAGCCCTACCCAGCATGGGAGAGGAAGTCCAAATAGGGCCCGAGAAAACGCGTTCAAAGACCCTTTCGCCCATCAAAAAGTGCCCTCAAAGGAAGGCCTTGCATACAACTGAACACCCCAGGAGAGCATTCACGCAGTCCCACATGCAGCTGGATCGTCTGTGTTCGCTCTTTCTGAGCAACCTGAAACATAGCCATACCAAGCATGGGAAAGGAATTCAAAATAAGGTCCTAAAAAACGCGTTCAAAGCCCCTTTCACCCATCAACAAGTGCCCCCAGAGGAATGCTTTGGGTACATCCGAACTCACCAGGGGAGCCTTCACACAGCCACAAATGCAGCTAGACCCTCTGTGTTCTCTCTTTCTGAGCAACCCAAGACATACCCCTACCCGGCATCGGAGAGGAATTCAAAATAGGGCCCCAGAAAACGCGTTCAAAGACCCTTTCGCCCATCAAACAGTGCCGTCAAAGGAAGGCTTTGGGTACAACTGAACTCCCTAGGGAAGCCTTAACACAGCCCCACATGCAACTGGACACTCTGTGTTCACTTTTTCTGAGCAACCCGAAACATAGCCCTACCCAGCATCAGAGAGGAAGTCCAAATAGGTCCAAAGAAAATGCATTCCAAGCCCCTTTCGCCCATCAAAAAGTGCCCCCAGAGGAAGGCTTTGGGTACAACTGAACTCCCTAGGGGAGCCTTCACGCAGACACAAATGCAGCTAGACCCTCTGTGTTCGCTCTTTCTTAGCAACCCAAAGCATAGCCCTACTGGCATCGCAGAGTAATTCCAAATAGGACCAAAGAAAACGCATTGCCAGCCCCGTTCGCCCATCAAAAACTGCCCCCAGAGTAAGGCTTTGGGTACAACTGAACTCCCCAGGGGAGCCTTCACGCAGCCCCACATGCAACTGGACCCTTTGTGTTCGCTCTTTCTGACCAATCAGAAACATAGCCCTACCCGGTATCACAGAAGAATTACAAATAAGACCAAAGAAAACGCATTGCCAGCCCCTTTCGCCCATCAAAATGTGCCCCCAGAGGAAGGCTTTGGGTACAAGTGAACTCCCCAGGGGAGCCTTCATGCAGCCACACATGCAACTGGACCCTCTGTGTTCGCTCTTTCTGAGCAACCTGAAACATATCCCTACCCGGCATTGGAGAGGAAGTCCAAATAGGGCCCCAGAAAAAACATTCCAAGCCCCTTTTGCCCATCAAAACTTGACCTCAAAGGAAGGCTTTGGATACAACTGAACTCCCCTGGGGAGCCTTAATGCAGCCACACATGCAACTGGACCCTCTGAGTTCGCTCTTTCTAAGCAACACGAAACATAGCTGTACCCAGAATGGGAGAGGAATTCCAAATAGGGCCCCAGAAAAGGCGTTCAAAGCCCATTTCACCCATCAAAAAGTCAAATCAAAGGAAGGCATTGGGTACAACTGAACTCCCCAGATGAGCATTCATTGAAACCCACATGCAGCTGGACCCTCTGTGTTCGCTTTTTCTGAGCAACATGAAACATAGCCGTATCTGGCATCGCATAGGAATTCAAAAAAGGTCCAAAGAAAATGCGTTCCAAGCCCCTTTCGCCCATCAAAAAGTGCCCACAGAAGAAGTCTTTGGGTACAAGTGTACTCCCCAGGGGAGCCTTCACGCAGTCACACTTGCAGCTGGACCCTTTGTGTTCGCTCTTTCTGAAGCAACCTGAAACATCGCAATACTCGGCATCGGAGAGGAATTCAAAAATGTCCAAAGAAAACGCGTTCAAAGCCTCTTTTGCCCTTCAAAATTTTTCCTCAAAGGAAGGCTTTGGATACAACTGAACTCCCCAGGGGAGCCTTCACGCAGCCACACATGCAACTGGACCCTCTGTGTTCGCTTTCTGAGCAACCGGAAACATAGCCCTACCCGGTATCGGAGAGGAAATCCAAATAGGTCCCCAGAAAATGCATTCCAAGCCCCTTTTGCCCATCAAAAAATGACCTCAAAGGAAGGCATTGGGTACAACAGAACTCCCCACGGGAGCCTTCACGCAGCCTACCACGCAACTGAACCCTCTGTGTTCGCTCTTTCTAAGCAACCCGAAACATAGCCATAGAGAACATGGGAGAGGAATTCAAAAAAGGTCTAAAAAAATGCGTTCCAAGCCCCTTTTGCACATCAAAAAGTGCCCACAGAAGAAGTCTCTGGGTACAAGTGAACTCCCCAGGCGAGCCTTCACGCAGCCACACATGCAACTGGACCTCTGTGTTCGCTCTTTCTGACCAAGCCGAAACATAGCCCTACACGGCATCGGAGATGAAGTCCAAATAGGGCCCCAGGGGAGCCTTCACGCAGCCACACATGCAACTGGACCCTCTGTGTTCGCTCTTTCTGAGCAACCCGAAACATAGCCATACAGAGCATGGGAGAGGAATTCAAAAATGTCTAAAAAAATGCGTTCCAAGACCCTTTCGCACATCAAAAAGTGCCCACAGAAGAAGTCTCTGGGTACAATTGAACTCCCCAGGCGAGCCTTCACGCAGCCACACATGCAACTGGACCCTCTGTGTTCGCTCTTTCTGAGTAACCCGAAACACAGCCTTCTCTGGCATAGGAGTGGAAGTCGAAATACGGCCCCAGAAATAGCATTCCAAGCCCCTTTTGCCCAGCAAAACTAGGCCTCAAAAGAAGGCTTTGGATACAACTGAACTCCCCAGGGGAGCATTCATGCAGCCCCACATGCAACTGGACCCTCTGTGTTCGCTCTTTCTGAGCAACACGAAACATAGCCCTATCCAGCATCGGAGTGGAATTCCAAATAGGGCCCCAGAAAACACATTCCAACCCCTTCCGCTCATCAAAAAGCGCCCTCAAACGACGGCTTTGGATACAACTGAACTCCCCAGGGGAGCCATCATGCAGCCTCACATGCAACTGGACCCTCTGTGTTCGCTCTTTCTGAGCAACCCGAAATATAGCCCTACCCAGCATCGGAGAGGAATTCCATATATGGCCCCAGAAAACGCATTCCAAGCCCCTTTCGCCCATCAAAAAATGCCCCCAGAGGAAGGCTTTGGATACAACTGAACTCCCCAGGGGAGGTTCCACGCAGCCACACATGCATCTGGACCCTCTGTGTTCGCTCTTTCTGAACAAGAAGAAACATAGCCCTACCTGGCATCGGAGAGGAATTCAAAACAGGTCCAAAGAAAACGTGTTAAAAGCCCCTTTCGCCCTTCAAAACTTACCCTCAAAAGAAGGCTTTGGATACAACTGAACTCCCCAGGAGAGCCTTCATGCAGCCACACATGCACCTGGACCCTCTGCGTTCGTTCTCTCTGAGCAACCCAATATGTAGCCTTACCTGACATCAGAGAGGAAGTCCAAATGCGGCCCCAGAAATGACATTCCAAGCCCCTTTTGCCCATCAAAACTAGCCCTCAAAGGAAGGCATTGGATACAACTGAACTCCCCAGGGGAGCCTTCACGCAGCCACACATGCAAATGGACCCTCTGTGTTTGCTCTTTTTTAGCAACCCGAAACATATCCCTACCCGGTATGGGAGAGGAATTCAAAAAAGGTCCAAAGAAAACGCGTTCATAGTCCCTTTCACCCATTAGAAAGTGCCCCCAGAGAAAGGCTTTGGGTACAACGGAACGCCCCAGGAGAGCATTCATGCAGCCCCACATGCAACTGAACCCTATGTGTTCGCTCTTTCTGAGCAACCCGAAACATTGCCCTAACCGGCATCGGAGAGGAATTCAAAATAAGGCCCATGAAAATGCGTTCCAAGCCCCTTTCGCCCATCAAAAAGTGCCCTCAAAGGAAGGCCTTGGGAACAACTGAACTCCCCAGGGGAGCCTTTACATTTCACCACATGCAACTGAACCCTCTTTGTTCGCTCTTTCTGAGCAACCCGAAACATAGCTTTACCCGACATTGCAGATGAATTCAAAAAAAGTCCAAAGAAAACGCGTTCAAAGCCCCTTTCGCCAATCAAAAAGTGCCCTCAAAGGAAGGCTTTGGATACAACTGAACTCCCCAAAGGAGCATTCATGCAACCCCACATGCACATGAACCCTCTCTGTTCGCTCTTTCTGAGGAAGATGATACATAACCCTACCTGTCATCGGAGAGGAAGTCCAAATACGGCCCCAAAAAAGCATTCCAATCCGGTTTCTCCCATCAAAAAGTGCCCTCAAAAGAAGTCTAGGGATACAACTGAAATCCCCAGGGGAGCATTCATTCAGCCCCACATACACATGAACCCTCTGTGTTCGCTCTTTCTGAGCAACCCGAAACGTAGCCATATCCAGCATTGGAGTGGAATTCCAAATAGGGCTCCAGAAAACTCATTCAAAGCCCCTTTCGCCCATCAAAAAGTGCCCCTAGAGGAAGGCTTTGGGTACAACGGAAGTCCGCAGGAGAGCATTCATGCAGCCCCACATGCACATGAAACATCTGTGTTCGCTCTTTCTCAGCAACCCGAAACATAGCCCTACCAGGCATCTGAGAGGAATTCGAAAAAGGTCCAAAGAAAAAGCGTTCCAAGCGCCTTTCACCCATCAAAAAGTGCCCCCAGAGGAAGGCTTTGGGTACAACGGAACTCCCCAGGATAGAATTCATGCAGCCCCACATGCAACTGGACCCTCTGTGTTCGCTCTTTCTGAGCAACCGGAAACATTGCCCTAACCGGCATGGTACAGGAATTCCAAATAGGGCCCCAGAAAACGCGTTCAAAGCCCCTTTCGCCCATCAAAATGTGCCCCCAGAGGAAGGCTTTGGGTACAAGTGAACTCCCCAGGAGAGCATTCATGCAGCCCCACATGCAACTGGACCCTCTGTGTTCGCTCTTTCTGAGTAACCCAAAATATAACCCTACCTGTCATCGGAGAGGAAGTCCAAATACGGCCCCAGAAAACGCATTCCAAGCCCCTTTCACCCATCAAAAAGTGCTCTCAAAGGATGTCTATGTATACAACTGAACGCGCCAGGGGAGCCTTCATGCAGCCACACATGCAACTGGACCATCTGTGTTCGCTGTTTCTGAGCAACCTGGATCATAGCCGTACCCGGCATCGGATAGGAATTCAAAAATGTCCCAAGAAAACGCATTCCAAGTCCTTTTTGCCCATCAAAATGTGCCCTCAAAGGAAGGCTTTGGATACAACTGAACTCCCCAGGGGAGCATTCACGCAGGCACACATGCAGCTGGACCCTGTGTGTTCGCTCTTTCTGAGCAACACGAAACATAGACCTATCCAGCATCGGTGTGGAATACCAAATAGGGCCCCAGAAAACACATTACAACCCCTTCTGATCATCAAAAAGTGCCCCTAGAGGAAGGCTTTGGGTAAAACTGAACTCCCCAGGGTAGCCATCACGGAGCCCCACATGCAACTGGACCCACTCTGTTCGCTCTTTCTGAGCAACCGGAAACATAGCCCTACCCAGCATAAGAGAGGAATTCAAAACATGTCCAAAGAAAACGCATTCAAAGCTCCTTTCGCCCATCAAAAATTGTTCTCAAAGGAATGCTTTGGGTACAACTGAACTCCTCAGGGGAGTATTCATGCAGCCCCACATGCAGCGGGACCCTCTGTGTTCACTCTTACTGAGCAACCCGAAACATAGCCCTACCCGGCATCGGAGAGGAATTCAAAACAGGTCCAAAGAAAACGTGTTGAAAGCCCCTTTGACCCATCAAAAAGTGCCCTCAAAGGAAGGCATTGGGTACAACTGAACTCCCCAGGGGAGCATTCATGCAGATACACATGCTGCTGGACCCTCTGTGTTCGCTCTTTCTGAGCAACCCAAAATTTAAGCCTACCTTTCAATGGAGAGGAAGTCCAAATACGGCCCCAGAAAACGCATTCCAAGCCACTTTCGCCCAACAAAAAGTGCCACCGAAGGAAGGCTTTGGATACAACTGAACTCCCCAGGGGAGCATTCATGCAGCCCCACATGCAACTGGGCCCTCTATGTTCGCTCTTTCTGAGCAACAGGAAACATAGCCCTAGCCGGTATCGGAGAACAAGTCCTAATAGGGCCCTACAAAACGCATTCAAATCCCCTTTTGCCCATCAAAACTAGCCCTAAAATGAAACCATTGGAAACAACTAAACTGCCCAGCAGAGCCTTCACGCAGCCACACATGCAACTGGACCCTGTGTTTTCCCGTTGTGAGCAACTCGATACATAGCCCTACCCGGCATCGAAGAGGAATTCAAAAAAGCTCCAAAGAAAACGCATTCAAAGCCCCTTTCACCCATCAAAAAGTGCCCACAGAGGATGGCTTTGGGTACAACGGAACTCCCCAGGAGAGCATTCATGCAGCCCCACATGCAAATGGACCCTCTGTGTTCGCTCTTTCTGAGCAACCGGAAACGTTTGCCCTACCTGACATTGGAGATGAAATCAAAAAAGGTCCAAAGAAAACGTGTTTCAAGCCCATTTTGCCCATAAAAACTAGTCCTCAAAGGAAGGCTTTGGGGACAACTGAACTCCCCAGGGGAGCCTTTACGCAGCCACACATGCAACTGGACCCTCTGTGTTCGCTCTTTCTGAGCAACACGAAATATAGCCCTACCCGGCATCTCAGAGGAATTCCAAATAGGACCAAAGTAAACGCATAACCAGCTCATTTCGCCCATCAAAAAGTGCCCTCAAAGGAATGCTTTGGGTACAACTGAACTCCCTAGGGGAGCCTTCACGCAGCCACACATGCAACTGCATCCTCTTTGTTCGCTCTTTCTGAGCAACCTGAAACATAGCCCTACCCGGCATCGGAGAGGAATTCAAAAAAGGTCCAAAGAAAATGCGTTCCAAGCCCCTTTTGCCCATCAAAAAGTGCCCTCAAAGGAAGGCATTAGGTACAACTGAACTCCCCAGGGGAGCCATCACGCAGCCACACATGAAACTGGACCCTCTGTGTTCGCTCTTTCCTAGCAACCTGAAATATAGCCCTACCCGGTAACGGAGAGGACGTCCAGATAGGGCCCCAGTAAACGAATTCCAAGCCAATTTGCCCATCAAAACTAGCCCTCAAAGGAAGACATTGGGTACAACTTATCTCCCCAGGGGCGCAATCATGCAACCACAAATGCAACTGGATCCTCTGTGTTTGCTCTTTCTGAGAAACCCGAAACATAGCCCTACCCGGCATCGGAGAGGAATTCAAAAAAGGTCCAAAGAAAACGCGTTCATAGCCCCGTTCGCCCATCAAAAAGTGCCCTCAAAGGAAGGCTTTGGATACAACTGAACTCCCCAGGAGAGCATTCATGCAGCCCCACATGCAGCTGGACCCTCTGTGTTCGCTCTTTCTGAGCAACCGGAAACGTTTGCCCTACCTGACATTGGAGATGAAATCAAAAAAGGTCCAAAGAAAACGTGTTTCAAGCCCATTTTGCCCATAAAAACTAGTCCTCAAAGGAAGGCTTTGGGGACAACTGAACTCCCCAGGGGAGCCTTTACGCAGCCACACATGCAACTGGACCCTCTGTGTTCGCTCTTTCTGAGCAACACGAAATATAGCCCTACCCGGCATCTCAGAGGAATTCCAAATAGGACCAAAGTAAACGCATAACCAGCTCATTTCGCCCATCAAAAAGTGCCCTCAAAGGAATGCTTTGGGTACAACTGAACTCCCTAGGGGAGCCTTCACGCAGCCACACATGCAACTGCATCCTCTTTGTTCGCTCTTTCTGAGCAACCTGAAACATAGCCCTACCCGGCATCGGAGAGGAATTCAAAAAATGTCCAAAGAAAATGCGTTCCAAGCCCCTTTCGCCCATCAAAAAGTGCCCTCAAAGGAAGGCATTAGGTACAACTGAACTCCCCAGGGGAGCCATCACGCAGCCACACATGAAACTGGACCCTCTGTGTTCGCTCTTTCCTAGCAACCTGAAACATAGCCCTACCCGGTAACGGAGAGGACGTCCAGATAGGGCCCCAGTAAACGAATTCCAAGCCAATTTGCCCATCAAAACTAGCCCTCAAAGGAAGACATTGGGTACAACTTATCTCCCCAGGGGCGCAATCATGCAACCACAAATGCAACTGGATCCTCTGTGTTTGCTCTTTCTGAGCAACCTGAAACATAGCCCTACCCGGCATCGGAGAGGAATTCAAAAAAGGTCCAAAGAAAATGCGTTCCAAGCCCCTTTTGCCCATCAAAAAGTGCCCTCAAAGGAAGGCATTAGGTACAACTGAACTCCCCAGGGGAGCCATCACGCAGCCACACATGAAACTGGACCCTCTGTGTTCGCTCTTTCCTAGCAACCTGAAATATAGCCCTACCCGGTAACGGAGAGGACGTCCAGATAGGGCCCCAGTAAACGAATTCCAAGCCAATTTGCCCATCAAAACTAGCCCTCAAAGGAAGACATTGGGTACAACTTATCTCCCCAGGGGCGCAATCATGCAACCACAAATGCAACTGGATCCTCTGTGTTTGCTCTTTCTGAGAAACCCGAAACATAGCCCTACCCGGCATCGGAGAGGAATTCAAAAAAGGTCCAAAGAAAACGCGTTCATAGCCCCGTTCGCCCATCAAAAAGTGCCCTCAAAGGAAGGCTTTGGATACAACTGAACTCCCCAGGAGAGCATTCATGCAGCCCCACATGCAGCTGGACCCTCTGTGTTCGCTCTTTCTGAGCAACCGGAAACGTTTGCCCTACCTGACATTGGAGATGAAATCAAAAAAGGTCCAAAGAAAACGTGTTTCAAGCCCATTTTGCCCATAAAAACTAGTCCTCAAAGGAAGGCTTTGGGGACAACTGAACTCCCCAGGGGAGCCTTTACGCAGCCACACATGCAACTGGACCCTCTGTGTTCGCTCTTTCTGAGCAACACGAAATATAGCCCTACCCGGCATCTCAGAGGAATTCCAAATAGGACCAAAGTAAACGCATAACCAGCTCATTTCGCCCATCAAAAAGTGCCCTCAAAGGAATGCTTTGGGTACAACTGAACTCCCTAGGGGAGCCTTCACGCAGCCACACATGCAACTGCATCCTCTTTGTTCGCTCTTTCTGAGCAACCTGAAACATAGCCCTACCCGGCATCGGAGAGGAATTCAAAAAAGGTCCAAAGAAAATGCGTTCCAAGCCCCTTTCGCCCATCAAAAAGTGCCCTCAAAGGAAGGCATTAGGTACAACTGAACTCCCCAGGGGAGCCATCACGCAGCCACACATGAAACTGGACCCTCTGTGTTCGCTCTTTCCTAGCAACCTGAAACATAGCCCTACCCGGTAACGGAGAGGACGTCCAGATAGGGCCCCAGTAAACGAATTCCAAGCCAATTTGCCCATCAAAACTAGCCCTCAAAGGAAGACATTGGGTACAACTTATCTCCCCAGGGGCGCAATCATGCAACCACAAATGCAACTGGATCCTCTGTGTTTGCTCTTTCTGAGAAACCCGAAACATAGCCCTACCCGGCATCGGAGAGGAATTCAAAAAAGGTCCAAAGAAAACGCGTTCATAGCCCCGTTCGCCCATCAAAAAGTGCCCTCAAAGGAAGGCTTTGGATACAACTGAACTCCCCAAGCGAGCCTTCACGCAGCCACACATGCAACTGGACCCTCTGTGTTCACTCTTTCTGAGCAACCTGAAACATAACCGTACCCAGCATGGAAGAGGAATTCCAAATAGGGCCCCAGAAAATGCGTTCAAAGACCCTTTCGCCCATCAAAAAGTGCCCTCAAAGGAAGGATTTGGGTACAACTGAACTCCCCAGGAGAGCATTCATGCAGCCCCACATGCAGCTGGACCCTCTGTGTTTGCTCTTTCTGAGCAACCCATAACATAGCCCTACCTGGCACTGGAGAGGAATTCAAAAAAGGTCCAACTAAAATGCGTTCCAAGACACTTTCGCCCATCAAAATGTGCCCTCAAAGGAAGTCTTTGGATACAACTGAGCTCCTCAGGGGAGCATTCACGCAGCCACACATGCAACTTGACCCTCTGTGTTCGTTCTTTCTGAGCAACCCGAAACATAGCCATATCCAGCATCGGAGTAGAATTCCAATTAGGGCCCCAGAAAACATATTCCAACCCCTTCCGACCATCAAAAAGTGCCCTCAAAGGAAGGCTTTGGGTACAGCTGAACTCCCCAGGGGAGCCATCACGCAGCCACACATGCAACTGGACCCTCTGTGTTCGCTCTTTCTGAGCAACCCGAAACATAGCCCAACCCGGCGTCGGAGAGGTATTCAAAAAAGGTCCCAAGAAAACGCGTTGAAAGCCCCTTTCGCCCAACAAAAAGTGACCCCAAAGGAACGCTATGGGTACAACTGAACTCCCCAGGGGAGCATTCATGCACCCCACATGCAGCTGGACCCTCTGTGTTCGCTCTTTCTGAGCAACCCGAAACATAGCCCTACCTGGCACTGGAGAGGAATTCAAAAAAGGTCCAACTAAAATGCGTTCTAAGACACTTTCGCCCATCAAAATGTGCCCTCAATGGAAGTCTTTGGATACAACTGAGCTCCCCAGGGGAGCCTTCACGCAGCCACACATGCAACTGGACCCTCTGTGTTCGCTCTTTCTGAGCAACCCGAAACATAGCCCTACCTGGCATCGGAGAGGAATTGTAGTGGTTTAACCTGGCCGGCAGCTAAACACCACACAGCCGTTCGCTCACCCTCCCCCCTCCCTCTCTGGGACGGGGGTGAGAAATGGAAAGTGAGGCCTGTGAGTTGAGATAAAGACAGTTTAATAAGACAAGGAAATAATAATAGTAATAATAATAATAATAATAGTAATAATAATAATAATGATACAATGATGATAATAGTACTACTAATAATAACATGTACAAACAAGTGATGCACAATGCAATTTCTCACCACCCGCTGACCGATGCCCAGCCTAAGCCCGAGCAGTCCGGTCCGCCCTCCCCCCGGCTAGCCACCCTATATATTGTTTAGCGTGACGTCAGATGGTATGGAATACCCCTTTGGCTAGTTTGGGTCACCTGTTCTGGGTCTGTCCCCTCCCAGTTCTTGCTGCACCCCCAGCCTGCCTGTTGACAGGACAGAGCAAGAAGTTGAGATGTCCTTGGCTTAGTACAAGCACTGCTCTGCAATAATTAAAACATCGGGGTGTTATCAGCACTCTTCTCATTCTAAGCCAAAGCATAGCATTCCACCGGCTACTAGGAACAAAATTAACTCTGTTCTAACTGAAACCAGGACATCTATCCACCCCTTATTCCATACCATTTATGTCATGCTCAGGTTACATTCTTTTCCATACATTCTAGTTAGTCACTGTCCTGGTTAGGACAGTGTTAATCCAGTTAGAACAGAGTTAATTTTGTTCCTAGTAACCGGTGGAATGCTATGCTTTGGCTTAGAATGAAAAGAGTGCTGATAACACCCCGATGTTTTAATTATTGCAGAGCAGTGCCTGTACTAAGCCAAGGACATCTCAACTTCTTGCTCTGTCCTGCCAACAGGCAGGCTGGGGGTGCAGCAAGAACTGGGAGGGGACAGGCCCAGAACAGGTGACCCAAACTAGCCAAAGGGGTATTCCATACCATCTGACGTCACGCTAAACAATATATAGGGTGGCTAGCCGGGGGGAGGGCTGGCCGGACTGCTCGGGGTTAGGCTGGGCATCGGTCAGTGGGTGGTGAGCAATTGCATTGTGCATCACTTGTTTGTACATGTTATTATTAGTAGTACTATTATCATCATTGTATCATTATTATTATTATTACTATTACTATAATTATTATTATTATTACTATTATTATTACTATTATTATTTTCTTGTCTTATTAAACTGTCTTTATCTCAACTCACAGGCCTCACATTCCATTTCTCTCCCCCGTCCCGGAGAGGGAGGGGGGAGGGTGAGCGAACGGCTGTGTGGTGTTTAGCTGCCGGCCGGGTTAAACCACTACAGTCTTTTTGGCGCCCAACGTGGGGCACGAAAGGTTGAGATAACGGCAGACCTGATCAGAGTGTGTTAAACTAAGATTGTTATAAGTATTAGACCTGCTTAATAGTCACTTGTCATAATGCTGATTGCTTTAATCTCAAGTCTGCTGCGCCTGTTTTTCAAATTGAGCATTATAGCACATTATTTTCCGTATGTGCTCTCTGTCATGTTGTTTATCCTGTCCGGGCCCTGGTTTCAGACCATTATGGTACTGTGTCTTGTAACAGTGGCTTATGAGACGATGAAATATCTGGTCATGACTCTAACTTGGTATTTGTACTCAGTAACATCGTCGACTTTATACTTTGGAAACCGTATCTTGGAAACTATTAGCAATTATACCTGTTGTTTTTTTCCATCAGGGAGTGAATCTGTGGAGAGGAAAGGGGAAGATATTTTTCCTTATTCGATCACTCTCCCTTTCTCCTTCACCACCCCCTTATCCTCTTTGATCACCCTCCCTTTCTCCTTCACCACCCTCTTATCTTCCGAGCTTGTTACAATAGCTCTCCAAGATATTGAATATCCTTGGGATACTCAGACCAGCATGGTCTTGCTCTTATGCCTCCTGAATGTGCTTCAGGTTTTGCTTAAAGTTAAACAACTATTTGGGAAGCTCATTCGGAGATCTGCCCGGAGGCAGTATAGTTGTGGGTGGCAGGGAGTATGGGAGGATATGGGCAGACATCTAGAGCAGTTAGCACCCCCAGTGTTTTGGAAATTCACCCCTGAACAACTGCAAAATCCTAAAAAATTGGCAGAATGTTTGAAAAAAAGGTGTCATGACTCTGGCAGTTCCAAAGTAACACAAATCATTATAACGTGCTGGGGCCTGGCTCATGACTATCGAGCTGCCATTGATACTGCTATCAACTTAGTGACAGACCCTGCGGCCACTCCAAGTCCTGTGACAGATCCAATGGCCACTGCGACTCCTACGGTGGACTCTGCAGCCGCTCCAGTTCCAGGTCCTGCAGACACTCCAGTTCCAGGTCCTGCAGCTGCTCCAGCTCCGGTTCCTGCAGACGCTCCAGCTCCAGCTCCTGCAGACACTCCAGTTCCAGCTCCTGCAGCTGCTCCAGCTCCAGCTCCTGCAGACACTCCAGTTCCAGCTCCTGCAGCTGCTACAGCTCCTGTGGCTGGGTCAGGGAAACGAGCTGTTGCAGTGCAAGTCGACCCTGCCGGGAGTATTCCAACCCCTGTGGCAGGCCCTGTAACGGGGTCAGAGAAACGAGCTGTAGCAGTGCAAGTCGACCCTGCCGGGGGTATTCCAACCCCTGTGGCAGGCCCTGTAATGGGGTCAGAGAAACGAGCTGTAGCAGTGCAAGTCGACCCTGCAGAGGGTATTCTAACCCCTGTGGCAGGCCCTGTAACGGGGTCAGAGAAACGAGCTGTAGCAGTGCAAGTCGACCCTGCAGAGGGTATTCTAACCCCTGTGGCAGGCCCTGTAACGGGGTCAGAGAAACGAGCTGTAGCAGTGCAAGTCGACCCTGCAGAGGGTATTCCAATCCCTGTGGCAGACCTTGTAACGGGGCCAGAGAAACGAGCTGTAGCAGTGCAAGTAGCCCCGGTACACAAGATGAAAAGATGGTATAGAGATTCAGGTCGTTTAGAACACAGAGAATCTTCTGCCAAATCTGATGGAGACGACGATGCTGGGCCATCAGGGCTTCAGGTGGAGGAAGATGACGACGCCGAAAAAGCAACAATAACTACCCGAAACCTAAGCGAGCGTGAGTTACGAGATGTGCGAAAAGATTTTGGTCGCTGTATAGGTGAGCAGCTTGTCACCTGGCTACTCCGGTGTTGGGACGCTGGAGCCAATTGTGTGGAATTGTCTGGCATTGAAGCCAGACGGCTGGGATCCCTTGCTAGAGACGCAGGTATTGACAAAGCAATTGCAAATGGAGCACAATCTCTCAGCCTCTGGAGGCGTCTCCTCTCAGCTGTGAGGGAAAGGTATCCCTTCAAGGAAGAACTTTTATGTGTACCAGGCAAGTGGACCACTATGGAGAAGGGAATCCAGTACCTGAGGGAATTAGCCGTACGGGAAGTGATTTATGAGGATCCAGTCCCCGGACAAACGTCCAAAGATCCAGATGGAGTCAGATGTACACGACCCATGTGGCGGAAGTTTGTACGGAGTGCACCATCATCATATGCCAGCTCATTGGCAGTAATGGCCTGGAAAAAGGATGAGGAACCCATAATAGATGAAGTGGCTAAACAACTCCGGCAGTACGAAGAAAGTCTCTCCTCTTCCTTACAGGCCTGCGTCTCAGCTGTGGAGAAACTTTCTGAAGAGTTCCACCAACTTAAAGAGAATCTATCTTCCTCCCCACCTGAACAAACCAGTGTCCACCGACCAAAAGAGAATACTTGGGAGAAACTTTCTGAAAAGGTTCACCAACTTGAAGAGAGATTATTCTCCTTCGCACCTGTACAAAGCAGTGTCTCAGCTATCAGGGGTAGGCGGTCATCTACACAAAGGAGACAATATGGTGGGTACTCACCCCGTGCCACCCTGTGGTTTTATTTACGAGACCATGGAGAGGACATGAGAAAATGGGATGGAAAATCCACCGCAACCCTAGAGGCACGGGTACGTGAGTTGCAAAAGAAAACAATCGGGAAAAAGGGATTCTCTGAAAAGGTTGCTGCTCCAACTTCCAGCAGACAGTCCTTCAAACCCAGAATTGAAGAAGATTCTGACCAGGATTAGGGGGGCCCTGCCTCCAGCCAGGGGGAGGAAAGGGACAATCGAGTTTATTGGACTGTGTGGATTCGATGGCCTGGCACGTCAGACGCACAGAAGTATAAGGCTTTAGTAGACACCGGTGCACAATGTACTCTAATGCCATCGAGCTATAAAGGGCCAGAGCCCATCTGTATTTGTGGAGTGACAGGGGGATCTCAGCAGTTGACTGTATTGGAGGCTGAAGTGAGTCTGACTGGGAATGAGTGGGAAAAGCATCCCATCGTGACTGGCCCAGATGCTCCATGTATCCTTGGCATAGACTATCTTAGAAGAGGATATTTCAAGGACCCAAAAGGGTTCCGCTGGGCTTTTGGTATAGCTGCCTTAGAGACAGAGGGCATTAAACAATTATCTACCTTGCCTGGTCTCTCAGAGGACCCCTCTGTTGTGGGGTTGCTGAGGGTCGAAGAACAGCAAGTGCCAATTGCTACTACAACTGTGCACCGGCGGCAATATCGCACTAACCGAGACTCCCTGATTCCCATCCATAAGCTAATTCGTCAATTGGAGAGCCAAGGAGTGATCAGCAAGACTCATTCACCTTTCAATAGTCCCATATGGCCAGTGCGAAAGTCTAATGGTGAGTGGAGACTAACAGTGGACTATCGTGGCCTGAACGAAGTCACGCCACCATTGAGTGCTGCAGTGCCGGACATGCTGGAACTCCAGTAGGAACTTGAATCGAAGGCAGCCAAGTGGTACGCCACAATTGATATCGCTAATGCATTTTTCTCCATCCCTCTAGCAGCAGAGTGCAGGCCACAATTTGCTTTCACTTGGAGGGGAGTCCAATATACTTGGAATCGGCTGCCCCAGGGGTGGAAACACAGCCCTACCATTTGCCATGGACTGATTCAATCTGCACTGGAGCAGGGGGAAGCTCCTGAACACCTGCAGTATATCGATGACATTATTGTGTGGGGTGACACAGCAGAGGAAGTTTTTGAGAAAGGAAAGAAAATAGTCCAAATCCTTCTGAAAGCTGGTTTTGCCATAAAACAAAATAAAGTCAAAGGACCTGCACGAGAGATCCAGTTTTTAGGAATAAAATGGCAAGATGGACGTCGTCAAATTCCAATGGATGTGATCAACAAAATAACAGCTATGTCTCCACCAACTAGCAAAAAAGAAACACAAACTTTCCTAGGTGTTGTGGGGTTTTGGAGAATGCACATTCCAAATTACAGTCTGATTGTAAACCCGCTTTACCAAGTAACCCGTAAGAAGAATGAGTTTGAGTGGGGCCCTGAGCAACGGCAGGCCTTTGAACAAATTAAGCAGGAAATAGTTCATGCAGTAGCCCTTGGGCCAGTCCGAACAGGACCAGAAGTGAAGAATGTGCTCTACACTGCAGCCAGGGAGAACGGCCCCACCTGGAGCCTCTGGCAGAAAGAACCTGGGGAAACTCGAGGTCGGCCCCTGGGGTTTTGGAGTCGGGGATACCGAGGATCTGAGGCCCGCTACACTCCAACGGAAAAGGAAATCTTGGCAGCATATGAAGGAGTTCGATCTGCTTCGGAGGTGGTCGGTACTGAAGCGCAGCTCCTCCTAGCACCCCGATTGCCAGTACTAGGCTGGATGTTCAAAGGAAGGGTCTCCCCTACACATCATGCAACCGATGCTACATGGAGCAAGTGGGTTGCACTGATTACTCAGCGGGCTCGAATAGGAAAGCCCAGTCGCCCAGGGATATTGGAAGTGATTATGGACTGGCCAGAAGGCAAATACTTTGGGATATCATCAGGGGAGGAGGTGGGTCGTGCTGAAGAAGCCCCACTGTACAACCAGTTACCAGAGAATGAGAAGAAATATGCCCTGTTCACTGATGGGTCTTGTCGTATTGTGGGGAAGCATCGGAGATGGAAGGCTGCTGTATGGAGCCCTACACGACGAGTTGCAGAAGCTGCTGAGGGAGAAGGTGAATCGAGTCAGTTTGCAGAAGTAAAGGCCATTCAGCTGGCTTTAGACATTGCTGAACGAGAAAAATGGCCGGTTCTCTATCTCTACACTGATTCATGGATGGTAGCAAATGCCCTGTGGGGATGGTTACAGCAATGGAAGCAAAACAACTGGCAGCGCAGGGGCAAACCCATCTGGGCTGCTGCATTGTGGCAAGATATTGCTGCTCGGGTGGAGAACCTGGCTGTAAAGGTACGCCACGTAGATGCTCATATGCCCAAGAATCGGGCTACTGAAGAACATCAAAACAACCAGCAGGTGGATCAGGCTGCTAAGATTGAAGTAGCTCAGGTGGACCTGGATTGGCAGCATAAAGGTGAATTATTTATAGCCCGATGGGCCCATGACACCTCAGGCCATCAAGGTAGAGATGCAACATACAGATGGGCTCGTGATCGAGGGGTGGACCTGACCATGGACACTATAACACAGGTTATTCATGACTGTGAAACATGTGCTGCAATCAAGCAAGCCAAACGGTCAAAGCCTCTTTGGTATGGAGGACGATGGCTGAAATATAAATATGGAGAGGCCTGGCAGATTGATTACATCACACTCCCTCAAACTCGCAATGGCAAGCGCCATGTACTTACAATGGTGGAAGCAACCACTGGATGGCTGGAAACATATCCTGTGCCTCATGAAACCGCCCGGAACACTATCCTGGGCCTTGAAAAACAAGTCCTATGGCGACATGGCACCCCAGAAAGAATAGAGTCAGACAATGGAACTCATTTCCGAAACAACCTTATAGACACTTGGGCCAAAGAGCATGGTATTGAGTGGGTGTATCACATCCCCTATCATGCACCAGCCTCCGGGAAAGTTGAACGATATAATGGACTGTTAAAGACTACATTGAAAGCAATGGGTGCTGGGACGTTCAAAAATTGGGATACGCATTTGGCAAAGGCCACCTGGTTAGTCAATACTAGGGGATCCGCCAACCGAACTGGACCTGCCCAATCAAACCTGTTACGTACTGTAGATGGGGATAAAGTTCCTGTAGTGCATGTAAGAAATATGCTGGGTAAAACGGTCTGGGCTACTCCTGCCTCAGGAAAAGGCAAACCCATTCGTGGAATTGCTTTTGCTCAGGGACCTGGATATACGTGGTGGGTGATGCAAAAGAACGGAGAGGTCCGGTGTGTACCTCAAGGGGATTTAATACTGGGTGAGAATAGCCCATGAATTGGATTGTACCATGTTAATTACTATATAATATTGTATGTTATCACTATCATGACTACTATATACCCTAGATAAAAATGGTGACTAACTAGAATGTATGGGAAAGAGTGTAACCTGAGCATGACATAAATGGTATGGAATAAGGGGTGGATAGATGTCCTGGTTTAAGTTAGAACAGAGTTAATTTTGTTCCTAGTAACCGGTGGAATGCTATGCTTTGGCTTAGAATGAAAAGAGTGCTGATAACACCCCGATGTTTTAATTATTGCAGAGCAGTGCCTGTACTAAGCCAAGGACATCTCAACTTCTTGCTCTGTCCTGCCAACAGGCAGGCTGGGGGTGCAGCAAGAACTGGGAGGGGACAGGCCCAGAACAGGTGACCCAAACTAGCCAAAGGGGTATTCCATACCATCTGACGTCACGCTAAACAATATATAGGGTGGCTAGCCGGGGCGAGGGCTGGCCGGACTGCTCGGGGTTAGGCTGGGCATCGGTCAGCGGGTGGTGAGCAATTGCATTGTGCATCACTTGTTTGTACATGTTATTATTAGTAGTACTATTATCATCATTGTATCATTATTATTATTATTACTATTACTATAATTATTATTATTACTATTATTATTACTATTATTATTTTCTTGTCTTATTAAACTGTCTTTATCTCAACTCACAGGCCTCACATTCCATTTCTCTCCCCCGTCCCAGAGAGGGAGGGGGGAGGGTGAGCGAACGGCTGTGTGGTGTTTAGCTGCCGGCCGGGTTAAACCACTACAGTCACCATTTTTATCTAGGGTATATAGTAGTCATGATAGTGATAACATACAATATTATATAGTAATTAACATGGTACAATCCAATTCATGGGCTATTCTCACCCAGTATTAAATCCCCTTGAGGTACACACCGGACCTCTCCGTTCTTTTGCATCACCCACCACGTATATCCAGGTCCCTGAGCAAAAGCAATTCCACGAATGGGTTTGCCTTTTCCTGAGGCAGGCGTAGCCCAGACCGTTTTACCCAGTATATTTCTTACATGCACTACAGGAACTTTATCCCCATCTACAGTACGTAACAGGTTTGATTGGGCAGGTCCAGTTCGGTTGGCGGATCCCCTAGTATTGACTAACCAGGTGGCCTTTGCCAAATGCGTATCCCAATTTTTGAACGTCCCAGCACCCATTGCTTTCAATGTAGTCTTTAACAGTCCATTATATCGTTCAACTTTCCCGGAGGCTGGTGCATGATAGGGGATGTGATACACCCACTCAATACCATGCTCTTTGGCCCAAGTGTCTATAAGGTTGTTTCGGAAATTAGTTCCATTGTCTGACTCTATTCTTTCTGGGGTGCCATGTCGCCATAGGACTTGTTTTTCAAGGCCCAGGATAGTGTTCCGGGCGGTGGCATGAGGCACAGGATATGTTTCCAGCCATCCAGTGGTTGCTTCCACCATTGTAAGTACATGGCGCTTGCCATTGCGAGTTTGAGGGAGTGTGATGTAATCAATCTGCCAGGCCTCTCCATATTTATATTTCAGCCATCGTCCTCCATACCAAAGAGGCTTTGACCGTTTGGCTTGCTTGATTGCAGCACATGTTTCACAGTCATGAATAACCTGTGTTATAGTGTCCATGGTCAGGTCCACCCCTCGATCACGAGCCCATCTGTATGTTGCATCTCTACCTTGATGGCCTGAGGTGTCATGGGCCCATCGGGCTATAAATAATTCACCTTTATGCTGCCAATCCAGGTCCACCTGAGCTACTTCAATCTTAGCAGCCTGATCCACCTGCTGGTTGTTTTGATGTTCTTCAGTAGCCCGATTCTTGGGCATATGAGCATCTACGTGGCGTACCTTTACAGCCAGGTTCTCCACCCGAGCAGCAATATCTTGCCACAATGCAGCAGCCCAGATGGGTTTGCCCCTGCGCTGCCAGTTGTTTTCCTTCCATTGCTGTAACCATCCCCACAGGGCATTTGCTAATAGTTTCCAAGATACGGTTTCCAAAGTATAAAGTCGACGATGTTACTGAGTACAAATACCAAGTTAGAGTCATGACCAGATATTTCATCGTCTCATAAGCCACTGTTACAAGACACAGTACCATAATGGTCTGAAACCAGGGCCCGGACAGGATAAACAACATGACAGAGAGCACATACGGAAAATAATGTGCTATAATGCTCAATTTGAAAAACAGGCGCAGCAGACTTGAGATTAAAGCAATCAGCATTATGACAAGTGACTATTAAGCAGGTCTAATACTTATAACAATCTTAGTTTAACACACTCTGATCAGGTCTGCCGTTATCTCAACCTTTCGTGCCCCACGTTGGGCACCAAAAAGACTGTAGTGGTTTAACCTGGCCGGCAGCTAAACACCACACAGCCGTTCGCTCACCCTCCCCCCTCCCTCTCTGGGACGGGGGAGAGAAATGGAAAGTGAGGCCTGTGAGTTGAGATAAAGACAGTTTAATAAGACAAGGAAATAATAATAGTAATAATAATAATAATAATAATAGTAATAATAATAATAATGATACAATGATGATAATAGTACTACTAATAATAACATGTACAAACAAGTGATGCACAATGCAATTGCTCACCACCCGCTGACCGATGCCCAGCCTAACCCCGAGCAGTCCGGCCTGCCCTCCCCCCGGCTAGCCACCCTATATATTGTTTAGCGTGACGTCAGATGGTATGGAATACCCCTTTGGATAGTTTGGGTCACCTGTTCTGGGTCTGTCCCCTCCCAGTTCTTGCTGCACCCCCAGCCTGCCTGTTGGCAGGACAGAGCAAGAAGTTGAGATATCCTTGGCTTAGTACAAGCACTGCTCTGCAATAATTAAAATATCGGGGTGTTATCAGCACTCTTCTCATTCTAAGCCAAAGCATAGCATTCCACCGGCTACTAGGAACAAAATTAACTCTGTTCTAACTGAAACCAGGACAGGAATTCCAAAAAGGTCCAAAGAAAACGTGTTCAAAGCCCCTTTCGCCCATCAAAAATTTCCCTCACAGGAAGGCTTTGAATACAACTGAACTCCCCAGGGGAGCATTCACGGAGACCCACATGCAGCTGGAACCTCTGTGTTTGCTATTTCTGAGAAACCTGAAAATAGCCCTACCTGGTAACGGAGAGGAATTCCATATAGGGCCCCAGAAAACGTATTCCAAGCCCCTTTCGCAACTCAAAACTTGCCCCCAGAGGAAGGCTTTGGATACAACTGAACTTCCCAGGGGAGCCTTCACGCAGCCACACATGCAAGTGAACCCTCTGTGTTCGCTATTTCTGAGCAACCCGAAACATAGTCGTACACACCATGGGAGAGGAATTCCAAATAGGGCCCCAGAAAACGCGTTCAAAACCCCTTTCACCCATCAAAAAGTGCCCCCAGAGGAAGGCTTTGGGTACAACTGAAGTCCCCAGGGGAGCCTTCACGCTGCCACACATGCAACTGAACCCTCTGTGTTCGCTCTTTCTGAGAAACCCGAAACATAGCCCTATCCGGTATAGGAGAGGAATTCAAAAAAGGTCCAAAAAAATGCGTTCCAAGCCCCTTTCGCCCACCAAAAAATGCCCTCAAAGGAAGTCTATGCATACAACTGAACTCCGCAGGGGAGCCTTCACACAGCCACACATGCAACTGGACCCTCTTTGTTCGCTCTTTCTGAGCAACCGGAAAAATAGCCGTACCCGGCATCGGAGAGGAATTCAAAAATATCCAAAGAAAAGGCGTTCAAAGCCCCTTTCGCCCATCAAAAATTGCTCTCAAAGGAAGGCTTTGGATACAACTGAACTCCCCAGGCGAGCCTTCACGCAGCCAAACATGCAACTGGACCCTCTGTTTTCGCTCTTTCTGAGCAACCAGAAACATAGCCATCCCTTGCATCGGAGACGAAGTCCAAATACGGCCCCAGAAAACGCATTCCAAGCCCCTTTTGCCCATCAAAACTAGGCCTCAAAGGAAGGCTTTGGATACAACTGAACTCCCCAGGGGAGCCTTCACGCAGCCCCACATGCAACTGGACCCTCTGTTTTCGCTCTTTCTGAGCAACCAGAAACATAGCCATCCCTTGCATCGGAGACGAAGTCCAAATACGGCCCCAGAAAACGCATTCCAAGCCCCTTTTGCCCATCAAAACTAGGCCTCAAAGGAAGGCTTTGGATACAACTGAACTCCCAAGGGGAGCATTCATGCAGCCCAACATGCAGCTGGACCCTCTGTGTTCGCTCTTTCTGAGTAACCCAAAACATAGCCTTACCCGGCATCGGAGAGGAATTCAAAAATGGTCCAAAGAAAACGAGTTAAAAGCCCCTTTCGCCCATCAAAAATTGCCCGCAAAGGAAGGTTTTCAGTGCAACTGAACTCCCTAGGGGAGCCTTTACAGTGCCCCAGATGCAACTGAACCCTCTGTGTTTACTCTTTCTGAGCAACTCAAATATAGCCCTACCCGGCATTAGAGAGGAATTCCAAATAGGACCCCAGAAAACGAATTCCAAGCCCCTTTCGCCCATCAAAACCTGACCTCAAAGGAAGGCTTTGGATACAACTGAACTCCCCTGGGGAGCCTTCACGCAGCCACACATGCAACTGGACCGTCTCTGTTCACTCTTTCTGAGCAATACGAAACATATCCCTACCCAGCATGGGAGAGGAAGTCGAAATAGGGCCCCAGAAAAAGCTTTCAAAGCCCCTTTCGCAAAAACAAAAGGTGCCCTCAAAGGAAGGCCTTGCGTACAACTGATCTCACCAGGAGAGCATTCACGCAGTCCCACATGCAGCTGGATCCTCTGTGTTTGCTCATTCTGAGCAACCCAACACATAGCAGAACCCGGCATAGGAGAGGAATTCAATATAGGGCCTCAGAAAAAGCGTTCAAAGCCCCTTTCGCCCATCAAAAAGTGCCCTCAAAGGAAGGCTTAGGGTACAGCTGAACTCCCCAGGGGAGCCTTCACGCAGCCACACATGCAACTGGACCCTCAGAGTTCGCTCTTTCTGAGCAACCCGAAAACTAGCCCTACCCAGCATCAGAGAGGAAGTCCAAATAGGTCCAAAGAAAACGCGTTCCAAGCCCCTTTCGCCCATCAAAAAGTGCCCCCAGAGGAAGGCTTTGGGTACAAGTGAACACCCCAGGGGAGCCTTCACGCAGCCACACATGCAACTGGACGCTCTGTGTTCGCTCTTTCTGAGCAACCCGAAACATAGCCCTACCCGGCATCGCAGAGGAATTCCAAGTAGGACCAAAGTAAACGCATTACCAGCCCCTTTCGCCCATGAAAAAGTACAGCCAGAAGAAGGGTTTGGGTACAAGTGAACACCCAAGGGGAGCCTTCACGCAGCCACACATGCAACTGGACCCTCTGTGTTCGCTCTTTCTGAGCATCCCAAAACAAAGACCTACCCGGAATGGGAGTGGAATTCAAAAAGGGCCCCAGAAAATGCATTCAAAGCCCCTTTCGCCCATCAAAAGTTGCCCTCAAAGGAATGTTTTGGGTACAACTGAACTCCCCAGGGGGGCATTCATGCAGCCAAACATGCACATGAACCCTCTGTAGTGGCTCTTCCTGAGCAACCCGAAAACTAGCCCTACCCTGCATCGCAAAGCAATTCCAAATAAGACCAACGAATACGCATTGCCAGCCCCTTTCGCCCATCAAAAAGTGCCCTCAAAGGAAGGCTTTGCATACAACTAAACTCCCCACGGGAGCATTCATTCAGCCCCACATACACATGAACGCTCTAAGTTAGCTCTTTCTGAGGAACCCGTAACATAGCCCTACGTGTCATCGGAGAGGATGTCCAAATACGGCCCCAGAAAACGCATTCCAAGCCCCTTTCGCCCATCTAAAAGTGCCCTCATAGGAAGGCTTTGGATACAACTGAGCTCCCCAGGCAAGCCTTCACGCAGCCACACATGGAACTGGACCCTCTGTGTTTGCTCTTTCTGAGCAACCTGAAACATAACACTACCTGGCATCGGAGAGGAATTCAAAACAGGTCCAAAGAAAACTTGTTCAAAGCCCCTTTTGACCATCAAAAATTGCCCTAAAAGAAGGCTTTAGATACAACTGTACTCCCCAGGGGAGCCTTCACGCAGCCACACATGCAACTGGACCCTCTGTGTTCGCTCTTTCTGAGCAACCGGAATCATACCCTACCCGGTATCGGAGAGGAAGTCCAAATAGGGCCCCAGAAAACGCATTCCAAGCCCCTTTTGCCCATCTAAACTAGCCCTCAAAGGAAGGCTTTGGATAAAACTGAACTCCCCAAGAGAGCCTTCACGCAGAGAGACTTCCTTTAAGGGCACTTTTTGATGGGCGAAAGAGGCTTTGAACGCTTTTTCTGAGGCCCTATTTTGAATTCCTCTCCGATGCCGGGTAGGGCTATGTGTTTGGTTGCTCAGAAAGAGCGAACACAGAGGATCCAGCTGCATGTGGGACTGTTTGAATGCTCTCCTGGCGAGATCAGTTGTACGCAAGGCCTTCCTTTGAGGTCACCTTTTGTTTTTGCGAAAGGGGCTTTGAATGCTTTTTCTGGGGCCCTATTTCGAATTCCTCTCCCATGCCTGGTAGTGCTATGTTTCGTGTTGCTCAGAAAGAGCGAACAGAGAGGGTCCAGTTGCATGTGTGGCTGCGTGAAGGCTCCCCAGGGGAGTTCACTTGTACCCAAAGCCTTAATCTGGGGGCACTTTTTGATGGGCGAAAGGGGCTGGCAATGCGTTTTCTTTGGTCCTATTTGGAATTCCTCTGCGATGCAGGGTAGGGCTAGTTTTCGGGTTGCTCAGAAAGAGCGAACACAGAGGGTTCATGTGCATGTTGGGCTGCATGAATGCCCCCCTAGGGAGTTCAGTTGTACCCAAAACCTTCCTTTGAGGGCAGCTTTTGATGGGCGAAAGGGGCTATGAACGCGTTTTCTTTGGACCGTATTTGAATTCCTCTCCGATGCTGGGTAGGGATATGTTTCGGGGTGCTCACAAAGAGTAAACACAGAGGGTCCAGTGTCATTTGTGGCTGCGTGAAGGCTCTCTTGGGAGTTCAATTTTATCCAAAGCCTTCATTTGAGGGCAACTTTTGAGTGGCGAAAAGGGTTTGGAATACGTTTTCAGCGGCCCTATTTGGATTTCCTCTTTGATGCCATCTAAGGTTGTGTTTCGGGTTTCTCAGAAAGAGCAAACACAGAGGGTCCAGCTGCGTTTGTGGCTGCATGAATGCTCCCCTGGGGAGATAAGTTGTACCCAATGTCTTCCTTTGAGGGCTAATTTTGATCGGCAAAAAGGGCTTGGAATGCGTTTTCTGGGTCCCTATTTGGACGTCCTCTCCGTTACCGGGTAGGGCTATGTTTCAGGTTGCTCAGAAAGAGGTAACACAGAGGGTCCAGTAGCATGTTTGGCTGCGTGAAGGCTCCCCTGGGGAGTTCAGTTGTACCCAATGCCTTCCTTTTAGGGCTAGTTTGACTGGTGAAAGGGGCTTCGAATGCGTTTTCTGGGGCCGTATTTGGACTTCCTCTCCGATGCCAGGTAGGGCTATGTTTCCGGTTGCTCAGAAAGAGCGAACACTGAGGGTCCAGCAGCATGTGTGGCTGCGTGAAGGCTCCCCTGGGGAGTTCAGTTGTATCTAAAGCCTTCCTTTGAGGGCACTTTTTGATGGTCGGAAGGGGAGGGAATATGTTTTCTGGGGCCCTATTTGGAATTCTACTCCGATGCTGGATAGGGCTATGTTTCGTGTTGCTCAGAAAGAGCGAACACAGAGGGTCAAGTTGCATGTGTGGCTGCGTGTAGGTTCCCCTGGGGAGTTCAGTTGTATCCATAGACTTCCTTTGAGGGCACTTTTTGATGGGCAAAAGGGGCTTGGAACGCATTTTATTTGGACATTTTTTGAATTCCTCTGCGATGCCGGACAGGGCTATATTTTGGGTTGCTCAGAAAGAGCGAACACAGAGGGTTCAGTTGCATGTGTGGTTGCGTGAAGGCTCCCCTGGGGAGTTCTGTTAGACCCAAAGCCTTCCTCTGGGGGTACTTTTTGAAGGACGAAAGGGGCTTTGAACGCCATTTCTGGGGCCCAATTCGGAATTCCTCTCCCATGCTGGGTACGGCTATGTTTCGGGTTGCTCAGAAAGAGCAAACACAGAGGGTCCAGTTGCATGTGGGGCTGCATGAATGCTCTCGTGGGGAGAAGAATTGTACCCAAAGCCTTCCTTTGGGGGCAATTTTTGATGGGCGAAAGGGGGTTTGTATGCGTTTTCTGGGGTCCTATTTTAAATTCCTCTCAGATTCCGGGTAGGGATGTATTTAGGTTTGTTCAGAACGAGCAAACACAGAGCGTCCAGTTGCATGTGGGGCTGCGTAAAGGCTCCCCTGGGGAGTTCAGTTGTACCCAAAGGCTTCCTTTCAGGGAAATATTTGATGTAAGAAAGGGGCTTTGAACGCGATTTCCGGGGTCCTATTTTCAATTCCTCTCAGATTCCGGGTAGGGATGTATTTAGGGTTGTTCAGAAAGAGCGAACACAGAGAGTCCAGTTGCATGTGGGGCTGCGTAAAGGCTCCCCTGGGGAGTTCAGTTGTACCCAAAGGCTTCCTTTGGGGGCAATCTTTGACGGGTGAAAGGGGCTCTGTACGTGATTTCTGGGGTCATATTTTCAATTCCTCTGAGATTCCGGTTAGGCATGTATATACGGTTGTTCAGAAAGAGCGAACACAGAGAGTCCAGTTGCATGTGGGGCTGCGTAAAGGCTCCCCTGGGGAGTTCACTTGTACCCAAAGGCTTCCTTTGGGGACGATTTTTGATGGGTGAAAGGGGCTTTGTATGCGTTTTCTGGGGTCCTATTTTAAATTCCTCTCACATTCCGGGAAGGGATGTATTTCGGGTTGTTCAGAAAGAGCGAACACAGAGAGTCCAGTTGCATGTGGGGCTGCGTAAAGGCTCCCCTGGGGAGTTCAGTTGTACCCAAAGGCTTCCTTTGGGGGTGATTTTTGATGGGTGAAAGGGGCTTTGTATGCGTTTTCTCGGGTCCTAGTTTCAATTCCTCTCAGATTCTGGGTAGGGATGTATTTAGGGTTGTTCAGAAAGAGCGAACACAGAGAGTCCAGTTGCATGTGGGGCTGCGTAAAGGCTCCCCTGGGGAGCTCAGTTGTACCCAAAGGCTTCCTTTGGGGGCGATTTTTGATGGGCGAAAGGGGCTTTGTATGCATTTTGTGGGGTACTATTTTCAATTCCTCTCACATTCCGGGAAGGGATGTATTTAGGGTTGTTCAGAAAGAGCGAAAACAGAGAGTCCAGTTGCATGTGGGGCTGCGTAAAGGCTCCCCTGGGGAGTTCAGTTGTACCCAAAGGCTTCCTTTCAGGGAAATTTTTGATGTAAGAAAAGGGCTTTGAACGCGATTTCCGGGGTCCTATTTTCAATTCCTCTCAGATTCCAGGAAGGGATGTATTTAGGGTTGTTCAGAAAGAGCGAACACAGAGAGTCCAGTTGCATGTGGGGCTGCGTAAAGGCTCCCCTGGGGAGTTCAGTTGTACCCAAAGGCTTCCTTTGGGGGCAATTTTTGATGGGTGAAAGGGGCTTTGTATGCGTTTTCTGGGGTCCTATTTTAAATTCCTCTCACATTCCGGGAAGGGATGTATTTAGGGTTGTTCAGAAAGAGCGAACACAGAGCGTCCAGTTTCATGTGGGGCTGCGTAAAGGCTCCCCTGGGGAGTTCACTTGTACCCAAAGGCTTCCTTTCAGGGCAATTTTTGATGGGCGAAAGGGGGTTTGTATGCGTTTTCTGGGGTCCTATTTTAAACTCCTCTCACATTCCGGGAAGGGTTGTATTTAGGGTTGTTCAGAAAGAGCAAACACAGAGAGTCCAGTTGCATGTGGGGCTGCGTAAAGGCTGTCCTGGGGAGTTCAGTTGTACCCAAAGGCTTCCTTTCAGGGCAATTTTTGATGGGCGAAAGGGGGTTTGTATGCGTTTTCTGGGGTCCTATTTTAAATTCCTCACAGATTCCCGGTAGAGATGTATTTAGGGTTCTTCAGAAAGAGCGAACACAGAGAGTCCAGTTGCATGTGGGGCTGCGTAACGGCTCCCCTGGGGAGTTCAGTTGTACCCAAAGGCTTCCTTTGGGGGCAATTTTTGATGGGTGAAAGGGGCTTTGTATGCATTTTGCGGGGTACTATTTTCAATTCCTCTCACATTCCGGGAAGGGATGTATTTAGGGTTGTTCAGAAAGAGCGAAAACAGAGAGTCCAGTTGCATGTGGGGCTGCGTAAAGGCTGTCCTGGGGAGTTCAGTTGTACCCAAAGGCTTCCTTTGGGGGCAATCTTTGACGGGTGAAAGGGGCTCTGTACGTGATTTCTGGGGTCATATTTTCAATTCCTCTCAGATTCGGGGTAGGGATGTATTTAGGGTTTTTCAGAAAGAGCAAACACAGAGAGTCCAGTTGCATGTGGGGCTGCGTAAAGGCTCGCCTGGGGAATTTAGTTGTACCCAAAGGCTTCCTTTGAGGGCGATTTTTGATGGGCGAAAGGGGCTTTGTATGCGTTTTCTGGGGTCCTATTTTAAGTTCCTCTCACATTCCGGGAAGGGATGTATTTAGGGTTGTTCAGAAAGAGCGAACACAGAGAGTCCAGTTGCATGTGGGGCTGCGTAAAGGCTCCCCTGGGGAGTTCAGTTGTACCCAAAGGCTTCCTTTGGGGGCGATTTTTGATGGGCGAAAAAGGATTTGTATGCGTTTTCTGGGGTCCTATTTTCAATTCCTCTCACATCCCAGGAAGGGATGTATTTAGGGTTGTTCAGAAAGAGCGAACACAGAGAGTCCAGTTGCATGTGGGGCTGCATAAAGGCTCCCCTGGGGAGTTCACTTGTACCCAAAGGCTTCCTTTCAGGGCAATTTTTGATGGGCGAAAGGGGGTTTGTATGCGTTTTCCGGTGACCTATTTTAAATTCCTCACAGATTCCCGGTAGGGATGTATTTAGGGTTGTTCAGAAAGAGCGAACATAGAGAGTCCAGTTGCATGTGGGGCTGCGTAACGGCTCCCCTGGGGAGTTCAGTTGTACCCAAAGGCTTCCTTTCAGGGAAATTTTTGATGTAAGAAAGGGGCTTTGTATGCCTTTTCTGATGTCCAATTTTAAATTCCTCTCAGATTACTGTTAGGGATGTATTTAGGGTTCTTCAGAAAGAGCGAACACAGAGAGTCCAGTTGCATGTGGGTCTGCGTAAAGGCTCCCCTGGGGAGTTCAGTTGTACCCAAAGGCTTCCTTTCAGGGAAATTTTTGATGTAAGAAAGGGGCTTTGTACGCGATTTCTGGGGTCCTATTTTCAATTCTTCTCAGATTCTGGGAAGGGATGTATTTAGGGTTGTTCAGAAAGAGTGAACTAAGAGAGTGAAGTTGCATGTGGGGCTGCGTAAAGGCTCCCCTGGGGAGCTCAGTTGTACCCAAAGGCTTCCTTTGGGGGCGATTTTTGATGGATGAAAGGGGCTTTGTATGCTTTTTCTGGGGTGCTACTTTCAATTCCTCTCACATTCCGGGAAGGGATGTATTTAGGGTTGTTCAGAAAGAGCGAACACAGAGCGTCCAGTTTCATGTGGGGCTGCGTAAAGGCTCCCCTGGGGAGTTCACTTGTACCCAAAGGCTTCCTTTCAGGGCAATTTTTGATGGGTGAAAGGGGGTTTGTATGCGTTTTCTGGGGTCCTATTTTAAATTCCTCTCACATTCCGGGTAGGGATGTATTTAGGTTTGTTCAGAAAGAGCAAACACAGAGAGTCCAGTTGCATGTGGGGCTGCGTGAAGGCTCCCCTGGAGAGTTCATTTGTACCCAAAGGCTTCCTTTGGGGTCTATTTTTCATGGGCGAAAGGGGCTTTGTATGTGTTTTCCGGTGACCTATTTTAAATTCCTCTCAGATTCGGGGTAGGGATGTATTTAGGGTTTTTCAGAAAGAGCAAACACAGAGAGTCCAGTTGCATGTGGGGCTGCGTAAAGGCTCCCCTGGGGAGCTCAGTTGTACCCAAAGGCTTCCTTTGGGGGCGATTTTTGATAGGCGAAAGTGGCTTTGTATGCGTTTTCTGGGGTCCTATTTTCAATTCCTCTCACATTCCGTGAAGTGATGTATTTAGGGTTGTTCAGAAAGAGCGAACACAGAGAGTCCAGTTGCATGTGGGGCTGCGTAAAGGCTCTCCTGGGGAGTTCAGTTGTACCCAAAGGCTTCCTTTGGGGTCGATTTTTGATGGGTGAAAGGGGCTTTGTATGCTTTTTCTTGTGACCTCTTTTAAATTCCTCACAGATTCCCGGTAGGGATGTATTTAGGGTTCTTCAGAAAGAGCGAACACAGAGAGTCCAGTTGCATGTGGGGCTGCGTAAAGGCTCCCCTGGGGAGTTCAGTTGTACCCAAAGGCTTCCTTTGGGGGCGATTTTTGATGGGTGAAAGGGACTCTGTACGTGATTTCTGGGGTCATATTTTCAATTCCTCTGAGATTCCGGTTAGGCATGTATATACGGTTGTTCAGAAAGAGCGAACACAGAGAGTCCAGTTGCATGTGGGGCTGCGTAATGGCTCCCCTGGGGAGCTCAGTTGTACCCAAAGGCTTCCTTTGGGGGCGATTTTTGATGGGCGAAAGGGGCTTTGTATATATTTTGCGGGGTACTATTTTCAATTCCTCTCACATTCCGGGAAGGGATGTATTTAGGGTTGTTCAGAAAGAGCGAAAACAGAGAGTCCAGTTGCATGTGGGGCTGCGTAAATGCTCCACTGGGGAGTTCAGTTGTACCCAAAGGCTTCCTTTGGGGGCAATTTTTGATGGGCGAAAGGGGGTTTGTATGCGTTTTCTGGGGTCCTATTTTAAATTCCTCTCACATTCCGGGAAGTGATGTATTTAGGGTTGTACAGAAAGAACAAACACAGAGAGTCCAGTTGCATGTGGGGCTGCGTAAAGGCTCTCCTTGGGAGTTCAGTTGTACCGAAAGGCTTCCTTTGGGGTCGATTTTTGATGGGCGAAAGGAGCTTTGTATGCGTTTTCTGGTGACCTATTTTAAATTCCTCACAGATTCCCGGTAGGGATGTATTTAGGGTTCTTCAGAAAGAGCGAACACAGAGAGTCCAGTTGCATGTGGGGCTGCGTAAAGGCTCCCCTGGGGAGTTCAGTTGTACCCAAAGGCTTCCTTTCAGGGAAATTTTTGATGTAAGAAAGGGGCTTTGTACGCGATTTCCGGGGTCCTAGTTTCAATTCCTCTCAGATTCTGGGTAGGGATGTATTTAGGGTTGTTCAGAAAGAGCGAACACAGAGAGTGCAGTTGCATGTGGGGCTGCGTAAAGGCTCCCCTGGGGAGCTCAGTTGTACCCAAAGGCTTCCTTTGGGGTCGATTTTTGATGGGCGAAAGGGGCTTTGTATGCATTTTGCGGGGTACTATTTTCAATTCCTCTCACATTCCGGGAAGGGATGTATTTAGGGTTGTTCAGAAAGAGCGAAAACAGAGAGTCCAGTTGCATGTGGGGCTGCGTAAAGGCTCCCCTGGGGAGTTCAGTTGTACCCAAAGGCTTCCTTTGGGGGCAATTTTTGATAGGTGAAAGGGGCTTTGTATGCGTTTTCTGGGGTCCTATTTTAAATTCCTCTCACATTCCGGGAAGGGATGTATTTAGGGTTGTTCAGAAAGAGCGAACACAGAGCGTCCAGTTTCATGTGGGGCTGCGTAAAGGCTCCCCTGGGGAGTTCACTTGTACCCAAAGGCTTCCTTTCAGGGCAATTTTTGATGGGCGACAGGGGGTTTGTATGCGTTTTCTGGGGTCCTATTTTAAATTCCTCTCACATTCCGGGAAGGGATGTATTTAGGGTTGTTCAGAAAGAGCAAACACAGAGAGTCCAGTTGCATGTGGGGCTGCGTAAAGGCTCCCCTGGGGAGTTCAGTTGTACCCAAAGGCTTCCTTTGGGGGCAATCTTTGACGGGTGAAAGGGGCTCTGTACGTGATTTCTGGGGTCATATTTTCAATTCCTCTCAGATTCTGGGTAGGGATGTATTTAGGGTTTTTCTGAAAGAGGAAACACAGAGAGTCCAGTTGCATGTGGGGCTGCGTAAAGGCTCCCCTGGGGAATTGAGTTGTACCCAAAGGCTTCCTTTGGGGGCAATCTTTGACGGTTGAAAGTGGCTCTGTACGTGATTTCTGGGGTCATATTTGCAATTCCTCTGAGATTCCGGTTAGGCATGTATTTAGGGTTGTTCAGGAAGAGCGAACACAGAGAGTCCAGTTGCATGTGGGGCTGCGTAAAGGCTCCCCTGGGGAGTTCAGTTGTACCCGAAGGCTTCCTTTGGGGGCAATTTTTGATGGGTGAAAGGGGCTTTGTATGCGTTTTCTGGTGTCCTATTTTAAATTCCTCTCAGATTACTGTTAGGGATGTATTTAGGGTTCTTCAGAAAGAGCGAACACAGAGAGTCCAGTTGCATGTGGGTCTGCGTAAAGGCTCCCCTGGGGAGTTCAGTTGTACCCAAAGGCTTCCTTTCAGGGAAATTTTTGATGTAAGAAAGGGGCTTTGTACGCGATTTCTGGGGTCCTACTTTCAATTCTTCTCAGATTCTGGGTAGGGATGTATTTAGGGTTGTTCAGAAAGAGCGAACACAGAGAGTGCAGTTGCATGTGGGGCTGCGTAAAGGCTCCCCTGGGGAGCTCAGTTGTACCCAAAGGATTCCTTTGGGGGCGATTTTTGATGGGCGAAAAAGGATTTGTACGCGTATTCCGGGGTGCTATTTTCAATTCCTCCCACATTCCAGGAAGGGATGTATTTAGGGTTGTTCAGAAAGAGCGAACACAGAGAGTCCAGTTGCATGTGGGGCTGCGTAAAGGCTCTCCTGGGGAGTTTAGTAGTACCCAAAGGCTTCCTTTGGGGTCGATTTTTGATGGGCGAAAGGGGCTTTGTATGTGTTTTCCGGTGACCTATTTTAAATTCCTCACAGATTCCCGGTAGGGATGTATTTAGTGTTGTTCAGAAAGAGCGAACATAGAGAGTCCAGTTGCATGTGGGGCTGCGTAACGGCTCCCCTGGGGAGTTCAGTTGTACCCAAAGGCTTCCTTTGGGGGCAATTTTTGATGGGTGAAAGGGGCTTTGTATGCGTTTTCTGGGGTCCTATTTTAAATTCCTCTCAGATTACTGTTAGGGATGTATTTAGGGTTCTTCAGAAAGAGCGAACACAGAGAGTCCAGTTGCATGTGGGGCTGCGTAAAGGCTCCCCTGGGGAGTTCAGTTGTACCCAAAGGCTTCCTTTCAGGGAAATTTTTGATGTAAGAAAGGGGCTTTGTACGCGATTTCTGGGGTCCTACTTTCAATTCTTCTCAGATTCTGGGTAGGGATGTATTTAGGGTTGTTCAGAAAGAGCGAACACAGAGAGTGCAGTTGCATGTGGGGCTGCGTAAAGGCTCCCCTGGGGAGCTCAGTTGTACCCAAAGGCTTCCTTTGGGGGCGATTTTTGATGGGCGAAAGGGGCTTTGTATGCGTTTTGCGGTGTGCTATTTTCAGTTCCTCTCACATTCCGGGAAGGGATGTATTTAGGGTTGTTCAGAAAGAGCGAAAACAGAGAGTCCAGTTGCATGTGGGGCTGCGTAAAGGCTCCCCTGGAGAGTTCAGTTGTACCCAAAGGCTTCCTTTGGGGGCAATCTTTGACGGGTGAAAGGGGCTCTGTACGTGATTTCTGGGGTCCTATTTTCAATTCCTCTCAGATTCCGGGTAGGGATGTATTTAGGGTTGTTCAGAAAGAGCGAACACAGAGAGTCCAGTTGCATGTGGGGCTGCGTAAAGGCTGTCCTGGGGAGTTCAGTTGTACCCAAAGGCTTCCTTTGGGGGCAATTTTTGATGGGTGAAAAGGGCTTTGTATGCCTTTTCTGATGTCCTATTTTAAATTCCTCTCAGATTACTGTTAGGGATGTATTTAGGGTTCTTCAGAAAGAGCGAACACAGAGAGTCCAGTTGCATGTGGGGCTGCGTAAAGGCTCCCCTGGGGAGTTCAGTTGTACCCAAAGGCTTCCTTTTGGGGGCGATTTTTGATGGGCGAAAGGGGCTTTGTATGCGTTTTCTGGGGTCCTATTTTCAATTCCTCTCACATTCCGGGAAGGGATGTATTTAGGGTTGGTTGTTCAGAAAGAGCGAACACAGAGCGTCCAGTTGCATGTGGGGCTGCGTAAAGGCTCTCCTGGGGAGTTCAGTTGTACCCAAAGGCTTCCTTTGGGGTCGATTTTTGATGGGCGAAAGGGGCTTTGTATGTGTTTTCCGGTGACCTATTTTAAATTCCTCACAGATTCCCGGTAGGGATGTATTTAGGGTTGTTCAGAAAGAGCGAACATAGAGAGTCCAGTTGCATGTGGGGCTGCGTAACGGCTCCCCTGGGGAGTTCAGTTGTACCCAAAGGCTTCCTTTCAGGGAAATTTTTGATGTAAGAAAGGGGCTTTGTACGCCTTTTCTGATGTCCTATTTTAAATTCCTCTCAGATTACGGTTAAGGATGTATTTAGGGTTCTTCAGAAAGAGCGAACACAGAGCGTCCAGTTGCATGTGGGGCTGCGTAAAGGCTCCCCTGGAGAGTTCAGTTGTACCCAAAGGCTTCCTTTGGGGGCAATCTTTGACGGGTGAAAGGGGCTCTGTACGTGATTTCTGGGGTCATATTTTCAATTCCTCTCAGATTCGGGGTAGGGATGTATTTAGGGTTTTTCTGAAAGAGCAAACACAGAGAGTCCAGTTGCATGTGGGGCTGCGTAAAGGCTCCCCTGGGGAATTGAGTTGTACCCAAAGGCTTCCTTTGGGGGCAAGCTTTGACGGTTGAAAGGGGCTCTGTACGTGATTTCTGGGGTCATATTTTCAATTCCTCTGAGATTCCAGTTAGGCATGTATTTAGGGTTGTTCAGAAAGAGCGAACACAGAGAGTCCAGTTGCATGTGGGGCTGCGTAAAGGCTCCCCTGGGGAGTTCAGTTGTACCCGAAGGCTTCCTTTGGGGGCAATTTTTGATGGGTGAAAGGGGCTTTGTACGCGATTTCTGGGGTCCTACTTTCAATTCTTCTCAGATTCTGGGTAGGGATGCATTTAGGGTTGTTTAGAAAGAGCGAACACAGAGAGTGCAGTTGCATGTGGGGCTGCGTAAAGGCTCCCCTGGGGAGCTCAGTTGTACCCAAAGGCTTCCTTTGGGGGCGATTTTTGATGGGCGAAAGGGGCTTTGTATGCGTTTTGCAGGATGCTATTTTCAATTCCTCTCACATTCCGGGAAGGGATGTATTTAGGGTTGTTCAGAAAGAGCGAAAACAGAGAGTCCAGTTGCATGTGGGGCTGCGTAAATGCTCCACTGGGGAGTTCAGTTGTACCCAAAGGCTTCCTTTGGGGGCAATTTTTGATGGGTGAAAGGGGCTTTGTATGCCTTTTCTCGGGTCCTATTTTAAATTCCTCTCACATTCCGGGAAGGGATGTATTTAGGGTTGTTCAGAAAGAGCGAACACAGAGAGTCCAGTTGCATGTGGGGCTGCGTAAAGGCTCCCCTGGGGAGTTCAGTTGTACCCAAAGGCTTCCTTTGGGGGCGATTTTTGATGGGCGAAAAAGGATTTGTACGCGTATTCCGGGGTGCTATTTTCAATTCCTCCCACATTCCAGGAAGGGATGTATTTAGGGTTGTTCAGAAAGAGCGAACACAGAGAGTCCAGTTGCATGTGGGGCTGCGTAAAGGCTCTCCTGGGGAGTTTAGTAGTACCCAAAGGCTTCCTTTGGGGTCGATTTTTGATGGGCGAAAGGGGCTTTGTATGTGTTTTCCGGTGACCTATTTTAAATTCCTCACAGATTCCCGGTAGGGATGTATTTAGTGTTGTTCAGAAAGAGCGAACATAGAGAGTCCAGTTGCATGTGGGGCTGCGTAACGGCTCCCCTGGGGAGTTCAGTTGTACCCAAAGGCTTCCTTTGGGGGCAATTTTTGATGGGTGAAAGGGGCTTTGTATGCGTTTTCTGGGGTCCTATTTTAAATTCCTCTCAGATTACTGTTAGGGATGTATTTAGGGTTCTTCAGAAAGAGCGAACACAGAGAGTCCAGTTGCATGTGGGTCTGCGTAAAGGCTCCCCTGGGGAGTTCAGTTGTACCCAAAGGCTTCCTTTCAGGGAAATTTTTGATGTAAGAAAGGGGCTTTGTACGCGATTTCTGGGGTCCTACTTTCAATTCTTCTCAGATTCTGGGTAGGGATGTATTTAGGGTTGTTCAGAAAGAGCGAACACAGAGAGTGCAGTTGCATGTGGGGCTGCGTAAAGGCTCCCCTGGGGAGCTCAGTTGTACCCAAAGGCTTCCTTTGGGGGCGATTTTTGATGGGCGAAAGGGGCTTTGTATGCGTTTTGCGGTGTGCTATTTTCAATTCCTCTCACATTCCGGGAAGGGATGTATTTAGGGTTGTTCAGAAAGAGCGAAAACAGAGAGTCCAGTTGCATGTGGGGCTGCGTAAAGGCTCCCCTGGAGAGTTCAGTTGTACCCAAAGGCTTCCTTTGGGGGCAATCTTTGACGGGTGAAAGGGGCTCTGTACGTGATTTCTGGGGTCCTATTTTCAATTCCTCTCAGATTACGGTTAGGGATGTATTTAGGGTTGTTCAGAAAGAGCGAACACAGAGAGTCCAGTTGCATGTGGGGCTGCGTAAAGGCTGTCCTGGGGAGTTCAGTTGTACCCAAAGGCTTCCTTTTGGGGGCGATTTTTGATGGGCGAAAGGGGCTTTGTATGCCTTTTCTGATGTCCTATTTTAATTTCCTCTCAGATTACTGTTAGGGATGTATTTAGGGTTCTTCAGAAAGAGCGAACACAGAGAGTCCAGTTGCATGTGGGGCTGCGTAAAGGCTCCCCTGGGGAGTTCATTTGTACCCAAAGGCTTCCTTTTGGGGGCGATTTTTGATGGGCGAAAGGGGCTTTGTATGCGTTTTCTGGGGTCCTATTTTCAATTCCTCTCACATTCCGGGAAGGGATGTATTTAGGGTTGGTTGTTCAGAAAGAGCGAACACAGAGCGTCCAGTTGCATGTGGGGCTGCGTAAAGGCTCTCCTGGGGAGTTCAGTTGTACCCAAAGGCTTCCTTTGGGGTCGATTTTTGATGGGCGAAAGGGGCTTTGTATGTGTTTTCCGGTGACCTATTTTAAATTCCTCACAGATTCCCGGTAGGGATGTATTTAGGGTTGTTCAGAAAGAGCGAACATAGAGAGTCCAGTTGCATGTGGGGCTGCGTAACGGCTCCCCTGGGGAGTTCAGTTGTACCCAAAGGCTTCCTTTCAGGGAAATTTTTGATGTAAGAAAGGGGCTTTGTACGCCTTTTCTGATGTCCTATTTTAAATTCCTCTCAGATTACGGTTAAGGATGTATTTAGGGTTCTTCAGAAAGAGCGAACACAGAGCGTCCAGTTGCATGTGGGGCTGCGTAAAGGCTCCCCTGGAGAGTTCAGTTGTACCCAAAGGCTTCCTTTGGGGACAATCTTTGACGGGTGAAAGGGGCTCTGTACGTGATTTCTGGGGTCATATTTTCAATTCCTCTCAGATTCGGGGTAGGGATGTATTTAGGGTTTTTCTGAAAGAGCAAACACAGAGAGTCCAGTTGCATGTGGGGCTGCGTAAAGGCTCCCCTGGGGAATTGAGTTGTACCCAAAGGCTTCCTTTGGGGGCAAGCTTTGACGGTTGAAAGGGGCTCTGTACGTGATTTCTGGGGTCATATTTTCAATTCCTCTGAGATTCCAGTTAGGCATGTATTTAGGGTTGTTCAGAAAGAGCGAACACAGAGAGTCCAGTTGCATGTGGGGCTGCGTAAAGGCTCCCCTGGGGAGTTCAGTTGTACCCGAAGGCTTCCTTTGGGGGCAATTTTTGATGGGTGAAAGGGGCTTTGTATGCCTTTTCTGATGTCCTATTTTAAATTCCTCTCAGATTACTGTTAGGGATGTATTTAGGGTTCTTCAGAAAGAGCGAACACAGAGAGTCCAGTTGCATGTGGGTCTGCGTAAAGGCTCCCCTGGGGAGTTCAGTTGTACCCAAAGGCTTCCTTTCAGGGAAATTTTTGATGTAAGAAAGGGGCTTTGTACGCGATTTCTGGGGTCCTACTTTCAATTCTTCTCAGATTCTGGGTAGGGATGCATTTAGGGTTGTTTAGAAAGAGCGAACACAGAGAGTGCAGTTGCATGTGGGGCTGCGTAAAGGCTCCCCTGGGGAGCTCAGTTGTACCCAAAGGCTTCCTTTGGGGGTGATTTTTGATGGGCGAAAGGGGCTTTGTTTGCGTTTTGCAGGGTGCTATTTTCAATTCCTCTCACATTCCGGGAAGGGATGTATTTAGGGTTGTTCAGAAAGAGCGAAAACAGAGAGTCCAGTTGCATGTGGGGCTGCGTAAAGGCTCCACTGGGGAGTTCAGTTGTACCCAAAGGCTTCCTTTGGGGGCAATTTTTGATGGGTGAAAGGGGCTTTGTATGCCTTTTCTCGGGTCCTATTTTAAATTCCTCTCACATTCCGGGAAGGGATGTATTTAGGGTTGTTCAGAAAGAGCGAACACAGAGAGTCCAGTTGCATGTGGGGCTGCGTAAAGGCTCCCCTGGGGAGTTCAGTTGTACCTAAAGGCTTCCTTTCAGGGAAATTTTTGATGTAAGAAAGGGGCTTTGTACGCGATTTCCGGGGTCCTAGTTTCAATTCCTCTCAGATTCCGGCTAGGGATGTATTTAGGGTTGTTCAGAAAGAGCGAAAACAGAGAGTCCAGTTGTATGTGGGGCTGCGTAAAGGCTCCCCTGGGGAGCTCAGTTGTACCCAAAGGCTTCCTTTGGGGGCAATTTTTGATGGGTGAAACGGGCTTTGTATGCGTTTTCCGGGGTCCTACTTTCATTTCCTCTCACATTCCGGGAAGGAAAGTATTTAGGGTTGTTCAGAAAGAGCGAACACAGAGAGTCCAGTTGCATGTGGGGCTGCGTAAATGCTCCCCTGGGGAGTTCAGTTGTACCCAAAGGCTTCCTTTGGGGGCAATTTTTGATGGGTGAAAGGGGCTTTGTATGCGTTTTCTGGGGTCCTATTTTAAATTCCTCTCACATTCCGGGAAGGGATGTATTTAGGGTTGTTCAGAAAGAGCGAACACAGAGCGTCCAGTTTCATGTGGGGCTGCGTAAAGGCTCCCCTGGGGAGTTCAGTTGTACCCAAAGGCTTCCTTTCAGGGAAATTTTTGATGTAAGAAAGGGGCTTTGAACGCGATTTCCGGGGTCCTATTTTCAATTCCTCTCAGATTCCGGGAAGGGATGTATTTAGGGTTGTTCAGAAAGAGCGAAAACAGAGAGTCCAGTTGCATGTGGGGCTGCGTAAAGGCTCCCCTGGGGAGTTCAGTTGTACCCAAAGGCTTCCTTTGGGGGCGATTTTTGATGGGCGAAAGGGGCTTTGTATGCGTTTTCTGGTGTCCTATTTTAAATTCCTCTCAGATTCCGGGTAGGGATGTATTTAGGTTTGTTCAGAAAGAGCAAACACAGAGAGTCCAGTTGCATGTGGGGCTGCGTAATGGCTCCCCTGGAGAGTTCAGTTGTGCACAAAGGCTTCCTTTGGGGGCTATCTTTGACGGGTGAAAGGGGCTCTGTACATGATTTCTGGGGTCATATTTTCAATTCCTCTCAGATTACGGTTAGGGATGTATTTAGGGTTGTTCAGAAAGAGCGAACACAGAGAGTCCAGTTGCATGTGGGTCTGCGTAACGGCTCCCCTGGGGAGTTCAGTTGTACCCAAAGGCTTCCTTTGGGGGCGATTTTTGATGGGCGAAAGGGGCTTTGAACGCGATTTCCGGGGTCCTATTTTCAATTCCTCTCAGATTACGGGTAGGGATGTATTTCGGGTTGTTCAGAAAGAGCGAACACAGAGAGTCCAGTTGCATGTGGGGCTGCGTAAAGGCTCCCCTGGGGAGTTCAGTTGTACCCAAAGGCTTCCTTTGGGGGCGATTTTTGATGGGTGAAAGGTGCTTTGTACGCCGTTTCTGGTGTCCTATTTTAAATTCCTCTCACATTCCGGGAAGGGATGTATTTAGGGTTGTTCAGAAAGAGCGAACACAGAGCGTCCAGTTTCATGTGGGGCTGCGTAAAGGCTCCCCTGGGGAGTTCACTTGTACCCAAAGGCTTCCTTTCAGGGCAAGTTTTGATGGGCGAAAGGGGGTTTGTATGTGTTTTCTGGGGTCCTATTTTAAATTCCTCTCACATTCCGGGAAGGGATGTATTTAGGGTTGTTTAGAAAGAGCAAACACAGAGAGTCCAGTTGCATGTGGGGCTGCGTAAAGGCTCCCCTGGGGAGTTCAGTTGTACCCAAAGGCTTCCTTTGGGGGCAATCTTTGACGGGTGAAAGGGGCTCTGTACGTGATTTCTGGGGTCATATTTTCAATTCCTCTGAGATTCCGGTTAGGAATGTATTTAGGGTTGTTCAGAAAGAGCGAACACAGAGAGTCCAGTTGCATGTGGGGCTGCGTAAAGGCTCCCCTGGGGAGTTCAGTTGTACCCAAAGGCTTCCTTTGGGGTCGATTTTTGATGGGCGAAAAAGTATTTGTACGCATTTTCTGGGGTGCTATTTTCAATTCCTCTCACATTCCGGGAAGGGATGTATTTAGGGTTGTTCAGAAAGAGCGAACACAGAGAGTCCAGTTGCATGTGGGGCTGCGTAAAGGCTCCCCTGGGGAGTTCAGTTGTACCCGAAGGCTTCCTTTGGGGGCAAATTTTGATGGGTGAAAGGGGCTTTGTATGCGTTTTCTGTTGTCCTATTTTAAATTCCTCTCACATTTCGGGAAGGAAAGTATTTAGGGTTGTTCAGAAAGAGCGAACACAGAGAGTCCAGTTTCATGGTGGGCTGGGTAAAGGCTTCCCTGGGGAGTTCAGTTGTACCCAAAGGCTTCCTTTGGGTGCGATTTTTGATGGGCGAAAGGGGCTTTGTATGCGTTTTTAGGGGTGCTATTTTCAATTCCTCTAACATTCCGGGAAGGGATGTATTTAGGGTTGTTCAGAAAGAGCGAAAACAGAGAGTCCAGTTGCATGTGGGGCTGCGTAAAGGCTCCCCTGGAGAGTTCAGTTGTACCCAAAGGCTTCCTTTGGGGGCAATCTTTGACGGGTGAAAGGGGCTCTGTACGTGATTTCTGGGGTCCTATTTTCAATTCCTCTCAGATTCCGGGTAGGGATGTATTTAGGGTTGTTCAGAAAGAGCGAACACAGAGAGTCCAGTTGCATGTGGGGCTGTGTAAAGGCTCCCCTGGGGAGTTCAGTTGTACCCAAAGGCTTCCTTTGGGGGCGATTTTTGATGGGTGAAAGGGGCTTTGTATGCGTTTTCTGGGGTCCTATTTTAAATTCCTCTCACATTCCGGGAAGGGATGTATTTAGGGTTGTTCAGAAAGAGCGAACACAGAGCGTCCAGTTTCATGTGGGGCTGCGTAAAGGCTCCCCTGGGGAGTTCACTTGTACCCAAAGGCTTCCTTTGGGGGCAATTTTTGATGGGCGAAAGGGGCTTTGTATGCGTTTTCTGGGGTCCTATTTTAAATTCCTCTCAGATTCCGGGTAGGGATGTATTTAGGTTTGTTCAGAAAGAGCAAACACAGAGAGTCCAGTTGCATGTGGGGCTGCGTAAAGGCTCCCCTGGAGAGTTCAGTTGTACCCAAAGGCTTCCTTTGGGGGCAATCTTTGACGGGTGATAGGGGCTCTGTACATGATTTCTGGGGTCATATTTTCAATTCCTCTCAGATTACTGTTAGGGATGTATTTAGGGTTGTTCAGAAAGAGCGAACACAGAGCGTCCAGTTGCATGTGGCGCTGCGTAAAGGCTCCCCTGGGGAGTTCAGTTGTACCGAAAGGCTTCCTTTCAGGGAAATTTTTGATGTAAGAAAGGGGCTTTGAACGCGATTTCTGGTGTCCTATTTTAAATTCCTTTCAGATTCCGGGTAGGGATGTATTTAGGGTTGTTCAGAAAGAGCGAACACAGAGAGTCCCAATAAAAACCATACACCCATTAAAAATTGTCCTCAAAGGAAGGCTTTAGATACAACTGAACTCCCCAGGGGAGCCTTCACGCAGCCACACATGCTGCTGGACCCTCAGTGTTCGCTCTTTCTGAGCAACCGGAAACATAGCCCTACCTGGCATCGGAGAGGAAGTCCAAATTGGGCCCCAGAAAACGCATTCCAAGCCCCTTTCACCAGTCAAACTAGCCCTAAAAGGAAGGCATTGGGTACAACTGAACTCCCCAGGGGAGCCTTCACGCAGCCACACATGCAACTGGACCCTCTGTGTTCGCTCTTTCTGACCAACCTGAAACATAGCCGTACCCAGCTTGGGAGAGGAATTCAAAAAAGTCCAAAGAAAACGTGTTCAAAGCCCCTTTCGACCATCAAAAACTGCCCTCAAAGGAAGGCTTTGAATACAACAGAACGCCCCAGGGTAGCCTTCACGCAGCCACACATGGAACTGGACCCTCTGTGTTCGCTCTTTCTGAGCAACCGGAATCATAGCCCTACCCAGTATCGGAGAGGAAGTCCAAATAGGGCACTAGAAAACGCATTCCAAGCCCCTTTTGCCCATCTAAACTAGCCCTCAAAGGAAGACTTTGGATAAAATTGAATGCACCAAGCGAGCCTTCACGCAGCCACGCATGCAAATGGAACCTCTGTGTTTACACTTTGTGAGCACGCCGAATGATAGCCCTACCCAGCATCGGAAAGGAATTCAAAAAATGTCCAAAGAAAACACGTTCAAAGCCCCTTTCGCCCATCAAAAAGTGCCCCCAAAGGAAGGCTTTGGATACAAGTGAACTCCCCAGGGGAGCCTTCACGCAGCCACAGATGCAGCTTGACCCTCTGTGTTCGCTCTTTCTGAGCAACCTGAAACATAGTCCTACCCGGCGTCGGAGAGGAATTCACAACAGGTCCAAAGAAAACACGTTCAAAGCCCCTTTCGCCCATCAAAAGTGCCCCTAAAGGAAGGCTTTGGGTACAATTGTTCTCCCCTTGAGAGCATTCATGCAGCCCCACATGCAACTGGACCCTCTGTGTTTGCTCTTTCTGAGGAACCCGAAACATAGCCGTACCCAGCATGGGAGAGGAATTCCGAATTGGGCCCCAGAAATGGCGTTCAAAGCCCCTTTCGTCCATCAAAAAGTACCCCCAGAGGAAGGCTTTGGGTCTAACAGAACTCCCCAGGGGAGCCTTCACGCAACCACACATGCAACTGACCCCTCTGTGTTCGCTCTTTCTGAGCAACCCAAAACATAGCCCTGTCTGGCATCGCAGAGGAATTCAAAAAAGGTCCAGAGAAAATGCGTTCCAAGCCCCTTTCGCCCATCAAAAAGTGCCCTCAAAGGAAGTCTATGGATACAACTGAACTCCCCAAGGGGAACCTACACGCAGCCACACATGCAACTTGACCCTCAGTGTACGCTCTTTCTGAGCAACACGAAACATAGCCCTATCCAGCATCGGAGTAGAATTCCAATTAGGGCCCCAGAAAACATATTCCCTCCCCTTCCGACCATCAAAAAGTGCCCTCAAAGGAAGGCTTTAGATACAACTGAACTCCCCAGGGGAGCCTTCACGCAGCCACACATGCTGCTGGACCCTCAGTGTTCGCTCTTTCTGAGCAACCGGAAACATAGCCCTACCTGGCATCGGAGAGGAAGTCCAAATACGGCCCCAGAAAACGCATTCGAAGCCCCTTTCACCAGTCAAACTAGCCCTAAAAGGAAGGCATTGGGTACAACTGAACTCCCCAGGGGAGCCTTCACGCAGCCACACATGCTACTGGACCCTCTGTGTTACCTCTTTCTGAGCAACCTGAAACATAGCCCTACCCGGTAACGGAGAGGACGTCCAAATAGGGACCCAGAAAACGCATTCCAAGCCCTTTTTGCCGATCAAAATTAGCCCTCAAAGGAAGACATTGGGTACAACTTATCTCCCCAGGGGAGCATTCATGCAGCCACAAACGCAGCTGGACCCTCTGTGTTTGCTCTTTCTGAGAAACCCGAAACACAACCTTAGATGGCATCAAAGAGGAAATCCAAATAGGGCCGCTGAAAACGTATTCCAAACCCCTTTCGCCACTCAAAAGTTGCCCTCAAATGAAGGCTTTGGATAAAATTGAACTCCCAAGCGAGCCTTCACGCAGCCACAAATGACACTGGACCCTCTGTGTTTACTCTTTGTGAGCACCCCGAAACATATCTCTACCCAGCATCGGAGAGAAATTCAAATACGGTCCAAAGAAAACGCATTCATAGCCCCTTTCGCCCATCAAAAAGTGCCTTCAAAGGAAGGATTTGGATACAGCTGAACTCCCCAAGCGAGCCTTCACGCAGCCACACATGCAACTGGACCCTCTGTGTTCACTCTTTCTGAGCATCCCAAAATATAGACCTACCCAGAATGGGAGAGGAATTCAAAAAAGGTCCAAACGCGTTCAAAGCCCCTTTTGCCCATCAAAAGCTGCCCTCAAAGGAAGGTTTTGGGTACAACTGAACTCCCCAGGGGAGCATTCATGCAGCCCCACATGCACATGAACCCTCTGTGTTCGCTCTTTCTGAGCAACCCGAAAACTAGCCCTACCCTGCATCGCAGAGGAATTCCAAATAGGACCAAAGAAAACGCATTGCCAGCCCCTTTCGCCCATCAAAAAGTGCCCCCAGAGGAATGCTTTGGGTACAAGTGAACTCCCCTGGGGAGCCTTCACGCAGCCACACATGCAACTGGACCCTCTCTGTTCGCTCTTTCTGAGCAACACGAAACATAGCACTACCAGGCATGGGAGAGGAATTCGAAATAGGGCCCCAGAAAAAGCATTCAAAGCCCCTTTCGCAAAAACAAAAGGTGACCTCAAAGGAAGGCCTTGCGTACAACTGATCTCCCCAGGAGAGCATTCAAGCAGTCCCACATGCAGCTGGATCCTCTGTGTTCGCTCTTTCTGGGCAACCAAACACATAGCCCTACCCGGCATCGGAGAGGAATTCAAAATAGGCTCTCAGAAATAGAGTTCAAAGCCCCTTTCGCCCATCAAAAAGTGCCCTTAAAGGAAGTCTCTCTGCGTGAAGGCTCTCTTGGGGAGTACAGTTGTATCTAAAGCCTTTCTTTTAGGGCAATTTTTGATGGGCGAAAGGGGCTTTGAACAAGTTTTCTTTGGACCTGTTTTGAATTCCTCTCCGATGCCAGGTAGTGTTATGTTTCAGGTTGCTCAGAAAGAACGAACACAGAGGGTCCAGTTGCATGTGTGGCTGCGTGAAGGCTTGCCTGGGGAGCTCAGTTGTATCCAAAGCCTTCCTATGAGGGCACTTTTAGATGGGCGAAAGGGGCTTGGAATGCTTTTTCTGGGGCCGTATTTGGACTTCCTCTCCGATGAGAGGTAGGGTTATGTTTCGGGTTCCTCAGAAAGAGCGAACACAGAGGGTTCAGTTGCATGTGGGGAAATGTAAAGGCTCCCCTGGGGTGTTCAGTTGTACCTAATGCCTTCCTTTGAGGGCACTTTTTGATGGGCGAAAGGGGCTTGGAACGCGTTTTCTTTGGATCTTTTTAGAATTTCTCTCCGATGCCGGGTAGGGCTATGTTTCAGGTTGCTCAGAAAGAGCGAACACAGAGGATGCAGTTGCATGTGGGACTGCGTGAATGGTCTCCTGTGGAGTTCTGTTATACCCAAAGCCTTCCTTTGAGGGCACTTTTTGATGGTCGGAAGGGCTTGGAATGTGTTTTTTTGGGGCCCTATTTAGAATTCCTCTCCGATGACAGGTAGGGCTATGTTTCGGGTTGCTCAGAAAGAGCAAACACAGAGGGTCCAGCTGCATGTTGGGCTGCATGAATCCTCCCCTGGGGAGTTCAGTTGTACCCAAAGCCTTCCTCTGGGGGCACTTTTTGATGGGTGAAAGGGGCTTAGAACACATTTTCTTGGGACCTTTTTTGAATTCCTCTCCGATGCCGGGTAGGTCTATGTTTCGTCTTGGTCAGAAATAGCGAACACAGAGGGTCCAGTTGCATATGGGGCACTGTAAAGGCTCCCCTGGGGAGTTCAGTTGTACCGAAAATCTTCCTTTGCGGGCAATTTTTGATGGGCGAAAGGGGCTTTGAACTCGTTTTCTTTGGACCATTTTTGAATTCCTCTCCGATGCCGGGTAAGGCTGTGTTTTGTGTTGCTCAGAAAGAGCAAACACAGAGGGTCCAGTTGCATGTGTGGCTGTGTGAAGGCTCCCTTGGGGAGTTCAGTTGTACCCAAAGCCTTCCTTTGAGGGCAAGGTTTGATGGGCGAGAGGGGTTTGGAATGTGTTTTCTCGGGCCCTATTTGGAATTCCTCTCCGATGCCGGGTAGGGCTATGTTTCCAGTTGCTCAGAAAGAGCGAACACAGAGGGTCCAGTTGCATGTGGGGCTGCATGATTGCTGTCCAGGGGAGTTCCGTTGTATCCAAAGACTTCCTTTAACGGCACTTTTTGATGGTCGGAAGGGGTTGGAATGTGTTTTCTGTGGCCGTATTTGGACTTCCTCTCCGATGAGAGGTAGGGTTATGTTTCAGCTTCCTCAGAAAGAGCGAACACAGTGGGTTCATGTGCATGTGGGGCTGCATGAATGCTCCCCTGGGGAGTTCAGTTTTATCCAAAGCCTAACTTTGAGGGCACTTTCTAAAGGGCGAAATGTGCTTTGAATGCGTTTTCTGGGGCCCTATTTGGACTTCTTCTTTGATACTGGATAGGGCTATATTTCTGGTTGCTCAGAAAGAGCGAATACAGAAGGTCCAGTTGCAAGTGTGGCTGTGTGAAGGCTCCCCTGGGGAGTTCAGTTGTATCCCAAGCCTTCCTATGAGGGCACTTTTTGATTGGCGAAAGGGGCTTGGAATGCGTTTTCTGGGGCCGTATTTGGACTTCATCTCCGATGACAGGTAGGCTTAAATTTTGGGTTGCTCAGAAAGAGCGAACACAGAGGGTCCAGTTTCATGTGGGCCTGCGTGAATGCTCCCCTGGGGAGTTCACTTGTACCCAAAGCCTTCCTCTGGGGGCACATTTTGATGGGCGAAAGGGGCTTTGAACGCGTTTTCTAGGTCCCTATTTCGAATTCCACTCCCGTGCTTGGTACGGCTATGTTTCAGGTTGCTCAGAAAGAGCGAACACAGAGGATCCAGCTGCATGTGGGACTGTGTGAATGCTCTCCTGGTGAGATCAGTTGTACCCAAAGCCTTCCTTTGCGGGCACCTTTTGTTTTTGCGAAAGGGGCTTTGAACGCTTTTTCTGGGGCCCTATTTGGAATTCCTCTCCCATTCCTGGTAGGGCTATGTTTCGTGTTGCTCAGAAATAGCTAACAGAGAGGGTCCAGTTGCATGTGTGGCTGCGTGAAGACTCCCCAGGGGAGTTCAGTTGTACCCTAAGCCCTCCTATGAGGGCACTTTTTGATGGGCGAAAGGGGCTTGGAATGTGTTTCCTGGGGCCGTATTTGGACTTCCTGTCCGATGACAGGTAGGGCTATGTTTCGGGTTCCTCAGAAAGAGCTAACTTAGAGGGTTCATGTGCATGTGGGGCTGCATGAATACTCCCCTGGGGAGTTCAGTTGTATCCAAAGTCTTCCTTACAGGGCACTTTTTGATGGGCGAAAGGGGCTTGGAACGCGTTTTCTTTGGACCTTTTTTGAATTTCTCTCCGATGCCGGGTAGGGCTATGTTTTGTGTTGATCAGAAAGAGCAAACACAGAGGGTCCAGCTTCATGTGGGGCTGCATGAATGCTCTTCTGGGGAGTTCAGTTGTACCTAAAGCCTTTCTCTGGGGGCACTTTCTAATGGGTGAAAGGGGCTTTTAATGCGTTTTCTTTGGAGCTTTTTTGAATTCCTCTGCGATGCCCGGTAGGGCTATGTATCGGGTTGGTCACAAGGAGCAAACACTGAGGGTCCAGTTGCATGTGTGCCTGCGTGACGGCTCCGCTGGGGAGTTCAGTTGTACCCAATGCCTTTCTCAGGGGGCAATTTTTGATGGGCGAAAGGGGCTTGGAAGGCGTTTTCTTTGGACCTTTTTTGAATTCTTCTCCGATGCCGGGTAGGGCTATGTTTCAGGTTGGTCAGAAAGAGCGAACACAGAGGGTCCATTTGCATGTGGGGCTGCGTGAAGGCTCCCCTGGGGAGTTCAGTTGTATCCAAAGCCTTCCTTTGAGGCCTAGTTTTGAAGGGCAAAAGGGGCTTGGAATGCGTTTTCTGGGGCCGTATTTGGACTTCGTCTCCGATGCTTGGTATGGCTATGTTTCTGGTTGCTCAGAAAGAGCGAAAACAGAGGGTCTAGTTGCATGTGTGGCTGCGTGAAGGCTCGCCTGGGGAGTTCAGTTGTATCCAAAGCATTCCTTTGAGAGCAATTTTTGATGGGCGAAAGGGGCTTTGAACGCCTTTTCTTTGGATATTTTTGAATTCCTCTCCGATGCCGGGTACGGCTATTTTTCCGGTTGCTCAGAAAGAGCGAACAAAGAGGGTCCAGTTGCATGTGTGGCTGAGTGAAGGCTCCCCTGCGGAGTTCAGTTGTATGCATAGACTTCCTTTGAGGGCATTTTTTGGTGGGCGAAAGGGGCTTGGAACGCATTTTTTTTGGACCTTTTTTGAATTCCTCTCCGATACCGGATAGGGCTATGTTTCGGGTTTCTCAGAAAGAGCGAACACAGAGGGTTCAGTTGCATGTGTGGCAGCGTGAAGGCTCCCCTGGGGACTTCAGTTGTACCCAAAGCCTTCCTCTGGGGGCACTTTTTGATGGGTGAAAGGGGCTTTGAACGCGTTTTCTGGGGCCCTAATTGGAATTCCTCTCCCATGGTGTGTACGACTATGTTTCGGGTTGCTCAGAAATAGCGAACACAGAGGGTTCACTTGCATGTGTGGCTGCGTGAAGGCTCCCCTGGGAAGTTCAGTTGTATCCAAAGCCTTCCTCTGGGGGCAAGTTTTGAGTTGCGAAAGGGGCTTGGAATACGTTTTCTGGGGCCCTATATGGAATTCCTCTCCGTTACCAGGTAGGGCTATTTTCAGGTTTTTCAGAAATAGCTAACACAGAGGGTCCAGCTGCATGTGGGTCTCCGTGAATGCTCCCCTGGGGAGTTCTGTTGTATTCAAAGCCTTCCTGTGAGGGAAATTTTTGATGGGCGAAAGGGGCTTTGAACACGTTTTCTTTGGACCTTTTTTGAATTCCTGTCCTGGTTTCAGTTAGAACAGAGTTAATTTTGTTCCTAGTAGCCGGTGGAATGCTATGCTTTGGCTTAGAATGAGAAGAGTGCTGATAACACCCCGATGTTTTAATTATTGCAGAGCAGTGCTTGTACTAAGCCAAGGACATCTCAACTTCTTGCTCTGTCCTGTCAACAGGCAGGCTGGGGGTGCAGCAAGAACTGGGAGGGGACAGACCCAGAACAGGTGACCCAAACTATCCAAAGGGGTATTCCATACCATCTGACGTCACGCTAAACAATATATAGGGTGGCTAGCCGGGGGGAGGGCAGGCCGGACTGCTCGGGGTTAGGCTGGGCATCGGTCAGCGGGTGGTGAGCAATTGCATTGTGCATCACTTGTTTGTACATGTTATTATTAGTAGTACTATTATCATCATTGTATCATTATTATTATTATTACTATTATTATTATTATTATTATTACTATTATTATTTCCTTGTCTTATTAAACTGTCTTTATCTCAACTCACAGGCCTCACTTTCCATTTCTCTCCCCCGTCCCAGAGAGGGAGGGGGGAGGGTGAGCGAACGGCTGTGTAGTGTTTAGCTGCCGGCCGGGTTAAACCACTACAGTCTTTTTGGCGCCCAACGTGGGGCACGAAAGGTTGAGATAACGGCAGACCTGATCAGAGTGTGTTAAACTAAGATTGTTATAAGTATTAGACCTGCTTAATAGTCACTTGTCATAATGCTGATTGCTTTAATCTCAAGTCTGCTGCGCCTGTTTTTCAAATTGAGCATTATAGCACATTATTTTCCGTATGTGCTCTCTGTCATGTTGTTTATCCTGTCCGGGCCCTGGTTTCAGACCATTATGGTACTGTGTCTTGTAACAGTGGCTTATGAGACGATGAAATATCTGGTCATGACTCTAACTTGGTATTTGTACTCAGTAACATCGTCGACTTTATACTTTGGAAACCGTATCTTGGAAACTATTAGCAAATGCCCTGTGGGGATGGTTACAGCAATGGAAGGAAAACAACTGGCAGCGCAGGGGCAAACCCATCTGGGCTGCTGCATTGTGGCAAGATATTGCTGCTCGGGTGGAGAACCTGGCTGTAAAGGTACGCCACGTAGATGCTCATATGCCCAAGAATCGGGCTACTGAAGAACATCAAAACAACCAGCAGGTGGATCAGGCTGCTAAGATTGAAGTAGCTCAGGTGGACCTGGATTGGCAGCATAAAGGTGAATTATTTATAGCCCGATGGGCCCATGACACCTCAGGCCATCAAGGTAGAGATGCAACATACAGATGGGCTCGTGATCGAGGGGTGGACCTGACCATGGACACTATAACACAGGTTATTCATGACTGTGAAACATGTGCTGCAATCAAGCAAGCCAAACGGTCAAAGCCTCTTTGGTATGGAGGACGATGGCTGAAATATAAATATGGAGAGGCCTGGCAGATTGATTACATCACACTCCCTCAAACTCGCAATGGCAAGCGCCATGTACTTACAATGGTGGAAGCAACCACTGGATGGCTGGAAACATATCCTGTGCCTCATGCCACCGCCCGGAACACTATCCTGGGCCTTGAAAAACAAGTCCTATGGCGACATGGCACCCCAGAAAGAATAGAGTCAGACAATGGAACTAATTTCCGAAACAACCTTATAGACACTTGGGCCAAAGAGCATGGTATTGAGTGGGTGTATCACATCCCCTATCATGCACCAGCCTCCGGGAAAGTTGAACGATATAATGGACTGTTAAAGACTACATTGAAAGCAATGGGTGCTGGGACGTTCAAAAATTGGGATACGCATTTGGCAAAGGCCACCTGGTTAGTCAATACTAGGGGATCCGCCAACCGAACTGGACCTGCCCAATCAAACCTGTTACGTACTGTAGATGGGGATAAAGTTCCTGTAGTGCATGTAAGAAATATACTGGGTAAAACGGTCTGGGCTACGCCTGCCTCAGGAAAAGGCAAACCCATTCGTGGAATTGCTTTTGCCCAGGGACCTGGATATACGTGGTGGGTGATGCAAAAGAACGGAGAGGTCCGGTGTGTACCTCAAGGGGATTTAATACTGGGTGAGAATAGCCCATGAATTGGATTGTACCATGTTAATTACTATATAATATTGTATGTTATCACTATCATGACTACTATATACCCTAGATAAAAATGGTGACTAACTAGAATGTATGGAAAAGAATGTAACCTGAGCATGACATAAATGGTATGGAATAAGGGGTGGATAGATGTCCTGGTTTCAGTTAGAACAGAGTTAATTTTGTTCCTAGTAGCCGGTGGAATGCTATGCTTTGGCTTAGAATGAAAAGAGTGCTGATAACACCCCGATGTTTTAATTATTGCAGAGCAGTGCTTGTACTAAGCCAAGGACATCTCAACTTCTTGCTCTGTCCTGTCAACAGGCAGGCTGGGGGTGCAGCAAGAACTGGGAGGGGACAGACCCAGAACAGGTGACCCAAACTAGCCAAAGGGGTATTCCATACCATCTGACGTCACGCTAAACAATATATAGGGTGGCTAGCCGGGGGGAGGGCAGGCCGGACTGCTCGGGGTTAGGCTGGGCATCGGTCAGCGGGTGGTGAGCAATTGCATTGTGCATCACTTGTTTGTACATGTTATTATTAGTAGTACTATTATCATCATTGTATCATTATTATTATTATTACTATTATTATTATTATTATTATTACTATTATTATTTCCTTGTCTTATTAAACTGTCTTTATCTCAACTCACAGGCCTCACTTTCCATTTCTCTCCCCCGTCCCAGAGAGGGAGGGGGGAGGGTGAGCGAACGGCTGTGTAGTGTTTAGCTGCCGGCCGGGTTAAACCACTACAGTCTTTTTGGCGCCCAACGTGGGGCACGAAAGGTTGAGATAACGGCAGACCTGATCAGAGTGTGTTAAACTAAGATTGTTATAAGTATTAGACCTGCTTAATAGTCACTTGTCATAATGCTGATTGCTTTAATCTCAAGTCTGCTGCGCCTGTTTTTCAAATTGAGCATTATAGCACATTATTTTCCGTATGTGCTCTCTGTCATGTTGTTTATCCTGTCCGGGCCCTGGTTTCAGACCATTATGGTACTGTGTCTTGTAACAGTGGCTTATGAGACGATGAAATATCTGGTCATGACTCTAACTTGGTATTTGTACTCAGTAACATCGTCGACTTTATACGTTGGAAACCGTATCTTGGAAACTATTAGCAAATGCCCTGTGGGGATGGTTACAGCAATGGAAGGAAAACAACTGGCAGCGCAGGGGCAAACCCATCTGGGCTGCTGCATTGTGGCAAGATATTGCTGCTCGGGTGGAGAACCTGGCTGTAAAGGTACGCCACGTAGATGCTCATATGCCCAAGAATCGGGCTACTGAAGAACATCAAAACAACCAGCAGGTGGATCAGGCTGCTAAGATTGAAGTAGCTCAGGTGGACCTGGATTGGCAGCATAAAGGTGAATTATTTATAGCCCGATGGGCCCATGACACCTCAGGCCATCAAGGTAGAGATGCAACATACAGATGGGCTCGTGATCGAGGGGTGGACCTGACCATGGACACTATAACACAGGTTATTCATGACTGTGAAACATGTGCTGCAATCAAGCAAGCCAAACGGTCAAAGCCTCTTTGGTATGGAGGACGATGGCTGAAATATAAATATGGAGAGGCCTGGCAGATTGATTACATCACACTCCCTCAAACTCGCAATGGCAAGCGCCATGTACTTACAATGGTGGAAGCAACCACTGGATGGCTGGAAACATATCCTGTGCCTCATGCCACCGCCCGGAACACTATCCTGGGCCTTGAAAAACAAGTCCTATGGCGACATGGCACCCCAGAAAGAATAGAGTCAGACAATGGAACTCATTTCCGAAACAACCTTATAGACACTTGGGCCAAAGAGCATGGTATTGAGTGGGTGTATCACATCCCCTATCATGCACCAGCCTCCGGGAAAGTTGAACGATATAATGGACTGTTAAAGACTACATTGAAAGCAATGGGTGCTGGGACGTTCAAAAATTGGGATACGCATTTGGCAAAGGCCACCTGGTTAGTCAATACTAGGGGATCCGCCAACCGAACTGGACCTGCCCAATCAAACCTGTTACGTACTGTAGATGGGGATAAAGTTCCTGTAGTGCATGTAAGAAATATACTGGGTAAAACGGTCTGGGCTACGCCTGCCTCAGGAAAAGGCAAACCCATTCGTGGAATTGCTTTTGCCCAGGGACCTGGATATACGTGGTGGGTGATGCAAAAGAACGGAGAGGTCCGGTGTGTACCTCAAGGGGATTTAATACTGGGTGAGAATAGCCCATGAATTGGATTGTACCATGTTAATTACTATATAATATTGTATGTTATCACTATCATGACTACTATATACCCTAGATAAAAATGGTGACTAACTAGAATGTATGGAAAAGAATGTAACCTGAGCATGACATAAATGGTATGGAATAAGGGGTGGATAGATGTCCTGGTTTCAGTTAGAACAGAGTTAATTTTGTTCCTAGTAGCCGGTGGAATGCTATGCTTTGGCTTAGAATGAAAAGAGTGCTGATAACACCCCGATGTTTTAATTATTGCAGAGCAGTGCTTGTACTAAGCCAAGGACATCTCAACTTCTTGCTCTGTCCTGTCAACAGGCAGGCTGGGGGTGCAGCAAGAACTGGGAGGGGACAGACCCAGAACAGGTGACCCAAACTAGCCAAAGGGGTATTCCATACCATCTGACGTCACGCTAAACAATATATAGGGTGGCTAGCCGGGGGGAGGGCAGGCCGGACTGCTCGGGGTTAGGCTGGGCATCGGTCAGCGGGTGGTGAGCAATTGCATTGTGCATCACTTGTTTGTACATGTTATTATTAGTAGTACTATTATCATCATTGTATCATTATTATTATTATTACTTTTATTATTATTATTATTATTACTATTATTATTTCCTTGTCTTATTAAACTGTCTTTATCTCAACTCACAGGCCTCACTTTCCATTTCTCTCCCCCGTCCCAGAGAGGGAGGGGGGAGGGTGAGCGAACTGCTGTGTGGTGTTTAGCTACCGGCCGGGTTAAACCACTACAATTCCTCTCCGATGCCAGGTAGGGCTATGTTTCGGGTTGCTCAGAAAGAGCGAACACAGAGGGTCCAGTTGCATGTGTGGCTGCGTGAAGGCTCCCCTGGGGAGCTCAGTTGTATCCAAAGACTTCCTTTGAGGGCACATTTTGATGGGCGAAAGTGTCTTGGAACGCATTTTAGTTGGACCTTAATGAATTCCTCTCCAGTGCCAGGTAGGGCTATGTTATGGGTTGCTCAGAAAGAGCAAAAACAGAGGGTCCAGCTGCTTGTGTGGCTGCGTGAAGGTTTCCCTGGGGAGTTCAGTTGTATCCAAAGCCTTCCTTTGAGGGCACTTTTTGATGGGCGAAAGGGGCTTGGAACGCGTTTTCTGGGGCCGTATTTGGACTTCCTCTCCGATGCCAGGTAGGGCTATGTTTTGGATTGCTCAGAAAGAGCAAACACAGAGGGTCCAGCTGCATGTGGGGCTGCATGAATGCTCTCCTGGGGAGTTCAGTTGTACCCAAATCCTTCCTTTGAGGGCACTTTTTGATGGGCGAAAGGGTCTTTGAACGCGTTTTCTGGGGCCCTATTTGGAATTCCTCTTCCATGCTGGGTACGGTTATGTTTCAGGTTGCTCAGAAAGAGTGAACACAGAGGGTCCAGTTGCATGTGTGGCTGCGTGAAGGCTCGCTTGGGGAGTTCAGTTGTATCCAAAGCCTTCCTTTGAGGGCACTTTTTGATGGGCGAAAGGGGCTATGAACGCGTTTTCTTTGGACCTTTTTTGAATTCCTCTCCGATGCCGGGTAGGGCTATGTTTCGGGTTTCTCAGAAAGAGCAAACACAGAGGATCCAGTTGCATTTGTGGTTGCATGATTACGCCCCTGGGGAGATAAGTTGTACCCAATTTCTTCCTTTGAGGGCTAGTTTTGATGGGCAAATTGGCTTGGAATTCATTTTCTGGGGCCCTATTTGGACGTCCTCTCCGTTACCGGGTAGGGCTATGTTTCAGGTTGCTAGGAAAGAGCGAACACAGAGGGTCCAGTTTCATGTGTGGCTGCGTGATGGCTCCCCTGGGGGAGTTCAGTTTTACCCAATGCCTTCCTTTGAGGGCACTTTTTGATGGGCGAAAGGGGCTTGGAACGCATTTTCCTTGGACCTTTTTTGAATTCCTCTCCGATGCCGGGTAGGGCTATGTTTCAGGTTGCTCAGAAAGAGCGAACAAAGAGGACGCAGTTGCATGTGTGGCTGCGTGAAGGCTCCCCTAGGGAGTTCAGTTGTACCCAAAGCATTCCTTTGAGGGCACTTTTTGATGGGCGAAATGAGCTGGTTATGCGTTTACTTTGGTCCTATTTGGAATTCCTCTGAGATGCCGGGTAGGGCTATATTTCGTGTTGCTCAGAAAGAGCGAACACAGAGGGTCCAGTTGCATGTGTGGCTGCGTAAAGGCTCCCCTGGGGAGTTCAGTTGTACTCAAAGCCTTCCTTTACGGACTAGTTTTTATGGGCAAAATGGGCTTGAAGCACGTTTTCTTTGGACCTTTTTTGATTTCGTCTCCAATGTCAGGTAGGGCTACGTTTCCGGTTGCTCAGAAAGAGCGAACACAGAGGGTCCATTTGCATGTGGGGCTGCATGAATGCTCTCCTGGGGAGTTCCGTTGTACCCAAAGCCTTCCTCTGGGGGCACTTTTTGATGGGTGAAAGGGGCTTTGAATGCGTTTTCTTTGGAGATTTTTTGAATTCCTCTTCGATGCCGGGTAGGGCTATGTATCGAGTTGCTTACAACGGGAAAACACAGGGTCCAGTTGTATATGTGGCTGCGTGAAGGCTCTGCTGGGCAGTTTAGTTGTTTCCAAAGCCTTCCTTTGAGGGCTAGTTTTGATGGGCAAAAGGGGATTTGAATGCGTTTTGTAGGGCCCTATTAGGACTTCTTCTCCGATACTGGCTAGGGCTATGTTTCCTGTTGCTCAGAAAGAGCGAACATAGAGGGTCCAGTTGCATGTGAGGCTGCATGAATGCTCCCCTGGGGAGTTCAGTTGTATCCAAAGCCTTCCTTTGGTGGCACTTTTTGTTGGGCGAAAGTGGCTTGGAATGCGTTTTCTGGGGCCGTATTTGGACATCCTCTCCATTGACAGGTACGCTTAAATTTTGGGTTGCTCAGAAAGAGCGAACACAGAGGGTCCAGCAGCATGTGTATCTGCATGAATGCTCCCCTGGGGAGTTCAGTTGTACCCAATGCCTTCCTTTGAGGGCACTTTTTGATGGGCCAAACGGTCTTTCAACGCGTTTTCTTTGGACCTGTTTTGAATTCCTCTCCGATGCCGGGTAGGGCTATGTTTTGGGTTGCTCAGTAAGAGTGAACACAGAGGGTCCAGTTGCATGTGTGGCTGCGTGAAGGCTCCCCTGGGGAGTTCAGTTGTATCCAAAGCCTTCCTTTGAGGGCACTTTTTGATGGGCGATAGGGGCTTGGAATGCGTTTTCTGGGGCCGAATTTGGACTTCCTCTCCGATGACAATTTGGGCTATGTTTTGGGTTGCTCAGAAAGAGCGAACACAGAGGGTCCCGCTGCATGTGGGGCTGCATGAATACTCCCCTGGGGAGTTCAGTTGTACCCAAAGCATTCCGTTGAGAGCAATTTTTGATGGGCGAAAGGAGCTTTGAATGCGTTTTCTTTGGACATGTTTTGAATTCCTCTCTTATGCTGGGTAGGGCTATGTTTCCGGTTGCTCAGAAAGAGCGAACAGAGTGGGTCCAGTTGCATGTGGGGCTCCGTGATGGCTCCCCTGGGGAGTTCAGTTGTACCCAAAGCCTTCCTCTAGGGGCACTTTTTGATGATCGGAAGGGGTTGTAATGTGTTTTCTGGGGCCCTATTTGGAATTCCACTCCAATGCTGGATAGGTCTATGTTTCGTGTTGCTCAGAAAGAGCGAACACACAGGGTCCAGCTGCATGTGTGCCTGCGTGAATGCTCCCCTGGGGAGTTCAGTTGTATCCAAAGCCTTCCTTTGAGGGCACATTTTGATGGGCAAAAAGGGCTTGGAATGCGTTTTCTTGGGACATTTTTGAATTCCTCTCCGATGCCAGGTACGGCTATGATCCAGGTTGCTCAGAAAGAGCGAACACAGATGGTCCAGTTGCATGTGTGGCTGCATGAAGGCTCCCCTGGGGCGTTCAGTTGGATACATAGACATCCTTTGAGAGCACTTTTTGATGGGTGAAAGTGGCTTGGAATGCGTTTTCTGGGGCCGTATTTGGACTTCCTCTCCGATGACAGGTAGGGTTATATTTTGGGTTGCTCAGAAAGAGCGAACACAGAGGGTCCAGTTTCATGTGGGCCTGCGTGAATGCTCCCCTGGGGAGTTCACTTGTACCCAAAGCCTTCCTCTGGGGGCACATTTTGATGGGCGAAAGGGGCTTTGAACGCGTTTTCTGGGGCCATATTTGGAATTCCTGTACCATGCCGGGTAGGGCTATGTTTCCGGTTGCTCATAAAGAGCGAACACAGAGGGTCCAGTTGCATGTGGGGCTGCATGAATGCTCTCCTGGGGACTTCCGTTGTACCCAAAGCCTTCCTCTAGGGGCACTTTTTGATGGGCGAAAGGGGCTTTGAATGCGTTTTCTGGAGCCCTATTTGGAATTCCACTCCAATGCTGGATATGGCTACGTTTCGGGTTGCTCAGAAAGAGCGAACACAGAGGGTTCATGTGTATGTGGGGCTGAATGAATGCTCCCCTGGGGAGTTCAGTTGTATCCATAGACTTCTTTTGAGGGCACTTTTTGATGGGAGAAACCGGATTGGAATGCTTTTTTGGGGCCGTATTTGGACTTCCTCTCCGATTACAGGTAGGGTTATGTTTCAGCTTCCTCAGAAAGAGCGAACAGAGATGGTTCATGTGCATGTGGGGTTGCATGAATGCTCCTTTGGGGAGTTCAGTTGTATCCAAAGCCTTCCTTTGAGGGCACTTTTTGATTGGCGAAATGGGCTTTGAACGCGTTTTCTTTGGACTTTTTTTGAATTCCTCTGCAATGTCGGGTAAAGCTATGTTTCGGGTTGCTCAGAAAGAGCGAACAAAGAGGGTTCAGTTGCATGTGGGGAAATGTAAAGGCTCCCCTGGGGATTTCAGTTGTATCCAATGCCTTCCTTTGAGGGCTAGTTTTGATGGGCAAAAGGGGCTTGGAATGTCATTTCTGGGGCCGTATTTGGACTTCCTCTCTGATGTCAGGTAAGGCTACATATTGGGTTGCTCAGAGAGAACGAACGCAGAGGGTCCAGGTGCATGTGTGGCTGCGTGAAGGCTCCCCTGGGGAGTTCAGTTGTATCCAAAGCCTTCTTTTGAGGGTAAGTTTTGAAGGGCGAAAGGTGCTTTTAACACGTTTTTTTTGGACCTGTTTTGAATTCCTCTCCGATGCCAGGTAGGGCTATGTTTCTTCTTGTTCAGAAAGAGCGAACACAGAGGGTCCAGTTGCATGTGTGGCTGCGTGTAACCTCCCCTGGGGAGTTCAGTTGTATCCAAAGCCTTCCTCTAGGGGCATTTTATTGATGGGCGATAGGGGTTTGGAATGCGTTTTCTGGGGCCATATATGGAATTCCTCTCCGATGCTGGGTAGGGCTATGTTTCGGGTTGCTCAGAAAGAGCGAACACAGAGGGTCCAGTTGCATGTGAGGCTGCATGATGGCTCCCCTGGGGAGTTCAGTTGTATCCAAAGCCTTAGTTTGAGGGCACTTTTTGATGGGCGAAAGGGGCTTTGAACGCGTTTTCTTTGGACAATTTTTGAATTCCTCTCCGACGCCGGGTAGGGCTATGTTTCAGGTTGCTCAGAAAGAGTGAACACAGAGGGTCCAGTTGCATGTGAGGCTGCATGATGGCTCCCCTGGGGAGTTCAGTTGTATCCAAAGCCGTCCTTTGAGGGCGCTTTTTGATGAGCGGAAGGGGTTGGAATGTGTTTTCTGGGGCCCTATTTGGAATTCCACTCCGATGCTGGATAGGGCTATGTTTCGTGTTGCTCAGAAAGAGCGAACACAGAGGGTCCAGTTGCATGTGGGGCTGCATGAATGCTCCCCTGGGGAGTTCAGTTGTATCCAAAGCCTTCTTTTGAGGCCTAGTTTTGCTGGGCAAAAGGGGCTTGGAATGCTATTTCTGGGGCCGTATTTGGACTTCCACTCCTATGCCAGAGAAGGCTGTGTTTCGGGTTGCTCAGAAATAGCGAACACAGAGGGTTCACTTGCATGTGTGGCTGCGTGAAGGCTCCCCTGGGAAGTTCAGTTGTATCCAAAGCCTTCCTCTGGGGGCAAGTTTTGAGTTGCGAAAGGGGCTTGGAATACGTTTTCTGGGGCCCTATATGGAATTCCTCTCCGTTACCAGGTAGGGCTATTTTCAGGTTTTTCAGAAATAGCTAACACAGAGGGTCCAGCTGCATGTGGGTCTCCGTGAATGCTCCCCTGGGGAGTTCTGTTGTATTCAAAGCCTTCCTGTGAGGGAAATTTTTGATGGGCGAAAGGGGCTTTGAACACGTTTTCTTTGGACCTTTTTTGAATTCCTGTCCTGGTTTCAGTTAGAACAGAGTTAATTTTGTTCCTAGTAGCCGGTGGAATGCTATGCTTTGGCTTAGAATGAGAAGAGTGCTGATAACACCCCGATGTTTTAATTATTGCAGAGCAGTGCTTGTACTAAGCCAAGGACATCTCAACTTCTTGCTCTGTCCTGTCAACAGGCAGGCTGGGGGTGCAGCAAGAACTGGGAGGGGACAGACCCAGAACAGGTGACCCAAACTATCCAAAGGGGTATTCCATACCATCTGACGTCACGCTAAACAATATATAGGGTGGCTAGCCGGGGGGAGGGCAGGCCGGACTGCTCGGGGTTAGGCTGGGCATCGGTCAGCGGGTGGTGAGCAATTGCATTGTGCATCACTTGTTTGTACATGTTATTATTAGTAGTACTATTATCATCATTGTATCATTATTATTATTATTACTATTATTATTATTATTATTATTACTATTATTATTTCCTTGTCTTATTAAACTGTCTTTATCTCAACTCACAGGCTTCACTTTCCATTTCTCTCCCCCGTCCCGGAGAGGGAGGGGGGAGGGTGAGCGAACGGCTGTGTAGTGTTTAGCTGCCGGCCGGGTTAAACCACTACAGTCTTTTTGGCGCCCAACGTGGGGCACGAAAGGTTGAGATAACGGCAGACCTGATCAGAGTGTGTTAAACTAAGATTGTTATAAGTATTAGACCTGCTTAATAGTCACTTGTCATAATGCTGATTGCTTTAATCTCAAGTCTGCTGCGCCTGTTTTTCAAATTGAGCATTATAGCACATTATTTTCCGTATGTGCTCTCTGTCATGTTGTTTATCCTGTCCGGGCCCTGGTTTCAGACCATTATGGTACTGTGTCTTGTAACAGTGGCTTATGAGACGATGAAATATCTGGTCATGACTCTAACTTGGTATTTGTACTCAGTAACATCGTCGACTTTATACTTTGGAAACCGTATCTTGGAAACTATTAGCAAATGCCCTGTGGGGATGGTTACAGCAATGGAAGGAAAACAACTGGCAGCGCAGGGGCAAACCCATCTGGGCTGCTGCATTGTGGCAAGATATTGCTGCTCGGGTGGAGAACCTGGCTGTAAAGGTACGCCACGTAGATGCTCATATGCCCAAGAATCGGGCTACTGAAGAACATCAAAACAACCAGCAGGTGGATCAGGCTGCTAAGATTGAAGTAGCTCAGGTGGACCTGGATTGGCAGCATAAAGGTGAATTATTTATAGCCCGATGGGCCCATGACACCTCAGGCCATCAAGGTAGAGATGCAACATACAGATGGGCTCGTGATCGAGGGGTGGACCTGACCATGGACACTATAACACAGGTTATTCATGACTGTGAAACATGTGCTGCAATCAAGCAAGCCAAACGGTCAAAGCCTCTTTGGTATGGAGGACGATGGCTGAAATATAAATATGGAGAGGCCTGGCAGATTGATTACATCACACTCCCTCAAACTCGCAATGGCAAGCGCCATGTACTTACAATGGTGGAAGCAACCACTGGATGGCTGGAAACATATCCTGTGCCTCATGCCACCGCCCGGAACACTATCCTGGGCCTTGAAAAACAAGTCCTATGGCGACATGGCACCCCAGAAAGAATAGAGTCAGACAATGGAACTAATTTCCGAAACAACCTTATAGACACTTGGGCCAAAGAGCATGGTATTGAGTGGGTGTATCACATCCCCTATCATGCACCAGCCTCCGGGAAAGTTGAACGATATAATGGACTGTTAAAGACTACATTGAAAGCAATGGGTGCTGGGACGTTCAAAAATTGGGATACGCATTTGGCAAAGGCCACCTGGTTAGTCAATACTAGGGGATCCGCCAACCGAACTGGACCTGCCCAATCAAACCTGTTACGTACTGTAGATGGGGATAAAGTTCCTGTAGTGCATGTAAGAAATATACTGGGTAAAACGGTCTGGGCTACGCCTGCCTCAGGAAAAGGCAAACCCATTCGTGGAATTGCTTTTGCCCAGGGACCTGGATATACGTGGTGGGTGATGCAAAAGAACGGAGAGGTCCGGTGTGTACCTCAAGGGGATTTAATACTGGGTGAGAATAGCCCATGAATTGGATTGTACCATGTTAATTACTATATAATATTGTATGTTATCACTATCATGACTACTATATACCCTAGATAAAAATGGTGACTAACTAGAATGTATGGGAAAGAGTGTAACCTGAGCATGACATAAATGGTATGGAATAAGGGGTGGATAGATGTCCTGGTTTCAGTTAGAACAGAGTTAATTTTGTTCCTAGTAGCCGGTGGAATGCTATGCTTTGGCTTAGAATGAAAAGAGTGCTGATAACACCCCGATGTTTTAATTATTGCAGAGCAGTGCTTGTACTAAGCCAAGGACATCTCAACTTCTTGCTCTGTCCTGTCAACAGGCAGGCTGGGGGTGCAGCAAGAACTGGGAGGGGACAGACCCAGAACAGGTGACCCAAACTAGCCAAAGGGGTATTCCATACCATCTGACGTCACGCTAAACAATATATAGGGTGGCTAGCCGGGGGGAGGGCAGGCCGGACTGCTCGGGGTTAGGCTGGGCATCGGTCAGCGGGTGGTGAGCAATTGCATTGTGCATCACTTGTTTGTACATGTTATTATTAGTAGTACTATTATCATCATTGTATCATTATTATTATTATTACTTTTATTATTATTATTATTATTACTATTATTATTTCCTTGTCTTATTAAACTGTCTTTATCTCAACTCACAGGCCTCACTTTCCATTTCTCTCCCCCGTCCCAGAGAGGGAGGGGGGAGGGTGAGCGAACTGCTGTGTGGTGTTTAGCTACCGGCCGGGTTAAACCACTACAATTCCTCTCCGATGCCAGGTAGGGCTATGTTTCGGGTTGCTCAGAAAGAGCGAACACAGAGGGTCCAGTTGCATGTGTGGCTGCGTGAAGGCTCCCCTGGGGAGCTCAGTTGTATCCAAAGACTTCCTTTGAGGGCACATTTTGATGGGCGAAAGTGTCTTGGAACGCATTTTAGTTGGACCTTAATGAATTCCTCTCCAGTGCCAGGTAGGGCTATGTTATGGGTTGCTCAGAAAGAGCAAAAACAGAGGGTCCAGCTGCTTGTGTGGCTGCGTGAAGGTTTCCCTGGGGAGTTCAGTTGTATCCAAAGCCTTCCTTTGAGGGCACTTTTTGATGGGCGAAAGGGGCTTGGAACGCGTTTTCTGGGGCCGTATTTGGACTTCCTCTCCGATGCCAGGTAGGGCTATGTTTTGGATTGCTCAGAAAGAGCAAACACAGAGGGTCCAGCTGCATGTGGGGCTGCATGAATGCTCTCCTGGGGAGTTCAGTTGTACCCAAATCCTTCCTTTGAGGGCACTTTTTGATGGGCGAAAGGGTCTTTGAACGCGTTTTCTGGGGCCCTATTTGGAATTCCTCTTCCATGCTGGGTACGGTTATGTTTCAGGTTGCTCAGAAAGAGTGAACACAGAGGGTCCAGTTGCATGTGTGGCTGCGTGAAGGCTCGCTTGGGGAGTTCAGTTGTATCCAAAGCCTTCCTTTGAGGGCACTTTTTGATGGGCGAAAGGGGCTATGAACGCGTTTTCTTTGGACCTTTTTTGAATTCCTCTCCGATGCCGGGTAGGGCTATGTTTCGGGTTTCTCAGAAAGAGCAAACACAGAGGATCCAGTTGCATTTGTGGTTGCATGATTACGCCCCTGGGGAGATAAGTTGTACCCAATTTCTTCCTTTGAGGGCTAGTTTTGATGGGCAAATTGGCTTGGAATTCATTTTCTGGGGCCCTATTTGGACGTCCTCTCCGTTACCGGGTAGGGCTATGTTTCAGGTTGCTAGGAAAGAGCGAACACAGAGGGTCCAGTTTCATGTGTGGCTGCGTGATGGCTCCCCTGGGGGAGTTCAGTTTTACCCAATGCCTTCCTTTGAGGGCACTTTTTGATGGGCGAAAGGGGCTTGGAACGCATTTTCCTTGGACCTTTTTTGAATTCCTCTCCGATGCCGGGTAGGGCTATGTTTCAGGTTGCTCAGAAAGAGCGAACAAAGAGGACGCAGTTGCATGTGTGGCTGCGTGAAGGCTCCCCTAGGGAGTTCAGTTGTACCCAAAGCATTCCTTTGAGGGCACTTTTTGATGGGCGAAATGAGCTGGTTATGCGTTTACTTTGGTCCTATTTGGAATTCCTCTGAGATGCCGGGTAGGGCTATATTTCGTGTTGCTCAGAAAGAGCGAACACAGAGGGTCCAGTTGCATGTGTGGCTGCGTAAAGGCTCCCCTGGGGAGTTCAGTTGTACTCAAAGCCTTCCTTTACGGACTAGTTTTTATGGGCAAAATGGGCTTGAAGCACGTTTTCTTTGGACCTTTTTTGATTTCGTCTCCAATGTCAGGTAGGGCTACGTTTCCGGTTGCTCAGAAAGAGCGAACACAGAGGGTCCATTTGCATGTGGGGCTGCATGAATGCTCTCCTGGGGAGTTCCGTTGTACCCAAAGCCTTCCTCTGGGGGCACTTTTTGATGGGTGAAAGGGGCTTTGAATGCGTTTTCTTTGGAGATTTTTTGAATTCCTCTTCGATGCCGGGTAGGGCTATGTATCGAGTTGCTTACAACGGGAAAACACAGGGTCCAGTTGTATATGTGGCTGCGTGAAGGCTCTGCTGGGCAGTTTAGTTGTTTCCAAAGCCTTCCTTTGAGGGCTAGTTTTGATGGGCAAAAGGGGATTTGAATGCGTTTTGTAGGGCCCTATTAGGACTTCTTCTCCGATACTGGCTAGGGCTATGTTTCCTGTTGCTCAGAAAGAGCGAACATAGAGGGTCCAGTTGCATGTGAGGCTGCATGAATGCTCCCCTGGGGAGTTCAGTTGTATCCAAAGCCTTCCTTTGGTGGCACTTTTTGTTGGGCGAAAGTGGCTTGGAATGCGTTTTCTGGGGCCGTATTTGGACATCCTCTCCATTGACAGGTACGCTTAAATTTTGGGTTGCTCAGAAAGAGCGAACACAGAGGGTCCAGCAGCATGTGTATCTGCATGAATGCTCCCCTGGGGAGTTCAGTTGTACCCAATGCCTTCCTTTGAGGGCACTTTTTGATGGGCCAAACGGTCTTTCAACGCGTTTTCTTTGGACCTGTTTTGAATTCCTCTCCGATGCCGGGTAGGGCTATGTTTTGGGTTGCTCAGTAAGAGTGAACACAGAGGGTCCAGTTGCATGTGTGGCTGCGTGAAGGCTCCCCTGGGGAGTTCAGTTGTATCCAAAGCCTTCCTTTGAGGGCACTTTTTGATGGGCGATAGGGGCTTGGAATGCGTTTTCTGGGGCCGAATTTGGACTTCCTCTCCGATGACAATTTGGGCTATGTTTTGGGTTGCTCAGAAAGAGCGAACACAGAGGGTCCCGCTGCATGTGGGGCTGCATGAATACTCCCCTGGGGAGTTCAGTTGTACCCAAAGCATTCCGTTGAGAGCAATTTTTGATGGGCGAAAGGAGCTTTGAATGCGTTTTCTTTGGACATGTTTTGAATTCCTCTCTTATGCTGGGTAGGGCTATGTTTCCGGTTGCTCAGAAAGAGCGAACAGAGTGGGTCCAGTTGCATGTGGGGCTCCGTGATGGCTCCCCTGGGGAGTTCAGTTGTACCCAAAGCCTTCCTCTAGGGGCACTTTTTGATGATCGGAAGGGGTTGTAATGTGTTTTCTGGGGCCCTATTTGGAATTCCACTCCAATGCTGGATAGGTCTATGTTTCGTGTTGCTCAGAAAGAGCGAACACACAGGGTCCAGCTGCATGTGTGCCTGCGTGAATGCTCCCCTGGGGAGTTCAGTTGTATCCAAAGCCTTCCTTTGAGGGCACATTTTGATGGGCAAAAAGGGCTTGGAATGCGTTTTCTTGGGACATTTTTGAATTCCTCTCCGATGCCAGGTACGGCTATGATCCAGGTTGCTCAGAAAGAGCGAACACAGATGGTCCAGTTGCATGTGTGGCTGCATGAAGGCTCCCCTGGGGCGTTCAGTTGGATACATAGACATCCTTTGAGAGCACTTTTTGATGGGTGAAAGGGGCTTGGAATGCGTTTTCTGGGGCCGTATTTGGACTTCCTCTCCGATGACAGGTAGGGTTATATTTTGGGTTGCTCAGAAAGAGCGAACACAGAGGGTCCAGTTTCATGTGGGCCTGCGTGAATGCTCCCCTGGGGAGTTCACTTGTACCCAAAGCCTTCCTCTGGGGGCACATTTTGATGGGCGAAAGGGGCTTTGAACGCGTTTTCTGGGGCCATATTTGGAATTCCTGTACCATGCCGGGTAGGGCTATGTTTCCGGTTGCTCATAAAGAGCGAACACAGAGGGTCCAGTTGCATGTGGGGCTGCATGAATGCTCTCCTGGGGACTTCCGTTGTACCCAAAGCCTTCCTCTAGGGGCACTTTTTGATGGGCGAAAGGGGCTTTGAATGCGTTTTCTGGAGCCCTATTTGGAATTCCACTCCAATGCTGGATATGGCTACGTTTCGGGTTGCTCAGAAAGAGCGAACACAGAGGGTTCATGTGTATGTGGGGCTGAATGAATGCTCCCCTGGGGAGTTCAGTTGTATCCATAGACTTCTTTTGAGGGCACTTTTTGATGGGAGAAACCGGATTGGAATGCTTTTTTGGGGCCGTATTTGGACTTCCTCTCCGATTACAGGTAGGGTTATGTTTCAGCTTCCTCAGAAAGAGCGAACAGAGATGGTTCATGTGCATGTGGGGTTGCATGAATGCTCCTTTGGGGAGTTCAGTTGTATCCAAAGCCTTCCTTTGAGGGCACTTTTTGATTGGCGAAATGGGCTTTGAACGCGTTTTCTTTGGACTTTTTTGTAATTCCTCTGCAATGTCGGGTAAAGCTATGTTTCGGGTTGCTCAGAAAGAGCGAACAAAGAGGGTTCAGTTGCATGTGGGGAAATGTAAAGGCTCCCCTGGGGATTTCAGTTGTATCCAATGCCTTCCTTTGAGGGCTAGTTTTGATGGGCAAAAGGGGCTTGGAATGTCATTTCTGGGGCCGTATTTGGACTTCCTCTCTGATGTCAGGTAAGGCTACATATTGGGTTGCTCAGAGAGAACGAACGCAGAGGGTCCAGGTGCATGTGTGGCTGCGTGAAGGCTCCCCTGGGGAGTTCAGTTGTATCCAAAGCCTTCTTTTGAGGGTAAGTTTTGAAGGGAGAAAGGGGCTTTTAACACGTTTTCTTTGGACCTGTTTTGAATTCCTCTCCGATGCCAGGTAGGGCTATGTTTTTTCTTGTTCAGAAAGAGCGAACACAGAGGGTCCAGTTGCATGTGTGGCTGCGTGTAACCTCCCCTGGGGAGTTCAGTTGTATCCAAAGCCTTCCTCTAGGGGCATTTTTTGATGGGCGATAGGGGTTTGGAATGCGTTTTCTGGGGCCATATATGGAATTCCTCTCCGATGCTGGGTAGGGCTATGTTTCGGGTTGCTCAGAAAGAGCGAACACAGAGGGTCCAGTTGCATGTGGGGCTGCATGAATGCTCCCCTGGGGAGTTCAGTTGTATCCAAAGCCTTAGTTTGAGGGCACTTTTTGATGGGCGAAAGGGGCTTTGAACGCGTTTTCTTTGGACTATTTTTGAATTCCTCTCCGACGCCGGGTAGGGCTATGTTTCAGGTTGCTCAGAAAGAGCGAACACAGAGGGTCCAGTTGCATGTGAGGCTGCATGATGGCTCCCCTGGGGAGTTCAGTTGTATCCAAAGCCGTCCTTTGAGGGCGCTTTTTGATGAGCGGAAGGGGTTGGAATGTGTTTTCTGGGGCCCTATTTGGAATTCCACTCCGATGCTGGATAGGGCTATGTTTCGTGTTGCTCAGAAAGAGCGAACACAGAGGGTCCAGTTGCATGTGTGGCTGCGTGAAGGCTCGCCTGGGGAGTTCAATTGTACCCAGAGACTTCTTCTGTGGGCACTTTTTGATGTGCGAAAGGGTCTTGGAACGCATTTTTTTAGACCTTTTTTGAATTCCTCTCCCATGCTCTGTATGGCTATGTTTCGGGTTGCTCAGAAACAGCGAACACAGAGGGTCCAGCTGCATGTGTGGCTGCGTGAAGGCTCCCCTGGGGAGTTCAGTTGTACCCAATGCCTTCCTTTGAGGGCACTTTTTGATGGGCGAAAGGGGCTTTGAACGCGTTTTCTGGGGCCATATTTGGACTTCCTCTCCGATAACAGGTAGGGCGATGTTTTGGGTTGCTCATAAAGAGCGAACACTGAGTGTCCAGCTGCATGTGGGGCTGCGTGAAGGCTCGCCTGGGGAGTTCAATTGTATCCAAAGCCTTCCTTTGAGAGCAATTTTTGATGGGCGAAAGGGGCTTTGAACGCATTTTCTTTGGACATTTTTGTATTGCTCTCTGATGCCGGGAACGGCTATGTTTCAGGTTGCTCAGAAAGAGCGAACACAGAGGGTCCAGTTGCATGTGTGGCTGCGTGAAGGCTCCCCTGGGGAGTTCAGTTGTACCCAAAGCCTTCCATTGAGGGCACTTTATGATGGGCGAAAAGGGGCTTGGAATGCTATTTCTGGGGCCGTATTTGGACTTCCACTCCTATGCCAGAGAAGGCTATGTTTTGGGTTGCTCAGAAAGAGCGAACACAGAGGGTCCAGTTGCATGTGTGGCTGCGTGAAGGCTCCCCTGGGGATTTCAGTTGTACCCAATGCCTTCCTTTGAGGTCACTTTTTGATGGGCGAAAGGGGCTTGGAATGTGTTTTCTGGGGCCCTATTTGGATTTCCTCTCCGATACCGGGTAGGGATATGTTTCTGGTTTCTCAGAAAGAGGAAACACAGAGGGTCCAGCTGCATGTGTGGCTGCATGAATGCTCTCCTGGGGAATTCAGTTGTATCCAAAGCCTTCCTTTGAGAGCAATTTTTGATGTGCGAAAGGGGCTTGGAACGCGTTTTCTTTGGACATTTTTGAATTCCTCTCCGATGCCGGGTACGGTTATGTTTCGTGTTGCTCAGAAAGAGCGAACACAGAGGGTCCAGTTGCATGTGTGGCTGCGTGAAGACTCCCCTGGGGAGTTCAGTTGTACCCAATGCCTTCCTTTGAGGGCACTTTTTGATGGGCGAAAGGGGCTTTGAACGCGTTTTCTGGGGCCATATTTGGACTACCTCTCCGATAACAGGTAGGGCGATGTTTTGGGTTGCTCATAAAGAGCGAACACTGAGTGTCCAGCTGCATGTGGGGCTGCGTGAAGGCTCCCCTGGGGAGTTCTATTGTATCCGAAGCCTTCCTTTGAGGGCAAGGTTTGATGGGCGAAAGGGGCTTTGAATGCGTTTTCTGGGGCCCTATTTGGACTTCCTCTCCGATGCCGTGTAGGGCTATGTTTCGGGTTGGTCAGAAAGAGCGAACACAGAGGTCCAGTTGCATGTGTGGCTGCGTGAAGGTTCCCCTGGGGTGTTCTGTTGTATCCAAAGGTTTCCTTTGGGGGCAGTTTTTGATGGGCGAAAATGGCTTGGAATGCGTTTTCTCTGGCCGTATTTGGACTTCCTCTCCGATGACAGGTAGGGCTATGTTTTGGGTTGCTCAGAAATAGCGAACACAGAGGGTCCAGCTGCATGTGGGGCTTCATGAATGCTCCCCTGGGGAGTTCAGTTTTACGCAAAGCATTCCTTTGAGGGCTAGTTTTGCTGGGCAAAAGGGTCTTGGAATGCTATTTCTGGGGCCGTATTTGGACTTCCTCTCATATGCCTGAGTAGGCTATGTTTCGGGTTACTCAGAAAGAGCGAACACAGAGGGTCCATTTGCATGTGTGGCTGCGTGAAGGTTCGCCTGGGGAGTTCACTTGTACCCAGAGACTTCTTCTGTGGGCACTTTTTGATGTGCAAAAGGGGCTTGGAACGCATTTTTTTAGACCTTTTTTGAATTCCTCTCCCATGTTCTCTATGGCTATGTTTCAGGTTGCTTAGAAAGAGCGAACAAAGAGGGTTCAGTTGCATGGTAGGCTGCGTGAAGGCTCCCGTGGGGAGTTCAGTTGTACCCAATGCCTTCCTTTGAGGTCACTTTTTGATGGGCAAAAGGGGCTTGGAATGCGTTTTCTGGGGACATATTTGGATTTCCTCTCCGATACCGGGTAGGGATATGTTTCGGGTTTCTCAGAAAGAGGAAACACAGAGGGTCCAGCTGCATTTGTGGCTGCATGAATGCTCTCCTGGGGAATTCAGTTGTATCCAAAGCCTTCCATTGAGAGCAATTTTTGATGGGCGAAAGGGGCTTGGAACGCGTTTTCTTTGGATATTTTTTGAATTCCTCTCCGATGCGGGGTACGGTTATGTTTCGTGTTGCTCAGAAAGAGCGAACACAGAGGGTCCAGCTGCATGTGGGGCTGCATGAAATCTCTTCTGTGGACTTCACTTGTACCCAATGCCTTCCTTTGAGGGCTAATTTTGATGGGTAAAAGGTGCTTGGAATGCGTTTTCTGGGGCCCTATTTGGACTTCCTCTCCGATACCGGGTAGGGCTATGTTTCCTGTTGCTAAGAAAGCGAACACAGAGGGTCCAGTTGCATGTGTGGCTGCGTGAAGGCTCCCCTGGGGAGTTCAGTTGTATCTAAAGCCTTCCTTTGAGGAAAAATTTTGAAGGGCAAAAGAGGCTTTGAACGCGTTTTCTTTGGACATTTTTGAATTCCTCTCCGATGCCGAGTATTGCGATGTTTCAGGTTGCTTCAGAAAGAGCGAACACAAAGGGTCCAGCTGCATGTGTGACTGCGTGAAGGCTCCCCTGGGGAGTACACTTGTACCCAAAGACTTCTTCTGTGGGCACTTTTTGATGTGCGAAAGTGTTTTGGAACGCATTTTTTTAGACCTTTTTTGAATTCCTCTCCCATGCTCTGTATGGCTATGTTTCGGGTTGCTCAGAAAGAGCGAACACAGAGGGTCCAGTTCCATATGTGGCTGCGTGAAGGCTCCCCTGGGGAGTTCAGTTGTACCCAATGCCTTCCTTTGAGGGCACTTTTTGATGGGCGAAAGGGGCTTTGTACGCGTTTTCTGGGGCCATATTTGGACTTCCTCTCCGATAACAGGTAGGGCGATGTTTTGGGTTGCTCATAAAGAGCGAACACTGAGTTTCCAGCTGCATGTGGGGCTGCGTGAAGGCTCCCCTGGGGAGTTCTATTGTATCCAAAGCCTTCCTTTGAGAGCAATTTTTGATGGGCGAAAGGGGCTTTGAACGCGTTTTCTTTGGACATTTTTGTATTGCTCTCTGATGCCGGGAACGGCTATGTTCCAGGTTGCTCAGAAAGAGCGAACACAGAGAGTCCAGTTGCATGTGTGGCTGCGTGAACGTTTCCCTGGGGAGTTCAGTTGTACCCAAAGCCTTCCTTTGAGGGCACTTTTTGATGGGCGAAAAGGGGCTTGGAATGCTATTTCTGGGGCCGTATTTGGACTTCCACTCCTATGCCAGAGAAGGCTGTGTTTCGGGTTACTCAGAAAGAGCGAACACAGAGGGTCCAGTTGCATGTGTGGCTGCGTGAAGGTTCGCCTGGGGAGTTCACTTGTACCCAAAGACTTCTTCTGTGGGCACTTTTTGATGTGCGAAAGTGTCTTGGAACGCATTTTTTTAGACCTTTTTTGAATTCCTCTCCCATGCTCTGTATGGCTATGTTTCGGGTTGCTCAGAAAGAGCGAACACAGAGGGTCCAGTTCCATATGTGGCTGCGTGAAGGCTCCCCTGGGGAGTTCAGTTGTACCCAATGCCTTCCTTTGAGAGCAATTTTTGATGGGCGAAAGGGGCTTTGAACGCGTTTTCTTTGGAAATTTTTGTATTGCTCTCTGATGCCGGGAACGTCTATGTTTCAGGTTGCTCAGAAAGAGCGAACACAGAGAGTCCAGTTGCATGTGTGGCTGCGTGAAGGCTCCCCTGGGGAGTTCAGTTGTACCCAATGCCTTCCTTTGAGGGCACTTTTTGATGGGCGAAAGGGGCTTTGTACGCGTTTTCTGGGGCCATATTTGGACTTCCTCTCCGATAACAGGTAGGGCGATGTTTTGGGTTGCTCATAAAGAGCGAACACTGAGTTTCCAGCTGCATGTGGGGCTGCGTGAAGGCTCCCCTGGGGAGTTCTATTGTATCCAAAGCCTTCCTTTGAGAGCAATTTTTGATGGGCGAAAGGGGCTTTGAACGCGTTTTCTTTGGACATTTTTGTATTGCTCTCTGATGCCGGGAACGTCTATGTTTCAGGTTGCTCAGAAAGAGCGAACACAGAGAGTCCAGTTGCATGTGTGGCTGCGTGAAGGTTTCCCTGGGGAGTTCAGTTGTACTCAAAGCCTTCCTTTGAGGGCACTTTTTGATGGGCGAAAAGGGGCTTGGAATGCTATTTCTGGGGCCGTATTTGGACTTCCACTCCTATGCCAGAGAAGGCTGTGTTTCGGGTTACTCAGAAAGAGCGAACACAGAGGGTCCAGTTGCATGTGTGGCTGCGTGAAGGTTCGCCTGGGGAGTTCACTTGTACCCAGAGACTTCTTCTGTGGGCACTTTTTGATGTGCGAAAGGGTCTTGGAACGCCTTTTTTTAGACCTTTTTTGAATTCCTCTCCCATGCTCTGTATGGCTATGTTTCGGGTTGCTCAGAAAGAGCGAACACAGAGGGTCCAGTTGCATGTGTGGCTGCGTGAAGGCTCCCCTGGGGAGTTCAGTTGTACCCAATGCCTTCCTTTGAGGTCACTTTTTGATGGGCGAAAGGGGCTTGGAATGTGTTTTCTGGGGCCCTATTTGGATTTCCTCTCCGATACCGGGTAGGGATATGTTTCTGGTTTCTCAGAAAGAGGAAACACAGAGGGTCCAGCTGCATTTGTGGCTGCATGAATGCTCTCCTGGGGAATTCAGTTGTATCCAAAGCCTTCCATTGAGAGCAATTTTTGATGGGCGAAAGGGGCTTGGAACGCGTTTTCTTTGGACATTTTTGAATTCCTCTCCGATGCCGGGTACGGTTATGTTTCGTGTTGCTCAGAAAGAGCGAACACAGAGGGTCCAGTTGCATGTGTGGCTGCGTGAAGACTCCCCTGGGGAGTTCAGTTGTACCCAATGCCTTCCTTTGAGGGCACTTTTTGATGGGCGAAAGGGGCTTTGAACGCGTTTTCTGGGGCCATATTTGGACTACCTCTCCGATAACAGGTAGGGCGATGTTTTGGGTTGCTCATAAAGAGCGAACACTGAGTGTCCAGCTGCATGTGGGGCTGCGTGAAGGCTCCCCTGGGGAGTTCTATTGTATCCGAAGCCTTCCTTTGCAGGCAATTTTTGATGGGCGAAAGGGGCTTTGAACGCGTTTTCTTTGGACATTTTTGTATTGCTCTCTGATGCCGGGAACGGCTATGTTTCAGGTTGCTCAGAAAGAGTGAACACAGAGGGTCCAGTTGCATGTGTGGCTGCGTGAAGGCTTCCCTGGGGAGTTCATTTGTATCCAAAGCCTTCCTTTGAGGGCAAGGTTTGATGGGTGAAAGGGGCTTTGAATGCGTTTTCTGGGGCCCTATTTGGACTTCCTCTCCGATGCCGTGTAGGGCTATGTTTCGGATTGGTCAGAAAGAGCGAACACAGAGGTCCAGTTGCATGTGTGGCTGCGTGAAGGTTCCCCTGGGACGTTCTGTTGTATCCAAAGGCTTCCTTTGGGGGCAGTTTTTGATGGGCGAAAATGGCTTGGAATGCGTTTTCTCTGGCCGTATTTGGACTTCCTCTCCGATGACAGGTAGGGCTATGTTTTGGGTTGCTCAGAAATAGCGAACACAGAGGGTCCAGCTGCATGTGGGGCTGCATGAATGCTCCCCTGGGGAGTTCAGTTTTACGCAAAGCATTCCTTTGAGGGCTAGTTTTGTTGGGCAAAAGGGTCTTGGAATGCTATTTCTGGGGCCGTATTTGGACTTCCTCTCCTATGCCTGAGTAGGCTATGTTTCGGGTTACTCAGAAAGAGCGAACACAGAGGGTCCATTTGCATGTGTGGCTGCGTGAAGGTTCGCCTGGGGAGTTCACTTGTACCCAGAGACTTCTTCTGTGGGCACTTTTTGTTGTGCAAAAGGGGCTTGGAACGCATTTTTTTAGACCTTTTTTGAATTCCTCTCCCATGTTCTCTATGGCTATGTTTCAGGTTGCTTAGAAAGAGCGAACAAAGAGGGTTCAGTTGCATGGTAGGCTGCGTGAAGGCTCCCGTGGGGAGTTCAGTTGTACCGAATGCCTTCCTTTGAGGTCACTTTTTGATGGGCAAAAGGGGCTTGGAATGCGTTTTCTGGGGACATATTTGGATTTCCTCTACGATACCGGGTAGGGATATGTTTCGGGTTTCTCAGAAAGAGGAAACACATAGGGTCCAGCTGCATTTGTGGCTGCATGAATGCTCTCCTGGGGAATTCAGTTGTATCCAAAGCCTTCCATTGAGAGCAATTTTTGATGGGCGAAAGGGGCTTGGAACGCGTTTTCTTTGGATATTTTTTGAATTCCTCTCCGATGCGGGGTACGGTTATGTTTCGTGTTGCTCAGAAAGAGCGAACACAGAGGGTCCAGCTGCATGTGGGGCTGCATGAATTATCTTCTGTGGACTTCACTTGTACCCAATGCCTTCCTTTGAGGGCTAGTTTTGATGGGTAAAAGGTGCTTGGAATGCGTTTTCTGGGGCCCTATTTGGACTTCCTCTCCGATACCGGGTAGGGCTATGTTTCCGTTTGCTCAGAAAGCGAACACAGAGGGTCCAGTTGCATGTGTGGCTGCGTGAAGGCTCCCCTGGGGAGTTCAGTTGTATCTAAAGCCTTCCTTTGAGGAAAAATTTTGAAGGGCAAAAGAGGCTTTGAACGCGTTTTCTTTGGACATTTTTGAATTCCTCTCCGATGCCGAGTATTGCGATGTTTCAGGTTGCTTCAGAAAGAGCGAACACAAAGGGTCCAGCTGCATGTGTGACTGCGTGAAGGCTCCCCTGGGGAGTACACTTGTACCCAAAGACTTCTTCTGTGGGCACTTTTTGATGGGCGAAAGGGGCTTGGAACGCATTTTCTTTGGACCTTTTTTGAATTCCTCTGCGATGCCAGATAGGGCTATGTTTCAGGTTGCTCAGAAAAAGCGAACACAGAGGGTCCAGCTGCATGTGGGTTTCAATGAATGCTCATCTGGGGAGTTCAGTTGTACCCAATGCCTTCCTTTGATTTGACTTTTTGATGGGTGAAATGGGCTTTGAACGCCTTTTCTGGGGCCCTATTTTGAATTCCTCTCCCATGCTGGGTACAGCTATGTTTCGTGTTGCTCAGAAAGAGCGAGCAGAGAGTGTCCAGTTGCATGTGTGGCTGCGTGAAGGCTCCCCTGGGGAGTTCAGTTCTACCCTAAGCCTTCCTTTGAGGGCACTTTTTGATGAGCGAAAGGGGCTTAGAATTCGTTTTCTGGGGCCCTTTTTTGAATTCCACTCCGATGCCGGGTATGGGTATGTGTTGGGTTGCTCAGAAAGAGCGAACACAGAGGGTCTAGCTGCATTTGTGGCTGCGTGAAGGCCCCCCTGCGAAATACAGTTGTACCCAAAGCCTTCCTCTGGGGGCACTTTTTGTTGGTGAAAGGGGCTTTGAACGCGTTTTCTAGGGCCCTATTTTGAATTCCTCTCCCATGCTTGGTATGGCTATGTTTCAGGTTGCTCAGAAAGAGCGAACACAGAGGGTCCATTTGCATGTTGGGCTGTGTGAATGCTCTCCTGGCGAGATCAGTTGTATGCAAGGCCTTCCTTTGAGGGCACTTTTTGATGGTCGAAAGGGTCTTTGAACGCGTTTTCTGGGGCCCTATTTGGACTTCCTCTCCCATGCTGGGTAGAGCTATGTTTCGTGTTGCTTAGAAAGAGCGAACACAGAGGGTCCAGTTGCATGTGTGGCTGCATTAAGGCTCCCCAGGGGAGTTCAGTTGTATCCAAAGCCTTCCTTTGAGGTCAAGTTTTGATGGGCGAAAGGGGCTTGGAATGTTTTTTCTGGGGCCCTATTTGGACTTCCTCTCCAATGCTGGGTAGGGTTATGTTTCAGGTTGCTCAGAAAGATTGAACACAGAGGGTTCAGTTGCATGTAGACCTGCATGAAGGCTCCCCTGGGGAGTTCACTTGTACCCAAAGCCTTCCTCTGGGGGCACTTTTTGATGGGCGAAAGGGGCTGGCAATGCGTTTTCTTTGGTCTTATTTGTAATTCTTCTGTGATGCCGGGTAGGGCTATGTTTCTGATTGGTCAGAAAGAGCGAACACAAAGGGTCCAGTTGCATGTGGGGCTGCTTGAAGGCTAAACCTGGGGAGTTAAGTTGTACCCAAAGCCTTACTCTGGGGGCAGTTTTTGATGGGCGAACGGGGCTGGCAATGCGTTTTCTTTGGTCCTATTTGGAATTACTCTGCGATGCCAGTAGGGCTATGCTTTGGGTTGCTAAGAAAGAGCAAACACAGAGGGTCTAGCTGCATTTGTGACTGCGTGAAGGCTCCCCTAGGGAGTTCAGTTGTACCCAAAGCCTTCCTCTGGGGGCACTTTTTGATGGGCGAAAGGGGCTTGGAATGCATTTTCTTTGGACCTATTTGGACTTCCTCTCTGATGCTGGGTAGGGCTATGTTTCGGGTTGCTCAGAAAAAGTGAACACAGAGTGTCCAGTTGCATGTGGGGCTGTGTTAAGGCTCCCCTGGGGAGTTCAGTTGTACCCAAAGCCTTCCTTTGAGGGCACTCTTTGATGGGCGAAAGGGCCTTTGCACGCGTTTTCTGGGGCCCTATTTTGAATTCCTCTCCGATGCCGGGTAGGGGTATGTCTTGGGTTGCTCAGAAAGAGAGAACACAGAGGGTCTAGCTGCATTTGTGGCTGCGTGAAGGCTCCCCTGGTGAATTCGGATGTACCCAAAGCATTCCTCTGGGGGCACTTGTTGATGGGTGAAAGGGGCTTTGAACGCGTTTTTTAGGGCCTTATTTTGAATTCCTCTCTGATGCCGGGTAGGGGTATGTCTTGGGTTGCTCAGAAAGAGCGAACACAGAGGATCCAGCTGCATGTGGGACTGCGTGAATGCTCTCCTGGGGTGTTCAGTTGTATGCAAGGCCTTCCTTTGAGGGCACTTTTTGATGGGCGAAAGGGTCTTTGAACGCGTTTTCTCGGGCCCTATTTGGACTTCCTCTCCCATGCTGGGTAGGGCTATGTTTCGTGTTGCTCAGAAAGAGCGAACACAGAGGGTCCTGTTGCATGTGTGGCTGCGTGAAGGCTCCCCATGGGACTTCAGTTGTATCCAAAGCCTTCCTCTGGGGGCACATTTTGATGGGCGAAAGGGGCTGGCAATGCGTTTTCTTTAGTTCTATTTGGAATTCCTCTCTAATGCCGGGTAGGGCTATGTTTCGGGTTGCTCAGAAAGAGCGAACACAGAGGGTTCATGTGCATGTGGGGCTGCATGAATGCTCCCCTGGGGAGTTCAGTTGTAACTAAAGCCTTCCTTTGAGGGAACTTTTTGATGGGTGAAAGGGGCTTTGAACGCGTATCTGGGGCCCTATTTTGAATTCCTCTCCGATGCCGGGTAGGGATTTGTGTTGGGTTGCTAAGAAAGAGCGAACACAGAGGGTTCAGTTGCATGTGGGGTGCATGAATGCTCTCCTGGGGAGTTCAGTTGTACCCAAAACCTTCCTCTGAAAGCACTTTTTGATTATCAAAAAGGGCTTGGAATGTGTCTTCTGGGGCCCTATTTTGAATCCCACTCCGATGCTGGATAGGGCTATGTTTCGGGTTGCTCAGAAAGCGTGAACACAGAGGGTCCAGTTGCATATGGGGCTGCATGAATGCTCCCCTGGGGAATTCAGTTGTACCAAAAGCCTTCCTCTGAATGCACTTTTTGATGGTCGAAAGGGGCTTTGAACACGTTTTCTTTGGACCTTTTTGAATTCCTCTCTAATGCCGGGTGGGCTACGTTTCGGGTTGCTCAGAAAGAGCGAGCACATAGGGTTCAATTGCATGTGGGGCTGTTTAAAGTCTCCCCTGGGGAGTTCAGTTGTACCCAAAGCCTTCCTTTGAGGGCAAGTTTTGATGGGCGAAAGGGGCTTTGAACGCGTTTTTGGGGCCGTATTTTGAATTCCTCTCCGATGCCGGGTAGGGCTATGTGTTGGGTTGCTAAGAAAGAGCGAACACAGAGGGTCTAGCTGCATTTGTGGCTGCGTGAAGGCTCCCCTGGGGAGTTCGGTTGTACCCAAAGCCTTCCTCCGGGGGTACTTTTTGATGGTCAAAAGGGGCTCTGAACACATTTTCTAGGGCCATATTTTGAATTCCTCTCCCATGCTTGGTACGGCTATGTTTCAGGTTGCTCAGAAAGAGCGAACAGAGAGGGTGCAGTTGCATGTGGGACTGCGTGAGTGCTCTCCTGGGGAGTTCAGTTCTACCCTAAGCCTTCCTTTGAGGTCAAGTTTTGATGGGCGAAAGGGGCTTGGAATGCGTTTTCTGGGGTCCTATTTTGAATTCCTCTCCTATGCTGGGTACTGCTATGTTTCGGGTTGCTCAGAAAGAGCGAACACAGAGGGTCCAGTTGCATGTGGGGTAGCGTAAATGCTCCTCTGGGGAATTCAGTTGTACCCTAAGCCTGCCTTTGAGGGAAAGTTTTGATGGGCGAAAGGGGCTTGGAATGCGTTTTCTGGGGCCCTATTTGGTCTTTCTCTCCAATGCCGGGCAGGGTTGTGTTTCAGGTTGCTAGGAAAGAGCGAACACAGAGGGTGCAGTTGCATGTGGGCCTGCGTGAAGGCTCCTCTGGGGAGTTCACTTGTACCCAAAGCCTTCCTCTGCGGGCAATTTTTGATGGGCAAAAGGGTTTGGCAATGCGTTTTCTTTGGTCCTATTTGGAATTCCTCTGTGATGCCGGGTACGACTATGTTTCCGGTTGCTCAGAAAGAGCGAACACAGAGGGTTCATTTGCATGTGGGGCTGCATGAATGCTCCCCTGGGGAGTTTAGTTGTATGCAAAGCCTTCCTTTGAGGGCTCTTTTGGATGGGCGAAAGGGGCTTTGAACGCGTTTTCTTTGGACCTTTTTTGAATTCCTCTCCGATGCCGGGTAAAGCTATTTTTCGGGTTGCTCAGAAAGAGCGAACACAGAGGATCCACTTGCATGTGGGGCTGCGTGAAGGCTCCCCTGGGGAGTTCAGTTGTACCCAAAGCCTTCGTATGAGGGCACTTTTAGATGGGCGAAAGGGGCTTGGAATGTGTTTTCTGGGGCCGTATTTGGACTTCCTGTCCGATGACAGGTAGGGCAATGTTTCGGGTTCCTCAGAAAGAGCTAATTTAGAGGGTTCATGTGTATGTGGAGCTGAATGAATGCTCCACTGGGGAGTTTAGTTGTATGCAAAGCCTTCCTTTGAGGGCTCTTTTTGATGGGCGAAAGGGGCTTTGAACGCGTTTTCTTTGGACCTTTTTTGAAATCCTCTCTGATGCCGGGTAAAGATATTTTTTTCGGGTTGCTCAAAAAGAGCGAACACAGAGGGTTCAGTTGCATGTGGGACACTGTAAAGGCTCGCCTGGGGAGTTCAGTTGTACCCAAAGCCTTCCTTTGAGGGCAAATTTGATGGGCGAAAGAGGCTTTGAACTCGTTTTCTTTGGACCTATTCTGAATTCCTCTCCGTTTTCGGGAAGGCTATGTTTTGGATTGCTCAGAAAGAGCAAACACAGAGGGTCCAGTTGCATGTGTGGCTGCGTGAAGGCTCCCCTGGGGAGTTCAGTTGTATCCCAAGCCTTCTTTTGAGGGTAAGTTTTGATGGGCAAAATGGGTTTAGAATGTGTTTTCTGGGGCCTTATTTGGACTTACTCTCCAATGCCAGGTAGGGCTATGTTTCGGGTTGCTCAGAAAGAGCAAACACAGAGGGTCCAGATGCATGTGGGGCTGCATGAATACTCCCCTGGGGAGTTCAGTTGTACCCAATGCCTTCCTTTTAGGGCACTTTTTTATGGGTGAAAGGGGCTTGGAACGCGTTTTCTTTGGAGCTTTTTTGAATTCGTCTGCGATGCCGGGTAGGGCTATTTTTCCGGTTGCTCACTACGAGCAAACACAGAGGGTCCAGTTGCATGTGGGACTGCGTGAATGCTCCCGTGGGGAGTACAGTTTTACCAAAAGCCTTCCTTTGAGGGCACTCTTTGATGGTCGGAAGGGTTTGGAATGTGTTTTATGGGGCCCCATTTGGACTTCCTCTCCGATGCTTCATAGGGCTATATTTCGGGTTGCTCAGAAAGAGGGAACACAGGGGGTCCAGTGGCATGTGGGGCTGCATGAATGCTCTCCTGGGGAGTTCCGTGTACTGAAAGCCTTCATCTAGGGGCACTTTTTGATGGGCGAAAAGGGCTTTGAATGCGTTTTCTGGGGCCCTTTTTGGACTTCTTCTTTGATACTGGGAAGGGCTAAGTTTCCGGTTGCTCAGAAAGAGCGAATACAGAGGGTCCAGTTGCATGTGGGACTGCGTGAGTGCTCTCCTGGGGAGTTCAGTTCTACCCTAAGCCTTCCTTTGAGGTCAAGTTTTGATGGGCGAAAGGGGCTTGGAATGCGTTTTCTGGGGTCCTATTTTGAATTCCTCTCCTATGCTGGGTACTGCTATGTTTCGGGTTGCTCAGAAAGAGCGAACACAGAGGGTCCAGTTGCATGTGGGGTAGCGTAAATGCTCCTCTGGGGAATTCAGTTGTACCCTAAGCCTGCCTTTGAGGGCAAGTTTTGATGGGCGAAAGGGGCTTGGAATGCGTTTTCTGGGGCCCTATTTGGTCTTTCTCTCCAATGCCGGGTAGGGTTGTGTTTCAGGTTGCTAGGAAAGAGCGAACACAGAGGGTCCAGTTGCATGTGGGCCTGCGTGAAGGCTCCTCTGGGGAGTTCACTTGTACCCAAAGCCTTCCTCTGCGGGCAATTTTTGATGGGCGAAAGGGTTTGGCAATGCGTTTTCTTTGGTCCTATATGGTATTCCTCTGTGATGCCGGGTACGACTATGTTTCCAGTTGCTCAGAAAGAGCGAACACAGAGGGTTCATGTGCATGTTGGGCTGCATGAATGCTCCCCTGGGGAGTTTAGTTGTATGCAAAGCCTTCCTTTGAGGGCTCTTTTTGATGGGCGAAAGGGGCTTTGAACGCATTTTCTTTGGACCCTTTTTGAATTCCTCTCCGATGCCGGGTAAAGCTATTTTTCGGGTTGCTCAGAAAGAGCGAACATAGAGGGTTCAGTTGCATGTGGGACACTGTAAAGGCTCGCCTGGGGAGTTCAGTTTTATCCAAAACCTTCCTTTGAGGGCAACTTTTGATGGGCGAAATTGGCTTTGAACGCGTTTTCTGTGTCCCTTTTTTGAATTCCTCTTCCATGCTAGTTACGGCTATATTTCAGGTTGCTCAGAAAGAGCGAACACAGAGGATCCACTTGCATGTGGGGCTGCGTGAAGGCTCCCCTGGGGAGTTCAGTTGTATCCAAAGCCTTCGTATGAGGGCACTTTTAGATGGGCGAAAGGGGCTTGGAATGTGTTTTCTGGGGCCCTATTTGGACTTCCTCTCCGATGCCAGGTAGGGCTATGTTTCGGGTTGCTCAGAAAGAGCAAACACAGAGGGTGCAGTTGAATGTGGGGCTGCATGAATGCTCTCATGGGGAGTTCCGTTGTACCCAAAGCCTTCCTCTTGGGGCACATTTTGATCGGCAAAAGGGGCTTGAAACGCGTTTTCTTTGGAGATTTTTTGAATTCGTCTGCAATGCCGGGTAGGGCTATGTTTCGGGTTGCTCACTACGAGCAAAGACACAGGGTCCAGTTGCATGTGGGGCTGAATGAATGCTCCCCTGGGGAGTTCAGTTTTACCAAAAGCCTTCCTTTGAGGGCACTTTTTGATGGTCGGAAGGGGTTGGAATGTTTTTTCTGGGGCCCTATTTGGACTTCCTCTCTGATGCTGGATAGGGCTATGTTTCGGGTTGCTGAGAAAGAAGGAACACAGAGTGTCCAGTTGCATGTGTGGCTGCGTGATGGCTCCCCTGGGGAGTTCAGTTGTATCCAAAGCCTTCCTTTGAGTGCACTTTTTGATGGGTGAAAGGGGCTTGGAACACTTTTTCTTTGGAACATTTTTGAATTTTTCTCCGATGCCGCGTAGTGCTATGTTTCAGGTTGCTCAGAAAGAGCGAACACAGAGGGTCCAGCTGCATGTGGGGCTGCATGAATGTTCCCCTGGGGGGTTCAGTTGTACCCAAAGCATTCCTTTGGGAGCTATTTTTGATGTGCGAAAGGGGCTTTGAATGCTTTTTCTTTGGACCTGTTTTGAATTCCTCTCCGATGAGAGGTAGGGTTATGTTTCGGTTTCCTCAGAAAGCGCGAACACATAGGGTTCATTTGCATGTGGGGCTGCATGAATGCTCCCCTGGGGAGTTCAGTTGTATCCAAAGCCTTCTTTTGAGGACTCTTTTTGATGGGCGTAATGGGCTTTGAACGCGTTTTCTTTGGACTTTTTTAAAATTCCTCTTCGATGTCGGGTAAAGCTATGTATCGGGTTGCTCAGAAAGAGCGAACACAGCGGGTTCAGTTGCATGCTGGGAAATGTAAAGGCTCCCCTGTTGAGTTCTGTAGTACCTAATACCTTCCTTTGAGGGCACTTTTTGATGGGCGAAAGGGGCTTGGAACGCGTTTTCTTTGGACCTTTTTAGAATTCCTCTCCAATGCCGGGTAGGGCTATGTTTCAGGTTGCTCGGAAAGAGCAAATACAGAGGATGCAGTTGTATGTGGGACTGCGTGAATGGACTCCTGGGGAGTTCATTTGTACCCAAAGCCTTCCTTTGAGGGCACTTTTTGATCGTCCAAGGGGTTGGAATGTTTTTTCTGGGGCCCTATTTGGAATTACACACCGATGCTGGATAGGTCTATGTTTCGCGTTGCCTAGAAAGAGCGAACACAAGGGGTTCAGTTGCATGTGTGGCTGTGTGAAGGCTCCCCTTGGGAGTTCAGTTGTATCCAAAGCCTTCCTTTGAGGGCAATTTTTGATGGGTGAAAGGGGCTTTGTACGCGATTTCTGGGGCCGTATTTGGACTTCCTCTCCGATGACAGGTAAGGCTATGTCCGGTTGCTTAGAAAGAGCGAATACAGAGGGTCCAGTTGCATGTGGGACTACGTGAGTGCTCTCCTGGGGAGTTCAGTTGTACCCAAATCCTTCCTTTGACGTCAAGTTTCAATGGGCGAAAGGGGCTTGGAATACGTTTTCTGGGGTCCTATATGGAATTCCTCTCCAATGCCGGGTAGGGTTATGTTTCAGGTTGCTCAGAAAGAGCGAACACAGAGGGTTCAGTTGCATGTGGGGCACTGTAAAGGCTCCCCTGTGGAGTTCAGTTGTACCAAAAACCTTCCTTTGCGGGCAATTTTTGATGGGCGAAAGGGGCTTTGAACTCGTTTTCTTTGGACCATTTTTGAATACCTATCCGATGCCGGATAAGGCTATGTTTTCGGTTACTCAGAAAGAGCTAACACAGAGGGTCCAGCTGCATGTGGCGCTGCATGAATGCTCCCCTGGGGAATGTAGTTGTATCGAAAGCCTTCCTTTGAGGGAAATTTTTGATGGGCGAAAGGGGCTTGGAATGCGTTTTCTTTGGACCTTTTTTGAATTCCTCTGCGATGCCGGGTACGGATATGTTTAAGGTTGTTCAGAGAGAGAGAACACAGAGGGTCCAGTTGCATGTGTGGCTGCGTGAAGGCTCCCCTGGGGAGTTCAGTTGTATCCAAAGCCTTCCTTTGAGGGCACATTTTGATGGGTGAAAGGGGCTTGGAACGCGTTTTCTTTGGACCTTTTTTGAATTCCTCTCCGATGCGGGGTAGGGCTATGTTTCGGGTTGGTCAGAAAGAGCGAACACAGAGGGTCCAGCTGCATGTTTGGCTGCGTGAAGGCTCCCCTGGGGAGTTCAGCTGTATCCATAGACTTCCTTTGAGGGCACTTTTTGATGGGCGAAAGGGGCTTGGAATGCTTTTTCTGGGGCCGTATTTGAACTTCCTCTCCGATGACAGGTAGGGTTATGTTTCGGGTTCCTCAGAAAGAGCGAACACAGATGGTTCATGTGCATGTGGCGCTGCATGAATGCTCCCCTGTGGAGTTCCGTTGTATCCTAAGCCTTCCTTTGAGGGCACTTTTTGATGTGTGAAAGGGGCCTTAAACGCGTTTTCGTTGGACTTTTTTTGAATTCTTCTGCGATGTTGGGTAAAGCTACGTTTCGGGTTGCTCAGAAAGAGCGAACACAGAAGGTTCAGTTGTATGTGGGGAAATGTAAAGGCTCCCCTGGGGAGTTCAGTTGTACCTAATGCCTTCCTTTGAAGGCACTTTTTGATGGGCTAAAGGGGCTTGGAACGCGTTTTCTTTGGATCTTTTTTAATTCCTCTCCGATGCCGGGTAGGGCTATGTTTCAGGTTGCTCAGAAAGAGTGAACACAGAGGATGCAGTTGCATGTGGGACTGTGTGAATGGTCTCCTGTGGAGTTCAGTTGTACCCAAAGCTTTCCTTTGAGGGCAACTTTTTGATGGTCGGAAGGGCTTGGAATGTGTTTTCTGGGGCCCTATTTGGAATTCCACACTGATGCTGGATAGGGCTATGTTTCGGGTTGCTCAGAAAGAGCGTACAAAGGGGGTCCAGTTGCATGTGTGGCTGTGTGAAGGCTCCCCTTGGGAGTTCAGTTGTATCCAAAGCCTTTCTCTGGGGGCACTTTTTGATGGGCGAAAGGGGCTTGGAATGCGTTTTCTGGGGCCGTATTTGGACTTCCTCTCCGATGACAGGTAGGGCTATGTTATGGGTTGCTCAGAAAGAGCGAACACAGAGGGTCCAGCTGCATGTGGGGCTGCATGAATACTCCCCTGGGGAGTTCAGTTGTACCCTAAGCCTTCCTTTGGGTTTCTTTTTGGTGGGTGAAAGGGGCTTGGAACACATTTTCTTGGGACCTTTTTTGAATTCCTCTCCGATGCCGGGTAGGGGTATGTTTCGGGTTGCTCAGAAAGAGCGAACACAGAGGGTCCAGTTGCATGTGGGGCTACATGAATGCTCTCCTGGGGAGTTCCTTTGTACCTTAAGCCTTCCTCTGGGGGCACTTTTTGATGGGCGAAAGGCGCTTGGAACGCATTTTCTTTGGACCTTTTTTGAATTCTTCTCCGATGCTGGGTAGGGCTATGTTTCGGGTTGCTCAGAAAGAGCGAACACAGAGGGTCCAGTTGCATGTGGGGCTGCATGAATGCTCTCCTGGGGAGTTCCTTTGTACCCAAAGCCTTCCTCTAGGGGCACTTTTTTAATGGGCGAAAGGGGCTTTGAATGCGTTTTCTCGGGCCCTATTTGGAATTCCACTCCGATGCTGGATAGGGCTATGTTTCGGGTTGCTCAGAAAGAGCGAACACAGAGGGTCCAGTTGCATGTGGGGCTGCATGAATGCTCCCCTGGGGAGTTCCATTGTACCCAAAACCTTCCTCTTGGGGCACTTTTTGATGGGCAAAAGGGGCTTTGAACGCGTTTTCTTTGGAGCTTTTTTGAATTCGTCTGCGATGCCTGGTAGGGCTATATTTCGGGTTGCTTACAAAGAGCAAACACAGAGGGTTCATGTGCAAGTGTGGCTGTGTGAAGGCTCCCCTGGGGAGTTCAGTTGTTTCCAAAGCCTTCCTTTGAAGGAAATTTTTGATGGGCGAAAGGGACTTAGAATCCGTTTCCTTTGGACCTTTTTTGAATTCCTCTCCGATGCCGGGTACGGATATGTTTAAGGTTGCTCAGAAAGAGCGAACACAGATGGTTCAGTTGCATGTGGGGCACTGTAAAGGCTCCCCTGGGGAGTTCAGTTGTACCGAAAACCTTCCTTTGCAGGCAATTTTTGATGGGCGAAAGGGGCTTTGAACTCGTTTTCTTTGGACCATTTTTGAATTCCTCTCCGATGATCTGTATGGCTATGTTTCGGGTTGCACAGAAAGAGCGAACAAAGAGGGTTCAGTTGCATGTGTGGCTGCGTGAAGGCTCCCCTGGGGAGTTCAGTTGGGGCTAGCAAACACTTCTGCCGGGACACGAGCCCAGGGGCTCGATATGGCCGTTCTCCGCACCGAGCAGGAACGAACCTCCGTTCCCCGTGACGGCCAGCCCCCGAGCCGGCGGACGACAGCCTCCCGCTTCGCGGCATTGCCGGTTCCGTCGGCGGTCGTGGCCGGACACCCGTTGTCCCTGGATCGCCTTCCCCGATAAAGTGCGTCTAGCAAACACTTCTGCCGGGACCGCAGCCCTAGGGCTCGGTACGGCAGGACTTCGAACCGAACGGGAACGAACCTCCGTTCCCCGTGACGGCCAGCCCCCGAGCCGTCGGACGACAGCCTCCCGCATCGCGGCATTTCCGGTTCCGTCGAAATTCGTGGCCGGACACCCGTTGTCCCTGGATCGCCTTCCCCGATAAAGTGCGGCTAGCAAACACTTCTGCCGGGACCGGAGCCCAGGGGCTCGGTATGGCAGGACATCGTACCGAACGGGAACGAACCTCCGTTCCCCGTGACAGCCAGTCCCCGAGCCCGCGGACGACAGCCTCCCGCATCGCGGCATTGCCGGTTCCGTCTTCGTTCGTGGAGGGACACCCGTTGTCCCTGAATCGCCTTCCCCGAGAAAGTGCGGCTAGCAAACTCTTCTGCCGGTATAGGAGCCCAGGGCTCGATACGGCCGTTCTCCGCACCGAACGGGAACGAACCTCCGTTCCCCGTGACAGCCAGCCCCCGAGCCGGCGGACGACAGCCTCCCGCTTCTCGGCATTGCCGGTTCCGTCGGCGCTCGTGGCCGGACACCCGTTGTACCTGGATCGCCTTCCGCGATAAAGTGCGTCTAGCAAACACTTCTGCCGGGACCGCAGCCCTAGGGCTCGGTACGGCAGGACTTCGAACCGAACGGGAACGAACCTCCGTTCCCCGTGACAGCCAGCCCCCGAGCCGGCGCATGACAGTTTCGCGCTTCCCGGCACGGGTGGCACCCACGCTGCTTCTGACCGCTCATCCGTTGCCCCTTGAAACTCTTCCCGAGCCGCCCGAGACGGTAGAAGGACCTTGGTGCGGCTAGCATAAACGTCGCCCAGGACCGAAGCGTAGGGGCTCGGGACATCCGGACCCACGCGGCATGTGGACGGACACCCGAAACCTGCGATCGCCATGCCCGAGCCACCCGATGCTCGACCTTAATCCGTTGGGGCTAGCAAACACTTCTGCCGGGACACGAGCCCAGGGGTTCGATACGGCCGTTCTCCGCACCGAACAGGAACGAACCTCCGTTCCCCGTGATGGCCAGCCCCCGAGCCGGCGGACGACAGCCTCCCGCTTCGCGGCATTGCCGGTTCCGTCTTCGTTCGTGGAGGGACACCCGTTTTCCCAGGATCGCCTTCCCCGAGAAAGTGCGTCTAGCAAACACTTCTGCCGGGACCGGAGCCCAGGTGCTCGGTATGGCAGGACATCGTACCGAACGGGAACGAACCTCCGTTCCCCGTGACGGCCAGTCCCCGAGACGGCGGACGACAGCCTCCCGCTTCGCGGCATTGCCGGTTCTGTCTTCGTTCGTGGAGGGACACCCGTTTTCCCAGGATCGCCTTCCCCGAGAAAGTGCGGCTAGCAAACTCTTCTGCCGGGATAGGAGCCCAGGGGCTCGATACAGCCGTTCTCCGCACCGAATAGGAACGAAACTCTGTTCCCCGTGACGGCCAGTCCCCGAGCCGGCGGACGACAGCCTCCCGCTTCGCGGCATTGCCGGTTCCGTCTTCGTTCGTGGAGGGACACCCGTTTTCCCAGGATCGCCTTCCCCGAGAAAGTGCGGCTAGCAAACTCTTCTGCCGGGATAGGAGCCCAGGGGCTCGATACAGCCGTTCTCCGCACCGAATAGGAACGAAACTCCGTTCCCCGTGACGGCCAGCCCCCGAGCCGGCGCACGACAGTCTCACGCTTCCCGGCATGGGTGGCACCCACGCTGCTTCTGACCGCTCATACGTTGCCCCTTGATACTCTTCCCGAGCTGCCCGAGACGGTAGAAGAACCTTGTTGCGGCTAGCACAAACGTCGCCCAGGACCGAAGCGTAGGGGCTCGGGACATCCGGACCCATGCGGCATGAGGACGGACACCCGAAACCTGCGATCGCCATGCCCGAGCCACCTGATGCTCGACCTTAATCCGTTGGGGCTAGTAAACACTTCTGCCGGGACATGAGCCCAGGGGCTCGATACGGCCGTTCTCCGCACCGAACAGGAACGAACCTCCGTTCCCCGTGACGGCCAGCCCCCGAGCCGGCGGACGACAGCCTCCCGCTTCGCGGCACTGCCGGTTTCGTCGGCGGTCCTGACCGGACACCCGTTGTCCCTGGATAGCTTTCCCCGAGTTCAGTTGTACCCAAAGGCTTCCTTTGGGGGCAATTTTTTTATGTCCGAAAGGGCGTCTGTACGCAGTTTCTGGTGTCCTATTTTAAATTACTCTCACATTCCGGGTAGGGATATATTTAGGGTTGTTCAGAAAGAGCGAACACAGAGAGTCCAGTTGAATTTTGGGCTGCATATAGGCTCCCCTGGGGAGTTCAGTTGTACCCAAAGGCTTCCTTTGGGGGCAATTTTTGATGGGTGAAAGGGGCTCTGTACGTGATTTCTGGGGTCATATTTTCAAGTACCCTCTGTTTCCGGTTAGGGATGTATTAAGGTTTTTCAGAATGAGCAAACACAGAGAGTCAAGTTGCATTTTGGGCTGCGTGGAGGCTCCCCTGGGGAGTTCAGTTGTACCCAAAGGCTTCCTTTCAGGGCAATTTTTGATGGGTTAAAGGGCCGCTGTACGTGATTTCTGGGGTCATATTTATATTTCTCTCATATTCTGGGTAGGGATGTATTTAGGGTTGTTCAGAAAGAGCGAACACAGAGAGTCCAGTTGCATGTGGGTCTGCGTAAAGGCTCCCCTGGGGAGTTCAGTTGTACCGAAAGGCTTCCTTTGGGGGCAATTTTTTATGTCCGAAAGGGCGTCTGTACGCAGTTTCTGGTGTCCTATTTTAAATTACTCTCACATTCCGGGTAGGGATATATTTAGGGTTGTTCAGAAAGAGCGAACACAGAGAGTCCAGTTGAATTTTGGGCTGCGTATAGGCTCCCCTGGGGAGTTCTGTTGTACCCAAAGGCTTCCTTTGGGGGCAATTTTTGATGGGCGAAAGGGCGTCTTTACGCAGTTTCTGGTGTCCTATTTTAAATTACTCTCACATTCCGGGTAGGGATATATTTAGGGTTGTTCAGAAAGAGCGAACACAGAGAGTCCAGTTGAATTTTGGGCTGCATATAGGCTCCCCTGGGGAGTTCAGTTGTACCCAAAGGCTTCCTTTGGGGGCAATTTTTGATGGGTGAAAGGGGCTCTGTACGTGATTTCTGGGGTCATATTTTCAAGTACCCTCTGTTTCCGGTTAGGGATGTATTAAGGTTTTTCAGAATGAGCAAACACAGAGAGTCAAGTTGCATTTTGGGCTGCGTGGAGGCTCCCCTGGGGAGTTCAGTTGTACCCAAAGGCTTCCTTTCAGGGCAATTTTTGATGGGTTAAAGGGCCGCTGTACGTGATTTCTGGGGTCATATTTATATTTCTCTCATATTCTGGGTAGGGATGTATTTAGGGTTGTTCAGAAAGAGCGAACACAGAGAGTCCAGTTGCATGTGGGTCTGCGTAAAGGCTCCCCTGGGGAGTTCAGTTGTACCGAAAGGCTTCCTTTGGGGGCAATTTTTTATGTCCGAAAGGGCGTCTGTACGCAGTTTCTGGTGTCCTATTTTAAATTACTCTCACATTCCGGGTAGGGATATATTTAGGGTTGTTCAGAAAGAGCGAACACAGAGAGTCCAGTTGAATTTTGGGCTGCGTATAGGCTCCCCTGGGGAGTTCTGTTGTACCCAAAGGCTTCCTTTGGGGGCAATTTTTGATGGGCGAAAGGGCGTCTGTACGCAGTTTCTGGTGTCCTATTTTAAATTACTCTCACATTACGGGTAGGGATATATTTAGGGTTGTTCAGAAAGAACGAACACAGAGAGTCCAGTTGAATTTTGGGCTGCGTATAGGCTCCCCTGGGGAGTTCAATTGTACCCAAAGGCTTCCTTTGGGGGCAATTTTTGATGGGTGAAAGGGGCACTGTATGTGTTTTCTGGGGTCCTATTTTCAATTCCTCTCAGATTCCGGTTAGGGATGTATTAAGTTTGTTCGGAAAGAGCGAACACAGAGAGTCCCGTTGCATGTGGGGCTGCGTAGAGGCTCCCCTGGGGAGTTCTCTTGTACCCAAAGTCTACCTTTGGGGGCAATTTTTGATGGGCGAAAGGGGCTCTGTACGCCGTTTCTGGTGTCCTATTTTAAATTCCTCTCAGATTCCGGGAACGGATGTATTTAGGGTTGTTCGGAAAGAGCCAATACAGAGAGTCCCGTTGCATGTGGGGCTGCGTACAGGCTCCCCTGGGGAGATCAGTTGTACCCAAAGGCTTCCTTTGGGGGCAATTTTTGATGGGTGAAAGGGGCTCTGTACGTGATTTCTGGGGTCATATTTTCAAGTACCCTCTGTTTCCGGTTAGGGATGTATTAAGGTTTTTCAGAAAGAGCAAACACAGAGAGTCAAGTTGCATTTTGGGCTGCGTGAAGGCTCCCCTGGGGAGTTCAGTTGTACCCAAAGGCTTCCTTTCAGGGCAATTTTTGATGGGTTAAAGGGCCGCTGTACGTGATTTCTGGGGTCATATTTATATTCCTCTCATATTCTGTTTAGGGATGTATTTAGGGTTGTTCAGAAAGAGCGAACACAGAGAGTCCAGTTGCATGTGGGGCTGCGTAAAGGCTCCCCTGGGGAGTTCAGTTGTACCCAAAGGCTTCCTTTGGGGGCAATTTTTGATGGGCGAAAGGGCGTCTGTACGCAGTTTCTGGTGTCCTATTTTAAATTACTCTCACATTCCGGGTAGGGATATATTTAGGGTTGTTCAGAAAGAGCGAACACAGAGAGTCCAGTTGAATTTTGGGCTGCGTATAGGCTCCCCTGGGGAGTTCAATTGTACCCAAAGGCTTCCTTTGGGGGCAATTTTTGATGGGTGAAAGGGGCACTGTATGTGATTTCTGGGATCCTATTTTCAATTCCTCTCAGATTCCGGTTAGGGATGTATTAAGGTTGTTCAGAAAGAGCGAACACAGAGAGTCCAGTTGCATGTGGGGCTGCGTGAAGGCTCCCCTGGGGAGTTCTGTTGTACCCAAAGGCTTCCTTTGGGGGCAATTTTTGATGGGTGAAAGGGGCTTTGAACACGATTTCTGGGGTCTTATTTACAATTCCTCTCAGATTCTGGGTAGGGATGTATTTAGGGTTGTTCAGAAAGAGCGAACACAGAGAGTCCAGTTGCATGTGGGGCTGCGTAAAGGCTCCCCTGGGGAGTTCAGTTGTACCTAAAGGCTTCCTTTGGGGAAAGTTTTTGAGGGGCCAAACGGGCTTTGTACGTGGTTTCTGGGGTCCTATTTTCAATTCCTCTCAGATTCCTGGTAGGGAGATATTTAGGGTTTTTAAGAAAGAGTGAACACAGAGAGTCCAGTTGCATTTTGGGCTGCATAAAAGCTCCCCTGGGGAGTTCAGTTGTACCCAAAGCCTTCCTTTGGGGGCAATTTTTGATGGGCGAAAGGGGCTTTGTATGCGATTTCTGGGGCCCTATTTTCAATTCCTCTCAGATTCTGGGTAGGGATGTATTTAGGGTTGTTCAGAAAGAGCGAACACAGAGAGTCCAGTTGCCTCTGGGGCTGCGTAAAGGCTCCCCTGGGGAGTTCAGTTGTACCCAAAGGCTTCCTTTGGGGGCAATTTTTGATGGGTGAAAGGGGCTCTGTACATGATTTCTGGGGTCATATTTTCAAGTACCCTCTGTTTCCGGTTAGGGATGTATTAAGGTTGTTCAGAAAGAGCGAACACAGAGAGTCAAGTTGCTTGTGGGGCTGCGTAAAGGCACCCCTGGGGAGTTCAGTTGTACCCAAAGGCTTCCTTTGGGGGCAATTTTTGATGGGCGAAAGGGGCTCTGTACGCCGTTTCTGGGGTCCTATTTTAAATTCCTCTCAGATTCCGGGAACGGATGTATTTATGGTTGTTCAGAAAGAGCGAACACAGAGGGTCCAGTTGCATGTGGGGCTGCGTGAAGGCTCCCCTGGGGAGTTCAGTTGTACCCAAAGGCTTCCTTTGGGGGCAATTTTTGATGGGCGAAAGGGCGTCTGTACGCAGTTTCTGGTGTCCTATTTTAAATTACTCTCACATTCCGGGTAGGGATATATTTATTGTTGTTCAGAAAGAGCGAACACAGAGAGTCCAGTTGAATTTTAGGCTGCGTATAGGCTCCCCTGGGGAGTTCAATTGTACCCAAAGGCTTCCTTTGGGGGCAATTTTTGATGGGTGAAAGGGGCACTGTATGTGTTTTCTGGGGTCCTATTTTCAATTCCTCTAAGATTCCGGTTAGGGATGTATTAAGTTTGTTCGGAAAGAGCGAACACAGAGAGTCCCGTTGCATGTGGGGCTGCGTAGAGGCTCCCCTGGGGAGTTCTCTTGTACCCAAAGTCTACCTTTGGGGGCAATTTTTGATGGGCGAAAGGGGCTCTGTACGCCGTTTCTGGGGTCCTATTTTAAATTCCTCTCAGATTCCGGGAACGGATGTATTTAGGGTTGTTCGGAAAGAGCGAACACAGAGAGTCCCGTTGCATGTGGGGCTGCGTACAGGCTCCCCTGGGGAGATCAGTTGTACCCAAAGGCTTCCTTTGGGGGCAATTTTTGATGGGTGAAAGAAGCTCTGTACGTGATTTCTGGGGTCATATTTTCAAGTACCCTCTGTTTCCGGTTAGGGATGTATTAAGGTTTTTCAGAAAGAGCAAACACAGAGAGTCAAGTTGCATTTTGGGCTGCGTGAAGGCTCCCCTGGGGAGTTCAGTTGTACCCAAAGGCTTCCTTTCAGGGCAATTTTTGATGGGTTAAAAGGCCGCTGTACGTGATTTCTGGGGTCATATTTATATTCCTCTCATATTCTGGGTAGGGATGTATTTAGGGTTGTTCAGAAAGAGCGAACACAGAGAGTCCAGTTGCATGTGGGGCTGCGTAAAGACTCCCCTGGGGAGTTCAGTTGTAACCAAAGGATTCCTTTGGGGGCAATTTTTTATGTCCGAAAGGGCGTCTGTACGCAGTTTCTGGTGTCCTATTTTAAATTACTCTCATATTCCGGGTAGGGATATATTTAGGGTTGTTCAGAAAGAGCGAACACAGAGAGTCCAGTTGAATTTTGGGCTGCGTATAGGCTCCCCTGGGGAGTTCTGTTGTACCCAAAGGCTTCCTTTGGGGGCAATTTTTGATGGGTGAAAGGGGCACTGTATGTGATTTCTGGGGTCCTATTTTCAATTCCTCTCAGATTCCGGTTAGGGATGTATTAAGGTTGTTCAGAAAGAGCGAACACAGAGAGTCCAGTTGCATGTGGGGCTGCGTGAAGTCTCCCCTGGGGAGTTCTGTTGTACCCAAAGGCTTCCTTTGGGGGCAATTTTTGATGGGTGAAAGGGGCTTTGAACGCGATTTCTAGGGTCCTATTTACAATTCCTCTCAGATTCTGGGTAGGGATGTATTTAGGGTTGTTCAGAAAGAGCGAACACAGAGAGTCCAGTTGCATGTGGGGCTGCGTAAAGGCTCCCCTGGGGAGTTCAGTTGTACCTAAAGGCTTCCTTTGGGGGAAGTTTTTGAGGGGCCAAAGGGGCTTTGTACGTGGTTTCTGGGATCCTATTTTCAACTCCTCTCAGATTCCTGGTAGGGAGATATTTAGGGTTTTTAAGAAAGAGTGAACACAGAGAGTCCAGTTGCATTTTGGGCTGCATAAAGGATCCCCTGGGGAGTTCAGTTGTACCTAAAGGCTTCCTTTGGGGGCAATTTTTAATGGGTGAAAGGGGCTTTGTATGCGATTTCTGGGGTCCTATTTACAATTCCTCTCAGATTCTGGGTACGGATGTATTTAGGGTTGTTCGGAAAGAGCGAACACAGAGAGTCCCGTTGCATATGGGGCTGCGTACAGGCTCCCCTGGGGAGATCAGTTGTACCCAAAGGCTTCCTTTCAGGGCAATTTTTGATGGGTTAAAGGGCCGCTGTACGTGATTTCTGGGGTCATATTTATATTCCTCTCATATTCTGGGTAGGGATGTATTTAGGGTTGTTCAGAAAGAGCGAACACAGACAGTCCAGTTGCATGTGGGGCTGCGTAAAGGCTCCCCTGGGGAGTTCAGTTGTACCCAAAGGCTTCCTTTGGGGGCAATTTTTTTATGTCCGAAAGGGCGTCTGTACGCAGTTTCTGGTGTCCTATTTTAAATTACTCTCATATTCCGGGTAGGGATATATTTAGGGTTGTTCAGAAAGCGCGAACACAGAGAGTCCAGTTGAATTTTGGGCTGCATATAGGCTCCCCTGGGGAGTTCAGTTGTACCCAAAGGCTTCCTTTGGGGGCAATTTTTGATGGGTGAAAGGGGCACTGTATGTGATTTCTGGGGTCCTATTTTCAATTCCTCTCAAATTCCGGTTAGGGATGTATTAAGGTTGTTCAGAAAGAGCGAACACAGAGAGTCCAGTTGCATGTGGGGCTGCGTGAAGGCTCCCCTGGGGAGTTCTGTTGTACCCAAAGGCTTCCTTTGGGGGCAATTTTTGATGGGCGAAAGGGGCTCTGTACGCCGTTTCTGGGGTCCTATTTTAAATTCCTCTCAGATTCCGGTTAGGGATGTTTTTAGGGTTGTTCAGAAAGAGCGAACACAGAGAGTCCCGTTGCATGTGGGGCTGCGTAGAGGCTCCCCTGGGGAGTTCAGTTGTACCCAAAGGCTTCCTTTGGGGGCAATTTTTTATGTCCGAAAGAGCCTCTATACGCAGTTTCTGGTGTCCTATTTTAAATAACTCTCACATTCCGGGTAGTGATATATATAGGGTTGTTCAGAAAGAGTGAACACAGAGAGTCCAGTTGAATTTTGGGCTGTGTATAGGCTCCCCTGGGGAGTTCAGTTGTACCCAAAGGCTTCCTTTGGGGGCAATTTTTGATGGGTGAAAGGGGCACTGTATGTGATTTCTGGGGTCCTATTTTCAAATCCTCTCAGATTCCGGTTAGGGATATATTAAGGTTGTTCAGAAAGAGCGAACACAGAGAGTCCAGTTGCATGTGGGGCTGCGTAAAGGCTCCCCTGGGGAGTTCAGTTGTACCCAAAGGCTTCCTTTGGGGGCAATTTTTGATGGGCGAAAGGGGCTTGGAATGCGTTTTCTGGGGCCATATATGGAATTCCTCTCCGATGCTGGGTAGGGGTATGTTTCGGGTTGCTCAGAAAGAGCGAACACAGAGGGTTCAGTTGCATATGGGGCACCGTAAAGGCTCCCCTGGGGAGTTCAGTTGTACCCAATGCCTTAGTTTGAGGGCACTTTTTGATGGACGAAAGGGGCTTGGAACGCGTTTTCTTTGGACCTATTTTGAATTCCTCTACGATGCCACGTAGGGCTTTATTTCAGGTTGCTCAGAAAGAACGAACACAGAGGGTTCATCTGTATGTGGGGCTGCATGAATGCTCTCTTGGGGAGTTCAGTTGTACCCAGGGCCTTCCTTTGAGGGTACTTTTTGATGGGCGAAAGGGGGTTTGAACGTGTTTTCTGGGGCCTTATTTGGAATTCCTCTCCGATGATAGGTAGGGCTATGTTTCAGGTTGCTCAGAAAGAGCGAACAGAGAGGGTGCAGTTGCATGTGGGGCTGCGTGAATGCTCTCCTGGGGAGTTCAGTTGTACCCAAAGCCTTCCTCTGGGGGCACTTTTTGATGGGCAAAAGGGGTTTTGAATGCGATTTCTTTGGACATGTTTTGAATTCCTCGCAAACGCCGGGTATGGCTATGTTTCGGGTAGTCAGAAAGAGCGATAACAGAGGGTTCACTTTCATATGGGGCAACGTAAAGGCTCCCCTGGGGAGTTCAGTTGTACCCAATGCCTTCATATGAGGGCACTTTTTGATGGGCGAAAGGGGCTTTGAATGCGTTTTCTTTGGACCTTTTTTGAATTCCTCTGCGATACCGGGTAGGGCTATGTTTCAGGTTGCTCAGAAAAAGCGAACACAGAGGGTCCAGTTGCATGTCTGGCTGCGTGAAGGCTCCCCTGGGTAGTTCAGTTGTATCCGTAGACTTCCTTTGAGGGCACTTTTTGATGGGCAAAAGCGGCTTGGAACGCGTTTTCTTTGGACATTTTTTGAATTCCTCTCCGATGCCGGGTAGGGCTATGTTTCGAGTTGCTCAGAAAGAGCGAACACAGAGGATGCAGTTGCATGTGGGGCTGCATGAATGCTCTCCTGGGGCGTTCCGTGTACCAAAATTCTTCCTCTAGGGGAACTTTTTGATGGGCGAAAGGGGCTTGGAATGCGTTTTCTGGGGCCCTATTTGGACTTCTTCTTTCATAAAGGGTAGGGCTATGTTTCAGGTTGCTCAGAAAGAGCGAACACAGAGGATGCACTTGCATGTGGGACTGCATGAATGGTCTCCTCTGGAGTTCAGTTGTATCCAAAGCCTTCCTTTGAGGGCAATTTTTAATGGTCTGAAGGGCTTGGAATGTGTTTTCTGGGGCCCTATTTGGAATTCCACACCGATGCTGGATAGTGCTATGTTTCAGGTTGCTCAGAAACAGCGTACACAGGGGGTCCAGTTGCATGTGTGGCTGTGTGAAGGCTCCCCTGGGGAGTTCAGTTGTATCCAAAGCCTTTCTCTGGGGGCACTTTTTGATGGGCGAAAGGGGCTTGGAATGCGTTTTCTGGGGCCTTATTTGGACTTCCTCTCCGATGACAGGTTGGGCTATGTTATGGTTTGCTCAGAAAGAGCGAACACAGAGGGTCCAGCTGCATGTGGGGTGCATGAATGCTCTCCTCAGGAGTTCAGTTGTACCCAAAGCCTTCCTTTGGGGGCACTTTTTCTTGGGCGAAAGGGTCTTGGAATGCGTTTTCTGGGGCCCTATTTGGAATTCCACTCCGATGCCAGGTAGGGATATGTTTCCTGTTGCTCAGAAAGAGTGAACACTGAGGGTCCAGCAGCATGTGTGGCTGCGTGAAGGTTCCCCTGGGGAGTTCAGTTGTATCCAAAGCCTTCCTTTGAGGGCACTTTTTAATGGGTGAAAGGGGCTTGGAATGCGTTTTCTGGGGCCCGATTTGGACTTCCTCTCCGATGCCGGGTAGGGCTATGTTTCAGGTTGCTCAGAAAAAGCGAACACAGAGGGTCCAGTTTCATCTCTGGCTGCGTGAAGGCTCCCCTGTTTAGTTCAGTTGTATCCATAGACTTCCTTTGAGGGCACTTTTTGATGGGCGAAAGGGGCTTGGAATGCATTTTCTGGGGCCGTATATGGACTTCCTCTCTGATGAGAGGTAGGGTTATGTTTTGGGTTGGTCAGAAAGAGCGAACACAAAGTGTCCAGTTTCATGTGGGCCTGCGTGAATGCTCCCCTGGGGAGTTCAGTTTTACCAAATGCCTTCCTTTGAGGGCACTTTTTGATGGGCTAAAGTGGCTTGGAACGCGTTTTCTTTGGACATTTTTTGAATTTCTTTCCGATGCCGGGTAGGGCTATGTTTCGAGTTGATAAGAAAGAGCGAACACAGAGGATGCAGTTGCATGTGGGGCTGCATGAATGCTCTCCTGGGGCGTTCCGTGTACCAAAAGTCTTCCTCTAGGGACACTTTTTGATGGGCGAAAGGGGCTTTGAATGCGTTTTCTGGGGCCCTCTTTGGTCTTCTTCTTTCGTAAAGAGTAGGGTTATGTTTCCTGTTGCTCAGAAAGAGCGATTCCAGAGGGTCTAGTTGCATGTGTGGCTGCGTGAAGGCTCCCCTAGGGAGTTCAGTTGTACCCAAAGTCTTCATCTGGGGGCACTTTTTGATGGGCGAAAGGGGCTTTGAACGCGTTCTCTTGGGCCCTATTTTGAATTCCACTCCTGTGCTTGGTACGGCTATGTTTCGGGGTGCTCACAAAGAGTAAACACAGAGGATCCAGCTGCATGTGGGACTGTGTGAATGCTGTCCTGGGGAGATCAGTTGTACCCATAGCCTTCCTTTGAGGGCACCTTTTGTTTTTGCGAAAGCGGCTTTGAACGCTTTTTCTGGGGCCCTATTTGGAATTCCTCTCCCATGCCTGGTAGGGCTATGTTTCGTGTTGTTCAGAAAGAGTGAACAGAGAGGGTCCAATTGCATGTGTGGCTGCGTGAAAGCTCCCCTGTTGAGTTCAGTTGTATCCAAAGCCTTCCTTTGAGGTCAAGTTTTGATGGGCGAAATGGGCTTGGAATACGTTTTCTGGGGCCCTATTTGGAATTCCTCTCCGATGCCGGGTAGGGCTATGTGTTGGGTTGCTCGGAAACAGTAAACACAGAGGGTCTAGCTGCATTTGTGGCTGAGTGAAGGCTCCCCTAGGGAGTTCGGTTGTACCCAGAGCCTTCCTCTGGGGGCACTTTTTGATGGGCGAAAGGGGCTTTGAACGCATTTTCTAGGACCCTATTTTCAATCCCTCTCCCATGCTTGGTACGGCTATGTTTCAGGTTGCTCAGAAAGAGCGAACACAGAGGATCCAGCTGCATGTGGGACTGCGTGAATGCTCTCCTGGGGAGATCAGTTGTACGCAAGGCCTTCCTTTGAGGGCACCTTTTGTTTTTGCAAAAGGGCCTTTGAACGCGTTTTCTGGGGCCCTATTTTGAATTCCTCTCCCATGCCTGGTAGGGCTATGTTTCGTGTTGCTCAGAAAAAGCGAACACATAGGGTTCATGTGCATGTGGGGCTGCATGAATGCTCCCCTGGGGAGTTCAGTTGTATCCAAAGCCTTACTTTGAGGGCTCTTTTTGATGGGCGAAAGGGGCTTTGAATGCGTTTTCTTTGGACTTTTTTTGAATTCCTCTGCGATGTTGTGTAAAGCTATGTATCGGTTTGCTCAGGAAGAGCGAACACAGTGGGTTCAGTTGCATGTTGGGAAATGTAAAGGCTCCCCTGGGGAGTTCAGTTGTACCTAATGCCTTCCTTTGAGGGCACTTTTTGATGGTCCAAGGGGTTGGATTGTGTTTTCTGGGGCCCTATGTGGAATTACACACCGATGCTGGATAGGGCTATGTTTCGGGTTGCTCAGAAAGAGCAGTTGGGTCCAGTTGCATGTGGGGCTGCATGAATGCTCTCCTCGGGAGTTCCGTGTACCGAAAGCCTTCCTCTAGGAGCACTTTTTGATGGGCGAAAGGGGCTTTGAATGCGTTTTCTGGGGCCCTATTTAGACTTCTTCTTTGATACTGGGAAGAGCTATGTTTCCGGTTGCTCAGAAAGAGCGAATACAGAGGGTGCAGTTGCATGTGGGACTGCGTGAGTGCTCTCCTGGGGAGTTCAGTTGTACCCAAAGCCTTCCTTTGAAGTCAAGTTTTAATGGGCGAAAGGGGCTTGGAATGCGTTTTCTGGGGACCTATTTGGAATTCCTCTCCAATGCCGGGTAGGGTTATGTTTCAGGTTGCTCAGAAAGAGCGAACACAGAGGGTCCAGTTGCATGTTGGGCTGCATGAATGCTCTCCTCGGGAGTTCCGTGTACCGAATGCCTTTCTCTGGGGGCACTTTTTGATGGGCGAAAGGGGCTTGGAATGCGTTTTCTGGGGCCTTATTTGGACTTCCTCTCCGATGACAGGTAGGGCTATGTTATGGTTTGCTCAGAAAGAGCGAACAGAGAGGGTCCAGCTGCATGTGGTGCTGCATGAATGCTCTCCTGGGGAGTTCACTTGTATCCAAAGACTAACTTTGGGGGCACTTTTGATGGGCGAAAGGGGCTTTGAACGTGTTTTCTTTAGACCTGTTTTGAATTCCTCTTCGACGCCGGGTAGGGCTATGTTTCAGGTTGCTCAGAAATAGCGTACACAGAGGATGCAGTTGCATGTATGGCTGCGTGAAGGCTCCCCTAGGGAGTTCAGTTGTACCCAAAGCCTTCCTTTGAGGGCACTTTTTGATGGTCGGAAGGGGTTGGAATGTTTTTTCTGGGGCCGTATTTGGAATTCCGCAACGATGCTGGACAGGGCTATGTTTCGTGTTGCTCAGAAAGAACGAACACAGAGGGTCCAGCTGCATGTGGGGCTGCATGAATGCTCTTCTGGGGAGTTTGTTGTACCCAATGCCTTCCTTTGAGGGCACTTTTTGATGGGCGAAAGGGGCTTTGAACGCGTTTTCTGGGGCCTTATTTTGAATTCCTCTCCGATGCCGGGTAGGGCTATGTTTCGGTTTGCTAAGAAAGAGCGAACACAGAGGGTCCAGTAGCATATGTGGCTGCGTGAATGCTCCCCTGGGGAGTTCAGTTGTATCCAAAGCCTTCCTTTGAAGGCACTTTTTGATGGGCGAACGGGGCTTGGAACGCCTTTTCTTTGGACATCTTTTGAATTCCTCTCCGATGCCAGGTAGGGATATGTTTCAGGTTGCTCATAAAGAGCGAACACAGAGGGTCCAGTTGCATGTGGGGCTGCGTGAAGGCTCACCTGGGGAGTTCAGTTGTATGCAAAGCCTTCCTTTGGTGGCAATTTTGATGGGTGAAAGGGGGTTGGAACACATATTCTTTGGACCTTTTTTGAATTCCTCTCAATGCTGGGTCGGGCTATGTTTCGGTTTGCTCAGAAAAAGCGAATACAGAGGGTCCAGTTGCATGTGTGGCTGTGTGAAGGCGCCCCTGGGGAGTTCAGTTTTATCCAAAACCTTTCATTGAGGGTACTTTTTGATGGGTAAAAGGGGCTTGGAATGCGTTTTCTGGGGCCGTAATTGGACTTCCTCTCCGATGACAGGTAGGCTTAAATTTTGGGTTCCTCAGAAAGAGCGAACACAGAGGGTCCAGCTCCATGTGGGGCTGCATGAATGCTCCCATGGGGAGTTCAGTTGTACCCAAAGCCGTCCTTAGCGGGCACTTTTTGAAGGGTGAAAGGGGTTTGGAACACATTTTCTTGGGACCTTTTTTGAATTCTTCTCCGATGAGAGGTAGGGCTACGTTTCGGGTTGGTCAGAAAGAGCGAACACAGATGGTTCATGTGCATGTGGGGCTGCATGAATGCTATCCTGGGGAGTTCCGTCGTACCCAAAGCCTTCTCTAGGGGCAGTTTTTGATGGGCGAAAGAGGCTTTGAACGCGTTTTCGTAGGACTGTTTTTGAATTCTTCTGCGATGTCGGGTAAAGCTATGTTTCGGGTTGCTCAGAAAGAGCGAACACAGAGGGTTCAGTTGCATGTGGGGAAATGTAAAGGCTCCCCGGGGGAGTTCAGTTGTACCTAATGCCTTCCTTTGAGGGCACTTTTTGATGGGCGAAAGGGGCTTGGATCGCGTTTTCTTTGGATCTTTTTAGAATTCCTCTCCGATGCCGGGTAGGGCTATGTTTCAGGTTGTTCAGAAAGAGGGAACACAGAGGATGTAGTTGCATGTGTGGCTGCGTGAAGGCTCCCCTGGGGAGTTCAGTTGTATCCAAAGCCTTCCTTTGAGGGCACTTTTTGATGGGCGAAAGGGGCTTGGAATGCGTTTTCTGGGGCCTTATTTGGACTTCCTCTCCGATGATAGGTAGGGCTATGTTATGGGTTGCTCAGAAAGAGCAAACACAGAGGGTTCAGTTGCATGTGGGACTGCGTGAATGCTCTCCTGGGGAGATCAGTTGTATGCAAGGCCTTCCTTTGAGGGCATTTTTTGATGGGCGAAAGGGTCTTTGAATGCGTTTTCTTTGGAGCTTTTTTGAATTCCTCTGCGATGCCCGGTAGGGCTATGAATCGGGTTTGTCACAACGAGCAAACACAGAGGGTCCAGTTGCATGTGTGGCTGCGTGAAGGCTCGCCTAGGGAGTTCAGTTGTACCCAAAGCGTGCCTTTGGAGGCAGTTTTTGTTGGGTGAAAGGGGCTTGGAATGCAATTTCTGGTGCTGTATTTGGACTTCCTCTCCGATGCCAGGTAAGGCTAAGTTTCGGGTAGTTCAGAGAGAACGAACACAGAGGGTCCAGGTGCATGTGTGGCTGCGTGAAGGCTCCCCTGGGGAGTTCAGTTGTATCCAAAGCCTTCTTTTGAGGGTAAGTTTTGTTGGGCGAAAGGGGCTTTTAACACGTTTTCTTTGGACCTGTTTTGAGTTCCTCTCCGATACCGGGTAGGGCTATGTTTCGTGTTGCTCAGAAACAGCAAACACATAGGGTCCAGTTGAATGTGTGGCTGCGTGAAGGCTCCCCTGGGGAGTTCAGTTGTATCCAAAGCCTTCCATTGAGGCCTAGTTTTGATGGGCAAAAGGGTCTTGGAATGCGTTTTCTGGGGCCGTATTTGGACTTCGTCTCCGATGCCAGGGAAGGTTATGTTTCAGGTTGCTCAGAAAGAGCGAACACAGAGGGTCCAGTTGCATGTGTGGCTACGTGAAGGCTCGCCTGGGGAGTTCAGTAGTATCCAAAGCCTTCCTTTGAGAGCAATTTTTGATGGGCGAATTGGGCTTTGAACGCGTTTTCTTTGGACATTTTTGAATTCCTCTCCGATGCCGGGTACGGCTATTTTTCCGGTTGCTCAGAAAGAGCGAACACAGAGGGTCCAGTTGCATGTGTGGCTGCGTGAAGGCTCCCCTGGGGAGTTCAGTTGTATCAAAAGCCTTCCTTTGAGGGCACTGTTTGATGGGCGAAAATTTCTTGGAATGCGCTTTCTGGGGCCCTATATGGATTTCCTCTCCGTTACCGGGTAGGGCTATTTTCGGGTTTCTCAGAAAGAGCAAAAAGAGAGGGTCCAGCTGCATGTGGGGCTGCTTGAATGTTCTCCTGGGGAGTTCAGTTGTACCCAAAGCCTTCCTTTGAGGACAATTTTTGATAGGCGAAAGGGGCTTGGAACGAGTTTTCTTTGGACCTATGTACTTCCTCTCCGATGCTAGATAGGGCTATGTTTAGGGTTGCTCAGAAAGAGCGAACACAGAGGGTCCAGTTGCATGTGTGGCTGAGTGAATGCTCCCCTGGGGAGTTCAGTTGTACCCAAAGAGTTCCTTTGGAGGCAATTTTTGATGGGCAATAGGGGCTTGGAACGCGTTTTCTTGGGCCCTATTTGGAATTCCTCTCCCATGCTGTGTACGTGTATGTTTCGGGTTGCTCAGAATGAGCGAACACAGAGGTTCCAGCAGCATGTGGGGCTGCATGAAGGCTCCCCTGGGGAGTTCACTTCTATCCAAAGTCTTTCTTACAGGGCACTTTTTGATGGGCGAAAGGGGCTTGGAACGCGTTTTCTTTGGACCTTTTTTGAATTCCTCTCCGATGCTGGGTAGGGATATATTTCGGGTTGCTCAGAAAGAGCAAACACAGAGGGTCCAGTTGCATGTGTGGCTGCGTGAAGGCTCCCCTGGGGAATTCAGTTGTATCCTAAGCCTTCCTTTGAGGGCACTTTTTGATGGGCGAAATGGGCTTGGAATGCTTTTTCTGGGGCCGTATTTGGACTTCCTCTCCGATGAGAGGTAGGGTTATGTTTCGGGTTCCTCAGAAAGAGCGAACACAGAGGGTTCATGTGCATGTGTGGCTGCATGAATGCTCCCCTGGGGAGTTCTGTTGTATCCTAAGCCTTCCTTTGAGGGTACTTTTTGATGTGTGAAAAGGGCTTTGAACGCATTTTCGTTGGAATTTTTTTGAATTCCTCTGCGTTGTCGGGTAAAGCTATGTTTCGGGTTGCTCAGAAAGAGCGAACACAGAGGGTCCAGTTACATGTGTGGCTGCAAGAAGGCTCCCCTGGGGAGTTCAGTTGTATCCAAAGCCTTCCTTTGGGGGCACTTTTTGATGGGTGAAAGGGGCTTGGAACACATTTTCTTTGGACCTTTTTTGAATTCTTCTCTGATGCCAGGTAGGGCTACTTTTCAGGTTGGTCAGAAAGTGCGAACACAGATGGCTCACGTGCATGTGGGGCTGCATGTATGTTCTCCTGGGGAGTTCCGTTGTACCCAAAGCCTTCCTCTAGGGGCACTTTTTGATGGGCGAAAGGGGCTTTGAATGCGTTTTCTGGGGCCCTATTTGGACTTCTTCTTTGATACTGGGTAGGGCTACGTTTCCGGTTGCTCAGAAAGAGCGAATACAGAGGGTCCAGGTGCATGTGGGACTGCGTGCGTGCTCTCCCGAGGAGTTCAGTTGTACCCAAAGCCTTCCTTTGAGGGCACTTTTTGATGGGCGAAAGGGGCTTTGAATGCGTTTTCTTTGGACCTTTTTTGAATTCCTCTCCGATGCCGGGTACGGATATGTTTAAGGTTGTTCAGAAAGAGAGAACACAGAGGGTCCAGTTGCATGTGTGGCTGCATGAAGGCTCCCCTGGGGAGTTCAGTTGTATCCAATGCCTTCCTATGAGGGCACTTTTAGATGGGCTAAAGGGGCTTGGAATGCGTTTTCTGGGGCCGTATTTGGACTTCGTCTCCGATGACAGGTAGGGCTATGTTTCAGTTTGCTCAGACTGACCGAACACAGAGGTTCCAGCACCATGTGGGGCTGCATGAAGGCTCCCCTGGGGAGTTCAGTTGTATCCAAAGCCTTCCTTTGAGGGCACATTTGATGGGCGAAAGGGGCTTGGAACGCGTTTTCTTTGGACCTTTTTTGAATTCCTCTCCAATGCCGGGTAGGGCTATGTTTTGGGTTGGTCAGAAAGAGCGAACACAGAGGGTTCATGTGCATGTGTGGCTGCATGAATGCTCCCCTGGGGAGTTCTGTTGTATCCTAAGCCTTCCTTTGAGGGTACTTTTTGATGGGCGAAAGTGTCTTTGAATGCATTTTCTTTGGACCTTTTTTGAATTCCTCTCCCATGCCAGGTGGGGCTATGTTTTGGGTTGCTCATAAACAGCAAACACAGAGGGTCCAGCTTCATGTGTGGCTGCGTGAAGGTTACCCTGGGAGTTGAGTTGTATCCAAAGCCTTCCTTTCAGGGCACTTTTTGATGGGCGAAATGGGCTTGGAATGCTTTTTCTGGGGCCGTATTTGGACTTCCTCTCCGATGCCAGGTAGGGCTATGTTTCGGGTTGCTCAGAAAGAGCAAACACAGAGGGTCCAGTTGCATGTGGGGCTGCATGAATGCTCTCCTGGGGAGTTCAGTTGTACCCAAAGCCTTCCTTTGAGGGCACTTTTTGATGGACCAAAGGGGCTTTGAATGCGTTTTCTGGGGCCCTATTTGGAATTCCTCTTCTATGCTGGGTACGGTTATGTTTCAGGTTCCTTAGAAAGAGTGAACACAGAGGGTCCAGTTGCATGTGTGGCTGCGTGAAGGCTCGCTTGGAGAGTTCAGCTGTATCCAAAGCCTTCCTTTGAGGGCACTTTTTGATGGGCGAAAGGGGCTATGAACGCGTTTTCTTTGGACCTTTTTTGAATTCCTTTGAGACGCAGGATACAGCTATGTTTCAGGTTGCTCAGAAAGAGCGAACACAGAGTGTTCAGTTGCATGTGGGGCTGCATGAATGCTCCCCTGGGGAGTTCAGTTGTACCCAAAGCATTCCTCTGGGGGCACTTTTTGATGGGCGAAAGGGGCTTTGAATGCTTTTTCTTTGGACCGTATTTGAATTCCTCTCCGATGATGGGTAGGGATATGTTTCATGTGCTCACAAAGTGTAAACACAGAGGGTCCAGTTGCATCTGTGGCTGCGTGAAGGCTCGCTTGGGTGTTCAATTTTATCCAAAGCCTTCGTTTGAGGGCAAGTTTTGAGTGGCGAAAGGGGTTTGGAATGCGTTTTCTGGGGCCCTATTTGGACTTCCTCTCCAATAGCGGGAAGGGCTATGATTCCGGTTTCTCAGAAAGAGCTAACACAGAGGGTCCAGTTGCATGTGTGGCTGCGTGAAGGCTCCCCTGGGGCGTTCAGTTGTATCCAAAGCCTTCCTTTGAGGGCAATTTTGATGGGCGAAAGGGGTTTGAAAACGTTTTATTTGGACCTTTTTTGAATTCCTCTCTGATGCTGGGTAGGGCTATGTTTCGGGTTGCTCAGAAAGAGCGAACACAGAGGGTCCATTTGCATGTTTGGCTGCGTGAAGGTTCCCCTGGGATTTCAGTTGTACCCAAAGCCTTCCTCTGGGGGCACTTTTTGATGGGCGAAAGGGGCTTTGAACGCATTTTCTAGGACCCTTTTTTGAATTCCACTCCCGTGCTTGGTACCGCTATGTTTCAGGTTGCTCAGAAAGAGCAAACACAGAGGATCCAGCTGCATGTGGGACTGTGTGAATGCTGTCCTGGGGAGATCAGTTGTACCCAAAGCCTTCCTTTGAGGGCACCTTTTTTTTTTCGAGAGGGTCTTTGAACGTGTTTTCTGGGGCCCTATTTGGAATTCCTCTCCCATGCCTGGTAGGGCTATGTTTCGTGTTGCTCAGAAAGTGCGAACAGAGAGGGTCCAGTTGCATGTGTGGCTGTGTGAAGGCTCCCCAGGGGAGTTCAGTTGTATCCAAAGCCTTCCTTTGAGGTCAAGTATTGATGGGCGAAATGGGCTTGGAATACGTTTTCTGGGGCCGTATTTGGAATTCCTCTCCAATGCCGGGTAGTGTTATGTTTCGGGTTGCTCGGAACGAGCGAACACAGAGGTTCCAGTTGCATGTGTGGCTGCGTAAAGACTACCCTGGGGAGTACATTTGTACCCTAAGCCCTCCTTTGAGGGCACTTTTTGATGGGCGAAAGGGGCTTTGAACGCGTTTTCTGGGGCCCTATTTTGAATTCCTCTCCGATGCCGGGTAGGGCTTTGTGTTGGGTTGCTCGGAAACAGTGAACACAGAGGGTCTAGCTGCATTTGTGGCTGCGTGAAGGCTCCCCTAGGGAGTTCGGTTGTACCCAATGCCTTCCTTTGAGGGCACTTTTTGATGGGAGAAAGGGGCTGGCAATGCGTTTTCTTTGCTCCTATTTGGAATTGCTCTGCGATGCCGGGTAGGACTATGTTTCAGGTTGCTCAGAAAGAGCGAACACAGAGTGTTCAGTTGCATGTGGGGCTGCATGAATGCTCCCCTGGGGAGTTCAGTTGTACCCAAAGCATTCCTCTGGGGGCACTTTTTGATGGGCGAAAGGGGCTTTGAATGCTTTTTCTTTGGACCGTATTTGAATTCCTCTCCGATGATGGGTAGGGATATGTTTCATGTGCTCACAAAGTGTAAACACAGAGGGTCCAGTTGCATCTGTGGCTGCGTGAAGGCTCGCTTGGGAGTTCAATTTTATCCAAAGCCTTCGTTTGAGGGCAAGTTTTGAGTGGCGAAAGGGGTTTGGAATGCATTTTCTGGGGCCCTATTTGGACTTCCTCTCCAATAGCGGGAAGGGCTATGATTCCGGTTTCTCAGAAAGAGCTAACACAGAGGGTCCAGTTGCATGTGTGGCTGCGTGAAGGCTCCCCTGGGGCGTTCAGTTGTATCCAAAGCCTTCCTTTGAGGGCAATTTTGATGGGCGAAAGGGGTTTGAAAACGTTTTCTTTGGACCTTTTTTGAATTCCTCTCTGATGCTGGGTAGGGCTATGTTTCGGGTTGCTCAGAAAGAGCGAACACAGAGGGTCCAGTTGCATGTTTGGCTGCGTGAAGGTTCCCCTGGGATTTCAGTTGTACCCAAAGCCTTCCTCTGGGGGCACTTTTTGATGGGCGAAAGGGGCTTTGAACGCATTTTCTAGGACCCTTTTTTGAATTCCACTCCCGTGCTTGGTACCGCTATGTTTCAGGTTGCTCAGAAAGAGCAAACACAGAGGATCCAGCTGCATGTGGGACTGTGTGAATGCTGTCCTGGGGAGATCAGTTGTACCCAAAGCCTTCCTTTGAGGGCACCTTTTTTTTTTCGAAAGGGTCTTTGAACGTGTTTTCTGGGGCCCTATTTGGAATTCCTCTCCCATGCCTGGTAGGGCTATGTTTCGTGTTGCTCAGAAAGAGCGAACAGAGAGGGTCCAGTTGCATGTGTGGCTGCGTGAAGGCTCCCCAGGGGAGTTCAGTTGTATCCAAAGCCTTCCTTTGAGGTCAAGTATTGATGGGCGAAATGGGCTTGGAATACGTTTTCTGGGGCCGTATTTGGAATTCCTCTCCAATGCCGGGTAGTGTTATGTTTCGGGTTGCTCGGAACGAGCGAACACAGAGGTTCCAGTTGCATGTGTGGCTGCGTAAAGACTACCCTGGGGAGTACATTTGTACCCTAAGCCCTCCTTTGAGGGCACTTTTTGATGGGCGAAAGGGGCTTTGAACGCGTTTTCTGGGGCCCTATTTTGAATTCTTCTCCGATGCCGGGTAGGGCTTTGTGTTGGGTTGCTCGGAAACAGTGAACACAGAGGGTCTAGCTGCATTTGTGGCTGCGTGAAGGCTCCCCTAGGGAGTTCGGTTGTACCCAATGCCTTCCTTTGAGGGCACTTTTTGATGGGAGAAAGGGGCTGGCAATGCGTTTTCTTTGCTCCTATTTGGAATTGCTCTGCGATGCCGGGTAGGACTATGTTTCGGGTTGTTCAGAAAGAGCGAACACAGAGGGTTCATGTGCATGTGGGATTGCATAAATGCCCCCCTGGGGAGTTCAGCTGTATCCAAAACCTTCCTTTGAGGGCAACTTTTGATGGGCGAAAGGGGCTTGGAATGCGTTTTCTGCGGCCCTATTTGGAATTCCTCTCCAATGCCGGGTTGGGTTATGTTTCAGGTTGCTCAGAAAGACCGAACACAGAGGGTTCAGTTTCATGTGTGATACGTGAAGGCTTCCCTGGGGAGTTCACTTCTACCCAAAGCCTTCGACTGGGGGCGCTTTTTGATGGGCAAAGGGGCTGGCAATGCGTTTTCTTTGATCCTAGGTGGAATTCCTCTGCGATGCCGGGTAGGGATATTTTCCGGGTTGCTCAGAAAGAGCGAATACAGAGGGTTCATGTGCATGTTGGGCTGCATGAATGCCCCCCTGGGGAGTTAAGTTGTATGCAAAGCCTTCCTTTGAGGGCACTTTTTATGGGCGAAAAAGGACTTGAACGCGATTTCTTTGGACCTTTTCTGAATTCCTCTCCGATGCTGGGTAACGCTATGTTTCGGGTTGCTCAGAAAGAGCGAACACAGAGGGTTCAGTTGCATGTGGGACACTCTAAAGGCTCGCCTGGGGATTTCAGTTGTACCCAAAGCCTTCCTTTGAGGGCAATTTTTGATGGGCGAAAGAGGCTTTAACGCGTTTTCGTTGGACCTATTTTGAATTCCTCTCCGACGTCGGGAAGGCTATGTTTTGGGTTGCTCAGAAAGAGCAAACACAGAGGGTCCATATGCATATGTGGCTGCATGAATGCTCCCCTGGGGAGTTCAGTTGTACCCAAAGCCTTCCTTTGAGGGCACTTTTTGATGGTCGGAAGGGTTTGGAATGCGTTTTCTGGGGCCCTATTTGGACTTCCTCTCCAATGCTGGATAGGGCTATATTTCGGGTTGCTCAGAAATAGCGAATAGAGAGGGTCCAGTTGCATGTGGGACTGCGTGAGTGCTCTCCTGGGGAGTTCAGTTGTACCCAAAGCCTTCCTTTGACGTCAAGTTTTAATGGGCGAAAGGAGCTTGGAATGCGTTTTCTGGGGTCCTATTTGGAATTCCTCTCCAATGCCGGGTAGGGTTATGTTTCAGGTTGCTCAGAAAGAGCGAACACAGAGGGTTCAGTTGCATGTGGGGCACTGTAAAGGCTCCTCTGGGGAGTTCAGTTGTACTGAAAACCTTCCTTTGCGGGCAATTTATGATGGGCGAAAGGGCCTTTGAACTCGTTTTCTCTGTACCATTTTTGAATTCCTCTCCGATGCCGGGTAATGCTATGTTTTGGGTTGCTGAGAAAGAGCGAACTCAGATGGTTCATGTGAATGTGGGGCTGCATGTATGCTCTCCTGGGGAGTTCCGTTGTACCCAAAGCCTTCCTCTAGGGGCACTTTTTGATGGTCGAAAAGGGCTTTGAATGCGTTTTTGGGGCCCTATTTGGACTTCTTCTTTGATACTGGGTAGGGCTACGTTTCCGGTTGCTCAGAAAGAGCGAATACAGAGGGTCCAGTTGCATGAGGCACTGCGTGATTGCTCTCCTCGGGAGTTCAGTTGTACCCAAAGCCTTCCTTTGAGGGCACTTTTTGATGGTCGGAAGGGGTTGGAATTTGTTTTCTGGGGCCCTATTTGAAATTTTAATCCGATGATGGATAGGGCTATGTTTCGAGTTGCTTAGAATGAGCGAACACAGAGGTTCCAGCAGCATGTGGGGCTGCATGAAGGCTCCCCTGGGGAGTTCACTTGTATCCAAAGTCTTTCTTACAGGGCACTTTTTGATGGGCGAAAGGGGCTTGGAACGCGTTTTCTTTGGACCTTTTTTGAATTCCTCTCCGATGCTGGGTAGGGATATGTTTCGGGTTGCTCAGAAAGAGCAAACACAGAGGGTCCAGTTGCATGTGTGGCTGCGTGAAGGCTCCCCTGGGGAATTCAATTGTATCCTAAGCCTTCCTTTGAGGGCACTTTTTGATGGGCGAAATGGGCTTGGAATGCTTTTTCTGGGGCCGTATTTGGACTTCCTCTCCGATGACAGGTAGGGTTATGTTTCGGGTTCCTCAGAAAGAGCGAACACAGAGGGTTCATGTGCATGTGTGGCTGCATGAATGCTCCCCTGGGGAGTTCTGTTATATCCTAAGCCTTCCTTTGAGGGTACTTTTTGATGTGTGAAAAGGGCTTTGAACGCATTTTCGTTGGAATTTTTTTGAATTCCTCTGCGTTGTCGGGTAAAGCTATGTTTCGGGTTGCTCAGAAAGAGCGAACACAGAGGGTCCAGTTACATGTGTGGCTGCAAGAAGGCTCCCCTGGGGAGTTCAGTTGTATCCAAAGCCTTCCTTTGGGGGCACTTTTTGATGGGTGAAAGGGGCTTGGAACACATTTTCTTTGGACCTTTTTTGAATTCTTCTCCGATGCCAGGTAGGGCTACTTTTCAGGTTGGTCAGAAAGTGCGAACACAGATGGCTCACGTGCATGTGGGGCTGCATGTATGTTCTCCTGGGGAGTTCCGTTGTACCCAAAGCCTTCCTCTAGGGGCACTTTTTGATGGGCGAAAGGGGCTTTGAATGCGTTTTCTGGGGCCATATTTGGACTTCTTCTTTGATACTGGGGAAGGGCTACGTTTCCGGTTGCTCAGAAAGAGCGAATACAGAGGGTTCAGGTGCATGTGGGACTGCGTGCGTGCTCTCCCGAGGAGTTCAGTTGTACCCAAAGCCTTCCTTTAAGGGCACTTTTTGATGGGCGAAAGGGGCTTTGAATGCGTTTTCTTTGGACCTTTTTTGAATTCCTCTCCGATGCCGGGTACGGATATGTTTAAGGTTGTTCAGAAAGAGAGAACACAGAGGGTCCAGTTGCATGTGTGGCTGCATGAAGGCTCCCATGGGGAGTTCAGTTGTATCCAAAGCCTTCCTATGAGGGCACTTTTAGATGGGCTAAAGGGGCTTGGAATGCGTTTTCTGGGGCCGTATTTGGACTTCGTCTCCGATGACAGGTAGGGCTATGTTTCAGTTTGCTCAGACTGACCGAACACAGAGGTTCCAGCACCATGTGGGGCTGCATGAAGGCTCCCCTGGGGAGTTCAGTTGTATCCAAAGCCTTCCTTTGAGGGCACTTTTTGATGGGCGAAAGGGGCTTGGAACGCGTTTTCTTTGGACCTTTTTTGAATTCCTCTCCAATGCCGGGTAGGGCTATGTTTTGTGTTGGTCAGAAAGAGCGAACACAGAGGGTTCATGTGCATGTGGGGCTGCATGAATACTCCCCTGTGGAGTTCAGTTGTACCCAAAGCCTTCCTTTGGGGGCACTTTTTGATGGGTGAAAGAGGCTTGGAACATGTTTTCTTGGGACCTTTTTTGAATTCCTCTCCAATGCCGGGTAGGGCTCTGTTTCGGGTTCCTCAGAAAGAGAGAACACAGTGGGTCCAGTTGCATGTGGGGCTGCATGAAGGCTCCCCTGGGGAGTTCCGTTGTATCCTAAGCCTTCCTTTAAGGGCAGTTTTTGATGGGTGAAAGGGGCTTTGAAAGCGTTTTCGTTGGACTTTTTTTGAATTCTTCTGCAATGTCGGGTAAAGCTATGTTTCGGGTTGCTCAGAAAGAGCGAACACAATGGGGTCAGTTGCATGTGGGGAAATGTAAAGGCTCCCCTGGGGAGTTCAGTTGTAACTAATGCCTTCCTTTGAGGGCACTTTTTGATGGGCGAAAGGGGCTTGGAACCGGTTTACTTTGGATCTTTTTAGAATTCCTCTCCGATGCCGGGTAGGGCTATGTTTCCGGTTGCTCAGAAAGAGCGAACACAGAGGATGCAGTTGCATGTGGGACTGCGTGAATGGTCTCCTGTGGAGTTCAGTTGTACCCAAAGCCTTCCTTTGAGGGCAATTTTTGATGGTCGGAAGGGCTTGGAATGTGCTTCCTGGGGCCCTATTTGGAACTCCACACCGATGCTGGATAGGGCTATGTTTCGGGTTGCTCAGAAAGTGCGTACACAGGGGGTCCAGTTGCATGTGTGGCTGTGTGAAGGCTCCCCTGGGGAGTTCAGTTGTATCCAAAGCCTTCCTTTGAGGGCACTTTTTGATGGGCGAAAGGGGCTTGGAATTCATTTTCTGGGGCCTTCTTTGGACTTCCTCTCCGATGACAGGTAGGGCTATGTTAAGGTTTGCTCAGATTGAGCGAACACAGAGGGTCCAGCGGCATGTGGGGCTGCATGAATACTCCCCTGGGGAGTTCAGTTGTACGCAAAGCCTTCTTTTAAGGGCTAGTTTTCATGGGCAAAACGGGATTGGAATGCGATTTCTGGGGCCGTATTTGGACTTCCTCTCCGATGCCAGGTAAGGCTAAATTTCGGGTTGCTCAGAGAGAATGAACGCAGAGGGTCCAGGTGCATGTATGGCTGCGTGAAGGCTCCCCAGGGGAGTTCAGTTGTATCCAAAGCCTTCCTTTGAGGGTAAGTTTTGATGGGCCAAAGGGGCTTTTAACACGTTTTCTTTGGACGTGTTTTGAATTCCTCTCCGATGCCAGGTAGGGCTATGTTTCTGCTTGCTCAGAAAGAGCGAACACAGAGGGTCCAGTTGCATGTGTGGCTGCATGAAAGCTCCCCTGGGGAGTTCAGTTGTATCCAAAGCCTTCCTTTGAGGGCATTTTTTGATGGGCGTAAGGGGCTTGGAATGCGTTTTCTGGGGCCATATATGGAATTCCTCTCTGATGCTGGGTAGGGGTATATTTCGGATTGCTCAGAAAGAGCGTACACAGAGGGTTCATTTGCATGTGGGGCACCGTAAAGGCTCCCCTGGGGAGATCATTTGTACGCAAGGCCTTCCTTTGAGGGCACCTTTTGTTTTTGCGAAATGGGCTTTGAACGCTTTTTCTGGGGCCGTATTTGGTTTTCCTCTCCGATGAGAGGTAGGGTTATGTTTAGGGTTCCTCAGAAAGAGCGAACACAGAGGGTTCATGTGCATGTGGGGCTGAATGAATGCTCCCCTGGGACGTTCCGTTGTATCCTAAGCCTTCCTTTGACGGCACTTTTTGATGGGCAAAATGGGCTTGTAACGCGTTTTCTTTGGATCTTTTTAGAATTCCTCTCCTATGCCGGGTAGGGCTATGTTTCATGTGGCTCAGAAAGAGCGAACACAGAGTGTCTAGTTGCATGTGGGACCGCGTGAATGCTACCCTGGGGAGTTCAGTTGTATACAAAGCCTTCCTTTGAGGGCACTTTTTGATGGGCTAAAGGGGCTTGGAATGTGTTTTCTGGGGCCATATTTGGACTTCCTCTCCGATGCCAGGTAGAGCTATGTTGTGGGTTGTTCAGAAAGAGCAAACACAGAGGGTCCAGTTGCATGCGTGGCTGTGTGAAGGCTCCCCTGGGGATTTCAGTTGTACCCAAACCCTTCCTTTGAGGGCACTTTTTGATGGTCGTAAGGGCTTGGAATATGTTTTCTGGGGCCGTATTTTGAATTCCACTCCGGTGCTTGGTTGTGCTATGTTTCAGGTTGCTCAGAAAGAGCAAAGACAGAGGAACCAGCTGCATGTGGGACTGTATGAATGCTCTCCTGGGGAGATCAGTTGTACCCAAAGCCTTCCTTTGAGGGCACCTTTTGTTTTTGCGAAAGGGGCCTTGAACGCTTTTTCTGGGGCCCTATTTGGAATTCCTCTCCCATGCCTGTTAGGGCTATGTTTCGTGTTGCTCAGAAATAGCGAACAGAGAGGGTCCAGTTGCATGTGTGGATGCGTGAAGGCTCCCCAGGGGAGTTCAGTTGTATCCAAAGCCTTCCTTTGAGGTCAAGTATTGATGGGCGAAATGGGCTTGGAATGCGTTTTCTGGGGCCCTATTTGGAATTCCTCTCCGATGCTGGGTAGGGCTATGTGTTGGGTTGCTCAGAAAGAGCGAACACAGAGGATCCAGCTGCATGTGGGACTGCGTGAATGCTCTCCTGGGGAGATCAGTTGTACGCAAGGCCTTCCTTTGAGGGCACCTTTTGTTTTTGCGAAAGGGGCTTTGAACACGTTCTCTGGGGCCCTATTTTGAATTCCTCTCCCAGACCTGGTAGGGCTATGTTTCGTGTTGCTCAGAAAGAGCGAACAGAGAGGGTCCAGTTGCATGTGGGGCTGCGTGAAGGCTCCCCAGGGGAGTTCAGTTGTATCCAAAGCCTTCCTTTGAGGTCAAGTTTTGATGGGCGAAAGGGGCTTGGAATGCGTTCTTTGGGGCCCTATTTGGAATTCCTCTCCCAGACCTGGTAGGGTTATGTTTCGGGTTCCTCAGAAAGAGCGAACACAGAGGGTCTAGCTGCATTTGTGGCTGCGTGAAGGCTCCCCTGGGGAGTTCGGTTGTACCCAAAGCCTTCCTCCGGGGGTACTCTTTGAGGGGCGAAAGGGGCTTTGAACGCATTTTCTAGGGCCGTATTTTGAATTCCTCTCCCATGCTTGGTACGGCTATGTTTCAGGTTGCTCAGAAAGAGCGAACACAGAGGGTTCAGCTGCATGTGTGGCTGCGTGAAGGCTCCCCTGGGGAGTTCACTTGTACCAAAAGCCTCCCTCTAGGGGCACTTTTTGATGGCCGAAAGGGGCTTTGAATGGGTTTTCTGGGGCTCTATTTGAACTTCTTCTTTGATAATGGGTAGGGATATGTTTCGAGTTGCTCAGAAAGAGAGAACACAGAGGGTCCAGTTGTATGTATGGCTGCGTGAAGGCTCCCTTGGGGAGTTCCGTTGTATCCAAAGCCTTCCTTTGAGGGCACATTTTGATGGGTGAAAGGGGCTCTGAATGCGTTTTCGTTGGACTTTTTTGAATTCCTCTGCGATGTCGGTTAAAGCTATGTTTCGGGTTGCTCAGAAAGAGCGAACACAGAGAATACAGTTGCATGTGGGAATGCGTGAATGGTCTCCTGGGTAGTTCAGTTGTACCCAAAGCCTTCCTTTGAGGGCACTTTTTCATGGTCGGAAGCGCTTGGAATGTGTTTTCTGGGGCCCTATTTGGAATTCCACACCGATGCTGGATAGGGCTAGTTTCCGGGTTGCTTAGAAAGAGCGAACACAGAGGGTTCATGTGCATGTTGGGCTGCATGAATGCCCCCCTGGGGAGTTCAGTTGTACCCAAAACCTTCCTTTGAGGGCAACTTTAGGTGGGCGAAATGGGCTTTGAACGCGTTTTCTTTGGACCTTTTTTGAATTCTTCTCCCATTACGGGTAGGTCTATGTTTCGGGTTGCTCAGAAAGAGCGAACACAGAGGGTCCAGTTGCACGTATGGCTTCGTGAAGCCTCCCCTGGGGTGTTCACTTGTACCCAAAGCCTTCTTCTGGGGGCAGTTTTTGATGGGCGAAAGGGGCTAGTAATGCGTTTACTTTGGTCTTATTTGGAATTCCTCTGCGATGCCGGTTAGGGGTATGTTTCGGGTTTCTTAGAAAGAGCGAACACAGAGGGTCCAGTTGCCTGTGTGGCTGCGTGAAGGCTCCCCTGGGGAGTTCATTTGTACCCAAAGCCTTCCTCTGGGGGCACTTTTGATGGGCGAAATAAGCTGTTAATGCATTTACTTTGCTCTTATTTGGAATTCCTCTGCGATGCCGGGTAGGGCAATGTTTCGGGTTGCTCAGAAAGAGCGAACACAGAGGGTCCAGTTGCATGTGGGGCTGCATGAATGCTCTCCTGGGGAGTTCCGTTGTACCCAAAGCCTTCCTCTAGGGCACTTTTTGATGGGCGAAAGGGGCTTTGAATGCGTTTTCTGGGGCCCTATTTTTAATTCTTCTTTGATACTGGGTAGGGCTATGTTTCCGGTTGCTCAGAAAGAGCGAACACAGAGGGTGCAGTTGCATGTGTGGCTGCGATATGGCTCCCCACTGGAGTTCAGTATTATCCAAACCTTCCTTTGATGTCAAGTTTTGATGGGCGAAAGGGGTTTGGAATGTGTTTTCTGGGGCCCTATTTGGACTTCCTCTCCAATGCCAGGTAGGGCTATGTTTCGGGTTGCTCAGAAAGAGCGACCACAGAGGGTCCAGATGCATGTGGGGCTGCATGAATGCTCCCCTGCGGAGTTCAGTTGTACCCATTGTCTTCCTTTGAGGGCACTTTTTTATGGGTGAAAGGGGCTTGGAACGCGTGTTCTTTGGAGCTTTTTTGAATTCGTGTGCGATGCCGGGTAGGGCTATGTTTCGGGTTGCTCACTACGAGCAAACACAGAGGGTCCAGTTGCATGTGGGACTGCATGAATGCTCCCGTGGGGAGTTCAGTTTTACCAAAAGCCTTCCTTTGAGGGCACTTTTTGATGGTCGTAAGGGGTTGGAATGTGTTTTATGGGGCCCTATTTGGACTTCTCTCAGATGCTGGATAGGGCTATGTTTCGGGTTGCTCAGAAAGAGGGAACACAGAGGGTCCAGTTGCATGTGTGGCTGCGTGATGGCTCCCCTGGGGAGTTCAGTTGTATCCAAAGCCTTCCTTTGAGGGCACTTTTTGATGGGCGAAAGGGGCTTGGAACGCGTTTTCTTGGGAACTTTTTTGAATTCCTCTCCGATGCCGGGTAGGGCTATGTTTCATGTTGCTCAGAATAAGCGAACTCAGAGGGTCCAGTTGAATGTCTGGCTGCATGAAGGCTCCCCTGGGTAGTTCAGTTATATCCATAGACTTCCTTTGAGGGCACTTTTTGATGGGCGAAAGGGGCTTGGAATGCGTTTCCTGGGGCCGTATTTGGACTTCCTCTCCGATGAGAGATAGGGTTATATTTTAGGTTGCTCAGAAAGAGCGAACACAGAGGGTCCAGTTTCATGTGGGCCTCCTTGAATGCTCCCCTGGGGAGTTCAGTTGTACCCAATGCCTTCCTTGGAGGGCAAGTTTTGATGGACGAAAGGGGCTTGGAACACGTTTTCTTTGAACATTTTTTGAATTCCTCTCCGATGCCGGGTAGGGCTATGTTTCAGGTTGCTCAGAAAGAGCGAACACAGAGGATGCAGTTGCATGTGGGGCTGCATGAATGCTCTCCTGGGGCGTTCCGTGTACCGAAAGTCTTCCTCTAGGGGCACTTTTTGATGGGCGAAAGGGGCTTTGAATGTGTTTTCTGGGGCCCTATTTGGACTTCCTCTCCAATGCCAGGTAGGGCTATGTTTCGGGTTGCTCAGAAAGAGCGACCACAGAGGGTCCAGATGCATGTGGGGCTGCATGAATGCTCCCCTGCGGAGTTCAGTTGTACCTATTGTCTTCCTTTGAGGGCACTTTTTTATGGGTGAAAGGGGCTTGGAACGCGTGTTCTTTGGAGCTTTTTTGAATTCGTCTGCGATGCCGGGTAGGGCTATGTTTCGGGTTGCTCACTACGAGCAAACACAGAGGGTCCAGTTGCATGTGGGACTGCATGAATGCTCCCGTGGGGAGTTCAGTTTTACCAAAAGCCTTCCTTTGAGGGCACTTTTTGATGGTCGTAAGGGGTTGGAATATGTTTTATGGGGCCCTATTTGGACTTCTCTCAGATGCTGGATAGGGCTATGTTTCGGGTTGCTCAGAAAGAGGGAACACAGAGGGTCCAGTTGCATGTGTGGCTGCGTGATGGCTCCCCTGGGGAGTTCAGTTGTATCCAAAGCCTTCCTTTGAGGGCACTTTTTGATGGGCGAAAGGGGCTTGGAACGCGTTTTCTTGGGAACTTTTTTGAATTCCTCTCCGATGCCGGGTAGGGCTATGTTTCATGTTGCTCAGAATAAGCGAACTCAGAGGGTCCAGTTGAATGTCTGGCTGCATGAAGGCTCCCCTGGGTAGTTCAGTTATATCCATAGACTTCCTTTGAGGGCACTTTTTGATGGGCGAAAGGGGCTTGGAATGCGTTTCCTGGGGCCGTATTTGGACTTCCTCTCCGATGAGAGATAGGGTTATATTTTAGGTTGCTCAGAAAGAGCGAACACAGAGGGTCCAGTTTCATGTGGGCCTGATTGAATGCTCCCCTGGGGAGTTCAGTTGTACCCAATGCCTTCCTTGGAGGGCAAGTTTTGATGGACGAAAGGGGCTTGGAACACGTTTTCTTTGAACATTTTTTGAATTCCTCTCCGATGCCGGGTAGGGCTATGTTTCAGGTTGCTCAGAAAGAGCGAACACAGAGGATGCAGTTGCATGTGGGGCTGCATGAATTCTCTCCTGGGGCGTTCCGTGTACCGAAAGTCTTCCTCTAGGGGCACTTTTTGATGGGCGAAAGGGGCTTTGAATGCGTTTTCTGGGGCCCTATTTGGACTTCTTCTTTCATAAAGGGTAGGGTTATGTTTCCGGTTGCTCAGAATGAGCGAATACAGAGGGTCCAGTTGCATGTGTGGCTGCGTGAAGGCTCCCCTGGGGAGTTCAGTTGTACCCAAAGCCTTCCTCTGGGGGCACTTGTTGATGGGCGAAAGGGGCTTTGAACGCGTTCTCTTGGGCCCTACTTTGAATTCCACTCCCTTGGTTGGTACGGCCATGTTTCAGGTTGCTCAGAAAGACCAAACACAGAGGATCCAGTTGCATGTGGGACTGTGAATGCTCTCCTGGGGAGATCAGTTGTACCCAAAGACTTCCTTTGAGGGCAGCTTTTGTTTTTGCAAAAGGGGCTTTGAACGCTTTTTCTGGGGCCCTATTTGGAATTCCTCTCCCATGCCTGTTAGGGCTATGTTTCGTGTTGTTCAGAAATAGCGAACAGAGAGGGTCTAATTGCATGTGTGGCTGCGTGAAGGCTCCCCAGGGGAGTTCAGTTGTATCCAAAGCCTTCCTTTGAGGTCAAGTATTGATGGGCGAAATGGGCTTGGAATGCGTTTTCTGGGGCCCTATTTGGAATTCCTCTCCAATTCCGGGTAGGTTTATGTTTCAGGTTGCTCAGAAACAGTGAACACAGAGGGTCCAGTTGCATGTGTGGCTGCCTAAAGACTACCTTGGGGAGTTCATTTGTACCCAAAGCCTTCCTCTGGGGGCACTTTTTGATGGGCGAAAGTGGCTTGGAACGCACTTTCTTTGGACCTATTTGGACTTCCTCTCTGATGCTGGGTAGGGCTATGTTTCGGGTTGTTCAGAAAGAGGGAACACAGAGGGTCCAGTTGCATGTGTGGCTGCGTGAAGGCTCCCCTGGGGAGTTCAGTTGTACCCTAAGCCCTCCTTTGAGGGCACTTTTTGATGGGCGAAAGGGGCTTTGAACTCTTTTTCTGGGGCACATTTTTGAATTCCTCTCCGATGCCGGGTAGTGCTATGTGTTGGGTTCCTCTGAAAGAGTGAACACAGAGGGTCTAGCTGCATTTGTGGCTGAGTGAAGGCTCCCCTAGGGAGTTCGGTTGTACCCAAAGCCTTCCTCTGGGGGCACTTTTTGATGGGAAAAAGGGGCTGGCAATGCGTTTTCTTTGGTGCTATTTGGAATTCCTCTGCGATGCCGGGTAGGACTATGTTTCGAGTTGCTCAGAAAGAGGGAACACAGAGGGTTCATGTGCATGTGGGATTGCATAAATGCCCCCCTGGGGAGTTCAGTTGTATCCAAAACCTTCCTTTGAGGGCAACTTTTGATCGGCGAAAGGGGCTTGGAATGCGTTTTCTGGGGCCCTATTTGGAATTCCTCTCCAATGCTGGGTAGGGTTATGTTTCAGGTTGCTCAGAAAGAGCGAACACAGAGGGTTCAGTTGCATGTGGGCCTGCGTGAAGGCTTCCATGGTGAGTTCACTTGTACCCAAAGCCTTCTTCTGGGGGCACTTTTTGATGGGCAAAAGGGGCTGGCAATGCGTTTTCTTTAGTCCTATTTGGAATTCGTCTGCGATGCCGAGTAGGGCTATGTTTCGGGTTGCTCACTACGAGCAAACACAGAGGGTCCAGTTGCATGTGGGACTGCATGAATGCTCCCGTGGGGAGTTCAGTTTTACCAAAAGCCTTCCTTTGAGGGCACTTTTTGATGGTCGGAAGGGGTTGGAATGTGTTTTATGGGGCCCTATTTGGACTTCCTCTCCTATGCTGGATAGGGCTATGATTCGGGTTGCTCAGAAAGAGGGAACACAGAGGGTCCAGTTGCATGTGTGGCTGCGTGAATGCTCCCCTGTTTAGTTCAGTTGTATCCATAGACTTCCTCTGAGGGCACTTTTTGATGGGCGAAAGGGGCTTGGAATGCTTTTTCTGGGGCCGTATTTGGACTTCCTCTCCGATGCCGGGTAGTGCTATGTGTTGGGTTCCTCTGAAAGAGTGAACACAGAGGGTCTAGCTGCATTTGTGGCTGAGTGAAGGCTCCCCTAGGGAGCTCGGTTGTACCCAAAGCCTTCCTCTGGGGGCACTTTTTAATGGGCGAAAGGGGCTTTGAACGCATTTTCTAGGACCCTTTTTTCAATTCCTCTCCCATGCTTGGTACGGCTATGTTTCAGGTTGCTCAGTAATAGCGAACACAGAGGATCCAGCTGCATGTGGGACTGCGTGAATGCTCTCCAGGGGAGATCAGTTGTACGCAAGGCCTTCCTTTGAGGGCACCTTTTGTTTTTGCAAAAGGGGCTTTGAACGTGTTTTCTGGGGCCCTATTTTGAATTCCTCTCCCATGCCTGGTAGGGCTATGTTTCGTGTTGCTCAGAAAGATCGAACAGAGAGGGTCCAGTTGCATGTGGGGCTGCGTGAAGGCTCCCCTGGGGAGTTCAGTTGTACCCTATGCCTTCCTTTGAGGGCACTTTTTGATGGGCGAAAGGGGCTTGGAATGCTTTTTCTGGGGCCGTATTTGGACTTCCTCTCCGATGAGAGGTAGGTTTATGTTTCGGGTTCCTCAGAAAGAGCGAACACAGAGGGTCTAGCTGCATTTCTGGCTGCGTGAAGGCTCCCCTGGGGAGTTCGGTTGTACGCAAAGCCTTCCTCCGGGGGTACATTTTGATGGGTGAAAGGGGCTTTGAACGCATTTTCTAGGGCCCTATTTTGAATTCCTCTCCCATGCTTGGTACGGCTTTGTTTCAGGTTGCTCAGAAAGAGCGAACAGAGAGGGTGCAGTTGCAGTGGGGCTTCGTAAATGCTCCTCTGGGGAGTTCAGTTCTACCCTAAGCCTTCCTTTGAGGTCAAGTTTTGATGGGCGAAAGGGGCTTGGAATGCGTTTTCTGGGGTCCTGTTTTGAATTCCTCTCCAATGCTGGGTACTGCTATGTTTCGGGTTGCTCAGAAAGAGCGAACACAGAGGGTCCAGTTCCATGTGGGCCTGCGTGAAGGCTCCCCTGGGGAGTTCACTTGTACACAAAGCCTTCCTCTGGGGGCAATTTTTGATGGGCGAAAGGGTTTGGCAATGCGTTTTCTTTGGTCCTATTTGGAATACCTCTGCGATGCCGGGTACTGCTATGTTTCGGGTTGCTCAGAAAGAGCGAACACAGAGGGTCCAGTTGCATGTGGGCCTGCGTGAAGGCTCCCCTGGGGAGTTCACTTGTACCCAAAGCCTTCCTCTGTGAGCAATTTTTGATGGGTGAAAGGGTTTGGCAATGCGTTGTCTTTGGTCCTATTAAAATACCTCTGCGATGCCGGGTACGACTATGTTTCAGGTTGCTCAGAAAGGGCGATCACAGAGGGTTCATGTGCATGTGGGGCTGCATGAATGCCCCCCTGGGTTGTTAAGTTTTATCCAAAACCCTCCTTTGAGGGCAACTTTTGATGGGCGAAAGGGGCTTTGAACGTGTTTTCTGGGTCCATTTTTTGAATTCCTCTTCCATGCTGGGTACAGCTATGTTTCAGGTTGCTCAGAAAGAGCGAACACAGAGGGTCCAGATGCATGTGGGGCTGCATGAATGCTCCCCTGGGGAGTTCCGTTGTACCCAAAGCCTTCCTCTAGGGGCACTTTTTGATGGGTGAAAGGGGCTTTGAATGCGTTTTCTGGGGCCCTATTTTTACTTCTTCTTTGATACTGGGTAGGCCTATGTTTCCGGTTGCTCAGAAAGAGCGAATACAGAGGGTCCAGTTGCATGTGGGACTGCGTGAAGGCTCCACCGGGGAGTTCAGTTGTACCCAAAGCCTTCCTTTGAGGGCCATTTTTGATGGGCGAAAGGGGCTTTGAACTCGTTTTCTTTGGACCTATTCTGAATTCCTCTTCCCCCCGACGTCGGGAAGGCTATTTTTTGGGTTGCTCAGAAAGAGCAAACACAGAGGGTCCAGTTGCATGTGTGGCTGCGTGAAGGCTCCCCTGGGGAGTTCAGCTCTATCCCAAGCCTTCCTTTTTTGCAAGTTTTGATGGGCGAAAGGGGTTTGGAATGTGTTTTCTAGGGTCCTATTTGGACTTCCTCTCCAATGCCAGGTAAGCCTATGTTTCTGCTTGCTCAGAAAGAGCGAACACAGAGGGTCCAGATGCATGTGGGGCTGCATGAATGCTCCCCACTGGAGTTCAGTTGTACTAAATGCCTTCCTTTGAGGGCACTTTCATATGGGCAAAAGGGGCTTGGAACTCGTTTTCTTTGGAGCTTTTTTGAATTCGTCTGCGATGCCGGGTAGGACTATGTTTCGGGTTGCTCACGACGAACAAACACGGAGGGTCCAGTTGCATGTGGGACTGCGTGAATGCTCCTGTGGGGAGTTCAGTTTTACCAAAAGCCTTCCTTTGAGGGCACTTTTTTATGGTCTGAAGGGGTTGGAATGTGTTTTATGGGGCCCTATTTGGACTTCCTCTCCGATGCTGGATAAGGCTGTGTTTCGTGTTGCTCAGAAAGAGCGAACACAGGGGGTCCAGTTGCATGTGGGGCTGCATGAATGCTTTCCTGGGGTGTTCCACTGTACCCAAAGCTTTCCTCTAGGGGCACTTTTTGATGGGCGAAAGGGGCTTTGAATTCGTTTTCTGGGGCCATATTTTTAATTCTTCTTTGATACTGGGTAGGGCTATGTTTCCGGTTGCTCAGAAAAAGCGAATACAGAGGGTCCAGTTGCATGTGGGACTGCGTGAAGGCTCCACCGGGGAGTTCAGTTGTAACCAAAGCCTTCCTTTGAGCGCAATTTTTGATGGGCCAAAGGGGCTTTGAATGCGTTTTCTTTGGACCTTTTTTGAATTCCTCTCCGATGCCGGGTACGGATATGTTTAAGGTTGTTCAGAAAGAGAGAACACTGATGGTCCAGTTGCATGTGGGGCTGCGTGAAGACTCCCCTGCGGAGTTCAGTTGTATCCAAAGCCTTCCTATGAGGGCACTTTTAGATGGGCGAAAGGGGCTTGGAATGCGTTTTCTGGGGCCGTATTTGGACTTCCTCTCCGATGACAGGTAGGGCTATATTTCGGGTTGCTTACAAAGAGCGAACACAGTGGGTCCAGTTGCATGTGGGACTGCGTGAATGGTCTCCTGGGGAGTTCCGCTGTACCCAAAGACTTCCTTTGACGGCACTTTTTGATGGTCGGAAGGGGTTGGAATGTGTTTTCTGTGGCCGTATTTGGACTTCCTCTCCGATGAGAGGTAGGGTTATGTTTCGGGTTCCTCAGAAAGAGCGAACAAAGAGGGTTGATGTGCATGTGGGACTGCATGAATGCTCCCCTGGGGAGTTCAGTTTTATCCAAAGCCTAACGTTGAGGGCACTTTTTGATGGTCGGAAGGGCTGGAATGTATTTTCTGGGGCTCTATTTGGAATTCCACACCGATGCTGGGTAGGGTTATGTTTTGGGTTACTCAGAAAGAGCGAATACAGAGGGTCCAGTTGCAAGTGTGGCTGCGTGAAGGTTCCCCTGGGAATTTCAGTTGTACCCAAAGCCTTTCTCTGGGGGCACTTTCTGATGGGTGAAAGGGGCTTTGAATGCGTTTTCTTTGGAGCTTTTTTGAATTCCTCTGTGATGCCCGGTAGGGCTATGTATCGGGTTGCTTACAACGAGCAAACACAGAGGGTCCAGTTGCATGTGTGGCTGCGTGAAGGCTCCGCTGGGGAGTTCAGCTGTTTCCAAAACCTTCCTTTGAGGGCTAGTTTTGATGGGCAAAAGGGGATTGGAATGCATTTTGTAGGGCCCTATTAGGACTACTTCTCGGACACCGGCTAGGGCTATGTTTCAGGTTGCTCAGAGAGAACGAACGCAGAGGGTCCAGGTGCATGTGTGGCTGCGGGAAGGCTCCCCTCTGGATTTCAGTTGTATCCAAACCCTTCTTTTGAGGGTAAGTTTTGCTGGGCCAAAGGGGCTTTTAATACGTTTTCCTTGGACCTGTTTTGAATTCCTCTCCGATGCCAGGTAGGGCTATGTTTCTGATTGCTCAGAAAGAGCGAACACAGAGTGTCTAGCTGCATGTGGGGCTGCGTGAAGGCTCCCCTAGGGAGTTCAGTTGTACCCAAAGCCTTCCTCTGTGGGCACTTTTTGATGGGCTAAAGGGGCTATGAACGCGTTTTCTAGGGCCCTATTTTGAATTCCACTCCCTTGCTTGGTATGGCTATGTTTCAGGTTGCTCAGAAAGAGCAAACACAGAGGATCCAGCTGTATGTGGGACTGTGTGAATGCTCTCCTGGGGAGATCAGTTGTACCCAAATCCTTCCTTTGAGGGCACCTTTTGTTTTTGTGAAAGGGGCTTTGAACGCTTTTTCTGGGGCCCTATTTGGAATTCCTCTCCAATTCCGGGTAGGGGTATGTTTCAGGTTGCTCAAAAAGAGCGAACACAGATGGTTCAGTTGCCTGTGGGCCTGCGTGAAGGCTTCCCTGGGGAGTTCACTTGTACCCAAAGCCTTCCTCTGGGGGCACTTTTTGATGGGCGAAAGGGGCTGGTAATGCGTTTACTTTCGTCCTATTTGGAATTCCTCCTCAATGCCGCGAAGCGGGAGGCTGTCGTCCGCCGGCTCGGGCGCTGGCTGTCACGGGGAACGGAGGTTCGTTCCCGTTCGGTTCTAAGTCCTGCAGTACCGAGCCCTTGGGCTCCCATCCCGGAAGAAGGCTCCCCAGGGGAGGATTTACGCAGCCCCACATGCAATTGGACTCTCTGTGTTCGCTCTTTCTGAACAACCCTAAATACATCCCTAAACGGAAACAGAGGGGAATTGAAAATATGACCCCAGAAATCACGTACAGAGCCCCTTTCACCCATCAAAAATTTCCCCCAAAGGAAGCCTTTGGGTAGAACTGAACTCCCCAGGGGAGCCTTTACGCAGCCCCACAAGCAACTTGACTCTCTGTGTTCGCTCTTTCTAAACAACCTTAATAAATCCCTAACCGGAAACAGAGGGTACTTGAAAATATGACCCCAGAAATCACGTACAGAGCCCCTTTCACCCATCAAAAATTGCCCCCAAAGGAAGCCTTTGGGTACAACTGAACTCCCCAGGGGAGCCTTTACACACCCCAAAATGCAACTGTACTCTCTGTGTTCACTCTTTCTTAAAAACCCTAAATATCTCCCTACCAGGAATCTGAGAGGAATTGAAAATAGGACCCCAGAAACCACGTACAAAGCCCCTTTGGCCCCTCAAAAACTTCCCCCAAAGGAAGCCTTTGGGTACAACTGAACTCCCCAGGGGAGCCTTCACGCAGCCTCACATGCAACTGGACTCTCTGTGTTTGCTCTTTCTGAACAACCCTAAATCCATCCCTAACAGGAATCTGAGAGGAATATAAATAGGACCCCAGAAATCAAGTACAGCGCCCCTTTCACCCATCAAAAACTTCCCCCAAAGGAAGCCTTTGGGTACAACTGAACTCCCCAGGGGAGCCTTCACGCAGCCCAAAATGCAACTTGATTCTATGTGTTTGCTCTTTCTGAAAAACCTTAATACATCCCTAACCGGAAACAGAGGGTACTTGAAAATATGACCCCAGAAATCACGTACAGAGCCCCTTTCACCCATCAAAAATTGCCCCCAAAGGAAGCCTTTGGGTACAACTGAACTCCCCAGGGGAGCCTTTACGCAGCCCCACATGCAACTGGACTCTCTGTGTTCGCTCTTTCTGAACAACCCTAAATTCTTCCGTTCCCGGAATCTGAGAGGAATTGAAAATAGGACCCCAGAAACCACGTACAAAGCCCCTTTGGCCCCTCAAAAACTTCCCCCAAAGGAAGCCTTTGGGTACAACAGAACTCCCCAGGGGAGCCTTCACGCAGCCCAAAATGCAACTGGACTCTCTGTGTTCGCTCTTTCTGAACAACCCTAAATCCATCCCTAACCGGAATCTGAGAGGAATATAAATATGACCCCAGAAATCACGTACAGCGCCCCTTTCACCCATCAAAAATTGACCTGAAAGGAAGCCTTTGGGTACAACTGAACTCCCCAGGGGTGCCTTTATGCAGCCCCACATGCAACGGGACTCTCTGTGTTTGCTCTTTCTGAACAACCCTAAATACATCCGTTCCCGGAAACAAAGAGGAATTGAAAATAGGACCCCAGAAACGGCGTACAGAGCCCCTTTCGCCCATCAAAAATTGCCCCCAAAGGAAGCCTTTGGGTACAACTGAACTCCCCAGGGGAGCCTTTATGCAGCCCAAAATACAACTGGATTATCTGTGTTCGCTCTTTCTGAACAACCCGAAATATATCCCTACCCGGAATGTGAGAGTAATTTAAAATAGGACCCCAGAAACTGCATACAGATGCCCTTTCGCCCATCAAAAATTGCCCCCAAAGGAAGCCTTTGGGTACAACTGAACTCCCCAGGATTGCCTTTACGCAGCCCCACAAGCAACTTGACTCTCTGTGTTCGCTCTTTCTGAACAACCTTAATACATCCCTAACTGGAAACAGAGGGTACTTGAAAATATGACCCCAGAAATCACGTACAGAGCCCCTTTCACCTATCAAAAATTGCCCCCAAAGGAAGCCTTTGGGTACAACTGAACTCCCCAGGGGAGCCTTTACGCAGCCCCACATGCAACTGGACTCTCTGTGTTCGCTCTTTCTGTACAACCCTAAATACATCCCTACCCAGAATCTGTGAGGAATTGAAAATAGGGCCCCAGAAATCGCGTACAAAGCCCCTTTCACCCATCAAAAATTGCCCTGAAAGGAAGCCTTTGGGTACAACTGACCTCCCCAGGATTGCCTTTACGCAGCCCCACAAGCAACTTGACTCTCTGTGTTCGCTCTTTCTGAACAACCCTAAATACATCCCTACCCAGAATCTGAGAGGAATTGTAAATAGGACCCTAGAAATCGCGTACAAAGCCCTTTTCGCCCAACAAAAATTGCCCCCAAAGGAAGCCTTTCGGTACAACTGAACTCCCCAGGGGTGCCTTTACGCAGCCCCACAAGCAACTTGACTCTCTGTGTTCGCTCTTTCTAAACAACCTTAATACATCCCTAACCGGAAACAGAGGGTACTTGAAAATATGACCCCAGAAATCAGGTACAGAGCCCCTTTCGCCCATCAAAAATTGCCCCCAAAGGAAGCCTTTGGGTACAACTGAACTCCCCAGGGGAGCCTTTACGCAGCCCAAAATGCAACTGGACTCTCTGTGTTCGCTCTTTCTGAACAACACTAAATACATACCTACCCAGAATCTGAGAGGAATTGAAAATAGGGCCCCAGAAATCGCGTACAAAGCCCCTTTCACCCATCAAAAATTGCCCCCAAAGGAAGCCTTTGGGTACAACTGAACTCCCCAGGGGAGCCTTTACGCAGCCCAAAATGCAACTGGACTCTCTGTGTTCACTCTTTCTTAAAAACCCTAAATATCTCCCTACCAGGAATCTGAGAGGAATTGAAAATAGGACCCCAGAAACCACGTACAAAGCCCCTTTGGCCCCTCAAAAACTTCCCCCAAAGGAAGCCTTTGGGTACAACTGAACTCCCCAGGGGAGCCTTCACGCAGCCTCACATGCAACTGGACTCTCTGTGTTCGCTCTTTCTGAACAACCCTAAATCCATCCCTAACCGGAATCTGAGAGGAATATAAATATGACCCCAGAAATCACGTACAGCTCCCCTTTCACCCATCAAAAATTGCCCTGAAAGGAAGCCTTTGGGTACAACTGAACTCCCCAGGGGTGCCTTTACGCAGCCCCACATGCAACTGGACTCTCTGTGTTCGCTCTTTCCGAACAACCCTAAATACATCCCTAACCGGAATCTGAGAGGAATTTAAAATAGGACCCCAGAAACGGCGTACAGAGCCCCTTTCGCCCATCAAAAATTGCCCCCAAAGGAAGCCTTTGGGTACAACTGAACTCCCCAGGGGAGCCTTTATGCAGCCCAAAATACAACTGGATTATCTGTGTTCGCTCTTTCCGAACATCCCGAAATATATCCCTACCCTGAATGTGAGAGTAATTTAAAATAGGACCCCAGAAACTGCGTACAGACGCCCTTTCGCCCATCAAAAATTGCCCCCAAAGGAAGCCTTTGGGTACAACTGAACTCCCCAGGATTGCCTTTACGCAGCCCCACAAGCAACTTGACTCTCTGTGTTCGTTCTTTCTGAACAACCTTAATACATCCCTAACCGGAAACAGAGGGTACTTGAAAATATGACCCCAGAAATCACGTACAGAGCCCCTTTCACCCATCAAAAATTGCCCCCAAAGGAAGCCTTTGGGTACAACTGAACTCCCCAGGGGAGCCTTCACACAGCCCCACATGCAACTGGACTCTCTGTGTTCGCTCTTTCTGTACAACCCTAAATACATCCCTACCCAGAATCTGAGAGGAATTGAAAATAGGGCCCCAGAAATCGCGTACAAAGCCCCTTTCACCCATCAAAAATTGCCCTGAAAGGAAGCCTTTGGGTACAACTCACCTCCCCAGGATTGCCTTTACGCAGCCCCACAAGCAACTTGACTCTCTGTGTTCGCTCTTTCTGAACAACCATAAATACATCTCTTCCCTGAATCTGAGAGGAATTGAAAATAGGGCCCCAGAAATCGCGTACAGAGCCCCTTTCACCCATCAAAAATTGCCCCCAAAGGAAGCCTTTGGGTACAACTGAACTCCCCAGGGGAGCCTTTACACAGCCCAAAATGCAACTGGACTCTCTGTGTTCACTCTTTTTTAAAAACCCTAAATATCTCCCTACCAGGAATCTGAGAGGAATTGAAAATAGGACCCCAGAAACCACGTACAAAGCCCCTTTGGCCCCTCAAAAACTTCCCCCAAAGGAAGCCTTTGGGTACAACTGAACTCCCCAGGGGAGCCTTCACGCAGCCCCACATGCAACTGGACTCTCTGTGTTCGCTCTTTCTGAACAACCCTAAATCCATCCCTAACCGGAATCTGAGAGGAATATAAATATGACCCCAGAAATCACGTACAGCGCCCCTTTCACCCATCAAAAATTGCCCTGAAAGGAAGCCTTTGGGTACAACTGAACTCCCCAGGGGTGCCTTTACGCAGCCCCACATGCAACGGGACTCTCTGTGTTTGCTCTTTCCGAACAACCCTAAATACATCCGTTCCCGGAATCTGAGAGGAATTTAAAATAGGACCCCAGAAACGGCGTACAGAGCCCCTTTCGCCCATCAAAAATTGCCCCCAAAGGAAGCCTTTGGGTACAACTGAACTCCCCAGGGGAGCCTTTATGCAGCCCAAAATACAACTGGATTATCTGTGTTCGCTCTTTCTGAACAACCCGAAATATATCCCTACCCGGAATGTGAAAGTAATTTAAAATAGGACCCTAGAAATCGCGTACAAAGCCCTTTTCGCCCATCAAAAATTGCCCCCAAAGGAAGCCTTTCGGTACAACTGAACTCCCCAGGGGTGCCTTTACGCAGCCCCACAAGCAACTTGACTCTCTGTGTTCGTTCTTTCTGAACAACCTTAATACATCCCTAACCGGAAACAGAGGGTACTTGAAAATATGACCCCAGAAATCACGTACAGAGCCCCTTTCACCCATCAAAAATTGCCCCCAAAGGAAGCCTTTGGGTACAACTGAACTCCCCAGGGGAGCCTTTACGCAGCCCCACATGCAACTGGACTCTCTGTGTTCGCTCTTTCTGAACAACCCTAAATAAATCCCTACCCAGAATCTGAGAGGAATTGAAAATAGGACCCCAGAAATCGCGTACAAAGCCCCTTTCACCCATCAAAAATTGCCCCCAAAGGAAGCCTTTGGGTACAACTGATCTCCCCAGGGGAGCCTCTACGCAGCCCCACATGCAAAGGGACTCTCTGTGTTCGCTCTTTCCGAACAACCCTAAATACATCCGTTCCCGGAATCTGAGAGGAATTTAAAATAGGACCCCAGAAACGGCGTACAGAGCCCGTTTCGCCCATCAAAAATTGCCCCCAAAGGAAGCCTTTGGGTACAACTGAACTCCCCAGGGGAGCCTCTACGCAGCCCCACATGCAACTGGACTCTCTGTGTTCGCTCTTTCCGAACAACCCTAAATACATCCGTTCCCGGAATCTGAGAGGAATTTAAAATAGGACCCCAGAAACGGCGTACAGAGCCCCTTTCGCCCATCAAAAATTGCCCCCAAAGGAAGCCTTTGGATACAACAGAACTCCCCAGGGGAGCCTTCACGCAGCCCCAAAAGCAACTTGACTCTCTGTGTTCGCTCTTTCTGAACAACCTTAATACATCCCTAACCGGAAACAGAGAGTAATTTAAAATAGGGCCCCAGAAATCGCGTACAAAGCCCCTTTCACCCATCAAAAATTGCCCCCAAAGGAAGCCTTTGGGTACAACTGATCTCCCCAGGGGAGCTTATACGCAGCCCAAAATTCAACTGGACTCTCTGTGTTCGCTCTTTCTGAACAACCCTAAATATATCCCTAACCGGAATCTGAGAGTAATTTAAAATAGGACACCAGAAACGGCGTACAGAGCCTCTTTCGCCCATCAAAAATTGCCCCCAAAGGAAGCCTTTGGGTACAATTGAACTCCCCAGGGGAGCCTTTACGCAGCCCCACATGCAACTGGACTCTCTGTGTTCGCTCTTTCTGAACAACCCTAAATACATCCCTACCCAGAATATGAGAGGAATTGTAAATAGGACCCCAGAAATCGCGTACAAAGCCCCTTTCACCCATCAAAAATTGCCCCCAAAGGAAGCCTTTGGGTACAATTGAAATCCGCAGGGGTGCCTTCACGCAGCCCCACATGCAACTGGACTCTCTGTGTTCGCTCTTTCTGAACAACCCTAAATACATTCCTTCCCGGAATCTGAGTAATTGAAAATATGACCCCCGAAATCAAGTACAGCGCCCCTTTCACCCATCAAAAATTGCCCCCAAAGGAAGCCTATGGGTAAAACTGAACTCCCCAGGGGAGCCTTCACGCAGCCCCACATGCAACTGGACTCTCTGTGTTCGCTCTTTCCGAACAACCCTAAATACATCCCTAACCGGAATCTGAGAGGAATTTAAAATAGGACCCCAGAAACGGCGTACAGAGCCATTTTCGCCCATCAAAAATTGCCCCCAAAGGAAGCCTTTGGGTACAACTGAACTCCCCAGGAGAGCATTCATGCAGCCCAACATGCAAATGGACCCTCTGTGTTCCCTCTTTCTGAACAACCCGAAACATAGAGGTACCCAGCATGGGAGAGGAATTCCAAATAGGGCCCCAGAAACGTCGTACAGAGCCCCTTTCGCCCATCAAAACTTGACCTCAAAGGAAGGCTTTGGATACAACTGAACTCCCCAGGGGAGCCATCACGCAGCCCCACATGCAACTGGACCCTCTGTGTTTGCTCTTTCTGAGCAACCTGAAATATAGACCTACCTGGCATGGGAGAGAAATTAAAAATAGGGCCCCAAAAAATGCGTTCAAAGACCCTTTCGCCCATCAAAACGTACCCCCAAAGGAAGGCATTGCATACAACTGATGTCCCCAGGATAGCATTCACGCAGTCGCACATGCAGCTGGATCCTCTGTGTTAGCTCTTTCTGAGCAACCTGAAACATAGCCGTACCAAGCATGGGAGAGGAATTAAAAATAGGGTCCCAGAAAACGCGTTCAAAGCCCCTTTCCCCCATCAGAAAGTGCCCTCAAAGGAAGGCTTTGGGTACAAGTGAACACCCCAAGGAGAGTCTTCACGCATATCCACATGCAACTGGACCCTCTGTGTTCGCTATATCTGAGCAACCCGAAACATTGCAGTATCGTGCATGGGAGAGGAATTCAAAAAAGTGCCCCAGAAAACGTGTTCAAAGCCCCTTTCGCCCATCAAAAGTTGCCCTCAAAGGAAGGTTTTGGGTACAACTGAACTCCCCAGGGGGGCATTCATGCAGCCCCACATGCACATGAACCCTCTGTGTTCGCTCTTTCTGAACAACCATAAATACATCTCTTCCCGGAATCTGAGAGGAATTGAAAATAGGACCCCAGAAACGGCGTACAGAGCCTCTTTCGCCCATCAAAAATTGCCCCCAAAGGAAGCCTTTCGGTACAACTGAACTCCCCAGGGGTGCCTTTACGCAGCCCCACAAGCAACTTGACTCTCTGTGTTCGCTCTTTCTGAACAACCTTAATACATCCCTATCCGGAAACAGAGGGTACTGGAAAATATGACCCCAGAAATCACGTACAGAGCCCCTTTCACCCATCAAAAATTGCCCCCAAAGGAAGCCTTTGGGTACAACTGAACTCCCCAGGGGAGCCTTTACGCAGCCCCACATGCAACTGGACTCTCTGTGTTCGCTCTTTCTGAACAACCCTAAATACATCCCTACCCAGAATCTGAGAGGAATTGAAAATCGGGCCCCAGAAATCGCGTACAAAGCCCCTGTCCTGGTTTCAGTTAGAACAGAGTTAATTTTGTTCCTAGTAGCCGGTGGAATGCTATGCTTTGGCTTAGAATGAAAAGAGTGCTGATAACACCCCGATGTTTTAATTATTGCAGAGCAGTGCCTGTACTAAGCCAAGGACATCTCAACTTCTTTCTCTGTCCTGCCAACAGGCAGGCTGGGGGTGCAGCAAGAACTGGGAGGGGACAGGCCCAGAACAGGTGACCCAAACTAGCCAAAGGGGTATTCCATACCATCTGACGTCACGCTAAACAATATATAGGGTGGCTAGCCGGGGGGAGGGCGGGCCGGACTGCTCGGGGTTAGGCTGGGCATCGGTCAGCGGGTGGTGAGCAATTGCATTGTGCATCACTTGTTTGTACATGTTATTATTATATAGTACTATTATCATCATTGTATCATTATTATTACTATTACTATAATTATTATTATTACTATTATTATTTTCTTGTCTTATTAAACTGTCTTTATCTCAACTCACAGGCCTCACTTTCCATTTCTCTCCCCCGTCCCGGAGAGGGAGGGGGGAGGGTGAGCGAACGGCTGTGTGGTGTTTAGCTGCCGGCCGGGTTAAACCACTACAGTCTTTTTGGCGCCCAACGTGGGGCACGAAAGGTTGAGAAAACGGCAGACCTGATCAGAGTGTGTTAAACTAAGATTGTTATAAGTATTAGACCTGCTTAATAGTCACTTGTCATAATGCTGATTGCTTTAATCTCAAGTCTGCTGCGCCTGTTTTTCAAATTGGGCATTATAGCACATTATTTTCCGTATGTGCTCTCTGTCATGTTGTTTATCCTGTCCGGGCCCTGGTTTCAGATTATTATGGTACTGTGTCTTGTAACAGTGGCTTATGAGACGATGAAATATCTGGTCATGACTCTAACTTGGTATTTGTACTCAGTAACATCGTCGACTTTATACTTTGGAAACCGTATCTTGGAAACTATTAGCAATTATACCTGTTGTTTTTTTCCATCGGGGAGTGAATCTGTGGAGAGGAAAGGGGAAGATATTTTTCCTTACTCGATCACTCTCCCTTTCTCCTTCACCACCCCCTTATCCTCTTTGATCACCCTCCCTTTCTCCTTCACCACCCTCTTATCTTCCGAGCTTGTTACAATAGCTCTCCAAGATATTGAATATCCTTGGGATACTCAGACCAGCATGGTCTTGCTCTTATGCCTCCTGAATGTGCTTCAGGTTTTGCTTAAAGTTAAACAACTATTTGGGAAGCTCATTCGGATATCTGCCCGGAGGCAGTATAGTTGTGGGTGGCAGGGAGTATGGGAGGATATGGGCAGACATCTAGAGCAGTTAGCACCCCCAGTGTTTTGGAAATTCACCCCTGAACAACTGCAAAATCCTAAAAAATTGGCAGAATGTTTGAAAAAAAGGTGTCATGACTCTGGCAGTTCCAAAGTAACACAAATCATTATAACGTGCTGGGGCCTGGCTCATGCCTATCGAGCTGCCATTGATACTGCTATCAACTTAGTGACAGACCCTGCGGCCACTCCAAGTCCTGTGACAGATCCAATAGCTACTGCGACTCCTACGGTGGACTCTGCAGCCGCTCCAGTTCCAGGTCCTGCAGACACTCCAGTTCCAGGTCCTGCAGCTGCTCCAGCTCCAGTTCCTGCAGTCGCTCCAGCTCCAGCTCCTGCAGACACTCCAGTTCCAGCTCCTGCAGCTGCTCCAGCTCCTGTGGCTGGGTCAGAGAAACGAGCTGTAGCAGTGCAAGTCGACCCTGCAGAGGGTATTCCAACCCCTGTGGCAGGCCCTGTAACGGGGTCAGAGAAACGAGCTGTAGCAGTGCAAGTCGACCCTGCAGAGGGTATTCTAACCCCTGTGGCAGGCCCTGTAACGGGGTCAGAGAAACGAGCTGTAGCAGTGCAAGTCGACCCTGCAGAGGGTATTCCAATCCCTGTGGCAGACCTTGTAACGGGGCCAGAGAAACGAGCTGTAGCAGTGCAAGTCGACCCTGCAGAGGGTATTCCAATCCCTGTGGCAGACCTTGTAATGGGGCCAGAGAAACGAGCTGTAGCAGTGCAAGTTGCCCCGGTACACAAGATGAAAAGATGGTATAGAGATTCAGGTCGTTTAGAACGCAGAGAATCTTCTGCCAAATCTGATGGAGACGACGATGCTGGGCCATCAGGGCTTCAGGTGGAGGAAGATGATGATGCCGAAAAAGCAACAATAACTACCCGAAACCTAAACGAGCGTGAGTTACGAGATGTGCGAAAAGATTTTGGTCGCTGTATAGGTGAGCAGCTTGTCACCTGGCTACTCCGGTGTTGGGACGCTGGAGCCAATTGTGTGGAATTGTCTGGCATTGAAGCCAGACGGCTGGGATCCCTTGCTAGAGACGCAGGCATTGACAAAGCAATTGCAAATGGAGCACAATCTCTCAGCCTCTGGAGGCGTCTCCTCTCAGCTGTGAGGGAAAGGTATCCCTTCAAGGAAGAACTTTTATGTGTACCAGGCAAGTGGACCACTATGGAGAAGGGAATCCAGTACCTGAGGGAATTAGCCGTACGGGAAGTGATTTATGAGGATCCAGTCCCCGGACAAACGTCCAAAGATCCAGATGGAGTCAGATGTACACGACCCATGTGGCGGAAGTTTGTACGGAGTGCACCATCATCATATGCCAGCTCATTGGCAGTAATGGCCTGGAAAAAGGATGAGGAACCCATAATAGATGAAGTGGCTAAACAACTCCGGCAGTACGAAGAAAGTCTCTCCTCTTCCTTACAGGCCTGCGTCTCAGCTGTGGAGAAACTTTCTGAAGAGTTCCACCAACTTAAAGAGAATCTATCTTCCTCCCCACCTGAACAAACCAGTGTCCACCGACCAAAAGAGAATACTTGGGAGAAACTTTCTGAAAAGGTTCACCAACTTGAAGAGAGATTATTCTCCTTCGCACCTGTACAAAGCAGTGTCTCAGCTCTCAGGGGTAGGCGGTCATCTACACAAAGGAGACAATATGGTGGGTACTCACCCCGTGCCACCCTGTGGTTTTATTTACGAGACCATGGAGAGGACATGAGAAAATGGGATGGAAAATCTACCGCAACCCTAGAGGCACGGGTACGTGAGTTGCAAAAGAAAACAATCGGGAAAAAGGGATTCTCTGAAAAGGTTGCTGCTCCAACTTCCAGCAGACAGTCCTTCAAACCCAGAATTGAAGAAGATTCTGACCAGGATTAGGGGGGCCCTGCCTCCAGCCAGGGGGAGGAAAGGGACAATCGAGTTTATTGGACTGTGTGGATTCGATGGCCTGGCACGTCAGACACACAGAAGTATAAGGCTTTAGTAGACACCGGTGCACAATGTACTCTAATGCCATCGAGCTATAAAGGGCCAGAGTCCATCTGTATTTGTGGAGTGACAGGGGGATCTCAGCAGTTGACTGTATTGGAGGCTGAAGTGAGTCTGACTGGGAATGAGTGGGAAAAGCATCCCATTGTGACTGGCCCAGATGCTCCATGTATCCTTGGCATAGACTATCTTAGAAGAGGATATTTCAAGGATCCAAAAGGGTTCCGGTGGGCTTTTGGTATAGCTGCCTTAGAGACAGAAGGCATTAAACAATTGTCTACCTTGCCTGGTCTCTCAGAGGACCCCTCTGTTGTGGGGTTGCTGAGGGTCGAAGAACAGCAAGTGCCAATTGCTACTACAACTGTGCACCGGCGGCAATATCGCACTAACCGAGACTCCCTGATTCCCATCCATAAGCTAATTCGTCAATTGGAGAGCCAAGGAGTGATCAGCAAGACTCATTCACCTTTCAATAGTCCCATATGGCCAGTGCGAAAGTCTAATGGTGAGTGGAGACTAACAGTGGACTATCGTGGCCTGAACGAAGTCACGCCACCATTGAGTGCTGCAGTGCCGGACATGCTGGAACTCCAGTAGGAACTTGAATCGAAGGCAGCCAAGTGGTACGCCACAATTGATATCGCTAATGCATTTTTCTCCATCCCTCTAGCAGCAGAGTGCAGGCCACAATTTGCTTTCACTTGGAGGGGAGTCCAATATACTTGGAATCGGCTGCCCCAGGGGTGGAAACACAGCCCTACCATTTGCCATGGACTGATTCAATCTGCACTGGAGCAGGGGGAAGCTCCTGAACACCTGCAGTATATCGATGACATTATTGTGTGGGGTGACACAGCAGAGGAAGTTTTTGAGAAAGGAAAGAAAATAGTCCAAATCCTTCTGAAAGCTGGTTTTGCCATAAAACAAAAAAAAGTCAAAGGACCTGCACGAGAGATCCAGTTTTTAGGAATAAAATGGCAAGATGGACGTCGTCAAATTCCAATGGATGTGATCAACAAAATAACAGCTATGTCTCCACCAACTAGCAAAAAAGAAACACAAACTTTCCTAGGTGTTGTGGGGTTTTGGAGAATGCACATTCCAAATTACAGTCTGATTGTAAACCCGCTTTACCAAGTAACCCGTAAGAAGAATGAGTTTGAGTGGGGCCCTGAGCAACGGCAGGCCTTTGAACAAATTAAGCAGGAAATAGTTCATGCAGTAGCCCTTGGGCCAGTCCGAACAGGACCAGAAGTGAAGAATGTGCTCTACACTGCAGCCGGGGAGAACGGCCCCACCTGGAGCCTCTGGCAGAAAGAACCTGGGGAAACTCGAGGTCGGCCCCTGGGGTTTTGGAGTCGGGGATACCGAGGATCTGAGGCCCGCTACACTCCAACGGAAAAGGAAATCTTGGCAGCATATGAAGGAGTTCGATCTGCTTCGGAGGTGGTCGGTACTGAAGCGCAGCTCCTCCTAGCACCCCGATTGCCAGTACTAGGCTGGATGTTCAAAGGAAGGGTCTCCCCTACACATCATGCAACCGATGCTACATGGAGCAAGTGGGTTGCACTGATTACTCAGCGGGCTCGAATAGGAAAGCCCAGTCGCCCAGGGATATTGGAAGTGATTATGGACTGGCCAGAAGGCAAATACTTTGGGATATCATCAGAGGAGGAGGTGGGTCGTGCTGAAGAAGCCCCACTGTACAACCAGTTACCAAAGAATGAGAAGAAATATGCCCTGTTCACTGATGGGTCTTGTCGTATTGTGGGGAAGCATCGGAGATGGAAGGCTGCTGTATGGAGCCCTACACGACGAGTTGCAGAAGCTGCTGAGGGAGAAGGTGAATCGAGTCAGTTTGCAGAAGTAAAGGCCATTCAGCTGGCTTTAGACATTGCTGAACGAGAAAAATGGCCGGTTCTCTATCTCTACACTGATTCATGGATGGTAGCAAATGCCCTGTGGGGATGGTTACAGCAATGGAAGCAAAACAACTGGCAGCGCAGGGGCAAACCCATCTGGGCTGCTGCATTGTGGCAAGATATTGCTGCTCGGGTGGAGAACCTGGTTGTAAAGGTACGCCACGTAGATGCTCATATGCCCAAGAATCGGGCTACTGAAGAACATCAAAACAACCAGCAGGTGGATCAGGCTGCTAAAATTGAAGTAGCTCAGGTGGACCTGGATTGGCAGCATAAAGGTGAATTATTTATAGCCCGATGGGCCCATGACACCTCAGGCCATCAAGGTAGAGATGCAACATACAGATGGGCTCGTGATCGAGGGGTGGACCTGACCATGGACACTATAACACAGGTTATTCATGACTGTGAAACATGTGCTGCAATCAAGCAAGCCAAACGGTCAAAGCCTCTTTGGTATGGAGGACGATGGCTGAAATATAAATATGGAGAGGCCTGGCAGATTGATTACATCACACTCCCTCAAACTCGCAATGGCAAGCGCCATGTACTTACAATGGTGGAAGCAACCACTGGATGGCTGGAAACATATCCTGTGCCTCATGCCACCGCCCGGAACACTATCCTGGGCCTTGAAAAACAAGTCCTATGGCGACATGGCACCCCAGAAAGAATAGAGTCAGACAATGGAACTCATTTCCGAAACAACCTTATAGACACTTGGGCCAAAGAGCATGGTATTGAGTGGGTGTATCACATCCCCTATCATGCACCAGCCTCCGGGAAAGTTGAACGATATAATGGACTGTTAAAGACTACATTGAAAGCAATGGGTGCTGGGACGTTCAAAAATTGGGATACGCATTTGGCAAAGGCCACCTGGTTAGTCAATACTAGGGGATCCGCCAACCGAACTGGACCTGCCCAATCAAACCTGTTACGTACTGTAGATGGGGATAAAGTTCCTGTAGTGCATGTAAGAAATATGCTGGGTAAAACGGTCTGGGCTACTCCTGCCTCAGGAAAAGGCAAACCCATTCGTGGAATTGCTTTTGCTCAGGGACCTGGATATACGTGGTGGGTGATGCAAAAGAACGGAGAGGTCCGGTGTGTACCTCAAGGGGATTTAATACTGGGTGAGAATAGCCCATGAATTGGATTGTACCATGTTAATTACTATATAATATTGTATGTTATCACTATCATGACTACTATATACCCTAGATAAAAATGGTGACTAACTAGAATGTATGGGAAAGAGTGTAACCTGAGCATGACATAAATGGTATGGAATAAGGGGTGGATAGATGTCCTGGTTTCAGTTAGAACAGAGTTAATTTTGTTCCTAGTAGCCGGTGGAATGCTATGCTTTGGCTTAGAATGAAAAGAGTGCTGATAACACCCCGATGTTTTAATTATTGCAGAGCAGTGCCTGTACTAAGCCAAGGACATCTCAACTTCTTGCTCTGTCCTGCCAACAGGCAGGCTGGGGGTGCAGCAAGAACTGGGAGGGGACAGGCCCAGAACAGGTGACCCAAACTAGCCAAAGGGGTATTCCATACCATCTGACGTCACGCTAAACAATATATAGGGTGGCTAGCCGGGGGGAGGGCGGGCCGGACTGCTCGGGGTTAGGCTGGGCATCGGTCAGCGGGTGGTGAGCAATTGCATTGTGCATCACTTGTTTGTACATGTTATTATTATGTAGTATTATTATCATCATTGTATCATTATTATTATTATTACTATTACTATAATTATTATTATTACTATTATTATTTTCTTGTCTTATTAAACTGTCTTTATCTCAACTCACAGGCCTCACTTTCCATTTCTCTCCCCCGTCCCGGAGAGGGAGGGGGGAGGGTGAGCGAACGGCTGTGTGGTGTTTAGCTGCCGGCCGGGTTAAACCACTACAGCCCCTTTCACCCATCAAAAATTGCCCCCAAAGGAAGCCTTTGGGTACAACTGAACTCCCCAGGGGAGCCGTTACGCAGCCCAAAACGCAACTGGAGTCTCTGTGTTCACTCTTTCATAAAAAACCTAAATATCTCGCTACCAGGAATCTGAGAGGAATTGAAAATAGGACCCCAGAAACCACGTACAAAGCCCTTTGGCCCCTCAAAAACTTCCCCCAAAGGAAGCCTTTGGGTACAACTGAACTCCCCAGGGGAGCCTTCACGCAGCCCCACATGCAACTGGACTCTCTGTGTTCGCTCTTTCTGAACAACCCTAAATCCATCCCTAACCGGAATCTGAGAGGAATATAAATAGGACCCCAGAAATCACGTACAGCGCCCCTTTCACCCATCAAAAATTGCCCCCAAAGGAAGCCTTTGGGTACAACTGAACTCCCCAGGGGAGCCTTCACACAGCCCCTCAAGCAACTTGACTCTCTGTGTTCGCTCTTTCTGAACAACCTTAATACATCCCTAACCGGAATCTGAGAGGAATTGAAAATAGGACCCCAGATATCACATACAGTGCCCCTTTCACCCATCAAAAATTGCCCCCAAAGGAAGCCTTTGGGTACAACTGAACTCCCCAGGGGAGCCTATACGCAGCCCAAAATTCAACTGGACTCTCTGTGTTCGCACTTTCTGAACAACCCTAAATATATCCCTACCCGGAATGTGAGAGTAATTTAAAATATGACCCCAGAAATCGCGTACAAAGCCCCTTTCACCCATCAAAAATTGCCCCCAAAGGAAGCCTTTGGGTACAATTGAACTCCCCAGGGGAGCCTTCACGCAGCCCAAAATGCAACTGGACTCTCTGTGTTCGCTCTTTCTGAACAACCCTAAATACATCCCTTCCCGGAATCAGAGTAATTGAAAATATGACCCCCGAAATCAAGTACAGCGCCCCTTTCACCCATCAAAAATTGCCCCCAAAGGAAGCCTATGGGGAGTTCAGTTGTACCCAAAGGATTCCTTTGGGGTCAATTTTTTATGTCCGAAAGGGCGTCTGTACGCAGTTTCTGGTGTCCTATTTTAAATTACTCTCACATTCCGGGTAGGGATATATTTAGGGTTGTTCAGAAAGAGTGAACACAGAGAGTCCAGTTGAATTTTGGGCTGCGTATAGGCTCCCCTGGGGAGTTCTGTTGTACCCAAAGGCTTCCTCTGGGGGTAATTTTTGATGGGTGAAAGGGGCACTGTATGTGATTTCTGGGGTCCTATTTTCAATTCCTCTCAGATTCCGGTTAGGGATGTATTAAGGTTGTTCAGAAAGAGCGAACACAGAGAGTCCAGTTGCATGTGGGGCTGCGTGAAGGCTCCCCTGGGGAGTTCTGTTGTACCCAAAGGCTTCCTTTGGGGGCAATTTTTGATGGGTGAAAGGGGCTTTGAACGCGATTTCTGGGGTCCTATTTACCATTCCTCTCAGATTCTCGGTAGGGATGTATTTAGGGTTGTTCAGAAAGAGCGAACACAGAGAGTCCTTTTGCATGTGGGGCTGCGTAAAGGCTTCCCTGGGGATTTCAGTTGTACCTAAAGGCTTCCTTTGGGGGAAGTTTTTGAGGGGCCAAAGGGGCTTTGTACGTGGTTTCTGGGGTCCTATTTTCAATTCCTCTCAGATTCCTGGTAGGGAGATATTTAGGGTTTTTAAGAAAGAGTGAACACAGAGAGTCCAGTTGCATGTGGGGCTGCGTAAAGGCTCCCCTGGGGAGTTCAGTTGTACCCAAAGGCTTCCTTTGGGCGCAATTTTTGATGGGTGAAAGGGGCTCTGTACGTGATTTCTGGGGTCATATTTTCACGTACCCTCTGTTTCCGGTTAGGGATGTATTAAGGTTGTTCAGAAAGAGTGAACACAGAGAGTCAAGTTGCTTGTGGGGCTGCGTAAAGGCACCCCTGGGGAGTTCAGTTGTACCGAAAGGCTTCCTTTGGGGGCAATTTTTGATGGGCGAAAGGGGCTCTGTACGCCGTTTCTGGGGTCCTATTTTAAATTCCTCTCAGATTCCGGGAACGGATGTATTTAGGGTTTATCAGAAAGAGCGAACACAGAGGGTCCAGTTGCATGTGGGGCTGCGTGAAGGCTCCCCTGGGGAGTTCAGTTGTACCCAAAGGCTTCCTTTGGGGGCAATTTTTGATGGGCGAAAGGGCGTCTGTACGCAGTTTCTGGTGTCCTATTTTAAATTACTCTCACATTCCGGGTAGGGATATATTTAGGGTTGTTCAGAAAGAGCGAACACAGATAGTCCAGTTGAATTTTGGGCTGTGTATAGGCTCCCCTGGGGAGTTCAGTTGTACCCAAAGGCTTCCTTTGGGGGCAATTTTTGATGGGTGAAAGGGGCACTGTATGTGTTTTCTGGGGTCCTATTTTCAATTCCTCTCAGATTCCGATTAGGGATGTATTAAGTTTGTTCGGAAAGAGTGAACACAGAGAGTCCCGTTGCATGTGGGGCTGCGTAGAGGCTCCCCTGGGGAGTTCTCTTGTACCCAAAGGCTAACTTTGGGGGCAATTTTTGATGGGCGAAAGGGGCTCTGTACGCCGTTTCTGGGGTCCTATTTTAAATTCCTCTCAGATTCCGGGAACGGATGTATTTAGGGTTGTTCGGAAAGAGCGAACACAGAGAGTCCCGTTGCATATGGGGCTGCGTACAGGCTCCCCTGGGGAGATCAGTTGTACCCAAAGGCTTCCTTTCAGGGAAATTTTTGATGGGTTAAAGGGCCGCTGTACGTGATTTCTGGGGTCATATTTATATTCCTCTCATATTCTGGGTAGGGATGTATTTAGGGTTGTTCAGAAAGAGCGAACACAGACAGTCCAGTTGCATGTGGGGCTGCGTGAAGGCTCCCCTGGGGAGTTCAGTTGTACCCAAAGGCTTCCTTTGGGGGCAATTTTTTTATGTCCGAAAGGGCGTCTGTACGCAGTTTCTGGTGTCCTATTTTAAATTACTCTCACATTCCGGGTAGGGATATATTTAGGGTTGTTCAGAAAGAGCGAACACAGAGAGTCCAGTTGAATTTTGGGCTGCATATAGGCTCCCCTGGGGAGTTCAGTTGTACCCAAAGGCTTCCTTTGGGGGCAATTTTTGATGGGTGAAAGGGGCACTGTATGTGATTTCTGGGGTCCTATTTTCAATTCCTCTCAGATTCCGGTTAGGGATGTATTAAGGTTGTTCAGAAAGAGCGAACACAGAGAGTCCAGTTGCATTTTGGGCTGCATGAAGGCTCCCCTGGGGAGTTCTGTTGTACCCAAAGGCTTCCTTTGGGGGCAATTTTTGATGGGTGAAAGGGGCTTTGTATGCGATTTCTGGGGCCCTATTTTCAATTCCTCTCAGATTCTGGGTAGGTATGTATTTAGGGTTGTTCAGAAAGAGCGAACACAGAGAGTCCAGTTGCATGTGGGGCTGCGTAAAGGCTCCCCTGGGGAGTTCAGTTGTACCCAAAGGCTTCCTTTGGGGGCAATTTTTGATGGGTGAAAGGGGCTCTGTACGTGATTTCTGGGGTCATATTTTCACGTACCCTCTGTTTCCGGTTAGGGATGTATTAAGGTTGTTCAGAAAGAGCGAACACAGAGAGTCAAGTTGCTTGTGGGACTGCGTAAAGGCACCCCTGGGGAGTTCAGTTGTACCGAAAGGCTTCCTTTGGGGGCAATTTTTGATGGGCGAAAGGGGCTCTGTACGCCGTTTCTGGGGTCCTATTTTAAATTCCTCTCAGATTCCGGGAACGGATGTATTTATGGTTGTTCAGAAAGAGCGAACACATTGGGTCCAGTTGCATGTGGGGCTGCGTGAAGGCTCCCCTGGGGAGTTCAGTTGTACCCAAAGGCTTCCTTTGGGGGCAATTTTTGATGGGCGAAAGGGGCTCTGTACGCCGTTTCTGGGGTCCTATTTTAAATTCCTCTCAGATTCCGGGAACGGATGTATTTAGGGTTGTTCAGAAAGAGCGAACACAGAGAGTCCCGTTGCATGTGGGGCTGCGTACAGGCTCCCCTGGGGAGATCAGTTGTACCCAAAGGCTTCCTTTGGGGGCAATTTTTGATGGGTGAAAGGGGCTCTGTACGTGATTTCTGGGGTCATATTTTCAAGTACCCTCTGTTTCCGGTTAGGGATGTATTAAGGTTTTTCAGAAAGAGCAAACACAGAGAGTCAAGTTGCATTTTGGGCTGCGTGAAGGCTCCCCTGGGGAGTTCAGTTGTACCCAAAGGCTTCCTTTCAGGGCAATTTTTGATGGGTTAAAGGGCCGCTGTACGTGATTTCTGGGGTCATATTTATATTCCTCTCATATTCTGGGTAGGGATGTATTTAGGGTTGTTCAGAAAGAGCGAACACAGAGAGTCCAGTTGCATGTGGGGCTGCGTAAAGGCTCCCCTGGGGAGTTCAGTTGTACCCAAAGGCTTCCTTTGGGGGCAATTTTTTATGTCCGAAAGGGCGTCTGTACGCAGTTTCTGGTGTCCTATTTTAAATTACTCTCACATTCCGGGTAGGGATATATTTAGGGTTGTTCAGAAAGAGTGAACACAGAGAGTCCAGTTGAATTTTGGGCTGCGTATAGGCTCCCCTGGGGAGTTCAGTTGTACCCAAAGGCTTCCTTTGGGGGCAATTTTTGATGGGTGAAAGGGGCACTGTATGTGATTTCTGGGGTCCTATTTTCAATTCCTCTCAGATTCCGGTTAGGGATGTATTAAGGTTGTTCAGAAAGAGCGAACACAGAGAGTCCAGTTGCATGTGGGGCTGCGTGAAGGCTCCCCTGGGGAGTTCTCTTGTACCCAAAGGCTTCCTTTGGGGTCAATTTTTGATGGGTGAAAGGGGCTTTGTATGCGATTTCTGGGGCCCTATTTTCAATTCCTCTCAGATTCTGGGTAGGTATGTATTTAGGGTTGTTCAGAAAGAGCGAACACAGAGAGTCCAGTTGCATGTGGGGCTGCGTAAAGGCTCCCCTGGGGAGTTCAGTTGTACCCAAAGGCTTCCTTTGGGGGCAATTTTTGATGGGTGAAAGGGGCTCTGTACGTGATTTCTGGGGTCACATTTTCACGTACCCTCTGTTTCCGGTTAGGGATGTATTAAGGTTGTTCAGAAAGAGCGAACACAGAGAGTCAAGTTGCTTGTGGGGTTGCGTAAAGGCACCCCTGGGGAGTTCAGTTGTACCGAAAGGCTTCCTTTGGGGGCAATTTTTGATGGGCGAAAGGGGCTCTGTACGCCGTTTCTGGGGTCCTATTTTAAATTCCTCTCAGATTGCGGGAACGGATGTATTTATGGTTTATCAGAAAGAGCGAACACAGAGGGTCCAGTTGCATGTGGGGCTGCGTGAAGGCTCCCCTGGGGAGTTCAGTTGTACCCAAAGGCTTCCTTTGGGGGCAATTTTTGATGGGCGAAAGGGCGTCTGTACGCAGTTTCTGGTGTCCTATTTTAAATTACTCTCACATTCCGGGTAGGGATATATTTAGGGTTGTTCAGAAAGAGCGAACACAGATAGTCCAGTTGAATTTTGGGCTGTGTATAGGCTCCCCTGGGGAGTTCAGTTGTACCCAAAGGCTTCCTTTGGGGGCAATTTTTGATGGGTGAAAGGGGCACTGTATGTGTTTTCTGGGGTCCTATTTTCAATTCCTCTCAGATTCCGGTTAGGGATGTATTAAGTTTGTTCGGAAAGAGTGAACACAGAGAGTCCCGTTGCATGTGGGGCTGCGTAGAGGCTCCCCTGGGGAGTTCTCTTGTACCCAAAGGCTACCTTTGGGGGCAATTTTTGATGGGCGAAAGGGGCTCTGTACGCCGTTTCTGGGGTCCTATTTTAAATTCCTCTCAGATTCCGGGAACGGATGTATTTAGGGTTGTTCGGAAAGAGCGAACACAGAGAGTCCCGTTGCATATGGGGCTGCGTACAGGCTCCCCTGGGGAGATCAGTTGTACCCAAAGGCTTCCTTTCAGGGCAATTTTTGATGGGTTCCGTGCGGATGGGTTCGGTGCGGAGAACGGCCGTATCGAGCCCCTGGGCTCATGTCCCGGCAGAAGTGTTTACTAGCCCCAACGGATTAAGGTCAAGCATCGGGTGGCTCGGGCATGGCGATCGCAGGTTTTGATGGGTTAAAGGGCCGCTGTACGTGATTTCTGGGGTCATATTTATATTCCTCTCATATTCTGGGCAGGACTTCGAAACGAACGGGAACGAACCTCCGTTCCCCGTGACGGCCAGTCCCCGAGCCGGCGGACGACAGCCTCGCGCTTCTCGGCACGGGTGGCACCCACGCTTCTTCTGACCGCTCATCCGTTGCCCCTGTATCACCATCCCCGAGCCGCCCGAGACGGTAGAAGGACCTTGGTGCGGCTAGCACAAACGTCGCCCAGGACCGAAGCGTAGGGGCTCGGGACATCCGGACCCACGCGGCATGTGGACGGACACCCGAAACCTGCGATCGCCATGCCCGAGCCACCCGATGCTCGACCTTAATCCGTTGGGGCTAGCAAACACTTCTGCCGGGACACGAGCCCAGGGGCTCGATACGGCCGTTCTCCGCACCGAACAGGAACGAACCTCCGTTCCCCGTGACGGCCAGCCCCCGAGCCGGCGGACGACAGCCTCCCGCTTCGCGGCATTGCCGGTTCCGTCTTCGTTTGTAGAGGGACACCCGTTTTCCCAGGATTGCCTTCCCCGAGAAAGTGCGTCTAGCAAACACTTCTGCCGGGACCGGAGCCCAGGGGCTCGGTACGGCAGGACATCGTACCGAACGGGAACGAACCTCCGTTCCCCGTGACGGCCAGTCCCCGAGCCAGCGCACGACAGCCTCCCGCATCGCGGCATTGCCGGTTCCGTCGAAATTCGTGGCCGGACACCTGTTGTCCCTGGATCGCCTTCCCCGAGAAAGTGTGGCTAGCAAACACTTCTGCCGGGACCGGAGCCCAGGGGCTCGGTATGGCAGGACATCGTACCGAACGGGAACGAAACTCCGTTCCCCGTGACGGCCAGTCCCCGAGCCGGCGGACGACAGCCTCGCGCTTCTCGGCACGGGTGGCACCCACGCTTCTTCTGACCGCTCATCCGTTGCCCCTGGATCACCATCCCCGAGCCGCCCGAGACGGTAGAAGGACCTTGGTGCGGCTAGCACAAACGTCGCCCAGGACCGAAGCGTAGGGGCTCGGGAAATCCGGACCCACGCGGCATGTGGACGGACACCCGAAACCTGCGATCGCCATGCCCGAGCCACCCGATGCTCGACCTTAATCCGTTGGGGCTAGCAAACACTTCTGCCGGGACACGAGCCCAGGGGCTCGATACGGCCGTTCTCCGCACCGAACAGGAACGAACCTCCGTTCCCCGTGACGGCCAGCCCCCGAGCCGGCGGACGACAGCCTCCCGCTTCGCGGCATTGCCAGTTCCGTCTTCGTTCGTAGAGGGACACCCGTTTTCCCAGGATCGCCTTCCCCGAGAAAGTGCGTCTAGCAAACACTTCTGCCGGGACCGGAGCCCAGGGGCTCGGTATGGCAGGACATCGTACCGAACGGGAACGAACCTCCGTTCCCTGTGACGGCCAGTCCCCGAGCCGGCGGACGACAGCCTCCCGCTTCGCGGCATTGCCGGTTCCGTCTTCGTTCGTGGAGGGACACCCGTTTTCCCAGGATCGCCTTCCCCGAGAAAGTGCGGCTAGCAAACTCTTCTGCCGGGATAGGAGCCCAGGGGCTCGATACTGCCGTTCTCCGCACCGAATAGGAACGAAACTCTGTTCCCCGTAACAGCCAGTCCCCGAGCCGGCGGACGACAGCCTCCCGCTTCGCGGCATTGCCGGTTCCGTCTTCGTTCGTGGAGGGACACCCGTTTTCCCAGGATCCCCTTCCCCGAGAAAGTGCGGCTAGCAAACTCTTCTGCCGGGATAGGAGCCCAGGGGCTCGATACTGCCGTTCTCCGCACCGAATAGGAACGAAACTCTGTTCCCCGTAACAGCCAGTCCCCGAGCCGGCGGACGACAGCCTCCCGCTTCGCGGCATTGCCGGTTCCGTCTTCGTTCGTGGAGGGACACCCGTTTTCCCAGGATCGCCTTCCCCGAGAAAGTGCGGCTAGCAAACTCTTCTGCCGGGATAGGAGCCCAGGAGCTCGATACAGCCGTTCTCCGCACCGAATAGGAACGAAACTCCGTTCCCCGTGACGGCCAGCCCCCGAGCGGGCGGACGACAGCCTCCCGCTTCGCGGCATTGCCGGTTCCGTCGAAATTCGTGTCCCGACACCAGTTGTCCCTGAATCGCCTTCCCCGAAAAAGTGCGGCTAGCAAACACTTCTGCCGGGACCGCAGCCCTAGGGCTCGGTACGGCAGGACTTCGAACCGAACGGGAACGAACCTCCGTTCCCCGTGACAGCCAGCCCCCGAGCCGGCGCACGACAGTCTCACGCTTCCCGGCATGGGTGGCACCCACGCTGCTTCTGACCGCTCATACGTTGCCCCTTGATACTCTTCCGGAGCTGCCCGAGACGGTAGAAGAACCTTGGTGCGGCTAGCACAAACGTCGCCCAGGACCGAAGCGTAGGGGCTCGGGACATCTGGACCCACGCGGCATGTGGACGGACACCCGAAACCTGCGATCGCCATGCCCGAGCCACCTGGTGCTCGACCTTAATCCGTTGGGGCTAGCAAACACTTCTGCCGGGACATGAGCCCAGGGGCTCTATACGGCCGTTCTCCGCACCGAACAGGAACGAACCTCCGTTCCCCGTGACGGCCAGCCCCCGAGCCGGCGGACGACAGCCTCCCGCTTCGCGGCACTGCCGGTTTCGTCGGCGGTCCTGACCGGACACCCGTTGTCCCTGGATCGCCTTCCCCGAGAAAGTGCGTCTAGCAAACACTTCTGCCGGGACCGGAGCCCAGGGGCTCGGTATGGCAGGACATCGTACCGAACGGGAACGAACCTCCGTTCCCCGTGACGGCCAGTCCCCGAGCCGGCGGACGACAGCCTCCCGCTTCGCGGCATTGCCGGTTCCGTCTTCGTTCGTGGAGGGACACCCGTTTTCCCAGGATCGCCTTCCCCGAGAAAGTGCGGCTAGCAAACTCTTCTGCCGGGATAGGAGCCCAGGGGCTCGATAATGCCGTTCTCCGCACCGAATAGGAACGAAACTCTGTTCCCCGTGACGGCCAGTCCCCGAGCCGGCGTACGACAGCACCCCGCTTCGCGGCATTGCCGGTTCCGTCTTCGTTCGTGGCCCGACACCAGTTGTCCCTGAATCGCCTTCCCCGAAAAAGTGCGGCTACCAAACTCTTATGCCGGGACCGCAGCCCAAGGGCTCGGTATGGCAGGAGATCGTACCGAACGGGAACGAACTTCCGTTCCCCGTGACGGCCAGCCCCCGAGCCGGCGCACGACAGCCTCCCGCTTCTCGGCACGGGTGGCACCCACGCTTCTTCTGACCGCTCATTCGTTGCCCCTGGATCACCATCCCCGAGCCGCCCGAGACGGTAGAAGGACCTTGGTGCGGCTAGAACAAACGTCGCCCAGGACCGAAGCGTAGGGGCTCGGGACATCCGGACCCACGCGGCATGTGGACGGACACCCGAAACCTGCGATCGCCATGCCCGAGCCACCCGATGCTCGACCTTAATCCGTTGGGGCTAGCAAACACTTCTGCCGGGACACGAGCCTAGGGGCTCGATACGGCCGTTCTCCGCACCGAGCAGGAACGAACCTCCGTTCCCCGTGACGGCCAGCCCCCGAGCCGGCGGACGACAGCCTCCCGCTTCTCGGCATTGCCGGTTCCGTCGGCGGTCGTGGCCGGACACCCGTTGTCCCTGGATCGCCTTCCCCGATAAAGTGCGTCTAGCAAACACTTCTGCCGGGACCGCAGCCCTAGGGCTCGGTACGGCAGGACTTCGAACCGAACGGGAACGAACCTCCGTTCCCCGTGACAGCCAGCCCCCGAGCCGGCGCATGACAGTTTCGCGCTTCCCGGCACGGGTGGCACTCACGCTGCTTCTGACCGCTCATCCGTTGCCCCTTGATACTCTTCCCGAGCCGTCCGAGACGGTAGAAGGACCTTGGTGCGGCTAGCACAAACGTCGCCCAGGACCGAAGCGTAGGGGCTCGGGACATCCGGACCCACGCGGCATGTGGACGGACACCCGAAACCTGCGATCGCCATGCCCGAGCCACCCGATGCTCGACCTTAATCCGTTGGGGCTAGCAAACACTTCTGCCGGGACACGAGCCCAGGGGCTCGATACGGCCGTTCTCCGCACCGAACAGGAACGAAACTCCGTTCCCCGTGACGGCCAGCCCCCGAGCCGGCGGACGACAGCCTCCCGCTTCGCGGCATTGCCGGTTCCGTCTTCGTTCGTGGAGGGACACCCGTTTTCCCAGGATCGCCTTCCCCGAGAAAGTGCGGCTAGCAAACTCTTCTGCCGGGATAGGAGCCCAGGGGCTCGATACAGCCGTTCTCCGCACCGAGCAGGAACGAACCTCCGTTCCCCGTGACGGCCAGCCCCCGAGCCGGCGGACGACAGCCTCCCGCTTCTCGGCATTGCCGGTTCCGTCGGCGGTCGTGGCCGGACACCCGTTGTCCCTGGATCGCCTTCCCCGATAAAGTGCGTCTAGCAAACACTTCTGCCGGGACCGCAGCCCTAGGGCTCGGTACGGCAGGACTTCGAACCGAACGGGAACGAACCTCCGTTCCCCGTGACAGCCAGCCCCCGAGCCGGCGCATGACAGTTTCGCGCTTCCCGGCACGGGTGGCACTCACGCTGCTTCTGACCGCTCATCCGTTGCCCCTTGATACTCTTCCCGAGCCGTCCGAGACGGTAGAAGGACCTTGGTGCGGCTAGCACAAACGTCGCCCAGGACCGAAGCGTAGGGGCTCGGGACATCCGGACCCACGCGGCATGTGGACGGACACCCGAAACCTGCGATCGCCATGCCCGAGCCACCCGATGCTCGACCTTAATCCGTTGGGGCTAGCAAACACTTCTGCCGGGACACGAGCCCAGGGGCTCGATACGGCCGTTCTCCGCACCGAACAGGAACGAAACTCCGTTCCCCGTGACGGCCAGCCCCCGAGCCGGCGGACGACAGCCTCCCGCTTCGCGGCATTGCCGGTTCCGTCTTCGTTCGTGGAGGGACACCCGTTTTCCCAGGATCGCCTTCCCCGAGAAAGTGCGGCTAGCAAACTCTTCTGCCGGGATAGGAGCCCAGGGGCTCGATACAGCCGTTCTCCGCACCGAATAGGAACGAAACTCCATTCCCCGTGACGGCCAGCCCCCGAGCCGGCGGACGACAGCCTCCCGCTTCGCGGCATTGCCGGTTCCGGCTTCGTTCGTGGAGGGACACCCGTTGTCCCTGGATCGCCTTCCCCGAGAAAGTGCGTCTAGCAAACACTTCTGCCGGGACCGCAGCCCTAGGGCTCGGTATGGCAGGACTTCGAACCGAATAGGAACGAACCTCCGTTCCCCGTGACAGCCAGCCCCCGAGCCGGCGCACGACAGCCTCGCGCTTCTCGGCACGGGTGGCACCCACGCTTCTTCTGACCGCTCATCCGTTGCCCCTGGATCACCATCCCCGAGTCGCCAGAGACGGTAGAAGGACCTTGGTGCGGCTAGCACAAATGTCGCCCAGGACCGAAGCATAGGGGCTCGGGACATCCGGACCCACGCGGCATGTGGACGGACACCCGAAACCTGCCATCGCCATGCCCGAGCCACCCGATGCTCGACCTTAATCCGTTGGGGCTAGCAAACACTTCTGCCGGGACACGAGCCCAGGGGCTCGATACGGCCGTTCTCCGCACCGAGCAGGAACGAACCTCCGTTCCCCGTGACGGCCAGCCCCCGAGCCGGCGGACGACAGCCTCCCGCTTCGCGGCACTGCCGGTTCCGTCGGCGGTCGTGACCGGACACCCGTTGTCCCTGGATCGCCTTCCCCGATAAAGTGCGTCTAGCAAACACTTCTGCCGGGACCGCAGCCCTAGGGCTCGGTACGGCAGGACTTCGAACCGAACGGGAACGAACCTCCGTTCCCCGTGACGGCCAGTCCCCGAGCCGGCGGACGACAGCCTCCCGCATCGCGGCATTTCCGGTTCCGTCGAAATTCGTGGCCGGACACCCGTTGTCCCTGGATCGCCTTCCCCGAGATAGTGCGTCTAGCAAACACTTCTGCCAGGACCGCAGCCCAGGGGCTCGGTATGGCAGGACATCGTACCGAACGGGAACGAACCTCCGTTCCCCGTGACGGCCAGTCCCCGAGCCGGCTGACGACAGCCTCCCGCATCGCGGCATTGCCGGTTCCGTCTTCGTTCGTGGAGGGACACCCGTTGTCCCTGAATCGCCTTCCCCGAGAAAGTGCGGCTAGCAAACTCTTCTGCCGGGATAGGAGCCCAGGGCTCGATACGGCCGTTCTCCGCACCGAACGGGAACGAACCTCCGTTCCCCGTGACAGCCAGCCCCCAAGCCGGCGGACGACAGCCTCCCGCTTCTCGGCATTGCCGGTTCCGTCGGCGGTCGTGGCCGGACACCCGTTGTCCCTGGATCGCCTTCCCCGATAACGTGCGTCTAGCAAACACTTCTGCCGGGACCGCAGCCCTAGGGCTTGGTACGGCAGGACTTCGAACCGAACGGGAACGAACCTCCGTTCCCCGTGACAGCCAGCCCCCGAGCCGGGGCACGACAGTCTCGCGCTTCCCGGCACGGGTGGCACCCACGCTGCTCCTGACCGCTCATCCGTTGCCCCTTGATACTCTTCCCGAGCCGCCCGAGACGGTAGAAGGACCTTGGTGCGGCTAGCACAAACGTCGCCCAGGACCGAAGCGTAGGGGCTCGGGACATCCGGACCCACGCGGCATGAGGACGGACACCCGAAACCTGCGATCGCCATGCCCGAGTCACCCGATGCTCGACCTTAATCCGTTGGGGCTAGCAAACACTTCTGCCGGGACAGGAGCCCAGGGGCTCGATACGGCCGTTCTCCGCACCGAACAGGAACGAACCTCCGTTCCCCGTGACGGCCAGCCCCCGAGCCGGCGGACGACAGCCTCCCGCTTCGCGGCACTGCCGGTTTCGTCGGCGGTCGTGACCGGACACCCGTTGTCCCTGGATCGCCTTCCCCGAGAAAGTGCGGCTAGCAAACACTTCTGCCGGGATCGGAGCCCAGGGGCTCGGTATGGCAGGACATCGTACCGAACGGGAACGAACCTCCGTTCCCCCTGACGGCCAGTCCCCGAGCCGGCGGACGACAGCCTCCCGCTTCGCGGCATTTCCGGTTCCTTCGAAATTCGTGTCCCGACACCAGTTGTCCCTGAATCGCCTTCCCCGAAAAAGTGCGGCTAGCAAACTCTTCTGCCGGGACCGGAGCCCAAGGGCTCGGTACGGCAGGACTTCGAACCAAATGGGAACGAACCTCCGTTCCCCGTGACGGCCATTCCCCGAGCCGGCGGACGACAGCCTCCCGCATCGCGGCATTGCCGGTTCCGTCGAAATTCGTGGCCGGACACCCGTTGTCCCTGGATCGCCTTCCCCGAGAAAGTGCGGCTAGCAAACACTTCTGCCGGGACCGGAGCCCAGGGGCTCGGTATGGCAGGACATCGTACCGAACGGGAACGAACCTCCGTTCCCCGTGACGGCCAGTCCCCGAGCCGGCGGACGAAAGCCTCCCGCATCGCGGCATTTCCGTTTCCGTCGGCGGTCGTGGCCGGACACCCGTTGTCCATGGATCGCCTTCCCCGATAACGTGCGTCTAGCAAACACTTCTGCCGGGACCGCAGCCCTAGGGCTCGGTACGGCAGGACTTCGAACCGAACGGGAACGAACCTCCGTTCCCCGTGACAGCCAGCCCCCAAGCCGGCGCACGACAATCTCGCGCTTCCCGGCACGGGTGGCACCCACGCTGCTTCTGACTGCTCATCCGTTGCCCCTTGATACTCTTCCCGCGCCGCCCGAGACGGTAGAAGAACCTTGGTGCGGCTAGCACAAACGTCGCCCAGGACCGAAGCATAGGGGCTCGGGACATCCGGACCCACGCGGCATGTGGACGGACACCCGAAACTTGCAATCGCCATGCCCGAGCCACCCGATGCTCGACCTTAATCCGTTGGGGCTAGCAAACACTTCTGCCGGGACATGAGCCCAGGGGCTCGATACGGCCGTTCTCCGCACCGAGCAGGAACGAACCTCCGTTCCCCGTGACGGCCAGACCCCGAGCCGGCGGACGACAGCCTCCCGCTTCGCGGCACTGCCGGTTTCGTCGGCGGTCGTGACCGGACACCCGTTGTCCCTGGATCGCCTTCCCCGAGAAAGTGCGTCTAGCAAACACTTCTGCCGGGACCGGAGCCCAGGGGCTCGGTATGGCAGGACATCGTACCGAACGGGAACGAACCTCCGTTCCCCGTGACGGCCAGTCCCCGAGCCGGCGGACGACAGCCTCCCGCTTCGCGGCATTGCCGGTTCCGTCGAAATTCGTGTCCCGACACCAGTTGTCCCTGAATCGCCTTTCCCGAAAAAGTGTGGCTAGCAAACTGTTCTGCCGGGACCGCAGCCCAAGGGCTCGGTACGGCAGGACTTCGAACCGAACGGGAACGAACCTCCGATTCCCGTGATGGCCAGTCCCCGAGCCGGTGGACGACAGCTTCCCACTTCGCGGCATTGCCGGTTCCGTCTTCGTTCGGGTTATGTTTCAGGTTGCTCAGAAAGAGCGAACACAGAGGGTTCATGTGCATGTGGGGCTGCATGAATGCCCCCCTGGGGAGTTCAGTTGTACCCAAAGCCTTCCTTTGAGGGCACTTTTTGATGGGCGAAAAAGGACTTGAACGCGATTTCTTTGGACCTTTTTTGAATTCCTCTCCGATGCTGGGTAAAGCTATGTTTCGGGTTGCTCAGAAAGAGCGAACACAGAGGGTTCAGTTGCATGTGGGACACTCTAAAGGCTCGCCTGGGGAGTTTAGTTGTACCCAAAGCCTTCCTTTGAGGGCAATTTTTGATGGGCGAAAGAGGCTTTAACGCGTTTTCTTTGGACCTATTTTGAATTCCTCTCCGACGTCGGGAAGGGTATGTTTTGGGTTGCTCAGAAAGAGGAAACACAGAGGGTCCAGATGCATATGTGGCTGCATGAATGCTCCCCTGGGGAGTTCAGTTGTACCCAAAGCCTTCCTTTGAGGGCACTTTTTGATGGTCGGAAGGGTTTGGAATGCGTTTTCTGGGGCCCTATTTGGACTTCCTCTCCGATGCTGGATAGGGCTATGTTTCGGGTTGCTCAGAAATAGCGAATAGAGAGGGTCCATTTGCATGTGGGACTGCGTGAGTGCTCTCCTGGGGAGTTCAGTTGTAACCAAAGCCTTCCTTTGACGTCAAGTTTTAATGGGCGAAAGGGGCTTGGAATGCGTTTTCTGGGGTCCTATTTGGAATTCCTCTCCAATGACGGGTAGGGTTATGTTTCAGCTTGCTCAGAAAGAGCGAACACAGAGGGTTCAGTTGCATGTGGGGCACTGTAAAGGCTCCTCTGGGGAGTTCAGTTGTACTGAAAACCTTCCTTTGCGGGCAATTTATGATGGGCGAAAGGGCCTTTGAACTCGTTTTCTCTGTACAATTTTTGAATTCCTCTCCGATGCCGGGTACCGATATGTTTAAGGTTGTTCAGAAAGAGAGAACACAGAGGGTCCAGTTGCATGTGTGGCTGCATGAAGGCACCCTTGGGGAGTTCAGTTGTATCCAAAGCCTTCCTATGAGGGCACTTTTTGATGGGCGAAAGGGGCTTTGAATGCATTTTCTGGGGCCCTATTTGGACTTCTTCTTTGATACTGGGTAGGGCTACGTTTCCGGTTGCTCAGAAAGAGCGAATACAGAGGGTCCAGGTGTATGTGGGACTGCGTGCGTGCTCTCCCGAGGAGTTCAGTTGTACCCAAAGCCTTCCTTTGAGGGCACTTTTTGATGGGCGAAAGGGGCTTTGAATGCGTTTTCTTTGGACCTTTTTTGAATTCCTCTCCGATGCCGGGTACGGATATGTTTAAGGTTGTTCAGAAAGAGAGAACACAGAGGGTCCAGTTGCATGTGTGGCTGCATGAAGGCTCCCTTGGGGAGTTCAGTTGTATCCAAAGCCTTCCTATGAGGGCACTTTTAGATGGGATAAAGGGGCTTGGAATGCGTTTTCTGGGGCCGTATTTGGACTTCGTCTCCGATGACAGGTAGGGCTATGTTTCAGTTTGCTCAGACTGACCGAACACAGAGGTTCCAGCACCATGTGGGGCTGCATGAAGGCTCCCCTGGGGAGTTCAGTTGTATCCAAAGCCTTCCTTTGAGGGCACTTTTTGATGGGCGAAAGGGGTTTGGAACACGTTTTCTTTGGACCTTTTTTGAATTCCTCTCCAATGCCGGGTAGGGCTATGTTTTGGGTTGGTCAGAAAGAGCGAACACAGAGGGTTTCTGTGCATGTGGGGCTGCATGAATACTCCCCTGTGGAGTTCAGTTGTACCCAAAGCCTTCCTTTGGGGGCACTTTTTGATGGGTGAAAGGGGCTTTGAACGCGTTTTCGTTGGACTTTTTTTGAATTCTTCTGCAATGTCGGGTAAAGATATGTTTCGGGTTGCTCCGAAAGAGCGAACACAGAGGGTTCAGTTGCATGTGGGGAAATGTAAAGGCTCCCCTGGGGAGTTCAGTTGTACTTAATGCCTTCCTTTGAGGGCACTTTTTGATGGGCAAAAGGGGCTTGGAACCTGTTTACTTTGGATCTTTTTAGAATTCCTCTCCGATGCCGGGTAGGGCTATGTTTCCGGTTGCTCAGAAAGAGCGAACTCAGAGCATGCAGTTGCATGTGGGACTGCGTGAATGGTCTCCTGTGGAGTTCAGTTGTACCCAAAGCCTTCCTTTGAGGGCAATTTTTGATGGTCGGAAGGGCTTGGAATGTGTTTTCTGGGGCCCTATTTGGAACTCCACACCGATGCTGGATAGGGCTATGTTTCGGGTTGCTCAGAAAGTGCGTACACAGGGGGTCCAGTTGCATGTGTGGCTGTGTGAAGGCTCCCCTGGGGAGTTCAGTTGTATCCAAAGCCTTCCTTTGAGGGCACTTTTTGATGGGTGAAAGGGGCTTGGAATTCATTTTCTGGGGCCTTCTTTGGACTTCCTCTCCGATGACAGGTAGGGCTATGTTATGGTTTGCTCAGATTGAGCGAACACAGAGGGTCCAGCGGCATGTGGGGCTGCATGAATACTCCCCTGGGGAGTTCAGTTGTACCCAAAGCCTTCCTTTGAGGGCTAGTTTTCATGGGCAAAACGGGATTGGAATGCGATTTCTGGGGCCGTATTTGGACTTCCTCTCCGATACCAGGTAAGGTTTACTTTCGGGTTGCTCAGAGAGAACGAACGCAGAGGGTCCAGGTGCATGTATGGCTGCGTGAAGGCTCCCCTGGGGAGTTCAGTTGTATCCAAAGCCTTCCTTTGAGGGTAAGTTTTGATGGGCCAAAGGGGCTTTAAACACGTTTTCTTTGGACGTGTTTTGAATTCCTCTCCGATGCCAGGTAGGGCTATGTTTCTGCTTGCTCAGAAAGAGCGAACACAGAGGGTCCAGTTGCATGTGTGGCTGCATGAAAGCTCCCCTGGGGAGTTCAGTTGTATCCAAAGCCTTCCTTTGAGGGCATTTTTTGATGGGCGTAAGGGGCTTGGAATTCGTTTTCTGGGGCCATATATGGAAATCCTCTCTGATGCTGGGTAGGGGTATATTTCAGGTTTCTCAGAAAGAGCGTACACAGAGGGTTCATTTGCATGTGGGGCACCGTAAAGGCTCCCCTGGGGAGTTCAGTTGTACCCAAAGCCTTCCTTTGAGGGCACCTTTTGTTTTTGCGAAAGGGGCTTTGAACGCTTTTTCTGGGGCCGTATTTGGTTTTCCTCTCCGATGAGAGGTAGGGTTATGTTTAGGGTTCCTCAGAAAGAGCGAACACAGAGGGTTCATGTGCATGTGGGGCTGAATGAATGCTTCCCTGGGGAGTTCCGTTGTATCCTAAGCCTTCCTTTGAGGGCACTTTTTGATGGGCGAAAGGGGCTTGGAACGCGTTTTCTTTGGATCTTTTTAGAATTCCTCTCCGATGCCGGGTAGGGCTATGTTTCAGGTTGCTCAGAAAGAGCAAACACAGAGGATCCAGCTGCATGTGGGACTGTATGAATGCTTTCCTGGGGAGATCAGTTGTACCCAAAGCCTTCCTTTGAGGGCACCTTTTGTTTTTGCGAAAGGGGCTTTGAACGCTTTTTCTGGGGCCCTATTTGGAATTCCTCTCCCATGCCTGGTAGGGCTATGTTTCGTGTTGCTCAGAAATAGCGAACAGAGAGGGTCCAGTTGCATGTGTGGCTGCGTGAAGGCTCCCCAGGGGAGTTCAGTTATATCCAAAGCCTTCCTTTGAGGTCAAGTATTGATGGGCGAAAGGGGCTTGGAATACGTTTTCTAGGGCCCTATTTGGAATTCCTCTCCAATGCCGGGTAGGGTTATGTTTCAGGTTGCTCAGAAAGAGCGAACACAGAGGGTCCAGTTTCATGTGTGGCTGCGTAAAGGCTCCCCTGGGGAGTTCATTTGTACCCAAAGCCTTCCTCTGGGGGCACTTTTTGATGGGTGAAAGTGGCTTGGAACGCAGTTTCTTTGGACCTCTTTGGACTTCCTCTCTGATGCTGGGTAGGGCTATGTTTCGGGTTGCTTAGAAAGCGCGAACACAGAGGGTCCAGTTGAATGAGTGGCTGCGTGAAGGCTCCCCTGAAGAGTTCAGTTGTACCCTAAGCCATCCTTTGAGGGCACTTTTTGATGGGCGAAAGGGGCTTTGAACGCGTTTTCTGGGGCCCTATTTTGAATTCCTCTCCGATGCTGGGTAGGGCTATGTGTTGGGTTGCTCAGAAAGATTGAACACAGAGGGTCTAGCTGCATGTGGGACTGCGTGAATTCTCTCCTGGGGACAGCAGTTGTACGCAAGGCCTTCCTTTGAGGTCAAGTATTGATGGGCGAAATGGGCTTGGAATACGTTTTCTGGGGCCCTATTTGGAATTCCTCTCCAATGCCGGGTAGGGTTATGTTTCAGGTTGCTCAGAAAGAGCGAACACAGAGGGTCCAGTTGCATGTGTGGCTGCGTGAAGACTACCCTTGAGGAGTTCAGTTGTACCCTAAGCCCTCCTTTGAGGGCACTTTTTGATGGGCGAAAGGGGCTTGGAATGCGTTTTCTGGGGCCCTATTTGGACTTTCTCTCAATTGCCGGGTAGGGTTGTGTTTCAGGTTGCTAGGAAAGGGCGAACAGAGAGGGTCCAGTTTCATGTGTGGCTGCGTGAAGGCTCCCCTGGGGAGTTCAGTTGTACCCAATGCCTTCCTTTTAGGGCACTTTTTGATGGGAGAAAGGAGATGGCAATGCATTTTCTTTGGTCCTATTTGGAATTCCTCTGCGATACCGGGTAGGACTATGTTTCGGTTTGCTCAGAAAGAGAGAACACAGAGGGTTCATGTGCATGTGGGACTGCATGAATGCCCCCCTGGGGAGTTCAGTTGTATCCAAAACCTTCCTTTGAGGGCAACTTTTGATCGGCGAAAGGGGCTTGGAATGCGTTTTCTGGGGCCCTCTTTGGAATTCCTCTCCAATGCTGGGTACGGTTATCTTTCAGGTTGCTCAGAAAGAGCGAATACAGAGGGTTCAGTTGCATGTGGGCCTGCGTGAAGGCTCCCCTGGGGTGTTCACTTGTACCCAAAGCCTTCTTCTGGGGGCACTTTTTGATGGGCGAAAGGGGCTGGTAATGCGTTTACTTTGGTCTTATTTTGAATTCCTCTGCGATGCCGGGTAGGGTTATGTTTCGGGTTGCTCAGAAAGAGCGAACACAGGGGGTCCAGTTGCATGTGTGGCTGCGTGACGGCTCCCCTGGGGAGTTCAGTTGTACCCTAAGCCTTCGTTTGAGGGCACTTTTTGATGGGCGAAAGGGGCTTTGAACGCGTTTTCTGGGGCCCTATTTTGAATTCCTCTCCGATGCCGGGTAGGGCTATGTGTTGGTTGCTCAGAAAGAGCGAACACAGAGGATCCAGCTGCATGTGGGACTGCGTGAATGCTCTCCTGAGGAGATCAGTTGTACGCAAGGCCTTCCTTTGAGGGCACCTTTTGTTTTTGCAAAAGGGTCTTTGAACGCGTTTTCTGGGGCCCTATTTGGAATTCCTCTCCAATGCCGGGTAGGGTTATGTTTCAGGTTGCTCAGAAAGAGCGAACACAGAGGGTTCAGCTGCATGTGTGGCTGCGTGAAGGCTCCCCTGGGGAGTTCACTTGTACCCAAAGCCTCCCTCTGGGGGCACTTTTTGATGGGCGAAAGGGACTAGCAATGCGTTTTCTTTTATCCTATTTGGAATTCCTCTGCGATGCCTGGTAGGGCTAATTTTCGGGTTGCTCAGAAAGAGCGAACACAGAGGGTCCAGTTGCATGTGGGGCACTGTAACTGCTCCCCTGGGGAGTTCAGTTGTATCCTAAGCCTTCCTTTGAGGGCAATTTTTGATGGGCGAAAGGGGCTTTGAACTCGTTTTCTTTGGACCTATTTTGAATTCCTCTCCGATGCCGGGAAGGCTATGTTTTGGGTGGCTCAGAAAGAGCAAACACAGAGGGTCCAGTTGCATGTGTGGTTGCGGGAAGGCTCCCCTGGAGAGTTCAGTTGTACCCAAAGCCTTCCTTTGAGGGCACTTTTTGATGGGTGAAAGGGGCTTTGAACGAGTTTTCTGGGGCCCTATTTGGAATTCCTCTCCGATGCCGGGTGGTGCGATGTGTTGGTTGCTCATACAGTGCGAACAGAGAGGATTCAGCTCCATGTGGGACAGCATGAATGGTGTCCTGGGGAGATCAGTTGTACGCAAGGCCTTCCTTTGAGGGCACCTTTTGATTTTGCGAAAGGGGCTTTGAACGCGGTTTCTGGGGCCCTATTTGGAATTCCTCTCCCATGCCTGGTAGGGTTGGTTTCGTGTTGCTCGGTAGAGAGAACATAGAGGGTCCAGTTGCATGTGTGGCTGCGTAAAGGCTCCCCAGAGGAGTTCGGTTGTATCCATAGTCTTCCTTTGAGGTCAAGTTTTGATGGGCGAAAGGGGCTTGGAATACGTTTTCTGGGGCCCTATTTGGAATTCCTCTCCAATGCCAGGTAGGGTTATCTTTCGGGTTCCTCAGAAAGAGCGAACACAGAGGGTCAGTTGCATGTGGGCATACATGAAGGCTCCCCTGGGGAGTTCAAATCTATCCAAAGCCTTACTCTAGGGGCACTTTTTCATGGCCGAATGGGGCTTTGAATGGGTTTTCTGGGGCTCTATTTGAACTTCTTCTTTGATAATGGGTAGGCCTAAGTTTCGAGTTGCTCAGAAAGAGCGAACACAGAGGGTCCAGTTGTATGTATGGCTGCGTGAAGGCTCCCCTGGGGAGTTCCGTTGTATCCAAAGCCTTCCTTTGAGGGCACTTTTTGATGGGTGAAAGGGGCTTTGAATGCGTTTTCGTTGGACTTTTTTGAATTCCTCTGCGATGTCGGTTAAAGCTATGTTTCGGGTTGCTCAGAAAGAGCGAACACAGAGAATACAGTTGCATGTGGGAATGCGTGAATGGTCTCTTGCGTAGTTCAGTTGTACCCAAAGCCTTCCTTTGAGGGCAATTTTCATGGTCGGAAGCACTTGGAATGTGTTTTCTGGGGCCCTATTTGGAATTCCACACCGATGCTGGATAGGCCTATGTTTTGCGTTGCTTAGAAAGAGCGAACACACGTGGTTCATGTGCATGTGGGGCTGCATGAATGCTCTCCTGGGGAGATCAGTTGTACGCAAGGCCTTCCTTTGAGGGCATCTTTTGCTTTTGTGAAAGGGGCTTTGAACGCTTTTTCTGGGGCCCTATTAGGAATTCCTCTCCCATGCCTGGTATGGCTATGTTTCAGGTTGCTCAGAAAGAGCGAACACAGAGTGTCCAGTTGCATGTGTGGCTGCGTGAAGGCTCCCCTGGGGAGTTCAGCTGTACCCAAAGCCTTCCTCTGGGGGCACTTTTTGATGGGCGAAAGGGGCTTTGAACGCGTTTTATTTGGACTTTTTTTGAATTCCTCTGCGATGTCGGGTAAAGCTATGTTTCGGGTTGCTCCGAAAGAGCGAACACAGAGGGTTCAGTTGCATGTGCGGAAATGTAAAGGCACCCCTGGGAAGTTCAGTTGTACCTAATGCCTTCCTTTGAGGGCACTTTTTGATGGGCGAAAGGGGTTTGGAATGCGTTTTCTTTGGACCTGTTTAGAATTCCTCTCCGATTCCGGGTAGGGCTATGTTTCGGGTTGCTCAGAAAGAGCGAACACAGAGTGTCCGGTTGCATGTGTGGCTGCGTGAAGTCTCCACTGGGGAGTTCAGCTGTACCCAAAGCCTTCCTCTGGGGGCACTTTTTGATGGGCGAAAGGGGCTGGCAATGCGTTTTCTTTGGTCCTATTTGGAATTCCTCTGCGATGCCTGGTGGGGCTAGTTTTCGCATTGATCATAAAGAGCGAATACAGAGGGTTCATGTGCATGTTGGGCTGCATGAATGCCCCCATGGGGAGTTCAGTTGTACCCAAAACCTTACTTTGCGGGCAAATTTTGATGGTTGAAAGGGGCTTTGAACGCGTTTTCTGGGGCCCTATTTTGAATTCCTCTCCCATTCCTGGTAGGTCTATATTTTGGGATGCTCATAAAGAGCGAACACAGAGGGTCCAGATGCACGTGTTGCTGCATGAAGGCTCCCCTGGGGTGTTCACTTGTACCCAAAGCCTTCTTCTGGGGGCACTTTTTGATGGGCGAAAGGGGCTTGGAACGCCTTTTCTTTGGACCTATTTGGACTTCCTCTCCGATGCCGGGTAGGGCTATATTTCAGGTTGCGCAGAAAGAGCGAACACAGAGGGTCCAGTTGCATGAGTGGCTGCGTTTAGGCTCCCCTGGGGAGTTCAGTTGTATCCATAGACTTCCTTTGAGGGCACTTTTTGATGGGCGAAAGGGGCTTGGAATGCTTTTTCTGGGGGCGTCTTTGGACTTCCTCTCCGATGAGAGGTAGGGTTATATTTCGGGTTACTCAGAAAGAGCGAACACAGAGGGTTCATGTGCATGTGGGGCTGCATGAATGCTCTCCTGGGGAGCTCCGTGTACCGAAAGCGTTCGTCTTGGGGCACTTTTTGATGGGCGAAAGGGGCTGGCAATGCATTTTCTGGGGCCCTATTTTCAGTTCTTCTTTGATACTGGGTAGGGATATGTATCGTGTTGCTCAGAAAGAGCGAATACAGAGGGTCCAGTGGCATGTGGGACTGCGTGAGTGCTATCCTGGGGAGTTCAGTTGTACCCAAAGCCTTCCTTTGAGGTCAAGTTTTGATGGGTGAAAGGGGCTTTGAACGCGTTTTCCTTGGAAATTTTTAAATTCCTCTCCCATTCTGGGTAGGTATATGTTTTGGGATGATAAGAAAGAGCGAACACAGAGGGTCCAGTTGCACGTGTGGCTGCGTGAAGGCTCCCCTGAGGTGTTCACTAGTACCCAAAGACTTCTTCTGAGGCCACTTTTTGATGGTCGAAAGGGGCTGGTAATGCGTATTCTTTCGTCATATTTGGAATTCCTCTGAGATGCCGTGTAGAGCTATGTTTCGTGTTGCTCAGAAAGAGAGAACACAGAGGGTCCAGTTGCATGTGTGGCTGCGTAAAGGCTCCCCAGGGGAGTTCAGTTGTACCCAAAGCCTTCCTTTGAGTGCACCTTTTGTTTTTGCGAAAGGGGCTTTGAACGCGTTTTCTGGGGCCCTATTTGGAATTCCTCTCCCATGCCTGGTAGTGCTATATTTCGTGTTGCTCAGAAAGAGCGAACAGAGAGGGTCCAGTTGCATGTGGGGCTGCGTGAAGGCTCCCTAGGGGAGTTCAGTTGTATCCAAAGCCTTCCTTTGAGGTCAAGTTTTGATGGGCGAAAGGGGCTTGGAGTACGTTTTCTGGGGCCCTATTTGGAATTCCTCTCCCATACCGGGTAGGGTTGTGTTTCAGGTGGCTAGGAAAGAGCGAATACAGCGGGTCCAGTTGCATGTGTGCCTGCGTCAAGGCTCCCCTGGGGAGTTCACTTGTACCCAATGCCTTCCTCTGGGGGCACTTTTTGATGGGCGAAAGGGGCTGGTAATGCGTTTACTTTGGTCCTATTTGGAATTCCTCTGCGATGCCGAGTAGGGCTATGTTTTGGGTTGCTCAGAAAGAGCGAGCACAGAGGATCCAGCAGCATGTGGTACTACGTGAATGCTCTCCTTGGGAGATAATTTGTACGGAAGGCCTTCTTTAGGGGCAGGTTTTGTTTTTGTGAAAGGGGCTTTAAACGCTTTTTCTGGGGCCCTATTTGGAATTCCTCTCCCTTGCCTGGTATGGCTATGTTTCAGGTTGCTCAGAAAGAGCGAACAGAGAGGGTCCAGTTGCAGTGGGGCTGCGTAAATGCTCCTCTGTGGAATTCAGTTCTACCCTAAGCCTTCCTTTGAGGGCAAGTTTTGATGGGCGAAAGGGGTTTGGAATGTGTTTTCTGGGGCCCTATTTGGACTTCCTCTCTGATGCCAGGTAGGGCTATGTTTCGGGTTGCTCAGAAAGAGCGAACACAGAGGGTCCAGTTGCATGTGTGTCTGCGTAAAGGCTACCCTGGGGAGTTCATTTGTACCCAAAGCCTTCCTCTGGGGGCACTTTTTGATGGGCGAAAGGGGCTTGGAACGCGATTTCTAGGGCCCGATTTTGAATTCCTCTTCCATGCTTGGTATGGCTATGTTTCAGGTTGCTCAGAAAGAGCGAGCACAGAGGATCCAGCTGCATGTGGGACTGCGTGAATGCTCTCCTGGGGAGATCATTTGTACGGAAGGCCTTCTTTGGGGGCAGGTTTTGTTTTTGTGAAAGGGGCTTTAAACGCTTTTTCTGGGGCCCTATTTGGAATTCCTCTCCCATTCCTGGTATGGCTATATTTCAGGTTGCTCAGAAAGAGCGAACACAGAGGGTCTAGTTGCATGTGGGCCTGCGTGAAGGCTCCCCTGGGGAGTTCACTTGTACCCAAAGACTTCCTCTGGGGGCACTTTTTGATGGGCGAAAGGGACTGGCAATGCGTTTTCTTTAGTGCTATTTGGAATTCCTCTGCGATGCGGGGTAGGACTATGATTTGGGTTGCTCAGAAAGAGCAAACACAGAGGGATCATGTGCCTGTGGGGCTGCATGAATGCCCTCCTGGGGAGTTCAGTTGTATCCAAAACCTTCCTTTGAGGGCAACTTTTGGTGGGCGAAAGGGGCTTTCAACGCGTTTTCTGGGGCCCTTTTTTGAATTCCTGTTCCCTGCTGGGTACGGCTATGTTTCATGTTGCTCAGAAAGAGCGAACACAGAGGGTCCAGTTGCATGTGTGGCTGCGTGAAGGCTCCCCTGGGGAGTTCCGTTGTATCCAAAAACTTCCTATGAGGGCACTTTTAGATGGGTGAAAGGGGATTGGAATGCGTTTTCTGGGGCCGTAATTGGACTTCCTCTCCGATGACAGGTAGGGCTATGTTTCGGGTTGCTCAGAAAGAGCGAACACAGAGGGTCCAGCTGCATATGGGGCTGCGTGAAGGCTCCCCTGGGGAGTTCTGTTGTACCCAAAGCCTTCCACTGGGGGCATATTTTTATCGGCAAAAGGGGCTTTGAACGCATTTTCTTTGGAGTTTTTTGAATTCGTCTGCGATGCCGGGTAGGGCTATGTTTCGGGTTGCTCACAACGAGCAAACACAGAGGGTCCAGTTGCATGTGTGGCTGCGTGAAGGCTCCCCTGGGGAGTTCAGTTGTATCCAAAGCCTTCGTTTGAGATCAAGTTTTGATGGTCGAAAGGTTCTTGGAATACGTTTTCTGGGGCCCTATTTAGAATTCATCTCCAATGCCGGTTAGGGCTAAGTTTCAGGTTGCTCAGAAAGAGCGAACACAGAGGATCCAGCTGCATGTGGGACTGCGTGAATGCTCTCCTGGGGAGATCAGTTGTACGCAAGTCCTTCATTTGAGGGCACCTTTTGTTTTTGCGAAAGTGGCTTTGAACCCTTTTTCTGGGGCCCTATTTGGAATTCCTCTCCCATGCCTGGTAGGGCTATGTTTCGTGTTGCTCAGAAAGAGTGAACTGAGAGGATCCAGTTGCATGTGTGGCTGCGTGAAGGCTCCCCTGGGGAGTTCAGTTGTTTCCAAAGCCTTCCTTTGAGATCAAGTTTTGATGGGCGAAAGGGGTTTGGAATGCGTTTTCTGGGGCCCTATTTGGAATTCCTCTCCCATGCCGGGTAGGGTTATGTTTCAGGTTGCTGAGAAAGAGCGAACGCAGAGGGTTCAGTTGCATGTGGGCCTGCGTGAAGGCTCCCCTGGGGAGTTCACTTCTACCCAAAGCCTTCCTTTGAGGTCAAGTTTTGATGGGCGAAAGGGGCTGGTAATGCGTTTACTTTGAGCCTATTTGGAATTCCTCTGCGATGCCGGGTAGGGCTATGTTTCGGGTTGCTCAGAAAGAGCGAACACAGAGGGTCCAGTTGCATGTGTGGCTGCGTAAAGGCATCCCTGGGGAGCTCTTTTGTACCCAAAGCCTTCCTCTGAAAGCACTTTTTGATGGGCGAATGGGGCTTGGAACGCTTATTCTTTGGACCTATTTGGACTTCCTCTCCGATGCCAGGTAGGGCTATGTTGAGGGTTGCTCAGAAGGAGAGAACACAGAGGGTTCAGTTGCATGTGGGGCTGCATGAATGCTCTCCTGGTGCGTTCCGTTGTACCCAAAGCCTTTCTCTGGGGGCACTTTCTAATGGGTGAAAGGGACTATGAACGCGTTTTCTTTGGACCTTTTTTGAATTCCTCTCCGATACCGGGTAGGGCTATGTTTCAGGTTGCTCAGAAAGAGCGAACACAGAGGGTGCAGTTGCATGTGTGGCTGCGTGAAGGCTCCCCTGGGGCGTTCAGTTGTACCCAAAGCCTTCCTCTGGGGGCACTTTTTGATGGGCAAAAGGGGCTTTGAATGCGATTTCTTTGGACATGTTTTGAATTCCTCTCCGACGCCGGGTATGGCTATGTTTCGGGTTGGTCAGAAAGAGCGAACTCAGAGGGTTCACTTGCATATGGGGCAACGTAAAGGCTCCCCTGGGAAGTTCAGTTGTACCCAATGCCTTCATATGAGGGCAATTTTTGATGGGTGAAAGGGGCTTTGAACGCGTTTTCTTTGGACCTGTTATGAATTCCTCTCCCATTCTGGGTAGGTATATGTTTTGGGATTCTCAGAAAAAGCGAACACAGATGGTCCAGTTGCACGTGTGGCTGCGTGAAGGCTCCCCTGGGGTGTTCACTTGTACCCAAAGCCTTCTTCTGGGGTAATTTTTGATGGACGAAAGGGGCTGGTAATGCGTTTACTTTCGTCCTATTTGGAATTCCTCTGCGATGCCGGGTAGGGCTATGTTTCGGGTTGCTCAGAAAGAGTGAACAGAGACGGTACAGTTGCATGTGGGACTGCGTGAATGCTTTCCTGGGGAGTTCCGTTGTACCCAAAGCCTTCCTTTGAGGGCACTTTTTGATGGGCGAAAGGGCTTGGAATGTGTTTTCTGTGGCCGTATTTGGACTTCCTCTCCGATGAGAGGTAGGGTTATGTTTCGTGTTGCTCAGAAAGAGCGAACACAGAGGGTCCAGTTGCATGTGGGGCTGCGTGAAGGCTCCCCTGGGGAGTTGAGTTTTATCCAAAGCCTAACATTGAGGGCACTTTTTGATGGGCGAAAGGGGCTTGGAATGCGTTTCCTGGGGCCCCATCTGGACTTCCTCTCTGATGAGAGGTAGGGTTATATTTCAGCTTCCTCAGAAAGAGCGAACACAGAGGGTCCAGCTGCATGTGGGGCTGCATGAATAATCTTCTGGGGAGTTCGGTTGTACCCAAAGGCTTCCTCTGGAGGCACTTCTTGAAGGGCAAAAGAGGCTTGGAACGCGTTTTCTTTGGACCTTTTTGGACTTCCTCTCCGATGAGAGGTAGGTTTATGTTTCGGGTTCCTCAGAAAGAGCGAACACAGAGGGTTCATGTGCATGTGGGGCTGCATGAATGTTCCCCCGGGGAGTTCCGTTGTATCCTAAGCCTTCCTTTGAGGGCACTTTTTGATGTGTGAAAGGGGCTTTGAACGCGTTTTCGTTGGACTTTTTTTGAATTCTTCTGCGATGTCGGGTAAAGATATGTTTCGGGTTGCTCCGAAAGAGCGAACACAGAGGGTTCAGTTGCATGTGGGGAAATGTAAAGGCTCCCCTGGGGAGTTCAGTTGTACCTAATGCCTTCCTTTGAGGGCACTTTTTGATGGGCAAAAGGGGCTTGGAACGCGTTTTCTTTGGATCTTTTTTAATTCCTCTCCGATGCCGGGTAGGTCTATGTTTCAGGTGGCTCAGAAAGAGCGAACACAGAGGATGCAGTTGCATGTGGGACTGCGTGAATGGTCTCCTGTGGAGTTCAGTTGTACCCAAAGCCTTCCTTTGAGGGCACTTTTTGATGGTCGGAAGGGCTTGGAATGTGTTTTCTGGGGCCCTATTTGGAATTCCAAACCGATGCTGGGTAGGGCTATGTTTCGGGTTGCTCAGAAAGAGCGTACACAGAGGGTCCAGTTGCATGGGTGGCTGTGTGAAGGCTCCCCTGGGGAGTTCAGTTGTATCCAAAGCCTTTCTCTGGGGGCACTTTTTGATGGGCGAAAGGGGCTTGGAATGCATTTTCTGGGGCCTTCTTTGGACTTCCTCTCCGATGACAGGTAGGGCTATGTTATGGTTTGCTCAGATTGAGCGAACACAGAGGGTCCAGCGGCATGTGGGGCTGCATGAATACTCCCCTGGGGAGTTCAGTTGTACCCAAAGCCTTCCTTTGAGGGCTAGTTTTCATGGGCAAAACGGGATTGGAATGCGATTTCTGGGGCCGTATTTGGACTTCCTCTCCGATACCAGGTAAGGTTTACTTTCGGGTTGCTCAGAGAGAACGAACGCAGAGGGTCCAGGTGCATGTATGGCTGCGTGAAGGCTCCCCTGGGGAGTTTAGTTGTATCCAAAGCCTTCCTTTGAGGGTAAGTTTTGATGGGCCAAAGGGGCTTTAAACACGTTTTCTTTGGACGTGTTTTGAATTCCTCTCCGATGCCAGGTAGGGCTATGTTTCTGCTTGCTCAGAAAGAGCGAACACAGAGGGTCCAGTTGCATGTGTGGCTGCATGAAAGCTCCCCTGGGGAGTTCAGTTGTATCCAAAGCCTTCCTTTGAGGGCATTTTTTGATGGGCGTAAGGGGCTTGGAATTCGTTTTCTGGGGCCATATATGGAAATCCTCTCTGATGCTGGGTAGGGGTATATTTCAGGTTTCTCAGAAAGAGCGTACACAGAGGGTTCATTTGCATGTGGGGCACCGTAAAGGCTCCCCTGGGGAGTTCAGTTGTACCCAAAGCCTTCCTTTGAGGGCACCTTTTGTTTTTGCGAAAGGGGCTTTGAACGCTTTTTCTGGGGCCGTATTTGGTTTTCCTCTCCGATGAGAGGTAGGGTTATGTTTAGGGTTCCTCAGAAAGAGCGAACACAGAGGGTTCATGTGCATGTGGGGCTGAATGAATGCTTCCCTGGGGAGTTCCGTTGTATCCTAAGCCTTCCTTTGAGGGCACTTTTTGATGGGCGAAAGGGGCTTGGAACGCGTTTTCTTTGGATCTTTTTAGAATTCCTCTCCGATGCCGGGTAGGGCTATGTTTCAGGTTGCTCAGAAAGAGCAAACACAGAGGATCCAGCTGCATGTGGGACTGTATGAATGCTTTCCTGGGGAGATCAGTTGTACCCAAAGCCTTCCTTTGAGGGCACCTTTTGTTTTTGCGAAAGGGGCTTTGAACGCTTTTTCTGGGGCCCTATTTGGAATTCCTCTCCCATGCCTGGTAGGGCTATGTTTCGTGTTGCTCAGAAATAGCGAACAGAGAGGGTCCAGTTGCATGTGTGGCTGCGTGAAGGCTCCCCAGGGGAGTTCAGTTATATCCAAAGCCTTCCTTTGAGGTCAAGTATTGATGGGCGAAAGGGGCTTGGAATACGTTTTCTAGGGCCCTATTTGGAATTCCTCTCCAATGCCGGGTAGGGTTATGTTTCAGGTTGCTCAGAAAGAGCGAACACAGAGGGTCCAGTTTCATGTGTGGCTGCGTAAAGGCTCCCCTGGGGAGTTCATTTGTACCCAAAGCCTTCCTCTGGGGGCACTTTTTGATGGGTGAAAGTGGCTTGGAACGCAGTTTCTTTGGACCTCTTTGGACTTCCTCTCTGATGCTGGGTAGGGCTATGTTTCGGGTTGCTTAGAAAGCGCGAACACAGAGGGTCCAGTTGAATGAGTGGCTGCGTGAAGGCTCCCCTGAAGAGTTCAGTTGTACCCTAAGCCATCCTTTGAGGGCACTTTTTGATGGGCGAAAGGGGCTTTGAACGCGTTTTCTGGGGCCCTATTTTGAATTCCTCTCCGATGCTGGGTAGGGCTATGTGTTGGGTTGCTCAGAAAGATTGAACACAGAGGGTCTAGCTGCATGTGGGACTGCGTGAATTCTCTCCTGGGGACAGCAGTTGTACGCAAGGCCTTCCTTTGAGGTCAAGTATTGATGGGCGAAATGGGCTTGGAATACGTTTTCTGGGGCCCTATTTGGAATTCCTCTCCAATGCCGGGTAGGGTTATGTTTCAGGTTGCTCAGAAAGAGCGAACACAGAGGGTCCAGTTGCATGTGTGGCTGCGTGAAGACTACCCTTGAGGAGTTCAGTTGTACCCTAAGCCCTCCTTTGAGGGCACTTTTTGATGGGCGAAAGGGGCTTGGAATGCGTTTTCTGGGGCCCTATTTGGACTTTCTCTCAATTGCCGGGTAGGGTTGTGTTTCAGGTTGCTAGGAAAGGGCGAACAGAGAGGGTCCAGTTTCATGTGTGGCTGCGTGAAGGCTCCCCTGGGGAGTTCAGTTGTACCCAATGCCTTCCTTTTAGGGCACTTTTTGATGGGAGAAAGGAGATGGCAATGCATTTTCTTTGGTCCTATTTGGAATTCCTCTGCGATACCGGGTAGGACTATGTTTCGGTTTGCTCAGAAAGAGAGAACACAGAGGGTTCATGTGCATGTGGGACTGCATGAATGCCCCCCTGGGGAGTTCAGTTGTATCCAAAACCTTCCTTTGAGGGCAACTTTTGATCGGCGAAAGGGGCTTGGAATGCGTTTTCTGGGGCCCTCTTTGGAATTCCTCTCCAATGCTGGGTACGGTTATCTTTCAGGTTGCTCAGAAAGAGCGAATACAGAGGGTTCAGTTGCATGTGGGCCTGCGTGAAGGCTCCCCTGGGGTGTTCACTTGTACCCAAAGCCTTCTTCTGGGGGCACTTTTTGATGGGCGAAAGGGGCTGGTAATGCGTTTACTTTGGTCTTATTTTGAATTCCTCTGCGATGCCGGGTAGGGTTATGTTTCGGGTTGCTCAGAAAGAGCGAACACAGGGGGTCCAGTTGCATGTGTGGCTGCGTGACGGCTCCCCTGGGGAGTTCAGTTGTACCCTAAGCCTTCGTTTGAGGGCACTTTTTGATGGGCGAAAGGGGCTTTGAACGCGTTTTCTGGGGCCCTATTTTGAATTCCTCTCCGATGCCGGGTAGGGCTATGTGTTGGTTGCTCAGAAAGAGCGAACACAGAGGATCCAGCTGCATGTGGGACTGCGTGAATGCTCTCCTGAGGAGATCAGTTGTACGCAAGGCCTTCCTTTGAGGGCACCTTTTGTTTTTGCAAAAGGGTCTTTGAACGCGTTTTCTGGGGCCCTATTTGGAATTCCTCTCCAATGCCGGGTAGGGTTATGTTTCAGGTTGCTCAGAAAGAGCGAACACAGAGGGTTCAGCTGCATGTGTGGCTGCGTGAAGGCTCCCCTGGGGAGTTCACTTGTACCCAAAGCCTCCCTCTGGGGGCACTTTTTGATGGGCGAAAGGGACTAGCAATGCGTTTTCTTTTATCCTATTTGGAATTCCTCTGCGATGCCTGGTAGGGCTAATTTTCGGGTTGCTCAGAAAGAGCGAACACAGAGGGTCCAGTTGCATGTGGGGCACTGTAACTGCTCCCCTGGGGAGTTCAGTTGTATCCTAAGCCTTCCTTTGAGGGCAATTTTTGATGGGCGAAAGGGGCTTTGAACTCGTTTTCTTTGGACCTATTTTGAATTCCTCTCCGATGCCGGGAAGGCTATGTTTTGGGTGGCTCAGAAAGAGCAAACACAGAGGGTCCAGTTGCATGTGTGGTTGCGGGAAGGCTCCCCTGGAGAGTTCAGTTGTACCCAAAGCCTTCCTTTGAGGGCACTTTTTGATGGGTGAAAGGGGCTTTGAACGAGTTTTCTGGGGCCCTATTTGGAATTCCTCTCCGATGCCGGGTGGTGCGATGTGTTGGTTGCTCATAAAGTGCGAACAGAGAGGATTCAGCTCCATGTGGGACAGCATGAATGGTGTCCTGGGGAGATCAGTTGTACGCAAGGCCTTCCTTTGAGGGCACCTTTTGATTTTGCGAAAGGGGCTTTGAACGCGGTTTCTGGGGCCCTATTTGGAATTCCTCTCCCATGCCTGGTAGGGTTGGTTTCGTGTTGCTCGGTAGAGAGAACATAGAGGGTCCAGTTGCATGTGTGGCTGCGTAAAGGCTCCCCAGAGGAGTTCGGTTGTATCCATAGTCTTCCTTTGAGGTCAAGTTTTGATGGGCGAAAGGGGCTTGGAATACGTTTTCTGGGGCCCTATTTGGAATTCCTCTCCAATGCCAGGTAGGGTTATCTTTCGGGTTCCTCAGAAAGAGCGAACACAGAGGGTCAGTTGCATGTGGGCATACATGAAGGCTCCCCTGGGGAGTTCAAATCTATCCAAAGCCTTACTCTAGGGGCACTTTTTCATGGCCGAATGGGGCTTTGAATGGGTTTTCTGGGGCTCTATTTGAACTTCTTCTTTGATAATGGGTAGGCCTAAGTTTCGAGTTGCTCAGAAAGAGCGAACACAGAGGGTCCAGTTGTATGTATGGCTGCGTGAAGGCTCCCCTGGGGAGTTCCGTTGTATCCAAAGCCTTCCTTTGAGGGCACTTTTTGATGGGTGAAAGGGGCTTTGAATGCGTTTTCGTTGGACTTTTTTGAATTCCTCTGCGATGTCGGTTAAAGCTATGTTTCGGGTTGCTCAGAAAGAGCGAACACAGAGAATACAGTTGCATGTGGGAATGCGTGAATGGTCTCTTGCGTAGTTCAGTTGTACCCAAAGCCTTCCTTTGAGGGCAATTTTCATGGTCGGAAGCACTTGGAATGTGTTTTCTGGGGCCCTATTTGGAATTCCACACCGATGCTGGATAGGCCTATGTTTTGCGTTGCTTAGAAAGAGCGAACACACGTGGTTCATGTGCATGTGGGGCTGCATGAATGCTCTCCTGGGGAGATCAGTTGTACGCAAGGCCTTCCTTTGAGGGCATCTTTTGCTTTTGTGAAAGGGGCTTTGAACGCTTTTTCTGGGGCCCTATTAGGAATTCCTCTCCCATGCCTGGTATGGCTATGTTTCAGGTTGCTCAGAAAGAGCGAACACAGAGTGTCCAGTTGCATGTGTGGCTGCGTGAAGGCTCCCCTGGGGAGTTCAGCTGTACCCAAAGCCTTCCTCTGGGGGCACTTTTTGATGGGCGAAAGGGGCTTTGAACGCGTTTTATTTGGACTTTTTTTGAATTCCTCTGCGATGTCGGGTAAAGCTATGTTTCGGGTTGCTCCGAAAGAGCGAACACAGAGGGTTCAGTTGCATGTGCGGAAATGTAAAGGCACCCCTGGGAAGTTCAGTTGTACCTAATGCCTTCCTTTGAGGGCACTTTTTGATGGGCGAAAGGGGTTTGGAATGCGTTTTCTTTGGACCTGTTTAGAATTCCTCTCCGATTCCGGGTAGGGCTATGTTTCGGGTTGCTCAGAAAGAGCGAACACAGAGTGTCCGGTTGCATGTGTGGCTGCGTGAAGTCTCCACTGGGGAGTTCAGCTGTACCCAAAGCCTTCCTCTGGGGGCACTTTTTGATGGGCGAAAGGGGCTGGCAATGCGTTTTCTTTGGTCCTATTTGGAATTCCTCTGCGATGCCTGGTGGGGCTAGTTTTCGCATTGATCATAAAGAGCGAATACAGAGGGTTCATGTGCATGTTGGGCTGCATGAATGCCCCCATGGGGAGTTCAGTTGTACCCAAAACCTTACTTTGCGGGCAAATTTTGATGGTTGAAAGGGGCTTTGAACGCGTTTTCTGGGGCCCTATTTTGAATTCCTCTCCCATTCCTGGTAGGTCTATATTTTGGGATGCTCATAAAGAGCGAACACAGAGGGTCCAGATGCACGTGTTGCTGCATGAAGGCTCCCCTGGGGTGTTCACTTGTACCCAAAGCCTTCTTCTGGGGGCACTTTTTGATGGGCGAAAGGGGCTTGGAACGCCTTTTCTTTGGACCTATTTGGACTTCCTCTCCGATGCCGGGTAGGGCTATATTTCAGGTTGCGCAGAAAGAGCGAACACAGAGGGTCCAGTTGCATGAGTGGCTGCGTTTAGGCTCCCCTGGGGAGTTCAGTTGTATCCATAGACTTCCTTTGAGGGCACTTTTTGATGGGTGAAAGGGGCTTGGAATGCTTTTTCTGGGGGCGTCTTTGGACTTCCTCTCCGATGAGAGGTAGGGTTATATTTCGGGTTACTCAGAAAGAGCGAACACAGAGGGTTCATGTGCATGTGGGGCTGCATGAATGCTCTCCTGGGGAGCTCCGTGTACCGAAAGCGTTCGTCTTGGGGCACTTTTTGATGGGCGAAAGGGGCTGGCAATGCATTTTCTGGGGCCCTATTTTCAGTTCTTCTTTGATACTGGGTAGGGATATGTATCGTGTTGCTCAGAAAGAGCGAATACAGAGGGTCCAGTGGCATGTGGGACTGCGTGAGTGCTATCCTGGGGAGTTCAGTTGTACCCAAAGCCTTCCTTTGAGGTCAAGTTTTGATGGGTGAAAGGGGCTTTGAACGCGTTTTCCTTGGAAATTTTTAAATTCCTCTCCCATTCTGGGTAGGTATATGTTTTGGGATGATAAGAAAGAGCGAACACAGAGGGTCCAGTTGCACGTGTGGCTGCGTGAAGGCTCCCCTGAGGTGTTCACTAGTACCCAAAGACTTCTTCTGAGGCCACTTTTTGATGGTCGAAAGGGGCTGGTAATGCGTATTCTTTCGTCATATTTGGAATTCCTCTGAGATGCCGTGTAGAGCTATGTTTCGTGTTGCTCAGAAAGAGAGAACACAGAGGGTCCAGTTGCATGTGTGGCTGCGTAAAGGCTCCCCAGGGGAGTTCAGTTGTACCCAAAGCCTTCCTTTGAGTGCACCTTTTGTTTTTGCGAAAGGGGCTTTGAACGCGTTTTCTGGGGCCCTATTTGGAATTCCTCTCCCATGCCTGGTAGTGCTATATTTCGTGTTGCTCAGAAAGAGCGAACAGAGAGGGTCCAGTTGCATGTGGGGCTGCGTGAAGGCTCCCTAGGGGAGTTCAGTTGTATCCAAAGCCTTCCTTTGAGGTCAAGTTTTGATGGGCGAAAGGGGCTTGGAGTACGTTTTCTGGGGCCCTATTTGGAATTCCTCTCCCATACCGGGTAGGGTTGTGTTTCAGGTGGCTAGGAAAGAGCGAATACAGCGGGTCCAGTTGCATGTGTGCCTGCGTCAAGGCTCCCCTGGGGAGTTCACTTGTACCCAATGCCTTCCTCTGGGGGCACTTTTTGATGGGCGAAAGGGGCTGGTAATGCGTTTACTTTGGTCCTATTTGGAATTCCTCTGCGATGCCGAGTAGGGCTATGTTTTGGGTTGCTCAGAAAGAGCGAGCACAGAGGATCCAGCAGCATGTGGTACTACGTGAATGCTCTCCTTGGGAGATAATTTGTACGGAAGGCCTTCTTTAGGGGCAGGTTTTGTTTTTGTGAAAGGGGCTTTAAACGCTTTTTCTGGGGCCCTATTTGGAATTCCTCTCCCTTGCCTGGTATGGCTATGTTTCAGGTTGCTCAGAAAGAGCGAACAGAGAGGGTCCAGTTGCAGTGGGGCTGCGTAAATGCTCCTCTGTGGAATTCAGTTCTACCCTAAGCCTTCCTTTGAGGGCAAGTTTTGATGGGCGAAAGGGGTTTGGAATGTGTTTTCTGGGGCCCTATTTGGACTTCCTCTCTGATGCCAGGTAGGGCTATGTTTCGGGTTGCTCAGAAAGAGCGAACACAGAGGGTCCAGTTGCATGTGTGTCTGCGTAAAGGCTACCCTGGGGAGTTCATTTGTACCCAAAGCCTTCCTCTGGGGGCACTTTTTGATGGGCGAAAGGGGCTTGGAACGCGATTTCTAGGGCCCGATTTTGAATTCCTCTTCCATGCTTGGTATGGCTATGTTTCAGGTTGCTCAGAAAGAGCGAGCACAGAGGATCCAGCTGCATGTGGGACTGCGTGAATGCTCTCCTGGGGAGATCATTTGTACGGAAGGCCTTCTTTGGGGGCAGGTTTTGTTTTTGTGAAAGGGGCTTTAAACGCTTTTTCTGGGGCCCTATTTGGAATTCCTCTCCCATTCCTGGTATGGCTATATTTCAGGTTGCTCAGAAAGAGCGAACACAGAGGGTCTAGTTGCATGTGGGCCTGCGTGAAGGCTCCCCTGGGGAGTTCACTTGTACCCAAAGACTTCCTCTGGGGGCACTTTTTGATGGGCGAAAGGGACTGGCAATGCGTTTTCTTTAGTGCTATTTGGAATTCCTCTGCGATGCGGGGTAGGACTATGATTTGGGTTGCTCAGAAAGAGCAAACACAGAGGGATCATGTGCCTGTGGGGCTGCATGAATGCCCTCCTGGGGAGTTCAGTTGTATCCAAAACCTTCCTTTGAGGGCAACTTTTGGTGGGCGAAAGGGGCTTTCAACGCGTTTTCTGGGGCCCTTTTTTGAATTCCTGTTCCCTGCTGGGTACGGCTATGTTTCATGTTGCTCAGAAAGAGCGAACACAGAGGGTCCAGTTGCATGTGTGGCTGCGTGAAGGCTCCCCTGGGGAGTTCCGTTGTATCCAAAAACTTCCTATGAGGGCACTTTTAGATGGGTGAAAGGGGATTGGAATGCGTTTTCTGGGGCCGTAATTGGACTTCCTCTCCGATGACAGGTAGGGCTATGTTTCGGGTTGCTCAGAAAGAGCGAACACAGAGGGTCCAGCTGCATATGGGGCTGCGTGAAGGCTCCCCTGGGGAGTTCTGTTGTACCCAAAGCCTTCCACTGGGGGCATATTTTTATCGGCAAAAGGGGCTTTGAACGCATTTTCTTTGGAGTTTTTTGAATTCGTCTGCGATGCCGGGTAGGGCTATGTTTCGGGTTGCTCACAACGAGCAAACACAGAGGGTCCAGTTGCATGTGTGGCTGCGTGAAGGCTCCCCTGGGGAGTTCAGTTGTATCCAAAGCCTTCGTTTGAGATCAAGTTTTGATGGTCGAAAGGTTCTTGGAATACGTTTTCTGGGGCCCTATTTAGAATTCATCTCCAATGCCGGTTAGGGCTAAGTTTCAGGTTGCTCAGAAAGAGCGAACACAGAGGATCCAGCTGCATGTGGGACTGCGTGAATGCTCTCCTGGGGAGATCAGTTGTACGCAAGTCCTTCATTTGAGGGCACCTTTTGTTTTTGCGAAAGTGGCTTTGAACCCTTTTTCTGGGGCCCTATTTGGAATTCCTCTCCCATGCCTGGTAGGGCTATGTTTCGTGTTGCTCAGAAAGAGTGAACTGAGAGGATCCAGTTGCATGTGTGGCTGCGTGAAGGCTCCCCTGGGGAGTTCAGTTGTTTCCAAAGCCTTCCTTTGAGATCAAGTTTTGATGGGCGAAAGGGGTTTGGAATGCGTTTTCTGGGGCCCTATTTGGAATTCCTCTCCCATGCCGGGTAGGGTTATGTTTCAGGTTGCTGAGAAAGAGCGAACGCAGAGGGTTCAGTTGCATGTGGGCCTGCGTGAAGGCTCCCCTGGGGAGTTCACTTCTACCCAAAGCCTTCCTTTGAGGTCAAGTTTTGATGGGCGAAAGGGGCTGGTAATGCGTTTACTTTGAGCCTATTTGGAATTCCTCTGCGATGCCGGGTAGGGCTATGTTTCGGGTTGCTCAGAAAGAGCGAACACAGAGGGTCCAGTTGCATGTGTGGCTGCGTAAAGGCATCCCTGGGGAGCTCTTTTGTACCCAAAGCCTTCCTCTGAAAGCACTTTTTGATGGGCGAATGGGGCTTGGAACGCTTATTCTTTGGACCTATTTGGACTTCCTCTCCGATGCCAGGTAGGGCTATGTTGAGGGTTGCTCAGAAGGAGAGAACACAGAGGGTTCAGTTGCATGTGGGGCTGCATGAATGCTCTCCTGGTGCGTTCCGTTGTACCCAAAGCCTTTCTCTGGGGGCACTTTCTAATGGGTGAAAGGGACTATGAACGCGTTTTCTTTGGACCTTTTTTGAATTCCTCTCCGATACCGGGTAGGGCTATGTTTCAGGTTGCTCAGAAAGAGCGAACACAGAGGGTGCAGTTGCATGTGTGGCTGCGTGAAGGCTCCCCTGGGGCGTTCAGTTGTACCCAAAGCCTTCCTCTGGGGGCACTTTTTGATGGGCAAAAGGGGCTTTGAATGCGATTTCTTTGGACATGTTTTGAATTCCTCTCCGACGCCGGGTATGGCTATGTTTCGGGTTGGTCAGAAAGAGCGAACTCAGAGGGTTCACTTGCATATGGGGCAACGTAAAGGCTCCCCTGGGAAGTTCAGTTGTACCCAATGCCTTCATATGAGGGCAATTTTTGATGGGTGAAAGGGGCTTTGAACGCGTTTTCTTTGGACCTGTTATGAATTCCTCTCCCATTCTGGGTAGGTATATGTTTTGGGATTCTCAGAAAAAGCGAACACAGATGGTCCAGTTGCACGTGTGGCTGCGTGAAGGCTCCCCTGGGGTGTTCACTTGTACCCAAAGCCTTCTTCTGGGGTAATTTTTGATGGACGAAAGGGGCTGGTAATGCGTTTACTTTCGTCCTATTTGGAATTCCTCTGCGATGCCGGGTAGGGCTATGTTTCGGGTTGCTCAGAAAGAGTGAACAGAGACGGTACAGTTGCATGTGGGACTGCGTGAATGCTTTCCTGGGGAGTTCCGTTGTACCCAAAGCCTTCCTTTGAGGGCACTTTTTGATGGGCGAAAGGGCTTGGAATGTGTTTTCTGTGGCCGTATTTGGACTTCCTCTCCGATGAGAGGTAGGGTTATGTTTCGTGTTGCTCAGAAAGAGCGAACACAGAGGGTCCAGTTGCATGTGGGGCTGCGTGAAGGCTCCCCTGGGGAGTTGAGTTTTATCCAAAGCCTAACATTGAGGGCACTTTTTGATGGGCGAAAGGGGCTTGGAATGCGTTTCCTGGGGCCCCATCTGGACTTCCTCTCTGATGAGAGGTAGGGTTATATTTCAGCTTCCTCAGAAAGAGCGAACACAGAGGGTCCAGCTGCATGTGGGGCTGCATGAATAATCTTCTGGGGAGTTCGGTTGTACCCAAAGGCTTCCTCTGGAGGCACTTCTTGAAGGGCAAAAGAGGCTTGGAACGCGTTTTCTTTGGACCTTTTTGGACTTCCTCTCCGATGAGAGGTAGGTTTATGTTTCGGGTTCCTCAGAAAGAGCGAACACAGAGGGTTCATGTGCATGTGGGGCTGCATGAATGTTCCCCCGGGGAGTTCCGTTGTATCCTAAGCCTTCCTTTGAGGGCACTTTTTGATGTGTGAAAGGGGCTTTGAACGCGTTTTCGTTGGACTTTTTTTGAATTCTTCTGCGATGTCGGGTAAAGATATGTTTCGGGTTGCTCCGAAAGAGCGAACACAGAGGGTTCAGTTGCATGTGGGGAAATGTAAAGGCTCCCCTGGGGAGTTCAGTTGTACCTAATGCCTTCCTTTGAGGGCACTTTTTGATGGGCAAAAGGGGCTTGGAACGCGTTTTCTTTGGATCTTTTTTAATTCCTCTCCGATGCCGGGTAGGTCTATGTTTCAGGTGGCTCAGAAAGAGCGAACACAGAGGATGCAGTTGCATGTGGGACTGCGTGAATGGTCTCCTGTGGAGTTCAGTTGTACCCAAAGCCTTCCTTTGAGGGCACTTTTTGATGGTCGGAAGGGCTTGGAATGTGTTTTCTGGGGCCCTATTTGGAATTCCAAACCGATGCTGGGTAGGGCTATGTTTCGGGTTGCTCAGAAAGAGCGTACACAGAGGGTCCAGTTGCATGGGTGGCTGTGTGAAGGCTCCCCTGGGGAGTTCAGTTGTATCCAAAGCCTTTCTCTGGGGGCACTTTTTGATGGGCGAAAGGGGCTTGGAATGCATTTTCTGGGGCCTTATTTGGACTTCTTCTCCGATGTCAGGTAGGGCTATGTTATGGGTTGCTCAGAAAGAGCGTACACAGAGGGTCCAGTTGCATGTGTGGCTGTGTGAAGGCTCCCCTGGGGAGTTGAGTTTTACCGAAAGCCTTCTTTTGGGGACACTTTTTGATGGGTTAAAGGGGCTTGGAACACATTTCTTGGGACATTTTTTGAATTTCTCTCCGATGCCGGGTAGGGCTATGTTTCGGGTTGGTCAGATAGAGCGAACTCAGAGGGTCCAGTTGCATCTGGGGCTGCATGAATGCTCTCCTGGGGAGTTCCGTTGTACCCAAAGCCTTCCTCTAGGGGCACTTTTTGATGGGCGAAAGGGGCTTGGAATCCTTTTTCTGGGGCCGTATTTGGACTTCCTCTCCGATGAGAGGTAGGGTTATGTTTCGGGTTGCTCAGAAAGAGCGAACACAGAGGGTTCATGTGCATGTGGGGCTGCATGAATGTTCCCCTGGGGAGTTCCGTTGTATCCTAAGCCTTCCTTTGAGGGCACTTTTTGATGTGTGAAAGGGGCTTTGAACGCGTTTTCTTTGGACCTGTTATGAATTCCTCTCCCATTCCGGGTAGGTATATGTTTTGGGATGCTCAGAAAAAGCATCCTCTTCTACCTCTTTCTGAACAACCATAAATACATCCGTTCCCGGAATCTGAGAGGAATTGAAAATAGGACCCCAGAAACGGAGTACAGAGCCCCTTTCGCCCATCAAAAATTGCCCCCAAAGGAAGCCTATGGGTATAACTGAACTCCCCAGGGGAGCCTTCACGCAGCCCCACATGCAACTGGACTCTCTGTGTTCGCTCTTTCTGAACAACCTTAATACATCCCTAAACGGAAATAGAGGGTACTTGAAAATATGACCCCAGAAATCACGTAGAGCCCCTTTCACCCATCAAAAATTGCCCCCAAAGGAAGCCTTTGGGTACAACTGAACTCCCCAGGGGAGCCTTTACGCAGCCCAAAATGCAACTGGACTCTCTGTGTTCGCTCTTTCTGAACAACCCTAAATATATCCCTACCCGGAATATGAGAGTAATTTAAAATAGGACCCCGGAAACTGCGTAGAGACGCCCTTTCGCCCATCAAAAATTGCCCCCAAAGGAAGGCTTTCAGTACAACTGAACTCCCCAGGGGAGCCTTTACGCAGCCCCACATGCAACGGGACTCTCTCTGTTCGCCCTTTCTTAACAACCCTAAATACATCCCTACCCAAAATATGAGAGGAATTGTAAATAGGACCCCAGAAATCGCGTTCAAAGCCCCTTTCACCCATCAAAAATTGCCCTGAAAGGAAGCCTTTGGTTACAACTGAACTCCCCAAGGGAGCCTTCACGCAGTCCCTCAAGCAACTTGACTCTCTGTGTTTGCTCTTTCTGAAAAACCTTAATACATCCCTAACCGGAAACAGAGGGTACTTGAAAATATGACCCCAGAAATCACGTACAGAGCCCCTTTCACCCATCAAAAATTGCCCCCAAATGAAGCCTTTGGGTACAACTGAACTCCCCAGGGGAGCCTGTACGCAGACCCACATGCAACGGGACTCTCTGTGTTCGCTCTTTCCGAACAACCCTAAACACATCCGTTCCCGGAATCTGAGAGGAATTTAAAATAGTACCCCAGAAACGGCGTACAGAGCCCCTTTCGCCCATCAAAAATTGCCCCCAAAGGAAGCCTTTGGGTACAACTGAACTCCCCAGGAGAGCATTCATGCAGCCCAACATGCAAATGGACCCTCTGTGTTCCCTCTTTCTGAACAACCCGAAACATAGTGGTACCCAGCATGGGAGAGGAATTCCAAATAGGGCCCCAGAAAAGGCGTACAGAGCCCCTTTCGCCCATCAAAACTTGACCTCAAAGGAAGGCTTTGGATACAACTGAACTCCCCTGGGGAGCCTTCACGCAGCCACACATGCAGCTGGACCCTCTGTGTTTGCTCTTTCTGAGCAACCTGAAACATAACCCTACCCGGCATCGGAGAGGAAGTCCAATTAGGGCCCCAGAAAACTCATTCCAAGCCCCTTTCGCCTATCAAAACTTGACCTCAAAGGATTGCTTTGGGTACAACTGAACTCCCCAGGGGAGCCATCACGCAGCCACACATGCAACTGGACCCTCTGTGTTTGCTCTTTCTGAGCAACCTGAAACATAGCCCTACCCGGCATGGGAGAGAAATTAAAAATAGGGCCCCAAAAAATGCGTTCAAAGACCTTTTCGCCCATCAAAATGTACCCCCAAAGGAAGGCATTGCATACAACTGATGTCCCCAGGAGAGCATTCACGCAGTCGCACATGCAGCTGGATTATCTGTGTTAGCTCTTTCTGAGCAACCTGAAACATAGCCGTACCAAACATGGGAGAGGAATTAAAAATAGGGCCCCAGAAAACGCGTTAAAAGCCCCTTTTCCCCATCAAAAAGTGCCCTCAAAGGAAGGCTTTGGGTACAAGTGAACACCCCAAGGGGAGCCTTCACGCAGACACACATGCAACTGGACCCTCTGTGTTCGCTATATCTGAGCAACCCGAAACATTTCAGTATCGTGCATGGGATAGGAATTCAAAAAAGTGCCCCAGAAAACGTGTTCAAAGCCCTTTTCGCCCATCAAAAGTTGCCCTCAAAGGAAGGTTTTGGGTACAACTGAACTCCCCAGGGGGGCATTCATGCAGCCCCACATGCACATGAACCCTCTGTGTTCGCTCATTCTGAGCAAAATGAAACATAGCCCTACCGGCATCGCAGAGGAATTCTAAATAGGACCAAAGAAAACGCATTGCCAGCCCCTTTCGCCCATCAAAAAGTGCCCGCAGAGGAAGGCTTTGTGTACAACTGAACTCCCCAGGGGAGCCTTTACGCAGCCCCACATGCAACGGGACTCTCTGTGTTTGCTCTTTCTGAACAAACCTAAATACATCCGTTCCCGGAATCTGAGAGGAATTGAAAATAGGACCCCAGAAACGGCGTACAGAGCCCCTTTCGCCCATCAAAAATTGCCCCCAAAGGAAGCCTATGAGTACAACTGAACTCCCCAGGGGAGCCTTCACGCAGCCCCACATGCAACTGGACTCTCTGTGTTCGCTTTTTCTGAACAACCTTAATACATCCCTAACCGGAATCTGAGAGGAATTGAAAATAGGACCCCAGAAATCACATACAGTGCCCCTTTCACCCATCAAAAATTGCCCCCAAAGGAAGCCTTTGGGTACAATTGAACTCCCCAGGGGAGCCTATACACAGCCCAAAATTCAACTGGACTATCTGTGTTCTCTCTTTCTAAACAACCCTATATATATCCCTACCCGGAATATGAGAGTAATTTAAAATAGGACCACAGAAACTGCGTAGAGACGCCCTTTCGCCCATCAAAAATTGCCCCCAAAGGAAGCCTTTGGGTACAACTGAACTCCCCAGGGGAGCCTTTACGCAGCCCCACATGCAACTGGACCCTCTGTGTTCGCTCTTTCTGAACAACCATAAATACATCCCTTCCTGGAATCTGAGAGGAATTGAAAATAGGACCCCAGAAACGGCGTACAGAGCCACTTTCGCCCATCAAAAATTGCCCCCAAAGGAAGCCTTTCGGTACAACTGAACTCCCCAGGGGTGCCTTTACGCAGCCCCACAAGCAACTTGACTCTCTGTGTTCGCTCTTTCTGAACAACCTTAATACATCCCTAAACGGAAATAGAGGGTACTTGAAAATATGACCCCAGAAATCACGTAGAGCCCCTTTCACCCATCAAAAATTGCCCCCAAAGGAAGCCTTTGGGTACAACTGAACTCCCCAGGGGAGCCTTTACGCAGCCCAAAATGCAACTGGACTCTCTGTGTTCGCTCTTTCTGAACAACTCTAAATAAATCCCTACCCAGAATCTGAGAGGAATTGAAAATAGGGCCCCAGAAATCGCATACAAAGCCCCTTTCACCCATTAAAAATTGCCCCCAAAGGAAGCCTTTGGGTACAACAGAACTCCCCAGGGGAGCCTCTACGCAGCCCCACATGCAACTGGACTCTCTGTGTTCACTCTTTCTTAAAAACCATAAATATCTCCCTACCAGGAATCTGAGAGGAATTGAAAATAGGACCCCAGAAACCACGTACAAAGCCCCTTTGGCCCCTCAAAAACTTCCCCCAAAGGAAGCCTTTGGGTACAACTGAACTCCCCAGGGGAGCCTTTACGCAGCCCCACATGCAACTGGACTCTCTGTGTTCGCTCTTTCTGAACAACCCTGAATACATTCCTACCCAGAATCTGAGAGGAATTGTAAATAGGACCCCAGAAATCGCTTACAAAGCACTTTTCACCCATCAAAAATGGCCCCCAAAGGAAGCCTTTGGGTACAACTGAACTCCCCAGGGGAGCCGCTACACAGCCCCACATGCAACTGGACTCTCTGTGTTCGCTCTTTCCGAACAACCCTAAATACATCCGTTCCCGGAATCTGAGAGGAATTTAAAATAGTACCCCAGAAACGGCGTACAGAGCCCCTTTCGCCCATCAAAAATTGCCCCCAAAGGAAGCCTTTGGGTACAACAGAACTCCCCAGGGGAGCCTTCACGCAGCCCCACATGCAACTGGACTCTCTGTGTTCGCTCTTTCTGAACAACCTTAATACATCCCTAACCGGAATCTGTCAGGGATTGAAAATAGGACCCCAGAAATCACATACAGTGCCCCTTTCACCCATCAAAAATTGCCCTGAAAGGAAGCCTTTGGGTACAACTGAACTCCCCAGGGGTGCCTTCACGCAGCCCCACATGCAACGGGACTCTCTGTGTTTGCTCTTTCTGAACAACCCTAAATACATCCGTTCCCGGAATCTGAGAGGAATTGAAAATAGGACCCCAGAAACGGCGTACAGAGCCCCTTTCGCCCATCAAAAATTGCCCCCAAAGGAAGCCTTTGGGTACAACTGAACTCCCCAGGGGAGCCTTTATGCAGCCCAAAATACAACTGGATTATCTGTGTTCGCTCTTTCTGAACAACCCGAAATATATCCCTACCCGGAATGTGAGAGTAATTTAAAATAGGACACCAGAAACTGCGTACAGACGCCCTTTCGCCCATCAAAAATTGCCCCCAAAGGAAGCCTTTGGGTACAACTGAACTCCCCAGGGGAGCCTTCACACAGCCCAAAATGCAACTGGACTCTCTGTGTTCGCTCTTTCTGAACAACCTTAATACATCCCTAACCGGAATCTGAGAGGAATTGAAAATAGGACCCCAGAAATCACATACAGTGCCCCTTTCACCCATCAAAAATTGCCCCCAAAGGAAGCCTTTGGGTAAAACTGAACTCCCCAGGGGAGCCTATACGCAGCCCAAAATTCAACTGGACTCTCTGTGTTCGCACTTTCTGAACAACCCTAAATATATCCCTATCCGGAATCTGAGAGGAATTTAAAATAGGACCCCAAAAACGGCGTACAGAGCCCCTTTCGCCCATCAAAAATTGCCCCCAAAGGAATCCTTTGGGTACAACTGAACTCCCCAGGGGAGCCTTTACGCAGCCCCACATGCAACTGGACTCTCAGTGTTCGCTCTTTCTGAACAACCCTAAATACATCCCTACCCAGAATATGAGAGGAATTGTAAATAGGACCCCAGAAATCGCGTACAAAGCCCCTTTCACCCATCAAAAATTGCCCCCAAAGGAAGCCTTTGGGTACAACTGAAATCCCCAGGGGAGCCTTCACGCAGCCCAAAATGCAACTGGACTCTCTGTGTTCGCTCTTTCTGAACAACCCTAAATACATCCGTTCCCGGAATCTGAGTAATTGAAAATATGACCCCCGAAATCAAGTACAGCGCCCCTTTCACCCATCAAAAATTGCCCCCAAAGGAAGCCTATGGGTAAAACTGAACTCCCCAGAGGAGCATTCACGCAGCCCCACATGCAACTGGACTCTCTGTGTTCGCTCTTTCTGAACAACACTAAATACATCCCTAACCGGAATCTGAGAGGAATATAAATATGACCCCAGAAATCACGTACAGCGGCCCTTTAACCCATCAAAAATTGCCCCCAAAGGAAGCCTTTGGGTACAACTGAACTCCCCAGGGGAGCCTTCACGCAGCCCAACATGCAACTTGACTCTCTGTGTTTGCTCTTTCTGAAAAACCTTAATACATCCCTAACCGGAAACAGAGGGTACTTGAAAATATGACCCCAGAAATCACGTACAGAGCCCCTTTCACCCATCAAAAATTGCCCCCTAAGGAAGCCTTTGGGTACAACTGAAGTCCCCAGGGGAGCCTGTACGCAGCCCCACATGCAACGGGACTCTCTGTGTTCGCTCTTTCCGAAAAACCCTAAATACATCCGTTCCCGGAATCTGAGAGGAATTTAAAATAGGACCCCAGAAACGGCGTACAGAGCCCCTTTCGCCCATCAAAACTTGACCTCAAAGGAAGGCTTTGGATACAAGTGAACTCCCCTGGGGAGCCTTCACGCAGCCAGACATGCAAGTGCACCCTCTGTGTTTGCTCTTTCTGAGCAACCTGAAACATAGCCCTACCCGGCATGGGAGAGAAATTAAAAATAGGGCCCCAAAAAATGCGTTCAAAGACCTTTTCGCCCATCAAAACGTACCCCCAAAGGAAGGCATTGCATACAACTGATGTCCCCAGTAGACCATTCACGCAGTCGCACATGCAGCTGGATCCTCTGTGTTAGCTCTTTCTGAGCAACCTGAAACATAGCCGTACCAAGCATGGGAGAGGAATTAAAAATACGGCCCCAGAAAACGCGTTAAAAGCCCCTTTCCCCCATCAAAAAGTGCCCTCAAAGGAAGGCTTTGGGTACAAGTGAATTCCCCAGGGGAGCCTTCACGCAGTCCCACATGCAACTGGACCCTCTGTGTTCGCTATATCTGAGCAACGCGAAACATTGCAGTATCGTGCATGGGAGAGGAATTCAAAAAAGTGCCCCAGAAAACGTGTTCAAAGCCCCTTTCGCCCATCAAAAGTTGCCCTCAAAGGAAGGTTTTGGGTACAACTGAACTCCCCAGGGGGGCATTCATGCAGCCCCACATGCAACTGGACCCTCTGTGTTCGCTCTTTCTGAGCAACCTGAAACATAGCCCTACCCGGCATCGCAGAGGAATTCCAAATAGGACCAAAGAAAATGCATTGCCAGCCCCTTTCGCCCATCAAAAAGTGCCCACAGAGGAAGGCTTTGCGTACAACTGAACTTCCCAGGGGAGCCTTTACGCAGCCCCACATGCAACGGGACTCTCTCTGTTCGCTCTTTCTTAACAACCCTAAATACATCCCTAGCCAGAATATGAGAGGAATTGTAAATAGGACCCTAGAAATCGCGTACAAAGCCCCTTTCACCCATAAAAAATTGCCCCAAAAGGAAGCCTTTGGGTACAACTGAACTCCCCAGGGGAGCCTTCATGCAGCCCCACATGCAACTGGACCCTCTGTGTTCGCTCTTTCTGAACAACCATAAATACATCCCTTCTAGGAATCTGAGAGGAATTGAAAATAGGACCCCAGAAACGGCGTACAGAGCCTCTTTCGCCCATCAAAAATTGCCCCCAAAGGAAGCCTTTGGGTACAACTGAACTACCCTGGGGAGCCTTCACGCAGCCACACATGCAGCTGGACCCTCTGTGTTTGCTCTTTCTGAGCAACCTGAAACATAACCCTACCCGGCATTGGAGAGGAAGTCCAAATAGGGCCCCAGAAAACGCATTCCAATCCCCTTTCGCCTATCAAAACTTGACCTCAAAGGATTGCTTTGGATACAACTGAACTCCCCAAGGGAGCCTTCAAGCAGCCACACATGCAACTGCACCCTCTGTGTTTGCTCTTTCTGAGCAACCTGAAACATAGCCCTACCCGGCATGGGAGAGAAATTAAAAATAGGGCCCTAAAAAATGCGTTCAAAGACCTTTTTGCCCATCAAAACGTACCCCCAAAGGAAGGCATTGCATACAACTGATATCCCCATGAGAGCATTCACGCAGTCGCACATGCAGCTGGACTCTCTGTGTTCGCTCTTTCTGAACAACCCTAAATACATCCCTACCCAGAATCTGAGAGGAATTGAAAATAGGGCCCCAGAAATCGCGTACAAAGCCCGTTTCACCCATCAAAAATTACCCCCAAAGGAAGCCTTTGGGTACAACTGAACTCCCCAGGGGAGCCTCTACGCAGCCCCACATGCAACGGGACTCTCTGTGTTCGCTCTTTCCGAACAACCCTAAATACATCCGTTCCCGGAATCTGAGAGGAATTTAAAATAGTACCCCAGAAACGGCGTACAGAGCCCCTTTCGCCCATCAAAAATGGCCCCCAAAGGAAGCCTTTGGGTACAACAGAACTCCCCAGGGGAGTCTTCACGCAGCCCCACATGCAACTGGACTCTCTGTGTTCGCTCTTTCTGAACAACCTTAATACATCCCTAACCGGAATCTGAGAGGAATTGAAAATAGGACCCCAGAAATCACATACAGTGCTCCTTTCACCCATCAAAAATTGCCCCCAAAGGAAGCCTTTGGGTACAACTGAACTCCCCAGGGGAGCCTATACGCAGCCCAAAATTCAACTGGACTCTCTGTGTTCGCTCTTTCTGAACAACCCTAAATATATCCCTACCCGGAATGTGAGAGTAATTTAAAATAGGACACCAGAAACTGCGTACAGACGCCCTTTCGGACATAAAAAATTGCCCCCAAAGGAAGCCTTTGGGTACAACTGAACTCCCCAGGGGAGCCTTTACGCAGCCCCACATGCAACTGGACTCTCTGTGTTCGCTCTTTCTGAACAACCCTAAATACATCCCTACCCAGAATATGAGAGGAATTGTAAATAGGACCCCAGAAATCGCGTACAAAGCCCCTTTCACCCATCAAAAATTGCCCCCAAAGGAAGGCTTTGGATACAAGTGAACTCCCCAGGGGAGCCTTCACACAGCCACACATGCAACTGGACCCTCTGTGTTCGCTCTTTCTGAGCAACCTGAAACATAACCCTACCCGGCATTGGAGAGGAAGTCCAATTAGGGCCCCAGAAAACGCATTCCAAGCCCCTTTTGCCCATCAAAACATGACCTCAAACGAAGGGTTTGGATACAACTGAACTCCCCTGGGGAGCCTTCACGCAGCCCCACATGCAGCTGGACCCTCTGTGTTCGCTCTTTCTGAGCAAACTGAAACATAACCCTACCCGGCATTTGAGAGGAAGTCCAATTAGGGCCCCAGAAAACGCATTCCAAGCCCCTTTCGCCTATCAAAACTTGACCTCAACGGAAGGCTTTGGATACAACTGAACTCCCCAGGGGAGCCTTCACGCAGCCACACATGCAACTGGACGCTCTGTGTTTGCTCTTTCTGAGCAACCTGAAACATAGCCCTACCCGGCATGGGAGAGAAATTAAAAATAGGGCCCCAAAAAATGCGTTCAAAGACCTTTTCGCCCATCAAAACGTACCCCCAAAGGAAGGCATTGCATACAACTGATGTCCCCAGGAGAGCATTCACGCAGTCGCACATGCAGCTGGATCCTCTGTGTTAGCTCTTTCTGAGCAACCTGAAACATAGCCGTACCAAGCATGGGAGAGGAATTAAAAATAGGGCCCCAGAAAACGCGTTCAAATCCCCTTTCTCCCATCAAAAAGTGCCCTCAAAGGAAGGCTTTGGGTACAAGTGAACACCCCAAGGGGAGCCTTCACGCAGACCCACATGCAACTGGACCCTCTGTGTTCGCTCTATCTGAGCAACCTGAAACATAGCCCTACCCGGCATCGCAGAGGAATTCCAAATAGGACCAAAGAAAACGCATTGCCAGCCCCTTTCGCCCATCAAAAAGTGCCCGCAGAGGAAGGTTTGCGTAAAACTGAACTCCCCAGGGGAGCCTTCAGTTAGACCCACATGCAGCTGGACCCTCTGTGTTCGCCCTTTCTGAGCAACCTGAAACATACCCGTACCCAGCTAAGGAGAGGAATTCAAAATAGGACCCCAGAAAACGTGTTCAAAGCCCCGTTCGCGCATCAAAACTTGCCCTCAAAGGAAGGCTTAGAGTACAACTGAACTCCCCAGAGGAGCATTTACGCTGCCCCACATGCAACTGGACCCTCTGTGTTCGCTCTTTATGAGCAACCCGAAACATAGCCCTACCTGGCATCGCAGAGGAATTCCAAATAAGACCAAAGAAAACGCATTGCCAGCCCCTTTCGCCCATCAAAATGTGCCCGCAGAGGAAGGCTTTGGGTACAAGTGAACTCCCCAGGGGAGCCTTCACGTAGGCCCACATGCAACTGGAGCCTCTGTGCTCGCTCTTTCTGAGCAACCTGAAACATATCGGTACCCAGCATGGGAGAGGAATTCCAAATAGGGCCCCAGAAAACGCGTTCAAAGACCATATCTCCCATCAAATGTGCTTTCAGAGGAAGGCTTTGGGTACAACTGAACTCCCCAGGGGAGCCTTCACGCAGCCCCACATACAACTGGACCCTCTAAGTTCGCTCTTTCTGAGCAAATTGAAACATAGCCCTACAGAGCATCAGAGAGGAATTTCAAATAGGGTCTCAGAAAACGCGTTCAAAGCCCCTTTCGTCCATCAAAAAGTACCCCAGAGGAAGACTTTGGGTACAACTGAACTCCCCAGGAGAGCATTCATGCAGCCCAACATGCAAATGGACCCTCTGTGTTCCCTCTTTCTGAACAACCCGAAACATAGCGGTACCCAGCATGGGAGAGGAATTCCAAATAAGGCCCCAGAAAACGCGTTCAAAGCCCCTTTCGTCCATCAAAAAGTACCCCAGAGGAAGACTTTGGATACAACTGAACTCCCCAGGGGAGCCTTCACGCAGCTACACATGCAACTGGACCCTCTGTGTTTGCTCTTTCTGAGCAACCCGAAACATAGCCCTACCCGGCATTGGAGAGGAAGTCCAATTAGGGCCCCAGAAAACGCATTCCAAGCCCCTTCGCCCATCAAAACTTGACCTCAAACGAAGGCTTTGGATACAACTGAACTCCCCTGGGGAGCCTTCACGCAGCCACACATGCAACTGGACCCTCTGTGTTCGCTCTTTCTGAGCAACCTGAAACATAGCCCTACCCGGCATGGGAGAGTAATTAAAAATAGGGCCCCAGAAAACGCGTTCAAAGACCGTTTCGCCCATCAAAACGTACCCTCAAAGGAAGGCATTGCATACAACTGATCTCCCCAGGAGAGCATTCACGCAGTCGCACATGCAGCTGGATCCTCTGTGTTAGCTCTTTCTGAGCAACCCGAAACATAGCCCTACGCGGCATCAAAGAGGAATTCCAAATAAGACCAAAGAAAACGCATTGCCAGCCCCTTTCACCCATCAAAAAGTGCCCCCAAGGAAGGATTTGGTTACAAGTGAACTCCCCAGGGGAGCCTTCCCGCAGCCACACATGCAACTGGATCCTCTGTGTTCGCTCTTTCTGAGCAACCCGAAACATAGCCCTACCCGGCATCGAAGAGGAATTGCAAGTAGGCTCCAAGTAAACATTACCAACTTCTTTCGCCCATGAAAAAGTGCCCACATAAGAAGGCTTTGGGTACAAGTGAACTCCCCAGGGGAGCCTTCACGCAGCCACGCATGCAAGTGGACCCTCTGTGGTCGCTCTTTCTGAGCAACCCGAAACATAGCCCTATCCGACATGAGAGAGGAATTCAAATAAGGGCCCCAGAATATGCGTTCAAAGCCCCTTTCGCCCATCTAAACTTGTCCTCAAAGGAAGGTTTTGAGTACACATGAACTCCCCTGGGGAGCCTTCACACAGCCCCACTAGCAACTGGACCCTCTGTTTTCGCTCTTTCTGAGCAACCCGAAACATAGCACTATCCGACATGAGAGAGGAATTCAACTTAGGGCCCCAGAAAAGGCATTCAAAGCCCCTTTCGACCATCAAAACTTGTCCTCAAAGGAAGGTTTTGAGTACACATGAACTCCCCTGGGGAGCCTTCACACAGCCCCACATGCAACTGGACCCTCTGTTTTCGCTCTTTCTGAGCAACCCGAAACATAGCCGTAACCAGCATGGGAGAGGAATTCCAAATATAGCCCCAGAAGACACATTGCCAGCCCCTTTCGCCCATCAAAATTTTCCCTCAAAAAAAGGCTTTGGGTAGAACTGAACATCCCAGGGGAGCATTCATGCAGCCCCACATGCACATGAACCGTCTGTGTTCGCTCTTTCTGAGCAACCGGAAACATAGCCCTATCCGGCATCAGAGAGGAATTCCGAATAGGACCAAAGAAAACGCATTCAAAGCCCCTTTCGCCCATCAAATGTGCCCCCAATGGAAGGCTTTGGGTATAACTGAACTCCCCAGGGGAGACTTCACTCAGACCCACAAGCAACGGGACCCATTCTGTTCACTCTTTCTTAGCAACCTGAAACATAGCCCTACCCAGCATCGGAGAGGAAGTCCAAATAGGTCCAAACAAAACGCGTTACAAGCCCCTTTCGCCCATCAAAACTTGCCCTCAAAGGAAGCCTTAGGGTACAACTAAACTCCCCAGGAGAGCATTTATGCAGCCCCACATGCAACTGAACCCTCTATGTTCACTCTTTCTGAGTAACCTGAAACATAGCCCTACCCGGCATCACAGAGGAATTCAAAAAGGTCCAAAGAAGACGCGTTCAAAGCCCCTTTTACCCATCAAAACGTGCCCCCAGAGGTAGTCTTTCCGTACAACTGTACTCCCCAGGGGAGCCTTCACTCAGACCCACATGCAACTGGACCCTCTGTGTTCGATCTTTCTGAGCAACCTGAAACATAGCCGTAACCAGCATGGGAGAGGAATTCCAAATAGGGCCCCAGAAAACGCGTTCCAAGCCCCTTTCGCCCATCAAACAGTGCCCTCAAAGGAAGGCTTTGGGTAGAAGTGAACTCCCAGGGAGAGCACTCACGCAGCCCCACATGCAACTGGATGCTCTGTGTTCGCTCTTTCTGAGCAACCCGAAATATAGCCCTACCCAGCAGCAGAGAGGAAGTCCAAATAGGGCCTCAGAAAACGCGTTCAAAGCCCCTTTCACCCATCAAAAAGTGCCCCCAGAGGAAGGCTTTGGGTATAACTGAGCTCCCCAGGGGGGCATTTACGCAGCCACACATGCAACTGAACACTCTATGTTCGCTCTTTCTGAGCAACCTGAAACATAGCCATACCAAGCATGGGAGAGGAATTCAAAATAGGGCCCTATAAACGCGTTCAAAGCCCCTTTCACCCATCAAAAAGTGCCCCCAGAGAAAGGCTTTATGTACAAGTGAACTCCCCAGGGGAGCCTTCACGCAGCCACAAATGCAGCTAGACCCTCTGAGTTCGCTCTTTCTTAGCAACCCAACATATAGCCCTACACGGCATGGGAGAGGAATTTAAAATAGGGCCCCAAAAACGTGTTCAAACCCCATTTCGCCCTCAAAAAGTGCCCTCAAAAGAAGGCTTTGGGTACAACTGAACTCTCCAGGGGAGCCTTCACGCAGCCACACATACAACTTGACCCTCTGTGTTCGCTCTTTCTGAGCAACCCGAAACATAGCCCTACCCGGCATCGCAGAGGAATTCCAAATAGGACCAAAGTAAACGCATTAAAAGCCCCTTTCGCCCATCAAAAAGTGCCCCCAGAAGAAGGCTTTGGGTACAAGTGAACTCCCCAGGGGAGCCTTCACGCAGCCACACATTCAACTGGACCCTCTGTGTTCGCTCTTTCTGAGCAACACGAAACATAACCCTACCCAGCATGGGAGTGGAAGTCCAAATAGGGCCCCAGAAAAAGGGTTCAAAGCCTCTTTCACCCATCAAAAAGAGCCCTCAAAGGAAGGCCTTGCATACAACTGATCTCCCCAGGGGAGCATTCACGCAGTCCCACATGCAGATGGATCATCTGTGTTCGCTCTTTCTGAGCAACCTGAAACATAGCCATACCAAGCATGGGAGAGGAATTCAAAATAGGGCCCTAGAAAACGGGTTCAAAACCACTTTCACCCATCAAAAACTGCCACCAGAGTAAGGCTTTGGGTATAACAGAACTCCCCAGGGGAGTCTTCACGCAGCCACAAATGCAGCTAGATCCTCTGTGTTCGCTCTTTCTGAGCAACCCAAAATATTGCCTTATCCGGCATGGGAGAGGAATTCAAAAAAGGGCCCCAGAAAACGCGTTCAAACCCCTTTCGCCAATCAAAAAGTGCCCCAAGAGGAAGGCTCTGGGTACAAGTGAACTCCCCAGGGGAGCCTTCACGCAGCCACACATGCAACTGGACCCTCTGTGTTCGCTCTTTCTGAGCAACCTGAAACATAGCCATACCAGGCATGGGAGAGGAATTCCAAATAGGGCCCCAGAAAACGTGTTCAAAGCCTATTTCGCCCATCAAAAAGTGCTTTCAGAGGAAGGCTTTGGGTACAACTGAACTCCACAGGGGAGCCTTTACACAGCCCCACATGCAACTGGACCCTAGCTGCTCGCTCTTTCTGAGCAACCTGAAACGTAGCTCTACCCAGCATTGGAGAGGAATTCAAAAAAGGTCCAAAGAAAACGCGTTCAAAGCCCCTTTCAACCATCAAAAAGTGCCCCTATGGAAGGCTTTGGGTATAACTGAACTCCCCAGGGGAGCCTTCACTCAGACCCACATGCAACTGGACCCTCTGTGTTCGCTCTTTCTGAGCAACACAAAATATTGCCCTATCCGGCATGGGAGAGGAATTCAAAAAAGGGCCCCAGAAAACGCGTTCAATGCCCCTTTCGCCCATCAAAATGTTCCCCCAGAGGAAGACTATGGGTACAAGTGAACTCCCCAGGGGAGCCTTCACGCAGCCCCACATGCAACTGGACCCTCTGTGTTCGCTCTTTCTGAGCAACCGGAAACATAGCCCTACCCGGCATCGCAGAGTAATTCCAAATAAGACCAAAGAAAACGCATTGCCAGCCCCGTTCGCCCATTAAAAAGTGCCCCCAGAGGAAGGCATTGGGTACAAGTGAACTCCCCAGGGGAGCCTTCATGCAGGCCTGCATGCAACTGAACCCTCTCTGTTCGCTCTTTCTTAGCAACCCAACACAAATCCCTACCCGGCATCGGAGGGGAATTCAAAATAGGGCCCCAGATACGCGTTCAGAGCCCCTTTCGCCCATCAAAAAGTGCCCTCAAAGGAAGGCTTTGGGTACAACGGAACTCCCCAGGGGAGCATTCATGCAGCCCCACATGCACATGAACCCTCTGTGTTCGCTCTTTCTGTGCAACCCGAAACATAGCCCTACCCGGCATCAGAGCGGAATTCCAAATAGGACCAAAGAAAACGCATTCAAAGCCCCTTTCGCCCATCAAAATGTGCCCCCAATTGAAGGCTTTGGGTATAACTGAACTCCCCAGGGGAGCCTTCACTCAGACCCACATACAACTGGACCCTTTCTGTTCGCTCTTTCTTAGCAACCTGAAACATAGCCTTACCCGGCCTCACAGAGGAATTCAAAAAGGTCCAAAGAAGACGCGTTCAAAGCCCCTTTTACCCATCAAAACGTGCCCCCAGATAAAGTTTTGCGTACAACTGTACTCCCCAGGGGAGCCTTCTCTCACACCCACATGCAACGGGACCCTCTGTGTTCGCTCTTTCTGAGCAACCTGAAACATAGCCGTAACCAGCATGGGAGAGGAATTCCAAATAGGGCCCAAAAAAACGTGTTCAAAGCCCCTTTCGCCCATCAAAAAGTGCCCCCAGAGGAAGGCTTTGGGTACAAGTGAACTCCCCAGGGGATCCTTCACGCAGTCCCACATGCAACTGGACCCTCTGTGTTCGCTCTTTCTGAACAACACAAAATATTGCCCTATTCGGCATGGGAGAGGAATTCAAAAAAGGGCCCCAGAAAACGCGTTCCAAGCCCCTTTTGCCCATCAAAAAGTGCCCGTAGAGGAAGGCTTTGGGTACAAGTGAACTCCCCAGGGGAGCCTTCACGCATCCCCACATGCAACTGGACCCTCTGAGTTCGCTCTTTCTGAGCAACCTGAAACATAGCCCTACCCGGCATCACAGATTAATTCCAAATAAGACCAAAGAAAACGCATTGCCAGCCCCGTTCGCCTATCAGAAAGTGCCCCCAGAGGAAGGCTTTGGGTACAAGTGAACTCCCCAGGGGAGCCTTCATGCAGGCCTACATGCAACTGAATCCTCAGTGTTAGCTCTTTCTGAGCAACCTGAAACATAACCCTACCCGGCACTGGAGAGGAAGTCCAAATAGGGCCCAAGAAAACGCATTCCAAGCCCCTTTCGCCCATCAAAAATTGCTCTCAAAGGAAGGCTTTGGATACAACTGAATTCCCCAGGGGAGCCTTCACGCAGCCACACATGCAACTGAACCCTCTGTGTTCGCTCTTTCTGAGCAACCCGAAACATAGCCATACAGAGCATGGGAGAGGAATTCAAAAAAGGTCTAAAAAAATGCGTTCCAAGACTCTTTCGCACATCAAAAAGTGCCCACAGAAGAAGTCTCTGGGTACAAGTGAACTCCCCAGGCGAGCCTTCACGCAGCCACACATGCAACTGGACCCTCTGTGTTAGCTCTTTCTGAGTAACCCGAAACACAGCCTTCTCTGGCATAGGAGTGGAAGTCCAAATACGGCCCCAGAAATAGCATTCCAAGCCCCTTTTGCCCAGCAAAACTAGCCCTCAAATGAAGGCTTTGGATACAACTGAACTCCCCAGGGGAGCATTCATGCAGCCCCACATGCAACTGGACCCTCTCTGTTCGCTCTTTCTGAGCAACCTGAAACATAGCCCTACCCCGTAACGGAGAGGACGTCCAAATAGGGCCCCAGAAAACGCATTCCAACCCCTTCCGCCCATCAAAAAGTTCCCACAAAGGAAGGCTTTGGATACAACTGAACTCCCTAGGGTAGCCATCACGCAGCCTCACATGCAACTGGACCCTCTGTGTTCGCTCTTTCTGAGCAACCCGAAACATACCCCTACCCAGCATCGGAGAGGAATTCCATATATGGCCCCAGAAAACGCATTCCAAGCTCCTTTCACCCATCAAAAAATGCCCCCAGAGGACTGCTTTGGAGACAACTGAACTCCCCAGGGGAGCTTTCACGCAGCCACACATGCACCTGGACCTTTTGCGTTCGTTCTCTCTGAGCAACCCGAAATGTAGCCTTACCTGGTATCAGAGAGGAAGTCCAAATACGGCCCCAAAAATCGCATCACAAGCCCATTTGCCCATCAAAACTAGCCCTCAAAGGAAGGCATTGGATACAACTGCACGCCCCAGGGGAGCCTTCACACAGCCACACATGCAACTGGACCCACTGTGTTTGCTCTTTTTTAGCAACCCGAAACATATCCCTACCCGGTATCGGAGAGGAATTCAAAAAAGGTCCAAAGAAAACGCGTTCATAGTCCCTTTCACCCATTAGGAAGTGCCCCCAGAGAAAGGCTTTGGGTACAACGGAACGCCCCAGGAGAGCATTCATGCAGCCCCACATGCAACTGAACCCTCTGTGTTCTCTCCTTCTGAGCAACCCTAAACATAGCCCTACCTGGCATCGGAGAGGAAGTCCAAATAGGTCCAAAGAATAAGCGTTCCAAGCCCCATTCGCCCATCAAAAAGTGCTTTCAGAGGAAGGCTTTGGGTACAAAAGAGCTCCCCAGGGGGGCATTCATGCAGCCCCACATGCAACTGGACCCTCTGTGTTCGCTCTTTCTGAGCAACCCGAAACATAGCCCTACCCGGCATTGCAGAGGAATTCCAAATAGGACGAAAGTAAACGCATTACCAGCCCCTTTCGCCCATCAAAAAGTGCCCCGAGAAGAAGTCTTTGGGTACAAGTGAACACCCCAGGGGAGCCTTCACGCAGCCACACATGCAACTGGACCCTCTGTGATCGCTCTTTCTGAGCAACCCGAAACATAGCCCTACCCTGCATCGTAGAGGAATTCCAAATAGGACCAAAGTAAACGCATTACCAGCCCATTTCGTCCATCAAAAATTACCCCCAGAAGAAGGCTTTGGGTACAAGTGAACACCCCAGGGGAGCCTTCACGCAGCCACATGTGCAACTGGACCATCTGTGTTCGCTTTTTCTGAGCATCCCAAAACATATACCTACCATGAATGGGAGAGGAATTCATAACAGTTCCAAAGAAAACGCGTTCAAAGCCGCTTTCGCCCATCAAAATTTGCCCTCAGAGGAAGTCTTTGGGTACAAGTGAAAACCCCAGGGGAGCCTTCACGCAGCCACACATGCAACTGGACCCTCTGTGATCGCTCTTTCTGAGCAACCCGAAGCATAGCCCTACCCGGCATTGTAGAGGAATTCCAAATAGGACGAAAGTAAACGCATTACCAGCCCCTTTCGCCCATCAAAAAGTGCCCCGAGAAGAAGTCTTTGGGTACAAGTGAACACCCCAGGGGAGCCTTCACGCAGCCACACATGCAACTGGACCCTCTGTGATCGCTCTTTCTGAGCAACCCGAAACATAGCCCTACGGGGCATCGCAGAGGAATTCCAAATAGGACCAAAGTAAACGCATTACCAGCCCCTTTCGCCCATCAAAAAGTGCCCCGAGAAGAAGTCTTTGGGTACAAGTGAACACCCCAGGGGAGCCTTCACGCAGCCACACGTGCAACTGGACCATCTGTGTTCGCTTTTTCTGAGCATCCCAAAACATATACCTACCAGGAATGGGAGAGAAATTCATAACAGGTCCAAAGAAAACGCGTTCAAAGCCGCTTTCGCCCATCAAAAGTTGCCCTCAAAGGAAGTCTTTGGGTAGAAGTGAACACCCCAGGGGAGCCTTCACGCAGCCACACATGCAACTGGACCCTCTGTGATGGCTCTTTCTGAGCAACCCGAAACATAGCCCTACCCGGCATCGCAGAGGAATTCCAAATAGGACGAAAGTAAACGCATTACCAGCCCCTTTCGCCCATCAAAAATTACCCCCAGAAGAAGGCTTTGGGTACAAGTGAACACCCCAGGGGAGCCTTCACGCAGCCACACGTGCAACTGGACCCTCTGTGTTCGCTTTTTCTGAGCATCCCAAAACATATACCTACCATGAATGGGAGAGGAATTCATAACAGGTCCAAAGAAAACGCGTTCAAAGCCCCTTTCACACATCAAAAAGTGCCCTCAATGGAAGGCTTAGGATACAACGGAACTCCCCAGGGGAACATTCATGCAGCCCCACATGCACATGAACCCTCTGTGTTCGCTCTTTCTGAGGAACCCGAAACATAACCCTACCTCTCATCGGAGAGGAAGTCCAAATACGGCCCCAGAAAAAGGATTCCAAGCCCCTTTCGCCCATCAAAAAGTGCCCCTAGAGGAAGGCTTTGGGTATAAAGGAACTCCCCAGGAGAGCATTCATGCAGCCCCACATGCAACTGGACCCTCTGTGTTCGCTCTATCTGACCAACCCGAAACATAGCCCTACCCGGCATCGGAGAGAAATTCAAAAAATGTCCCAAGAAATGTGTTCCAAGCCCCTTTAACCCATCAAAAAGTGTCCCCAAAAGAAGGCTTTCGGTACAACTCAACTCCCCAGGGGAGCCTTCACGCAGCCACACATGCAACTGGACCCTCTGTGATGGCTCTTTCTGAGCAACCCGAAACATAGCCCTATCCAGCATCGGTTTGGAATTCCAAATAGGGCCCCAGAAAACACATTCCAAGCCCTTCCGACCATCAAAAAGTGCCCTCAAAGGAAGGCTTTGGGTACAACTGAACTCCACAGGAGACCATTCACGCAGTCCCACATGCAACTGCATCCTCTGTGTTCGCTCTTTCTGAGCCACCTGAAACATAGACCTACCCGGCATCGGAGAGGAATTAAAAAAGATCCAAAGAAAACGCGTTCCAAGCCCCTTTTGCCCATCAAAAAGTGCCCTCAAAGGAAGGCAGTAGGTACAACTGAACTCCCCAGGTGAGCCTTTACATTTCCCCACATGCAACTAAACCCTCTGTGTTCGCTCTTTCGGAGCAACCCGAAACATATCTTTACCCGACATCGCAGAAGAATTCAAAAAAAGTCCAACGAAAACGCGTTCAAAGCCCCTTTCACACATCAAAAAATGCCCTCAAAGGAAGGCTTTGGATACAACTGAACTCCCCAGGGGAGCCTTCACGCAGCCCCACATGCAACTGAACCCTCTGTGTTCGCTCTTTCTGAGCAACCCGAAACATACACGTACACAGCATGGGAGAGGAATTCCAAATAGGGCCCCAGAAAACACATTCCAAGCCCTTCCGACCATCAAAAAGTGCCCTCAAAGGAAGGCTTTGGGTACAACTGAACTCCACAGGAGACCATTCACGCAGTCCCACATGCAACTGCATCCTCTGTGTTCGCTCTTTCTGAGCCACCTGTAACATAGACCTACCCGGCATCGGAGAGGAATTAAAAAAGATCCAAAGAAAATGCGTTCAAAGCCCCTTTTGCCCATCAAAAAGTGCCCTCAAAGGAAGGCATTAGGTACAACTGAACTCCCCAGGGGAGCCTTTACATTTCCCCACATGCAACTGAACCCTCTGTGTTCGCTCTTTCTGAGCAACCCGAAACATAGCTTTACCCGACATCGCAGAAGAATTCAAAAAAAGTCCAACGAAAACGCGTTCAAAGCCCCTTTCGTCCATCAAAAAGTGCCCTCAAAGGAAGGCTTAGGATACAACGGAACTCCCCAGGGGAACATTCATGCAGCCCCACATGCACATGAACCCTCTGTGTTCGCTCTTTCAGAGGAACCCGAAACAAAACCCTACCTCTCATCGGAGAGGAAGTCCAAATACGGCCCAAGAAAAAGCATTCCAAGCCCCTTTCGCCCATCAAAAAGTGCCCTCAAAGGAAGTCTGTGGATACAACTGAACTCCCCAGGGGAGCCTTCACGCAGCCACACATGCAACTGGACCCTCTGTGTTCGCTCTTTCTGACCAAGCCGAAACATAGCCCGACCCGGCATCGGAGAGGAAGTCCAAATAGGTCAAAAGAAACTGCGTTCCAAGCCACTTTCACCCATCAAAAAGTGCCCCCAGAGTAAGGCTTTGGGTATAAATGAACTCCCCAGGGGAGCCTTTACATTTCCCCAAATACAACTGAACCCTCGGTGTTTGCTCTTTCTGAGCAATACGAAACATAGCCCTACCCGGCATCAGAGAGGAATTCCAAAAAGGACCAAAGAAAACGCATTCAAAGCCCCTTTCGCCCATCAAAATGTGCCCCCAATGGAAGTCTTTGGGTACAACTGAACTCCCGAGGAGAGCAATCAGTCCCACATGCAACTGGACCCTCTGTATTCGCTCTTTCTGAGCAACCGGAAACATAGCCCTACCCAGTATCAAAGAAGAAGTCCAAATAGGGCACCAGAAAACGCATTCAAAGCCTCTTTCGCCCATCAAAATGCCCTGAGAAGAAGTCTTTGGGTAGAAGTGAACACCCCAGGGGAGCCTTCACGCAGCCACACATGCAACTGGACCCTCTGTGATCGCTCTTTCTGAGCAACCCGAAACATAGCCCTACCCGGCATCGCAGAGGAATTCCAAATAGGACCAAAGTAAACGCATTACCAGCCCCTTTCGCCCATCAAAAATTACCCCCAGAAGAAGGCTTTGGGAACACCCCAGGGGAGCCTTCACGCAGCCACACGTGCAACTGGACCATCTGTGTTCGCTCTTTATGAGCATCCCAAAACATATACCTACCAGGAATGGGAGAGAAATTCATAACAGGTCCAAAGAAAACGAGTTCAAAGCCGCTTTCGCCCATCAAAAGTTGCCCTCAAAGGAAGTTTTTGGGTACAACTGAACTCCCCATGGGGGCATTCATGCAGGCCAACATGCACATGAACCCTCTGTATTCGCTCTTTATGAGCAACGCGAAAACTAGCCCTACAAGGCATCGCAGAGGAATTCCAAATAGGACCAAAGAAAACGCATTGCCAGCCCCTTTCGCCCATCAAAAAGTGCCCCCAGAGGAAGGCTTTGGGTACAACTGAACTCCCCAGTGGAGACTTCACGCAGCCACACATGCAACTGGACACTCTGTGTTCGCTCTTTCTGAGCAACCTGAAACATAGCCATACCAGGCATGGGAGAGGTATTCCAAATAGGGCCCCAGAAAAAGCGTTCAAAGCCCCTTTCAAAAAAACAAAAGATGCCCTCAAAGGAAGGCCTTCCGTACAACTGATCTCCCCAGGAGAGCATTCATGCAGCCCCACATGCACATGAACCACGTGTGTTCGCTCTTTCTAAGCTACGCGAAACATAGCCCTATCCAGAATCAGTGTGGAATTCCAAATAGGGCCCCAGAAAACACATTCCAATTGCTTCCGACCATGAAAAAGTGCCCTCAAAGGAAGGCTTTGGGTACAACTGAACTACCCAGGAGACCATTCACGCATTCCCACATGCAACTGTATTCTCTGTGTTCGCTCTTTCTGAGCAACCCGAAACATAGCTTTAACCGACATCGCAGAGGAATTCAAAAAAGTCCAACGAAAACGCATTCAAAGCCCCTTTCACCCATCAAAAAGTGCCCTCAAAGGAAGGCTTTGGATACAACGGAACTCCCCAGGGGAGCCTTCACGCAGCCATACATACAACTGGACCCTCTATGTTCGCTCTTTCTGAGCAACCCGAAAATTAGCCCTACAAGGCATCGCAGAGGAATTCCAAATAGGATAAAAGAAAACGCATTGCTAGTCCCTTTCGCCCATCAAAAAGTGCCCCCAGAGGGAGGCTTTGGGTACAAGTGAACTCCCCAGGGGAGCCTTCACGCAGCCACACATGCAGCTGAACCCTCTGTGTTCGCTCTTTCTGAGCATTCTGAAACATAACCCTACCCGGCATTGGAGAGGAATTCCAAATAGGGCCCCAGAAAACGTATTCCAAGCCCATTTCGCCCATCAATACTTGACCTCAAAGGAAGGCTTTGGATACAACTGAACTCCCCTGGGGAGCCTTCACGCAGCCACACATGCAACTGGACCCTCTGTGTTCGCCCTTTCTGAGCAACACGAAACATTACCCTACCAGGCATGGGAGAGGAATTCCAAATAGGGCCCCAGAAAACGCGTTCAAAGCCCCTTTCGCCCATCAAAAAGTGTCCTCAAACGAAGGCTTAGGGTACAACTGAACTCCACACGGGAGCATTCACGCAGTCCCACATGCAACTGGAACCTCTGTGTTTGCTCGTAGAGAGCAACCCGAAACATATCCCTACCCGGCATCGCAGACGAATTCAAAAAAGCTCCAAAGAAAATGCGTTTAAAGCCCCTTTTCCCGATCAAAATGTGCCCCAAGAGGAAGGCTTTGGGTACAAGTGAACTCCCCAGGAGAGCATTCATGCAGCCCCACATGCAGCTGGACCCTCTGTTCACTCTTTCTGAGCAACCGAAAACATAGCCCTACCTGGCAACGGAGAGGAAGTCCAATTAGGGCCCCAGAAAACACATTCCAAACCCCTTTCGCCCATCAAAAAGTACCCTTAATGGAAGGCTTTGGATACAACTGAACTCCCCAGGGGAGCCTTCACGCAGCCACACATGCAACTGGACCCTCTGTGTTTGCTCTTTCTGAGCAACCCAAAACATATCCTTCCCGATGTCGGAGAGGAATTCAAAATAGGTCCAAAGAAAACGCGTTCAAAGCCCCTTTTGCCCATGTAAAAGTGCCCTCATAGGAAGGCTTTGGATACAACTGAACTTCCCAGGGGAGCCTTCACGCAGCCAAACGTGCAACTTGACCCTCTGTGTTCGCTCTTTCTGAGCAACCTGAAACATAGCTGTACCCAGCATGGAAGAGGAATTCAAAAAAGGGACCCAGAAAACGCGTTCAAAGCTCCTTTTGCCCATCAAAAGTTGCCCTCAAAAAAGGTTTTGGATAAAACTTAACTCCCCAGGGGGGCATTCATGCAGACCCACATGCACATGAACCCTCTGTGTTCCCTCTTTCTGAGCAAACCGAAACATAGTCCTACCCGGTATCGCAGAGTAATTCCAAATAGGACCAAAGAAAATGCATTGCCATCCCCTTTCTCCCATCAAAAAGTGCCCTAAAAGGAAGGCATTGGGTACAACTGAACTCCCCAGGGGAGCCTTCACGCAGCCACACATGAAACTGGACCCTCTCTGTTCGCCCTTTCCTAGCAACCTGAAACACAACCCTACCCGGCAATTGAGAGAAAGTTCAAATAGGGCCCCAGAAAACGCATTCCAAGCCCCTTTCGCCCATCAAAACTTGACCTCAAAGGAAGGCTTTGGATACAACTGAACTCCCCTGGGGAGCCTTCACGCAGCCCCACATGCAACTGGACCCTCTCTGTTCGCTCTTTCTGAGCAACACGAAACATAGCCCTACCAGGTCTGGGAGAGGAATTCAAAATAGGGCCCCAGAGAACGTGTTCAAAGCCCCTTTCGCAAAAACAAAAGGTGCCCTCAAAGGAAGGCGTTGCGTACAACTGCTGTCCCCAGGAGAGCATTCACGCAGTCCCACATGCAGCTAGACCCTCTGTGTTCTCTCTTTCTGAGCAACCCAACACATAGCCCTACCCAGCATCGGAGAGGAATTCAAAATAGGGCCCCAGAAAACGCGTTCAAAGCCCCTTTCGCCCATCAAAAAGTGCCCTCAAAGGATGGCTTTGGATACAACTGAACTCCCCAGGGGAGCCTTCACGCAGCCACTCATTCAACTGGACCCTCTGTGTTCGCGCTTTCTGAGCAACCCGAAACATAGCCCTACCCAGCATCAGAGAGGAAGTCCAAATAGGTCCAAAGAAACTGCATTCCAAACACTTTCACCCATCAAAAAGTGCCCCCAGAGTAAGGCTTTGGGTACAAATGAACTCCCCAAGGGAGCCTTTACGTAGCCACACATGCAACTGGACCCTCTGTGTTCGCTCTTTCTGAGCAACCTGAAACATAACCCTACCCGGCATTGGAGAGGAATTCCAAATAGGGCCCCAGAAAACGTATTCCAAGCCCATTTCGCCCATCAATACTTGACCTCAAAGGAAGGCTTTGGATACAACTGAACTCCCCTGGGGAGCCTTCACGCATCCACACATGCAACTGGACCCTCTCTGTTCGCTATTTCTGAGCAACACGAAACATAGCCCTACCAGGCATGGGAGAGGAATTCCAAATAGGGCCCCAGAAAAAGCGTTCAAAGCCCCTTTCGCAAAAACAAAAGGTGCCCTCAAAGGAAGGCTTTGAGTACAACTGATCTCCCCAGGAGAGCATTCATACAGTCCCACATGCAGCTGGTTCCTCTGTGTTTGCTCTTTCTGAGCAACCTGAAACATAGCACAACCAAGCACCGGAGTGGAATTCAAAATACGGCCCCAGAAAACATATTCCAAGCCCTTACGACCATCAAAAAGTGCCCTCAAAGGAAGGGTTTGGGTACAACTGAAATCCCCAGGGGAGCCTTCACACAGCCATGCATGCAACTGGACCCTCTGTGTTTGCTCTTTCTGAACAACCCGCAACATAGCTCTACCTGGCATCGGAGAGGAAGTCCAAATATGGCCCCAGAAAACACATTCCAAGCCCCTTTAGCCCATCAAAAAGTGCCCTCAAAGGAAGGCTTTGGGTACGACTGAACTCCCCAGGGTAGCATTCACGCGGTCCCACATGCAACTGGACACTCTGTGTTCGCTCTTTCTGAGCCACCTGAAACATAGCCCTAGCCGGCATCGGAGAGGAATTCTAAAAAGATCCAAAGAAAACGCGTTCCAAGCACCTTTCGCCCATCAAAAAGTGCCCTCAAAGGAAGGCTTAGGATAAAACGGAACTCCCCAGGGGAGCATTCATTCAGCCCCACATGCACATGAACCCTCTGTGTTCGCTCTTTCTGAGGAACCCTAAACATAACCCTACCTCTCATCGGAGAGGAAAACCAAATACGGCCCCAGAAAAAGCGTTCAAAGCCCCTTTCGCAAAAACAAAAGTTGCCCTCAAAGGAAGGCTTTGGGTACAACTGAACTCCCCAGGGGAGCCTTTACGGTGCCCCACATGCAAATGAACCCTCTGTGTTCGCTCTTTCTGAGAAACCTGAAATATACGCCTACCCAGCATCAGAGAGGAATTCCATATATGGCCCCAGAAAACGCATTCCAAGCCCCTTACGCCCATCAAAAAATGCCCTCAAAGGAAGGCTTTGGATACAACTGAACTCCCCAGGGGAGCTTTCATGCAGCCACACATGCAACTGGACCCTCTGTGTTCGCTCTTTCTGAGAAAGCAGAAACATAGCCCTACCTGGCATCGGAGAGGAATTCAAAACACGTCCAAAGAAAACGTGTTAAAAGCCCCTTTGGCAAATCAAAACTTACCCTCAAAGGAAGGCTTTGGATAAAACTGAACTCCCAAGGGGAGCCTTCACGCAGCCATACATGCACCTGGACCCTCTGCGTTCGTTCTCTCTGAGCAACCCGAAAGTAAGCCTTACCTGGCATCGGAGAGGAAGTCCAAATACGGCCCCAGAAATCGCATTCCAATCCCGTTTTACCCATAAAAACTAGCCCTCAAAGGAAGGCTTTGGGTACAACTGAACTCCACAGGAGAGCATTCAAGCAGTCCCACATGCAACTGCATCCTCTGTGTTCGCTCTTTCTGAGCAACCGGAAACATAACCCTGCCCGGCATCAGAGAGGAATTCTAAAAAGATCCAAAGTAAACAGGTTCCAAGCCCCTTTCGCCCATCAAAAAGTGCCCTCAAAGGAAGGCATTAGGTACAACTGAACTCCCCAGGGGAGCCTTTACATTTCCCCACATGCAACTGAACCCATTGTGTTCGCTCTTTCTGAGCAACCCGAAACATAGCTTTACCCGACATTGCAGAAGAATTCAAAAAAAGTCCAACGAAAACGCTTTCAAAGCCCCTTTCACACATAAAAAAGTGCCCTCAAAGGAAGGCTTAGGATACAACGGAACTCCCCAGGGGAGCCTTCATGCAGCCCCACATGCAACTGGACCCTCTGTGTTCGCTCTTTCTGAGGAACCCGAAACAGAGCCCTACCCGGCATTGGAGAGGAATTCAAAAAAGGTCCAAAGAAATCACGTTCAAGTCCTTTTTCGCCCATCAAAAAGTGCCCTCAAAGGAAGGCTTTGCATACAACTTAACTCCCCAGGGGGGCATTCATGCAGCCCCACATGCACATGAACCCTCTGTATTCGCTCTTTCTGAGCAACCCGGAAACTAGCCCTACCCGGCATCGAAGAGGAATTCCACATAGGATCAAAGAAAACGCATTGCCAGTCCTTTTGCCCATCAAAAAGTTGCCCCAGACGAAGCTTTTGGGTACAAGTGAACTCCCAAGGGAAGCCTTCACGCATCACACATGAAACTGAACCCTCTGTGTTCGGTCTTACTGAGCAACCTGAAACATAACCCAACCCGGCATTGGAGAGGAATTCCAAATAGGGCCCCAGAAAATGCATTCCAAGCCCCTTTCGCCCATCAAAAGTTGCCCTCAAAGGAAGGTTTTGGATACAACTGAACTCCCCAGGGAGGCATTTATGCAATCCCACATGCACATGAACCCTCAGTGTTCGCTCTTTCTGAGCAACCCGAAACATAGTCCTACCCGGCATCGCAGAGCAATTCCAAATAGGACCAAAGAAAACGCATTGCCAGCCCCTTTCTCCCATCAAAAAGTGCCCTCAAAGGAAGGCATTGGGTACAACCGAACTCCCTAGGGGAGCCTTCACGCAGCCACAAATGCAGCTAGACCCTCTGTGTTCACTGTTTCCGAGCAACCCAACACATAGCCCTACCCGGCATCGGAGAAGAATTCAAAATAGGGCCCCAGAAAACGCGTTCAAAGCCCCTTTCGCCCATCAAAAAGTGCCCTCAAAGGAAGGCTTTGGGTACAACTGAACTCCTCGGGAGAGCACGCACGCAGTCCCACATGCACCTGGACCATCTGTATTCGCTCTTTCTGAGCAACCGGAAACGTAGCCCTACCCAGTATCAAAGAAGAAGTCCAAATAGGGCCCCAGAAAACGCATTCAAAGCCCCTTTCGCCCATCAAAAAGTGCCCCTAAGGGAAGGCTTTGGGTACAACGGAACTCCCCAGGAGAACATACATGCAGCTCCACATGCACGTGAGCCATCTGTGTTCGCACTTTCTGACCAACCTGAAATGTAGCCCTACCTGGCATCGGAGAAGAATTCAAAAAAGGTCCAAAGAAAATGTGTTCCAAGCCCCTTTCACCCATCAAAAAGTGCCCCCAAAGGAAGGCTTTGGATACAACTGAACTCCCCAGGGGAGCCTTCACGCAGCCACACATGCACATGAATCCTTTGTGTTCGCTCTTTCTGAGGAACCCGAAACATAACCCTACCTCTCATCGGAGAGGAAGTCCAAATACGGCCCCAGAAAAAGCATTCCAAGCCCCTTTCGCCCATCAAAAAGTGCCCTCAAAGGAAGGCTTAGGATACAACTGAATTCCCCAGGGGAGCCTTCAAGCAGCCACACATGCAACTGGACCCTCTGTGTTTACTCTTTCTGAGCAACCCGAAACATATCCCTACCCGGCATCGGAGAGGAATTCAAAAAAGGTCCAAAGAAAACGCGTTCCAAGCCCCATTCGCCCATCAAAAAGTGCCCTGTAAGGAAGACTTTGGATACAACTGAACTCCCCCGGGGAGCCTTCATGCAGCCCCACATGCTGCTGGAACCTCTGTGTTCTCTCATTCTAAGCAACTCGAAACATAGCCCTATCCATCATAGGATTAAAATTTCAAATAGGGCCCCAGAAAACAAATTCCAACCCCTTCCGACCATCAAAAAGTGCCCTCAAAGGAAGGCTTTGGGTACAACTGAACTCCCCAGGAGAGCACTCACGCAGTCCCACATGCAACTGGACCCTCTGTATTCGCTCTTTCTGAGCAACCGGAAACATAGCCCTACCCAGTATCAAAGAAGAAGTCCAAATAGGGCCCCAAAAACGCATTCAAAGCCCTTTTCGACCATCAAAAAGTGCCCCTAGAGGAAGGCTTTGGGTACAACGGAACTCCCCAGGAGAGCATACATGCAGCCCCACATTCACATGAACCATCTGAGTTCGCTCTTTCTCAGCAACCCTAAACATAGTCCTACCCGGCATCGGAGAGGAATTCAAAAAAGGTCCAAAGAAAAAGCGTTCCAAGCCCCTTTCGACCATCAAAAAGTGCCCCAGAGGAAGGCTTTGGGTGCAACTGAACTCCCCAGGGAAGCATTCATGCAGCCCCACATGCAGCTGGACCCTCTGTGTTCGCTCTTTCTGAGCAACCCAAAACATAGCATTACCCGGCATCGGAGAGGAATTCAAAAATGGTACAGAGAAAACGAGTTCAAAGGCCCTTTCGCCCATCATAAATTGCCCGCAAAGGAAGGTTTTCAGTACAACTGAACTCCCCAGAGCAGCCTTTACAGTGCCCCACATGCAACTGAACCCTCTGTGTTTGCTCTTTCTGAGCAACCTGAAACATAACCCTACCCGGCATTGGAGAGAAATTCCAAATAGGACCCCAGAAAACGCATTCCAAGCCCCTTTCGCCCATTAAAACTTGACGTCAAAGGAAGGCTTTGGGTACAACTGAACTCCCCAGGAGACCACTCACGCAGTCCCACATGCAAATGGACCCTCTCTATTCGCTATTTCTGAGCAACCCGAAACATAGCCCTATCCAGCATCGGAGAGGAAGTCCAAATAGGGCCCCAGAAAACGCATTCCAAACCCTTCCGACCATCAAAGAGTGCCCTCAAAGGAAGGCTTTGGGTACAAATGAACTCCCCTGGGGAGCCTTCACGCAGCCACACATGCAACTGGACCCTCTGTGTTTACTCTTTCTGAGCAACCCGAAACATATCCCTACCCGGCATCGGAGAGGAATTCAAAAAAGGTCCAAAGAAAACGCGTTCCAAGCCCCATTCGCCCATCAAAAAGTGCCCTGTAAGGAAGACTTTGGATACAACTGAACTCCCCCGGGGAGCCTTCATGCAGCCCCACATGCTGCTGGAACCTCTGTGTTCTCTCATTCTAAGCAACTCGAAACATAGCCCTATCCATCATAGGATTAAAATTTCAAATAGGGCCCCAGAAAACAAATTCCAACCCCTTCCGACCATCAAAAAGTGCCCTCAAAGGAAGGCTTTGGGTACAACTGAACTCCCCAGGAGAGCACTCACGCAGTCCCACATGCAACTGGACCCTCTGTATTCGCTCTTTCTGAGCAACCGGAAACATAGCCCTACCCAGTATCAAAGAAGAAGTCCAAATAGGGCCCCAAAAACGCATTCAAAGCCCTTTTCGACCATCAAAAAGTGCCCCTAGAGGAAGGCTTTGGGTACAACGGAACTCCCCAGGAGAGCATACATGCAGCCCCACATTCACATGAACCATCTGAGTTCGCTCTTTCTCAGCAACCCTAAACATAGTCCTACCCGGCATCGGAGAGGAATTCAAAAAAGGTCCAAAGAAAAAGCGTTCCAAGCCCCTTTCGACCATCAAAAAGTGCCCCAGAGGAAGGCTTTGGGTGCAACTGAACTCCCCAGGGAAGCATTCATGCAGCCCCACATGCAGCTGGACCCTCTGTGTTCGCTCTTTCTGAGCAACCCAAAACATAGCATTACCCGGCATCGGAGAGGAATTCAAAAATGGTACAGAGAAAACGAGTTCAAAGGCCCTTTCGCCCATCATAAATTGCCCGCAAAGGAAGGTTTTCAGTACAACTGAACTCCCCAGAGCAGCCTTTACAGTGCCCCACATGCAACTGAACCCTCTGTGTTCGCTCTTTCTGAGCAACCTGAAACATAACCCTACCCGGCATTGGAGAGAAATTACAAATAGGACCCCAGAAAACGCATTCCAAGCCCCTTTCGCCCATTAAAACTTGACGTCAAAGGAAGGCTTTGGGTACAACTGAACTCCCCAGGAGAGCACTCACGCAGTCCCACATGCAAATGGACCCTCTCTATTCGCTATTTCTGAGCAACCCGAAACATAGCCCTATCCAGCATCGGAGAGGAAGTCCAAATAGGGCCCCAGAAAACGCATTCCAAACCCTTCCGACCATCAAAGAGTGCCCTCAAAGGAAGGCTTTGGGTACAAATGAACTCCCCTGGGGAGCCTTCACGCAGCCACACATGCAACTGGACCCTCTGTGTTCGCTCTTTCTGAGCAACACGAAACATAGCCCTACCAGGCATGGGAGAGGAATTCCAAATAGGGCCCCAGAAAAAGGGTTCAAAGCCCCTTTCGCAAAAACAAAAGGTGCCCTCAAAGGAAGGCTTTGGGTACAACTGATCTCCCCAGGAGAGCATTCACACAGTCCCACATGCAGCTGGATCCTCTGTGTTTGCTCTTTATGAGCAACCTGAAACATAGCGGTACCAAGCACGGGAGTGGAATTCAAAAAAGGGTCCTAGAAAATGCGTTCAAAGCCCCTTTCGCCCATCAAAAAGTGCCCCCAGAGGAAGGCTTTGGGTACAACTGAAATCCCAGGGGAACCTTCACGCAGCCAAACATGCAACTGGACCCTCTGTGTTCGCTCTTTCTGAGCAACCCGAAACATAGCCCTACCCAGCATCAGAGAGGAATTCAAAAAAGGTCCAAAGAAAACGTTTTCAAAGCCCCTTTCGCCCATCAAAATTGCCCTCAAAGGAAGGCTTTGGATACAACTGAACTCCCCAGAGTATCCTTTACGCAGCCACAAATGCAACTTGACCCCCTGTGTTCGGTCTTTCTGACCAACCCGAAACATATCCCTACCCGGCATCTCAGAGGAATTCCAAATAGGATCAAAGTAAACGCTTTACCAGCCCCTTTCACCCATCAAAAAGTGCCCACAGAAGAAAGCTTTGGGTATAAGTGAACTCCCTAGGGGAACCTTCACGCAGCCACTCATGCAACTTGACCCTCTGTGTTCGCTCTTTCTGAGCAACACGAAATATAGCCCTACCCAGCATCGGAGTGGAATTCCTATTAGGGCCCCAGAAAACATATTCCCTCCCTTTCCGACCATCAAAAAGTGCCCTTAAAGGAAGGCTTTGGATACAACTGAACTCCCCAGGAGAGCCTTCACGCAGCCACACATGCAACTGGACCCTCTGTGTTCCCTCTTTCTGAGCAACCTGAAACATAGCCCTACCCCGTAACGGAGAGGACGTCCAAATAGGGCCCCAGAAAACGCATTCCAAGCCCCTTTTGCCCATCAAAACTAGCCCTCAAAGGAAGACATTGGGTACAACTTAACTCCCCAGGGGAGCATTCATGCAGCCACAAATGCAGCTGGACCCTCTGTGTTTGCTCTTTCTGAGAAACCCGAAACACAGCCTTACCTGGCATCAAAGAGGAAATCCAAATAGGGCCCCAGAAAACGCATTCCAAACCCCTTTCGCCACTCAAAACTTGCCCTCAAACGAAGGCTTTGGATAAAATTGAACTCCCAAGCGAGCCTTCACGCAGCCACACATGACATTGGACCCTCTGTGTTTACTCTTTGTGACCACCCCGAAACATATCCCTACCCAGCATCGGAGAGGAATTCAAATACGGTCCAAAGAAAAAGCATTCAAAGCCCCTTTTGCCCATCAAAAAGTGCCCCCAGAGGAATGCTTTGGGTACAACTGAACTCCCCAGGGGAGCATTCATGCAGCCCCACATGCAACTGAACCCTCTGTGTTCCCTTTTTCTGAGCAACCTGAAACATAGCTGTATCCTGCGTCTCAGAGGAATTCAAAAAAGGTCCAAAGAAAATGCGTTCACAGCCCCTTTCGCCCATCAAAAAGTGCCCTCAAAGGAAGGCTTTGGATACAGCTGAACTCCCCAGGGGAGCCTTCACGCAGCCACATATGCAACTGGACCCTCTGTGTTCACTCTTTCTAAGCAACCTGAAACATAACCGTACCCAGCATAGAAGAGGAATTCCAAATAGGGCCCCAGAAAATGCATTCAAAGCCCCTTTGGTCCATCAAAAAGTGCCCTCAAAGGAAGGCTTTGGGTACAACTGAACTCCCCAGGAGAGCATTCATGCAGCACCGCATGCAGCTGGACCCTCTGTGTTTGCTCTTTCTGAGCAACCCGAAACATAGCCCTACCTGGCATCGGAGAGGAAGTCCAAATACGGCCCCAGAAAAAGCATTCCAAGCCCATTTCGCCCATCAAAAAGTGCCCTGAAAGAAAGGCTTTGGATACAACTCAACTCCCCAGGGGAGCCTTCACGCAGCCACACAAGAAGCTGGACCCTCTGTGTTTGCTGTTTATGAGCAACACAAAACATAGCCCTACCTGGCATGGGAGAGGAATTCAAAAAAGGTCCAAAGAAAATGCGTTCAAAGACACTTTCGCCCATCAAAAAGTGCCCTCAAAGGAAGTCTATGGATACAACGGAACTCCCCAGGGGAGCCTTCACGCAGCCACACATGCAACTGGACCCTCTGTGTTCGCTCTTTCTGAGCAACCCGAAACATAGCCCTATCCAGCATCGGTGTAGAATTAAAATTATGGCCCTAGAAAACAAGTTCAAAGCCCCTTTCGCCCATCAAAAATCCCTGAAAGGAAGGCTTTGGATACAACTGAACTCCCCATGGGAGTATTCATGCAGCCCCACATGCAGCTGGACCCTCTGTGTTCGCTCTTTCTGAGCAACCCTAAACATAGCCCTACCCGGCGTCAGAGAGGTATTCAAAACAGGTCCAAAGAAAAGGCATTACGAGCCACTTTTGCCCATCAAAAAGTGCCCCCAGAGGAACGCTTTGGGTACAACTGAACTCCCCAGGGGAGGATTCATGCAGCCCCACATGCAGCTGAACCCTCTGTGTTCGTTCTTTCTGAGAAACCTGAAACGTAGCCCTACCTGTCATCTGAGTGGAAGTCTAAATACGGCCCCAGAAAACGCATTCCAAGCCCCTTTCGCCCATCAAAAAGTGCCCTCAAAGGAAGGCTTTGGATACAACTGAACTCCCCAGGGGAGCCTTCACGCAGCCCCACATGCAACTGAACCCTCTGTGTTCGCTCTTTCTGAGCAACCCGAAACATACACGTACACAGCATGGGAGAGGAATTCCAAATAGGGCCCAAGAAAACGCGTTCCAAGCCCCTATTGCCCATCAAAAATTGCCTCCAAAGGAACTCTTTGGGTACAACTGAACTCCCCAGGGGAGCATTCACTCAGCCACACATGCAACTGGACCCTCTGTGTTCGCTCTTTCTGAGCAACCCTAAACATAGCCCTATCTAGCATCGGAGAGGAAGTACATAGGTCCAAAGAAAACTGGTTCCAAGCCCCTTTCGCCTATCAAAAATTGCCCTCAAAGGAAGGCTTTGGGTACAACTGAACTCCCAGGGAGAGCATTCAAGCAGCCCACATGCAGCTGGACCCTCTGTTTTTGCTCTTTCTGAGAAACCCGAAAATAGCCCTACCCGGTAACGGAGAGGAAATCCATATAGGGCCCCAGAAAACGCATTCCAAGACCTTTTCGCCCATCAAACAGTCCCTCAAAGGAAGGCTTTTGATACAACTGAACTCCCCTGGGGAGCCTTCACGCAGCCACACATGCAACTGGACGCTCTGTGTTCGCTCTTTCTGAGCAACCTGAAACATAGCCTTCCCTGGCATCGGAGACGAAGTCCAAATACGGCCCCAGAAAACGCATTCCAAGACCCTTTTGCCCATCAAAACTAGGCCTCAATGGTAGGCTTTGGATACAACTGAACTCCCCAGGGGAGCCTTCACGCAGCCACACATTCAGCTGGACCCTATGTGTTTGCTGTTTCTGAGCAACACGAAACATAGCCCTACCCGGTATCGGAGAGGAATTCAAAAAAGGTCCAAAGAATACGTGTTCAAAGTCCCTTTCACCCATCAGAAAGTGCCCCCAGAGAAAGGTTTAGGGTACAACGGAACCCCCCCCTTGACAGCATTCATGCAGCCCCAAATGCAAATTAACCGTCTGGGTTCGCTCTTTCTGACCAACCCGAAATATAACCCTACCCGGCATCGGAGAGGAATTCCATATATGGCCCCAGAAAACACATTCCAACCCCTACCGACCATCAAAAATTGCCCTCAAGGGAAGGCTTTCGGTACAACTGAACTCCCCAGGGGAACCATCAGGCAGCCCCACATGCAGCTGCACCCTCTGTGTTCGCTATTTCTGAGCAACACAAAACATAGCCCTACCCGGCATCGGAGAGGAATTCAAAAAGGTCCAAAGAAAACGCGTTCCAAGCCCCTTTCGCCCATCAAAAAGTGCCCTCAAAGTAAGGCATTGGGTACAACTGAACTCCCCAGGGGAGACTTTACGGTGCCCCACATGCAGCTGGACCCTCTGTGTTCGCTCTTTCTGAGCAACCCGAAACATACCCCTACCCAGCATCGGAGAGGAATTCTAAATATGGCCCCAGGAAACGCATTCCAAGCCCCTTTCGCCAATCAAAAAATGCCCTCAAAGGAAGGCTTTGGATACAACTGAACTCCCCAGGGGAGCTTTCACGCAGGCACACATGCAACTGGACCCTCTGTGTTCGCTCTTTCTGAGCAACCAGAAACATAGCCCTACCTGGCATCGGAGAGGAATTCAAAACAGGTCCAAAGAAAACGTGTTAAAAGCCCCTTTCGCCCATCAAAACTTACCCTCAAAAGAAGGCTTTGGATACAACTGAACTCCCCAGGGGAGCCTTCACGCAACCACACATGCACCTGGACCCTCTGCGTTCATTCTCTCTGAACAACCCGAAAGGTAGCCTTACCTGGCATCGGAGAGGAAGTCCAAATACAGCACCAGAAATTGCATTCCAAGCCCCTTTCACCCAACAAAAACTGCCTCCAAAGGCACGCTTTGGGTACAGCTGAACTCCCTAGGCGAGCCTTCACAGAGCCAAACATGCAACTGGACCCTCTGTGTTTGCTCGTTGTGACAAACCCGATACATAGCCCTACCGGGTATCGCAGAGGAATTCAAAAAAGCTCCAAAAAAAACGCATTCAAAGCCCCTTTCACCCATCAGAAAGTGCCCCCAGAGGAAGGCTTTGGGAACAACTGAACTCCCAAGAAGAGCATTCATGCAGCCCCACATGGAGCTGGACCCTCTGTGTTCGCTCTTTCTGAGCAACCTAAAATTTAAGCCTACCTGTCATCGGAGAGGAAGTCCAATACAGCCCCGTAAAATGCATTCCAAGCCCCTTCCGACCATCAAAAAGTGCCCTCAAAGGAGGGCTTTGGGTACAACTGAACTCCCCAGGTGAGCATTCATGCAGCCCCACATGCAACTGGACCCTCTGTATTCGCTCTTACTGAGCAACCCGAAAAATAGCCCTACCCGGTGTCGGAGAAGTAGTCCTAATAGGGCCCTACAAAACGCATTCCAATCCTCTTTCGCCCATCAAAAAGTGCCCTGAAAGGAAGGCTTGGGATAAAACTGAACTCCCAAGGGGAGCCTTCACACAGCCACACTTGCAACTGGACCCTCTGTATTCGCTCTTTCTGAGCAACCGGAAACATAGCACTACCCAGTATCAAAGAAGAAGACCAAATAGGGCCCCAGAAAACGCATTCAAAGCCCCTTTCGCCCATCAAATAGTGGCCTCAACGTTAGGCTTTGGATAAAACTGAACTCGCCAGGGGAGCATTCATGCAGCCCCACATGCACATGAACCCTCTGTGTTTGCTCTTTGTAAGCAACCCGAAATATAGCCATACCCGGCGTCACAGAGGAATTCAAAAAAAGTCCATTAAAAACGCGTTCAAAACCCCTTTCGCCCATCAAAAAGTGCCCTCAAAGGAAGGCATTGGGTACAACTGAACTCCCCAGGGGAGCATTCATGCAGCCCCACATGCCGCTGGACGCTCTGTGTTCGCTCTTTCTGAGCAACCCGAAACATAGCCCTATCCAGCATCGGAGAGGAAGTCCAAAGAGGGCCCGAGAAAATGCATTCCAAACCCCTTTCGCCCATCAAAACTAGCCCTCAAAGGAAGGCTTTGGGTACAACTGAACTCCCCAGGGGAGCCTTCACACAGCCACACATGCAACTGGACCCTCTGCGTTTGCTCTTTCTGAGCAACACAAAACATAGCCTTACCCGACATCGGAGAGGTATTCAAAAATGGTCCAAAGAAAACGAGTTCAAAGCCCCTTTCGCCCATCAAAAATTGCCCGCAAAGGAAGGTTTTCGGTACAACTGAACTCCCCAGGGGAGCATTCATTCAGCCCCACATACACATGAACCCTCTGTGTTCGCTCTTTCTGTTCAACCCGAAACACAGCTTTACCCGGCATCGGTGAGGAATTCAAAAAAGGTCCAAAGAAAATGCGTTCAAAGCCCCTTTCGCCCATCAAAAAGTGCCCTCAAAGGAAGGCTTTGCATACAACTGAACTCCCCAGGGGAGCATTCATTCAGCCCCACATACACATGAACCCTCTGTGTTCGCTCTTTCTGAGCAACTCGAAATATAGCCCTATCCAGCATCGGAGTGGAATTCCAAATAGGGCCCCAGAAAACACATTCAAAGCCCCTTTCGCCCATCAAAAAGTGCCCCTAGAGGAAGGCTTTGGGTACAATGGAACTCCCCAGGAGAGCATTCATGCAGCCCCACATACACATGAACCCTCTGTGTTCGCTCTTTCTGAGGAACCCGAAACATAACCCTACCTCTCATCGGAGAGGAAGTCCAAATACGGCCCCAGAAAACGCAATACAAGCCCCATTCGCCCATCAAAAAGTGCCCTCAAAGGAAGTCTATGGATACAACTGAACTCCCCAGCGGAGCCTTCACGCAGCCACACATGCAACTGGACCCTCTGTGTTTGCTCTTTCTGACCAACCCGAAACATAGCCCTACCCGGCATCGGAGAGGAATTCAAAAAAGTTCCAAAGAAAACGCGTTCAAAGCCCCTTTCGCCCATCAAAAATTGCCCTCAAAGGAAGGCTTTGGATACAACTGAACTCCCCAGGGGAGCCTTTACGCAGCCACACATACAACTGGATCCTCTGTGTTCGCTCTTTCTGAGCAACTCCAAACATAACCCTATCCAGCATGGGAGTGGAATTCCAAATAGGGCCCCAGAAAACGCATTCCAAGACCCTTTCGCCCAAGAAAAAGTGCCCCTAGAGGAAGGCTTTGGGTACAACGGAACTCCCGAGGAGAGCATTCATGCAGTCCCACATGCAACTGGACCCTCTGTGTTCGGTCTTTCTGACCAACCCGAAACATAGCCCTACCCGGCACCGGAGAGGAATTCAAAAAAGGTCCCAAGGAAACGTGTTCCAAGCCTCTTTCACCCGTCAAAAAGTGCCCCCAAAGGAAGGCTTTGGGTACAACTGAACTCCCCAGGGGAGTATTCATGCAGCCCCACATGCAGCTGGACCCTCTGTGTTCGCTCTTTCTGAGCAAACCATAACATAGCCCTACCTGTCATCGGAGAGGAAGTCCAAATAAGGCCCCAGAAAACGCATTCCAAGCCCCTTTCGCCCATCAAAAAGTGCCCCCAGAGAAAGGGTTTCGGTACACGGAACTCCCAAGGAGAGCATTCATGCAGCCCCACATGCAACTGGACTCTCTGTGTTTGCTCTTTCTGAGCAACCTGAAACATAACCCTACCCGGCATTGGAGAGGAATTCCAAATAGGTCCCCAGAAAACGCATTCCAAGCCCCTTTCGCCCATTAAAACTTGACTTCAAAGGAAGGCTTTGGGTACAACTGAACTCCCCAGGAGAGCACTCACGCAGTCCCACATGCAACTGGACCCTCTGTATTCGCTCTTTCTGAGCAACCCGAAACATAGCTCTTCCCAGTATCAAAGAAGAAGTCTAAATAGGGCCCCAGAAAATGCATTCAAAGCCCCTTTCGCCCATCAAAAAGAGCCCTCAAAGTAAGGCTTTGGATACAACTGAACTCCCCAGGGGAGCATTAATGTAGCCCCACATGCACATGAACCCTATGTGTTCGCTTTTTCTGAGCAACACGAAACATAGCCCTACGAGGCATGGGAGAGGAATTCAAAATAGGGCCCCAGAAAACGCGTTCAAAGCCCCTTTTGCAAAAACAAAAGGTGCCCTCAAATGAAGGCCTTGCGTACAACTGATCTCCCCTGGAGAGCATTCACACAGTCCCACATGCAGCTGGATCCTCTGTGTTTGCTCTTTCTGAGCAACCTGAAACATTGCCGTACCAAGCATGGGAGTGGAATTCAAAATAACGCCCTAGAGAACGCGTTCAAAGCCCCTTTCGCCCATCAAAAGTGCCCCCAGATGAAGACTTTGGGTACAACTGAAATCCCCAGGGGAACCTTCACGCAGCCACACATGCAACTAGACCCTCTGAATTCGCTCTTTCTGAGCAACAGGAAACATAGCCCTACTCTTTATGAAAGAAGAAGTCCAAATAGGGCCCCAGAAAACGCATTCAAAGCCCCTTTCGCCCATCAAAAAGTGCCCCTAAAGGAAGACTTTTGGTACACGGAACGCCCCAGGAGAGCATTCATGCAGCCCCACATGCAACTGCATCCTCTGTGTTCGCTCTTTCTGAGCAACTCGAAACATAGCCCTACCCGGCATCGGAGAGGAATTCAAAAAATGTCCAAAGAAAACGCGTTCCAAGCCGCTTTCGCCCATCAAAAAGTGCCCTCAAAGGAAGGCATTTGGTAAAACTGAACTCCCCAGAGGAGCATTCACGCAGGCCCACATGAAACTGGACATTTTGTGTTCGCTCTTTCTGAGCAACCCAAAACATAACCCTACCTCTCATCGGAGAGGAAGTACAATACGGCCCCAGAAAATGCATTCCAAGCCCCTTTCGCCCATCAAAAAGTGCCCTCAAAGGAAGTCTATGGATACAACTGAACTACCCAGGGGAGCCTTCACGCAGCCAGACATGAAACTGGACCATCTGTGTTCGCTTTTTCTGAGCAACCTGAAACATAGCCCTACCCGGCATCGGAGAGGAATTCCAAAAAGGTTAAAAGAAAACGAGTTCAAAGCCCCTTTCGCCCATCAAAAATTGCCCTCAAAGGAAGGTTTTGGATACAACAGAACTCCCCAGGGGTGCCTTCACGCAGCCACACATGCAACTGGACCCTCTGTGTTCGCTCTTTCTGAGGAACTCCAAACATAGGCTTACCCGGCATCGGAGAGGAATTCAAAAATGGTCCAAAGAAAACGCGTTCAAAGCCCCTTTCGCCCATCAAAAATTGCCTGTAAAGGAAGGTTTTCGGTACAACTGAACTCCCCTGGGGAGCCTTTACAGTGCCCCACAAGCAACTGCACCCTCTGTGTTCGCTCTTTCTGAGCAACCTGGAACATAACCCTACCCGGCATTAGAGAGGAATTCCAAATAGGTCCCCAGAAAACGCATTCCAAGCCCCTTTCGCCCATTAAAACTTGACTTCAAAGGAAGGCTTTGGGTACAACTGAACTCCCCAGGAGAGCACTCACGCAGTCCCACATGCAACTGGACCCTCTGTATTCGCTCTTTCTGAGCAACCGGAAACATAGCTCTTCCCAGTATCAAAGAAGAAGTCTAAATAGGGCCCCAGAAAATGCATTCAAAGCCCCTTTCGCCCATCAAAAAGTGCCCCTAGAGGAAGGCTTTCGGTACACGGAACTCCCGAGGAGAGCATTCATACAGCCCCACATGCAACTGGACCCCCTGTGTTCACTCTTTCTGAGCAACCCGAAACATAGCCCTATCCAGCATCGGTGTGTAATTCCAAAAAGGGCCCCAGAAAACACATTCCAACCCCTTGGACCATCAAAATGTGCCGTCAAAGGAAGGCATTAGGTATAACTGAACTCCCCAGGGGAGCCTGTACATTTCCCAACATGCAACTGAACCCTCTGTGTTCGCTCTTCCTGAGCAACCCGATACATAGCTTTACACGACATCGCAGAGGAATTCAAAAAAAGTCCAAAGAAAACGCGTTCAAAGCCCCTTTCGCCCATCAAAAAGAGCCCTCAAAGTAAGGCTTTGGATACAACTGAAATCCCCAGGGGAGCATTCATGCAGCCCCACATGCACATGAACCCTATGTGTTCGCTTTTTATGAGCAACACGAAACATAGCCCTACCAGGCATGGGAGAGGAATTCAAAATAGGGCCCCAGAAAACGCGTTCAAAGCCCCTTTTGCAAAAACAAAGGGTGCCCTCAAAGGAAGGCCTTGCGTACAACTGATCTCCCCAGGAGAGCATTCACGCAGTCCCACATGCAGCTGGATCCTCTGTGTTCGCTCTTTCTGAGCAACCTGAAACATAGCTGTACCAAGCATGGGAGAGGGATTGAAAATAGGGTCCTAGAAAATGCGTTCAAAGCCCCTTTCGCCCATCAAAAAGTGCCCCCAGAGGAAGGCTTTGGGTACAACCGAACTCCCTAGGGGAGCCTTCACTCAGCCACAAATGCAGCTAGACCCTCTGTGTTCACTCTTTCTGAGGAACCCAACACATAGCCCTACCCGGCATCGGAGAGGAATTCAAAATAGGGCCCCAGAAAACGCGTTCAAAACCCCTTTCGCCCATCAAAAAGTGCCCTCAAAGGAGGGCTTAGGGTACAACTGAACTCCTCAAGGGTAGTCTTCACGCAGCCACACATGCAACTGGACCCTCTGTGTTCGCTCTTTCTGAGCAACCTGAAACATAACCCTACCCTGCATTGGAGAGGAATTCCAAATAGGGCCCCAGAAAACGTATTCCAAGCCCATTTCGCCCATCAATACTTGACCTCAAAGGAAGGCTTTGGATACAACTGAACTCCCCTGGGGAGCCTTCACGCAGCCACACATGCAATTGGACCCTCTCTGTTCACTCTTTCTGAACAACACGAAACATAGCCCTACCAGGCATGGGAGAGGAATTCCAAATAGGGCCCCAGAAAAAAGGTTCAAAGCCCCTTTCGCAAAAACAAAAGGTGCCCTCAAAGGAAGGCTTTGGGTACAACTGATCTCCCCAGGAGAGCATTCACACAGTCCCACATGCAGCTGGATCCTCTGTGTTTCCTCTTTCGGAGCAACCTGAAACATAGCCATACCAAGCACGGGAGTGGAATTTAAAATAGGGCCCAAGAGAAAGCGTTCAAAGCCCCTTTCACCCATCAAAAAGTGCCCCCAGAGGAAGGCGTTGGGTACAACTGAACTCCCCAGGGGAGCCTTCACGCAGCCACACATGCAACTAGACCCTCTGAATTCACTCTTTCTGAGCAAGAGGAAACATATCCCTACCCGTTATGAAAGAAGAAGTCCCAATAAGGCCCCAGAAAACGCATTCAAAGCCCCTTTCGCCCAAGAAAAAGTGCCCCTAGAGGAAGGCTTTGGGTACAACGGAACTCCCGAGGAGAGCATTCATGCAGTCCCACATGCAACTGGACCCTCTGTGTTCGGTCTTTCTGACCAACCCGAAACATAGCCCTACCCGGCACCGGAGAGGAATTCAAAAAAGGTCCCAAGGAAACGTGTTCCAAGCCTCTTTCACCCGTCAAAAAGTGCCCCCAAAGGAAGGCTTTGGGTACAACTGAACTCCCCAGGGGAGTATTCATGCAGCCCCACATGCAGCTGGACCCTCTGTGTTCGCTCTTTCTGAGCAAACCATAACATAGCCCTACCTGTCATCGGAGAGGAAGTCCAAATAAGGCCCCAGAAAACGCATTCCAAGCCCCTTTCGCCCATCAAAAAGTGCCCCCAGAGAAAGGGTTTCGGTACACGGAACTCCCAAGGAGAGCATTCATGCAGCCCCACATGCAACTGGACTCTCTGTGTTTGCTCTTTCTGAGCAACCTGAAACATAACCCTACCCGGCATTGGAGAGGAATTCCAAATAGGTCCCCAGAAAACGCATTCCAAGCCCCTTTCGCCCATTAAAACTTGACTTCAAAGGAAGGCTTTGGGTACAACTGAACTCCCCAGGAGAGCACTCACGCAGTCCCACATGCAACTGGACCCTCTGTATTCGCTCTTTCTGAGCAACCCGAAACATAGCTCTTCCCAGTATCAAAGAAGAAGTCTAAATAGGGCCCCAGAAAATGCATTCAAAGCCCCTTTCGCCCATCAAAAAGAGCCCTCAAAGTAAGGCTTTGGATACAACTGAACTCCCCAGGGGAGCATTAATGTAGCCCCACATGCACATGAACCCTATGTGTTCGCTTTTTCTGAGCAACACGAAACATAGCCCTACGAGGCATGGGAGAGGAATTCAAAATAGGGCCCCAGAAAACGCGTTCAAAGCCCCTTTTGCAAAAACAAAAGGTGCCCTCAAATGAAGGCCTTGCGTACAACTGATCTCCCCTGGAGAGCATTCACACAGTCCCACATGCAGCTGGATCCTCTGTGTTTGCTCTTTCTGAGCAACCTGAAACATTGCCGTACCAAGCATGGGAGTGGAATTCAAAATAACGCCCTAGAGAACGCGTTCAAAGCCCCTTTCGCCCATCAAAAGTGCCCCCAGATGAAGACTTTGGGTACAACTGAAATCCCCAGGGGAACCTTCACGCAGCCACACATGCAACTAGACCCTCTGAATTCGCTCTTTCTGAGCAACAGGAAACATAGCCCTACTCTTTATGAAAGAAGAAGTCCAAATAGGGCCCCAGAAAACGCATTCAAAGCCCCTTTCGCCCATCAAAAAGTGCCCCTAAAGGAAGACTTTTGGTACACGGAACGCCCCAGGAGAGCATTCATGCAGCCCCACATGCAACTGCATCCTCTGTGTTCGCTCTTTCTGAGCAACTCGAAACATAGCCCTACCCGGCATCGGAGAGGAATTCAAAAAATGTCCAAAGAAAACGCGTTCCAAGCCGCTTTCGCCCATCAAAAAGTGCCCTCAAAGGAAGGCATTTGGTAAAACTGAACTCCCCAGAGGAGCATTCACGCAGGCCCACATGAAACTGGACATTTTGTGTTCGCTCTTTCTGAGCAACCCAAAACATAACCCTACCTCTCATCGGAGAGGAAGTACAATACGGCCCCAGAAAATGCATTCCAAGCCCCTTTCGCCCATCAAAAAGTGCCCTCAAAGGAAGTCTATGGATACAACTGAACTACCCAGGGGAGCCTTCACGCAGCCAGACATGAAACTGGACCATCTGTGTTCGCTTTTTCTGAGCAACCTGAAACATAGCCCTACCCGGCATCGGAGAGGAATTCCAAAAAGGTTAAAAGAAAACGAGTTCAAAGCCCCTTTCGCCCATCAAAAATTGCCCTCAAAGGAAGGTTTTGGATACAACAGAACTCCCCAGGGGTGCCTTCACGCAGCCACACATGCAACTGGACCCTCTGTGTTCGCTCTTTCTGAGGAACTCCAAACATAGGCTTACCCGGCATCGGAGAGGAATTCAAAAATGGTCCAAAGAAAACGCGTTCAAAGCCCCTTTCGCCCATCAAAAATTGCCTGTAAAGGAAGGTTTTCGGTACAACTGAACTCCCCTGGGGAGCCTTTACAGTGCCCCACAAGCAACTGCACCCTCTGTGTTCGCTCTTTCTGAGCAACCTGGAACATAACCCTACCCGGCATTAGAGAGGAATTCCAAATAGGTCCCCAGAAAACGCATTCCAAGCCCCTTTCGCCCATTAAAACTTGACTTCAAAGGAAGGCTTTGGGTACAACTGAACTCCCCAGGAGAGCACTCACGCAGTCCCACATGCAACTGGACCCTCTGTATTCGCTCTTTCTGAGCAACCGGAAACATAGCTCTTCCCAGTATCAAAGAAGAAGTCTAAATAGGGCCCCAGAAAATGCATTCAAAGCCCCTTTCGCCCATCAAAAAGTGCCCCTAGAGGAAGGCTTTCGGTACACGGAACTCCCGAGGAGAGCATTCATACAGCCCCACATGCAACTGGACCCCCTGTGTTCACTCTTTCTGAGCAACCCGAAACATAGCCCTATCCAGCATCGGTGTGTAATTCCAAAAAGGGCCCCAGAAAACACATTCCAACCCCTTGGACCATCAAAATGTGCCGTCAAAGGAAGGCATTAGGTATAACTGAACTCCCCAGGGGAGCCTGTACATTTCCCAACATGCAACTGAACCCTCTGTGTTCGCTCTTCCTGAGCAACCCGATACATAGCTTTACACGACATCGCAGAGGAATTCAAAAAAAGTCCAAAGAAAACGCGTTCAAAGCCCCTTTCGCCCATCAAAAAGAGCCCTCAAAGTAAGGCTTTGGATACAACTGAAATCCCCAGGGGAGCATTCATGCAGCCCCACATGCACATGAACCCTATGTGTTCGCTTTTTATGAGCAACACGAAACATAGCCCTACCAGGCATGGGAGAGGAATTCAAAATAGGGCCCCAGAAAACGCGTTCAAAGCCCCTTTTGCAAAAACAAAGGGTGCCCTCAAAGGAAGGCCTTGCGTACAACTGATCTCCCCAGGAGAGCATTCACGCAGTCCCACATGCAGCTGGATCCTCTGTGTTCGCTCTTTCTGAGCAACCTGAAACATAGCTGTACCAAGCATGGGAGAGGGATTGAAAATAGGGTCCTAGAAAATGCGTTCAAAGCCCCTTTCGCCCATCAAAAAGTGCCCCCAGAGGAAGGCTTTGGGTACAACCGAACTCCCTAGGGGAGCCTTCACTCAGCCACAAATGCAGCTAGACCCTCTGTGTTCACTCTTTCTGAGGAACCCAACACATAGCCCTACCCGGCATCGGAGAGGAATTCAAAATAGGGCCCCAGAAAACGCGTTCAAAACCCCTTTCGCCCATCAAAAAGTGCCCTCAAAGGAGGGCTTAGGGTACAACTGAACTCCTCAAGGGTAGTCTTCACGCAGCCACACATGCAACTGGACCCTCTGTGTTCGCTCTTTCTGAGCAACCTGAAACATAACCCTACCCTGCATTGGAGAGGAATTCCAAATAGGGCCCCAGAAAACGTATTCCAAGCCCATTTCGCCCATCAATACTTGACCTCAAAGGAAGGCTTTGGATACAACTGAACTCCCCTGGGGAGCCTTCACGCAGCCACACATGCAATTGGACCCTCTCTGTTCACTCTTTCTGAACAACACGAAACATAGCCCTACCAGGCATGGGAGAGGAATTCCAAATAGGGCCCCAGAAAAAAGGTTCAAAGCCCCTTTCGCAAAAACAAAAGGTGCCCTCAAAGGAAGGCTTTGGGTACAACTGATCTCCCCAGGAGAGCATTCACACAGTCCCACATGCAGCTGGATCCTCTGTGTTTCCTCTTTCGGAGCAACCTGAAACATAGCCATACCAAGCACGGGAGTGGAATTTAAAATAGGGCCCAAGAGAAAGCGTTCAAAGCCCCTTTCACCCATCAAAAAGTGCCCCCAGAGGAAGGCGTTGGGTACAACTGAACTCCCCAGGGGAGCCTTCACGCAGCCACACATGCAACTAGACCCTCTGAATTCACTCTTTCTGAGCAAGAGGAAACATATCCCTACCCGTTATGAAAGAAGAAGTCCCAATAAGGCCCCAGAAAACGCATTCAAAGCCCCTTTCGCCCATCAAAAAGTTCCCCTAGAGGAAGACTTTTGGTACACGGAACGCCCCAGGAGAGCATTCATGCAGCCCCACATGCAACTGCATCCTCTGTGTTCGCTCTTTCTGAGCAACTCGAAACATAGCCCTACCCGGCATCGGAGAGGAATTCAAAAAATGTCCAAAGAAAACGTGTTCAAAGTCCCTTCCGCCCATCAAAAAGTGCCCTCAAAGGAAGTCTACGGATACAACTGAACTACCCAGGGGAGCCTTCACGCAGCCAGACATGCAACTGGACCCTCTGTGTTCGCTTTTTCTGAGCAACCTGAAACATAGCCCTACCAGGCATCGGAGAGGAATCCAAAAATGTCCAAAGAAAACGTGTTCCAAGCCCCTTTCGCCCATCAAAAACTGCCCTCCAAGGAAGACTTTGGATACAACTGAACTCCCCAGGGGAGCCATCATGCAGCCATACATGCAACTGGACCCTCTTTGTTCCCTCTTTCTGAACAACCCGAAACATAGCCCTATCCAGCATCGGAGTGGAATTCCAAATAGGGCCCCAGAAAACACATTCCAACCCCTTCCGCCCATCAAAAAGTTCCCACAAAGGAAGGCTTTGGATACAACTGAACTCCCTAGGGGAGCCATCACGCAGCGTCACATGCAACTGGACCCTCTGTGTTCGCTCTTTCTGAGCAACCTGAAACATAGCCCTACCCGGCGTCGGAGAGGAATTCAAAACAGGTCCAAAGAAAACGCGTTCAAAGCCCAATTCGCCCATCAAAAAGTGCCCTCAAAGGAAGGCTTTGGGTTCAGCTGAACTCCCCAGGGGAGCATTCATGCAGTCCCACAAGCAGCTGGACCCTCTGTGTTCGCTCCTTCTGAGCGACCTAAAATATACCCCTACGCGGAATCGGAGAGGAATTCAAAACGTGTCCAAAGAAAACGCGTTCAAAGCCCCATTCGCACATCAAAAATTGCTCCCAAAGGAATGCTTTGGGTACAACTGAACTCACCAGGGGAACATTCATGCAGCCCCACATACACATGAACCCTCTGTGTTCTCTCTTTCTGAGCAACCCAAAACATAGCACAAATTATCATCGGAGAGGAAGTCCAAATAGGGCCCCAGAAAACGCATTCCAAGTCCCTTTCGCCCATCAAAAAGTGTCCTAAAACGAAGGCTTTGGATACAACTGAACTCCCCAGGGGAGCCTTCACGCAGCCACACATGCAGATGGACAATGTGTTCGATCTTTCTGGGCAACCTGAAATAAAGCCCTTCCTGGCATCGTAGAGGAATTCAAAATAGGTCCAAACAAAACGCGTTCAAAGACCCTTTTGCCCATCGAAAATTGCCCTCAAAGGAAGGCTTTGTATACAAGTGAAATCCCCAGGCGAGCATTCATGGAGCCACACATGCAACTGGACCCTCTCTGTTCGCTCTTTCTGAGCAGCCCAAAACATAGCCCTACCCGGCATCGAAGAGGAATTCAAAAAAGGTCCAAAGAAAACGATTTCAAAGCCCCTTTTGCCCATCAAAAAGTGCCCTCATATGAAGGCATTGGGTACAACTGAACTCCCCAGGGGAGCCTTTACGTTGCCCCATATGCAAGTGTACCCTCTGTTATCGCTCTTTCTGACCAACCCGAAACATAGCCATACCCGGCGTCGGAGAGGAATTCAAAACATGTCCAAAGAAATCGCATTCAAAGCCCCTTTTGCCCATCAAAAATGCCCCCATTGGAAGGCTTTGGGTACAACTGAACTCCCCAGGAGAGCATTCACGCAGCCCCACATGCAACTGCACCCTCTGTGTTCGCTCTTTCTGAGCAACCTGAAACTTAACCCTACCTATCATCGGAGAGGAATTCCAAATAAGGCCCCAGAAAACGCGTTCAAACCCCCTTTCGCCCATCAAAAAGTACCCTCAAAGGAAGGCCTTGGGTACAACTGAACTCCCTAAGAATGCATTCATGCAGCCCCACATGCAGATGAACCCTCTGTGTTCGTTCTTTCTGAGCAACCTGAAATAAAGCCCTACCTGGCATCGTAGAGGAATTCAAAATAGGTCCAAAGAAAACGCGTTCCAAGCCCCTTTCGTCCATCAAAGAGTGCCCTCAAACTAAGGCATTGGGTACAACTGAACTCCCCAGGGGAGCCTTTACGGTGCCCCATATGCATCTGAACCCTCTGTGTTCGCTCTTTCTGAGCAACCCGAAACATACCCCTACCCAGCATCGGAGAGGAATTCCATATATGGCCCCAGAAAACGCATTCCAAGCCCCTTTCGCCCATCAAAAATTGCCCCCAAAGGAAGCCTTTCGGTACAACTGAACTCCCCAGGGGAGCCATCACGCAGCCACACATGCAACTGGACCCTCTGTGTTCGCTCTTTCTGAATAACCTTAATACATCCCTTATCGGAAACAGAGGGTACTTGAAAATATGACCCCAGAAATCACGTACAGAGCCCCTTTCACCCATCAAAAATTGCCCCCAAAGGAAGCCTTTGGGTACAACTGAACTCCCCAGGGGAGCCTTTACGCAGCAACACATGCAACTGGACTCTCTGTGTTCGCTCTTTCTGAACAACCCTAAATACATCCCTACCCAGAATCTGTGAGGAATTGAAAATAGGGCCCCAGAAATCGCGTACAAAGCCCCTTTCACCCATCAAAAATTGCCCCCAAAGGAAGCCTTTGGGTACAACAGAACTCCCCAGGGGAGCCTTCACGCAGCCCCACATGCAACTGGACTCTCTGTGTTCGCTCTTTCTGAACAACCTTAATATATCCCTAACCGGAATCTGAGAGGATTTGAAAATAGGACCCCAGAAATCACATACAGTGCCCCTTTCACCCATCAAAAATTGCCCCCAAAGGAAGCCTTTGGGTACAACAGAACTCCCCAGGGGAGCCTATACGCAGCCCAAAATTCAACTGGACTCTCTGTGTTCGCTCTTTCTGAACAACCCTAAATATATCCCTACCCGGAATGTGAGAGTAATTTAAAATAGGACACCAGAAACTGCGTACAGACGCCCTTTCGGACATAAAAAATTGCCCCCAAAGGAAGCCTTTCGGTACAACTGAACTCCCCAGGGGAGCCTTTACGCAGCCCCACATGCAACTGGACTCTCTGTGTTCGCTCTTTCTGAACAACCCTAAATACATCCCTACCCAGAATATGAGAGGAATATAAATATGACCCCAGAAATCACGTACAGCGGCCCTTTAACCCATCAAAAATTGCCTTGAAAGGAAGCCTTTGGGTACAACTGAACTCCCCAGGGGAGCCTTCACGCAGCCCAAAATGCAACTTGACTCTCTGTGTTCGCTCTTTCTGAACAACCCTAAATACATCCCTAACCGGAAACAGAGGGTACTTGAAAGTTCGCTGCATCTGACCGTTCACCCGTTGTCCCTGGATCGCCTTCCCCGAAAAAGTGCGTCTAGCAAACACTTCTGCCGGGGCCGGAGCCCAAGGGCTCGGTATCCAGGACTTCGAACCGAAGGGGAACGAACCTCCGTTCCCCGTGACGGTCAACCCCGAGCCGGCGGACGACAGCCTCCCGCTTCGCGGCATTGCCGGTTCCGTCGAAATTCGTGACCGGACACCCGTTGTCCCTGGATCGCCTTCCCCGAGAAAGTGCGGCTAGCAAACTCTTCTGCCGGGATAGGAGCCCAGGGCTCGATAAGGCCGTTCTCCGCACCGAAGGGGAACGAACCTACGTTCCCCGTGACGGTCAGCCCCCGAGCCGGCGGACGACAGCCTCCCGCTTCGCGGCATTGCCGGTCCCGTCGGCGGTCGTGACAGGACACCCGTTGTCCCTGGATCGACTTCCCCGAGAAAGTGAGGCTAGCAAACACTTCTGCCGGGATAGGAGCCCAAGGGCTCGGTATGGCAGGACTTCGAACCGAAGGGGAACGAACCTCCGTTCCCCGTGACGGCCAGTCCCCGAGCCGGCGGACGAGAGCCTCCCGCTTCGCGGCATTGCCGGTTCCATCTTCGTTCGTGGAGGGACACCCGTTGTCCCTGGATCGCCTTCCCCGAGAAAGTGCGGCTAGCAAACTCTTCTGCCGGGATAGGAGCCCAGAGCTCGATATGGCCGTTCTCCGCACCGAAGGGGAACGAAACTCCGTTCCCCGTGACGGCCAGTCCCCGAGCCGGCGAACGACAGACTTCCGATTCCCGTCACGGGTGGATCCCGCGCTGCATCTGACCGTTCACCCGTTGTCCCTGGATCGCCGTCCCCGAAAAAGTGCGGCTAGCAAACTCTTCTGCCGTGACCGGAACCCTAGGGCTCGGTACGGCAGGACTTCGAACCGAAAGTGAAGGAAACTCCGTTCCCCGTGACGGCCAGACCCCGAGCAGGCGGACGACAGCCTCCCGCTTCGCGGAATTGCCGGTTCCATCTTCGTTCGTGGAGGGACACCCGTTGTCCCTGGATCGACTTCCCCGAGAAAGTGCGTCTAGCAAACTCTTCTGCCTGGACCGGAGCCCAAGGGCTCGGTATGGCAGGATTTCGAACCGAAGGGGAACGAACCTCCGTTCCCCGTGACGGTCAACCCCGAGCCGGCGGACGACAGCCTCCCGCTTCGCGGCATTGCCGGTTCCGTCGAAATTCGTGACCGGACACCCGTTGTCCCTGGATCGCCTTCCCCGAAAAAGTGCGGCTAGCAAACTCTTCTGCCGGGACCGGAGCCCTAGGGCTCGATACGGCAGGACTTCGAACCGAAAGGGAACGAAACTCCGTTACCCGTGACGGCCAGACCCCGAGCCGGCGGACGACAGCCTCCCGCTTCTCGGCATTGCCGGTCCCGTCGCCGGTTGTGGCCGGACACGCGTTGTCCCTGGATCGCCTTCCCCGAGAAAGTGCGTCTAGCAAACACTTCTGCCGGGGCCGGAGCCTAAGGGCTCGGTACGATAGGAATTCCACCCGAACCGGAACGAACCTCCGTTCCCCGTGACAGCCAATCCCCGAGCCGGTGGACGACAGCCTCCCGCTTCGCGGCATTGCCGGTCCCGTCGCCGCTTGTACCGGACACGCGTTGTCCCTGGATCGCCTTCCCCGAGAAAGTGCGGCTAGCAAACACTTTTACCGGGGCCGGAGCCCAAGTGCTCGTTACGGTAGGACTTCCAACCGAACGGGAACGAACCTCCGTTCCCCGTGACGGTCAGCCCCCGAGCCGGCGGACGACAGCCTCCCGCATCGCGGCATTGCCGGTCCCGTCGGCGGTCGTGACAGGACACCCGTTGTCCCTGGATCGACTTCCCCGAGAAAGTGAGGCTAGCAAACACTTCTGCCGGGATAGGAGCCCAAGGGCTCGGTATGGCAGGACATAGAACCGAAGGGGAACGAACCTCCTTTCCCCGTGACGGCCAGTCCCCGAGCTGGCGAACGACAGCCTCCCGCTTCGCGGCATTGCCGGTTCCGTCGAAATTCGTGGCCGGACACCCGTTGTCCCTGGATCGCCTTCCTTGAGAAAGTGCGGCTAGCAAACACTTTTACCGGGACCGGAGCCAAGGGGCTCGGTATGGCAGGACATCGTACCGAACGGGAACGAACCTCCGTTCCCCGTGACGGCCCGTCCTGGAGCCGGCGGACGACAGACTGCCGATTCCCGTCACGGGTGGATCCCACGCTGCATCTGACCGTTCACCCGTTGTCCCTGGATCGCCTTCCCCGAGAAAGTGCGGCTAGCAAACTCTTCTGCCGTGACCGGAGCCCTAGGGCTCGGTACGGCAGGACTTCGACCCGAAAGGGAACGAAACTCCGTTACCCGTGACGGCCAGTCCCCGAGCCGGCGGACGACAGCCTCCCGCTTCTCGGCATTGCCGGTCCCGTCGCCGGTTGTGGCCGGACACGCGTTGTCCCTGGATCGCCTTCCCCGAGAAAGTGCGTCTAGCAAACACTTCTGCCGGGGCCGGAGCCCAAGGGCTCGGTACGGTAGGAATTCCACCCGAACCGGAATGAACCTCCGTTCCCCGTGACGGCCAGTCCCCGATCCGGTGGACGACAGCCTCCCGCTTCGCGGCATTGCCGGTCCCGTCGCCGCTTGTAGCCGGACACGCGTTGTCCCTGGATCGCCTTCCCCGAGAAAGTGCGGCTAGCAAACACTTTTACCGGGACCGGAGCCAAGGAGCTCGGTATGTCAGGACATCGTACCGAACGGGAACGAACCTCCGTTCCCCGTGACGGCCAGCCCCCGAGCCGGCGGACGACAGACTGCCGATTCCCGTCACAGGTGGATCCCACGCTGCATCTGACCGTTCACCCGTTGTCCCTGGATCGCCTTCCCCGAAAAAGTGCGTCTAGCAAACACTTCTGCCGGGGCCGGAGCCCAAGGGCTCGGTATCCAGGACTTCGAACCGAAGGGGAACGAACCTACGTTCCCCGTGACGGTCAGCCCCGAGCCGGCGGACGACAGCCTCCCGCTTCGCGGCATTGCCGGTCCCGTCGGCGGTCGTGACAGGACACCCGTTGTCCCTGGATCGACTTCCCCGAGAAAGTGAGGCTAGCAAACACTTCTGCCGGGATAGGAGCCCAAGGGCTCGGTATGGCAGGACTTCGAACCGAAGGGGAACGAACCTCTGTTCCCCGTGACGGCCAGTCCCCGAGCCGGCGAACGACAGCCTCCCGCTTCGCGGCATTGCCGGTTCCGTCGAAATTCGTGGCCGGACACCCGTTGTCCCTGGATCGCCTTCCTTGAGAAAGTGCGGCTAGCAAACACTTTTACCGGGACCGGAGCCAAGGGGCTCGGTATGGCAGGACATCGTACCGAACGGGAACGAACCTCCGTTCCCCGTGACGGTCAGCCCCCGAGCTGGCGGACGACATACTGCCGATTCCCGTCACGGGTGGATCCCACGCTGCATCTGACCGTTCACCCGTTGTCCCTGGATCGCCGTCCCCGAAAAAGTGCGGCTAGCAAACTCTTCTGCCGTGACCGGAACCCTAGGGCTCGGTACGGCAGGACTTCGACCCGAAAGGGAACGAAACTCCGTTACCCGTGACGGCCAGACCCCGAGCCGGCGGACGAGAGCCTCCCGCTTCGCGGCATTGCCGGTTCCATCTTCGTTCGTGGAGGGACACCCGTTGTCCCTGGATCGCCTTCCCCGAGAAAGTGCGGCTAGCAAACTCTTCTGCCGGGATAGGAGCCCAGAGCTCGATATGGCCGTTCTCCGCACCGAAGGAGAACGAACCTCCGTTCCCCGTGACGGCCCGTCCTGGAGCCGGCGGACGACGGACTGCCGATTCCCGTCACGGGTGGATCCCACGCTGCATCTGACCGTTCACCCGTTGTCCCTGGATCGCCTTCCCCGAAAAAGTGCGGCTAGCAAACTCTTCTGCAGGGAAAAGCCCTAGGGCTCGGTACGGCAGGACTTCGAACCGAAAGGGAACGAAACTCCGTTACCCGTGACGGCCAGACCCCGAGCCGGCGGACGACAGCCTCCCGCTTCTCGGCATTGCCGGTCCCGTCGCCGGTTGTGGCCGGACACGCGTTGTCCCTGGATCGCCTTCCCCGAGAAAGTGCGTCTAGCAAACACTTCTGCCGGGGCCGGAGCCCAAGGGCTCGGTATGGCAGGACTTCGAACCGAAGGGGAACGAACCTCCGTTCCCCGTGACGGTCAACCCCGAGCCGGCGGACGACAGCCTCCCGCTTCGCGGCATTGCCGGTTCCGTCGAAATTCGTGACCGAACACCCGTTGTCCCTGGATCGCCTTCCCCGAGAAAGTGCAGCTAGCAAACTCTTCTGCCGGGATAGGAGCCCAGGGCTCGATAAGGCCGTTCTCCGCACCGAACGGGAACGAACCTCCGTTCCCCGTGACGGTCAGCCCCCGAGCCGGCGGACGACAGCCTCCCGCTTCTCGGCATTGCCGGTCCCGTCGGCGGTCGTGACAGGACACCCGTTGTCCCTGGATCGCCTTCCCCGAGAAAGTGAGGCTAGCAAACACTTCTGCCGGGATAGGAGCCCAAGGGCTCGGTATGGCAGGACATAGAACCGAAGGGGAACGAACCTCCGTTCCCCGTGACGGCCAGTCCTCGAGCCGGCGAACGACAGACTGCCGATTCCCGTCACGGGTGGATCCCGCGCTGCATCTGACCGTTCACCCGTTGTCCCTGGATCGCCGTCCCCGAAAAAGTGCGGCTAGCAAACTCTTCTGCCGTGACCGGAACCCTAGGGCTCGGTATGGCAGGACTTCGAACCGAAAGGGAACGAAACTCCGTTCCCCGTGACGGCCAGACCCCGAGCCGGCGGACGACAGCCTCCCGCTTCGCGGAATTGCCGGTTCCATCTTCGTTCGTGGAGGGACACCCGTTGTCCCTGGATCGACTTCCCCGAGAAAGTGCGTCTAGCAAACTCTTCTGCCTGGACCGGAGCCCAAGGGCTCGGTATGGCAGGATTTCGAACCGAAGGGGAACGAACCTCCGTTCCCCGTGACGGTCAACCCCGAGCCGGCGGACGACAGCCTCCCGCTTCGCGGCATTGCCGGTTCCGTCGAAATTCGTGACCGGACACCCGTTGTCCCTGGATCGCCTTCCCCGAAAAAGTGCGGCTAGCAAACTCTTCTGCCGGGACCGGAGCCCTAGGGCTCGGTACGGTAGGAATTCCACCCGAACCGGAACGAACCTCCGTTCCCCGTGACGGTCAGCCCCCGAGCCGGCGGACGACAGCCTCCCGCATCGCGGCATTGCCGGTCCCGTCGGCGGTCGTGACAGGACACCCGTTGTCCCTGGATCGACTTCCCCGAGAAAGTGAGGCTAGCAAACACTTCTGCCGGGATAGGAGCCCAAGGGCTCGGTATGGCAGGACATAGAACCGAAGGGGAACGAACCTCCGTTCCCCGTGACGGCCAGTCCCCGAGCTGGCGAACGACAGCCTCCCGCTTCGCGGCATTGCCGGTTCCGTCGAAATTCGTGGCCGGACACCCGTTGTCCCTGGATCGCCTTCCTTGAGAAAGTGCGGCTAGCAAACACTTTTACCGGGACCGGAGCCAAGGGGCTCGGTATGGCAGGACATCGTACCGAACGGGAACGAACCTCCGTTCTCCGTGACGGCCCGTCCTGGAGCCGGCGGACGACAGACTGCCGATTCCCGTCACGGGTGGATCCCACGCTGCATCTGACCGTTCACCCGTTGTCCCTGGATCGCCTTCCCCGAGAAAGTGCGGCTAGCAAACTCTTCTGCCGTGACCGGAGCCCTAGGGCTCGGTACGGCAGGACTTCGACCCGAAAGGGAACGAAACTCCGTTACCCGTGACGGCCAGACCCCGAGCCGGCGGACGACAGCCTCCCGCTTCTTGGCATTGCCGGTGTCGTCGCCGGTTGTGGCCGGACACGCGTTGTCCCTGGATCGCCTTCCCCGAGAAAGTGCGTCTAGCAAACACTTCTGCCGGGGCCGGAGCCCAAGGGCTCGGTACGGTAGGAATTCCACCCGAACCGGAATGAACCTCCGTTCCCCGTGACGGCCAGTCCCCGAGCCGGCGGACGACAGCCTCCCGCTTCTTGGCATTGCCGATGTCGTCGCCGGTTGTGGCCGGACACCCGTTGTCCCTGGATCGACTTCCCCGAGAAAGTGCGTCTAGCAAACTCTTCTGCCTGGACCGGAGCCCAAGGGCTCGGTATGGCAGGATTTCGAACCGAAGGGGTACGAACCTCCGTTCCCCGTGACGGTCAACCCCGAGCCGGCGGACGACAGCCTCCCGCTTCGCGGCATTGCCGGTTCCGTCGAAATTCGTGACCGGACACCCGTTGTCCCTGGATCGCCTTCCCTGAGAAAGTGCGGCTAGCAAACTCTTCTGCCGGGATAGGAGCCCAGGGCTCGATAAGGCCGTTCTCCGCACCGAAGGGGAACGAACCTCCGTTCCCCGTGACGGCCCGTCCTGGAGCCGGCGGACGACGGACTGCCGATTCCCGTCACGGGTGGATCCCACGCTGCATCTGACCGTTCACCCGTTGTCCCTGGATCGCCTTCCCCGAAAAAGTGCGGCTAGCAAACTCTTCTGCAGGGAAAATCCCTAGGGCTCTGTACGGCAGGACTTCGAACCGAAAGGGAACGAAACTCCGTTACCCGTGACGGCCAGACCCCGAGCCGGCGGACGACAGCCTCCCGCTTCTCGGCATTGCCGGTCCCGTCGCCGGTTGTGGCCGGACACGCGTTGTCCCTGGATCGCCTTCCCCGAAAAAGTGCGTCTAGCAAACACTTCTGCTGGGGCCGGAGCCCAAGGGCTCGGTACGATAGGAATTCCACCCGAACCGGAAAGAACCTCCGTTCCCCGTGACAGCCAGTCCCCGAGCCGGTGGACGACAGCCTCCCGCTTCGCGGCATTGCCGGTCCCGTCGCCGCTTGTACCGGACACGCGTTGTCCCTGGATCGCCTTCCCCGAGAAAGTGCGGCTAGCAAACACTTTTACCGGGGCCGGAGCCCAAGGGCTCGTTACGGCAGGACTTCCAACCGAACGGGAACGAACCTCCGTTCCCCGTGACGGTCAGCCCCCGAGCCGGCGGACGACAGCCTCCCACATCGCGGCATTGCCGGTCCCGTCGGCGGTCGTGACAGGACACCCGTTGTCCCTGGATCGACTTCCCCGAGAAAGTGAGGCTAGCAAACACTTCTGCCGGGATAGGAGCCCAAGGGCTCGGTATGGCAGGACATAGAACCGAAGGGGAACGAACCTCTGTTCCCCGTGACGGCCAGTCCCCGAGCTGGCGAACGACAGCCTCCCGCTTCGCGGCATTGCCGGTTCCGTCGAAATTCGTGGCCGGACACCCGTTGTCCCTGGATCGCCTTCCTTGAGAAAGTGCGGCTAGCAAACACTTTTACCGGGACCGGAGCCAAGGGGCTCGGTATGGCAGGACATCGTACCGAACGGGAACGAACCTCCGTTCCCCGTGACGGCCCGTCCTGGAGCCGGCGGACGACAGACTGCCGATTCCCGTCACGGGTGGATCCCACGCTGCATCTGACCGTTCACCCGTTGTCCCTGGATCGCCTTCCCCGAAAAAGTGCGTCTAGCAAACACTTCTGCCGGGGCCGGAGCCCAAGGGCTCGGTATCCAGGACTTCGAACCGAAGGGGAACGAACCTCCGTTCCCCGTGACGGTCAACCCCGAGCCGGCGGACGACAGCCTCCCGCTTCGCGGCATTGCCGGTTCCGTCGAAATTCGTGGCCGGACACCCGTTGTCCCTGGATCGCCTTCCTTGTAAAGTGCGGCTAGCAAACACTTTTACCGGGACCGGAGCCAAGGGGCTCGGTATGGCAGGACATCGTACCGAACGGGAACGAACCTCCGTTCCCCGTGACGGTCAGCCCCCGAGCCGGCGGACGACATACTGCCGATTCCCGTCACGGGTGGATCCCACGCTGCATCTGACCGTTCACCCGTTGTCCCTGGATCGCCTTCCCCGAAAAAGTGCGGCTAGCAAACTCTTCTGCCGTGACCGGAGCCGTAGGGCTCGGTACGGCAGGACTTCGAACCGAAAGGGAACGAAACTCCGTTACCCCTGACGGAGAGTCCCCGAGCAGGCGGACGACAGCCTCCCGCTTCGCGGCATTGCCGGTCCCGTCGGCGGTCGTGACAGGACACCCGTTGTCCCTAGATCGACTTCCCCGAGAAAGTGAGGCTAGCAAACACTTCTGCCGGGATAGGAGCCCAAGGGCTCGGTATGGCAGGACATAGAACCGAAGGGGAACGAACCTCCGTTCCCCGTGACGGCCAGTCCCCGAGCCGGCGAACGACAGCCTCCCGCTTCGCGGCATTGCCGGTTCCGTCGAAATTCGTGGCCGGACACCCGTTGTCCCTGGATCGCCTTCCCCGAGAAAGTGCGGCTAGCAAACTCTTCTGCCGTGACCGGAACCCTAGGGCTCGGTACGGCAGGACTTCGAACCGAAAGGGAACGAAACTCCGTTACCCGTGACGGCCAGACCCCGAGCCGGCGGACGACAGCCTCCCGCTTCTCGGCATTGCCGGTCCCGTCGCCGGTTGTACCGGACACGCGTTGTCCCTGGATCGCCTTCCCCGAGAAAGTGCGGCTAGCAAACACTTTTACCGGGGCCGGAGCCCAAGGGCTCGTTACGGCAGGACTTCCAACCGAACGGGAACGAACCTCCGTTCCCCGTGACGGTCAGCCCCCGAGCCGGCGGACGACAGCCTCCCACATCGCGGCATTGCCGGTCCCGTCGGCGGTCGTGACAGGACACCCGTTGTCCCTGGATCGACTTCCCCGAGAAAGTGAGGCTAGCAAACACTTCTGCCGGGATAGGAGCCCAAGGGCTCGGTATGGCAGGACATAGAACCGAAGGGGAACGAACCTCCGTTCCCCGTGACGGCCAGTCCCCGAGCTGGCGAACGACAGCCTCCCGCTTCGCGGCATTGCCGGTTCCGTCGAAATTCGTGGCCGGACACCCGTTGTCCCTGGATCGCCTTCCTTGAGAAAGTGCGGCTAGCAAACACTTTTACCGGGACCGGAGCCAAGGGGCTCGGTATGGCAGGACATCGTACCGAACGGGAACGAACCTCCGTTCCCCGTGACGGCCCGTCCTGGAGCCGGCGGACGACGGACTGCCGATTCCCGTCACGGGTGGATCCCACGCTGCATCTGACCGTTCACCCGTTGTCCCTGGATCGCCTTCCCCGAAAAAGTGCGGCTAGCAAACTCTTCTGCTGTGACCGGAGCCCTAGGGCTCGGTACGGCAGGACTTCGAACCGAAAGGGAACGAAACTCCGTTACCCGTGACGGCCAGACCCCGAGCCGGCGGACGACAGCCTCCCGCTTCTTGGCATTGCCGGTGTCGTCGCCGGTTGTGGCCGGACACGCGTTGTCCCTGGATCGCCTTCCCCGAGAAAGTGCGTCTAGCAAACACTTCTGCCGGGGCCGGAGCCCAAGGGCTCGGTACGGTAGGAATTCCACCCGAACCGGAATGAACCTCCGTTCCCCGTGACAGCCAGTCCCCGAGCCGGTGGACGACAGCCTCCCGCTTCGCGGCATTGCCGGTCCCGTCGCCGCTTGTACCGGACACGCGTTGTCCCTGGATCGCCTTCCCCGAGAAAGTGCGGCTAGCAAACACTTTTACCGGGACCGGAGCCAAGGAGCTCGGTATGTCAGGACATCGTACCGAACGGGAACGAACCTCCGTTCCCCGTGACGGCCAGCCCCCGAGCCGGCGGACGACAGACTGCCGATTCCCGTCACGGGTGGATCCCACGCTGCATCTGACCGTTCACCCGTTGTCCCTGGATCGCCTTCCCCGAAAAAGTGCGTCTAGCAAACACTTCTGCCGGGGCCGGAGCCCAAGGGCTCGGTATCCAGGACTTCGAACCGAAGGGGAACGAACCTCCGTTCCCCGTGACGGTCAACCCCGAGCCGGCGGACGACAGCCTCCCGCTTCGCGGCATTGCCGGTTCCGTCGAAATTCGTGACCGGACACCCGTTGTCCCTGGATCGCCTTCCCCGAGAAAGTGCGGCTAGCAAACTCTTCTGCCGGGATAGGAGCCCAGGGCTCGATAAGGCCGTTCTCCGCACCGAAGGGGAACGAACCTCCGTTCCCCGTGACGGTCAGCCCCCGAGCCGGCGGACGACAGCCTCCCGCTTCTTGGCATTGCCTGTCCCGTCGGCGGTCGTGACAGGACACCCGTTGTCCCTGGATCGACTTCCCCGAGAAAGTGAGGCTAGCAAACACTTCTGCCGGGATAGGAGCCCAAGGGCTCGGTATGGCAGGACTTCGAACCGAAGGGGAACGAACCTCCGTTCCCCGTGACGGCCAGTCCCCGAGCCGGCGAACGACAGCCTCCCGCTTCGCGGCATTGCCGGTTCCGTCGAAATTCGTGGCCGGACACCCGTTGTCCCTGGATCGCCTTCCTTGAGAAAGTGCGGCTAGCAAACACTTTTACCGGGACCGGAGCCAAGGGGCTCGGTATGGCAGGACATCGAACCGAACGGGAACGAACCTCCGTTCCCCATGACGGCCAGCCCCCGAGCCGGCGGACGACATACTGCCGATTCCCGTCAAGGGTGGATCCCACGCTGCATCTGACCGTTCACCCGTTGTCCCTGGATCGCCGTCCCCGAAAAAGTGCGTCTAGCAAACTCTTCTGCCTGGACCGGAGCCCAAGGGCTCGGTATGGCAGGACTTCGAACCGAAGGGGAACGAACCTCCGTTCCCCGTGACGGTCAACCCCGAGCCGGCGGACGACAGCCTCCCGCTTCGCGGCATTGCCGGTTCCGTCGAAATTCGTGACCGGACACCCGTTGTCCCTGGATCGCCTTCCCCGAGAAAGTGCGGCTAGCAAACTCTTCTGCCGGGATAGGAGCCCAGAGCTCGATATGGCTGTTCTCCGCACCGAAGGGGAACGAACCTCCGTTCCCCGTGACGGCCCGTCCTGGAGCCGGCGGACGACGGACTGCCGATTCCCGTCACGGGTGGATCCCACGCTGCATCTGACCGTTCACCCGTTGTCCCTGGATCGCCTTCCCCGAAAAAGTGCGGCTAGCAAACTCTTCTGCAGGGAAAAGACCTAGGGCTCGGTACGGCAGGACTTCGAACCGAAAGGGAACGAACCTCCGTTCCCCGTGACAGCCAGTCCCCGAGCCGGCGAACGACAGCCTCCCGCTTCGCGGCATTGCCGGTTCCGTCGAAATTCGTGGCCGGACACCCGTTGTCCCTGGATCGCCTTCCCCGAGAAAGTGCGGCTAGCAAACTCTTCTGCCGTGACCGGAACCCTAGGGCTCGGTACGGCAGGACTTCGAACCGAAAGGGAACGAAACTCCGTTCCCCGTGACGGCCAGACCCCGAGCCGGCGGACGACAGCCTCCCGCTTCTCGGCATTGCCGGTCCCGTCGCCGGTTGTACCGGACACGCGTTGTCCCTGGATCGCCTTCCCCGAGAAAGTGCGGCTAGCAAACACTTTTACCGGGGCCGGAGCCCAAGGGCTCGTTACGGCAGGACTTCCAACCGAACGGGAACGAACCTCCGTTCCCCGTGACGGTCAGCCCCCGAGCCGGCGGACGACAGCCTCCCGCATCGCGGCATTGCCGGTCCCGTCGGCGGTCGTGACAGGACACCCGTTGTCCCTGGATCGACTTCCCCGAGAAAGTGAGGCTAGCAAACACTTCTGCCGGGATAGGAGCCCAAGGGCTCGGTATGGCAGGACATAGAACCGAAGGGGAACGAACCTCCGTTCCCCGTGACGGCCAGTCCCCGAGCTGGCGAACGACAGCCTCCCGCTTCGCGGCATTGCCGGTTCCGACAAAATTCGTGGCCGGACACCCGTTGTCCCTGGATCGCCTTCCTTGAGAAAGTGCGGCTAGCAAACACTTTTACCGGGACCGGAGCCAAGGGGCTCGTTATGGCAGGACATCGTACCGAACGGGAACGAACCTCCGTTCCCCGTGACGGCCAGACCCCGAGCCAGCGGACGACAGCCTCCCGCTTCGCGGAATTGCCGGTTCCATCTTCGTTCGTGGAGGGACACCCGTTGTCCCTGGATCGACTTCCCCGAGAAAGTGCGTCTAGCAAACTCTTCTGCCTGGACCGGAGCCCAAGGGCTCGGTATGGCAGGATTTCGAACCGAAGGGGAACGAACCTCCGTTCCCCGTGACGGTCAACCCCGAGCCGGCGGACGACAGCCTCCAGCTTCGCGGCATTGCCGGTTCCGTCGAAATTCGTGACCGGACACCCGTTGTCCCTGGATCGCCTTCCCCGAGAAAGTGCGGCTAGCAAACTCTTCTGCCGGGATAGGAGCCCAGGGCTCGATAAGGCCGTTCTCCGCACCGAAGGGGAACGAACCTCCGTTCCCCGTGACGGTCCGTCCTGGAGCCGGCGGACGACGGACTGCCGATTCCCGTCACGGGTGGATCCCACGCTGCATCTGACCGTTCACCCGTTGTCCCTGGATCGCCTTCCCCGAAAAAGTGCGGCTAGCAAACTCTTCTGCCGGGACCGGAGCCCTAGGGCTCGGTACGGCAGGACTTCGAACCGAAAGGGAACGAAACTCCGTTCCCCGTGACGGCCAGACCCCGAGCCGGCGGACGACAGCCTCCCGCTTATCGGCATTGCCGGTCCCGTCGCCGCTTGTACCGGACACGCGTTGTCCCTGGATCGCCTTCCCCGAAAAAGTGCGTCTAGCAAACACTTCTGCCGGGGCCGGAGCCCAAGGGCTCGGTACGATAGGAATTCCACCCGAACCGGAACGAACCTCCGTTCCCCGTGACAGCCAGTCCCCGAGCCGGTGGACGACAGCCTCCCGCTTCGCGGCATTGCCGGTCCCGTCGCCGCTTGTACCGGACACGCGTTGTCCCTGGATCGCCTTCCCCGAGAAAGTGCGGCTAGCAAACACTTTTACCGGGACCGGAGCCAAGGAGCTCGGTATGTCAGGACATCGTACCGAACGGGAACGAACCTCCGTTCCCCGTGACGGCCAGCCCCCGAGCCGGCGGACGACAGACTGCCGATTCCCGTCACGGGTGGATCCCACGCTGCATCTGACCGTTCACCCGTTGTCCCTGGATCGCCTTCCCCGAAAAAGTGCGTCTAGCAAACACTTCTGCCGGGGCCGGAGCCCAAGGGCTCGGTATCCAGGACTTCGAACCGAAGGGGAACGAACCTCCTTTCCCCGTGACGGCCAGTCCCCGAGCCGGCGAACGACAGCCTCCCGCTTCGCGGCATTGCCGGATCCGTCGAAATTCGTGGCCGGACACCCGTTGTCCCTGGATCGCCTTCCCTTAGAAAGTGCGGCTAGCAAACACTTTTACCGGGACCGGAGCCAAGGGGCTCGGTATGGCAGGACATCGTACCGAACGGGAACGAACCTCCATTCCCCGTGACGGCCCGTCCTGGAGCCGGCGGACGACAGACTGCCGATTCCCGTCACGGGTGGATCCCACGCTGCATCTGACCGTTCACCCGTTGTCCCTGGATCGCCTTCCCCGAAAAAGTGCGGCTATCAAACTCTTCTGCCGTGACCGGAGCCCTAGGGCTCGGTACGGCAGGACTTCGAACCGAAAGGGAACGAAACTCTTTTCCCCGTGACGGCCAGACCCCGAGCCGGCGGACGACAGCCTCCCGCTTCGCGGCATTGCCGGTTCCATCTTCGTTCGTGGAGGGACACCCGTTGTCCCTGGATCGCCTTCCCCGAGAAAGTGCGTCTAGCAAACTCTTCTGCCTGGACCGGAGCCCAAGGGCTCGGTATGGCAGGACTTCGAACCGAAGGGGAACGAACCTCCGTTCCCTGTGACGGTCAACCCCGAGCCGGCGGACGACAGCCTCCCGCTTCGCGGCATTGCCGGTTCCGTCGAAATTCGTGACCGGACACCTGTTGTCCCTGGATCGCCTTCCCCGAGAAAGTGCGGCTAGCAAACTCTTCTGCCGGGATAGGAGCCCAGGGCTCGATAAGGCCGTTCTCCGCACCGAAGGGGAACGAACCTCCGTTCCCCGTGACGGCCCGTCCTGGAGCCGGCGGACGACAGACTGCCGATTCCCGTCACGGGTGGATCCCACGCTGCATCTGACCGTTCACCCGTTGTCCCTGGATCGCCTTCCCCGAGAAAGTGCGGCTAGCAAACACTTTTACCGGGGCCGGAGCCCAAGGGCTCGTTACGGCAGGACTTCCAACCGAACGGGAACGAACCTCCGTTCCCCGTGACGGTCAGCCCCCGAGCCGGCGGACGACAGCCTCCCGCATCGCGGCATTGCCGGTCCCGTCGGCGGTCGTGACAGGACACCCGTTGTCCCTGGATCGACTTCCCCGAGAAAGTGAGGCTAGCAAACACTTCTGCCGGGATAGGAGCCCAAGGGCTCGGTATGGCACGACATAGAACCGAAGGGGAACGAACCTCCGTTCCCCGTGACGGCCCGTCCTGGAGCCGGCGGACGACAGACTGCCGATTCCCGTCACGGGTGGATCCCACGCTGCATCTGACCGTTCACCCGTTGTCCCTGGATCGCCTTCCCCGAAAAAGTGCGGCTAGCAAACTCTTCTGCCGTGACCGGAGCCCTAGGGCTCGGTACGGCAGGACTTCGAACCGAAAGGGAACGAAACTCCGTTCCCTGTGACGGCCAGACCACGAGCCGGCGGACGACAGCCTCCCGCTTCTCGGCATTGCCGGTCCCGTCGCCGGTTGTGGCCGGACACGCGTTGTCCCTGGATCGCCTTCCCCGAGAAAGTGCGTCTAGCAAACACTTCTGCCGGGGCCGGAGCCCAAGGGCTCGGTACGGTAGGAATTCCACCCGAACCGGAACGAACCTCCGTTCCCCGTGACGGCCAGTCCCCGAGCCGGTGGACGACAGCCTCCCGCTTCGCGGCATTGCCGGTCCCATCGCCGCTTGTAGCCGGACACGCGTTGTCCCTGGATCGCCTTCCCCGAGAAAGTGCGGCTAGCAAACACTTTTACCGGGACCGGAGCCAAGGGGCTCGGTATGGCAGGACATCGTACCGAACGGGAACGAACCTCCGTTCTCCGTGACGGTCAGCCCCCGAGCCGGCGGACGACAGCCTCCCGCTTCGCGGCATTGCCGGTCCCGTCGGCGGTCGTGACAGGACACCCGTTGTCCCTGGATCGACTTCCCCGAGAAAGTGAGGCTAGCAAACACTTCTGCCGGGATAGGAGCCCAAGGGCTCGGTATGGCAGGACATAGAACCGAAGGGGAACGAACCTCCGTTCCCCGTGACGGTCAGCCCCCGAGCCGGCGGACGACAGCCTCCCGCTTCGCGGCATTGCCGGTTCCGTCGAAATTCGGGGCCGGACACCCGTTGTCCCTGGATCGCCTTCCTTGAGAAAGTGCGGCTAGCAAACACTTTTACCGGGACCGGAGCCAAGGGGCTCGGTATGGCAGGACATCGTACCGAACGGGAACGAACCTCCGTTCCCCGTGACGGCCAGCCCCCGAGCCGGCGGACGACATACTGCCGATTCCCGTCAAGGGTGGATCCCACGCTGCATCTGACCGTTCACCCGTTGTCCCCGGATCGCCTTCCCCGAAAAAGTGCGGCTAGCAAACTCTTCTGCCGTGACCGGAACCCTAGGGCTCGGTATGGCAGGACTTCGAACCGAAGGGGAACGAAACTCCGTTCCCCGTGACGGCCAGACCACGAGCCGGCGGACGACAGCCTCCCGCTTCGCGGCATTGCCTGTCCCGTCGGCGGTCGTGACAGGACACCCGTTGTCCCTGGATCGACTTCCCCGAGAAAGTGAGGCTAGCAAACACTTCTGCCGGGATAGGAGCCCAAGGGCTCGGTATGGCAGGACTTCGAACCGAAGGGGAACGAACCTCCTTTCCCCGTGACGGCCAGTCCCCGAGCCGGCGAACGACAGCCTCCCGCTTCGCGGCATTGCCGGATCCGTCGAAATTCGTGGCCGGACACCCGTTGTCCCTGGATCGCCTTCCCTTAGAAAGTGCGGCTAGCAAACACTTTTACCGGGACCGGAGCCAAGGGGCTCGGTATGGCAGGACATCGTACCGAACGGGAACGAACCTCCGTTCCCCGTGACGGCCCGTCCTGGAGCCGGCGGACGACAGACTGCCGATTCCCGTCACGGGTGGATCCCACGCTGCATCTGACCGTTCACCCGTTGTCCCTGGATCGCCTTCCCCGAAAAAGTGCGGCTATCAAACTCTTCTGCCGTGACCGGAGCCCTAGGGCTCGGTACGGCAGGACTTCGAACCGAAAGGGAACGAAACTCTTTTCCCCGTGACGGCCAGACCCCGAGCCGGCGGACGACAGCCTCCCGCTTCGCGGCATTGCCGGTTCCATCTTCGTTCGTGGAGGGACACCCGTTGTCCCTGGATCGCCTTCCCCGAGAAAGTGCGTCTAGCAAACTCTTCTGCCTGGACCGGAGCCCAAGGGCTCGGTATGGCAGGACTTCGAACCGAAGGGGAACGAACCTCCGTTCCCTGTGACGGTCAACCCCGAGCCGGCGGACGACAGCCTCCCGCTTCGCGGCATTGCCGGTTCCGTCGAAATTCGTGACCGGACACCTGTTGTCCCTGGATCGCCTTCCCCGAGAAAGTGCGGCTAGCAAACTCTTCTGCCGGGATAGGAGCCCAGGGCTCGATAAGGCCGTTCTCCGCACCGAAGGGGAACGAACCTCCGTTCCCCGTGACGGCCCGTCCTGGAGCCGGCGGACGACAGACTGCCGATTCCCGTCACGGGTGGATCCCACGCTGCATCTGACCGTTCACCCGTTGTCCCTGGATCGCCTTCCCCGAGAAAGTGCGGCTAGCAAACACTTTTACCGGGGCCGGAGCCCAAGGGCTCGTTACGGCAGGACTTCCAACCGAACGGGAACGAACCTCCGTTCCCCGTGACGGTCAGCCCCCGAGCCGGCGGACGACAGCCTCCCGCATCGCGGCATTGCCGGTCCCGTCGGCGGTCGTGACAGGACACCCGTTGTCCCTGGATCGACTTCCCCGAGAAAGTGAGGCTAGCAAACACTTCTGCCGGGATAGGAGCCCAAGGGCTCGGTATGGCACGACATAGAACCGAAGGGGAACGAACCTCCGTTCCCCGTGACGGCCCGTCCTGGAGCCGGCGGACGACAGACTGCCGATTCCCGTCACGGGTGGATCCCACGCTGCATCTGACCGTTCACCCGTTGTCCCTGGATCGCCTTCCCCGAAAAAGTGCGGCTAGCAAACTCTTCTGCCGTGACCGGAGCCCTAGGGCTCGGTACGGCAGGACTTCGAACCGAAAGGGAACGAAACTCCGTTCCCCGTGACGGCCAGACCACGAGCCGGCGGACGACAGCCTCCCGCTTCTCGGCATTGCCGGTCCCGTCGCCGGTTGTGGCCGGACACGCGTTGTCCCTGGATCGCCTTCCCCGAGAAAGTGCGTCTAGCAAACACTTCTGCCGGGGCCGGAGCCCAAGGGCTCGGTACGGTAGGAATTCCACCCGAACCGGAACGAACCTCCGTTCCCCGTGACGGCCAGTCCCAGAGCCGGTGGACGACAGCCTCCCGCTTCGCGGCATTGCCGGTCCCATCGCCGCTTGTAGCCGGACACGCGTTGTCCCTGGATCGCCTTCCCCGAGAAAGTGCGGCTAGCAAACACTTTTACCGGGACCGGAGCCAAGGGGCTCGGTATGGCAGGACATCGTACCGAACGGGAACGAACCTCCGTTCTCCGTGACGGTCAGCCCCCGAGCCGGCGGACGACAGCCTCCCGCTTCGCGGCATTGCCGGTCCCGTCGGCGGTCGTGACAGGACACCCGTTGTCCCTGGATCGACTTCCCCGAGAAAGTGAGGCTAGCAAACACTTCTGCCGGGATAGGAGCCCAAGGGCTCGGTATGGCAGGACATAGAACCGAAGGGGAACGAACCTCCGTTCCCCGTGACGGCCAGTCCCCGAGCCGGCGAACGACAGCCTCCCGCTTCGCGGCATTGCCGGTTCCGTCGAAATTCGTGGCCGGACACGCGTTGTCCCTGGATCGCCTTCCTTGAGAAAGTGCGGCTAGCAAACACTTTTACCGGGACCGGAGCCCTAGGGCTCGGTACGGCAGGACTTCGAACCGAAAGGGAACGAAACTCCGTTACCCGTGACGGCCAGACCCCGAGCCGAAGGACGACAGCCTCCCGCTCCGCGGCATTGCCGGTTCCAACTTCGTTCGTGGAGGGACACCCGTTGTCCCTGGATCGCCTTCCACGAGAAAGTGCGGCTAGCAAACTCTTCTGCCTGGACCGGAGCCCAAGGGCTCGGTATGGCAGGACTTCGAACCGAAGGGGAACGAAACTCCGTTACCCGTGACGGCCAGTCCCCGAGCCGGCGGACGACAGCCTCCCGCTTCGCGGCATTGCCGGTCCCGTCGGCGGTCGTGACAGGACACCCGTTGTCCCTGGATCGACTTCCCCGAGAAAGTGAGGCTAGCAAACACTTCTGCCGGGATAGGAGCCCAAGGGCTCGGTACGGCAGGACTTCGAACCAAAAGGGAACGAAACTCCGTTACCCGTGACGGCCAGACCCCGAGCCGGCGGACGACAGCCTCCCGCTTCGCGGAATTGCCGGTTCCATCTTCGTTCGTGGAGGGACACCCGTTGTCCCTGGATCGCCTTCCACGAGAAAGTGCGGCTAGCAAACACTTTTACCGGGGCCGGAGCCCAGGGCTCGATAAGGCCGTTCTCCGCACCGAAGGGGAACGAACCTCCGTTCCCCGTGACGGCCCGTCCTGGAGCCGGCGGACGACGGACTGCCGATTCCCGTCACGGGTGGATCCCTCGCTGCATCTGACCGTTCACCCGTTGTCCCTGGATCGCCTTCCCCGAAAAAGTGCGGCTAGCAAACTCTTCTGCCGTGACCGGAGCCCTAGGGCTCGGTACGGCAGGACTTCGAACCGAAAGGGAACGAAACTCCGTTCCCCGTGACGGCCAGACCCCGAGCCGGCGGACGACAGCCTCCCGCTTATCGGCATTGCCGGTCCCGTCGCCGGTTGTGGCCGGACACGCGTTGTCCCTGGATCGCCTTCCCCGAAAAAGTGCGGCTAGCAAACACTTCTGCCGGGGCCGGAGCCCAAGGGCTCGGAACGATTGGAATTCCACCCGAACCGGAACGAACCTCCGTTCCCCGTGACAGCCAGTCCCCGAGCCGGCGGACGACAGCCTCCCGCATCGCGGCATTGCCGGTCCCGTCGGCGGTCGTGACAGGACACCCGTTGTCCCTGGATCGCCTTCCTTGAGAAAGTGCGGCTAGCAAACACTTTTACCGGGACCGGAGCCCAAGGGATCGTTACGGCAGGACTTCCAACCGAACGGGAACGAACCTCCGTTCCCCGTGACGGCCAGTCCCCGAGCCGGCGAACGACAGCCTCCCGCTTCGCGGCATTGCCGGTCCCGTCGCCGGTTGTGGCCGGACACGCGTTGTCCCTGGATCGCCTTCCCCGAGAAAGTGCGTCTAGCAAACACTTCTGCCGGGGCCGCAGCCCAAGGGCTCGTTACGGCAGGACTTCCAACCGAACGGGAACGAACCTCCGTTCCCCGTGACGGTCAGCCCCCGAGCCGGCGGACGACAGCCTCCCGCTTCGCGGCATTGCCGGTTCCGTCGAAATTCGTGGCCGGACACCCGTTGTACCTGGATCGCCTTCCTTGAGAAAGTGCGGCTAGCAAACACTTTTACCGGGACCGGAGCCAAGGGGCTCGGTATGCCAGGTCATCGTACCGAACGGGAACGAACCTCCGTTCCCCGTGACGGCCAGTCCCCGAGCCGGCGGACGACATACTGCCGATTCCCGTCAAGGGTGGATCCCACGCTGCATCTGACCGTTCACCCGTTGTCCCTGGATCGCCTTCCCCGAAAAAGTGCGGCTAGCAAACTCTTCTGCCGTGACCGGAACCCTAGGGCTCAGTACGGCAGGACTTCGAACCGAAAGGGAACGAAACTCCGTTACCCGTGACGGCCAGACCCCGAGCCGGCGGACGACAGCCTCCCGCTTCGCGGCATTGCCGGTTCCAACTTCGTTCGTGGAGGGACACCCGTTGTCCCTGGATCGCCTTCCCCGAGAAAGTGCGTCTAGCAAACTCTTCTGCCTGGACCGGAGCCCAAGGGCTCCGTATGGCAGGACTTCGAACCGAAGGGGAACGAACCTCCGTTCCCCGTGACGGTCAACCCCGAGCCGGCGGACGACAGCCTCCCGCTTCTCGGCATTGCCGGTTCCGTCGAAATTCGTGACCGGACACGCGTTGTCCCTGGATCGCCTTCCCCGAGAAAGTGCGTCTAGCAAACTCTTTTGCCGGGATAGGAGCCCAGGGCTCGATAAGGCCGTTCTCCGCACCGAAGGGGAACGAACCACCGTTCACCGTGACGGCCCGTCCTGGAGCCGGCGGACGATGGACTGCCGATTCCCGTCACGGGTGGATCCCACGCTGCATCTGACCGTTCACCCGTTGTCCCTGGATCGCCTTCCCCGAGAAAGTGCGGCTAGCAAACACTTTTACCGGGGCCGGAGCCCAAGGGCTCGTTACGGCAGGACTTCCAACCGAACGGGAACGAACCTCCGTTCCCCGTGACGGTCAGCCCCCGAGCCGGCGGACGACAGCCTCCCGCATCGCGGCATTGCCGGTCCCGTCGGCGGTCGTGACAGGACACCCGTTGTCCCTGGATCGACTTCCCCGAGAAAGTGAGGCTAGCAAACACTTCTGCCGGGATAGGAGCCCAAGGGCTCGGTATGGCACGACATAGAACCGAAGGGGAACGAACCTCCGTTCCCCGTGACGGCCAGTCCCCGAGCCGGCGAACGACAGCCTCCCGCTTCGCGGCATTGCCGGTTCCGTCAAAATTCGTGGCCGGACACCCGTTGTCCCTGGATCGCCTTCCTTGAGAAAGTGCGGCTAGCAAACAATTTACCGGGACCGGAGCCAAGGGGCTCGGTATGGCAGGACATCGTAGCGAACGGGAACGAATCTCCGTTCCCCGTGACGGCCCGTCCTGGAGCCGGCGGACGACAGACTGCCGATTCCCGTCACGGGTGGATCCCACGCTGCATCTGACCGTTCACCCGTTGTCCCTGGATCGCCTTCCCCGAAAAAGTGCGGCTAGCAAACTCTTCTGCCGTGACCGGAGCCCTAGGGCTCGGTACGGCAGGACTTCGAACCGAAAGGGAACGAAACTCCGTTCCCCGTGACGGCCAGACCACGAGCCGGCGGACGACAGCCTCCCGCTTCTCGGCATTGCCGGTCCCGTCGCCGGTTGTGGCCGGACACGCGTTGTCCCTGGATCGCCTTCCCCGAGAAAGTGCGTCTAGCAAACACTTCTGCCGGGGCCGGAGCCCAAGGGCTCGGTACGGTAGGAATTCCACCCGAACCGGAACGAACCTCCGTTCCCCGTGACGGCCAGTCCCAGAGGCGGTGGACGACAGCCTCCCGCTTCGCGGCATTGCCGGTTCCGTCGAAATTCGTGGCCGGACACCCGTTGTCCCTGGATCGCCTTCCCCGAGAAAGTGCGGCTAGCAAACACTTTTACCGGGGCCGGAGCCAAAGGGCTCGGTATGGCAGGACATCGTACCGAACGGGAACGAACCTCCGTTCTCCGTGACGGTCAGCCCCCGAGCCGGCGGACGACAGCCTCCCGCTTCGCGGCATTGCCGGTCCCGTCGGCGGTCGTGACAGGACACCCGTTGTCCCTGGATCGACTTCCCCGAGAAAGTGAGGCTAGCAAACACTTCTGCCGGGATAGGAGCCCAAGGGCTCCGTATGGCAGGACTTCGAACCGAAGGGGAACGAACCTCCGTTCCCCGTGACGGCCAGTCCCCGAGCCGGCGAACGACAGCCTCCCGCTTCGCGGCATTGCCGGTTCCGTCGAAATTCGTGGCCGGACACGCGTTGTCCCTGGATCGCCTTCCCCGAGAAAGTGCGGCTAGCAAACACTTCTGCCGGGGCCGGAGCCCAAGGGCTCGTTACGGCAGGACTTCCAACCGAACGGGAACGAACCTCCGTTCCCCGTGACGGTCAGCCCCCGAGCCGGCGGACGACAGCCTCCCGCTTCGCGGCATTGCCGGTTCCGTCGAAATTCGTGGCCGGACACCCGTTGTCCCTGGATCGCCTTCCTTGAGAAAGTGCGGCTAGCAAACACTTTTACCGGGACCGGAGCCAAGGGGCTCGGTATGGCAGGACATCGTACCGAACGGGAACGAACCTCCGTTCCCCGTGACGGCCAGCCCCCGAGCCGGCGGACGACAGAATCCCGCTTACCGGCACGGGTGGCACCCGTGATGCTTCTGACCGCTCAACCGTTGCCCCTGGATCACCTTCCCCGAGCCGTCCGAGACGGTAGAATGTCCTTGTTGCGGCTAGCACAAACGTCGCCCAAGACCGAAGCGTAGGGGCTCGGGACATCAGGACCCACGCGGCCCGTGGACGGACACCCGAAACCTGCCATCGCCATGCTAGAGCCTCCCGATGATCGACCTTAATCCGTTGCGGCTAGCAAACCTTTCTGCCGGGATCGGAGCCCAGGGGCTCGATAAGGCCGTTCTCCGCACCGAAGGGGAACGAACCTCCGTTCCCCGTGACGGCCCGTCCTGGAGCCTGCGGACGACAGACTGCCGATTCCCGTCACGGGTGGATCCCACGCTGCATCTGACCGTTCACCCGTTGTCCCTGGATCGCCGTCCCCGAAAAAGTGCGGCTAGCAAACTCTTCTGCCGGGACCGGAGCCCTAGGGCTCGGTACGGCAGGACTTCGAACCGAAAGGGAACGAAACTCCGTTACCCGTGACGGCCAGACCCCGAGCCGAAGGACGACAGCCTCCCGCTCCGCGGCATTGCCGGTTCCAACTTCGTTCGTGGAGGGACACCCGTTGTCCCTGGATCGCCTTCCACGAGAAAGTGCGGCTAGCAAACTCTTCTGCCTGGACCGGAGCCCAAGGGCTCGGTATGGCAGGACTTCGAACCGAAGGGGAACGAAACTCCGTTCCCCGTGACGGCCAGTCCCCGAGCCGGCGGACGACAGCCTCCCGCTTCTCGGCATTGCCGGTCCCGTCGCCGGTTGTGGCCGGACACGCGTTGTCCCTGGATCGCCTTCCCCGAGAAAGTGCGTCTAGCAAACACTTCTGCCGGGGCCGGAGCCCAAGGGCTCGGTACGGTAGGAATTCCACCCGAACCGGAACGAACCTCCGTTCCCCGTGACAGCCAGTCCCCGAGCCGGTGGACGACAGCCTCCCGCTTCGCGGCATTGCCGGTCCCGTCGGCGGTCGTGACAGGACACCCGTTGTCCCTGGATCGACTTCCCCGAGAAAGTGAGGCTAGCAAACACTTCTGCTGGGATAGGAGCCCAAGGGCTCGGTACGGCAGGACTTCGAACCAAAAGGGAACGAAACTCCGTTACCCGTGACGGCCAGACCCCGAGCCGGCGGACGACAGCCTCCCGCTTCGCGGAATTGCCGGTTCCATCTTCGTTCGTGGAGGGACACCCGTTGTCCCTGGATCGCCTTCCTCGAGAAAGTGCGGCTAGCAAACACTTTTACCGGGGCCGGAGCCCAGGGCTCGATAAGGCCGTTCTCCGCACCGAAGGGGAACGAACCTCCGTTCCCCGTGACGGCCCGTCCTGGAGCCGGCGGACGACGGACTGCCGATTCCCGTCACGGGTGGATCCCACGCTGCATCTGACCGTTCACCCGTTGTCCCTGGATCGCCTTCCCCGAAAAAGTGCGGCTAGCAAACTCTTCTGCCGTGACCGGAGCCCTAGGGCTCGGTACGGCAGGACTTCGAACCGAAAGGGAACGAAACTCCGTTCCCCGTGACGGCCAGACCCCGAGCCGGCGGACGACAGCCTCCCGCTTCTCGGCATTGCCGGTCCCGTCGCCGGTTGTGGCCGGACACGCGTTGTCCCTGGATCGCCTTCCCCGAAAAAGTGCGTCTAGCAAACACTTCTGCCGGGGCCGGAGCCCAAGGGCTCGGAACGATTGGAATTCCACCCGAACCGGAACGAACCTCCGTTCCCCGTGACAGCCAGTCCCCGAGCCGGTGGACGACAGCCTCCCGCTTCGCGGCATTGCCGGTCCCGTCGCTGCTTGTACCGGACACGCGTTGTCCCTGGATCGCCTTCCCCGAGAAAGTGCGGCTAGCAAACACTTTTACCGGGGCCGGAGCCCAAGGGCTCGTTACGGCAGGACTTCCAACCGAACGGGAACGAATCTCCGTTCCCTGTGACGGTCAGCCCCCGAGCCGGCGGAAGACAGCCTCCCGCATCGCGGAATTGCCGGTCCCGTCGGCGGTCGTGACAGGACACCCGTTGTCCCTGGATCGACTTCCCCGAGAAAGTGAGGCTAGCAAACACTTCTGCCGGGATAGGAGCCCAAGGGCTAGGTATGGCAGGACATAGAACCGAAGGGGAACGAACCTCCGTTCCCCGTGACGGCCAGTCCCCGAGCCGGCGAACGACAGCCTCCCGCATCGCGGCATTGTCGGTCCCGTCGCCGGTTGTGGCCGGACACGCGTTGTCCCTGGATCGCCTTCCCCGAGAAAGTGCGTCTAGCAAACACTTCTGCCGGGGCCGGAGCCCAAGGGCTCGTTACGGCAGGACTTCCAACCGAACGGGAACGAACCTCCGTTCCCCGTGACGGTCAGCCCCCGAGCCGGCGGACGACAGCCTCCCGCTTCGCGGCATTGCCGGTTCCGTCGAAATTCGTGGCCGGACACCCGTTGTCCCTGGATCGACTTCCCCGAGAAAGTGCGGCTAGCAAACACTTTTACCGGGACCTGAGCCCAAGGGCTCGTTACGGCAGGACTTCCAACCGAACGGGAACGAACCTCCGTTCCCCGTGACGGTCAGCCCCCGAGCCGGCGGACGACAGCCTCCCGCATCGCGGCATTGCCGGTCCCGTCGTCGGTTGTGACAGGACACCCGTTGTCCCTGGATCGACTTCCCCGAGAAAGTGAGGCTAGCAAACACTTCTGCCGGGATAGGAGCCCAAGGGCTCGGTATGGCAGGACATAGAACCGAAGGGGAACGAACCTCCGTTCCCCGTGACGGCCAGTCCCCGAGCCGGCGAACGACAGCCTCCCGCTTCGCGGCATTGCCGGTCCCGTCGCCGGTTGTGGCCGGACACGCGTTGTCCCTGGATCGCCTTCCCCGAGAAAGTGCGTCTAGCAAACACTTCTGCCGGGGCCGGAGCCCAAGGGCTCGTTACGGCAGGACTTCCAACCGAACGGGAACGAACCTCCGTTCCCCGTGACGGTCAGCCCCCGAGCCGGCGGACGACAGCCTCCCGCTTCGCGGCATTGCCGGTTCCGTCGAAATTCGTGGCCGGACACCCGTTGTCCCTGGATCGCCTTCCTTGAGAAAGTGCGGCTAGCAAACACTTTTACCGGGACCGGAGCCAAGGGGCTCGGTATGGCAGGACATCGTACCGAACGGGAACGAACCTCCGTTCCCCGTGACGGCCAGCCCCCGAGCCGGCGGACGACATACTGCCGATTCCCGTCAAGGGTGGATCCCACGCTGCATCTGACCGTTCACCCGTTGTCCCCGGATCGCCTTCCCCGAAAAAGTGCGGCTAGCAAACTCTTCTGCCGTGACCGGAACCCTAGGGCTCGGTACGGCAGGACTTCGAACCGAAAGGGAACGAAACTCCGTTACCCGTGACGGTCAGACCCCGAGCCGACGGACGACAGCCTCCCGCTTCGCGGCATTGCCGGTTCCAACTTCGTTCGTGGAGGGACACCCGTTGTCCCTGGATCGCCTTCCCCGAGAAAGTGCGGCTAGCCAACTCTTCTGCCTGGACCGGAGCCCAAGGGCTCCGTATGGCAGGACTTCGAACCGAAGGGGAACGAACCTCCGTTCCCCGTGACGGTCAACCCCGAGCCGGCGGACGACAGCCTCCCGCTTCGCGGCATTGCCGGTTCCGTCGAAATTCGTGACCGGACACGCGTTGTCCCTGGATCGCCTTCCCCGAGAAAGTGCGTCTAGCAAACTCTTCTGCCGGGATAGGAGCCCAGGGCTCGATAAGGCCGTTCTCCGCACCGAAGGGGAACGAACCTCCGTTCACCGTGACGGCCCGTCCTGGAGCCGGCGGACGATGGACTGCCGATTCCCGTCACGGGTGGATCCCACGCTGCATCTGACCGTTCACCCGTTGTCCCTGGATCGCCTTCCACGAGAAAGTGCGGCTAGCAAACTCTTCTGCCTGGACCGGAGCCCAAGGGCTCGGTATGGCAGGACTTCGAACCGAAGGGGAACGAAACTCCGTTCCCCGTGACGGCCAGTCCCCGAGCCGGCGGACGACAGCCTCCCGCTTCTCGGCATTGCCGGTCCCGTCGCCGGTTGTGGCCGGACACGCGTTGTCCCTGGATCGCCTTCCCCGAGAAAGTGCGTCTAGCAAACACTTCTGCCGGGGCCGGAGCCCAAGGGCTCGGTACGGTAGGAATTCCACCCGAACCGGAACGAACCTCCGTTCCCCGTGACAGCCAGTCCCCGAGCCGGTGGACGACAGCCTCCCGCTTCGCGGCATTGCCGGTCCCGTCGGCGGTCGTGACAGGACACCCGTTGTCCCTGGATCGACTTCCCCGAGAAAGTGAGGCTAGCAAACACTTCTGCCGGGATAGGAGCCCAAGGGCTCGGTACGGCAGGACTTCGAACCAAAAGGGAACGAAACTCCGTTACCCGTGACGGCCAGACCCCGAGCCGGCGGACGACAGCCTCCCGCTTCGCGGAATTGCCGGTTCCATCTTCGTTCGTGGAGGGACACCCGTTGTCCCTGGATCGCCTTCCTCGAGAAAGTGCGGCTAGCAAACACTTTTACCGGGGCCGGAGCCCAGGGCTCGATAAGGCCGTTCTCCGCACCGAAGGGGAACGAACCTCCGTTCCCCGTGACGGCCCGTCCTGGAGCCGGCGGACGACGGACTGCCGATTCCCGTCACGGGTGGATCCCACGCTGCATCTGACCGTTCACCCGTTGTCCCTGGATCGCCTTCCCCGAAAAAGTGCGGCTAGCAAACTCTTCTGCCGTGACCGGAGCCCTAGGGCTCGGTACGGCAGGACTTCGAACCGAAAGGGAACGAAACTCCGTTCCCCGTGACGGCCAGACCCCGAGCCGGCGGACGACAGCCTCCCGCTTCGCGGAATTGCCGGTTCCATCTTCGTTCGTGGAGGGACACCCGTTGTCCCTGGATCGCCTTCCACGAGAAAGTGCGGCTAGCAAACACTTTTACCGGGGCCGGAGCCCAGGGCTCGATAAGGCCGTTCTCCGCACCGAAGGGGAACGAACCTCCGTTCCCCGTGACGGCCAGTCCCAGAGCCGGTGGACGACAGCCTCCCGCTTCGCGGCATTGCCGGTCCCGTCGCCGCTTGTAGCCGGACACGCGTTGTCCCTGGATCGCCTTCCCCGAGAAAGTGCGGCTAGCAAACACTTTTACCGGGGCCGGAGCCAAGGGGCTCGTTATGGCAGGACATCGTACCGAACGGGAACGAACCTCCGTTCTCCGTGACGGTCAGCCCCCGAGCCGGCGGACGACAGCCTCCCGCTTCGCGGCATTGCCGGTCCCGTCGGCGGTCGTGACAGGACACCCGTTGTCCCTGGATCGACTTCCCCGAGAAAGTGAGGCTAGCAAACACTTCTGCCGGGATAGGAGCCCAAGGGCTCGGTATGGCAGGACTTCGAACCGAAGGGGAACGAACCTCCGTTCCCCGTGACGGCCAGTCCCCGAGCCGGCGGACGACAGCCTCCCGCTTCGCGGCATTGCCGGTTCCGTCGAAATTCGTGGCCGGACACCCGTTGTCCCTGGATCGCCTTCCTTGAGAAAGTGCGGCTAGCAAACACTTTTACCGGGACCGGAGCCAAGGGGCTCGGTATGGCAGGACATCGTACCGAACGGGAACGAACCTCCGTTCCCCGTGACGGCCAGCCCCCGAACCGGCGGACGACAGACTGCCGATTCCCGTCAAGGGTGGATCCCACGCTGCATCTGACCGTTCACCCGTTGTCCCCGGATCGCCTTCCCCGAAAAAGTGCGGCTAGCAAACTCTTCTGCCGTGACCGAAACCCTAGGGCTCGGTACGGCAGGACTTCGAACCGAAAGGGAACGAAACTCCGTTCCCCGTGACGGCCAGACCCCGAGCCGGCGGACGACAGCCTCCCGCTTCGCGGCATTGCCGGTTCCAACTTCGTTCGTGGAGGGACACCCGTTGTCCCTGGATCGCCTTCCACGAGAAAGTGCGGCTAGCAAACTCTTCTGCCTGGACCGGAGCCCAAGGGCTCCGTATGGCAGGACTTCGAACCGAAGGGGAACGAAACTCCGTTCCCCGTGACGGCCAGACCCCGAGCCGGCGGACGACAGCCTCCCGCTTCGCGGCATTGCCGGTCCCGTCGCCGGTTGTGGTCGGACACGCGTTGTCCCTGGATCGCCTTCCCCGAGAAAGTGCGTCTAGCAAACACTTCTGCCGGGGCCGGAGCCCAAGGGCTCGTTACGGCAGGACTTCCAACCGAACGGGAACGAACCTCCGTTCCCCGTGACGGTCAATCCCCGAGCCGGCGGACGACAGCCTCCCGCATCGCGGCATTGCCGGTCCCGTCGGCGGTCGTGACAGGACACCCGTTGTCCCTGGATCGACTTCCCCGAGAAAGTGAGGCTAGCAAACACTTCTGCCGGGATAGGAGCCCAAGGGCTCGGTATGGCAGGACTTCGAACCGAAGGGGAACGAACCTCCGTTCCCCGTGACGGCCAGTCCCCGAGCCGGCGAACGACAGCCTCCCGCTTCGCGGCATTGCCGGTTCCGTCGAAATTCGTGGCCGGACACCCGTTGTCCCTGAATCGCCTTCCCTTAGAAAGTGCGGCTAGCAAACACTTCTGCCGGGGCCAGAGCCCAAGGGCTCGTTACGGCAGGACTTCCAACCGAACGGGAACGAACCTCCGTTCCCCGTGACGGTCAGCCCCCGAGCCGGCGGACGACAGCCTCCCGCATCGCGGCATTGCCGGTCCCGTCGGCGGTCGTGACAGGACACCCGTTGTCCCTGGATCGACTTCCCCGAGAAAGTGAGGCTAGCAAACACTTCTGCCGGGATAGGAGCCCAAGGGCTCGGTATGGCACGACATAGAACCGCAGGGGAACGAACCTCCGTTCCCCGTGACGGCCAGTCCCCGAGCAGGCGAACGACAGCCTCCCGCATCGCGGCATTGCCGGTCCCGTCGCCGGTTGTGGCCGGACACGCGTTGTCCCTGGATCGCCTTCCCCGAGAAAGTGCGTCTAGCAAACACTTCTGCCGGGGCCGGAGCCCAAGGGCTCGTTACGGCAGGACTTCCAACCGAACGGGAACGAACCTCCGTTCCCCGTGACGGTCAGCCCCCGAGCCGGCGGACGACAGCCTCCCGCTTCGCGGCATTGCCGGTTCCGTCGAAATTCGTGGCCGGACACCCGTTGTCCCTGGATCGCCTTCCTTGAGAAAGTGCGGCTAGCAAACACTTTTACCGGGACCGGAGCCCAAGGGCTCGTTACGGCAGGACTTCCAACCGAACGGGAACGAACCTCCGTTCCCCGTGACGGTCAGCCCCCGAGCCGGCGGACGACAGCGTCCCGCATCGCGGCATTGCCGGTCCCGTCGTCGGTCGTGACAGGACACCCGTTGTCCCTGGATCGACTTCCCCGAGAAAGTGAGGCTAGCAAACACTTCTGCCGGGATAGGAGCCCAAGGACTCGGTATGGCAGGACATAGAACCGAAGGGGAACGAACCTCCGTTCCCCGTGACGGCCAGTCCCCGAGCCGGCGGACGACAGCCTCCCGCATCGCGGCATTGCCGGTCCCGTCGCCGGTTGTGGCCGGACACGCGTTGTCCCTGGATCGCCTTCCCCGAGAAAGTGCGGCTAGCAAACACTTTTACCGGGGCCGGAGCCAAGGGGCTCGGTATGGCAGGACATCGTACCGAACGGGAACGAACCTCCGTTCTCCGTGACGGTCAGCCCCCGAGCCGGCGGACGACAGCCTCCCGCTTCGCGGCATTGCCGGTCCCGTCTGCGGTCGTGACAGGACACCCGTTGTCCCTGGATCGACTTCCCCGAGAAAGTGAGGCTAGCAAACACTTCTGCCGGGATAGGAGCCCAAGGGCTCGGTATGGCAGGACTTCGAACCGAAGGGGAACGAACCTCCGTTCCCTGTGACGGCCAGTCCCCGATCCGGCGAACGACAGCCTCCCGCTTCGCGGCATTGCCGGTTCCGTCGAAATTCGTGGCCGGACACGCGTTGTCCCTGGATCGCCTTCCCCGAGAAAGTGCGGCTAGCAAACACTTCTGCCGGGGCCGGAGCCCAAGGGCTCGTTACGGCAGGACTTCCAACCGAACGGGAACGAACCTCCGTTCCCCGTGACGGTCAGCCCCCGAGCCGGCGGACGACAGCCTCCCGCTTCGCGGCATTGCCGGTTCCGTCGAAATTCGTGGCCGGACACCCGTTGTCCCTGGATCGCCTTCCTTGAGAAAGTGCGGCTAGCAAACACTTTTACCGGGACCGGAGCCAAGGGGCTCGGTATGGCAGGACATCGTACCGAACGGGAACGAACCTCCGTTCCCCGTGACGGCCAGCCCCTGAGCCGGCGGACGACATACTGCCGATTCCCGTCAAGGGTGGATCCCACGCTGCATCTGACCGTTCACCCGTTGTCCCCGGATCGCCTTCCCCGAAAAAGTGCGGCTAGCAAACTCTTCTGCCGTGACCGGAACCCTAGGGCTCGGTACGGCAGGACTTCGAACCGAAAGGGAACGAAACTCCGTTACCCGTGACGGCCAGACCCCGAGCCGGCGGACGACAGCCTCCCGCTTCGCGGCATTGCCGGTCCCGTCGCCGGTTGTGGCCGGACACGCGTTGTCCCTGGATCGCCTTCCCCGAGAAAGTGCGTCTAGCAAACACTTCTGCCGGGGCCGGAGCCCAAGGGCTCGTTACGGCAGGACTTCCAACCGAACGGGAACGAACCTCCGTTCCCCGTGACGGTCAGCCCCCGAGCCGGCGGACGACAGCCTCCCGCATCGCGGCATTGCCGGTCCCGTCGGCGGTCGTGACAGGACACCCGTTGTCCCTGGATCGACTTCCCCGAGAAAGTGAGGCTAGCAAACACTTCTGCCGGGATAGGAGCCCAAGGGCTCGGTATGGCAGGACATAGAACCGAAGGGGAACGAACCTCCGTTCCCCGTGACGGCCAGTCCCCGAGCCGGCGATCGACAGCCTCCCGCTTCGCGGCATTGCCGGTTCCGTCGAAATTCGTGGCCGGACACCCGTTGTCCCTGAATCGCCTTCCCTTAGAAAGTGCGGCTAGCAAACACTTTTACCGGGACCGGAGCCAAGGGTCTCGGTATGGCAGGACATCGTACCGAACGGGAACGAACCTCCGTTCCCCGTGACGGCCAGCCCCCGAGCCGGCGGACGACATACTGCCGATTCCCGTCAAGGGTGGATCCCACGCTGCATCTGACCGTTCACCCGTTGTCCCCGGATCGCCTTCCCCGAAAAAGTGCGGCTAGCAAACTCTTCTGCCGTGACCGGAACCCTAGGGCTCGGTACGGCAGGACTTCGAACCGAAAGGGAACGAAACTCCGTTACCCGTGACGGCCAGACCCCGAGCCGACGGACGACAGCCTCCCGCTTCGCGGCATTGCCGGTTCCAACTTCGTTCGTGGAGGGACACCCGTTGTCCCTGGATCGCCTTCCCCGAGAAAGTGCGGCTAGCCAACTCTTCTGCCTGGACCGGAGCCCAAGGGCTCCGTATGGCAGGACTTCGAACCGAAGGGGAACGAACCTCCGTTCCCCGTGACGGTCAACCCCGAGCCGGCGGACGACAGCCTCCCGCTTCGCGGCATTGCCGGTTCCGTCGAAATTCGTGACCGGACACGCGTTGTCCCTGGATCGCCTTCCCCGAGAAAGTGCGTCTAGCAAACTCTTCTGCCGGGATAGGAGCCCAGGGCTCGATAAGGCCGTTCTCCGCACCGAAGGGGAACGAACCTCCGTTCACCGTGACGGCCCGTCCTGGAGCCGGCGGACGATGGACTGCCGATTCCCGTCACGGGTGGATCCCACGCTGCATCTGACCGTTCACCCGTTGTCCCTGGATCGCCTTCCCCGAGAAAGTGCGGCTAGCAAACACTTTTACCGGGGCCAGAGCCCAAGGGCTCGTTACGGCAGGACTTCCAACCGAACGGGAACGAACCTCCGTTCCCCGTGACGGTCAGCCCCCGAGCCGGCGGACGACAGCCTCCCGCATCGCGGCATTGCCGGTCCCGTCGGCGGTCGTGACAGGACACCCGTTGTCCCTGGATCGACTTCCCCGAGAAAGTGAGGCTAGCAAACACTTCTGCCGGGATAGGAGCCCAAGGGCTCGGTATGGCACGACATAGAACCGAAGGGGAACGAACCTCCGTTCCCCGTGACGGCCAGTCCCCGAGCCGGCGAACGACAGCCTCCCGCTTCGCGGCATTGCCGGTTCCGTCGAAATTCGTGGCCGGACACCCATTGTCCCTGGATCGCCTTCCTTGAGAAAGTGCGGCTAGCAAACAATTTACCGGGACCGGAGCCAAGGGGCTCGGTATGGCAGGACATCGTAGCGAACGGGAACGAACCTCCGTTCCCCGTGACGGCCCGTCCTGGAGCCGGCGGACGACAGACTGCCGATTCCCGTCACGGGTGGATCCCACGCTGCATCTGACCGTTCACCCGTTGTCCCTGGATCGCCTTCCCCGAAAAAGTGCGGCTAGCAAACTCTTCTGCCGTGACCGGAGCCCTAGGGCTCGGTACGGCAGGACTTCGAACCGAAAGGGAACGAAACTCCGTTACCCGTGACGGCCAGACCACGAGCCGGCGGACGACAGCCTCCCGCTTCTCGGCATTGCCGGTCCCGTCGCCGGTTGTGGCCGGACACGCGTTGTCCCTGGATCGCCTTCCCCGAGAAAGTGCGTCTAGCAAACACTTCTGCCGGGGCCGGAGCCCAAGGGCTCGGTACGGTAGGAATTCCACCCGAACCGGAACGAACCTCCGTTCCCCGTGACGGCCAGTCCCAGAGCCGGTGGACGACAGCCTCCCGCTTCGCGGCATTGCCGGTCCCGTCGCCGCTTGTAGCCGGACACGCGTTGTCCCTGGATCGCCTTCCCCGAGAAAGTGCGGCTAGCAAACACTTTTACCGGGGCCGGAGCCAAGGGGCTCGGTATGGCAGGACATCGTACCGAACGGGAACGAACCTCCGTTCTCCGTGACGGTCAGCCCCCGAGCCGGCGGACGACAGCCTCCCGCTTCGCGGCATTGCCGGTCCCGTCGGCGGTCGTGACAGGACACCCGTTGTCCCTGGATCGACTTCCCCGAGAAAGTGAGGCTAGCAAACACTTCTGCCGGGATAGGAGCCCAAGGGCTCGGTATGGCAGGACATAGAACCGAAGGGGAACGAACCTCCGTTCCCCGTGACGGCCAGTCCCCGAGCCGGCGAACGACAGCCTCCCGCTTCGCGGCATTGCCGGTTCCGTCGAAATTCGTGGCCGGACACGCGTTGTCCCTGGATCGCCTTCCCCGAGAAAGTGCGTCTAGCAAACACTTCTGCCGGGGCCGGAGCTCAAGGGCTCGTTACGGCAGGACTTCCAACCGAACGGGAACGAACCTCCGTTCCCCGTGACGGTCAGCCCCCGAGCCGGCGGACGACAGCCTCCCGCTTCGCGGCATTGCCGGTTCCGTCGAAATTCGTGGCCGGACACCCGTTGTCCCTGGATCGCCTTCCTTGAGAAAGTGCGGCTAGCAAACACTTTTACCGGGACCGGAGCCAAGGGGCTCGGTATGGCAGGACATCGTACCGAACGGGAACGAACCTCCGTTCCCCGTGACGGCCAGCCCCCGAGCCGGCCGACGACATACTGCCGATTCCCGTCAAGGGTGGATCCCACGCTGCATCTGACCGTTCACCCGTTGTCCCCGGATCGCCTTCCCCGAAAAAGTGCGGCTAGCAAACTCTTCTGCCGTGACCGGAACCCTAGGGCTCGGTACGGCAGGACTTCGAACCGAAAGGGAACGAAACTCCGTTACCCGTGACGGCCAGACCCCGAGCCGGCGGACGACAGCCTCCCGCTTCGCGGCATTGCCGGTTCCAACTTCGTTCGTGGAGGGACACCCGTTGTCCCTGGATCGCCTTCCACGAGAAAGTGCGGCTAGCAAACTCTTCTGCCTGGACCGGAGCCCAAGGGCTCCGTATGGCAGGACTTCGAACCGAAAGGGAACGAAACTCCGTTCCCCGTGACGGCCAGACCCCGAGCCGGCGGACGACAGCCTCCCGCTTCGCGGCATTGCCGGTCCCGTCGCCGGTTGTGGCCGGACACGCGTTGTCCCTGGATCGCCTTCCCCGAGAAAGTGCGTCTAGCAAACACTTCTGCCGGGGCCGGAGCCCAAGGGCTCGTTACGGCAGGACTTCCAACCGAACGGGAACGAACCTCCGTTCCCCGTGACGGTCAGCCCCCGAGCCGGCGGACGACAGCCTCCCGCATCGCGGCATTGCCGGTCCCGTCGGCGGTCGTTACAGGACACCCGTTGTCCCTGGATCGACTTCCCCGAGAAAGTGAGGCTAGCAAACACTTCTGCCGGGATAGGAGCCCAAGGGCTCGGTATGGCAGGACTTCGAACCGAAGGGGAACGAACCTCCGTTCCCCGTGACGGCCAGTCCCCGAGCCGGCGACCGACAGCCTCCCGCTTCGCGGCATTGCCGGTTCCGTCGAAATTCGTGGCCGGACACCCGTTGTCCCTGAATCGCCTTCCCTTAGAAAGTGCGGCTAGCAAACACTTTTACCGGGACCGGAGCCAAGGGGCTCGGTATGGCAGGACATCGTAGCGAACGGGAACGAACCTCCGTTCCCCGTGACGGCCAGCCCCCGAGCCGGCGGACAACAGAATCCCGCTTACCGGCACGGGTGGCACCCGTGATGCTTCTGACCGCTCAACCGTTGCCCCTGGATCACCTTCCCCGAGCCGTCCGAGACGGTAGAATGTCCTTGTTGCGGCTAGCACAAACGTCGCCCAAGACCGAAGCGTAGGGGCTCGGGACATCAGGACCCACGCGGCCCGTGGACGGACACCCGAAACCTGCCATCGCCATGCTAGAGCCTCCCGATGCTCGACCTTAATCCGTTGCGGCTAGCAAACCTTTCTGCCGGGATCGGAGCCCAGGGGCTCGATAAGGCCGTTCTCCGCACCGAAGGGGAACGAACCTCCGTTCCCCGTGACGGCCCGTCCTGGAGCCTGCGGACGACAGACTGCCGATTCCCGTCACGGGTGGATCCCACGCTATATCTGACCGTTCACCCGTTGTCCCTGGATCGCCGTCCCCGAAAAAGTGCGGCTAGCAAACTCTTCTGCCGTGACCGGAGCCCTAGGGCTCGGTACGGCAGGACTTCGAACAGAAAGGGAACGAAACTCCGTTCCCCGTGACGGCCAGACCCGGAGCCGGCGGACGACAGCCTCCCGCTTCGCGGAATTGCCGGTTCCATCTTCGTTCGTGGAGGGACACCCGTTGTCCCTGGATCGCCTTCCACGAGAAAGTGAGGCTAGCAAACTCTTCTGCCTGGACCGGAGCCCAAGGGCTCGGTATGGCAGGACTTCGAACCGAAGGGGAACTTACCTCCGTTCCCCGTGACGGTCAACCCCGAGCCGGCGGACGACAGCCTCCCGCTTCGCGGCATTGCCGGTTCCGTCGAAATTCGTGACCGGACACGCGTTGTCCCTGGATCGCCTTCCTTGAGAAAGTGCGGCTAGCAAACTCTTCTGCGGGGATAGGAGCCCAGGGCTCGATAAGGCCGTTCTCCGCACCGAAGGGGAACGAACCTCCGTTCCCCGTGACGGCCCATCCTGGAGCCGGCGGACGACGGACTGCCGATTCCCGTCACGGGTGGATCCCACGCTGCATCTGACCGTTCACCCGTTGTCCCTGGATCGCCTTCCCCGAAAAAGTGCGGCTAGCAAACTCTTCTGCCGTGACCGGAGCCCTAGGGCTCGGTACGGCAGGACTTCGAACCGAAAGGGAACGAAACTCCGTTACCCGTGACGGCCAGACCCCGAGCCGGCGGACGACAGCCTCCCGCTTATCGGCATTGCCGGTCCCGTCGCCGGTTGTGGCCGGACACGCGTTGTCCCTGGATCGCCTTCCCCGAAAAAGTGCGTCTAGCAAACACTTCTGCCGGGGCCGGAGCCCAAGGGCTCGGAACGATAGGAATTCCACCCGAACCGGAACGAACCTCCGTTCCCCGTGACAGCCAGTCCCCGAGCCGGTGGACGACAGCCTCCCGCTTCGCGGCATTGCCGGTCCCGTCGCCGCTTGTACCGGACACGCGTTGTCCCTGGATCGCCTTCCCCGAGAAAGTGCGGCTAGCAAACACTTTTACCGGGGCCGGAGCCCAAGGGCTCGTTACGGCAGGACTTCCAACCGAACGGGAACGAACCTCCGTTCCCCGTGACGGTCAGCCCCCGAGCCGGCGGACGACAGCCTCCCGCATCGCGGCATTGCCGGTCCCGTCGTCGGTCGTGACAGGACACCCGTTGTCCCTGGATCGACTTCCCCGAGAAAGTGAGGCTAGCAAACACTTCTGCCGGAGTAGGAGCCCAAGGGCTCGGTATGGCAGGACATCGTACCGAACGGGAACGAACCTCCGTTCCCCGTGACGGCCAGCCCCCGAGCCGGCGGACGACATATTGCCGATTCCCGTCAAGGGTGGATCCCACGCTGCATCTGACCGTTCACCCTTTGTCCCCGGATCGCCTTCCCCGAAAAAGTGCGGCTAGCAAACTCTTCTGCCGTGACCGGAACCCTAGGGCTCGGTACGGCAGGACTTCGAACCGAAAGGGAACGAAACTCCGTTACCCGTGACGGCCAGACCCCGAGCCGACGGACGACAGCCTCCCGCTTCGCGGCATTGCCGGTTCCAACTTCGTTCGTGGAGGGACACCCGTTGTCCCTGGATCGCCTTCCCCGAGAAAGTGCGGCTAGCCAACTCTTCTGCCTGGACCGGAGCCCAAGGGCTCCGTATGGCAGGACTTCGAACCGAAGGGGAACGAAACTCCGTTCCCCGTGACGGCCAGACCCCGAGCCGGCGGACGACAGCCTCGCGCTTCGCGGCATTGCCGGTCCCGTCGTCGGTTGTTGCCGGACACGCGTTGTCCCTGGATCGCCTTCCCCGAAAAAGTGCGGCTAGCAAACACTTCTGCCGGGGCCGGAGCCCAAGGGCTCGTTACGGCAGGACTTCCAACCGAAGGGGAACGAACCTCCGTTCCCCGTGACGGTCAGCCCCCGAGCCGGCGGACGACAGCCTCCCGCATCGCGGCATTGCCGGTCCCGTCGGCGGTCGTGACAGGACACCCGTTGTCCCTGGATCGACTTCCCCGAGAAAGTGAGGCTAGCAAACACTTCTGCCGGGATAGGAGCCCAAGGGCTCGGTATGGCAGGACTTCGAACCGAAGGGGAACGAACCTCCGTTCCCCGTGACGGCCAGTCCCCGAGCCGGCGAACGACAGCCTCCCGCTTCGCGGCATTGCCGGTTCCGTCGAAATTCGTGGCCGGACACCCGTTGTCCCTGAATCGCCTTCCCTTAGAAAGTGCGGCTAGCAAACACTTTTACCGGGACCGGAGCCAAGGGGCTCGGTATGGCAGGACATCGTAGCGAACGGGAACGAACCTCCGTTCCCCGTGACGGCCAGCCCCCGAGCCGGCGGACGACAGAATCCCGCTTACCGGCACGGGTGGCACCCGTGATGCTTCTGACCGCTCAACCGTTGCCCCTGGATCACCTTCCCCGAGCCGTCCGAGACGGTAGAATGTCCTTGTTGCGGCTAGCACAAACGTCGCCCAAGACCGAAGCGTAGGGGCTCGGGACATCAGGACCCACGCGGCCCGTGGACGGACACCCGAAACCTGCCATCGCCATGCTAGAGCCTCCCGATGCTCGACCTTAATCCGTTGCGGCTAGCAAACCTTTCTGCCGGGATCGGAGCCCAGGGGCTCGATAAGGCCGTTCTCCGCACCGAAGGGGAACGAACCTCCGTTCCCCGTGACAGCCCGTCCTGGAGCCGGCGGACGACATACTGCCGATTCCCGTCACGGGTGGATCCCACGCTGCATCTGACCGTTCACCCGTTGTCCCTGGATCGCCTTCCCCGAAAAAGTGCGGCTAGCAAACTCTTCTGCAGGGAAAAGCCCTAGGGCTCGGTACGGCAGGACTTCGAGCCGAAAGGGAACGAAACTCCGTTACCCGTGACGGCCAGACCCCGAGCCGGCGGACGACAGCCTCCCGCTTCTCGGCATTGCCGGTCCCGTCGCCGGTTGTGGCCGGACACGCGTTGTCCCTGGATCGCCTTCCCCGAGAAAGTGCGTCTAGCAAACACTTCTGCCGGGGCCGGAGCCCAAGGGCTCGGTACGATAGGAATTCCACCCGAACCGGAACGAACCTCCGTTCCCCGTGACAGCCAGTCCCCGAGCCGGTGGACGACAGCCTCCCGTTTCGCGGCATTGCCGGTCCCGTCGCCGCTTGTACCGGACACGCGTTGTCCCTGGATCGCCTTCCCCGAGAAAGTGCGGCTAGCAAACACTTCTGCCGGGGCCGGAGCCCAAGGGCTCGTTACGGCAGGACTTCCAACCGAAGGGGAACGAACCTCCGTTCCCCGTGACGGTCAGCCCCCGAGCCGGCGGACGACAGCCTCCCGCTTCGCGGCATTGCCGGTCCCGTCGGCTTTCGTGACAGGACACCCGTTGTCCCTGGATCGACTTCCCCGAGAAAGTGAGGCTAGCAAACACTTCTGCCGGGATAGGAGCCCAAGGGCTCGGTATGGCAGGACTTCGAACCGAAGGGGAACGAACCTCCGTTCCCCGTGACGGCCAGTCCCCGAGCCGGCGAACGACAGCCTCCCGCTTCGCGGCATTGCCGGTTCCGTCGAAATTCGTGGCCGGACACCCGTTGTCCCTGGATCGCCTTCCTTGAGAAAGTGCGGCTAGCAAACACTTTTACCGGGACCGGAGCCAAGGGGCTCGGTATGGCAGGACATCGTACCGAACGGGAACGAACCTCCGTTCCCCGTGACGGCCAGCCCCCGAGCCGGCGGACGACAGCCTCCCGCTTCGCGGCATTGCCGGTCCCGTCGGCGGTCGTGACAGGACACCCGTTGTCCCTGGATCGACTTCCCCGAGAAAGTGAGGCTAGCAAACACTTCTGCCGGGATAGGAGCCCAAGGGCTCGGTATGGCAGGACATAGAACCGAAGGGGAACGAACCTCCGTTCCCCGTGAAGGCCAGTCACCGAGCCGGCGGACGACAGAATCCCGCTTACCGGCACGGGTGGCACCCGTGATGCTTCTGACCGCTCAACCGTTGCCCCTGGATCACCTTCCCCGAGCCGTCCGAGACGGTAGAATGTCCTTGTTGCGGCTAGCACAAACGTCGCCCAAGACCGAAGCGTAGGGGCTCGGGACATCAGGACCCACGCGGCCCGTGGACGGACACCCGAAACCTGCCATCGCCATGCTAGAGCCTCCCGATGCTCGACCTTAATCCGTTGCGGCTAGCAAACCTTTCTGCCGGGGCCGGAGCCCAAGGGCTCGGTACGGTAGGACATAGAACCGAAGGGGAACGAACCTCCGTTCCCCGTGACGGCCAGTACCCGAGCCGGTGGACGACAGCCTCCCGCTTCGCGGCATTGCCGGTCCCGTCGCCGCTTGTACCGGACACGCGTTGTCCCTGGATCGCCTTCCCCGAGAAAGTGAGGCTTGCAAACACTTCTGCCGGGATAGGAGCCCAAGGGCTCAGTATGGCAGGACATAGAACCGAAGGGGAACGAACCTCCGTTCCCCGTGACGGCCAGTCCCCGAGCCGGCGAACGACAGCCTCCCGCATCGCGGCATTGCCGGTTCCGTCGAAATTCGTGGCCGGACACCCGTTGTCTCTGAATCGCCTTCCCCGAGAAAGTGCGGCTAGCAAACACTTTTGCGGGACCGGAGCCAAGGGGCTCGGTATGGCAGGACATCGTACCGAACGGGAACGAACCTCCGTTCCCTTTGACGGCCAGCCCCCGAGCCGGCGGACAACAGAATCCCGCTTACCGGCACGGGTGGCACCCGCGTTGCTTCTGACCGCTCAACCGTTGCCCCTGGATCACCTTCCCCGAGCCGCCCGAGACGGTAGAATGTCCTTGTTGCGGCTAGCACAAACGTCGCCCAAGACCGAAGCGTAGGGGCTCGGGACATCCGGACCCACGCGGCCCGTGGACGTACACCCGAAACCTGCCATCGCCATGCTAGAGCCTCCCGATGCTCGACCTTAATCCGTTGCGGCTAGCAAACCCTTCTGCCGGGATCGGAGGCCAGGGGCTCGATAAGGCCGTTCTCCGCACCGAAGGGGAACGAACCTCCGTTCCCCGTGACGGCCCGTCCTGGAGCCTGCGGACGACAGACTGCCGATTCCCGTCACGGGTGGATCCCACGCTGCATCTGACCGTTCACCCGTTGTCCCTGGATCGCCTTCCCCGAAAAAGTGCGGCTAGCAAACTCTTCTGCCAGGACCGGAGCCCTAGGGCTCGGTACGGCAGGACTTCGAGCCGAAAGGGAACGAAACTCCGTTACCCGTGACGGCCAGACCCCGAGCCGGCGGACGACAGCCTCCCGCTTCTCGGCATTGCCGGTCCCGTCGCCGCTTGTAGCCGGACACGCGTTGTCCCTGGATCGCCTTCCCCGAGAAAGTGAGGCTTGCAAACACTTCTGCCGGGATAGGAGCCCAAGGGCTCGGTATGGCAGGACATAGAACCGAAGGGGAACGAACCTCCGTTCCCCGTGACGGCCAGTCCCCGAGCCGGCGAACGACAGCCTCCCGCATCGCGGCATTGCCGGTTCCGTCGAAATTCGTGGCCGGACACCCGTTGTCTCTGAATCGCCTTCCCTTAGAAAGTGCGGCTAGCAAACACTTTTGCGGGACCGGAGCCAAGGGGCTCGGTATGGCAGGACATCGTACCGAACGTGAACGAACCTCCGTTCGTCCGAATGCCTTCCTTTGAGGGCACTTTTTGATGGACGAAAGGGGCTTGGAACGCGTTTTCTTTGGAACTTTTTGAATTACTCTCCGATGCCGGGTAGGGCTATGTTTTCGGTTGCTCAGAAAGAGCGAACACAGAGGGTCTAGCTGCATTTGTGGCTGCGTGAAGGCTCCCCTAGGGAGTTCAGTTGTACCCAAAGCCTTCCTCTGGGGGTACTTTTTGATGGGCGAAAGGGGCTTTCAACGCGTTCTCTAGGGCCCTATTTTGAATTCCACTCCCGTGCTTGGTACGGCTATGTTTCAGGTTGCTCAGAAAGAGCAAACACAGAGGATCCAGCTGCATGTGGGACTGTGTGAATGCTCTCCTGGGGAGATCAGTTGTACCCAAAGCCTTCCTTTGCGGGCACCTTTTGTTTTTGCGAAAGGGGCTTTGAACGCTTTTTCTGGGGCCCTATTTGGAATTCCTCTCCCATTCCTGGTAGGGCTATGTTTCGTGTTGCTCAGAAATAGCGAACAGAGAGGGTCCAGTTGCATGTGTGGCTGCGTGAAGACTCCCCAGGGGAGTTCAGTTGTATCCAAAGCCTTCCTTTGAGGTCAAGTATTGATGGGCGAAATGGGCTTGGAATACGTTTTCTGGGGCCCTATTTCGAATTCCTCTGCGATGCCGGGTAGGGCTATGTTTCGGGTTGCTCAGAAAGAGCGAACACAGAGGGTCCAGTTGCATGTGTGGCTGCGTGAAGGCTCCCCTGGGGAGTTCAGTTGTACCCTAAGCCCTCCTATGAGGGCACTTTTTGATGGGCGAAAGGGGCCTGGATTGTGTTTCCTGGGGCCGTATTTGGACTTCCTGTCCGATGACAGGTAGGGCTATGTTTTGGGTTCCTCAGAAAGAGCTAACTTAGAGGGTTCATGTGTATGTGGGGCTGAATGAATGCTCCCCTGGGGAGTTTAGTTGTATGCAAAGCCTTCCTTTGAGGGCACTTTTTGATGGGCGAAAGGGGCTTTGAACGCGTTTTCTTTGGACCTTTTTTGAATTCCTCTCCGATGCCGGGTAGGGCAATGTTTCCGGTTGCTCAGAAAGAGCGAACACAGAGGGTCCAGTTGCATGTGGGACTGCGTGAATGCTCCCGTGGGGAGTTCAGTTTTACCAAAAGCCTTCCTTTGAGGGCTCTTTTTTATGGGCGAAAGGGGCTTTGAACGCGTTTTCTTTGGACTTTTTTTGAATTCCTCTGCGATTTCGGGTAATGCTATGTATCGGGTTGCTCAGAAAGAGCGAACACAGAGGGTTCAATTGCATGTAGGGAAATGTAAAGGCTCCCCTGGGGAGTTCAGTTGTACCTAATGCCTTCCTTTGAGGGCACTTTTTGATGGGTGAAAGGGGCTTGGAACGCGTTTTCTTTGGAGCTTTTTAGAGTTCCTCTCCAATGCCGGGTAGAGCTATGTTTCAGGTTGCTCAGAAAGAGCGAATACAGAGGGTTCATGTGTATGTTGGGCTGCATGAATGCCCCCCTGTGGAGTTGAGTTTTACCCAAAACCTTCCTTTGAGGGCAGCTTTTGATGGGCGAAAGGGGCTTTGAACGCGTTTTCTTTGGACCTTTTTTGAATTCCTCTCCCATTCTGGGTAGGTCTATATTTTGGGATGCTCAGAAAGAGTGAACACAGAGGGTCCAGTTGCACGTGTGGCTGCGTGAAGGCTCCCCTGGGGTGTTCACTAGTACCCAAAGCCTTCTTCTGGGGGCACTTTTTGATGGGCGAAAGGGGCTGGTAATGCATTTACTTTTGTCCTATTTGAAATTCCTCTCCCATGCCTGGTAGGTTAATGTTTCGTGTTGCTCAGAAAGGGCGAACAGAGAGGGTCCAGTTGCATGTGTGGCTGCGTGATGGCTCCCCTGGGGAGTTCAGTTGTATCCAAAGCCTTCCTTTGAGGTCAAGTTTTGATGGGCGAAAGGGGCTTGGAACACGTTTTCTTTGGAACTTTTTTGAATTCCTCTCCGATGACAGGTAGGGCTATGTTTCAGGTTGCTCAGAAAAAGCGAACACAGAGGGTCCAGTTGCATGTGTGGCTGCGTGAAGGCTCCCCTGGGGAGTTCACTTGTATCCATAGACTTCCTTTGAGGGCAAGTTTTGATGGGCGAAAGGGGCTTTGAACACGTTTTACTTGGACCTTTTTTGAATTTTTCTCTGATGCCAGGTAGGGTTATGTTTCGGGTTGTTCAGAAAGAGGAAACACAGAGGGTCCAGTTTCATGTGTGGCTGCGTGAAGGCTTGCCTGGGGAGTTCAGTTGTACCCAAAGCCTTCCTTTGAGGGCAAGTTTTGATATGCTAAAGGGGCTTGGAATGTGTTTTCTGGGGCCATATTTGGACTTCTTCTCCGATGCCAGGTAGGGTTATGTTTCGGGTTGCTCAGAAAGAGCAAACACAGAGGGTCCAGTTGCATGTGTGGCTGTGTGAAGGCTCCCCAGGGGAGTTCAGTTGTACCCAAAGCCTTCCTTTGAGGGCACTTTTTGATTGTCGGAAGGGCTTGGAATGTGTTTTCTGGGGTCCTATTTGGAATTCCACTCCGATGCTGAATAGGGTTATGTTTCGGGTTGCTCAGAAAGAGCGAACACACAGGGTGCAGTTGCATGTGTGGCTGCGCAAAGGCTCCCCTGGGGAGTTCAGTTGTATCCAAAGCCTTTCTTTGAGGGCAAGTTTTGATGGGCGAAAGGGGCTTGGAATGCGTTTTCTTTGGACCTGTTTTGAATTCCTCTCCGAAGCAGTGTAGGGCTATGTTATGGGTTGCTCAGAAAGAGCGAACAGAGAGGGTTCATGTGCATGTGGGGCTGCATGAATGCTCCCCTGGGGAGTTCAGTTGTACCCAAAGCCTTCCTTTGAGGGCAATTTCTGATGGACGAAAGGGGCTTTGAACGCGTTTTCTTTGGACTTTTTTTAATTCCTCTGCAATGTCGGGTAAAGATATGTTTCGGGTTGCTCAAAAAGAGCGAACAAAGAGGGTTCAGTTGCATGTGGGGAAATGTAAAGGCTCCCCTGGGGAGTTCAGTTGTTCCCAAGGCCTTCCTTTGAGGGCACGTTTTGATGGGCGAAAGGGGCTTTGAACGCGTTTTCATGGGCCTTATTTTGAATTCCTCTCCGATGCCGGGTAGGGCTGTGTTTCGGGTTGCTCAGAAAGAGCGAACACAGAGGGTTCAGTTGCATGTGGGGCTGCATGAATGCTCTCCTGGGGAGTTCCGTTGTACCCAAAGCCTTTCTCTGGGGGCACTTTCTAATGGGTGAAAGGGACTATGAACGCGTTTTCTTTGGACCTTTTTTGCATTCCTCTCCGATGCCGGGTAAAGCTATGTTTCGGGTTGCTCACAACGAGCAAACACAGAGGGTCCAGTTGCATGTGTGGCTGCGTGAAGGCTCCCCTGGGGAGTTCAGTTGTACCCAATGCCTTCCTTTGAGGGCACTTTTTGATGGACGAAAGGGGCTTGGAACGCGTTTTCTTTGGAACTTTTTGAATTACTCTCCGATGCCGGGTAGGGCTATGTTTTCGGTTGCTCAGAAAGAGCGAACACAGAGGGTCTAGCTGCATTTGTGGCTGCGTGAAGGCTCCCCTAGGGAGTTCAGTTGTACCCAAAGCCTTCCTCTGGGGGTACTTTTTGATGGGCGAAAGGGGCTTTCAACGCGTTCTCTAGGGCCCTATTTTGAATTCCACTCCCGTGCTTGGTACGGCTATGTTTCAGGTTGCTCAGAAAGAGCAAACACAGAGGATCCAGCTGCATGTGGGACTGTGTGAATGCTCTCCTGGGGAGATCAGTTGTACCCAAAGCCTTCCTTTGCGGGCACCTTTTGTTTTTGCGAAAGGGGCTTTGAACGCTTTTTCTGGGGCCCTATTTGGAATTCCTCTCCCATTCCTGGTAGGGCTATGTTTCGTGTTGCTCAGAAATAGCGAACAGAGAGGGTCCAGTTGCATGTGTGGCTGCGTGAAGACTCCCCAGGGGAGTTCAGTTGTATCCAAAGCCTTCCTTTGAGGTCAAGTATTGATGGGCGAAATGGGCTTGGAATACGTTTTCTGGGGCCCTATTTCGAATTCCTCTGCGATGCCGGGTAGGGCTATGTTTCGGGTTGCTCAGAAAGAGCGAACACAGAGGGTCCAGTTGCATGTGTGGCTGCGTGAAGGCTCCCCTGGGGAGTTCAGTTGTACCCTAAGCCCTCCTATGAGGGCACTTTTTGATGGGCGAAAGGGGCCTGGAATGTGTTTCCTGGGGCCGTATTTGGACTTCCTGTCCGATGACAGGTAGGGCTATGTTTCGGGTTCCTCAGAAAGAGCTAACTTAGAGGGTTCATGTGTATGTGGGGCTGAATGAATGTTCCCCTGGGGAGTTCAGTTGTATGCAAAGCCTTCCTTTGAGGGCACTTTTTGATGGGCGAAAGGGGCTTTGAACGCGTTTTCTTTGGACCTTTTTTGAATTCCTCTCCGATGCCGGGTAGGGCAATGTTTCCGGTTGCTCAGAAAGAGCGAACACAGAGGGTCCAGTTGCATGTGGGACTGCGTGAATGCTCCCGTGGGGAGTTCAGTTTTACCAAAAGCCTTCCTTTGAGGGCTCTTTTTTATGGGCGAAAGGGGCTTTGAACGCGTTTTCTTTGGACTTTTTTTGAATTCCTCTGCGATGTCGGGTAATGCTATGTATCGGGTTGCTCAGAAAGAGCGAACACAGAGGGTTCAATTGCATGTAGGGAAATGTAAAGGCTCCCCTGGGGAGTTCAGTTGTACCTAATGCCTTCCTTTGAGGGCACTTTTTGATGGGTGAAAGGGGCTTGGAACGCGTTTTCTTTGGAGCTTTTTAGAGTTCCTCTCCAATGCCGGGTAGAGCTATGTTTCAGGTTGCTCAGAAAGAGCGAATACAGAGGGTTCATGTGTATGTTGGGCTGCATGAATGCCCCCCTGTGGAGTTGAGTTTTACCCAAAACCTTCCTTTGAGGGCAGCTTTTGATGGGCGAAAGGGGCTTTGAACGCGTTTTCTTTGGACCTTTTTTGAATTCCTCTCCCATTCTGGGTAGGTCTATATTTTGGGATGCTCAGAAAGAGTGAACACAGAGGGTCCAGTTGCACGTGTGGCTGCGTGAAGGCTCCCCTGGGGTGTTCACTAGTACCCAAAGCCTTCTTCTGGGGGCACTTTTTGATGGGCGAAAGGGGCTGGTAATGCATTTACTTTTGTCCTATTTGAAATTCCTCTCCCATGCCTGGTAGGTTAATGTTTCGTGTTGCTCAGAAAGGGCGAACAGAGAGGGTCCAGTTGCATGTGTGGCTGCGTGATGGCTCCCCTGGGGAGTTCAGTTGTATCCAAAGCCTTCCTTTGAGGTCAAGTTTTGATGGGCGAAAGGGGCTTGGAACACGTTTTCTTTGGAACTTTTTTGAATTCCTCTCCGATGACAGGTAGGGCTATGTTTCAGGTTGCTCAGAAAAAGCGAACACAGAGGGTCCAGTTGCATGTCTGGCTGCGTGAAGGCTCCCCTGGGGAGTTCAGTTGTATCCAAAGCCTTCCTTTGAGGGCAAGTTTTGATGGGCGAAAGGGGCTTGGAACACGTTTTACTTGGACCTTTTTTGAATTTTTCTCTGATGCCAGGTAGGGTTATGTTTCGGGTTGCTCAGAAAGAGCAAACACAGAGGGTCCAGTTGCATGTGTGGCTGTGTGAAGGCTCCCCAGGGGAGTTCAGTTGTACCCAAAGCCTTCCTTTGAGGGCACTTTTTGATTGTCGGAAGGGCTTGGAATGTGTTTTCTGGGGCCCTATTTGGAATTCCACTCCGATGCTGAATAGGGTTATGTTTCGGGTTGCTCAGAAAGAGCGAACACACAGGGTGCAGTTGCATGTGTGGCTGCGCAAAGGCTCCCCTGGGGAGTTCAGTTGTATCCAAAGCCTTTCTTTGAGGGCAAGTTTTGATGGGCGAAAGGGGCTTGGAATGCGTTTTCTTTGGACCTGTTTTGAATTCCTCTCCGAAGCAGTGTAGGGCTATGTTATGGGTTGCTCAGAAAGAGCGAACAGAGAGGGTTCATGTGCATGTGGGGCTGCATGAATGCTCCCCTGGGGAGTTCAGTTGTACCCAAAGCCTTCCTTTGAGGGCAATTTCTGATGGACGAAAGGGGCTTTGAACGCGTTTTCTTTGGACTTTTTTTAATTCCTCTGCAATGTCGGGTAAAGATATGTTTCGGGTTGCTCAAAAAGAGCGAACAAAGAGGGTTCAGTTGCATGTGGGGAAATGTAAAGGCTCCCCTGGGGAGTTCAGTTGTTCCCAAGGCCTTCCTTTGAGGGCACGTTTTGATGGGCGAATTGGGCTTTGAACGCGTTTTCATGGGCCTTATTTTGAATTCCTCTCCGATGCCGGGTAGGGCTGTGTTTCGGGTTGCTCAGAAAGAGCGAACACAGAGGGTTCAGTTGCATGTGGGGCTGCATGAATGCTCTCCTGGGGAGTTCCGTTGTACCCAAAGCCTTTCTCTGGGGGCACTTTCTAATGGGTGAAAGGGACTATGAACGCGTTTTCTTTGGACCTTTTTTGCATTCCTCTCCGATGCCGGGTAAAGCTATGTTTCGGGTTGCTCACAACGAGCAAACACAGAGGGTCCAGTTGCATGTGTGGCTGCGTGAAGGCTCCCCTGGGGAGTTCAGTTGTACCCAATGCCTTCCTTTGAGGGCACTTTTTGATGGACGAAAGGGGCTTGGAACGCGTTTTCTTTGGAACTTTTTGAATTACTCTCCGATGCCGGGTAGGGCTATGTTTTCGGTTGCTCAGAAAGAGCGAACACAGAGGGTCTAGCTGCATTTGTGGCTGCGTGAAGGCTCCCCTAGGGAGTTCAGTTGTACCCAAAGCCTTCCTCTGGGGGTACTTTTTGATGGGCGAAAGGGGCTTTCAACGCGTTCTCTAGGGCCCTATTTTGAATTCCACTCCCGTGCTTGGTACGGCTATGTTTCAGGTTGCTCAGAAAGAGCAAACACAGAGGATCCAGCTGCATGTGGGACTGTGTGAATGCTCTCCTGGGGAGATCAGTTGTACCCAAAGCCTTCCTTTGCGGGCACCTTTTGTTTTTGCGAAAGGGGCTTTGAACGCTTTTTCTGGGGCCCTATTTGGAATTCCTCTCCCATTCCTGGTAGGGCTATGTTTCGTGTTGCTCAGAAATAGCGAACAGAGAGGGTCCAGTTGCATGTGTGGCTGCGTGAAGACTCCCCAGGGGAGTTCAGTTGTATCCAAAGCCTTCCTTTGAGGTCAAGTATTGATGGGCGAAATGGGCTTGGAATACGTTTTCTGGGGCCCTATTTCGAATTCCTCTGCGATGCCGGGTAGGGCTATGTTTCGGGTTGCTCAGAAAGAGCGAACACAGAGGGTCCAGTTGCATGTGTGGCTGCGTGAAGGCTCCCCTGGGGAGTTCAGTTGTACCCTAAGCCCTCCTATGAGGGCACTTTTTGATGGGCGAAAGGGGCCTGGATTGTGTTTCCTGGGGCCGTATTTGGACTTCCTGTCCGATGACAGGTAGGGCTATGTTTTGGGTTCCTCAGAAAGAGCTAACTTAGAGGGTTCATGTGTATGTGGGGCTGAATGAATGCTCCCCTGGGGAGTTCAGTTGTATACAAAGCCTTCCTTTGAGGGCACTTTTTGTTGGGCGAAAGGGGCTTTGAACGCGTTTTCTTTGGACCTTTTTTGAATTCCTCTCCGATGCCGGGTAGGGCAATGTTTCCGGTTGCTCAGAAAGAGCGAACACAGAGGGTCCAGTTGCATGTGGGACTGCGTGAATGCTCCCGTGGGGAGTTCAGTTTTACCAAAAGCCTTCCTTTGAGGGCTCTTTTTTATGGGCGAAAGGGGCTTTGAACGCGTTTTCTTTGGACTTTTTTTGAATTCCTCTGCGATGTCGGGTAATGCTATGTATCGGGTTGCTCAGAAAGAGCGAACACAGAGGGTTCAATTGCATGTAGGGAAATGTAAAGGCTCCCCTGGGGAGTTCAGTTGTACCTAATGCCTTCCTTTGAGGGCACTTTTTGATGGGTGAAAGGGGCTTGGAACGCGTTTTCTTTGGAGCTTTTTAGAGTTCCTCTCCAATGCCGGGTAGAGCTATGTTTCAGGTTGCTCAGAAAGAGCGAATACAGAGGGTTCATGTGTATGTTGGGCTGCATGAATGCCCCCCTGTGGAGTTGAGTTTTACCCAAAACCTTCCTTTGAGGGCAGCTTTTGATGGGCGAAAGGGGCTTTGAACGCGTTTTCTTTGGACCTTTTTTGAATTCCTCTCCCATTCTGGGTAGGTCTATATTTTGGGATGCTCAGAAAGAGTGAACACAGAGGGTCCAGTTGCACGTGTGGCTGCGTGAAGGCTCCCCTGGGGTGTTCACTAGTACCCAAAGCCTTCTTCTGGGGGCACTTTTTGATGGGCGAAAGGGGCTGGTAATGCATTTACTTTTGTCCTATTTGAAATTCCTCTCCCATGCCTGGTAGGTTAATGTTTCGTGTTGCTCAGAAAGGGCGAACAGAGAGGGTCCAGTTGCATGTGTGGCTGCGTGATGGCTCCCCTGGGGAGTTCAGTTGTATCCAAAGCCTTCCTTTGAGGTCAAGTTTTGATGGGCGAAAGGGGCTTGGAACACGTTTTCTTTGGAACTTTTTTGAATTCCTCTCCGATGACAGGTAGGGCTATGTTTCAGGTTGCTCAGAAAAAGCGAACACAGAGGGTCCAGTTGCATGTGTGGCTGCGTGATGGCTCCCCTGGGGAGTTCAGTTGTATCCAAAGCCTTCCTTTGAGGTCAAGTTTTGATGGGCGAAAGGGGCTTGGAACACGTTTTACTTGGACCTTTTTTGAATTTTTCTCTGATGCCAGGTAGGGTTATGTTTCGGGTTGTTCAGAAAGAGGAAACACAGAGGGTCCAGTTTCATGTGTGGCTGCGTGAAGGCTTGCCTGGGGAGTTCAGTTGTACCCAAAGCCTTCCTTTGAGGGCAAGTTTTGATATGCTAAAGGGGCTTGGAATGTGTTTTCTGGGGCCATATTTGGACTTCTTCTCCGATGCCAGGTAGGGTTATGTTTCGGGTTGCTCAGAAAGAGCAAACACAGAGGGTCCAGTTGCATGTGTGGCTGTGTGAAGGCTCCCCAGGGGAGTTCAGTTGTACCCAAAGCCTTCCTTTGAGGGCACTTTTTGATTGTCGGAAGGGCTTGGAATGTGTTTTCTGGGGCCCTATTTGGAATTCCACTCCGATGCTGAATAGGGTTATGTTTCGGGTTGCTCAGAAAGAGCGAACACACAGGGTGCAGTTGCATGTGTGGCTGCGCAAAGGCTCCCCTGGGGAGTTCAGTTGTATCCAAAGCCTTTCTTTGAGGGCAAGTTTTGATGGGCGAAAGGGGCTTGGAATGCGTTTTCTTTGGACCTGTTTTGAATTCCTCTCCGAAGCAGTGTAGGGCTATGTTATGGGTTGCTCAGAAAGAGCGAACAGAGAGGGTTCATGTGCATGTGGGGCTGCATGAATGCTCCCCTGGGGAGTTCAGTTGTACCCAAAGCCTTCCTTTGAGGGCAATTTCTGATGGACGAAAGGGGCTTTGAACGCGTTTTCTTTGGACTTTTTTTAATTCCTCTGCAATGTCGGGTAAAGATATGTTTCGGGTTGCTCAAAAAGAGCGAACACAGAGGGTTCAGTTGCATGTGGGGAAATGTAAAGGCTCCCCTGGGGAGTTCAGTTGTTCCCAAGGCCTTCCTTTGAGGGCACGTTTTGATGGGCGAATTGGGCTTTGAACGCGTTTTCATGGGCCTTATTTTGAATTCCTCTCCGATGCCGGGTAGGGCTGTGTTTCGGGTTGCTCAGAAAGAGCGAACACAGAGGGTTCAGTTGCATGTGGGGCTGCATGAATGCTCTCCTGGGGAGTTCCGTTGTACCCAAAGCCTTTCTCTGGGGGCACTTTCTAATGGGTGAAAGGGACTATGAACGCGTTTTCTTTGGACCTTTTTTGCATTCCTCTCCGATGCCGGGTAAAGCTATGTTTCGGGTTGCTCACAACGAGCAAACACAGAGGGTCCAGTTGCATGTGTGGCTGCGTGAAGGCTCCCCTGGGGAGTTCAGTTGTACCCAATGCCTTCCTTTGAGGGCACTTTTTGATGGACGAAAGGGGCTTGGAACGCGTTTTCTTTGGAACTTTTTGAATTACTCTCCGATGCCGGGTAGGGCTATGTTTTCGGTTGCTCAGAAAGAGCGAACACAGAGGGTCTAGCTGCATTTGTGGCTGCGTGAAGGCTCCCCTAGGGAGTTCAGTTGTACCCAAAGCCTTCCTCTGGGGGTACTTTTTGATGGGCGAAAGGGGCTTTCAACGCGTTCTCTAGGGCCCTATTTTGAATTCCACTCCCGTGCTTGGTACGGCTATGTTTCAGGTTGCTCAGAAAGAGCAAACACAGAGGATCCAGCTGCATGTGGGACTGTGTGAATGCTCTCCTGGGGAGATCAGTTGTACCCAAAGCCTTCCTTTGCGGGCACCTTTTGTTTTTGCGAAAGGGGCTTTGAACGCTTTTTCTGGGGCCCTATTTGGAATTCCTCTCCCATTCCTGGTAGGGCTATGTTTCGTGTTGCTCAGAAATAGCGAACAGAGAGGGTCCAGTTGCATGTGTGGCTGCGTGAAGACTCCCCAGGGGAGTTCAGTTGTATCCAAAGCCTTCCTTTGAGGTCAAGTATTGATGGGCGAAATGGGCTTGGAATACGTTTTCTGGGGCCCTATTTCGAATTCCTCTGCGATGCCGGGTAGGGCTATGTTTCGGGTTGCTCAGAAAGAGCGAACACAGAGGGTCCAGTTGCATGTGTGGCTGCGTGAAGGCTCCCCTGGGGAGTTCAGTTGTACCCTAAGCCCTCCTATGAGGGCACTTTTTGATGGGCGAAAGGGGCCTGGATTGTGTTTCCTGGGGCCGTATTTGGACTTCCTGTCCGATGACAGGTAGGGCTATGTTTTGGGTTCCTCAGAAAGAGCTAACTTAGAGGGTTCATGTGTATGTGGGGCTGAATGAATGCTCCCCTGGGGAGTTCAGTTGTATACAAAGCCTTCCTTTGAGGGCACTTTTTGTTGGGCGAAAGGGGCTTTGAACGCGTTTTCTTTGGACCTTTTTTGAATTCCTCTCCGATGCCGGGTAGGGCAATGTTTCCGGTTGCTCAGAAAGAGCGAACACAGAGGGTCCAGTTGCATGTGGGACTGCGTGAATGCTCCCGTGGGGAGTTCAGTTTTACCAAAAGCCTTCCTTTGAGGGCTCTTTTTTATGGGCGAAAGGGGCTTTGAACGCGTTTTCTTTGGACTTTTTTTGAATTCCTCTGCGATGTCGGGTAATGCTATGTATCGGGTTGCTCAGAAAGAGCGAACACAGAGGGTTCAATTGCATGTAGGGAAATGTAAAGGCTCCCCTGGGGAGTTCAGTTGTACCTAATGCCTTCCTTTGAGGGCACTTTTTGATGGGTGAAAGGGGCTTGGAACGCGTTTTCTTTGGAGCTTTTTAGAGTTCCTCTCCAATGCCGGGTAGAGCTATGTTTCAGGTTGCTCAGAAAGAGCGAATACAGAGGGTTCATGTGTATGTTGGGCTGCATGAATGCCCCCCTGTGGAGTTGAGTTTTACCCAAAACCTTCCTTTGAGGGCAGCTTTTGATGGGCGAAAGGGGCTTTGAACGCGTTTTCTTTGGACCTTTTTTGAATTCCTCTCCCATTCTGGGTAGGTCTATATTTTGGGATGCTCAGAAAGAGTGAACACAGAGGGTCCAGTTGCACGTGTGGCTGCGTGAAGGCTCCCCTGGGGTGTTCACTAGTACCCAAAGCCTTCTTCTGGGGGCACTTTTTGATGGGCGAAAGGGGCTGGTAATGCATTTACTTTTGTCCTATTTGAAATTCCTCTCCCATGCCTGGTAGGTTAATGTTTCGTGTTGCTCAGAAAGGGCGAACAGAGAGGGTCCAGTTGCATGTGTGGCTGCGTGATGGCTCCCCTGGGGAGTTCAGTTGTATCCAAAGCCTTCCTTTGAGGTCAAGTTTTGATGGGCGAAAGGGGCTTGGAACACGTTTTCTTTGGAACTTTTTTGAATTCCTCTCCGATGACAGGTAGGGCTATGTTTCAGGTTGCTCAGAAAAAGCGAACACAGAGGGTCCAGTTGCATGTGTGGCTGCGTGATGGCTCCCCTGGGGAGTTCAGTTGTATCCAAAGCCTTCCTTTGAGGTCAAGTTTTGATGGGCGAAAGGGGCTTGGAACACGTTTTACTTGGACCTTTTTTGAATTTTTCTCTGATGCCAGGTAGGGTTATGTTTCGGGTTGTTCAGAAAGAGGAAACACAGAGGGTCCAGTTTCATGTGTGGCTGCGTGAAGGCTTGCCTGGGGAGTTCAGTTGTACCCAAAGCCTTCCTTTGAGGGCAAGTTTTGATATGCTAAAGGGGCTTGGAATGTGTTTTCTGGGGCCATATTTGGACTTCTTCTCCGATGCCAGGTAGGGTTATGTTTCGGGTTGCTCAGAAAGAGCAAACACAGAGGGTCCAGTTGCATGTGTGGCTGTGTGAAGGCTCCCCAGGGGAGTTCAGTTGTACCCAAAGCCTTCCTTTGAGGGCACTTTTTGATTGTCGGAAGGGCTTGGAATGTGTTTTCTGGGGCCCTATTTGGAATTCCACTCCGATGCTGAATAGGGTTATGTTTCGGGTTGCTCAGAAAGAGCGAACACACAGGGTGCAGTTGCATGTGTGGCTGCGCAAAGGCTCCCCTGGGGAGTTCAGTTGTATCCAAAGCCTTTCTTTGAGGGCAAGTTTTGATGGGCGAAAGGGGCTTGGAATGCGTTTTCTTTGGACCTGTTTTGAATTCCTCTCCGAAGCAGTGTAGGGCTATGTTATGGGTTGCTCAGAAAGAGCGAACAGAGAGGGTTCATGTGCATGTGGGGCTGCATGAATGCTCCCCTGGGGAGTTCAGTTGTACCCAAAGCCTTCCTTTGAGGGCAATTTCTGATGGACGAAAGGGGCTTTGAACGCGTTTTCTTTGGACTTTTTTTAATTCCTCTGCAATGTCGGGTAAAGATATGTTTCGGGTTGCTCAAAAAGAGCGAACAAAGAGGGTTCAGTTGCATGTGGGGAAATGGAAAGGCTCCCCTGGGGAGTTCAGTTGTTCCCAAGGCCTTCCTTTGAGGGCACTTTTTGATGGGCGAAAGGGGTTTTGAACGCGTTTTCATGGGCCTTATTTTGAATTCCTCTCCGATGCCGGGTAGGGCTGTGTTTCGGGTTGCTCAGAAAGAGCGAACACAGAGGGTTCAGTTGCATGTGGGGCTGCATGAATGCTCTCCTGGGGAGTTCCGTTGTACCCAAAGCCTTTCTCTGGGGGCACTTTCTAATGGGTGAAAGGGACTATGAACGCGTTTTCTTTGGACCTTTTTTGCATTCCTCTCCGATGCCGGGTAAAGCTATGTTTCGGGTTGCTCACAACGAGCAAACACAGAGGGTCCAGTTGCATGTGTGGCTGCGTGAAGGCTCCCCTGGGGAGTTCAGTTGTACCCAATGCCTTCCTTTGAGGGCACTTTTTGATGGACGAAAGGGGCTTGGAACGCGTTTTCTTTGGAACTTTTTGAATTACTCTCCGATGCCGGGTAGGGCTATGTTTTCGGTTGCTCAGAAAGAGCGAACACAGAGGGTCTAGTTGCATTTGTGGCTGCGTGAAGGCTCCCCTAGGGAGTTCAGTTGTACCCAAAGCCTTCCTCTGGGGGTACTTTTTGATGGGCGAAAGGGGCTTTGAACGCGTTCTCTAGGGCCCTATTTTGAATTCCACTCCCGTGCTTGGTACGGCTATGTTTCAGGTTGCTCAGAAAGAGCAAACACAGAGGATCCAGCTGCATGTGGGACTGTGTGAATGCTCTCCTGGGGAGATCAGTTGTACCCAAAGCCTTCCTTTGCGGGCACCTTTTGTTTTTGCGAAAGGGGCTTTGAACGCTTTTTCTGGGGCCCTATTTGGAATTCCTCTCCCATTCCTGGTAGGGCTATGTTTCGTGTTGCTCAGAAATAGCGAACAGAGAGGGTCCAGTTGCATGTGTGGCTGCGTGAAGACTCCCCAGGGGAGTTCAGTTGTATCCAAAGCCTTCCTTTGAGGTCAAGTATTGATGGGCGAAATGGGCTTGGAATACGTTTTCTGGGGCCCTATTTCGAATTCCTCTGCGATGCCGGGTAGGGCTATGTTTCGGGTTGCTCAGAAAGAGCGAACACAGAGGGTCCAGTTGCATGTGTGGCTGCGTGAAGGCTCCCCTGGGGAGTTCAGTTGTACCCTAAGCCCTCCTATGAGGGCACTTTTTGATGGGCGAAAGGGGCCTGGATTGTGTTTCCTGGGGCCGTATTTGGACTTCCTGTCCGATGACAGGTAGGGCTATGTTTCGGGTTCCTCAGAAAGAGCTAACTTAGAGGGTTCATGTGTATGTGGGGCTGAATGAATGCTCCCCTGGGGAGTTCAGTTGTATGCAAAGCCTTCCTTTGAGGGCACTTTTTGTTGGGCGAAAGGGGCTTTGAACGCGTTTTCTTTGGACCTTTTTTGAATTCCTCTCCGATGCCGGGTAGGGCAATGTTTCCGGTTGCTCAGAAAGAGCGAACACAGAGGGTCCAGTTGCATGTGGGACTGCGTGAATGCTCCCGTGGGGAGTTCAGTTTTACCAAAAGCCTTCCTTTGAGGGCTCTTTTTTATGGGCGAAAGGGGCTTTGAACGCGTTTTCTTTGGACTTTTTTTGAATTCCTCTGCGATGTCGGGTAATGCTATGTATCGGGTTGCTCAGAAAGAGCGAACACAGAGGGTTCAATTGCATGTAGGGAAATGTAAAGGCTCCCCTGGGGAGTTCAGTTGTACCTAATGCCTTCCTTTGAGGGCACTTTTTGATGGGTGAAAGGGGCTTGGAACGCGTTTTCTTTGGAGCTTTTTAGAGTTCCTCTCCAATGCCGGGTAGAGCTATGTTTCAGGTTGCTCAGAAAGAGCGAATACAGAGGGTTCATGTGTATGTTGGGCTGCATGAATGCCCCCCTGTGGAGTTGAGTTTTACCCAAAACCTTCCTTTGAGGGCAGCTTTTGATGGGCGAAAGGGGCTTTGAACGCGTTTTCTTTGGACCTTTTTTGAATTCCTCTCCCATTCTGGGTAGGTCTATATTTTGGGATGCTCAGAAAGAGTGAACACAGAGGGTCCAGTTGCACGTGTGGCTGCGTGAAGGCTCCCCTGGGGTGTTCACTAGTACCCAAAGCCTTCTTCTGGGGGCACTTTTTGATGGGCGAAAGGGGCTGGTAATGCATTTACTTTTGTCCTATTTGAAATTCCTCTCCCATGCCTGGTAGGTTAATGTTTCGTGTTGCTCAGAAAGGGCGAACAGAGAGGGTCCAGTTGCATGTGTGGCTGCGTGATGGCTCCCCTGGGGAGTTCAGTTGTATCCAAAGCCTTCCTTTGAGGTCAAGTTTTGATGGGCGAAAGGGGCTTGGAACACGTTTTCTTTGGAACTTTTTTGAATTCCTCTCCGATGACAGGTAGGGCTATGTTTCAGGTTGCTCAGAAAAAGCGAACACAGAGGGTCCAGTTGCATGTGTGGCTGCGTGATGGCTCCCCTGGGGAGTTCAGTTGTATCCAAAGCCTTCCTTTGAGGTCAAGTTTTGATGGGCGAAAGGGGCTTGGAACACGTTTTACTTGGACCTTTTTTGAATTTTTCTCTGATGCCAGGTAGGGTTATGTTTCGGGTTGTTCAGAAAGAGGAAACACAGAGGGTCCAGTTTCATGTGTGGCTGCGTGAAGGCTTGCCTGGGGAGTTCAGTTGTACCCAAAGCCTTCCTTTGAGGGCAAGTTTTGATATGCTAAAGGGGCTTGGAATGTGTTTTCTGGGGCCATATTTGGACTTCTTCTCCGATGCCAGGTAGGGTTATGTTTCGGGTTGCTCAGAAAGAGCAAACACAGAGGGTCCAGTTGCATGTGTGGCTGTGTGAAGGCTCCCCAGGGGAGTTCAGTTGTACCCAAAGCCTTCCTTTGAGGGCACTTTTTGATTGTCGGAAGGGCTTGGAATGTGTTTTCTGGGGCCCTATTTGGAATTCCACTCCGATGCTGAATAGGGTTAAGTTTCGGGTTGCTCAGAAAGAGCGAACACACAGGGTGCAGTTGCATGTGTGGCTGCGCAAAGGCTCCCCTGGGGAGTTCAGTTGTATCCAAAGCCTTTCTTTGAGGGCAAGTTTTGATGGGCGAAAGGGGCTTGGAATGCGTTTTCTTTGGACCTGTTTTGAATTCCTCTCCGAAGCAGTGTAGGGCTATGTTATGGGTTGCTCAGAAAGAGCGAACAGAGAGGGTTCATGTGCATGTGGGGCTGCATGAATGCTCCCCTGGGGAGTTCAGTTGTACCCAAAGCCTTCCTTTGAGGCCAATTTCTGATGGACGAAAGGGGCTTTGAACGCGTTTTCTTTGGACTTTTTTTAATTCCTCTGCAATGTCGGGTAAAGATATGTTTCGGGTTGCTCAAAAAGAGCGAACAAAGAGGGTTCAGTTGCATGTGGGGAAATGGAAAGGCTCCCCTGGGGAGTTCAGTTGTTCCCAAGGCCTTCCTTTGAGGGCACGTTTTGATGGGCGAATTGGGCTTTGAACGCGTTTTCATGGGCCTTATTTTGAATTCCTCTCCGATGCCGGGTAGGGCTGTGTTTCGGGTTGCTCAGAAAGAGCGAACACAGAGGGTTCAGTTGCATGTGGGGCTGCATGAATGCTCTCCTGGGGAGTTCCGTTGTACCCAAAGCCTTTCTCTGGGGGCACTTTCTAATGGGTGAAAGGGACTATGAACGCGTTTTCTTTGGACCTTTTTTGCATTCCTCTCCGATGCCGGGTAAAGCTATGTTTCGGGTTGCTCACAACGAGCAAACACAGAGGGTCCAGTTGCATGTGTGGCTGCGTGAAGGCTCCCCTGGGGAGTTCAGTTGTACCCAATGCCTTCCTTTGAGGGCACTTTTTGATGGACGAAAGGGGCTTGGAACGCGTTTTCTTTGGAACTTTTTGAATTACTCTCCGATGCCGGGTAGGGCTATGTTTTCGGTTGCTCAGAAAGAGCGAACACAGAGGGTCTAGCTGCATTTGTGGCTGCGTGAAGGCTCCCCTAGGGAGTTCAGTTGTACCCAAAGCCTTCCTCTGGGGGTACTTTTTGATGGGCGAAAGGGGCTTTCAACGCGTTCTCTAGGGCCCTATTTTGAATTCCACTCCCGTGCTTGGTACGGCTATGTTTCAGGTTGCTCAGAAAGAGCAAACACAGAGGATCCAGCTGCATGTGGGACTGTGTGAATGCTCTCCTGGGGAGATCAGTTGTACCCAAAGCCTTCCTTTGCGGGCACCTTTTGTTTTTGCGAAAGGGGCTTTGAACGCTTTTTCTGGGGCCCTATTTGGAATTCCTCTCCCATTCCTGGTAGGGCTATGTTTCGTGTTGCTCAGAAATAGCGAACAGAGAGGGTCCAGTTGCATGTGTGGCTGCGTGAAGACTCCCCAGGGGAGTTCAGTTGTATCCAAAGCCTTCCTTTGAGGTCAAGTATTGATGGGCGAAATGGGCTTGGAATACGTTTTCTGGGGCCCTATTTCGAATTCCTCTGCGATGCCGGGTAGGGCTATGTTTCGGGTTGCTCAGAAAGAGCGAACACAGAGGGTCCAGTTGCATGTGTGGCTGCGTGAAGGCTCCCCTGGGGAGTTCAGTTGTACCCTAAGCCCTCCTATGAGGGCACTTTTTGATGGGCGAAAGGGGCCTGGATTGTGTTTCCTGGGGCCGTATTTGGACTTCCTGTCCGATGACAGGTAGGGCTATGTTTCGGGTTCCTCAGAAAGAGCTAACTTAGAGGGTTCATGTGTATGTGGGGCTGAATGAATGCTCCCCTGGGGAGTTCAGTTGTATGCAAAGCCTTCCTTTGAGGGCACTTTTTGATGGGCGAAAGGGGCTTTGAACGCGTTTTCTTTGGACCTTTTTCGAATTCCTCTCCGATGCTGGGTAGGGCAATGTTTCCGGTTGCTCAGAAAGAGCGAACACAGAGGGTCCAGTTGCATGTGGGACTGCGTGAATGCTCCCGTGGGGAGTTCAGTTTTACCAAAAGCCTTCCTTTGAGGGCACGTTTTGATGGGTGAATTGGGCTTTGAACGCGTTTTCATGGGCCTTATTTTGAATTCCTCTCCGATGTCGGGTAATGCTATGTATCGGGTTGCTCAGAAAGAGCGAACACAGAGGGTTCAATTGCATGTAGGGAAATGTAAAGGCTCCCCTGGGGAGTTCAGTTGTACCTAATGCCTTCCTTTGAGGGCACTTTTTGATGGGTGAAAGGGGCTTGGAACGCGTTTTCTTTGGAGCTTTTTAGAGTTCCTCTCCAATGCCGGGTAGAGCTATGTTTCAGGTTGCTCAGAAAGAGCGAATACAGAGGGTTCATGTGTATGTTGGGCTGCATGAATGCCCCCCTGTGGAGTTGAGTTTTACCCAAAACCTTCCTTTGAGGGCAGCTTTTGATGGGCGAAAGGGGCTTTGAACGCGTTTTCTTTGGACCTTTTTTGAATTCCTCTCCCATTCTGGGTAGGTCTATATTTTGGGATGCTCAGAAAGAGTGAACACAGAGGGTCCAGTTGCACGTGTGGCTGCGTGAAGGCTCCCCTGGGGTGTTCACTAGTACCCAAAGCCTTCTTCTGGGGGCACTTTTTGATGGGCGAAAGGGGCTGGTAATGCATTTACTTTTGTCCTATTTGAAATTCCTCTCCCATGCCTGGTAGGTTAATGTTTCGTGTTGCTCAGAAAGGGCGAACAGAGAGGGTCCAGTTGCATGTGTGGCTGCGTGATGGCTCCCCTGGGGAGTTCAGTTGTATCTAAAGCCTTCCTTTGAGGTCAAGTTTTGATGGGCGAAAGGGGCTTGGAACACGTTTTCTTTGGAACTTTTTTGAATTCCTCTCCGATGACAGGTAGGGCTATGTTTCAGGTTGCTCAGAAAAAGCGAACACAGAGGGTCCAGTTGCATGTCTGGCTGCGTGAAGGCTCCCCTGGGGAGTTCAGTTGTATCCAAAGCCTTCCTTTGAGGGCAAGTTTTGATGGGCGAAAGGGGCTTGGAACACGTTTTACTTGGACCTTTTTTGAATTTTTCTCTGATGCCAGGTAGGGTTATGTTTCGGGTTGCTCAGAAAGAGCAAACACAGAGGGTCCAGTTGCATGTGTGGCTGTGTGAAGGCTCCCCAGGGGAGTTCAGTTGTACCCAAAGCCTTCCTTTGAGGGCACTTTTTGATTGTCGGAAGGGCTTGGAATGTGTTTTCTGGGGCCCTATTTGGAATTCCACTCCGATGCTGAATAGGGTTATGTTTCGGGTTGCTCAGAAAGAGCGAACACACAGGGTGCAGTTGCATGTGTGGCTGCGCAAAGGCTCCCCTGGGGAGTTCAGTTGTATCCAAAGCCTTTCTTTGAGGGCAAGTTTTGATGGGCGAAAGGGGCTTGGAATGCGTTTTCTTTGGACCTGTTTTGAATTCCTCTCCGAAGCAGTGTAGGGCTATGTTATGGGTTGCTCAGAAAGAGCGAACAGAGAGGGTTCATGTGCATGTGGGGCTGCATGAATGCTCCCCTGGGGAGTTCAGTTGTACCCAAAGCCTTCCTTTGAGGCCAATTTCTGATGGACGAAAGGGGCTTTGAACGCGTTTTCTTTGGACTTTTTTTAATTCCTCTGCAATGTCGGGTAAAGATATGTTTCGGGTTGCTCAAAAAGAGCGAACAAAGAGGGTTCAGTTGCATGTGGGGAAATGCATGAATGCTCTCCTGGGGAGTTCCGTTGTACCCAAAGCCTTTCTCTGGGGGCACTTTCTAATGGGTGAAAGGGACTATGAACGCGTTTTCTTTGGACCTTTTTTGCATTCCTCTCCGATGCCGGGTAAAGCTATGTTTCGGGTTGCTCACAACGAGCAAACACAGAGGGTCCAGTTGCATGTGTGGCTGCGTGAAGGCTCCCCTGGGGAGTTCAGTTGTACCCAATGCCTTCCTTTGAGGGCACTTTTTGATGGACGAAAGGGGCTTGGAACGCGTTTTCTTTGGAACTTTTTGAATTACTCTCCGATGCCGGGTAGGGCTATGTTTTCGGTTGCTCAGAAAGAGCGAACACAGAGGGTCTAGCTGCATTTGTGGCTGCGTGAAGGCTCCCCTAGGGAGTTCAGTTGTACCCAAAGCCTTCCTCTGGGGGTACTTTTTGATGGGCGAAAGGGGCTTTCAACGCGTTCTCTAGGGCCCTATTTTGAATTCCACTCCCGTGCTTGGTACGGCTATGTTTCAGGTTGCTCAGAAAGAGCAAACACAGAGGATCCAGCTGCATGTGGGACTGTGTGAATGCTCTCCTGGGGAGATCAGTTGTACCCAAAGCCTTCCTTTGCGGGCACCTTTTGTTTTTGCGAAAGGGGCTTTGAACGCTTTTTCTGGGGCCCTATTTGGAATTCCTCTCCCATTCCTGGTAGGGCTATGTTTCGTGTTGCTCAGAAATAGCGAACAGAGAGGGTCCAGTTGCATGTGTGGCTGCGTGAAGACTCCCCTGGGGAGTTCAGTTGTACCCTAAGCCCTCCTATGAGGGCACTTTTTGATGGGCGAAAGGGGCCTGGATTGTGTTTCCTGGGGCCGTATTTGGACTTCCTGTCCGATGACAGGTAGGGCTATGTTTTGGGTTCCTCAGAAAGAGCTAACTTAGAGGGTTCATGTGTATGTGGGGCTGAATGAATGCTCCCCTGGGGAGTTCAGTTGTATACAAAGCCTTCCTTTGAGGGCACTTTTTGTTGGGCGAAAGGGGCTTTGAACGCATTTTCTTTGGACCTTTTTTGAATTCCTCTCCGATGCCGGGTAGGGCAATGTTTCCGGTTGCTCAGAAAGAGCGAACACAGAGGGTCCAGTTGCATGTGGGACTGCGTGAATGCTCCCGTGGGGAGTTCAGTTTTACCAAAAGCCTTCCTTTGAGGGCTCTTTTTTATGGGCGAAAGGGGCTTTGAACGCGTTTTCTTTGGACTTTTTTTGAATTCCTCTGCGATGTCGGGTAATGCTATATATCGGGTTGCTCAGAAAGAGCGAACACAGAGGGTTCAATTGCATGTAGGGAAATGTAAAGGCTCCCCTGGGGAGTTCAGTTGTACCTAATGCCTTCCTTTGAGGGCACTTTTTGATGGGTGAAAGGGGCTTGGAACGCGTTTTCTTTGGACCTTTTTAGAGTTCCTCTCCAATGCCGGGTAGAGCTATGTTTCAGGTTGCTCAGAAAGAGCGAATACAGAGGGTTCATGTGTATGTTGGGCTGCATGAACGCCCCCCTGTGGAGTTGAGTTTTACCCAAAACCTTCCTTTGAGGGCAGCTTTTGATGGGCGAAAGGGGCTTTGAACGCGCTTTCTTTGGACCTTTTTTGAATTCCTCTCCCATTCTGGGTAGGTCTATATTTTGGGATGCTCAGAAAGAGTGAACACAGAGGGTCCAGTTGCACGTGTGGCTGCGTGAAGGCTCCCCTGGGGTGTTCACTAGTACCCAAAGCCTTCTTCTGGGGGCACTTTTTGATGGGCGAAAGGGGCTGGTAATGCGTTTACTTTTGTCCTATTTGAAATTCCTCTCCCATGCCTGGTAGGTTAATGTTTCGTGTTGCTCAGAAAGGGCGAACAGAGAGGGTCCAGTTGCATGTGTGGCTGCGTGATGGCTCCCCTGGGGAGTTCAGTTGTATCCAAAGCCTTCCTTTGAGGTCAAGTTTTGATGGGCGAAAGGGGCTTGGAACACGTTTTCTTTGGAACTTTTTTGAATTCCTCTCCGAAGCCGGGTAGGGCTATGTTTCAGGTTGCTCAGAAAAAGCGAACACAGAGGGTCCAGTTGCATGTGTGGCTGCGTGATGGCTCCCCTGGGGAGTTCAGTTGTATCCAAAGCCTTCCTTTGAGGGCAAGTTTTGATGGGCGAAAGGGGCTTGGAATGCGTTTTCTTTGGACCTGTTTTGAATTCCTCTCCGAAGCAGTGTAGGGCTATGTTATGGGTTGCTCAGAAAGAGCGAACAGAGAGGGTTCATGTGCATGTGGGGCTGCATGAATGCTCCCCTGGGGAGTTCAGTTGTACCCAAAGCCTTCCTTTGAGGGCAATTTCTGATGGACGAAAGGGGCTTTGAACGCGTTTTCTTTGGACTTTTTTTAATTCCTCTGCAATGTCGGGTAAAGATATGTTTCGGGTTGCTCAAAAAGAGCGAACACAGAGGGTTCAGTTGCATGTGGGGAAATGTAAAGGCTCCCCTGGGGAGTTCAGTTGTTCCCAAGGCCTTCCTTTGAGGGCACGTTTTGATGAGCGAATTGGGCTTTGAACGCGTTTTCATGGGCCTTATTTTGAATTCCTCTCCGATGCCGGGTAGGGCTGTGTTTCGGGTTGCTCAGAAAGAGCGAACACAGAGGGTTCAGTTGCATGTGGGGCTGCATGAATGCTCTCCTGGGGAGTTCCGTTGTACCCAAAGCCTTTCTCTGGGGGCACTTTCTAATGGGTGAAAGGGACTATGAACGCGTTTTCTTTGGACCTTTTTTGCATTCCACTCCGATGCCGGGTAAAGCTATGTTTCGGGTTGCTCACAACGAGCAAACACAGAGGGTCCAGTTGCATGTGTGGCTGCGTGAAGGCTCCCCTGGGGAGTTCAGTTGTACCCAATGCCTTCCTTTGAGGGCACTTTTTGATGGACGAAAGGGGCTTGGAACGCGTTTTCTTTGGAACTTTTTGAATTACTCTCCGATGCCGGGTAGGGCTATGTTTTCGGTTGCTCAGAAAGAGCGAACACAGAGGGTCTAGCTGCATTTGTGGCTGCGTGAAGGCTCCCCTAGGGAGTTCAGTTGTACCCAAAGCCTTCCTCTGGGGGTACTTTTTGATGGGCGAAAGGGGCTTTGAACGCGTTCTCTAGGGCCCTATTTTGAATTCCACTCCCGTGCTTGGTACGGCTATGTTTCAGGTTGCTCAGAAAGAGCAAACACAGAGGATCCAGCTGCATGTGGGACTGTGTGAATGCTCTCCTGGGGAGATCAGTTGTACCCAAAGCCTTCCTTTGCGGGCACCTTTTGTTTTTGCGAAAGGGGCTTTGAACGCTTTTTCTGGGGCCCTATTTGGAATTCCTCTCCCATTCCTGGTAGGGCTATGTTTCGTGTTGCTCAGAAATAGCGAACAGAGAGGGTCCAGTTGCATGTGTGGCTGCGTGAAGACTCCCCAGGGGAGTTCAGTTGTATCCAAAGCCTTCCTTTGAGGTCAAGTATTGATGGGCGAAATGGGCTTGGAATACGTTTTCTGGGGCCCTATTTCGAATTCCTCTGCGATGCCGGGTAGGGCTATGTTTCGGGTTGCTCAGAAAGAGCGAACACAGAGGGTCCAGTTGCATGTGTGGCTGCGTGAAGGCTCCCCTGGGGAGTTCAGTTGTACCCTAAGCCCTCCTATGAGGGCACTTTTTGATGGGCGAAAGGGGCTTGGAATGTGTTTCCTGGGGCCGTATTTGGACTTCCTGTCCGATGACAGGTAGGGCTATGTTTCGGGTTCCTCAGAAAGAGCTAACTTAGAGGGTTCATGTGTATGTGGGGCTGAATGAATGCTCCCCTGGGGAGTTTAGTTGTATGCAAAGCCTTCCTTTGAGGGCACTTTTTGATGGGCGAAAGGGGCTTTGAACGCGTTTTCTTTGGACCTTTTTTGAATTCCTCTCCGATGCCGGGTAGGGCAATGTTTCCGGTTGCTCAGAAAGAGCGAACACAGAGGGTCCAGTTGCATGTGGGGCTGCATGAATGCTCTCCTGGGGATTTCCGTTTTACCCAAAGCCTTCCTCTTGGGGCACATTTTGATTGGGAAAAGGGGCTTTAAACGCGTTTTCTTTGGAGCTTTTTTGAATTCGTCTGCTATGCCGGGTAGGGCTATGTTCGGGTTGCTCTCTACGAGCAAACACAGAGGTTCCAGTTGCATGTGGGACTGCGTGAATGCTCCCGTGGGGAGTTCAGTTTTACCAAAAGCCTTCCTTTGAGGGCTCTTTTTTATGGGCGAAAGGGGCTTTGAATGCGTTTTCTTTGGACTTTTTTTGAATTCCTCTGCGATGTCGGGTAATGCGATGTATCGGGTTGCTCAGAAAGAGCGAACACAGAGGGTTCAATTGCATGTAGGGAAATGTAAAGGCTCCCCTGGGGAGTTCAGTTGTACCTAATGCCTTCCTTTGAGGGCACTTTTTGATGGGTGAAAGGGGCTTGGAACGCGTTTTCTTTGGACCTTTTTAGAGTTCCTCTCCCATTCTGGGTAGGTCTATATTTTGGGATGCTCAGAAAGAGTGAACACAGAGGGTCCAGTTGCACGTGTGGCTGCGTGAAGGCTCCCCTGGGGTGTTCACTAGTACCCAAAGCCTTCTTCTGGGGGCACTTTTTGATGGGCGAAAGGGGCTGGTAATGCGTTTACTTTTGTCCTATTTGAAATTCCTCTCCCATGCCTGGTAGGTTAATGTTTCGTGTTGCTCAGAAAGGGCGAACAGAGAGGGTCCAGTTGCATGTGTGGCTGCGTGATGGCTCCCCTGGGGAGTTCAGTTGTATCCAAAGCCTTCCTTTGAGGTCAAGTTTTGATGGGCGAAAGGGGCTTGGAACACGTTTTCTTTGGAACTTTTTTGAATTCCTCTCCGAAGCCGGGTAGGGCTATGTTTCAGGTTGCTCAGAAAAAGCGAAGACAGAGGGTCCAGTTGCATGTGTGGCTGCGTGAAGGCTCCCCTGGGGAGTTCACTTGTATCCATAGACTTCCTTTGAGGGCAAGTTTTGATGGGCGAAAGGGGCTTTGAACACGTTTTACTTGGACCTTTTTTGAATTTTTCTCTGATGCCAGGTAGGGTTATGTTTCGGGTTGTTCAGAAAGAGGAAACACAGAGGGTCCAGTTTCATGTGTGGCTGCGTGAAGGCTTGCCTGGGGAGTTCAGTTGTACCCAAAGCCTTCCTTTGAGGGCAAATTTTGGATATGCTAAAGGGGCTTGGAATGTGTTTTCTGGGGCCATATTTGGACTTCTTCTCCGATGCCAGGTAGGGTTATGTTTCGGGTTGCTCAGAAAGAGCAAACACAGAGGGTCCAGTTGCATGTGTGGCTGTGTGAAGGCTCCCCTGGGGAGTTCAGTTGTACCCAAAGCCTTCCTTTGAGGGCACTTTTTGATTGTCGGAAGGGCTTGGAATGTGTTTTCTGGGGCCCTATTTGGAATTCCACTCCGATGCTGAATAGGGTTATGTTTCGGGTTGCTCAGAAAGAGCGAACACACAGGGTGCAGTTGCATGTGTGACTGCGCAAAGGCTCCCCTGGGGAGTTCAGTTGTATCCAAAGCCTTTCTTTGAGGGCAAGTTTTGATGGGCGAAAGGGGCTTGGAATGCGTTTTCTTTGGACCTGTTTTGAATTCCTCTCTGAAGCAGTGTAGGGCTATGTTATGGGTTGCTCAGAAAGAGCGAACAGAGAGGGTTCATGTGCATGTGGGGCTGCATGAATGCTCCCCTGGGGAGTTCAGTTGTACCCAAAGCCTTCCTTTGAGGGCAATTTCTGATGGACGAAAGGGGCTTTGAACGCGTTTTCTTTGGACATTTTTTAATTCCTCTGCAATGTCGGGTAAAGATATGTTTCGGGTTGCTCAAAAAGAGCGAACAAAGAGGGTTCAGTTGCATGTGGGGAAATGGAAAGGCTCCCCTGGGGAGTTCAGTTGTTCCCAAGGCCTTCCTTTGAGGGCACGTTTTGATGGGCGAATTGGGCTTTGAACGCGTTTTCATGGGCCTTATTTTGAATTCCTCTCCGATGCCGGGTAGGGCTGTGTTTCGGGTTGCTCAGAAAGAGCGAACACAGAGGGTTCAGTTGCATGTGGGGCTGCATGAATGCTCTCCTGGGGAGTTCCGTTGTACCCAAAGCCTTTCTCTGGGGGCACTTTCTAATGGGTGAAAGGGACTATGAACGCGTTTTCTTTGGACCTTTTTTGCATTCCTCTCCGATGCCGGGTAAAGCTATGTTTCGGGTTGCTCACAACGAGCAAACACAGAGGGTCCAGTTGCATGTGTGGCTGCGTGAAGGCTCCCCTGGGGAGTTCAGTTGTACCCAATGCCTTCCTTTGAGGGCACTTTTTGATGGACGAAAGGGGCTTGGAACGCGTTTTCTTTGGAACTTTTTGAATTACTCTCCGATGCCGGGTAGGGCTATGTTTTCGGTTGCTCAGAAAGAGCGAACACAGAGGGTCTAGCTGCATTTGTGGCTGCATGAAGGCTCCCCTAGGGAGTTCAGTTGTACCCAAAGCCTTCCTCTGGGGGTACTTTTTGATGGGCGAAAGGGGCTTTCAACGCGTTCTCTAGGGCCCTATTTTGAATTCCACTCCCGTGCTTGGTACGGCTATGTTTCAGGTTGCTCAGAAAGAGCAAACACAGAGGATCCAGCTGCATGTGGGACTGTGTGAATGCTCTCCTGGGGAGATCAGTTGTACCCAAAGCCTTCCTTTGCGGGCACCTTTTGTTTTTGCGAAAGGGGCTTTGAACGCTTTTTCTGGGGCCCTATTTGGAATTCCTCTCCCATTCCTGGTAGGGCTATGTTTCGTGTTGCTCAGAAATAGCGAACAGAGAGGGTCCAGTTGCATGTGTGGCTGCGTGAAGACTCCCCAGGGGAGTTCAGTTGTATCCAAAGCCTTCCTTTGAGGTCAAGTATTGATGGGCGAAATGGGCTTGGAATACGTTTTCTGGGGCCCTATTTCGAATTCCTCTGCGATGCCGGGTAGGGCTATGTTTCGGGTTGCTCAGAAAGAGCGAACACAGAGGGTCCAGTTGCATGTGTGGCTGCGTGAAGGCTCCCCTGGGGAGTTCAGTTGTACCCTAAGCCCTCCTATGAGGGCACTTTTTGATGGGCGAAAGGGGCTTGGAATGTGTTTCCTGGGGCCGTATTTGGACTTCCTGTCCGATGACAGGTAGGGCTATGTTTCGGGTTCCTCAGAAAGAGCTAACTTAGAGGGTTCATGTGTATGTGGGGCTGAATGAATGCTCCCCTGGGGAGTTTAGTTGTATGCAAAGCCTTCCTTTGAGGGCACTTTTTGATGGGCGAAAGGGGCTTTGAACGCGTTTTCTTTGGACCTTTTTTGAATTCCTCTCCGATGCCGGGTAGGGCAATGTTTCCGGTTGCTCAGAAAGAGCGAACACAGAGGGTCCAGTTGCATGTGGGGCTGCATGAATGCTCTCCTGGGGATTTCCGTTTTACCCAAAGCCTTCCTCTTGGGGCACATTTTGATTGGGAAAAGGGGCTTTAAACGCGTTTTCTTTGGAGCTTTTTTGAATTCGTCTGCTATGCCGGGTAGGGCTATGTTCGGGTTGCTCTCTACGAGCAAACACAGAGATTCCAGTTGCATGTGGGACTGCGTGAATGCTCCCGTGGGGAGTTCAGTTTTACCAAAAGCCTTCCTTTGAGGGCTCTTTTTTATGGGCGAAAGGGGCTTTGAACGCGTTTTCTTTGGACTTTTTTTGAATTCCTCTGCGATGTCGGGTAATGCTATGTATCGGGTTGCTCAGAAAGAGCGAACACAGAGGGTTCAATTGCATGTAGGGAAATGTAAAGGCTCCCCTGGGGAGTTCAGTTGTACCTAATGCCTTCCTTTGAGGGCACTTTTTGATGGGTGAAAGGGGCTTGGAACGCGTTTTCTTTGGACCTTTTTAGAGTTCCTCTCCAATGCCGGGTAGAGCTATGTTTCAGGTTGCTCAGAAAGAGCGAATACAGAGGGTTCATGTGTATGTTGGGCTGCATGAATGCCCCCCTGTGGAGTTGAGTTTTACCCAAAACCTTCCTTTGAGGGCAGCTTTTGATGGGCGAAAGGGGCTTTGAACGCGTTTTCTTTGGACCTTTTTTGAATTCCTCTCCCATTCTGGGTAGGTCTATATTTTGGGATGCTCAGAAAGAGTGAACACAGAGGGTCCAGTTGCACGTGTGGCTGCGTGAAGGCTCCCCTGGGGTGTTCACTAGTACCCAAAGCCTTCTTCTGGGGGCACTTTTTGATGGGCGAAAGGGGCTGGTAATGCATTTACTTTTGTCCTATTTGAAATTCCTCTCCCATGCCTGGTAGGTTAATGTTTCGTGTTGCTCAGAAAGGGCGAACAGAGAGGGTCCAGTTGCATGTGTGGCTGCGTGATGGCTCCCCTGGGGAGTTCAGTTGTATCCAAAGCCTTCCTTTGAGGTCAAGTTTTGATGGGCGAAAGGGGCTTGGAACACGTTTTCTTTGGAACTTTTTTGAATTCCTCTCCGAAGCCGGGTAGGGCTATGTTTCAGGTTGCTCAGAAAAAGCGAACACAGAGGGTCCAGTTGTATGTGTGGCTGCGTGAAGGCTTGCCTCTGGAGTACAGTTGTACCCAAAGCCTTCCTTTGAGGGCAAGTTTTGATATGCTAAAGGGGCTTGGAATGTGTTTTCTGGGGCCATATTTGGACTTCTTCTCCGATGCCAGGTAGGGTTATGTTTCGGGTTGCTCAGAAAGAGCAAACACAGAGGGTCCAGTTGCATGTGTGGCTGTGTGAAGGCTCCCCTGGGGAGTTCAGTTGTACCCAAAGCCTTCCTTTGAGGGCACTTTTTGATTGTCGGAAGGGCTTGGAATGTGTTTTCTGGGGCCCTATTTGGAATTCCACTCCGATGCTGAATAGGGTTATGTTTCGGGTTGCTCAGAAAGAGCGAACACACAGGGTGCAGTTGCATGTGTGGCTGCGCAAAGGCTCCCCTGGGGAGTTCAGTTGTATCCAAAGCCTTTCTTTGAGGGCAAGTTTTGATGGGCGAAAGGGGCTTGGAATGCGTTTTCTTTGGACCTGTTTTGAATTCCTCTCCGAAGCAGTGTAGGGCTATGTTATGGGTTGCTCAGAAAGAGCGAACAGAGAGGGTTCATGTGCATGTGGGGCTGCATGAATGCTCCCCTGGGGAGTTCAGTTGTACCCAAAGCCTTCCTTTGAGGGCAATTTCTGATGGACGAAAGGGGCTTTGAACGCGTTTTCTTTGGACTTTTTTTAATTCCTCTGCAATGTCGGGTAAAGATATGTTTCGGGTTGCTCAAAAAGAGCGAACACAGAGGGTTCAGTTGCATGTGGGGAAATGGAAAGGCTCCCCTGGGGAGTTCAGTTGTTCCCAAGGCCTTCCTTTGAGGGCACTTTTTGATGGGCGAAAGGGGCTTTGAACGCGTTTTCATGGGCCTTATTTTGAATTCCTCTCCGATGCCGGGTAGGGCTGTGTTTCGGGTTGCTCAGAAAGAGCGAACACAGAGGGTTCAGTTGCATGTGGGGCTGCATGAATGCTCTCCTGGGGAGTTCCGTTGTACCCAAAGCCTTTCTCTGGGGGCACTTTCTAATGGGTGAAAGGGACTATGAACGCGTTTTCTTTGGACCTTTTTTGCATTCCTCTCCGATGCCGGGTAAAGCTATGTTTCGGGTTGCTCACAACGAGCAAACACAGAGGGTCCAGTTGCATGTGTGGCTGCGTGAAGGCTCCCCTGGGGAGTTCAGTTGTACCCAATGCCTTCCTTTGAGGGCACTTTTTGATGGACGAAAGGGGCTTGGAACGCGTTTTCTTTGGAACATTTTGAATTCCACTCCCGTGCTTGGTACGGCTATGTTTCAGGTTGCTCAGAAATAGCAAACACAGAGGATCCAGCTGCATGTGGGACTGTGTGAATGCTCTCCTGGGGAGATCAGTTGTACCCAAAGCCTTCCTTTGCGGGCACCTTTTGTTTTTGCGAAAGGGGCTTTGAACGCTTTTTCTGGGGCCCTATTTGGAATTCCTCTCCCATTCCTGGTAGGGCTATGTTTCGTGTTGCTCAGAAATAGCGAACAGAGAGGGTCCAGTTGCATGTGTGGCTGCGTGAAGACTCCCCAGGGGAGTTCAGTTGTATCCAAAGCCTTCCTTTGAGGTCAAGTATTGATGGGCGAAATGGGCTTGGAATACGTTTTCTGGGGCCCTATTTCGAATTCCTCTGCGATGCCGGGTAGGGCTATGTTTCGGGTTGCTCAGAAAGAGCGAACACAGAGGGTCCAGTTGCATGTGTGGCTGCGTGAAGGCTCCCCTGGGGAGTTCAGTTGTACCCTAAGCCCTCCTATGAGGGCACTTTTTGATGGACGAAAGGGGCTTGGAATGTGTTTCCTGGGGCCGTATTTGGACTTCCTGTCCGATGACAGGTAGGGCTATGTTTCGGGTTCCTCAGAATGAGCTAACTTAGAGGGTTCATGTGTATGTGGGGCTGAATGAATGCTCCCCTGGGGAGTTTAGTTGTATGCAAAGCCTTCCTTTGAGTGCACTTTTTGATGGGCGAAAGGGGCTTTGAACGCGTTTTCTTTGGACCTTTTTTGAATTCCTCTCCGATGCCGGGTAGGGCAATGTTTCCGGTTGCTCAGAAAGAGCGAACACAGAGGGTCCAGTTGCATGTGGGGCTGCATGAATGCTCTCCTGGGGATTTCCGTTTTACCCTAAGCCTTCCTCTTGGGGCACATTTTGATTGGGAAAAGGGGCTTTAAACGCGTTTTCTTTGGAGCTTTTTTGAATTCGTCTGCTATGCCGGGTAGGGCTATGTTCGGGTTGTTCTCTACGAGCAAACACAGAGGTTCCAGTTGCATGTGGGACTGCGTGAATGCTCCCGTGGGGAGTTCAGTTTTACCAAAAGCCTTCCTTTGAGGGCTCTTTTTTATGGGCGAAAGGGGCTTTGAACGCGTTTTCTTTGGACTTTTTTTGAATTCCTCTGCGATGTCGGGTAATGCTATGTATCGGGTTGCTCAGAAAGAGCGAACACAGAGGGTTCAATTGCATGTAGGGAAATGTAAAGGCTCCCCTGGGGAGTTCAGTTGTACCTAATGCCTTCCTTTGAGGGCACTTTTTGATGGGTGAAAGGGGCTTGGAACGCGTTTTCTTTGGACCTTTTTAGAGTTCCTCTCCAATGCCGGGTAGAGCTATGTTTCAGGTTGCTCAGAAAGAGCGAATACAGAGGGTTCATGTGTATGTTGGGCTGCATGAATGCCCCCCTGTGGAGTTGAGTTTTACCCAAAACCTTCCTTTGAGGGCAGCTTTTGATGGGCGAAAGGGGCTTTGAACGCGTTTTCTTTGGACCTTTTTTGAATTCCTCTCCCATTCTGGGTAGGTCTATATTTTGGGATGCTCAGAAAGAGTGAACACAGAGGGTCCAGTTGCACGTGTGGCTGCGTGAAGGCTCCCCTGGGGTGTTCACTAGTACCCAAAGCCTTCTTCTGGGGGCACTTTTTGATGGGCGAAAGGGGCTGGTAATGCGTTTACTTTTGTCCTATTTGAAATTCCTCTCCCATGCCTGGTAGGTTAATGTTTCGTGTTGCTCAGAAAGGGCGAACAGAGAGGGTCCAGTTGCATGTGTGGCTGCGTGATGGCTCCCCTGGGGAGTTCAGTTGTATCCAAAGCCTTCCTTTGAGGTCAAGTTTTGATGGGCGAAAGGGGCTTGGAACACGTTTTCTTTGGAACTTTTTTGAATTCCTCTCTGAAGCCGGGTAGGGCTATGTTTCAGGTTGCTCAGAAAAAGCGAACACAGAGGGTCCAGTTGCATGTGTGGCTGCGTGAAGGCTCCCCTGGGGAGTTCACTTGTATCCATAGACTTCCTTTGAGGGCAAGTTTTGATGGGCGAAAGGGGCTTTGAACACGTTTTACTTGGACCTTTTTTGAATTTTTCTCTGATGCCAGGTAGGGTTATGTTTCGGGTTGTTCAGAAAGAGGAAACACAGAGGGTCCAGTTTCATGTGTGGCTGCGTGAAGGCTTGCCTGGGGAGTTCAGTTGTACCCAAAGCCTTCCTTTGAGGGCAAGTTTTGATATGCTAAAGGGGCTTGGAATGTGTTTTCTGGGGCCATATTTGGACTTCTTCTCCGATGCCAGGTAGGGTTATGTTTCGGGTTGCTCAGAAAGAGCAAACACAGAGGGTCCAGTTGCATGTGTGGCTGTGTGAAGGCTCCCCAGGGGAGTTCAGTTGTACCCAAAGCCTTCCTTTGAGGGCACTTTTTGATTGTCGGAAGGGCTTGGAATGTGTTTTCTGGGGCCCTATTTGGAATTCCACTCCGATGCTGAATAGGGTTATGTTTCGGGTTGCTCAGAAAGAGCGAACACACAGGGTGCAGTTGCATGTGTGGCTGCGCAAAGGCTCCCCTGGGGAGTTCAGTTGTATCCAAAGCCTTTCTTTGAGGGCAAGTTTTGATGGGCGAAAGGGGCTTGGAATGCGTTTTCTTTGGACCTGTTTTGAATTCCTCTCCGAAGCAGTGTAGGGCTATGTTATGGGTTGCTCAGAAAGAGCGAACAGAGAGGGTTCATGTGCATGTGGGGCTGCATGAATGCTCCCCTGGGGAGTTCAGTTGTACCCAAAGCCTTCCTTTGAGGGCAATTTCTGATGGACGAAAGGGGCTTTGAACGCGTTTTCTTTGGACTTTTTTTAATTCCTCTGCAATGTCGGGTAAAGATATGTTTCGGGTTGCTCAAAAAGAGCGAACACAGAGGGTTCAGTTGCATGTGGGGAAATGGAAAGGCTCCCCTGGGGAGTTCAGTTGTTCCCAAGGCCTTCCTTTGAGGGCACTTTTTGATGGGCGAAAGGGGCTTTGAACGCGTTTTCATGGGCCTTATTTTGAATTCCTCTCCGATGCCGGGTAGGGCTGTGTTTCGGGTTGCTCAGAAAGAGCGAACACAGAGGGTTCAGTTGCATGTGGGGCTGCATGAATGCTCTCCTGGGGAGTTCCGTTGTACCCAAAGCCTTTCTCTGGGGGCACTTTCTAATGGGTGAAAGGGACTATGAACGCGTTTTCTTTGGACCTTTTTTGCATTCCTCTCCGATGCCGGGTAAAGCTATGTTTCGGGTTGCTCACAACGAGCAAACACAGAGGGTCCAGTTGCATGTGTGGCTGCGTGAAGGCTCCCCTGGGGAGTTCAGTTGTACCCAATGCCTTCCTTTGAGGGCACTTTTTGATGGACGAAAGGGGCTTGGAACGCGTTTTCTTTGGAACATTTTGAATTCCACTCCCGTGCTTGGTACGGCTATGTTTCAGGTTGCTCAGAAATAGCAAACACAGAGGATCCAGCTGCATGTGGGACTGTGTGAATGCTCTCCTGGGGAGATCAGTTGTACCCAAAGCCTTCCTTTGCGGGCACCTTTTGTTTTTGCGAAAGGGGCTTTGAACGCTTTTTCTGGGGCCCTATTTGGAATTCCTCTCCCATTCCTGGTAGGGCTATGTTTCGTGTTGCTCAGAAATAGCGAACAGAGAGGGTCCAGTTGCATGTGTGGCTGCGTGAAGACTCCCCAGGGGAGTTCAGTTGTATCCAAAGCCTTCCTTTGAGGTCAAGTATTGATGGGCGAAATGGGCTTGGAATACGTTTTCTGGGGCCCTATTTCGAATTCCTCTGCGATGCCGGGTAGGGCTATGTTTCGGGTTGCTCAGAAAGAGCGAACACAGAGGGTCCAGTTGCATGTGTGGCTGCGTGAAGGCTCCCCTGGGGAGTTCAGTTGTACCCTAAGCCCTCCTATGAGGGCACTTTTTGATGGACGAAAGGGGCTTGGAATGTGTTTCCTGGGGCCGTATTTGGACTTCCTGTCCGATGACAGGTAGGGCTATGTTTCGGGTTCCTCAGAATGAGCTAACTTAGAGGGTTCATGTGTATGTGGGGCTGAATGAATGCTCCCCTGGGGAGTTTAGTTGTATGCAAAGCCTTCCTTTGAGTGCACTTTTTGATGGGCGAAAGGGGCTTTGAACGCGTTTTCTTTGGACCTTTTTTGAATTCCTCTCCGATGCCGGGTAGGGCAATGTTTCCGGTTGCTCAGAAAGAGCGAACACAGAGGGTCCAGTTGCATGTGGGGCTGCATGAATGCTCTCCTGGGGATTTCCGTTTTACCCTAAGCCTTCCTCTTGGGGCACATTTTGATTGGGAAAAGGGGCTTTAAACGCGTTTTCTTTGGAGCTTTTTTGAATTCGTCTGCTATGCCGGGTAGGGCTATGTTCGGGTTGTTCTCTACGAGCAAACACAGAGGTTCCAGTTGCATGTGGGACTGCGTGAATGCTCCCGTGGGGAGTTCAGTTTTACCAAAAGCCTTCCTTTGAGGGCTCTTTTTTATGGGCGAAAGGGGCTTTGAACGCGTTTTCTTTGGACTTTTTTTGAATTCCTCTGCGATGTCGGGTAATGCTATGTATCGGGTTGCTCAGAAAGAGCGAACACAGAGGGTTCAATTGCATGTAGGGAAATGTAAAGGCTCCCCTGGGGAGTTCAGTTGTACCTAATGCCTTCCTTTGAGGGCACTTTTTGATGGGTGAAAGGGGCTTGGAACGCGTTTTCTTTGGACCTTTTTAGAGTTCCTCTCCAATGCCGGGTAGAGCTATGTTTCAGGTTGCTCAGAAAGAGCGAATACAGAGGGTTCATGTGTATGTTGGGCTGCATGAATGCCCCCCTGTGGAGTTGAGTTTTACCCAAAACCTTCCTTTGAGGGCAGCTTTTGATGGGCGAAAGGGGCTTTGAACGCGTTTTCTTTGGACCTTTTTTGAATTCCTCTCCCATTCTGGGTAGGTCTATATTTTGGGATGCTCAGAAAGAGTGAACACAGAGGGTCCAGTTGCACGTGTGGCTGCGTGAAGGCTCCCCTGGGGTGTTCACTAGTACCCAAAGCCTTCTTCTGGGGGCACTTTTTGATGGGCGAAAGGGGCTGGTAATGCGTTTACTTTTGTCCTATTTGAAATTCCTCTCCCATGCCTGGTAGGTTAATGTTTCGTGTTGCTCAGAAAGGGCGAACAGAGAGGGTCCAGTTGCATGTGTGGCTGCGTGATGGCTCCCCTGGGGAGTTCAGTTGTATCCAAAGCCTTCCTTTGAGGTCAAGTTTTGATGGGCGAAAGGGGCTTGGAACACGTTTTCTTTGGAACTTTTTTGAATTCCTCTCTGAAGCCGGGTAGGGCTATGTTTCAGGTTGCTCAGAAAAAGCGAACACAGAGGGTCCAGTTGCATGTGTGGCTGCGTGAAGGCTCCCCTGGGGAGTTCACTTGTATCCATAGACTTCCTTTGAGGGCAAGTTTTGATGGGCGAAAGGGGCTTTGAACACGTTTTACTTGGACCTTTTTTGAATTTTTCTCTGATGCCAGGTAGGGTTATGTTTCGGGTTGTTCAGAAAGAGGAAACACAGAGGGTCCAGTTTCATGTGTGGCTGCGTGAAGGCTTGCCTGGGGAGTTCAGTTGTACCCAAAGCCTTCCTTTGAGGGCAAGTTTTGATATGCTAAAGGGGCTTGGAATGTGTTTTCTGGGGCCATATTTGGACTTCTTCTCCGATGCCAGGTAGGGTTATGTTTCGGGTTGCTCAGAAAGAGCAAACACAGAGGGTCCAGTTGCATGTGTGGCTGTGTGAAGGCTCCCCAGGGGAGTTCAGTTGTACCCAAAGCCTTCCTTTGAGGGCACTTTTTGATTGTCGGAAGGGCTTGGAATGTGTTTTCTGGGGCCCTATTTGGAATTCCACTCCGATGCTGAATAGGGTTATGTTTCGGGTTGCTCAGAAAGAGCGAACACACAGGGTGCAGTTGCATGTGTGGCTGCGCAAAGGCTCCCCTGGGGAGTTCAGTTGTATCCAAAGCCTTTCTTTGAGGGCAAGTTTTGATGGGCGAAAGGGGCTTGGAATGCGTTTTCTTTGGACCTGTTTTGAATTCCTCTCCGAAGCAGTGTAGGGCTATGTTATGGGTTGCTCAGAAAGAGCGAACAGAGAGGGTTCATGTGCATGTGGGGCTGCATGAATGCTCCCCTGGGGAGTTCAGTTGTACCCAAAGCCTTCCTTTGAGGGCAATTTCTGATGGACGAAAGGGGCTTTGAACGCGTTTTCTTTGGACTTTTTTTAATTCCTCTGCAATGTCGGGTAAAGATATGTTTCGGGTTGCTCAAAAAGAGCGAACAAAGAGGGTTCAGTTGCATGTGGGGAAATGGAAAGGCTCCCCTGGGGAGTTCAGTTGTTCCCAAGGCCTTCCTTTGAGGGCACTTTTTGATGGGCGAAAGGGGCTTTGAACGCGTTTTCATGGGCCTTATTTTGAATTCCTCTCCGATGCCGGGTAGGGCTGTGTTTCGGGTTGCTCAGAAAGAGCGAACACAGAGGGTTCAGTTGCATGTGGGGCTGCATGAATGCTCTCCTGGGGAGTTCCGTTGTACCCAAAGCCTTTCTCTGGGGGCACTTTCTAATGGGTGAAAGGGACTATGAACGCGTTTTCTTTGGACCTTTTTTGCATTCCTCTCCGATGCCGGGTAAAGCTATGTTTCGGGTTGCTCACAACGAGCAAACACAGAGGGTCCAGTTGCATGTGTGGCTGCGTGAAGGCTCCCCTGGGGAGTTCAGTTGTACCCAATGCCTTCCTTTGAGGGCACTTTTTGATGGGCGAAAGGGGCTTGGAACGCGTTTTCTTTGGAACTTTTTGAATTACTCTCCGATGCCGGGTAGGGCTATGTTTTCGGTTGCTCAGAAAGAGCGAACACAGAGGGTCTAGCTGCATTTGTGGCTGCGTGAAGGCTCCCCTAGGGAGTTCAGTTGTACCCAAAGCCTTCCTCTGGGGGTACTTTTTGATGGGCGAAAGGGGCTTTGAACGCGTTCTCTAGGGCCCTATTTTGAATTCCACTCCCGTGCTTGGTACGGCTATGTTTCAGGTTGCTCAGAAAGAGCAAACACAGAGGATCCAGCTGCATGTGGGACTGTGTGAATGCTCTCCTGGGGAGATCAGTTGTACCCAAAGCCTTCCTTTGCGGGCACCTTTTGTTTTTGCGAAAGGGGCTTTGAACGCTTTTTCTGGGGCCCTATTTGGAATTCCTCTCCCATTCCTGGTAGGGCTATGTTTCGTGTTGCTCAGAAATAGCGAACAGAGAGGGTCCAGTTGCATGTGTGGCTGCGTGAAGACTCCCCAGGGGAGTTCAGTTGTATCCAAAGCCTTCCTTTGAGGTCAAGTATTGATGGGCGAAATGGGCTTGGAATACGTTTTCTGGGGCCCTATTTCGAATTCCTCTGCGATGCCGGGTAGGGCTATGTTTCGGGTTGCTCAGAAAGAGCGAACACAGAGGGTCCAGTTGCATGTGTGGCTGCGTGAAGGCTCCCCTGGGGAGTTCAGTTGTACCCTAAGCCCTCCTATGAGGGCACTTTTTGATGGGCGAAAGGGGCTTGGAATGTGTTTCCTGGGGCCGTATTTGGACTTCCTGTCCGATGACAGGTAGGGCTATGTTTCGGGTTCCTCAGAAAGAGCTAACTTAGAGGGTTCATGTGTATGTGGGGCTGAATGAATGCTCCCCTGGGGAGTTTAGTTGTATGCAAAGCCTTCCTTTGAGGGCACTTTTTGATGGGCGAAAGGGGCTTTGAATGCGTTTTCTTTGGACCTTTTTTGAATTCCTCTCCCATGCCGGGTAGGGCAATGTTTCCGGTTGCTCAGAAAGAGCGAACACAGAGGGTCCAGTTGCATGTGGGGCTGCATGAATGCTCTCCTGGGGATTTCCGTTTTACCCTAAGCCTTCCTCTTGGGGCACATTTTGATTGGGAAAAGGGGCTTTAAACGCGTTTTCTTTGGAGCTTTTTTGAATTCGTCTGCTATGCCGGGTAGGGCTATGTTCGGGTTGCTCTCTACGAGCAAACACAGAGGTTCCAGTTGCATGTGGGACTGCGTGAATGCTCCCGTGGGGAGTTCAGTTTTACCAAAAGCCTTCCTTTGAGGGCTCTTTTTTATGGGCGAAAGGGGCTTTGAACGCGTTTTCTTTGGACTTTTTTTGAATTCCTCTGCGATGTCGGGTAATGCTATGTATCGGGTTGCTCAGAAAGAGCGAACACAGAGGGTTCAATTGCATGTAGGGAAATGTAAAGGCTCCCCTGGGGAGTTCAGTTGTACCTAATGCCTTCCTTTGAGGGCACTTTTTGATGGGTGAAAGAGGCTTGGAACGCGTTTTCTTTGGACCTTTTTAGAGTTCCTCTCCAATGCCGGGTAGAGCTATGTTTCAGGTTGCTCAGAAAGAGCGAATACAGAGGGTTCATGTGTATGTTGGGCTGCATGAATGCCCCCCTGTGGAGTTGAGTTTTACCCAAAACCTTCCTTTGAGGGCAGCTTTTGATGGGCGAAAGGGGCTTTGAACGCGTTTTCTTTGGACCTTTTTTGAATTCCTCTCCCATTCTGGGTAGGTCTATATTTTGGGATGCTCAGAAAGAGTGAACACAGAGGGTCCAGTTGCATGTGTGGCTGCGTGATGGCTCCCCTGGGGAGTTCAGTTGTATCCAAAGCCTTCCTTTGAGGTCAAGTTTTGATGGGCGAAAGGGGCTTGTAATGCGTTTTCTTTGGACCTGTTTTGAATTCCTCTCCGAAGCAGTGTAGGGCTATGTTATGGGTTGCTCAGAAAGAGCGAACAGAGAGGGTTCATGTGCATGTGGGGCTGCATGAATGCTCCCCTGGGGAGTTCAGTTGTACCCAAAGCCTTCCTTTGAGGGCAATTTCTGATGGACGAAAGGGGCTTTGAACGCGTTTTCTTTGGACTTTTTTTAATTCCTCTGCAATGTCGGGTAAAGATATGTTTCGGGTTGCTCAAAAAGAGCGAACAAAGAGGGTTCAGTTGCATGTGGGGAAATGGAAAGGCTCCCCTGGGGAGTTCAGTTGTTCCCAAGGCCTTCCTTTGAGGGCACTTTTTGATGGGCGAAATGGGCTTTGAACGCGTTTTCATGGGCCTTATTTTTATTCCTCTCCGATGCCGGGTAGGGCTGTGTTTCGGGTTGCTCAGAAAGAGCGAACACAGAGGGTTCAGTTGCATGTGGGGCTGCATGAATGCTCTCCTGGGGAGTTCCGTTGTACCCAAAGCCTTTCTCTGGGGGCACTTTCTAATGGGTGAAAGGGACTATGAACGCGTTTTCTTTGGACCTTTTTTGCATTCCTCTCCGATGCCGGGTAAAGCTATGTTTCGGGTTGCTCACAACGAGCAAACACAGAGGGTCCAGTTGCATGTGTGGCTGCGTGAAGGCTCCCCTGGGGAGTTCAGTTGTACCCAATGCCTTCCTTTGAGGGCACTTTTTGATGGACGAAAGGGGCTTGGAACGCGTTTTCTTTGGAACTTTTTGAATTACTCTCCGATGCCGGGTAGGGCTATGTTTTCGGTTGCTCAGAAAGAGCGAACACAGAGGGTCTAGCTGCATTTGTGGCTGCGTGAAGGCTCCCCTAGGGAGTTCAGTTGTACCCAAAGCCTTCCTTTGAGGTCAAGTATTGATGGGCGAAATGGGCTTGGAATACGTTTTCTGGGGCCCTATTTCGAATTCCTCTGCGATGCCGGGTAGGGCTATGTTTCGGGTTGCTCAGAAAGAGCGAACACAGAGGGTCCAGTTGCATGTGTGGCTGCGTGAAGGCTCCCCTGGGGAGTTCAGTTGTACCCTAAGCCCTCCTATGAGGGCACTTTTTGATGGGCGAAAGGGGCTTGGAATGTGTTTCCTGGGGCCGTATTTGGACTTCCTGTCCGATGACAGGTAGGGCTATGTTTCGGGTTCCTCAGAAAGAGCTAACTTAGAGGGTTCATGTGTATGTGGGGCTGAATGAATGCTCCCCTGGGGAGTTTAGTTGTATGCAAAGCCTTCCTTTGAGGGCACTTTTTGATGGGCGAAAGGGGCTTTGAACGCGTTTTCTTTGGACCTTTTTTGAATTCCTCTCCCATGCCGGGTAGGGCAATGTTTCCGGTTGCTCAGAAAGAGCGAACACAGAGGGTCCAGTTGCATGTGGGGCTGCATGAATGCTCTCCTGGGGATTTCCGTTTTACCCAAAGCCTTCCTCTTGGGGCACATTTTGATTGGGAAAAGGGGCTTTAAACGCGTTTTCTTTGGAGCTTTTTTGAATTCGTCTGCTATGCCGGGTAGGGCTATGTTCGGGTTGCTCTCTACGAGCAAACACAGAGGTTCCAGTTGCATGTGGGACTGCGTGAATGCTCCCGTGGGGAGTTCAGTTTTACCAAAAGCCTTCCTTTGAGGGCTCTTTTTTATGGGCGAAAGGGGCTTTGAACGCGTTTTCTTTGGACTTTTTTTGAATTCCTCTGCGATGTCGGGTAATGCTATGTATCGGGTTGCTCAGAAAGAGCGAACACAGAGGGTTCAATTGCATGTAGGGAAATGTAAAGGCTCCCCTGGGGAGTTCAGTTGTACCTAATGCCTTCCTTTGAGGGCACTTTTTGATGGGTGAAAGGGGCTTGGAACGCGTTTTCTTTGGACCTTTTTAGAGTTCCTCTCCAATGCCGGGTAGAGCTATGTTTCAGGTTGCTCAGAAAGAGCGAATACAGAGGGTTCATGTGTATGTTGGGCTGCATGAATGCCCCCCTGTGGAGTTGAGTTTTACCCAAAACCTTCCTTTGAGGGCAGCTTTTGATGGGCGAAAGGGGCTTTGAACGCGTTTTCTTTGGACCTTTTTTGAATTCCTCTCCCATTCTGGGTAGGTCTATATTTTGGGATGCTCAGAAAGAGTGAACACAGAGGGTCCAGTTGCACGTGTGGCTGCGTGAATGCTCCCCTGGGGTGTTCACTAGTACCCAAAGCCTTCTTCTGGGGGCACTTTTTGATGGGCGAAAGGGGCTGGTAATGCGTTTACTTTTGTCCTATTTGAAATTCCTCTCCCATGCCTGGTAGGTTAATGTTTCGTGTTGCTCAGAAAGGGCGAACAGAGAGGGTCCAGTTGCATGTGTGGCTGCGTGATGGCTCCCCTGGGGAGTTCAGTTGTATCCAAAGCCTTCCTTTGAGGTCAAGTTTTGATGGGCGAAAGGGGCTTGGAACACGTTTTCTTTGGAACTTTTTTGAATTCCTCTCCGAAGCCGGGTAGGGCTATGTTTCAGGTTGCTCAGAAAAAGCGAACAGAGAGGGTTCATGTGCATGTGTGGCTGCGTGAAGGCTCCCCTGGGTAGTTCACTTGTATCCATAGACTTCCTTTGAGGGCAAGTTTTGATGGGCGAAAGGGGCTTGGAATGTGTTTTCTGGGGCCATATTTGGACTTCTTCTCCGATGCCAGGTAGGGTTATGTTTCGGGTTGCTCAGAAAGAGCAAACACAGAGGGTCCAGTTGCATGTGTGGCTGTGTGAAGGCTCCCCTGGGGAGTTCAGTTGTACCCAAAGCCTTCCTTTGAGGGCACTTTTTGATTGTCGGAAGGGCTTGGAATGTGTTTTCTGGGGCCCTATTTGGAATTCCACTCCGATGCTGAATAGGGTTATGTTTCGGGTTGCTCAGAAAGAGCGAACACACAGGGTGCAGTTGCATGTGTGGCTGCGCAAAGGCTCCCCTGGGGAGTTCAGTTGTATCCAAAGCCTTTCTTTGAGGGCAAGTTTTGATGGGCGAAAGGGGCTTGGAATGCGTTTTCTTTGGACCTGTTTTGAATTCCTCTCCGAAGCAGTGTAGGGCTATGTTATGGGTTGCTCAGAAAGAGCGAACAGAGAGGGTTCATGTGCATGTGGGGCTGCAAGAATGCTCCCCTGGGGAGTTCAGTTGTACCCAAAGCCTTCCTTTGAGGGCAATTTCTGATGGACGAAAGGGGCTTTGAACGCGTTTTCTTTGGACTTTTTTTAATTCCTCTGCAATGTCGGGTAAAGATATGTTTCGGGTTGCTCAAAAAGAGCGAACAAAGAGGGTTCAGTTGCATGTGGGGAAATGGAAAGGCTCCCCTGGGGAGTTCAGTTGTTCCCAAGGCCTTCCTTTGAGGGCACTTTTTGATGGGCGAAATGGGCTTTGAACGCGTTTTCATGGGCCTTATTTTTATTCCTCTCCGATGCCGGGTAGGGCTGTGTTTCGGGTTGCTCAGAAAGAGCGAACACAGAGGGTTCAGTTGCATGTGGGGCTGCATGAATGCTCTCCTGGGGAGTTCCGTTGTACCCAAAGCCTTTCTCTGGGGGCACTTTCTAATGGGTGAAAGGGACTATGAACGCGTTTTCTTTGGACCTTTTTTGCATTCCTCTCCGATGCCGGGTAAAGCTATGTTTCGGGTTGCTCACAACGAGCAAACACAGAGGGTCCAGTTGCATGTGTGGCTGCGTGAAGGCTCCCCTGGGGAGTTCAGTTGTACCCAATGCCTTCCTTTGAGGGCACTTTTTGATGGACGAAAGGGGCTTGGAACGCGTTTTCTTTGGAACTTTTTGAATTACTCTCCGATGCCGGGTAGGGCTATGTTTTCGGTTGCTCAGAAAGAGCGAACACAGAGGGTCTAGCTGCATTTGTGGCTGCGTGAAGGCTCCCCTAGGGAGTTCAGTTGTACCCAAAGCCTTCCTCTGGGGGTACTTTTTGATGGGCGAAAGGGGCTTTGAACGCGTTCTCTAGGGCCCTATTTTGAATTCCACTCCCGTGCTTGGTACGGCTATGTTTCAGGTTGCTCAGAAAGAGCAAACACAGAGGATCCAGCTGCATGTGGGACTGTGTGAATGCTCTCCTGGGGAGATCAGTTGTACCCAAAGCCTTCCTTTGCGGGCACCTTTTGTTTTTGCGAAAGGGGCTTTGAACGCTTTTTCTGGGGCCCTATTTGGAATTCCTCTCCCATTCCTGGTAGGGCTATGTTTCGTGTTGCTCAGAAATAGCGAACAGAGAGGGTCCAGTTGCATGTGTGGCTGCGTGAAGACTCCCCAGGGGAGTTCAGTTGTATCCAAAGCCTTCCTTTGAGGTCAAGTATTGATGGGCGAAATGGGCTTGGAATACGTTTTCTGGGGCCCTATTTCGAATTCCTCTGCGATGCCGGGTAGGGCTATGTTTCGGGTTGCTCAGAAAGAGCGAACACAGAGGGTCCAGTTGCATGTGTGGCTGCGTGAAGGCTCCCCTGGGGAGTTCAGTTGTACCCTAAGCCCTCCTATGAGGGCACTTTTTGATGGGCGAAAGGGGCTTGGAATGTGTTTCCTGGGGCCGTATTTGGACTTCCTGTCCGATGACAGGTAGGGCTATGTTTCGGGTTCCTCAGAAAGAGCTAACTTAGAGGGTTCATGTGTATGTGGGGCTGAATGAATGCTCCCCTGGGGAGTTTAGTTGTATGCAAAGCCTTCCTTTGAGGGCACTTTTTGATGGGCGAAAGGGGCTTTGAACGCGTTTTCTTTGGACCTTTTTTGAATTCCTCTCCCATGCCGGGTAGGGCAATGTTTCCGGTTGCTCAGAAAGAGCGAACACAGAGGGTCCAGTTGCATGTGGGGCTGCATGAATGCTCTCCTGGGGATTTCCGTTTTACCCAAAGCCTTCCTCTTGGGGCACATTTTGATTGGGAAAAGGGGCTTTAAACGCGTTTTCTTTGGAGCTTTTTTGAATTCGTCTGCTATGCCGGGTAGGGCTATGTTCGGGTTGCTCTCTACGAGCAAACACAGAGGTTCCAGTTGCATGTGGGACTGCGTGAATGCTCCCGTGGGGAGTTCAGTTTTACCAAAAGCCTTCCTTTGAGGGCTCTTTTTTATGGGCGAAAGGGGCTTTGAACGCGTTTTCTTTGGACTTTTTTTGAATTCCTCTGCGATGTCGGGTAATGCTATGTATCGGGTTGCTCAGAAAGAGCGAACACAGAGGGTTCAATTGCATGTAGGGAAATGTAAAGGCTCCCCTGGGGAGTTCAGTTGTACCTAATGCCTTCCTTTGAGGGCACTTTTTGATGGGTGAAAGGGGCTTGGAACGCGTTTTCTTTGGACCTTTTTAGAGTTCCTCTCCAATGCCGGGTAGAGCTATGTTTCAGGTTGCTCAGAAAGAGCGAATACAGAGGGTTCATGTGTATGTTGGGCTGCATGAATGCCCCCCTGTGGAGTTGAGTTTTACCCAAAACCTTCCTTTGAGGGCAGCTTTTGATGGGCGAAAGGGGCTTTGAACGCGTTTTCTTTGGACCTTTTTTGAATTCCTCTCCCATTCTGGGTAGGTCTATATTTTGGGATGCTCAGAAAGAGTGAACACAGAGGGTCCAGTTGCACGTGTGGCTGCGTGAAGGCTCCCCTGGGGTGTTCACTAGTACCCAAAGCCTTCTTCTGGGGGCACTTTTTGATGGGCGAAAGGGGCTGGTAATGCGTTTACTTTTGTCCTATTTGAAATTCCTCTCCCATGCCTGGTAGGTTAATGTTTCGTGTTGCTCAGAAAGGGCGAACAGAGAGGGTCCAGTTGCATGTGTGGCTGCGTGATGGCTCCCCTGGGGAGTTCAGTTGTATCCAAAGCCTTCCTTTGAGGTCAAGTTTTGATGGGCGAAAGGGGCTTGGAACACGTTTTCTTTGGAACTTTTTTGAATTCCTCTCCGAAGCCGGGTAGGGCTATGTTTCAGGTTGCTCAGAAAAAGCGAACAGAGAGGGTTCATGTGCATGTGTGGCTGCGTGAAGGCTCCCCTGGGTAGTTCACTTGTATCCATAGACTTCCTTTGAGGGCAAGTTTTGATGGGCGAAAGGGGCTTTGAACACGTTTTACTTGGACCTTTTTTGAATTTTTCTCTGATGCCAGGTAGGGTTATGTTTCGGGTTGTTCAGAAAGAGGAAACACAGAGGGTCCAGTTTCATGTGTGGCTGCGTGAAGGCTTGCCTGGGGAGTTCAGTTGTACCCAAAGCCTTCCTTTGAGGGCAAGTTTTGATATGCTAAAGGGGCTTGGAATGTGTTTTCTGGGGCCATATTTGGACTTCTTCTCCGATGCCAGGTAGGGTTATGTTTCGGGTTGCTCAGAAAGAGCAAACACAGAGGGTCCAGTTGCATGTGTGGCTGTGTGAAGGCTCCCCTGGGGAGTTCAGTTGTACCCAAAGCCTTCCTTTGAGGGCACTTTTTGATTGTCGGAAGGGCTTGGAATGTGTTTTCTGGGGCCCTATTTGGAATTCCACTCCGATGCTGAATAGGGTTATGTTTCGGGTTGCTCAGAAAGAGCGAACACACAGGGTGCAGTTGCATGTGTGGCTGCGCAAAGGCTCCCCTGGGGAGTTCAGTTGTATCCAAAGCCTTTCTTTGAGGGCAAGTTTTGATGGGCGAAAGGGGCTTGGAATGCGTTTTCTTTGGACCTGTTTTGAATTCCTCTCCGAAGCAGTGTAGGGCTATGTTATGGGTTGCTCAGAAAGAGCGAACAGAGAGGGTTCATGTGCATGTGGGGCTGCATGAATGCTCCCCTGGGGAGTTCAGTTGTACCCAAAGCCTTCCTTTGAGGGCAATTTCTGATGGACGAAAGGGGCTTTGAACGCGTTTTCTTTGGACTTTTTTTAATTCCTCTGCAATGTCGGGTAAAGATATGTTTCGGGTTGCTCAAAAAGAGCGAACAAAGAGGGTTCAGTTGCATGTGGGGAAATGGAAAGGCTCCCCTGGGGAGTTCAGTTGTTCCCAAGGCCTTCCTTTGAGGGCACTTTTTGATGGGCGAAAGGGGCTTTGAACGCGTTTTCATGGGCCTTATTTTGAATTCCTCTCCGATGCCGGGTAGGGCTGTGTTTCGGGTTGCTCAGAAAGAGCGAACACAGAGGGTTCAGTTGCATGTGGGGCTGCATGAATGCTCTCCTGGGGAGTTCCGTTGTACCCAAAGCCTTTCTCTGGGGGCACTTTCTAATGGGTGAAAGGGACTATGAACGCGTTTTCTTTGGACCTTTTTTGCATTCCTCTCCGATGCCGGGTAAAGCTATGTTTCGGGTTGCTCACAACGAGCAAACACAGAGGGTCCAGTTGCATGTGTGGCTGCGTGAAGGCTCCCCTGGGGAGTTCAGTTGTACCCAATGCCTTCCTTTGAGGGCACTTTTTGATGGACGAAAGGGGCTTGGAACGCGTTTTCTTTGGAACTTTTTGAATTACTCTCCGATGCCGGGTAGGGCTATGTTTTCGGTTGCTCAGAAAGAGCGAACACAGAGGGTCTAGCTGCATTTGTGGCTGCGTGAAGGCTCCCCTAGGGAGTTCAGTTGTACCCAAAGCCTTCCTCTGGGGGTACTTTTTGATGGGCGAAAGGGGCTTTGAACGCGTTCTCTAGGGCCCTATTTTGAATTCCACTCCCGTGCTTGGTACGGCTATGTTTCAGGTTGCTCAGAAAGAGCAAACACAGAGGATCCAGCTGCATGTGGGACTGTGTGAATGCTCTCCTGGGGAGATCAGTTGTACCCAAAGCCTTCCTTTGCGGGCACCTTTTGTTTTTGCGAAAGGGGCTTTGAACGCTTTTTCTGGGGCCCTATTTGGAATTCCTCTCCCATTCCTGGTAGGGCTATGTTTCGTGTTGCTCAGAAATAGCGAACAGAGAGGGTCCAGTTGCATGTGTGGCTGCGTGAAGACTCCCCAGGGGAGTTCAGTTGTATCCAAAGCCTTCCTTTGAGGTCAAGTATTGATGGGCGAAATGGGCTTGGAATACGTTTTCTGGGGCCCTATTTCGAATTCCTCTGCGATGCCGGGTAGGGCTATGTTTCGGGTTGCTCAGAAAGAGCGAACACAGAGGGTCCAGTTGCATGTGTGGCTGCGTGAAGGCTCCCCTGGGGAGTTCAGTTGTACCCTAAGCCCTCCTATGAGGGCACTTTTTGATGGGCGAAAGGGGCTTGGAATGTGTTTCCTGGGGCCGTATTTGGACTTCCTGTCCGATGACAGGTAGGGCTATGTTTCGGGTTCCTCAGAAAGAGCTAACTTAGAGGGTTCATGTGTATGTGGGGCTGAATGAATGCTCCCCTGGGGAGTTTAGTTGTATGCAAAGCCTTCCTTTGAGTGCACTTTTTGATGGGCGAAAGGGGCTTTGAACGCGTTTTCTTTGGACCTTTTTTGAATTCCTCTCCGATGCCGGGTAGGGCAATGTTTCCGGTTGCTCAGAAAGAGCGAACACAGAGGGTCCAGTTGCATGTGGGGCTGCATGAATGCTCTCCTGGGGATTTCCGTTTTACCCAAAGCCTTCCTCTTGGGGCACATTTTGATTGGGAAAAGGGGCTTTAAACGCGTTTTCTTTGGAGCTTTTTTGAATTCGTCTGCTATGCCGGGTAGGGCTATGTTCGGGTTGCTCTCTACGAGCAAACACAGAGGTTCCAGTTGCATGTGGGACTGCGTGAATGCTCCCGTGGGGAGTTCAGTTTTACCAAAAGCCTTCCTTTGAGGGCTCTTTTTTATGGGCGAAAGGGGCTTTGAACGCGTTTTCTTTGGACTTTTTTTGAATTCCTCTGCGATGTCGGGTAATGCTATGTATCGGGTTGCTCAGAAAGAGCGAACACAGAGGGTTCAATTGCATGTAGGGAAATGTAAAGGCTCCCCTGGGGAGTTCAGTTGTACCTAATGCCTTCCTTTGAGGGCACTTTTTGATGGGTGAAAGGGGCTTGGAACGCGTTTTCTTTGGACCTTTTTAGAGTTCCTCTCCAATGCCGGGTAGAGCTATGTTTCAGGTTGCTCAGAAAGAGCGAATACAGAGGGTTCATGTGTATGTTGGGCTGCATGAATGCCCCCCTGTGGAGTTGAGTTTTACCCAAAACCTTCCTTTGAGGGCAGCTTTTGATGGGCGAAAGGGGCTTTGAACGCGTTTTCTTTGGACCTTTTTTGAATTCCTCTCCCATTCTGGGTAGGTCTATATTTTGGGATGCTCAGAAAGAGTGAACACAGAGGGTCCAGTTGCACGTGTGGCTGCGTGAAGGCTCCCCTGGGGTGTTCACTAGTACCCAAAGCCTTCTTCTGGGGGCACTTTTTGATGGGCGAAAGGGGCTGGTAATGCGTTTACTTTTGTCCTATTTGAAATTCCTCTCCCATGCCTGGTAGGTTAATGTTTCGTGTTGCTCAGAAAGGGCGAACAGAGAGGGTCCAGTTGCATGTGTGGCTGCGTGATGGCTCCCCTGGGGAGTTCAGTTGTATCCAAAGCCTTCCTTTGAGGTCAAGTTTTGATGGGCGAAAGGGGCTTGGAACACGTTTTCTTTGGAACTTTTTTGAATTCCTCTCCGAAGCCGGGTAGGGCTATGTTTCAGGTTGCTCAGAAAAAGCGAACACAGAGGGTCCAGTTGCATGTGTGGCTGCGTGAAGGCTCCCCTGGGTAGTTCACTTGTATCCATAGACTTCCTTTGAGGGCAAGTTTTGATGGGCGAAAGGGGCTTTGAACACGTTTTACTTGGACCTTTTTTGAATTTTTCTCTGATGCCAGGTAGGGTTATGTTTCGGGTTGTTCAGAAAGAGGAAACACAGAGGGTCCAGTTTCATGTGTGGCTGCGTGAAGGCTTGCCTGGGGAGTTCAGTTGTACCCAAAGCCTTCCTTTGAGGGCAAGTTTTGATATGCTAAAGGGGCTTGGAATGTGTTTTCTGGGGCCATATTTGGACTTCTTCTCCGATGCCAGGTAGGGTTATGTTTCGGGTTGCTCAGAAAGAGCAAACACAGAGGGTCCAGTTGCATGTGTGGCTGTGTGAAGGCTCCCCTGGGGAGTTCAGTTGTACCCAAAGCCTTCCTTTGAGGGCACTTTTTGATTGTCGGAAGGGCTTGGAATGTGTTTTCTGGGGCCCTATTTGGAATTCCACTCCGATGCTGAATAGGGTTATGTTTCGGGTTGCTCAGAAAGAGCGAACACACAGGGTGCAGTTGCATGTGTGGCTGCGCAAAGGCTCCCCTGGGGAGTTCAGTTGTATCCAAAGCCTTTCTTTGAGGGCAAGTTTTGATGGGCGAAAGGGGCTTGGAATGCGTTTTCTTTGGACCTGTTTTGAATTCCTCTCCGAAGCAGTGTAGGGCTATGTTATGGGTTGCTCAGAAAGAGCGAACAGAGAGGGTTCATGTGCATGTGGGGCTGCATGAATGCTCCCCTGGGGAGTTCAGTTGTACCCAAAGCCTTCCTTTGAGGGCAATTTCTGATGGACGAAAGGGGCTTTGAACGCGTTTTCTTTGGACTTTTTTTAATTCCTCTGCAATGTCGGGTAAAGATATGTTTCGGGTTGCTCAAAAAGAGCGAACAAAGAGGGTTCAGTTGCATGTGGGGAAATGGAAAGGCTCCCCTGGGGAGTTCAGTTGTTCCCAAGGCCTTCCTTTGAGGGCACTTTTTGATGGGCGAAAGGGGCTTTGAACGCGTTTTCATGGGCCTTATTTTGAATTCCTCTCCGATGCCGGGTAGGGCTGTGTTTCGAGTTGCTCAGAAAGAGCGAACACAGAGGGTTCAGTTGCATGTGGGGCTGCATGAATGCTCTCCTGGGGAGTTCCGTTGTACCCAAAGCCTTTCTCTGGGGGCACTTTCTAATGGGTGAAAGGGACTATGAACGCGTTTTCTTTGGACCTTTTTTGCATTCCTCTCCGATGCCGGGTAAAGCTATGTTTCGGGTTGCTCACAACGAGCAAACACAGAGGGTCCAGTTGCATGTGTGGCTGCGTGAAGGCTCCCCTGGGGAGTTCAGTTGTACCCAATGCCTTCCTTTGAGGGCACTTTTTGATGGACGAAAGGGGCTTGGAACGCGTTTTCTTTGGAACTTTTTGAATTACTCTCCGATGCCGGGTAGGGCTATGTTTTCGGTTGCTCAGAAAGAGCGAACACAGAGGGTCTAGCTGCATTTGTGGCTGCGTGAAGGCTCCCCTAGGGAGTTCAGTTGTACCCAAAGCCTTCCTCTGGGGGTACTTTTTGATGGGCGAAAGGGGCTTTGAACGCGTTCTCTAGGGCCCTATTTTGAATTCCACTCCCGTGCTTGGTACGGCTATGTTTCAGGTTGCTCAGAAAGAGCAAACACAGAGGATCCAGCTGCATGTGGGACTGTGTGAATGCTCTCCTGGGGAGATCAGTTGTACCCAAAGCCTTCCTTTGCGGGCACCTTTTGTTTTTGCGAAAGGGGCTTTGAATGCTTTTTCTGGGGCCCTATTTGGAATTCCTCTCCCATTCCTGGTAGGGCTATGTTTCGTGTTGCTCAGAAATAGCGAACAGAGAGGGTCCAGTTGCATGTGTGGCTGCGTGAAGACTCCCCAGGGGAGTTCAGTTGTATCCAAAGCCTTCCTTTGAGGTCAAGTATTGATGGGCGAAATGGGCTTGGAATACGTTTTCTGGGGCCCTATTTCGAATTCCTCTGCGATGCCGGGTAGGGCTATGTTTCGGGTTGCTCAGAAAGAGCGAACACAGAGGGTCCAGTTGCATGTGTGGCTGCGTGAAGGCTCCCCTGGGGAGTTCAGTTGTACCCTAAGCCCTCCTATGAGGGCACTTTTTGATGGGCGAAAGGGGCTTGGAATGTGTTTCCTGGGGCCGTATTTGGACTTCCTGTCCGATGACAGGTAGGGCTATGTTTCGGGTTCCTCAGAAAGAGCTAACTTAGAGGGTTCATGTGTATGTGGGGCTGAATGAATGCTCCCCTGGGGAGTTTAGTTGTATGCAAAGCCTTCCTTTGAGTGCACTTTTTGATGGGCGAAAGGGGCTTTGAACGCGTTTTCTTTGGACCTTTTTTGAATTCCTCTCCGATGCCGGGTAGGGCAATGTTTCCGGTTGCTCAGAAAGAGCGAACACAGAGGGTCCAGTTGCATGTGGGGCTGCATGAATGCTCTCCTGGGGATTTCCGTTTTACCCAAAGCCTTCCTCTTGGGGCACATTTTGATTGGGAAAAGGGGCTTTAAACGCGTTTTCTTTGGAGCTTTTTTGAATTCGTCTGCTATGCCGGGTAGGGCTATGTTCGGGTTGCTCTCTACGAGCAAACACAGAGGTTCCAGTTGCATGTGGGACTGCGTGAATGCTCCCGTGGGGAGTTCAGTTTTACCAAAAGCCTTCCTTTGAGGGCTCTTTTTTATGGGCGAAAGGGTCTTTGAACGCGTTTTCTTTGGACTTTTTTTGAATTCCTCTGCGATGTCGGGTAATGCTATGTATCGGGTTGCTCAGAAAGAGCGAACACAGAGGGTTCAATTGCATGTAGGGAAATGTAAAGGCTCCCCTGGGGAGTTCAGTTGTACCTAATGCCTTCCTTTGAGGGCACTTTTTGATGGGTGAAAGGGGCTTGGAACGCGTTTTCTTTGGACCTTTTTAGAGTTCCTCTCCAATGCCGGGTAGAGCTATGTTTCAGGTTGCTCAGAAAGAGCGAATACAGAGGGTTCATGTGTATGTTGGGCTGCATGAATGCCCCCCTGTGGAGTTGAGTTTTACCCAAAACCTTCCTTTGAGGGCAGCTTTTGATGGGCGAAAGGGGCTTTGAACGCGTTTTCTTTGGACCTTTTTTGAATTCCTCTCCCATTCTGGGTAGGTCTATATTTTGGGATGCTCAGAAAGAGTGAACACAGAGGGTCCAGTTGCACGTGTGGCTGCGTGAAGGCTCCCCTGGGGTGTTCACTAGTACCCAAAGCCTTCTTCTGGGGGCACTTTTTGATGGGCGAAAGGGGCTGGTAATGCGTTTACTTTTGTCCTATTTGAAATTCCTCTCCCATGCCTGGTAGGTTAATGTTTCGTGTTGCTCAGAAAGGGCGAACAGAGAGGGTCCAGTTGCATGTGTGGCTGCGTGATGGCTCCCCTGGGGAGTTCAGTTGTATCCAAAGCCTTCCTTTGAGGTCAAGTTTTGATGGGCGAAAGGGGCTTGGAACACGTTTTCTTTGGAACTTTTTTGAATTCCTCTCCGAAGCCGGGTAGGGCTATGTTTCAGGTTGCTCAGAAAAAGCGAACACAGAGGGTCCAGTTGCATGTGTGGCTGCGTGAAGGCTCCCCTGGGTAGTTCACTTGTATCCATAGACTTCCTTTGAGGGCAAGTTTTGATGGGCGAAAGGGGCTTTGAACACGTTTTACTTGGACCTTTTTTGAATTTTTCTCTGATGCCAGGTAGGGTTATGTTTCGGGTTGTTCAGAAAGAGGAAACACAGAGGGTCCAGTTTCATGTGTGGCTGCGTGAAGGCTTGCCTGGGGAGTTCAGTTGTACCCAAAGCCTTCCTTTGAGGGCAAGTTTTGATATGCTAAAGGGGCTTGGAATGTGTTTTCTGGGGCCATATTTGGACTTCTTCTCCGATGCCAGGTAGGGTTATGTTTCGGGTTGCTCAGAAAGAGCAAACACAGAGGGTCCAGTTGCATGTGTGGCTGTGTGAAGGCTCCCCTGGGGAGTTCAGTTGTACCCAAAGCCTTCCTTTGAGGGCACTTTTTGATTGTCGGAAGGGCTTGGAATGTGTTTTCTGGGGCCCTATTTGGAATTCCACTCCGATGCTGAATAGGGTTATGTTTCGGGTTGCTCAGAAAGAGCGAACACACAGGGTGCAGTTGCATGTGTGGCTGCGCAAAGGCTCCCCTGGGGAGTTCAGTTGTATCCAAAGCCTTTCTTTGAGGGCAAGTTTTGATGGGCGAAAGGGGCTTGGAATGCGTTTTCTTTGGACCTGTTTTGAATTCCTCTCCGAAGCAGTGTAGGGCTATGTTATGGGTTGCTCAGAAAGAGCGAACAGAGAGGGTTCATGTGCATGTGGGGCTGCATGAATGCTCCCCTGGGGAGTTCAGTTGTACCCAAAGCCTTCCTTTGAGGGCAATTTCTGATGGACGAAAGGGGCTTTGAACGCGTTTTCTTTGGACTTTTTTTAATTCCTCTGCAATGTCGGGTAAAGATATGTTTCGGGTTGCTCAAAAAGAGCGAACACAGAGGGTTCAGTTGCATGTGGGGAAATGTAAAGGCTCCCCTGGGGAGTTCAGTTGTTCCCAAGGCCTTCCTTTGAGGGCACGTTTTGATGGGCGAATTGGGCTTTGAACGCGTTTTCATGGGCCTTATTTTGAATTCCTCTCCGATGCCGGGTAGGGCTGTGTTTCGGGTTGCTCAGAAAGAGCGAACACAGAGGGTTCAGTTGCATGTGGGGCTGCATGAATGCTCTCCTGGGGAGTTCCGTTGTACCCAAAGCCTTTCTCTGGGGGCACTTTCTAATGGGTGAAAGGGACTATGAACGCGTTTTCTTTGGACCTTTTTTGCATTCCTCTCCGATGCCGGGTAAAGCTATGTTTCGGGTTGCTCACAACGAGCAAACACAGAGGGTCCAGTTGCATGTGTGGCTGCGTGAAGGCTCCCCTGGGGAGTTCAGTTGTACCCAATGCCTTCCTTTGAGGGCACTTTTTGATGGACGAAAGGGGCTTGGAACGCGTTTTCTTTGGATCTTTTTGAATTACTCTCCGATGCCGGGTAGGGCTATGTTTTCGGTTGCTCAGAAAGAGCGAACACAGAGGGTCTAGCTGCATTTGTGGCTGCGTGAAGGCTCCCCTAGGGAGTTCATTTGTACCCAAAGCCTTCCTCTGGGGGTACTTTTTGATGGGCGAAAGGGGCTTTGAACGCGTTCTCTAGGGCCCTATTTTGAATTCCACTCCCGTGCTTGGTACGGCTATGTTTCAGGTTGCTCAGAAAGAGCAAACACAGAGGATCCAGCTGCATGTGGGACTGTGTGAATGCTCTCCTGGGGAGATCAGTTGTACCCAAAGCCTTCCTTTGCGGGCACCTTTTGTTTTTGCGAAAGGGGCTTTGAACGCTTTTTCTGGGGCCCTATTTGGAATTCCTCTCCCATTCCTGGTAGGGCTATGTTTCGTGTTGCTCAGAAATAGCGAACAGAGAGGGTCCAGTTGCATGTGTGGCTGCGTGAAGACTCCCCAGGGGAGTTCAGTTGTATCCAAAGCCTTCCTTTGAGGTCAAGTATTGATGGGCGAAATGGGCTTGGAATACGTTTTCTGGGGCCCTATTTCGAATTCCTCTGCGATGCCGGGTAGGGCTATGTTTCGGGTTGCTCAGAAAGAGCGAACACAGAGGGTCCAGTTGCATGTGTGGCTGCGTGAAGGCTCCCCTGGGGAGTTCAGCTGTACCCTAAGCCCTCCTATGAGGGCACTTTTTGATGGGCGAAAGGGGCTGGTAATGCGTTTACTTTTGTCCTATTTGAAATTCCTCTCCCATGCCTGGTAGGTTAATGTTTCGTGTTGCTCAGAAAGGGCGAACAGAGAGGGTCCAGTTGCATGTGTGGCTGCGTGATGGCTCCCCTGGGGAGTTCAGTTGTATCCAAAGCCTTCCTTTGAGGTCAAGTTTTGATGGGCGAAAGGGGCTTGGAACACGTTTTCTTTGGAACTTTTTTGAATTCCTCTCCGAAGCCGGGTAGGGCTATGTTTCATGTTGCTCAGAAAAAGCGAACACAGAGGGTCCAGTTGCATGTGTGGCTGCGTGAAGGCTCCCCTGGGTAGTTCACTTGTATCCATAGACTTCCTTTGAGGGCAAGTTTTGATGGGCGAAAGGGTCTTTGAACACGTTTTACTTGGACCTTTTTTGAATTTTTCTCTGATGCCAGGTAGGGTTATGTTTCGGGTTGTTCAGAAAGAGGAAACACAGAGGGTCCAGTTTCATGTGTGGCTGCGTGAAGGCTTGCCTGGGGAGTTCAGTTGTACCCAAAGCCTTCCTTTGAGGGCAAGTTTTGATGTGCTAAAGGGGCTTGGAATGTGTTTTCTGGGGCCATATTTGGACTTCTTCTCCGATGCCAGGTAGGGTTATGTTTCGGGTTGCTCAGAAAGAGCAAACACAGAGGGTCCAGTTGCATGTGTGGCTGTGTGAAGGCCCCCCTGGGGAGTTCAGTTGTACCCAAAGCCTTCCTTTGAGGGCACTTTTTGATTGTCGGAAGGGCTTGGAATGTGTTTTCTGGGGCCCTATTTGGAATTCCACTCCGATGCTGAATAGGGTTATGTTTCGGGTTGCTCAGAAAGAGCGAACACACAGGGTGCAGTTGCATGTGTGGCTGCGCAAAGGCTCCCCTGGGGAGTTCAGTTGTATCCAAAGCCTTTCTTTGAGGGCAAGTTTTGATGGGCGAAAGGGGCTTGGAATGCGTTTTCTTTGGACCTGTTTTGAATTCCTCTCCGAAGCAGTGTAGGGCTATGTTATGGGTTGCTCAGAAAGAGCGAACAGAGAGGGTTCATGTGCATGTGGGGCTGCATGAATGCTCCCCTGGGGAGTTCAGTTGTACCCAAAGCCTTCCTTTGAGGCCAATTTCTGATGGACGAAAGGGGCTTTGAACGCGTTTTCTTTGGACTTTTTTTAATTCCTCTGCAATGTCGGGTAAAGATATGTTTCGGGTTGCTCAAAAAGAGCGAACAAAGAGGGTTCAGTTGCATGTGGGGAAATGGAAAGGCTCCCCTGGGGAGTTCAGTTGTTCCCAAGGCCTTCCTTTGAGGGCACTTTTTGATGGGCGAAATGGGCTTTGAACGCGTTTTCATGGGCCTTATTTTGAATTCCTCTCCGATGCCGGGTAGGGCTGTGTTTCGGGTTGCTCAGAAAGAGCGAACACAGAGGGTTCAGTTGCATGTGGGGCTGCATGAATGCTCTCCTGGGGAGTTCCGTTGTACCCAAAGCCTTTCTCTGGGGGCACTTTCTAATGGGTGAAAGGGACTATGAACGCGTTTTCTTTGGACCTTTTTTGCATTCCTCTCCGATGCCGGGTAAAGCTATGTTTCGGGTTGCTCACAACGAGCAAACACAGAGGGTCCAGTTGCATGTGTGGCTGCGTGAAGGCTCCCCTGGGGAGTTCAGTTGTACCCAATGCCTTCCTTTGAGGGCACTTTTTGATGGACGAAAGGGGCTTGGAACGCGTTTTCTTTGGAACTTTTTGAATTACTCTCCGATGCCGGGTAGGGCTATGTTTTCGGTTGCTCAGAAAGAGCGAACACAGAGGGTCTAGCTGCATTTGTGGCTGCGTGAAGGCTCCCCTAGGGAGTTCAGTTGTACCCAAAGCCTTCCTCTGGGGGTACTTTTTGATGGGCGAAAGGGGCTTTGAACGCGTTCTCTAGGGCCCTATTTTGAATTCCACTCCCGTGCTTGGTACGGCTATGTTTCAGGTTGCTCAGAAAGAGCAAACACAGAGGATCCAGCTGCATGTGGGACTGTGTGAATGCTCTCCTGGGGAGATCAGTTGTACCCAAAGCCTTCTTTGCGGGCACCTTTTGTTTTTGCGAAAGGGGCTTTGAACGCTTTTTCTGGGGCCCTATTTGGAATTCCTCTCCCATTCCTGGTAGGGCTATGTTTCGTGTTGCTCAGAAATAGCGAACAGAGAGGGTCCAGTTGCATGTGTGGCTGCGTGAAGACTCCCCAGGGGAGTTCAGTTGTATCCAAAGCCTTCCTTTGAGGTCAAGTATTGATGGGCGAAATGGGCTTGGAATACGTTTTCTGGGGCCCTATTTCGAATTCCTCTGCGATGCCGGGTAGGGCTATGTTTCGGGTTGCTCAGAAAGAGCGAACACAGAGGGTCCAGTTGCATGTGTGGCTGCGTGAAGGCTCCCCTGGGGAGTTCAGTTGTATCCAAAGCCTTTCTTTGAGGGCAAGTTTTGATGGGCGAAAGGGGCTTGGAATGCGTTTTCTTTGGACCTGTTTTGAATTCCTCTCCGAAGCAGTGTAGGGCTATGTTATGGGTTGCTCAGAAAGAGCGAACAGAGAGGGTTCATGTGCATGTGGGGCTGCATGAATGCTCCCCTGGGGAGTTCAGTTGTACCCAAAGCCTTCCTTTGAGGGCAATTTCTGATGGACGAAAGGGGCTTTGAACGCGTTTTCTTTGGACTTTTTTTAATTCCTCTGCAATGTCGGGTAAAGATATGTTTCGGGTTGCTCAAAAAGAGCGAACAAAGAGGGTTCAGTTGCATGTGGGGAAATGGAAAGGCTCCCCTGGGGAGTTCAGTTGTTCCCAAGGCCTTCCTTTGAGGGCACTTTTTGATGGGCGAAAGGGGCTTTGAACGCGTTTTCATGGGCCTTATTTTGAATTCCTCTCCGATGCCGGGTAGGGCTGTGTTTCGGGTTGCTCAGAAAGAGCGAACACAGAGGGTTCAGTTGCATGTGGGGCTGCATGAATGCTCTCCTGGGGAGTTCCATTGTACCCAAAGCCTTTCTCTGGGGGCACTTTCTAATGGGTGAAAGGGACTATGAACGCGTTTTCTTTGGACCTTTTTTGCATTCCTCTCCGATGCCGGGTAAAGCTATGTTTCGGGTTGCTCACAACGAGCAAACACAGAGGGTCCAGTTGCATGTGTGGCTGCGTGAAGGCTCCCCTGGGGAGTTCAGTTGTACCCAATGCCTTCCTTTGAGGGCACTTTTTGATGGACGAAAGGGGCTTGGAACGCGTTTTCTTTGGAACTTTTTGAATTACTCTCCGATGCCGGGTAGGGCTATGTTTTCGGTTGCTCAGAAAGAGCGAACACAGAGGGTCTAGCTGCATTTGTGGCTGCGTGAAGGCTCCCCTAGGGAGTTCAGTTGTACCCAAAGCCTTCCTCTGGGGGTACTTTTTGATGGGCGAAAGGGGCTTTGAACGCGTTCTCTAGGGCCCTATTTTGAATTCCACTCCCGTGCTTGGTACGGCTATGTTTCAGGTTGCTCAGAAAGAGCAAACACAGAGGATCCAGCTGCATGTGGGACTGTGTGAATGCTCTCCTGGGGAGATCAGTTGTACCCAAAGCCTTCCTTTGCGGGCACCTTTTGTTTTTGCGAAAGGGGCTTTGAACGCTTTTTCTGGGGCCCTATTTGGAATTCCTCTCCCATTCCTGGTAGGGCTATGTTTCGTGTTGCTCAGAAATAGCGAACAGAGAGGGTCCAGTTGCATGTGTGGCTGCGTGAAGACTCCCCAGGGGAGTTCAGTTGTATCCAAAGCCTTCCTTTGAGGTCAAGTATTGATGGGCGAAATGGGCTTGGAATACGTTTTCTGGGGCCCTATTTCGAATTCCTCTGCGATGCCGGGTAGGGCTATGTTTCGGGTTGCTCAGAAAGAGCGAACACAGAGGGTCCAGTTGCATGTGTGGCTGCGTGAAGGCTCCCCTGGGGAGTTCAGTTGTACCCTAAGCCCTCCTATGAGGGCACTTTTTGATGGGCGAAAGGGGCTTGGAATGTGTTTCCTGGGGCTGTATTTGGACTTCCTGTCCGATGACAGGTAGGGCTATGTTTCGGGTTCCTCAGAAAGAGCTAACTTAGAGGGTTCATGTGTATGTGGGGCTGAATGAATGCTCCCCTGGGGAGTTTAGTTGTATGCAAAGCCTTCCTTTGAGGGCACTTTTTGATGGGCGAAAGGGGCTTTGAACGCGTTTTCTTTGGACCTTTTTTGAATTCCTCTCCGATGCCGGGTAGGGCAATGTTTCCGGTTGCTCAGAAAGAGCGAACACAGAGGGTCCAGTTGCATGTGGGGCTGCATGAATGCTCTCCTGGGGATTTCCGTTTTACCCAAAGCCTTCCTCTTGGGGCACATTTTGATTGGGAAAAGGGGCTTTAAACGCGTTTTCTTTGGAGCTTTTTTGAATTCGTCTGCTATGCCGGGTAGGGCTATGTTCGGGTTGCTCTCTACGAGCAAACACAGAGGTTCCAGTTGCATGTGGGACTGCGTGAATGCTCCCGTGGGGAGTTCAGTTTTACCAAAAGCCTTCCTTTGAGGGCTCTTTTTTATGGGCGAAAGGGGCTTTGAACGCGTTTTCTTTGGACTTTTTTTGAATTCCTCTGCGATGTCGGGTAATGCTATGTATCGGGTTGCTCAGAAAGAGCGAACACAGAGGGTTCAATTGCATGTAGGGAAATGTAAAGGCTCCCCTGGGGAGTTCAGTTGTACCTAATGCCTTCCTTTGAGGGCACTTTTTGATGGGTGAAAGGGGCTTGGAACGCGTTTTCTTTGGACCTTTTTAGAGTTCCTCTCCAATGCCGGGTAGAGCTATGTTTCAGGTTGCTCAGAAAGAGCGAATACAGAGGGTTCATGTGTATGTTGGGCTGCATGAATGCCCCCCTGTGGAGTTGAGTTTTACCCAAAACCTTCCTTTGAGGGCAGCTTTTGATGGGCGAAAGGGGCTTTGAACGCGTTTTCTTTGGATCTTTTTTGAATTCCTCTCCCATTCTGGGTAGGTCTATATTTTGGGATGCTCAGAAAGAGTGAACACAGAGGGTCCAGTTGCACGTGTGGCTGCGTGAAGGCTCCCCTGGGGTGTTCACTAGTACCCAAAGCCTTCTTCTGGGGGCACTTTTTGATGGGCGAAAGGGGCTGGTAATGCATTTACTTTTGTCCTATTTGAAATTCCTCTCCCATGCCTGGTAGGTTAATGTTTCGTGTTGCTCAGAAAGGGCGAACAGAGAGGGTCCAGTTGCATGTGTGGCTGCGTGATGGCTCCCCTGGGGAGTTCAGTTGTATCCAAAGCCTTCCTTTGAGGTCAAGTTTTGATGGGCGAAAGGGGCTTGGAACACGTTTTCTTTGGAACTTTTTTGAATTCCTCTCCGAAGCCGGGTAGGGCTATGTTTCAGGTTGCTCAGAAAAAGCGAACACAGAGGGTCCAGTTGCATGTCTGGCTGCGTGAAGGCTCCCCTGGGGAGTTCACTTGTATCCATAGACTTCCTTTGAGGGCAAGTTTTGGTATGCTAAAGGGGCTTGGAATGTGTTTTCTGGGGCCATATTTGGACTTCTTCTCCGATGCCAGGTAGGGTTATGTTTCGGGTTGCTCAGAAAGAGCAAACACAGAGGGTCCAGTTGCATGTGTGGCTGTGTGAAGGCTCCCCTGGGGAGTTCAGTTGTACCCAAAGCCTTCCTTTGAGGGCACTTTTTGATTGTCGGAAGGGCTTGGAATGTGTTTTCTGGGGCCCTATTTGGAATTCCACTCCGATGCTGAATAGGGTTATGTTTCGGGTTGCTCAGAAAGAGCGAACACACAGGGTGCAGTTGCATGTGTGGCTGCGCAAAGGCTCCCCTGGGGAGTTCAGTTGTATCCAAAGCCTTTCTTTGAGGGCAAGTTTTGATGGGCGACAGGGGCTTGGAATGCGTTTTCTTTGGACCTGTTTTGAATTCCTCTCCGAAGCAGTGTAGGGCTATGTTATGGGTTGCTCAGAAAGAGCGAACAGAGAGGGTTCATGTGCATGTAGGGCTGCATGAATGCTCCCCTGGGGAGTTCAGTTGTACCCAAAGCCTTCCTTTGAGGGCAATTTCTGATGGACGAAAGGGGCTTTGAACGCATTTTCGTTGGACTTTTTTTAATTCCTCTGCAATGTCGGGTAAAGATATGTTTCGGGTTGCTCAAAAAGAGCGAACAAAGAGGGTTCAGTTGCATGTGGGGAAATGGAAAGGCTCCCCTGGGGAGTTCAGTTGTTCCCAAGGCCTTCCTTTGAGGGCACTTTTTGATGGGCGAAAGGGGCTTTGAACGCGTTTTCATGGGCCTTATTTTGAATTCCTCTCCGATGCCGGGTAGGGCTGTGTTTCGGGTTGCTCAGAAAGAGCGAACACAGAGGGTTCAGTTGCATGTGGGGCTGCATGAATGCTCTCCTGGGGAGTTCCGTTGTACCCAAAGCCTTTCTCTGGGGGCACTTTCTAATGGGTGAAAGGGACTATGAACGCGTTTTCTTTGGACCTTTTTTGCATTCCTCTCCGATGCCGGGTAAAGCTATGTTTCGGGTTGCTCACAACGAGCAAATACAGAGGGTCCAGTTGCATGTGTGGCTGCGTGAAGGCTCCCCTGGGGAGTTCAGTTGTACCCAATGCCTTCCTTTGAGGGCACTTTTTGATGGACGAAAGGGGCTTGGAACGCGTTTTCTTTGGAACTTTTTGAATTACTCTCCGATGCCGGGTAGGGCTATGTTTTCGGTTGCTCAGAAAGAGCGAACACAGAGGGTCTAGCTGCATTTGTGGCTGCGTGAAGGCTCCCCTAGGGAGTTCAGTTGTACCCAAAGCCTTCCTCTGGGGGTACTTTTTGATGGGCGAAAGGGGCTTTGAACGCGTTCTCTAGGGCCCTATTTTGAATTCCACTCCCGTGCTTGGTACGGCTATGTTTCAGGTTGCTCAGAAAGAGCAAACACAGAGGATCCAGCTGCATGTGGGACTGTGTGAATGCTCTCCTGGGGAGATCAGTTGTACCCAAAGCCTTCCTTTGCGGGCACCTTTTGTTTTTGCGAAAGGGGCTTTGAACGCTTTTTCTGGGGCCTTATTTGGAATTCCTCTCCCATTCCTGGTAGGGCTATGTTTCGTGTTGCTCAGAAATAGCGAACAGAGAGGGTCCAGTTGCATGTGTGGCTGCGTGAAGACTCCCCAGGGGAGTTCAGTTGTATCCAAAGCCTTCCTTTGAGGTCAAGTATTGATGGGCGAAATGGGCTTGGAATACGTTTTCTGGGGCCCTATTTCGAATTCCTCTGCGATGCCGGGTAGGGCTATGTTTCGGGTTGCTCAGAAAGAGCGAACACAGAGGGTCCAGTTGCATGTGTGGCTGCGTGAAGGCTCCCCTGGGGAGTTCAGTTGTACCCTAAGCCCTCCTATGAGGGCACTTTTTGATGGGCGAAAGGGGCTTGGAATGTGTTTCCTGGGGCCGTATTTGGACTTCCTGTCCGATGACAGGTAGGGCTATGTTTCGGGTTCCTCAGAAAGAGCTAACTTAGAGGGTTCATGTGTATGTGGGGCTGAATGAATGCTCCCCTGGGGAGTTTAGTTGTATGCAAAGCCTTCCTTTGAGGGCACTTTTTGATGGGCGAAAGGGGCTTTGAACGCGTTTTCTTTGGACCTTTTTTGAATTCCTCTCCGATGCCGGGTAGGGCAATGTTTCCGGTTGCTCAGAAAGAGCGAACACAGAGGGTCCAGTTGCATGAATGCTGCATGAATGCTCTCCTGGGGATTTCCGTTTTACCCAAAGCCTTCCTCTTGGGGCACATTTTGATTGGGAAAAGGGGCTTTAAACGCGTTTTCTTTGGAGCTTTTTTGAATTCGTCTGTTATGCCGGGTAGGGCTATGTTCGGGTTGCTCTCTACGAGCAAACACAGAGGTTCCAGTTGCATGTGGGACTGCGTGAATGCTCCCGTGGGGAGTTCAGTTTTACCAAAAGCCTTCCTTTGAGGGCTCTTTTTTATGGGCGAAAGGGGCTTTGAACGCGTTTTCTTTGGACTTTTTTTGAATTCCTCTGCGATGTCGGGTAATGCTATGTATCGGGTTGCTCAGAAAGAGCGAACACAGAGGGTTCAATTGCATGTAGGGAAATGTAAAGGCTCCCCTGGGGAGTTCAGTTGTACCTAATGCCTTCCTTTGAGGGCACTTTTTGATGGGTGAAAGGGGCTTGGAACGCGTTTTCTTTGGACCTTTTTAGAGTTCCTCTCCAATGCCGGGTAGAGCTATGTTTCAGGTTGCTCAGAAAGAGCGAATACAGAGGGTTCATGTGTATGTTGGGCTGCATGAATGCCCCCCTGTGGAGTTGAGTTTTACCCAAAACCTTCCTTTGAGGGCAGCTTTTGATGGGCGAAAGGGGCTTTGAACGCGTTTTCTTTGGACCTTTTTTGAATTCCTCTCCCATTCTGGGTAGGGCTATATTTTGGGATGCTCAGAAAGAGTGAACACAGAGGGTTTAGTTGCACGTGTGGCTGCGTGAAGGCTCCCCTGGGGTGTTCACTAGTACCCAAAGCCTTCTTCTGGGGGCACTTTTTGATGGGCGAAAGGGGCTGGTAATGCGTTTACTTTTGTCCTATTTGAAATTCCTCTCCCATGCCTGGTAGGTTAATGTTTCGTGTTGCTCAGAAAGGGCGAACAGAGAGGGTCCAGTTGCATGTGTGGCTGCGTGATGGCTCCCCTGGGGAGTTCAGTTGTATCCAAAGCCTTCCTTTGAGGTCAAGTTTTGATGGGCGAAAGGGGCTTGGAATGCGATTTCTTTGGACCTGTTTTGAATTCCTCTCCGAAGCAGTGTAGGGCTATGTTATGGGTTGCTCAGAAAGAGCGAACAGAGAGGGTTCATGTGCATGTGGGGCTGCATGAATGCTCCCCTGGGGAGTTCAGTTGTATCCAAAGCCTTCCTTTGAGGGCAATTTCTGATGCACGAAAGGGGCTTTGAACGCGTTTTCTTTGGACTTTTTTTAATTCCTCTGCAATGTCGGGTAAAGATATGTTTCGGGTTGCTCAAAAAGAGCGAACAAAGAGGGTTCAGTTGCATGTGGGGAAATGTAAAGGCTCCCCTGGGGAGTTCAGTTGTTCCCAAGGCCTTCCTTTGAGGGCACTTTTTGATGGGCGAAAGGGGCTTTGAACGCGTTTTCATGGGCCTTATTTTGAATTCCTCTCCGATGCCGGGTAGGGCTGTGTTTCGGGTTGCTCAGAAAGAGCGAACACAGAGGGTTCAGTTGCATGTGGGGCTGCATGAATGCTCTCCTGGGGAGTTCCGTTGTACCCAAAGCCTTTCTCTGGGGGCACTTTCTAATGGGTGAAAGGGACTATGAACGCGTTTTCTTTGGACCTTTTTTGCATTCCTCTCCGATGCCGGGTAAAGCTATGTTTCGGGTTGCTCACAACGAGCAAACACAGAGGGTCCAGTTGCATGTGTGGCTGCGTGAAGGCTCCCCTGGGGAGTTCAGTTGTACCCAATGCCTTCCTTTGAGGGCACTTTTTGATGGACGAAAGGGGCTTGGAACGCGTTTTCTTTGGAACTTTTTGAATTACTCTCCGATGCCGGGTAGGGCTATGTTTTCGGTTGCTCAGAAAGAGCGAACACAGAGGGTCTAGCTGCATTTGTGGCTGCGTGAAGGCTCCCCTAGGGAGTTCAGTTGTACCCAAAGCCTTCCTCTGGGGGTACTTTTTGATGGGCGAAAGGGGCTTTGAACGCGTTCTCTAGGGCCCTATTTTGAATTCCACTCCCGTGCTTGGTACGGCTATGTTTCAGGTTGCTCAGAAAGAGCAAACACAGAGGATCCAGCTGCATGTGGGACTGTGTGAATGCTCTCCTGGGGAGATCAGTTGTACCCAAAGCCTTCCTTTGCGGGCACCTTTTGTTTTTGCGAAAGGGGCTTTGAACGCTTTTTCTGGGGCCCTATTTGGAATTCCTCTCCCATTCCTGGTAGGGCTATGTTTCGTGTTGCTCAGAAATAGCGAACAGAGAGGGTCCAGTTGCATGTGTGGCTGCGTGAAGACTCCCCAGGGGAGTTCAGTTGTATCCAAAGCCTTCCTTTGAGGTCAAGTATTGATGGGCGAAATGGGCTTGGAATACGTTTTCTGGGGCCCTATTTCGAATTCCTCTGCGATGCCGGGTAGGGCTATGTTTCGGGTTGCTCAGAAAGAGCGAACACAGAGGGTCCAGTTGCATGTGTGGCTGCGTGAAGGCTCCCCTGGGGAGTTCAGTTGTACCCTAAGCCCTCCTATGAGGGCACTTTTTGATGGGCGAAAGGGGCTTGGAATGTGTTTCCTGGGGCCGTATTTGGACTTCCTGTCCGATGACAGGTAGGGCTATGTTTCGGGTTCCTCAGAAAGAGCTAACTTAGAGGGTTCATGTGTATGTGGGGCTGAATGAATGCTCCCCTGGGGAGTTTAGTTGTATGCAAAGCCTTCCTTTGAGGGCACTTTTTGATGGGCGAAAGGGGCTTTGAACGCGTTTTCTTTGGACCTTTTTTGAATTCCTCTCCGATGCCGGGTAGGGCAATGTTTCCGGTTGCTCAGAAAGAGCGAACACAGAGGGTCCAGTTGCATGTGGGGCTGCATGAATTCTCTCCTGGGGATTTCCGTTTTACCCAAAGCCTTCCTCTTGGGGCACATTTTGATTGGGAAAAGGGGCTTTAAACGCGTTTTCTTTGGAGCTTTTTTGAATTCGTCTGCTATGCCGGGTAGGGCTATGTTCGGGTTGCTCTCTACGAGCAAACACAGAGGTTCCAGTTGCATGTGGGACTGCGTGAATGCTCCCGTGGGGAGTTCAGTTTTACCAAAAGCCTTCCTTTGAGGGCTCTTTTTTATGGGCGAAAGGGGCTTTGAACGCGTTTTCTTTGGACTTTTTTTGAATTCCTCTGCGATGTCGGGTAATGCTATGTATCGGGTTGCTCAGAAAGAGCGAACACAGAGGGTTCAATTGCATGTAGGGAAATGTAAAGGCTCCCCTGGGGAGTTCAGTTGTACCTAATGCCTTCCTTTGAGGGCACTTTTTGATGGGTGAAAGGGGCTTGGAACGCGTTTTCTTTGGACCTTTTTAGAGTTCCTCTCCAATGCCGGGTAGAGCTATGTTTCAGGTTGCTCAGAAAGAGCGAATACAGAGGGTTCATGTGTATGTTGGGCTGAATGAATGCCCCCCTGTGGAGTTGAGTTTTACCCAAAACCTTCCTTTGAGGGCAGCTTTTGATGGGCGAAAGGGGCTTTGAACGCGCTTTCTTTGGACCTTTTTTGAATTCCTCTCCCATTCTGGGTAGGTCTATATTTTGGGATGCTCAGAAAGAGTGAACACAGAGGGTCCAGTTGCACGTGTGGCTGCGTGAAGGCTCCCCTGGGGTGTTCACTAGTACCCAAAGCCTTCTTCTGGGGGCACTTTTTGATGGGCGAAAGGGGCTGCTAATGCGTTTACTTTTGTCCTATTTGAAATTCCTCTCCCATGCCTGGTAGGTTAATGTTTCGTGTTGCTCAGAAAGGGCGAACAGAGAGGGTCCAGTTGCATGTGTGGCTGCGTGATGGCTCCCCTGGGGAGTTCAGTTGTATCCAAAGCCTTCCTTTGAGGTCAAGTTTTGATGGGCGAAAGGGGCTTGGAATGCGATTTCTTTGGACCTGTTTTGAATTCCTCTCCGAAGCAGTGTAGGGCTATGTTATGGGTTGCTCAGAAAGAGCGAACAGAGAGGGTTCATGTGCATGTGGGGCTGCATGAATGCTCTCCTGGGGAGTTCCGTTGTACCCAAAGCCTTTCTCTGGGGGCACTTTCTAATGGGTGAAAGGGACTATGAACACGTTTTCTTTGGACCTTTTTTGCATTCCTCTCCGATGCCGGGTAAAGCTATGTTTCGGGTTGCTCACAACGAGCAAACACAGAGGGTCCAGTTGCATGTGTGGCTGCGTGAAGGCTCCCCTGGGGAGTTCAGTTGTACCCAATGCCTTCCTTTGAGGGCACTTTTTGATGGACGAAAGGGGCTTTGAACGCGTTTTCTTTGGAACTTTTTGAATTCCTCTCCGATGCCGGGTAGGGCAATGTTTCCGGTTGCTCAGAAAGAGCGAACACAGAGGGTCCAGTTGCATGTGGGGCTGCATGAATGCTCTCCTGGGGATTTCCGTTTTACCCAAAGCCTTCCTCTTGGGGCACATTTTGATTGGGAAAAGGGGCTTTAAACGCGTTTTCTTTGGAGCTTTTTTGAATTCGTCTGCTATGCCGGGTAGGGCTATGTTCGGGTTGCTCTCTACGAGCAAACACAGAGGTTCCAGTTGCATGTGGGACTGCGTGAATGCTCCCGTGGGGAGTTCAGTTTTACCAAAAGCCTTCCTTTGAGGGCTCTTTTTTATGGGCGAAAGGGGCTTTGAACGCGTTTTCTTTGGACTTTTTTTGAATTCCTCTGCGATGTCGGGTAATGCTATGTATCGGGTTGCTCAGAAAGAGCGAACACAGAGGGTTCAATTGCATGTAGGGAAATGTAAAGGCTCCCCTGGGGAGTTCAGTTGTACCTAATGCCTTCCTTTGAGGGCACTTTTTGATGAGTGAAAGGGGCTTGGAACGCGTTTTCTTTGGAGCTTTTTAGAGTTCCTCTCCAATGCCGGGTAGAGCTATGTTTCAGGTTGCTCAGAAAGAGCGAATACAGAGGGTTCATGTGTATGTTGGGCTGCATGAATGCCCCCCTGTGGAGTTGAGTTTTACCCAAAACCTTCCTTTGAGGGCAGCTTTTGATGGGCGAAAGGGGCTTTGAACGCGTTTTCTTTGGACCTTTTTTGAATTCCTCTCCCATTCTGGGTAGGTCTATATTTTGGGATGCTCAGAAAGAGTGAACACAGAGGGTCCAGTTGCACGTGTGGCTGCGTGAAGGCTCCCCTGGGGTGTTCACTAGTACCCAAAGCCTTCTTCTGGGGGCACTTTTTGATGGGCGAAACGGGCTGGTAATGCGTTTACTTTTGTCCTATTTGAAATTCCTCTCCCATGCCTGGTAGGTTAATGTTTCGTGTTGCTCAGAAAGGGCGAACAGAGAGGGTCCAGTTGCATGTGTGGCTGCGTGATGGCTCCCCTGGGGAGTTCAGTTGTATCCAAAGCCTTCCTTTGAGGGCAATTTCTGATGCACGAAAGGGGCTTTGAACGCGTTTTCGTTGGACTTTTTTTAATTCCTCTGCAATGTCGGGTAAAGATATGTTTCGGGTTGCTCAAAAAGAGCGAACACAGAGGGTTCAGTTGCATGTGGGGAAATGGAAAGGCTCCCCTGGGGAGTTCAGTTGTTCCCAAGGCCTTCCTTTGAGGGCACGTTTTGATGGGCAAATTGGGCTTTGAACGCATTTTCATGGGCCTTATTTTGAATTCCTCTCCGATGCCGGGTAGGGCTGTGTTTCGGGTTGCTCAGAAAGAGCGAACACAGAGGGTTCAGTTGCATGTGGGGCTGCATGAATGCTCTCCTGGGGAGTTCCGTTGTACCCAAAGCCTTTCTCTGGGGGCACTTTCTAATGGGTGAAAGGGACTATGAACGCGTTTTCTTTGGACCTTTTTTGCATTCCTCTCCGATGCCGGGTAAAGCTATGTTTCGGGTTGCTCACAACGAGCAAACACAGAGGGTCCAGTTGCATGTGTGGCTGCGTGAAGGCTCCCCTGGGGAGTTCAGTTGTACCCAATGCCTTCCTTTGAGGGCACTTTTTGATGGACGAAAGGGGCTTGGAACGCGTTTTCTTTGGAACTTTTTGAATTACTCTCCGATGCCGGGTAGGGCTATGTTTTCGGTTGCTCAGAAAGAGCGAACACAGAGGGTCTAGCTGCATTTGTGGCTGCGTGAAGGCTCCCCTAGGGAGTTCAGTTGTACCCAAAGCCTTCCTCTGGGGGTACTTTTTGATGGGCGAAAGGGGCTTTGAACGCGTTCTCTAGGGCCCTATTTTGAATTCCACTCCCGTGCTTGGTACGGCTATGTTTCAGGTTGCTCAGAAAGAGCAAACACAGAGGATCCAGCTGCATGTGGGACTGTGTGAATGCTCTCCTGGGGAGATCAGTTGTACCCAAAGCCTTCCTTTGCGGGCACCTTTTGTTTTTGCGAAAGGGGCTTTGAACGCTTTTTCTGGGGCCCTATTTGGAATTCCTCTCCCATTCCTGGTAGGGCTATGTTTCGTGTTGCTCAGAAATAGCGAACAGAGAGGGTCCAGTTGCATGTGTGGCTGCGTGAAGACTCCCCAGGGGAGTTCAGTTGTATCCAAAGCCTTCCTTTGAGGTCAAGTATTGATGGGCGAAATGGGCTTGGAATACGTTTTCTGGGGCCCTATTTCGAATTCCTCTGCGATGCCGGGTAGGGCTATGTTTCGGGTTGCTCAGAAAGAGCGAACACAGAGGGTCCAGTTGCATGTGTGGCTGCGTGAAGGCTCCCCTGGGGAGTTCAGTTGTACCCTAAGCCCTCCTATGAGGGCACTTTTTGATGGGCGAAAGGGGCTTGGAATGTGTTTCCTGGGGCCGTATTTGGACTTCCTGTCCGATGACAGGTAGGGCTATGTTTCGGGTTCCTCAGAAAGAGCTAACTTAGAGGGTTCATGTGTATGTGGGGCTGAATGAATGCTCCCCTGGGGAGTTTAGTTGTATGCAAAGCCTTCCCTTGAGGGCACTTTTTGATGGGCGAAAGGGGCTTTGAACGCGTTTTCTTTGGACCTTTTTTGAATTCCTCTCCGATGCCGGGTAGGGCAATGTTTCCGGTTGCTCAGAAAGAGCGAACACAGAGGGTCCAGTTGCATGTGGGGCTGCATGAATGCTCTCCTGGGGATTTCCGTTTTACCCAAAGCCTTCCTCTTGGGGCACATTTTGATTGGGAAAAGGGGCTTTAAACGCGTTTTCTTTGGAGCTTTTTTGAATTCGTCTGCTATGCCGGGTAGGGCTATGTTCGGGTTGCTCTCTACGAGCAAACACAGAGGTTCCAGTTGCATGTGGGACTGCGTGAATGCTCCCGTGGGGAGTTCAGTTTTACCAAAAGCCTTCCTTTGAGGGCTCTTTTTTATGGGCGAAAGGGGCTTTGAACGCGTTTTCTTTGGACTTTTTTTGAATTCCTCTGCGATGTCGGGTAATGCTATGTATCGGGTTGCTCAGAAAGAGCGAACACAGAGGGTTCAATTGCATGTAGGGAAATGTAAAGGCTCCCCTGGGGAGTTCAGTTGTACCTAATGCCTTCCTTTGAGGGCACTTTTTGATGGGTGAAAGGGGCTTGGAACGCGTTTTCTTTGGACCTTTTTAGAGTTCCTCTCCAATGCCGGGTAGAGCTATGTTTCAGGTTGCTCAGAAAGAGCGAATACAGAGGGTTCATGTGTATGTTGGGCTGCATGAATGCCCCCCTGTGGAGTTGAGTTTTACCCAAAACCTTCCTTTGAGGGCAGCTTTTGATGGGCGAAAGGGGCTTTGAACGCGTTTTCTTTGGACCTTTTTTGAATTCCTCTCCCATTCTGGGTAGGTCTATATTTTGGGATGCTCAGAAAGAGGGAACACAGAGGGTCCAGTTGCACGTGTGGCTGCGTGAAGGCTCCCCTGGGGTGTTCACTAGTACCCAAAGCCTTCTTCTGGGGGCACTTTTTGATGGGCGAAAGGGGCTGGTAATGCGTTTACTTTTGTCCTATTTGAAATTCCTCTCCCATGCCTGGTAGGTTAATGTTTCGTGTTGCTCAGAAAGGGCGAACAGAGAGGGTCCAGTTGCATGTGTGGCTGCATGATGGCTCCCCTGGGGAGTTCAGTTGTATCCAAAGCCTTCCTTTGAGGTCAAGTTTTGATGGGCGAAAGGGGCTTGGAACACGTTTTCTTTGGAACTTTTTTGAATTCCTCTCCGAAGCCGGGTAGGGCTATGTTTCAGGTTGCTCAGAAAAAGCGAACACAGAGGGTCCAGTTGCATGTGTGGCTGCGTGAAGGCTCCCCTGGGGAGTTCACTTGTATCCATAGACTTCCTTTGAGGGCAAGTTTTGATGGGCGAAAGGGGCTTTGAACACGTTTTACTTGGACCTTTTTTGAATTTTTCTCTGATGCCAGGTAGGGTTATGTTTCGGGTTGTTCAGAAAGAGGAAACACAGAGGGTCCAGTTTCATGTGTGGCTGCGTGAAGGCTTGCCTGGGGAGTTCAGTTGTACCCAAAGCCTTCCTTTGAGGGCAAGTTTTGATATGCTAAAGGGGCTTGGAATGTGTTTTCTGGGGCCATATTTGGACTTCTTCTCCGATGCCAGGTAGGGTTATGTTTCGGGTTGCTCAGAAAGAGCAAACACAGAGGGTCCAGTTGCATGTGTGGCTGTGTGAAGGCTCCCCAGGGGAGTTCAGTTTTACCCAAAGCCTTCCTTTGAGGGCACTTTTTGATTGTCGGAAGGGCTTGGAATGTGTTTTCTGGGGCCCTATTTGGAATTCCACTCCGATGCTGAATAGGGTTATGTTTCGGGTTGCTCAGAAAGAGCGAACACACAGGGTGGAGTTGCATGTGTGGCTGCGCAAAGGCTCCCCTGGGGAGTTCAGTTGTATCCAAAGCCTTTCTTTGAGGGCAAGTTTTGATGGGCGAAAGGGGCTTGGAATGCGTTTTCTTTGGACCTGTTTTGAATTCCTCTCCGAAGCAGTGTAGGGCTATGTTATGGGTTGCTCAGAAAGAGCGAACAGAGAGGGTTCATGTGCATGTGGGGCTGCATGAATGCTCCCCTGGGGAGTTCAGTTGTACCCAAAGCCTTCCTTTGAGGGCAATTTCTGATGGACGAAAGGGGCTTTGAACGCGTTTTCTTTGGACTTTTTTTAATTCCTCTGCAATGTCGGGTAAAGATATGTTTCGGGTTGCTCAAAAAGAGCGAACACAGAGGGTTCAGTTGCATGTGGGGAAATGTAAAGGCTCCCCTGGGGAGTTCAGTTGTTCCCAAGGCCTTCCTTTGAGGGCACGTTTTGATGGGCAAATTGGGCTTTGAACGCGTTTTCATGGGCCTTATTTTGAATTCCTCTCCGATGCCGGGTAGGGCTGTGTTTCGGGTTGCTCAGAAAGAGCGAACACAGAGGGTTCAGTTGCATGTGGGGCTGCATGAATGCTCTCCTGGGGAGTTCCGTTGTACCCAAAGCCTTTCTCTGGGGGCACTTTCTAATGGGTGAAAGGGACTATGAACGCGTTTTCTTTGGACCTTTTTTGCATTCCTCTCCGATGCCGGGTAAAGCTATGTTTCGGGTTGCTCACAACGAGCAAACACAGAGGGTCCAGTTGCATGTGTGGCTGCGTGAAGGCTCCCCTGGGGAGTTCAGTTGTACCCAATGCCTTCCTTTGAGGGCACTTTTTGATGGACGAAAGGGGCTTGGAACGCGTTTTCTTTGGATCTTTTTGAATTACTCTCCGATGCCGGGTAGGGCTATGTTTTCGGTTGCTCAGAAAGAGCGAACACAGAGGGTCTAGCTGCATTTGTGGCTGCGTGAAGGCTCCCCTAGGGAGTTCAGTTGTACCCAAAGCCTTCCTCTGGGGGTACTTTTTGATGGGCGAAAGGGGCTTTGAACGCGTTCTCTAGGGCCCTATTTTGAATTCCACTCCCGTGCTTGGTACGGCTATGTTTCAGGTTGCTCAGAAAGAGCAAACACAGAGGATCCAGCTGCATGTGGGACTGTGTGAATGCTCTCCTGGGGAGATCAGTTGTACCCAAAGCCTTCCTTTGCGGGCACCTTTTGTTTTTGCGAAAGGGGCTTTGAACGCTTTTTCTGGGGCCCTATTTGGAATTCCTCTCCCATTCCTGGTAGGGCTATGTTTCGTGTTGCTCAGAAATAGCGAACAGAGAGGGTCCAGTTGCATGTGTGGCTGCGTGAAGACTCCCCAGGGGAGTTCAGTTGTATCCAAAGCCTTCCTTTGAGGTCAAGTATTGATGGGCGAAATGGGCTTGGAATACGTTTTCTGGGGCCCTATTTCGAATTCCTCTGCGATGCCGGGTAGGGCTATGTTTCGGGTTGCTCAGAAAGAGCGAACACAGAGGGTCCAGTTGCATGTGTGGCTGCGTGAAGGCTCCCCTGGGGAGTTCAGTTGTACCCTAAGCCCTCCTATGAGGGCACTTTTTGATGGGCGAAAGGGGCTTGGAATGTGTTTCCTGGGGCCGTATTTGGACTTCCTGTCCGATGACAGGTAGGGCTATGTTTCGGGTTCCTCAGAAAGAGCTAACTTAGAGGGTTCATGTGTATGTGGGGCTGAATGAATGCTCCCCTGGGGAGTTTAGTTGTATGCAAAGCCTTCCTTTGAGGGCACTTTTTGATGGGCGAAAGGGGCTTTGAACGCGTTTTCTTTGGACCTTTTTTGAATTCCTCTCCGATGCCGGGTAGGGCAATGTTTCCGGTTGCTCAGAAAGAGCGAACACAGAGGGTCCAGTTGCATGTGGGGCTGCATGAATGCTCTCCTGGGGATTTCCGTTTTACCCAAAGCCTTCCTCTTGGGGCACATTTTGATTGGGAAAAGGGGCTTTAAACGCGTTTTCTTTGGAGCTTTTTTGAATTCGTCTGCTATGCCGGGTAGGGCTATGTTCGGGTTGCTCTCTACGAGCAAACACAGAGGTTCCAGTTGCATGTGGGACTGCGTGAATGCTCCCGTGGGGAGTTCAGTTTTACCAAAAGCCTTCCTTTGAGGGCTCTTTTTTATGGGCGAAAGGGGCTTTGAACGCGTTTTCTTTGGACTTTTTTTGAATTCCTCTGCGATGTCGGGTAATGCTATGTATCGGGTTGCTCAGAAAGAGCGAACACAGAGGGTTCAATTGCATGTAGGGAAATGTAAAGGCTCCCCTGGGGAGTTCAGTTTTACCCAAAACCTTCCTTTGAGGGCAGCTTTTGATGGGCGAAAGGGGCTTTGAACGCGTTTTCTTTGGACCTTTTTTGAATTCCTCTCCCATTCTGGGTAGGTCTATATTTTGGGATGCTCAGAAAGAGCGAACACAGAGGGTCCAGTTGCACGTGTGGCTGCGTGAAGGCTCCCCTGGGGTGTTCACTAGTACCCAAAGCCTTCTTCTGGGGGCACTTTTTGATGGGCGAAAGGGGCTGGTAATGCGTTTACTTTTGTCCTATTTGAAATTCCTCTCCCATGCCTGGTAGGTTAATGTTTCGTGTTGCTCAGAAAGGGCGAACAGAGAGGGTCCAGTTGCATGTGTGGCTGCGTGATGGCTCCCCTGGGGAGTTCAGTTGTATCCAAAGCCTTCCTTTGAGGTCAAGTTTTGATGGGCGAAAGGGGCTTGGAACACGTTTTCTTTGGAACTTTTTTGAATTCCTCTCCGAAGCCGGGTAGGGCTATGTTTCAGGTTGCTCAGAAAAAGCGAACACAGAGGGTCCAGTTGCATGTGTGGCTGCGTGAAGGCTCCCCTGGGGAGTTCACTTGTATCCATAGACTTCCTTTGAGGGCAAGTTTTGATGGGCGAAAGGGGCTTTGAACACGTTTTACTTGGACCTTTTTTGAATTTTTCTCTGATGCCAGGTAGGGTTATGTTTCGGGTTGTTCAGAAAGAGGAAACACAGAGGGTCCAGTTTCATGTGTGGCTGCGTGAAGGCTTGCCTGGGGAGTTCAGTTGTACCCAAGCCTTCCTTTGAGGGCAAGTTTTGATATGCTAAAGGGGCTTGGAATGTGTTTTCTGGGGCCATATTTGGACTTCTTCTCCGATGCCAGGTAGGGTTATGTTTCGGGTTGCTCAGAAAGAGCAAACACAGAGGGTCCAGTTGCATGTGTGGCTGTGTGAAGGCTCCCCTGGGGAGTTCAGTTGTACCCAAAGCCTTCCTTTGAGGGCACTTTTTGATTGTCGGAAGGGCTTGGAATGTGTTTTCTGGGGCCCTATTTGGAATTCCACTCCGATGCTGAATAGGGTTATGTTTCGGGTTGCTCAGAAAGAGCGAACACACAGGGTGCAGTTGCATGTGTGGCTTCGCAAAGGCTCCCCTGGGGAGTTCAGTTGTATCCAAAGCCTTTCTTTGAGGGCAAGTTTTGATGGGAGAAAGGGGCTTGGAATGCGTTTTCTTTGGACCTGTTTTGAATTCCTCTCCGAAGCAGTGTAGGGCTATGTTATGGGTTGCTCAGAAAGAGCGAACAGAGAGGGTTCATGTGCATGTGGGGCTGCATGAATGCTCCCCTGGGGAGTTCAGTTGTACCCAAAGCCTTCCTTTGCGGGCACCTTTTGTTTTTGCGAAAGGGGCTTTTAACGCTTTTTCTGGGGCCCTATTTGGAATTCCTCTCCCATTCCTGGTAGGGCTATGTTTCGTGTTGCTCAGAAATAGCGAACAGAGAGGGTCCAGTTGCATGTGTGGCTGCGTGAAGACTCCCCAGGGGAGTTCAGTTGTATCCAAAGCCTTCCTTTGAGGTCAAGTATTGATGGGCGAAATGGGCTTGGAATACGTTTTCTGGGGCCCTATTTCGAATTCCTCTGCGATGCCGGGTAGGGCTATGTTTCGGGTTGCTCAGAAAGAGCGAACACAGAGGGTCCAGTTGCATGTGTGGCTGCGTGAAGGCTCCCCTGGGGAGTTCAGTTGTACCCTAAGCCCTCCTATGAGGGCACTTTTTGATGGGCGAAAGGGGCTTGGAATGTGTTTCCTGGGGCCGTATTTGGACTTCCTGTCCGATGACAGGTAGGGCTATGTTTCGGGTTCCTCAGAAAGAGCTAACTTAGAGGGTTCATGTGTATGTGGGGCTGAATGAATGCTCCCCTGGGGAGTTTAGTTGTATGCAAAGACTTCCTTTGAGGGCACTTTTTGATGGGCGAAAGGGGCTTTGAACGCGTTTTCTTTGGACCTTTTTTGAATTCCTCTCCGATGCCGGGTAGGGCAATGTTTCCGGTTGCTCAGAAAGAGCGAACACAGAGGGTCCAGTTGCATGTGGGGCTGCATGAATGCTCTCCTGGGGATTTCCGTTTTACCCAAAGCCTTCCTCTTGGGGCACATTTTGATTGGGAAAAGGGGCTTTAAACGCGTTTTCTTTGGAGCTTTTTTGAATTCGTCTGCTATGCCGGGTAGGGCTATGTTCGGGTTGCTCTCTACGAGCAAACACAGAGGTTCCAGTTGCATGTGGGACTGCGTGAATGCTCCCGTGGGGAGTTCAGTTTTACCAAAAGCCTTCCTTTGAGGGCTCTTTTTTATGGGCGAAAGGGGCTTTGAACGCGTTTTCTTTGGACTTTTTTTGAATTCCTCTGCGATGTCGGGTAATGCTATGTATCGGGTTGCTCAGAAAGAGCGAACACAGAGGGTTCAATTGCATGTAGGGAAATGTAAAGGCTCCCCTGGGGAGTTCAGTTTTACCCAAAACCTTCCTTTGAGGGCAGCTTTTGATGGGCGAAAGGGGCTTTGAACGCGTTTTCTTTGGACCTTTTTTGAATTCCTCTCCCATTCTGGGTAGGTCTATATTTTGGGATGCTCAGAAAGAGCGAACACAGAGGGTCCAGTTGCACGTGTGGCTGCGTGAAGGCTCCCCTGGGGTGTTCACTAGTACCCAAAGCCTTCTTCTGGGGGCACTTTTTGATGGGCGAAAGGGGCTGGTAATGCGTTTACTTTTGTCCTATTTGAAATTCCTCTCCCATGCCTGGTAGGTTAATGTTTCGTGTTGCTCAGAAAGGGCGAACAGAGAGGGTCCAGTTGCATGTGTGGCTGCGTGATGGCTCCCCTGGGGAGTTCAGTTGTATCCAAAGCCTTCCTTTGAGGTCAAGTTTTGATGGGCGAAAGGGGCTTGGAACACGTTTTCTTTGGAACTTTTTTGAATTCCTCTCCGAAGCCGGGTAGGGCTATGTTTCAGGTTGCTCAGAAAAAGCGAACACAGAGGGTCCAGTTGCATGTGTGGCTGCGTGAAGGCTCCCCTGGGGAGTTCACTTGTATCCATAGACTTCCTTTGAGGGCAAGTTTTGATGGGCGAAAGGGGCTTTGAACACGTTTTACTTGGACCTTTTTTGAATTTTTCTCTGATGCCAGGTAGGGTTATGTTTCGGGTTGTTCAGAAAGAGGAAACACAGAGGGTCCAGTTTCATGTGTGGCTGCGTGAAGGCTTGCCTGGGGAGTTCAGTTGTACCCAAGCCTTCCTTTGAGGGCAAGTTTTGATATGCTAAAGGGGCTTGGAATGTGTTTTCTGGGGCCATATTTGGACTTCTTCTCCGATGCCAGGTAGGGTTATGTTTCGGGTTGCTCAGAAAGAGCAAACACAGAGGGTCCAGTTGCATGTGTGGCTGTGTGAAGGCTCCCCTGGGGAGTTCAGTTGTACCCAAAGCCTTCCTTTGAGGGCACTTTTTGATTGTCGGAAGGGCTTGGAATGTGTTTTCTGGGGCCCTATTTGGAATTCCACTCCGATGCTGAATAGGGTTATGTTTCGGGTTGCTCAGAAAGAGCGAACACACAGGGTGCAGTTGCATGTGTGGCTTCGCAAAGGCTCCCCTGGGGAGTTCAGTTGTATCCAAAGCCTTTCTTTGAGGGCAAGTTTTGATGGGAGAAAGGGGCTTGGAATGCGTTTTCTTTGGACCTGTTTTGAATTCCTCTCCGAAGCAGTGTAGGGCTATGTTATGGGTTGCTCAGAAAGAGCGAACAGAGAGGGTTCATGTGCATGTGGGGCTGCATGAATGCTCCCCTGGGGAGTTCAGTTGTACCCAAAGCCTTCCTTTGAGGGCAATTTCTGATGGACGAAAGGGGCTTTGAACGCGTTTTCTTTGGACTTTTTTTAATTCCTCTGCAATGTCGGGTAAAGATATGTTTCGGGTTGCTCAAAAAGAGCGAACAAAGAGGGTTCAGTTGCATGTGGGGAAATGTAAAGGCTCCCCTGGGGAGTTCAGTTGTTCCCAAGGCCTTCCTTTGAGGGCACTTTTTGATGGGCGAAAGGGGCTTTGAACGCGTTTTCATGGGCCTTATTTTGAATTCCTCTCCGATGCCGGGTAGGGCTGTGTTTCGGGTTGCTCAGAAAGAGCGAACACAGAGGGTTCAGTTGCATGTGGGGCTGCATGAATGCTCTCCTGGGGAGTTCCGTTGTACCCAAAGCCTTTCTCTGGGGGCACTTTCTAATGGGTGAAAGGGACTATGAACGCGTTTTCTTTGGACCTTTTTTGCATTCCTCTCCGATGCCGGGTAAAGCTATGTTTCGGGTTGCTCACAACGAGCAAACACAGAGGGTCCAGTTGCATGTGTGGCTGCGTGAAGGCTCCCCTGGGGAGTTCAGTTGTACCCAATGCCTTCCTTTGAGGGCACTTTTTGATTGTCGGAAGGGCTTGGAATGTGTTTTCTTTGGAACTTTTTGAATTACTCTCCGATGCCGGGTAGGGCTATGTTTTCGGTTGCTCAGAAAGAGCGAACACAGAGGGTCTAGCTGCATTTGTGGCTGCGTGAAGGCTCCCCTAGGGAGTTCAGTTGTACCCAAAGCCTTCCTCTGGGGGTACTTTTTGATGGGCGAAAGGGGCTTTCAACGCGTTCTCTAGGGCCCTATTTTGAATTCCACTCCCGTGCTTGGTACGGCTATGTTTCAGGTTGCTCAGAAAGAGCAAACACAGAGGATCCAGCTGCATGTGGGACTGTGTGAATGCTCTCCTGGGGAGATCAGTTGTACCCAAAGCCTTCCTTTGCGGGCACCTTTTGTTTTTGCGAAAGGGGCTTTGAACGCTTTTTCTGGGGCCCTATTTGGAATTCCTCTCCCATTCCTGGTAGGGCTATGTTTCGTGTTGCTCAGAAATAGCGAACAGAGAGGGTCCAGTTGCATGTGTGGCTGCGTGAAGACTCCCCAGGGGAGTTCAGTTGTATCCAAAGCCTTCCTTTGAGGTCAAGTATTGATGGGCGAAATGGGCTTGGAATACGTTTTCTGGGGCCCTATTTCGAATTCCTCTGCGATGCCGGGTAGGGCTATGTTTCGGGTTGCTCAGAAAGAGCGAACACAGAGGGTCCAGTTGCATGTGTGGCTGCGTGAAGGCTCCCCTGGGGAGTTCAGTTGTACCCTAAGCCCTCCTATGAGGGCACTTTTTGATGGGCGAAAGGGGCTTGGAATGTGTTTCCTGGGGCCGTATTTGGACTTCCTGTCCGATGACAGGTAGGGCTATGTTTCGGGTTCCTCAGAAAGAGCTAACTTAGAGGGTTCATGTGTATGTGGGGCTGAATGAATGCTCCCCTGGGGAGTTTAGTTGTATGCAAAGCCTTCCTTTGAGGGCACTTTTTGATGGGCGAAAGGGGCTTTGAACGCGTTTTCTTTGGACCTTTTTTGAATTCCTCTCCGATGCCGGGTAGGGCAATGTTTCCGGTTGCTCAGAAAGAGCGAACACAGAGGGTCCAGTTGCATGTGGGGCTGCATGAATGCTCTCCTGGGGATTTCCGTTTTACCCAAAGCCTTCCTCTTGGGGCACATTTTGATTGGGAAAAGGGGCTTTAAACGCGTTTTCTTTGGAGCTTTTTTGAATTCGTCTGCTATGCCGGGTAGGGCTATGTTCGGGTTGCTCTCTACGAGCAAACACAGAGGTTCCAGTTGCATGTGGGACTGCGTGAATGCTCCCGTGGGGAGTTCAGTTTTACCAAAAGCCTTCCTTTGAGGGCTCTTTTTTATGGGCGAAAGGGGCTTTGAACACGTTTTCTTTGGACTTTTTTTGTATTCCTCTGCGATGTCGGGTAATGCTATGTATCGGGTTGCTCAGAAAGAGCGAACACAGAGGGTTCAATTGCATGTAGGGAAATGTAAAGGCTCCCCTGGGGAGTTCAGTTGTACCTAATGCCTTCCTTTGAGGGCACTTTTTGATGGGTGAAAGGGGCTTGGAACGCGTTTTCTTTGGACCTTTTTAGAGTTCCTCTCCAATGCCGGGTAGAGCTATGTTTCAGGTTGCTCAGAAAGAGCGAATACAGAGGGTTCATGTGTATGTTGGGCTGCATGAATGCCCCCCTGTGGAGTTGAGTTTTACCCAAAACCTTCCTTTGAGGGCAGCTTTTGATGGGCGAAAGGGGCTTTGAACGCGTTTTCTTTGGATCTTTTTTGAATTCCTCTCCCATTCTGGGTAGGTCTATATTTTGGGATGCTCAGAAAGAGTGAACACAGAGGGTCCAGTTGCACGTGTGGCTGCGTGAAGGCTCCCCTGGGGTGTTCACTAGTACCCAAAGCCTTCTTCTGGGGGCACTTTTTGATGGGCGAAAGGGGCTGGTAATGCGTTTACTTTTGTCCTATTTGAAATTCCTCTCCCATGCCTGGTAGGTTAATGTTTCGTGTTGCTCAGAAAGGGCGAACAGAGAGGGTCCAGTTGCATGTGTGGCTGCGTGATGGCTCCCCTGGGGAGTTCAGTTGTATCCAAAGCCTTCCTTTGAGGTCAAGTTTTGATGGGCGAAAGGGGCTTGGAACACGTTTTCTTTGGAACTTTTTTGAATTCCTCTCCGAAGCCGGGTAGGGCTATGTTTCAGGTTGCTCAGAAAAAGCGAACACAGAGGGTCCAGTTGCATGTGTGGCTGCGTGAAGGCTCCCCTGGGTAGTTCACTTGTATCCATAGACTTCCTTTGAGGGCAAGTTTTGATGGGCGAAAGGGGCTTTGAACACGTTTTACTTGGACCTTTTTTGAATTTTTCTCTGATGCCAGGTAGGGTTATGTTTCGGGTTGTTCAGAAAGAGGAAACACAGAGGGTCCAGTTTCATGTGTGGCTGCGTGAAGGCTTGCCTGGGGAGTTCAGTTGTACCCAAAGCCTTCCTTTGAGGGCAAGTTTTGATATGCTAAAGGGGCTTGGAATGTGTTTTCTGGGGCCATATTTGGACTTCTTCTCCGATGCCAGGTAGGGTTATGTTTCGGGTTGCTCAGAAAGAGCAAACACAGAGGGTCCAGTTGCATGTGTGGCTGTGTGAAGGCTCCCCTGGGGAGTTCAGTTGTACCCAAAGCCTTCCTTTGAGGGCACTTTTTGATTGTCGGAAGGGCTTGGAATGTGTTTTCTGGGGCCCTATTTGGAATTCCACTCCGATGCTGAATAGGGTTATGTTTCGGGTTGCTCAGAAAGAGCGAACACACAGGGTGCAGTTGCATGTGTGGCTGCGCAAAGGCTCCCCTGGGGAGTTCAGTTGTATCCAAAGCCTTTCTTTGAGGGCAAGTTTTGATGGGCGAAAGGGGCTTGGAATGCGTTTTCTTTGGACCCGTTTTGAATTCCTCTCCGAAGCAGTGTAGGGCTATGTTATGGGTTGCTCAGAAAGAGCGAACAGAGAGGGTTCATGTGCATGTGGGGCTGCATGAATGCTCCCCTGGGGAGTTCAGTTGTATCCAAAGCCTTCCTTTGAGGGCAATTTCTGATGGACGAAAGGGGCTTTGAACGCGTTTTCTTTGGACTTTTTTTAATTCCTCTGCAATGTCGGGTAAAGATATGTTTCGGGTTGCTCAAAAAGAGCGAACAAAGAGGGTTCAGTTGCATGTGGGGAAATGGAAAGGCTCCCCTGGGGAGTTCAGTTGTTCCCAAGGCCTTCCTTTGAGGGCACTTTTTGATGGGCGAAAGGGGCTTTGAACGCGTTTTCATGGGCCTTATTTTGAATTCCTCTCTGATGCCGGGTAGGGCTGTGTTTCGGGTTGCTCAGAAAGAGCGAACACAGAGGGTTCAGTTGCATGTGGGGCTGCATGAATGCTCTCCTGGGGAGTTCCGTTGTACCCAAAGCCTTTCTCTGGGGGCACTTTCTAATGGGTGAAAGGGACTATGAACGCGTTTTCTTTGGACCTTTTTTGCATTCCTCTCCGATGCCGGGTAAAGCTATGTTTCGGGTTGCTCACAACGAGCAAACACAGAGGGTCCAGTTGCATGTGTGGCTGCGTGAAGGCTCCCCTGGGGAGTTCAGTTGTACCCAATGCCTTCCTTTGAGGGCACTTTTTGATGGACGAAAGGGGCTTGGAATGCGTTTTCTTTGGAACTTTTTGAATTACTCTCCGATGCCGGGTAGGGCTATGTTTTCGGTTGCTCAGAAAGAGCGAACACAGAGGGTCTAGCTGCATTTGTGGCTGCGTGAAGGCTCCCCTAGGGAGTTCAGTTGTACCCAAAGCCTTCCTCTGGGGGTACTTTTTGATGGGCGAAAGGGGCTTTGAACGCGTTCTCTAGGGCCCTATTTTGAATTCCACTCCCGTGCTTGGTACGGCTATGTTTCAGGTTGCTCAGAAAGAGCAAACACAGAGGATCCAGCTGCATGTGGGACTGTGTGAATGCTCTCCTGGGGAGATCAGTTGTACCCAAAGCCTTCCTTTGCGGGCACCTTTTGTTTTTGCGAAAGGGGCTTTGAACGCTTTTTCTGGGGCCCTATTTGGAATTCCTCTCCCATTCCTGGTAGGGCTATGTTTCGTGTTGCTCAGAAATAGCGAACAGAGAGGGTCCAGTTGCATGTGTGGCTGCGTGAAGACTCCCCAGGGGAGTTCAGTTGTATCCAAAGCCTTCCTTTGAGGTCAAGTATTGATGGGCGAAATGGGCTTGGAATACGTTTTCTGGGGCCCTATTTCGAATTCCTCTGCGATGCCGGGTAGGGCTATGTTTCGGGTTGCTCAGAAAGAGCGAACACAGAGGGTCCAGTTGCATGTGTGGCTGCGTGAAGGCTCCCCTGGGGAGTTCAGTTGTACCCTAAGCCCTCCTATGAGGGCACTTTTTGATGGGCGAAAGGGGCTTGGAATGTGTTTCCTGGGGCCGTATTTGGACTTCCTGTCCGATGACAGGTAGGGCTATGTTTCGGGTTCCTCAGAAAGAGCTAACTTAGAGGGTTCATGTGTATGTGGGGCTGAATGAATGCTCCCCTGGGGAGTTTAGTTGTATGCAAAGACTTCCTTTGAGGGCACTTTTTGATGGGCGAAAGGGGCTTTGAACGCGTTTTCTTTGGACCTTTTTTGAATTCCTCTCCGATGCCGGGTAGGGCAATGTTTCCGGTTGCTCAGAAAGAGCGAACACAGAGGGTCCAGTTGCATGTGGGGCTGCATGAATGCTCTCCTGGGGATTTCCGTTTTACCCAAAGCCTTCCTCTTGGGGCACATTTTGATTGGGAAAAGGGGCTTTAAACGCGTTTTCTTTGGAGCTTTTTTGAATTCGTCTGCTATGCCGGGTAGGGCTATGTTCGGGTTGCTCTATACGAGCAAACACAGAGGTTCCAGTTGCATGTGGGACTGCGTGAATGCTCCCGTGGGGAGTTCAGTTTTACCAAAAGCCTTCCTTTGAGGGCTATTTTATGGGCGAAAGGGGCTTTGAACGCGTTTTCTTTGGACTTTTTTTGAATTCCTCTGCGATGTCGGGTAATGCTATGTATCGGGTTGCTCAGAAAGAGCGAACACAGAGGGTTCAATTGCATGTAGGGAAATGTAAAGGCTCCCCTGGGGAGTTCAGTTGTACCTAATGCCTTCCTTTGAGGGCACTTTTTGATGGGTGAAAGGGGCTTGGAACGCGTTTTCTTTGGACCTTTTTAGAGTTCCTCTCCAATGCCGGGTAGAGCTATGTTTCAGGTTGCTCAGAAAGAGCGAATACAGAGGGTTCATGTGTATGTTGGGCTGCATGAATGCCCCCCTGTGGAGTTGAGTTTTACCCAAAACCTTCCTTTGAGGGCAGCTTTTGATGGGCGAAAGGGGCTTTGAACGCGTTTTCTTTGGACCTTTTTTGAATTCCTCTCCCATTCCGGGTAAGTCTATATTTTGGGATGCTCAGAAAGAGTGAACACAGAGGGTCCAGTTGCACGTGTGGCTGCGTGAAGGCTCCCCTGGGGTGTTCACTAGTACCCAAAGCCTTCTTCTGGGAGCACTTTTTGATGGGCGAAAGGGGCTGGTAATGCGTTTACTTTTGTCCTATTTGAAATTCCTCTCCCATGCCTGGTAGGTTAATGTTTCGTGTTGCTCAGAAAGGGCGAACACAGAGGGTCCAGTTGCATGTGTGGCTGCGTGATGGCTCCCCTGGGGAGTTTAGTTGTATCCAAAGCCTTCCTTTGAGGTCAAGTTTTGATGGGCAAAAGGGGCTTGGAACACGTTTTCTTTGGAACTTTTTTGAATTCCTCTCCGAAGCCGGGTAGGGCTATGTTTCAGGTTTCTCAGAAAAAGCGAACACAGAGGGTCCAGTTGCATGTGTGGCTGCGTGAAGGCTCCCCTGGGTAGTTCACTTGTATCCATAGACTTCCTTTGAGGGCACTTTTTGATGGGCGAAAGGGGCTTGGAATGCATTTTGTGGGGCCGTATTTGGACTTCCTCTCGCGAACACATAGGGTTCATGTGCATGTGGGGCTGCATGAATGCTCGCCTGGGGAGTTCAGTTTTGTACAAAGCCTTACTTTGAGGGCTCTTTTTTATGGGCGAAAGGGGCTTTGAACGTATTTTCTTTGGACTTTTTTTGAATTCCTCTGCGATGTCGGGTAATGCTATGTATCGGGTTGCTCAGAAAGAGCGAACACAGAGGCTTCAGTTGCATGTTGGGAAATGTAAAGGCTCCCCTGGGAATTCAGTTGTACCTAATGCCTTCCTTTGAGGGCACTTTTTGATGGGCGACAGGGGCTTGGAACGCGTTTTCTTTGGACCTTTTTAGAATTCCTCTCCAATGCCGGGTAGGGCTGTGTTTCAGGTTGCTCAGAAAGAGCAAACACAGAGGATGCAGTTGTATGTGGGACTGCGTGAACGGACAACTGGGGAGTTCAGTTGTATTTAAAGCCTTCCTTTGATAGCACTTTTTGATGGTCCAAGGGGTTGGAATGTGTTTTCTGGGGCCCTATTTGGAATTACACACCAATGCTGGATAGGGCTATGTTTCGGGTTGCTCAAAAGAGCGAACACAGGGGGTCCACTTGCATGTCTGGCTGTGTGAAGGCTCCCCTGGGGAGTTCAGTTGTATCCAAAGCCTTCCTTTGAGGTCAAGTATGATGGGCGAAATGGGCTTGGAATACGTTTTCTGGGGCCCTATTTCGAATTCCTCTGCGATGCCGGGTAGGGCTATGTTATGGGTTGCTCAGAAAGAGCGAACACAGAGGGTCCAGTTGTATGTGTGGCTGCGTGAAGGCTCCCCTGGGGAGTTCAGTTGTACCCTAAGCCCTCCTATGAGGGCACTTTTTGATGGGCGAAAGGGGCTTGGAATGTGTTTCCTGGGGCCGTATTTGGACTTCCTGTCCGATGACAGGTAGGGCTATGTTTCGGGTTCCTCAGAAAGAGCTAACTTAGACGGTTCATGTGTATGTGGGGCTGAATGATTGCTCCCCTGGGGAGTTTAGTTGTATGCAAAGCCTTCCTTTGAGTGCACTTTTTGATGGGCGAAAGGGGCTTTGAACGCGTTTTCTTTGGACCTTTTTTGAATTCCTCTCCGATGCCGGGTAGGGCAATGTTTCCGGTTGCTCAGAAAGAGCGAACACAGAGGGTCCAGTTGCATGTGGGGCTGCATGAATGCTCTCCTGGGGATTTCCGTTTTACCCAAAGCCTTCCTCTTGGGGCACATTTTGATTGGGAAAAGGGGCTTTAAACGCGTTTTCTTTGGAGCTTTTTTGAATTCGTCTGCTATGCCGGGTAGGGCTATGTTTGGGTTGCTCTCTACGAGGAAACACAGAGGTTCCAGTTGCATGTGGGACTGCGTGAATGCTCCCGTGGGGAGTTCAGTTTTACCAAAAGCCTTCCTTTGAGGGCTATTTTATGGGCGAAAGGGGCTTTGAACGCGTTTTCTTTGGACTTTTTTTGAATTCCTCTGCGATGTCGGGTAATGCTATGTATCGGGTTGCTCAGAAAGAGCGAACACAGAGGGTTCAATTGCATGTAGGGAAATGTAAAGGCTCCCCTGGGGAGTTCAGTTGTACCTAATGCCTTCCTTTGAGGGCACTTTTTGATGGGTGAAAGGGGCTTGGAACGCGTTTTCTTTGGACCTTTTTAGAGTTCCTCTCCAATGCCGGGTAGAGCTATGTTTCAGGTTGCTCAGAAAGAGCGAATACAGAGGGTTCATGTGTATGTTGCGCTGCATGAATGCCCCCCTGTGGAGTTGAGTTTTACCCAAAACCTTCCTTTGAGGGCAGCTTTTGATGGGCGAAAGGGGCTTTGAACGCATTTTCTTTGGACCTTTTTTGAATTCCTCTCCCATTCCGGGTAAGTCTATATTTTGGGATGCTCAGAAAGAGCGAACACAGAGGGTCCAGTTGCACGTGTGGCTGCGTGAAGGCTCCCCTGGGGTGTTCACTAGTACCCAAAGCCTTCTTCTGGGAGCACTTTTTGATGGGCGAAAGGGGCTGGTAATGCGTTTACTTTTGTCCTATTTGAAATTCCTCTCCCATGCCTGGTAGGTTAATGTTTCGTGTTGCTCAGAAAGGGCGAACACAGAGGGTCCAGTTGCATGTGTGGCTGCGTGATGGCTCCCCTGGGGAGTTCAGTTGTATCCAAAGCCTTCCTTTGAGGTCAAGTTTTGATGGGCGAAAGGGGCTTGGAACACGTTTTCTTTGGAACTTTTTTGAATTCCTCTCCGAAGCCGGGTAGGTCTATGTTTCAGGTTTCTCAGAAAAAGCGAACACAGAGGGTCCAGTTGCATGTGTGGCTGCGTGAAGGCTCCCCTGGGTAGTTCACTTGTATCCATAGACTTCCTTTGAGGGCACTTTTTGATGGGCGAAAGGGGCTTGGAATGCATTTTGTGGGGCCGTATTTGGACTTCCTCTCGCGAACACATAGGGTTCATGTGCATGTGGGGCTGCATGAATGCTCGCCTGGGGAGTTCAGTTTTGTACAAAGCCTTACTTTGAGGGCTCTTTTTTATGGGCGAAAGGGGCTTTGAACGTATTTTCTTTGGACTTTTTTTGAATTCCTCTGCGATGTCGGGTAATGCTATGTATCGGGTTGCTCAGAAAGAGCGAACACAGAGGCTTCAGTTGCATGTTGGGAAATGTAAAGGCTCCCCTGGGAATTCAGTTGTACCTAATGCCTTCCTTTGAGGGCACTTTTTGATGGGCGAAAGGGGCTTGGAACGCGTTTTCTTTGGACCTTTTTAGAATTCCTCTCCAATGCCGGGTAGGGCTGTGTTTCAGGTTGCTCAGAAAGAGCAAACACAGAGGATGCAGTTGTATGTGGGACTGCGTGAACGGACAACTGGGGAGTTCAGTTGTATTTAAAGCCTTCCTTTGATAGCACTTTTTGATGGTCCAAGGGGTTGGAATGTGTTTTCTGGGGCCCTATTTGGAATTACACACCAATGCTGGATAGGGCTATGTTTCGGGTTGCTCAAAAGTGCGAACACAGGGGGTCCACTTGCATGTCTGGCTGTGTGAAGGCTCCCCTGGGGAGTTCAGTTGTATCCAAAGCCTTCCTTTGAGGGCACTTTTCGATGAGCGAAAGGCGCTTGGAATGCGTTTTCTTTGGACCTTTTTTGAATTCGTCTCCGATGCCGGGTAGGGCTATGTTTCGGGTTGCTCAGAAAGACCGAATACAGAGGGTCCAGTTGCATGTGGGGCTGCATGAATGCTCTCCTGGGGAGTTCCGTGTACCCAAAGCCTTCCTCTAGGGGCACTTTTTGATGGGCGAAAAGGGCTATGAATGCGTTTTCTGGGGCCCTATTTGGACTTCTTCTTTGATACTGGGTAGGGCTATGTTTCGGTTTGCTCACAAAGAGCGAATACAGAGGGTCCAGTTGCATGTGGGGCTGCATGAATGCTCTCCTGGGGAGTTCCTTGTACCCAAAGCCTTCCTCTAGGGGCACTTTTTGATGGGCGAAAAGGGCTTTGAATGCGTTTTCTGGGGCCCTATTTGGACTTCTTCTTTGATACTGGGTAGGGCTATGTTTCCGGTTGCTCAGAGAGAGCGAATACAGAGGGTCCATTTGCATGTGGGACTGCGTGAGTGCTATCCTGGGAAGTTCAGTTGTACCCAAGGACTTCCTTTGACGTCAAGTTTTAATGGGCGAAAGGGGCTTGGATCGCGTTTTCTTTGGAACTTTTTTGAATTCCTCTCCGATGCCGGGTAGGGATATGTTTCGGGTTGCTCAAAAGAGCGAACACAGAGGGTCCAGTTGCATGTGTGGCTGCGTGAAGGCTCCCCTGGGGAATTCAGTTGTATCCTAAGCCTTCCTTTGAGGGCACTTTTTGATGGGTGAAAGGGGCTTGGAATGTTTTTTCTGGGGCCGTATTTGGACTTCCTCTCCGATGACAGGTAGGGTTATGTTTCGGGTTCCTCAGAAAGAGCGAACACAGAGGGTTCATGTGCATGTGTGGCTGCATGAATGCTCTTCTGGGGAGTTCCGTTGTATCCTAAGCCTTCCTATGAGGCTACTTTTTGATGTGTGAAAGGTGCTTTGAACGCGTTTTCGTTGGAATTTTTTTTGAATTCCTCTGCGATGTCGGGTAAAGCAATGTTTCGGTTTGCTCAGAAAGAGCGAACACAGAGGGTTCAGTTGCATGTGGGGAAATGTAAAGTCTCCCCTGGGGAGTTCAGTTTTATCCAAAGACTTCCTTTGACGGCACTTTTTGATGGGCGAAAGGGGCTTGGAATGCGTTTTCTGGGGCCTTATTTGGACTTCCTCTCCGATGACAGGTAGGGCTATGTTTCGGGTTCCTCAGAAAGAGCGAATACAGAGGGTCCAGCTGCATGTGGGGCTGTATGAATGCTCCCCTGGGGAGTTCAGTGTTATCCAAAGCCTAAATTTGAGGGCACATTTTGAGGGGCGAAAGGGGCTTTGAATGCGTTTTCTGGGGCCCTCTTTGGATTTCTTCTTTTATACTGGGTAGGGCTATGTTTCCGGTTGCTCAGATAGAGTGAATACATAGGGTCCAGTTCCATGTGTGGCTGTGTGAAGACTCCCCTTGGTAGTTCATTTGTATCCCAAGCCTTCCTTTGAGGGTACTTTTTGATTGGCAAAAGGGGTTTGGAATGCGTTTTCTGGGGCCGTAATTGGACTTCTTCTCCAATGACAGTTAGGCTTAAATTTCGGGTTGCTCAGAAAGAGCGAACACAGAGGGTCCAGCTCCATGTGGGGCTGCATGAATGCTCTTCTGGCGAGTTCAGTTGTACCCAAAGCCTTCCTTTGGGGGCACTTTTTGATTGGTGAAAGAGGCTTGGAACACATTTTCTTTGGACCTTTTTTGAATTCTTCTCCGATGCCAGGTAGGGCTACGTTTCAGGTTGGTCCGAAAGAGCGAACACAGATGGTTCATGTACATGTGGGGCTGCATGTATGCTCTCCTGGGGAGTTCCGTTGTACCCAAAGCCTTCCTCTAGGGGTACTTTTTGATGGGCGAAAGGGGCTTTGAATGCGTTTTCTGGGGCCCTATTTGGACTTCTTCTTTGATACTGGGTAGGGCTATGTTTCCGGTTGCTCAGAAAGAGTGAATACAGAGGGTTCAGGTGCATGTGGGACTGCGTGAGTGCTCTCCCTAGGAGTTCAGTTGTATCCAAAGCCTTCCATTGAGGGCAATTTTTGATGGGCGAAAGGGGCTTTGAATGAGTTTTCTTTGGATCTTTTTTGAATTCCTCTCCGATGCCGGGTAAGGCTATGTTTTGGGTTGCTCAGAAAGAGCGAACAGAGAGGGTCCAGTTGCATGTGTGGCTGCGTGAAGGCTCCCCTGGGGAGTTCAGTTGTATCCAAAGCCTTCCTATGAGGGCACTTTTAGATGGGCGAAAGGGGTTTGGAATGCGTTTTCTGGGGCCGTATTAGGACTTCCTCTCCGATGACAGGTTGGGCTATGTTTCAGGTTGCTCAGACTGAGCGAACACAGAGGTTCCAGCAGCATGTGGGGCTGCATGAAGGCTCCCCTGGGGAGTTCAGTTGTACCCAAAGCCTTCCTTTGAGGGCACTTTTTGATGGGCAAAAGGGGTTTGGAACGCATTTTCGTTGGACCTTTTTTGAATTCCTCTTCGATGCCGGGTAGGGCTATGTTTCGGGTTGGTCAGAAAGAGCGAACACAGAGGGTCCAGTTGCATGTGTGGCTGCGTGAAGTCTCCCCAGGGGAGTTCAGTTGAATCCATAGACTTCCATTGAGGGCACTATTTGATGGGCGAAAGGGGCTTGGAATTCATTTTCTGGGGCCTTAATTGGACTTCCTGTCCGATGACAGGTAGGCCTAGGTTATGGGTTGCTCAGAAAGATCGAACACAGCGGGTCCAGCTGCATGTGGGGCTGCATGAATACTCCCCTGGGGAGTTCAGTTGTACCCAAGGCCTTCCTTTGAGGGCACTTTTTGATGTGTGAAAGGGGCTTGGAACATATTTTCTTGGGACCTTTTTTGAATTCCTCTCCGATGCTGGGCAGGGCTATGTTTCGGGTTGGTCAGAAAGAGCGAACACAGAGGGTCCAGTTACATGTGTGGCTGCATGAACGCTCTCCTGGGGAGTTCCGTTGTACCCAAAGGCTTCCTCTGGGAGCACTTTTTGATCGGCGAAAGGTGCTTGGAAGGCATTTTCTTTGGACCTTTTTCGAATTCCTCTCCGATGCCGGGTAGGGATATGTTTCGGGTTGCTGAGAAAGAGCGAACACAGATGGTTCATGTGCATATGGGGCTGCATGAATGCTCTCCTGGGGAGTTCCGTTGTACCCAAAGACTTCCTTTGACGGCACTTTTTGATGGTCGGAAGGGGTTGGAATGTGTTTTCTGTGGCCGTATTTGGACATCCTCTCCGATGAGAGGTAGGGTTATGTTTCGGCTTCCTCAGAAAGAGCGAACACAGAGGGTTCATGTGCATGTGGGGCTGCATGAATGCTCCCCTGGGGAGTTCCGTTGTATCCCAAGCCTTCCTTTGAGGGCACTTTTTGATGGGCGAAAGGGGATTGGAATGCGTTTTCTGGGGCCGTATTTGGACTTCCTCTCCAATGCCAGGTAGGGCTATGTTTCGGGTTGTTCAGAAAGAGGAAACACTGAGGGTCCAATTTCATGTGTGGCTGCGTGAAGGCTTGCCTGGGGAGTTCAGTTGTACCCAAAGGCTTCCTTTGAGGGCAAGCTTTGTTGGGCTAAAGGGGCTTGGAATGTGTTTTCTGGGGCCATATTTGGACTTCCTCTACGATGCCAGGTAGGGTTATGTTTCGGGTTGCTCAGAAAGAGCAAACACAGAGGGTCCAGTTGCATGTGTGGCTGTGTGAAGGCTCCCCTCGGGATTTCAGTTGTATCCAAAGCCTTCCTTTGAGGGCACTTTTTGATGGTCGGAAGGGCTTGGAATGTGTTTTCTGGGGCCCATTTTGGATTTCCACTCCGATGCTGGATAGGGTTATGTTTCGGGTTGCTCAGAAAGAGCAAACACAGAGGGTCTAGTTTCATGTGTGGCTGTGTGAAGGCTCCCCTGGGGAGTTCAGATGTACCCAAAGCCTTCCTTTGAGGTCACTTTTTGATGGTCGGAACGGCTTTGATTGTGTTTTCTGGGTCCCTATTTGAATTCCACACCGATGCTGGGTAAGGTTATGTTTCGGGATGCTCAGAAAGAGCAAACACAGAGGGTCCAGTTTCATGTGTGGCTGTGTGAAGGCTCCCCTGGGGAGTTCAGTTGTATCCAAAGCCTTCCTTTGAGGGTAAATTTTGATGGGCGAAAGGGGCTTGGAATGCGTTTTCTTTGGACCTTTTTTGAATTCCTCTCCGAAGCAGGGTAGGGCTATGTTATGGGTTACTCAGAAAGAGCGAACACAGAGGGTCCAGTTGCATGTGTGGCTGCGTGAAGGCTCCCCTGGGGAGTTCAGTTGTATCCAAAGCCTTCTCTTAAGGGCACTTTTTGATGGGAGAAACTGGATTGGAATGATTTTTTGGGGCCGTATTTGGACTTCCTCTCCGATGACAAGTAGGGTTATGTTTCAGCTTCCTCAGAAAGAGCGAACAGAGAGGGTTCATGTGCATGTGGGGCTGCATGAATGCTCCTCTTCGGAGTTCAGTTGTACCCAAAGCCTTCCTTTGAGGACACTTTTTGATGGTCGGAAGGGGTTGGAATGTGTTTTGTGGGGCCCTATTTGAATTTCACACCGATGCTGGGTAGGGCTATGTTTCGGGTTGCTCAGAAAGAGCAAACACAGAGGGTCCAGTTGCATGTCTGGCTGCGTGAAGGCTTCACCGGGGAGTTCAGTTGTACCCAAAGCCTTCCTTTGAGGGCAAATTTTGATGGGCGAAAGGGGCTTTGAACACGTTTTAGTTGGACCTTTTTTGAATTCCTCTCCTATGCCAGGTAGGGCTATGTTTCGGGTTGTTCAGAAACAGGAAACACAGAGGGTCCAGTTTCATGTATGGCTGCGTGAAGGCTTCCCTGGGGAGTTCAGTTGTACCCAAAGCCTTCCTTTGAGGGCAAATTTTGATGGGCGAAAGGGGCTTGGAATGCGTTTTCTTTGGAATTTTTTTTCATTCCTCTCCGAAGCAGGGTAGGGCTATGTTATGGGTTGCTCAGAAAGAGCGAACAAAGAGGTTTCAGTTGCATGTGGGGAAATGTAAAGGCTCCCCTGGGGAGTTCAGTTGTTCCCAAGGCAGTACTTTGAGGGCACTGTTTGATGGGCGAAAGGGGCTTTGAACGCGTTTTCATGGGCCTTATTTTGAATTCCTCTCCGATGCCGGGTAGGGCTATGTTTCGGGTTGCTCAGAATGAGCGAACACAGAGGGTTCAGTTGCATGTGGGCCTGCATGAATGCTCTCCTGGGGAGTTCTGTTGTACCCAAAACCCTTCTCTGGGGGCACTTTCTAATGGGTGAAAGGAACTATGAATGCGTTTTCTTTGGACCGTTTTTGAATTCCTCTCCGATGCCGGGTAGGGATATGTGTCGGGTTGCTAAAAAAGAGCAAACACAGAGGGTCCAGTTGCATGTGTGGCTGCGTGAAGGCTCCCCTGGGGAGTTCAGTTGTATCCAATGCCTTCCTTTGAGGGCTAGTTTTGATGGGCAAAAGGGGCTTGGAATGCGATTTCTGGGGCCGTATTTGGACTTCCTCTCCGATGCCAGGTAAGGCTAAGTTTCGGTTTGCTCAGAGAGAACGAACGCAGAGGGTCCAGGTGCATGTGTGGCTGCGTAAAGGCTCCCCTGGAGAGTTCAGTTGTACCCAAAGCCTTCCTCTGGGGGCACTTTTTGATGGGGGAAAGGGGCTTTGAACGAATTTTCTAGTGCCCTATTTTGAATTCCTCTCCCATGCTTGGTACGGCTATGTTTCAGGTTGCTAAGAAAGAGCGAACACAGCGGATCCAGCTTCATGTGGGACTGCAAGAATGCCCTCCTGGGGAGAGAAGTTGTACGCATCGCCTTCCTTTGAGGGCACCTTATTTTTTTTGCGAAACGGGCTTTGAACACCTTCTCTCGGGTCCTATTTTGAATTCCTCTCCCAGACCTGGTAGGGCTATGTTTCGTGTTGCTCAGAAAGAGCGAACAGAGAGGGTCCAGTTGCATGTGTGGCTGCGTGAAGGCTCCCCAGGGGAGTTCAGTTGTATCCAAAGCCTTCCTTTGAGGTCAAGTTTTGATGGGCGCAAGCTGCTTGAAATGCGTTTTCTGGGGCCCTATTTTGACTTTCTCTCCATTGTCGGTTAGGGTTGTGTTTCAGGTTGCTAGGAAAGGGCGAACAGAGAGGGTTCAGTTGCATGTGTGGCTGCATGAAGGCTCCCCTGGGGAGTTTAGTTGTACCCAATGCCTTCCTTTGAGGGCACTTTTTGATGGGCGAAAGGGGCTGGAAATGCGTTTTCTTTGGTCCTATTTGGAATTCTTCTGCGATGCCGGGTAGGACTATGTTTATGTTTGCTCAGAAAGAGCGAACACAGAGGGTTCAGTTGCATGTGGGCCTGCGTGAAGGCTTCCCTGGGGAGTTCACTTGTACCCAAAGCCTTCCTCTGGGGGCACTTTTTGATTGGCGAAAGGGGCTGGAAATACGTTTTCGTTGGTCCTATTTGGAATTCCTCTACGATGCCGGGTACGGCTAGTTTTCGGGTTGCTCAGAAAGAGCGAACACAGAGGGTTCATGTGCATGTTGGGCTGCATGAATGCCCCCCTGGGGAGTTCAGTTGTACCCCAAACCTTCCTTTGACGGCAACTTTTGATCGGCGAAAGGGGTTTTGAACGCCTTTTCTTTGGACCTTTTTTGAATTCCTCTCCCATTCCGGGTAGGTCTATGTTTTGGGATGCTCAGAAAGAGCGAACACAGAGGGTCCAGTTGCACATGTGGCTGCGTGAAGGCTCCCCTGGGGTGTTCACTTGTACCCAAAGCCTTCTTCTGGGGGCACTTTTTGATAGGCGAAAGGGGCTGGTAATGCGTTTACTTTGGTCTTATTTGGAATTCCTGTGCGATGCCGGGTAGGGCTATGTTTCGGGTTGCTCAGAAAGAGCGAACACAGGGGGTCCAGTTGCATGTGTGGCTGCGTGAATGCTGCCCTGGGGAGTTCAGTTGTACCCTAGCCTTCGTTTGAGGGCACTTTTTGATGGGCGAAAGGGGCTTTGAACGCGTTCTCTAGGGCCCTATTTTGAATTCCACTCCCGTGCTTGGTACGGCTATGTTTCAGGTTGCTCAGAAAGAGCAAACACAGAGGATCCAGCTGCATGTGGGACTGTGTGAATGCTCTCCTGGGGAGATCAGTTGTACCCAAAGCCTTCCTTTGCGGGCACCTTTTGTTTTTGCGAAAGGGGCTTGGAACGCTTTTTCTGGGGCCCTATTTGGAATTCCTCTCCCATTCCTGGTAGGGCTATGTTTCGTGTTGCTCAGAAATAGCGAACAGAGAGGGTGCAGTTGCAGTTGGGCTGCGTTAAAGCTCCTCTGGGGAGTTCAGTTCTACCCTAAGCCTTCCTTTGAGGTCAAGTTTTGATGGGCGAAACGGGCTTGGAATGCGTTTTCTGGGGTCCTATTTGGAATTCCTCTCCTATGCTGGGTACTGCTATGTTTCGGGTTGCTCAGAAAGAGCGAACACAGAGGGTCCAGTTGCATGTGTGGCTGCGTTAAGGCTCCCCACTGGAGTTTAGTAGTAGCCAAACCTTCCTTTGATGTCAAGTTTTGATGGGCGAAAGGGGCTTGGAATGCGTTTTCTGTGGCCCTATTTGGACTTCCTCTCCAATGCCGGGTAGGGTCGTGTTTCAGATTGCTACGAAAGAGCGAACACAGAGGGTCCTGCTGCATGTTGGTCTAAGTGAAGGCTCCCCTGGGGAGTTCACTTCTACCCAAAGCCTTCATCTGGGGGCACTTTTTGATGGGCGAAAGGGGCTTTGAATGCGTTTTCTTTGGTCCTATTTGAAATTCCTCTGCGATGCCGGGTAGGACTATGTTTCGGATTGCTCAGAAAGAGCGAACACAGATGGTTCATGTGCATGTGGGGCTGCATGAATGCCCCCCTGGGGAGTTAAGTTTTATCCAAAACCTTCCTTTGAGGGCAACTTTTCATGGTCGAAAGGGGCTTTGAACGCTTTTTCTGGGTCCCTTTTTTGAATTCCTCTTCCATGCTGGGTACGGCTATATTTCAAGTTGCTCAGAAAGAGTGAACACAGAGGGTCCAGTTGCACGTGTGGCTGCGTTAAGGCTCCCTTGGGGAGTTCAGTTGTATCCAAAGCCTTCTTCTGGGGGCACTTTTAGATGGGCGAAAGGGGCGTTTAATGTGTTTCCTGGGGCCGTATTTGGACTTCCTGTCCGATGACAGGTACGGCTATGTTTCGGGTTCTTCAAAAAGAGCTAACTTAGAGCGTTCATGTGTATGTGGGGCTGAATGAATGCTCTCCTGGGGAGTTTAGTTGTATGCAAAGCCTTCCTTTGAGTGCACTTTTTGATGGGCGAAAGGGGCTTTGAAAGCGTTTTCTTTGGAACTTTTTTCAATTCTTCTCCGATGCCGGGTAAAGCTATGTTTCCGGTTGCTCAGAATGAGCGAACACAGAGGGTTCAGTTGCATGTGGGACACTGTAAAGGCTCGCCTGGGGAGTTCAGTTGTATCCCAAGCCTTCCTTTGAGGGCACTGTTTGATGGGCGAAAGAGGCTTTGAACGCGTTTTCTTTGGACCTATTTTGAATTCCTCTCCGACGTCGGGAAGGGTATGTTTTGGGTTGCTCAGAAAGAGCGAACACAGAGGGTCCAGCTTCATGTGGGGCTGCATGAATGCTGTCCTGGGGAGATCAGTTGTACCCAATGCCTTCCTTTGAGGGCACTTTTTTATGGGCGAAAGGGGCTTGGAATGCGTTTTGTTTGGACGTATTTTGAATTCCTCTCCGATGCCAGGTAGGGCTATGTTTCCGGTTGCTCAGAAAGAGCGAACACAGAGGATTTAGTTGCATGTGGGGCTGCATGAATGCTCTCCTGGGGAGTTCTGTTGTACCCAAAGCCTTCCTCTAGGGGCACATTTTGATCGGAAAAGGGGCTTTAAACGCGTTTTCTTTGGAGCTTTTTTGAATTCGTCTGCGATGCCGGGTAGGGCTATTTTTCGGGTTGCTCTCTGCGAGCAAACACAGAGACTCCAGTTGCATGTGGGACTGCGTGAATGCTCCCGTGGGGAGTTCAGTTTTACCAAAAGCCTTCCTTTGAGGGCACTTTTTGATTGGCGAAAGGGGCTTGGAATGCGTTGTCTTTGGACTTTTTTTGAATTCCTCTGCGATGTCGGGTAAAGCTATGTATTGGGTTGCTCAGAAAGAGCGAACACAGAGGGTTCAGTTGCATGTTGGGAAATGTAAAGGCTCCCCTGGGGAGTTCAGTTGTACCTAATGCCTTCCTTTGAGGGCACTTTTTGATGGTCGGAAGGGCTTGGAATGTGTTTTCTGGGGCCCTATTTGGAATTCCACACCGATTCTGGATAGGGCTATGTTTCAGGTTGCTCAGAAAGAGCGAATACAGAGGGTTCATGTGTATGTTAGGCTGCATGAATGCCCCCCTGTGGAGTTGAGTTTTACCCAAAACCTTCCTTTAAGGGCAGCATTTGATGGGCGAAAGGGACTTTGAACGCGTTTACTTTGGTCCTATTTGGAATTCCTCTGCGATGCCGGGTAGGGCTATGTTTCGGGTTGCTCAGAAAGAGCGAACACAGAGGGTCCAGTTGCATGTGTGGCTGCGTGAAGGCTCCCCTGGGGAGTTCAGTTGTACCCTAAGCCTTCCTTTGAGGGCACTTTTTGATGGGCGAAAGGGGCTTTGAACGCGTTTTCTGGGGCCCTATTTTGAATTCCTCTCCAATGCCGGGTAGGGCTATGTGTTGGTTGCTCAGAAAGAACGAACACAGCAGATCCAGCTGCATGTGGGACTGCGTGAATGCTCTCCTGGGGAGATCAGTTGTACGCAAGGCCTTCCTTTGAGGGCACCTTTTGTTTTTGCGAAAGGGGCTTTGAACGCTTTTTCTGGGGCCCTATTTGGAATTCCTCTCCCATGCCTGGTAGGGTAATGTTTCGTGTTCCTCAGAAAGGGCGAACAGAGAGGGTCCAGTTGCACGTGTGGCTGCGTGAAGGCTCCCCAGGGGAGTTCAGTTGTATCCAAAGCCTTCCTTTGAGGTCAAGTTTTGATGGGCGAAAGGGGCTTGGAATACGTTTTCTGGGGCCCAATTTGGAATTCCTCTCCAGTGCCGGGTAGGGTTATGTTTCACGTTGCTCAGAAAGAGCGAACACAGAGGGTTCAGTTGCATGTGGGCCTGCGTGAAGGCTCCCCTGGGGAGTTCAGTTGTACCCAAAGCCTTCCTTGAGGGCAATTTTTGATGGGCGAAAGGGGCTTTGAATGCGTTTACTTTGGTCCTATTTGGAATTCCTCTGCGATGTCAGGTAGGGCTATGTTTCGGGTTGCTCAGAAAGAGCGAACACAGAGGGTCCAGTTGCATGTGTGGCTGCGTGCAGGCTCCCCAGGGGAGTTCAGTTGTATCCAAAGCCTTCCTTTGAGGTCAAGTTTTGATGGGTGAAAGGGGCTTGGAATACGTTTTCTGGGGCCCTATTTGGAATTCCTCTCCCATACCGGGTAGGGTTGTGTTTCAGGTGGCTAGGAAAGAGCGAACACAGAGGGTCCAGTTGCATGTGTGGCTGCGTGAAGGCTCCCATGGGGTGTTCACTTGTACCCAAAGCCTTCTTCTGGGGGTACTTTTTGATGGACGAAAGGGGCTGGTAATGCGTTTACTTTGGTCCTATTTGGAATTCCTCTGCGATGCCTGGTAGGGCTGTGTTTCGGGTTGCTCAGAAAGAGCGAGCACAGAGGATACAGCTGCATGTGGGACTACGTGAATGCTCTCCTGGGGAGATCATTTGTACAGACGGCCTTCTTTAGGGTCAGGTTTTTTTTTTTTGAAAGGGGCTTTGAACGCTTTTTCTGGGGCCCTATTTGGAATTCGTCTCCCATGCCTGGTATGGCTATGTTTCAGGTTGCTCAGAAAGAGCGAACAGAGAGGGTCCAGTTGCAGTGGGGCTGCGTAAATGCTCCTCTGTGGAATTCAGTTCTACCCGAAGTCTTCCTTTGAGGGCAAGTTTTGATGGGTGAAAGGGTTTGGAATGTGTTTTCTGGGGCCGTATTTGGACTTCCTCTCCGATGCCAGGTAGGGCTATGTTTCGGGTTGCTCGGAAAGAGCGAACACAGAGGGTCTAGTTGCATGTGTGGCTGTGTGAAGGCTCCCCTGGGGAGTTCCGTTGTATCCAAAACCTTCCTTTGAGGGCACTTTTAGATGGGTGAAAGGGGATTGGAATGCCTTTTCTAGGGCCGTATTTAGACTTCCTGTCCGATGACAGGTAGGGCTATGTTTCGGGTTGCTCACAACGAGCAAACACAGAGGGTCCAGTTGCATGTGTGGCTGCGTGAAGGCTCCCCTGTGGACTTCAGTTGTATCCAAAGCCTTCCTTTGAGGTCAAGTTTTGATGGGCGAAAGGGGCTTGGAATACGTTTTCTGGGGCCGTATTTTGAATTGCTCTCCAATGTCGGGTAGGGTTATGTTTCAGGTTGCTAGGAAAGAGCGAACACAGAGGGTCCAGTTGCATGTGGGCCTGCGTGAAGGCTCCCCTGGGGAGTTCACTTATACCCAAAGCCTTCCTCTGGGGGCACTTTTTGATGGGCGAAAGGGGCTGGCAATGTGATTTCTTTGGTCCTATTTGGAATTACTCTGCGATGCAGGGTAGGGCTAGTTTTAGGGTTGCTCAGAAAGAGCGAACAGAGAGGGTTCATGTGCATGTTGGGCTGCATGAATGTCCCCCTGGGGAGTTCAGTTGTACCCAAAACTTCCTTTGAGGGCAGCTTTTGATGGGCGAAAGGGGCTTTGAACACGTTTTCTTTGGACCTTTTTGAATTCCTCTCCCAATCCGGGTAGGTCTATGTTTCGGGTTGCTCAGAAAGAGCGAACACAGAGGGTCCAGTTGCATGTGTGGCTGCGTGAAGGCTCCCCTGGGGTGTTCACTTGTACTCAAAGACTTCTTCTGGAGGCACGTTTTGATGGGCGAAAGGGGCTGGTAATGCGTTTATTTTCGTCCTATTTGTAATTCCTCTGCGAAGCCGGGTAGGGCTATGTTTGGGGTTGCTCAGAAAGAGCGAACAGAGAGGGTCCAGTTGCAGTGGGGCTGCGTAAATACTCCTCTGTGGAATTCAGTTCTACCCTAAGTCTTCCTTTGAGGGCAAGTTTTGATGGGTGAAAGGGTTTGGAATGTGTTTTCTGGGGCCGTATTTGGACTTCCTCTCCGATGCCGGGTAGGGCTATGTTTCGGGTTGCTCAGAAAGGGCAAACACAGAGGGTTCATGTGCATGTTGGGCTGCATGAATGCCCCCCTGGGGAGTTCAGTTGTACCCAAAAACTTCCTTTGAGGGCAACTTTGGATGTGCGAAAGGGGCTTTGAACGCATTTTATTTGGACCTTTTTTGAATTCCTCTCCCATTCCGGGTAGGTATATGTTTTGGGATGCTCAGAAAAAGCGAACACAGATGGTCCAGTTGCACGTGTGGCTGCGTGAAGGCTCCCCTGGGGTGTTCACTTGTACCCAAAGCCTTCTTCTGGGGGCACTTTTTGATGGGCGAAAGGGGCTGGTAATGCGTTTACTTTCGTCCTACTTGGAATTCCTCTGCAATGCCGGGTAGGGCTATGTTTCGGGTTGCTCAGAAAGAGCGAACACAGAGGGTCCAGTTGCATGTGTGGCTGCGTAAAGGCATCCCTGGGGAGCTTATTTGTACTCAAAGCCTTCCTCTGGGGGCACTTTTTGATCAGCGAATGGGGCTTGGAACGCGTATTCTTTGGACGTATTTGGAATTCCTCTCCGATGCCAGGTAGGGCTATGTTGACGGTTGCTCAGAAGGAGAGAACACAGAGGGTCCAGTTACATTTGTGGCTGCGTAAAGACTACCCTGGGGAGATCATTTGTACCCAAAGCCTTCCTCTGGGGGCACTTTTTGATGGGCAAAAGGGGCTTGGAACGCATTTTCTTTGGACCTTTTTGGACTTCCTCTCTGATGCTGGGTAGGGCTATGTTTCGGGTTGCTCAGAAAGAGTGAACAGAGAAGGTCCAGTTGCATGTGGGGCTGCGTAAACGCTCATCTGGGAATTTCAGTTCTACCATAAGCCTTCCTTTTATGGGCAAGTTTTGATGGGCGAAAGGGGTTTGGAATGCGTTTTCTGGGGTCCTATTTTGAATTCCTCTCCTATGCTGGGTACGGCTATGTTTCGGTTTGGTCAGAAAGAGAGAACACAGAGGGTCATGCTGCATGTTGGTCTAAGTGAAGGCTCCCCTGGGGAGTTCAGTTGTACGCGAAGCCTTTCTCTGTGGGCACTTTTCGATGGGCGAAAGGATCTGGCAACGCATTTTCTTTGGTGCTATTTGGAATTCCCCTGCGATGCCGGGTAGGGCTATATTTCGTGTTGCTCAGAAAGAGCGAACACAGAGGGTCCTGCTGCATGTGGGTCTAAGTGAAGGCTCCCCAGGGGAGTTCAGTTGTATCCAAAGCCTTCCTTTGAATTCAAGTTTTGATGGGCTAAAGGGTCTTGGAATGCGTTTTCTGGGGCCCTATTTGGACTTTCTCTCCAAAGTCGTGTAGGGTTGTGTTTCAGGTTGCTAGGAAAAAGCGAACACAGATGGTCCAGTTGTATGTGGGTCTGCGTGAAGGCTCCCCTGGGGAGTTCAGTTTTACCCAAAGCCTTCCTCTGGGGGCACGTTTTGATGGGCGAAAGGGGCTGGCAATGCGTTTTCTTTGGTCCTATTTGGAATTGCTCTGCGATGCCGTGTAGGGCTAGTGTTCGGTTTGCTCAGAAAGAGCGAACACAGATGGTTCATGTGCATGTGGGGATGCATGAATGCCCCACTGGGGATTTCTGTTGTACCCAAAGCCTTCCTCTAGGGGCACTTTTTGATGGGCGAAAGGGGCTTTGAATGCGTTTTCTGGGGCACTATTTGGACTTCTTCTTTGATACTGGGTAGAGCTATGTTTCCGGTTGCTCAGAAAGAGCGAATACAGAGGGTCCATTTGGATGTGGGACTGCGTGAGTGCTCTCCTGGGGAGTTCAGTTGTACCCAAAGCCTTCCTTTGAGGGCACTTTTTGATGGTCGGAAGGGCTTGGAATGTGTTTTCTAGGGCCCTATTTGGAATTCCACTCTGATGCTGGATAGGACTATGTTCCGAGTTGCTCAGAAAGAGCGAACACAGAGGGTCCAGTTGCATGTTTGGCTGCGTGAAGGCTCCCCTGGGGAGTTCAGTTGTATCCAAAGCCTTCATTTGAGGGCAATTTTTGATGGTCGGAAGGGGTTGGAATGTGTTTTCTGGGGCCCTATTTGGACTTCCTCTCCCATACCGGGTAGGGTTTTGTTTCAGGTGGCTAGGAAAGAGCGAACACAGAGGGTCCAGTTGCATGTGTGGCTGCGTGAAGGCTCCACTGGGGAGTTCAGTTGTTCCCTAAGCCGTCCTTTGAGGGCTAATTTTGATGGGCAAAAGGGGATTGGAATGCATTTTTTAGGACCCTATTTGGACTTCTTCTCCGATACCGGCTAGGGCTATGTTTCCTGTTGCTCAGAGAGAGCGAACACAGAGGGTCCAGTTGCACGTGTGGCTGCGTGAAGGCTCCCCAGGGGAGTTCAGTTGTATCCAAAGCCTTCCTTTGAGGTCAAGTTTTGATGGGCGAAAGGGGCTTGGAATACGTTTTCTGGGGCCCAATTTGGAATTCCTCTCCAGTGCCGGGTAGGGTTATGTTTCACGTTGCTCAGAAAGAGCGAACACAGAGGGTTCAGTTGCATGTGGGCCTGCGTGAAGGCTCCCCTGGGGAGTTCAGTTGTACCCAAAGCCTTCCTTGAGGGCAATTTTTGATGGGCGAAAGGGGCTTTGAATGCGTTTACTTTGGTCCTATTTGGAATTCCTCTGCGATGTCAGGTAGGGCTATGTTTCGGGTTGCTCAGAAAGAGCGAACACAGAGGGTCCAGTTGTATGTGGGTCTGCGTGAAGGCTCCCCTGGGGAGTTCAGTTTTACCCAAAGCCTTCCTCTGGGGGCACGTTTTGATGGGCGAAAGGGGCTGGCAATGCGTTTTCTTTGGTCCTATTTGGAATTGCTCTGCGATGCCGTGTAGGGCTAGTGTTCGGTTTGCTCAGAAAGAGCGAACACAGATGGTTCATGTGCATGTGGGGATGCATGAATGCCCCACTGGGGATTTCTGTTGTACCCAAAGCCTTCCTCTAGGGGCACTTTTTGATGGGCGAAAGGGGCTTTGAATGCGTTTTCTGGGGCACTATTTGGACTTCTTCTTTGATACTGGGTAGAGCTATGTTTCCGGTTGCTCAGAAAGAGCGAATAGAGAGGGTCCATTTGGATGTGGGACTGCGTGAGTGCTCTCCTGGGGAGTTCAGTTGTACCCAAAGCCTTCCTTTGAGGGCACTTTTTGATGGTCGGAAGGGCTTGGAATGTGTTTTCTAGGGCCCTATTTGGAATTCCACTCTGATGCTGGATAGGACTATGTTCCGAGTTGCTCAGAAAGAGCGAACACAGAGGGTCCAGTTGCATGTTTGGCTGCGTGAAGGCTCCCCTGGGGAGTTCAGTTGTATCCAAAGCCTTCATTTGAGGGCAATTTTTGATGGTCGGAAGGGGTTGGAATGTGTTTTCTGGGGCCCTATTTGGACTTCCTCTCCCATACCGGGTAGGGTTTTGTTTCAGGTGGCTAGGAAAGAGCGAACACAGAGGGTCCAGTTGCATGTGTGGCTGCGTGAAGGCTCCACTGGGGAGTTCAGTTGTTCCCTAAGCCGTCCTTTGAGGGCTAATTTTGATGGGCAAAAGGGGATTGGAATGCATTTTTTAGGACCCTATTTGGACTTCTTCTCCGATACCGGCTAGGGCTATGTTTCCTGTTGCTCAGAGAGAGCGAACACAGAGGGTCCAGTTGCATGTGTGGCTGTGTGAAGGCTTCCCTGGGGAGTTCAGTTGTACCCAAAGCCTTCCTTTGAGGGCACTTTTTGATGGTCGGAAGGGGTTGGAATGTGTTTTCTGGGGCCCTATTTGGACTTCCTCTCCGATGCTGGATAGGGCTATGTTTCGGGTTGCTCAGAAAGACCAAATACAGAGGGTCCAGTTGCATATGTGGCTGCGTGAAGGCTCCCCTGGGGAGTTCAGTTGTATCCAAAGCCTTCCTTTGGGGGCACTTTTTGATGGGCAAAAGGGGCTTGGAACACGTTTTCTTTGGAATTTATTGAAGTCCTCTCCGATGCCGGGTAGGGCTATGTTTCGGGTTGCTCAGAAAGAGCGAACACAGAGGGTCCAGTTTCATGTGTGGCTGCGTGAAGGCTCACCAGGGGAATTCCGTTGTACCCCAAGTCTTCCTCTGGGGGCACTTTTGGATGGGCGAAAGGCGCTTGGAACACGTTTTCTTTGGACCTTTTTAGAATTCCTCTCCAATGCCGGGTAGGGTTATATTTCAGCTTGCTCAGAAAGAGCGAACACAGAGGGTTCAGTTGTATGTGGGCCTGTGTGAAGGCTCCCCTGGGGAGTTCACTTGTACCCAAAGCCTTCCTCTGGGTGCACTTTTTGATGGGCGAAAGGGGCTGGTAATGCCTTTTCTTTGGACCTGTTTGGACTTCCTCTCCGATGCTGGATAGGGCTATGTTTCGGGTTGCTCAGAAAGACCAAATACAGAGGGTCCAGTTGCATGTGTGGCTGCGTGAAGGCTCCCCTGTGGACTTCAGTTGTATCCAAAGCCTTCCTTTGAGGTCAAGTTTTGATGGGCGAAAGGGGCTTGGAATACGTTTTCTGGGGCCGTATTTTGAATTGCTCTCCAATGTCGGGTAGGGTTATGTTTCAGGTTGCTAGGAAAGAGCGAACACAGAGGGTCCAGTTGCATGTGGGCCTGCGTGAAGGCTCCCCTGGGGAGTTCACTTATACCCAAAGCCTTCCTCTGGGGGCACTTTTTGATGGGCGAAAGGGGCTGGCAATGTGATTTCTTTGGTCCTATTTGGAATTACTCTGCGATGCAGGGTAGGGCTAGTTTTAGGGTTGCTCAGAAAGAGCGAACAGAGAGGGTTCATGTGCATGTTGGGCTGCATGAATGTCCCCCTGGGGAGTTCAGTTGTACCCAAAACTTCCTTTGAGGGCAGCTTTTGATGGGCGAAAGGGGCTTTGAACACGTTTTCTTTGGACCTTTTTGAATTCCTCTCCCAATCCGGGTAGGTCTATGTTTCGGGTTGCTCAGAAAGAGCGAACACAGAGGGTCCAGTTGCATGTGTGGCTGCGTGAAGGCTCCCCTGGGGTGTTCACTTGTACTCAAAGACTTCTTCTGGAGGCACGTTTTGATGGGCGAAAGGGGCTGGTAATGCGTTTATTTTCGTCCTATTTGTAATTCCTCTGCGAAGCCGGGTAGGGCTATGTTTGGGGTTGCTCAGAAAGAGCGAACAGAGAGGGTCCAGTTGCAGTGGGGCTGCGTAAATACTCCTCTGTGGAATTCAGTTCTACCCTAAGTCTTCCTTTGAGGGCAAGTTTTGATGGGTGAAAGGGTTTGGAATGTGTTTTCTGGGGCCGTATTTGGACTTCCTCTCCGATGCCGGGTAGGGCTATGTTTCGGGTTGCTCAGAAAGGGCAAACACAGAGGGTTCATGTGCATGTTGGGCTGCATGAATGCCCCCCTGGGGAGTTCAGTTGTACCCAAAAACTTCCTTTGAGGGCAACTTTGGATGTGCGAAAGGGGCTTTGAACGCATTTTATTTGGACCTTTTTTGAATTCCTCTCCCATTCCGGGTAGGTATATGTTTTGGGATGCTCAGAAAAAGCGAACACAGATGGTCCAGTTGCACGTGTGGCTGCGTGAAGGCTCCCCTGGGGTGTTCACTTGTACCCAAAGCCTTCTTCTGGGGGCACTTTTTGATGGGCGAAAGGGGCTGGTAATGCGTTTACTTTCGTCCTACTTGGAATTCCTCTGCAATGCCGGGTAGGGCTATGTTTCGGGTTGCTCAGAAAGAGCGAACACAGAGGGTCCAGTTGCATGTGTGGCTGCGTAAAGGCATCCCTGGGGAGCTTATTTGTACTCAAAGCCTTCCTCTGGGGGCACTTTTTGATCAGCGAATGGGGCTTGGAACGCGTATTCTTTGGACGTATTTGGAATTCCTCTCCGATGCCAGGTAGGGCTATGTTGACGGTTGCTCAGAAGGAGAGAACACAGAGGGTCCAGTTACATTTGTGGCTGCGTAAAGACTACCCTGGGGAGATCATTTGTACCCAAAGCCTTCCTCTGGGGGCACTTTTTGATGGGCAAAAGGGGCTTGGAACGCATTTTCTTTGGACCTTTTTGGACTTCCTCTCTGATGCTGGGTAGGGCTATGTTTCGGGTTGCTCAGAAAGAGTGAACAGAGAAGGTCCAGTTGCATGTGGGGCTGCGTAAACGCTCATCTGGGAATTTCAGTTCTACCATAAGCCTTCCTTTTATGGGCAAGTTTTGATGGGCGAAAGGGGTTTGGAATGCGTTTTCTGGGGTCCTATTTTGAATTCCTCTCCTATGCTGGGTACGGCTATGTTTCGGTTTGGTCAGAAAGAGAGAACACAGAGGGTCATGCTGCATGTTGGTCTAAGTGAAGGCTCCCCTGGGGAGTTCAGTTGTACGCGAAGCCTTTCTCTGTGGGCACTTTTCGATGGGCGAAAGGATCTGGCAACGCATTTTCTTTGGTGCTATTTGGAATTCCCCTGCGATGCCGGGTAGGGCTATATTTCGTGTTGCTCAGAAAGAGCGAACACAGAGGGTCCTGCTGCATGTGGGTCTAAGTGAAGGCTCCCCAGGGGAGTTCAGTTGTATCCAAAGCCTTCCTTTGAATTCAAGTTTTGATGGGCTAAAGGGTCTTGGAATGCGTTTTCTGGGGCCCTATTTGGACTTTCTCTCCAAAGTCGTGTAGGGTTGTGTTTCAGGTTGCTAGGAAAAAGCGAACACAGATGGTCCAGTTGTATGTGGGTCTGCGTGAAGGCTCCCCTGGGGAGTTCAGTTTTACCCAAAGCCTTCCTCTGGGGGCACGTTTTGATGGGCGAAAGGGGCTGGCAATGCGTTTTCTTTGGTCCTATTTGGAATTGCTCTGCGATGCCGTGTAGGGCTAGTGTTCGGTTTGCTCAGAAAGAGCGAACACAGATGGTTCATGTGCATGTGGGGATGCATGAATGCCCCACTGGGGATTTCTGTTGTACCCAAAGCCTTCCTCTAGGGGCACTTTTTGATGGGCGAAAGGGGCTTTGAATGCGTTTTCTGGGGCACTATTTGGACTTCTTCTTTGATACTGGGTAGAGCTATGTTTCCGGTTGCTCAGAAAGAGCGAATACAGAGGGTCCATTTGGATGTGGGACTGCGTGAGTGCTCTCCTGGGGAGTTCAGTTGTACCCAAAGCCTTCCTTTGAGGGCACTTTTTGATGGTCGGAAGGGCTTGGAATGTGTTTTCTAGGGCCCTATTTGGAATTCCACTCTGATGCTGGATAGGACTATGTTCCGAGTTGCTCAGAAAGAGCGAACACAGAGGGTCCAGTTGCATGTTTGGCTGCGTGAAGGCTCCCCTGGGGAGTTCAGTTGTATCCAAAGCCTTCATTTGAGGGCAATTTTTGATGGTCGGAAGGGGTTGGAATGTGTTTTCTGGGGCCCTATTTGGACTTCCTCTCCCATACCGGGTAGGGTTTTGTTTCAGGTGGCTAGGAAAGAGCGAACACAGAGGGTCCAGTTGCATGTGTGGCTGCGTGAAGGCTCCACTGGGGAGTTCAGTTGTTCCCTAAGCCGTCCTTTGAGGGCTAATTTTGATGGGCAAAAGGGGATTGGAATGCATTTTTTAGGACCCTATTTGGACTTCTTCTCCGATACCGGCTAGGGCTATGTTTCCTGTTGCTCAGAGAGAGCGAACACAGAGGGTCCAGTTGCACGTGTGGCTGCGTGAAGGCTCCCCAGGGGAGTTCAGTTGTATCCAAAGCCTTCCTTTGAGGTCAAGTTTTGATGGGCGAAAGGGGCTTGGAATACGTTTTCTGGGGCCCAATTTGGAATTCCTCTCCAGTGCCGGGTAGGGTTATGTTTCACGTTGCTCAGAAAGAGCGAACACAGAGGGTTCAGTTGCATGTGGGCCTGCGTGAAGGCTCCCCTGGGGAGTTCAGTTGTACCCAAAGCCTTCCTTGAGGGCAATTTTTGATGGGCGAAAGGGGCTTTGAATGCGTTTACTTTGGTCCTATTTGGAATTCCTCTGCGATGTCAGGTAGGGCTATGTTTCGGGTTGCTCAGAAAGAGCGAACACAGAGGGTCCAGTTGTATGTGGGTCTGCGTGAAGGCTCCCCTGGGGAGTTCAGTTTTACCCAAAGCCTTCCTCTGGGGGCACGTTTTGATGGGCGAAAGGGGCTGGCAATGCGTTTTCTTTGGTCCTATTTGGAATTGCTCTGCGATGCCGTGTAGGGCTAGTGTTCGGTTTGCTCAGAAAGAGCGAACACAGATGGTTCATGTGCATGTGGGGATGCATGAATGCCCCACTGGGGATTTCTGTTGTACCCAAAGCCTTCCTCTAGGGGCACTTTTTGATGGGCGAAAGGGGCTTTGAATGCGTTTTCTGGGGCACTATTTGGACTTCTTCTTTGATACTGGGTAGAGCTATGTTTCCGGTTGCTCAGAAAGAGCGAATAGAGAGGGTCCATTTGGATGTGGGACTGCGTGAGTGCTCTCCTGGGGAGTTCAGTTGTACCCAAAGCCTTCCTTTGAGGGCACTTTTTGATGGTCGGAAGGGCTTGGAATGTGTTTTCTAGGGCCCTATTTGGAATTCCACTCTGATGCTGGATAGGACTATGTTCCGAGTTGCTCAGAAAGAGCGAACACAGAGGGTCCAGTTGCATGTTTGGCTGCGTGAAGGCTCCCCTGGGGAGTTCAGTTGTATCCAAAGCCTTCATTTGAGGGCAATTTTTGATGGTCGGAAGGGGTTGGAATGTGTTTTCTGGGGCCCTATTTGGACTTCCTCTCCCATACCGGGTAGGGTTTTGTTTCAGGTGGCTAGGAAAGAGCGAACACAGAGGGTCCAGTTGCATGTGTGGCTGCGTGAAGGCTCCACTGGGGAGTTCAGTTGTTCCCTAAGCCGTCCTTTGAGGGCTAATTTTGATGGGCAAAAGGGGATTGGAATGCATTTTTTAGGACCCTATTTGGACTTCTTCTCCGATACCGGCTAGGGCTATGTTTCCTGTTGCTCAGAGAGAGCGAACACAGAGGGTCCAGTTGCATGTGTGGCTGTGTGAAGGCTTCCCTGGGGAGTTCAGTTGTACCCAAAGCCTTCCTTTGAGGGCACTTTTTGATGGTCGGAAGGGGTTGGAATGTGTTTTCTGGGGCCCTATTTGGACTTCCTCTCCGATGCTGGATAGGGCTATGTTTCGGGTTGCTCAGAAAGACCAAATACAGAGGGTCCAGTTGCATATGTGGCTGCGTGAAGG